>CM048820.1:67312769-68645269 GCA_026586065.1 Dioscorea zingiberensis | reverse complement strand
CCTCCACCCCTTGTCGAGGCTCCTCCAGCAGTAGAAGAAGACCCTTCTCTTTGCCCTCGAACTATGGAAGTTCCAGAGGAACGCTTCAAGGCCATGGAGAGGCAGATTGCTGACCTCGTACATAACATGATGGCGGTTGAGCGCCATGTCTCCCAAGCAACGGCACTACACGCCCCACTGCCTCGCCTAGGAAGCCGTGAATATTCCGTGGTCCACTCCCCCCGCTACCGAGCCCCCACATAGCGGCAGGGGCGAAGTCTCCGCTCTTTGAGCTGAAGCCCTGCCTCGCCACACTCCCACAGGAGGGAACGCTCCCGATCCCGCCGAAGGCGTCGGCGAAGATGGCTCACCTCGCAGTGAGAATTCGAATCTCCCTAGCCACATTGGAGGCGTCGATTGCCTCGACACCGCTCTCCAAGACAGAACTCTCCCCTGTTGTACTCACCTCGGAATCGCCCCCAGGGGCATTCTCTACCGAGGCACTACTCCCCGGTGGTTGCTCACCGGTGAGGGGCGCTCGCCTTGACGCAATCGCTCCCCAGAATCCTACCAGGGAGGCAGAATCAGCTATCTTGAGAGGGTTTTGACTCATGTTCCATACATGCTCTCACCCTTCATCAGGGCGATATGGGAGGCTCCATTCCCAGAGAAATTCCAGCCCCTAACATCAGATATTATGATGGAACCACTAACCCTTACGAGCACGTGGAGCGTTAGTGCGCAGAAATAATGACTAATGACCTCAACGAAGTCGTTTTATGTCGTGCGTTCCCGAAAACTCTCACGGGAATTGCCTACGACTGGTTTAGGAGTTTGCTCCTCGAATCCATAGTCAGTTTCAGGCAGTTAACCGAACTCTTCTTCCGAAGGTTCGCTAATTGTCAAAGGCAGTTGAGAAACACTGTGATGCTCCTCAGATGCAAGCAGATGGAGGGAGAAAGTCTTCGGGATTACTTGGATAGATTCAATAGGGAGACCTCCGGAATGTCCCACCTTGACTCTATTATGTTTGTTGGCGCGGCATTGGATGGACTCTGGGATGGCGCTTTCCTTGATGTGATTTCTGGAGCGGTTCCAAAGGGATCCGCCGAACTAATGGCGAGTACGGTCCTATATTGTTGCCGAAGAGTTTAAGGCTGGCCGAAAGGAAGAACCCTTACAAAGGATCAGGGAGTTCCAAAGGGAAGAATCCAGACCCGAAAGATATAAAGATTCTCGAGACAAGGGGAGCAGAGGCCTCGGAGAGAGCCAGACAGAAGCCGAGAAAAGCCACCACGGTGGACTGACCAAAACCATCAGGAACCAAGGAGACCTCGGTTCCCAGGGAAGTATAACAACTACACCAACCTCAACACATCCAGAGAGAACATCCTGATGTAGATATAACATAAAAAAACTCTTGAAGCAACCGAACCCCATCAAGGAGTTTGCAGCCATGAAACGGAGCAGAAAATTCTGCGCCTATCATCAAGCCAAAGGTCACAAAACTGAGGACTACGTCCAACTAAAGGATGCCATTGAGGACCTCATCAGGGCAAGGAAACTCGACAAATTCCTACGGCAAGAGCAAACACCCAAGGAGGATCCTCCGCCTCAACAGGCCATGCCCGACGAGGGTGTCCCCCTGCTCTTCATTACCCGAGGTCCTGGCTACGGAGGAGAAAGCTCCTCCTCTAGGAAGAACTATGCACGGATGGTAGGGACGGTGCACGAGGACCTACCCCAGAAAAAAGCCCGCCCATCGGAACTAATAGCATTCTCGAATGAAGACCTCGGGGGATCTCCCAGCCCCATGATGATGCTTTGGTGATAGCCGTCAAAGTGGGAGTCTTCATGATGCATAGGGTGCTCATCGATACCGGGAGTTCGGTTGACATCATCTTCTGGGAGGCCTTTGAACGGATGAAGTTGGCACGGACAATCTAAAGCCAACTAAGTCACCACTAATGGGCTTCAATGGGACCCCCCTTCAGCCTGAAGGAATCATAACCCTTCCAGTTACCCTCGGTAAGCCTCCACGAGCGGTCTCCTCCATGATTAACTTTCTGGTTGTTAGAGGCCCCTCTAGCTACAACGCCATAATGAGTAGACCCTCCTTGAACATCTTCGGCGTTGTCCCCTCAACCTACTGTATGATGCTAAAGTTCCAGACTGAAAGTGGATGCGGGGAAATAAAGGGTGACCAAGCAGCTTCCCATCAATGCTACGTCAACCACTTGAAGAACCGAGGGGGGAGGGGGGGAGGGGGGAGTCCGGCAAGGCGTCCGAAACCCAAATCCTCGAGGAGCTGTTGCCGGAAGATGAAGAACGGGAGGCTCGCCGCTCGACACCAGTGGAAGAATTAAAAGCATGTCAATTTGACAAAGAAATCCCCGAGCGCACAGTGCAGCTCGGCGGCGAACTCAGTCCAACACACCAGGAAGAGCTCCTAGGACTATTGAAGCGTAACGCTGATATCTTCGCCTGGGTTGCCGACGAGATGCCAGGAGTACCCCGAAGCATCATAGAACATCATCTGAAGGTAGACCCTGCTTTCAAACCCGTCATCTAGAAAATGAGGAACTTTGCTCCGGACCGCCTCGAAGCCGCCGAGGAGGAGGTTAGTAAGTTGTTGAAAACAGAGTTCATCCGGGAAGTCTAGTATCCCGAGTGGCTCTCCAATGTTGTATTGGTGAAAAAATCCTCGGGCAAATGGAGGATGTGTGTAGACTTTACTGATCTAAATAAAGCATGTCCTAAAGATTGCTACCTCCTGCCCCTAATAGATAATCTCGTAGACTCCACTTCGGGATACGAAATGCTTAGCTTCTTAGATGCGTTCTCAGGGTATAATCAGATCCAAATGGCAAGAGAAGATGAAAAAAAGCCTCGTTCATAACCTCCCGAGGAACATATTGTTACAAAGTCATGCCCTTCGGACTAAAGAACGCCGGAGTAACATTTCAAAGGCTAGTAAACAAAGTCTTTGTAAAACAAATTGGGAAAAACGTCGAGGCCTACGTGGATGATATCCTAGTTAAATTTGCAAAAGCAGAACACCATGCCTCTGACCTCCAGGAGACCTTCGAGGCACTACGGGCTCACGACATGAGTCTCAACCTAAGCAAATGTGCCTTCGGAGTTCTATTTGGAAAATTCTTCGGTTTTATGATCACATAGAGAGGAATCAAGGCCAATCTAGAGCAAATCCGAGACATCATGGATACTAGACCACCAAGAAGCATCAAGGAAATTCAATGCCTCAATGGGAGGCTAGCAACCCTCGGGAGGTTCATCTTGCGATCGGGAGAGAAGAACCTCCCCTTCTTTCGTACCCTTCGGGCAACACCAAAGTTACAATGGACAGAGGAGTGCGATAGGGCCCTCGACCAGCTAAAGAACTACCTTCAATCACCCACTCTTCTCTCCAAGCCAAAGACAGGAAAAGAACTTTATGTTTACCTCGCGGCTTCAGACTGGGTAGTCAGTTCGGTTCTCACAAGGGAAGAGGATGGGGTACAAAAACCGGTATATTACACCAGCAAGGTACTCTCGGAAGCTCCGCCCATACTTCCAATCCCACAAAATCAAGGTGCTTACTGATCAACCATTGAAACAGATACTTCACCGGCCTGACACCTCGGGGCGACTAGTGAAATGGGTGATCGAGCTCGGAGAACATGATATCAGTTACTCCCTCGGACAGCCATTAAGGCACAAGTGTTAGCAGACTTTATTGCCGAACTTACCATCACTAAAACCGAGGAGCCTAAGGCTATGAGCCACCAGGAATCTATGCCAACTCCTCTTCCCAGTGGGTCTTGCACACCGACGGCTCGGCAAATAAAAAAAGTTTCGGAGTAGGGATAGTCCTCCAATCCCCCTCCGGGTGGAGCATCTCCACAGTTCTAAAATTTGGCTTCAAGGCTACTAACAACGAAGCTGAATACGAGGCTGTAATAGCAGGGCTGCAGCTCTCTCGAGGCCTCGGAGTCCAAGACCTAACAGTAAATACCGATTCACAGCTAGTAGTGGGCCATATGACCTAGGAGTTTGAGGCACGAGAAGAGAATATGGTGAAATACAAAGCTATGGTCCAACACCTCATGGAGAATTTTCAAAACATTCATGTCAATAAGGTGCCCAGAACCGAGAACCAAGAAGCAGATCTCCTGTCTAAATTGGCTACCTCGGACGGGGACATCCAGCAACCCATCAATATTCAATATTTGACTACAAGAACAATCGAGTGTCGCCCCGCCGAAGAGCTTCTCGACATCGAAGACGGGCCCTGCTGGATGGACCCCATCTTGGACTATCTCAAGGATGGAACGCTTCCACGGGACCCTAAGCTCGCCTGCCGCATCACTGTCCGCTCCACCTGTTTCAGTATTATAGACGGGCTTCTTTATAAAAAAAATCTTATTCCTTACCTCTCCTAAGATATTTGCGGCCCTCTGAAGCAAATTATGTCCTTCAGGAAATTCATGGGGGAGTAGCAGGAGATCATCAGGTCGGCAAGGCCCTCGGTTACAAGGTTCTTCGACAAGGCTATTACTGGCCAACCTTGTCCAGAGATGCCATCGAGTTTGTCCAAAAATGCGACGCGTGTCAAAGGCATTCGAATATCCAGAGGAAACCCACAACTCACCTGACACCTATCATGAAGACCAGGCCGGTCGCCCTTTGCGGAGTGGACATTCTTGGCCCTTTCCCCGTGGCAGCTCGGCAACTGAAATTTTTAATAGTTGCAATCGATTATTTTACCAAGTGGGTGGAAGCAGAACCTTTATCTTTAATCACGAAAAAGCTTGCCGGTCCTTTCTTTGGAAGTCAGTTGATTGCCGGTTCGGGATCCCCCTCGCCTTCATAACAGATAATGGCCGCCAGTTTGCAAATTCCGCGTTCAAAGCCTTCTGCGAGGAGCTCGGAATTGAGCATAGACTCACATCAGTCACCCATCCCCAGGCGAATGGGCAAGTTGAAGTAACCAATCGAACTCTCCTCCATAGTCTGAAGACCAGGGTTCTCAGTAATGGCTTCTCATGAGCAGAGGAAGTTTCGGGGGCTCTGTGGGCATACCGAACCACTACCCGAACACCTACCGAAGAGACACCATTTGCCCTAGCCTTCAGGGTTGAGGCAGTAATCCCACCTAAAATTGGGATACCCACCCTTCGGATGCAAGCGTTCGACCTAGTAACTAACGAGGAGCAACTTAGAGCTGAATTAGATCTCCTGGAGGAAAAGAGGGACTTGGCAAACTTCCGAGCCGCGGCTTATCGCCAGAAAGTGAAAAAGTTTTACGATTCGATGAAGGAGGTCACTTTCCAGATGGGCGATCTAGTCTTGCGAGAAAACAAGTTCAAAGAAAATAAAAGCAGGACAGGAAAACTAACCCCAAACTGGGAAGCGCCCTACATCATAAAGGGCATTGTAAGGCCAGGCACCTATCGACTCGCCAGGCTAGATGGAAAGAAACTGAAACTGTAACGCCCCAGAATTTTTACGAATAAATAAATTAATTTTTGGAAAATTTCATGAGATTAATTAGCACGTAAAAGAGATTAGCTACTTTTAAACCCAATTAAGGGAAAACCGGGAATTAATAAATCCAAAATCCAGCCTTATAATGAATTGGGCCAGGCCAATTAGACATGAAATAGTTGGAGGTGGATGAACATACAGATCCCGGTTAATTAATTGAGAAATTTATTAAATGTTATTTAATCTAGAGTAATTAATTGGAAGATATCGGACACGAGTTAGAGTCCCGATAAAGTAGATTTGGCCGAGTCAAAAACCGAGAAACACGGATCAGATTTGGCCGAGTCAAAAGCCGAGAAACACGGATCTGGGTCGGGAGAAGAGATGACCCATGATGCTACAGTAAGCCCGTGTCAGTAGGGTCGTTTGACCCAGGATTCCCGGATCTGGGTCGAAGAATTATTGATAATTATTGATAAAATAATAGTATTAAATAGTGATGGGACATAAGTTAAAATATAATATCATTTATTAATTTTTTTAAGATAAGTTAATTAATTGAGCTTAAAGATAATTTAATTAAAAGATTAGAATAATATTTTATATAAAATATTATTTATATTATAAAAATCTATAATACTTTTATATATATATATCAAATGTGAGAAAGAGAGATTGAAATTTTTTTCAATCTCTCTCTCTCTCTCTCTCGCGCGTTCGTGCACAGAGGAAGCATTCTTTTTATTTTTTGTTTTTGTTCAAATCTCTCTCTCGATTTGTGATTTAGGGCATCGCCCACGCCCAAGCTCCCCCGCCAGACCGCTGGTCGGTTCCCCTCGGTCGCACGCCCCCGCGAGCCCCTCCGCCGATAGCCAACCACGCGGGCTCCTCCGCACCTTTACAGCCCCGACGAGTGGCCAGCTTCGCCGGTCTTCTCCTCGCGCCGCCGCCCTCATCGATTGCAGCCAGCTGCAGCGCTCCACGCCGCCCGCTGGTGTTCTGCTATACGTCGGAGCTCCACGCCATTTGCCGAGCCACCACCTGCAGCCGCCCGGCGAGCCACCACGACCACAGCTCCGGCCTGTCTCCGCCGCCCGTCGCGGTTGCTCCAGTACCTTAGCTTCACCGCGCCTGAGCCACCACCCAGCTCCAGCGCTCCTTCTGTTCGGCCGACAGCATTTCCTCCAGCTCATGGTCCACTGATTTCAGCGCCGATGAACTCTTCGGCCTGCACATCAACCGAACGCCAGTGAGGTTTCTCCTCTCCTTGCAAGCTTGAAATTGGGGAAGCCCTAACTTAAATTCATGGAATTGATTATAATTGGGGATTGAGTCAATCAATTTGAGATTAAGGAGATGGGGATTAATTGATTGATGAGATATTAGAGTTGTGAAATGGTTGTTAGAATGCCATGTAATTTATATAGTTAATTAAGTGCTTAAGGTGTGTATGCTTGTATGAATTCGGGAGCCCTACAATAGAGGAGGTGCTGTCCGATTTTTCTTGAAAATCTATCGGAGTTAGGAGTTTATTTGAGACTCAGTTAACGCTTCCATGCTTAGTAATTAAGTTTATCTGCATTCCTTGCTAGGTATGTTAGTTATTAAATTTAGGAAAGTGATAATTAAGTATAATCGAAGGAGAATAAGAAGTATGGAGAGATATGAGTATAATCCATACTTTCATATCTTAGAAGCATTTATTAGTTGTGAAATAAGAAAACATGCTTAGATAGATTAATATCATTACCGTATTCTATTTAGTTTAAAGTAGAATACAAGATAAGAATATGGTTTTCACACTTCTGAATGTCCGTATTTTCTTTATTTTGAGGATAAAGGAACAAGGCAAAGGTTCCGCGGGAGCTTCAGTAGGACCGAGCCAGATCTAGGAAATTGCTAAGGACATCAGGTGAGTGATTACACTATACTTGGAATGGTGTGAGGGAACACAACTGTAAATCATCGCATTTCATTTGTATTTTGATCGTATTGATATTTGGAGAATTCATGTTATGAAATCATTGTTATTTTCATGAAATGCTTTTCAGTTTTCAAGCATGACTTGCCGATTTATTCGGCGTTTGAAATTTATGTTTATGAAAAGCATGTGAAAATATTTACACATTTTTTTAGAAATTGCCATGATAGACATATTAGTGCATTGCACTATACTCCAATATATGCCTGTGCCAGAGGTGCCTCTACGATAGAGCCAGAGAGTACAATACTAGGTAGGAGAGGGGTGGTTTTATATAATTCTGTTTTTACTTGTCCAACTTTATGGTTTTCAAACCCTCTTGCTTTCAAGATAAACAAAACCCCCTTTCCGTACCCGTCGGGTGCTTAGTATACGTATATATACACTTATAGTCCACAGTCGTTGAGTTGATCCGACCGGAGAGCTATCGAGTGCTGAGTTAGTCCACTCTGGTACTGCTGTATGAAAGTAGAGGTGTAGATGACACTAATATAAGAGATGACGAGGATTTGATTCCACAGCTTGTCACCCCACGGTTGTTGATACGGTCCAACCTGGGAGGACCATGACATGTGTGGAATTGATCTATTTCCCCAGACGAGGAGTTGTTTCCATAGCTTGTCACCCCACGGTTGTTGATACGGTCCAACCTGGGAGGACCATGACATGTGTGGAATTCATCTCCCGTTCTGATGTTAAATGATTAAAGAAATGCATATGTGCATATCATTTTAATTTATTTGGACATTGGCGTGATTCATGTCTACGACTAGCATTATTACGATATTCTTATATCTGATAGTATAATTGTTCCTTGTATAGTGATTCTCACTCAAGTGAAATGTGCAGGTAGACGAGGTTGAGTTTTTGCGTAGATGGCTCTGACTTAGCAAAAGAGGATAGTTTGTCTTTATTTAATGTATTAAATTTTAGAACGCTTCCGCAAGATTGTATTCTATGTATAAGATTTTAAATACTCTAATTAATAATCATGTTTATTAGTTTGAATATGATTAACAGGTTTAAATTACACAGCTTATGGGCTGGGTGCACCCCCGGCCCAGCTGGTGTGACATTCTGTCCCGGTGTCGGGATAGGGTGTTACAGAAAAGTCCTTTCCATTCCGAAGCACTTAGGAAGTATTATCAATAAAGCCTCCCTTTCCTATTCAGAACAACAAGACTCACACGTCACCCGAAGGCAATGCCTCCAAAAAGAGATCACCGGATTTCGATTCCTCTTTGGAATTATGGTTCTGCACCTTGATCGCGAACCATTACAATTCCCCCTTGGAATCATGGTTCTGCGCCTTGATCGCGAACCATTGTAATCCCTCCTTGGAATCATGGTTCTGCGCCTCGATCGTGAACCATTGTAATCCCTCCTCGGAATCATGGTTCTGCGCCTTGATCGTGAACTATTAAAATTCCCCCTCCGAATCATGGTTCTGCGTCTTGATCGCGAACCATTATAGCCCCGCCTCAGAATCATAGTTCTGCGCCTTGATCGCGAACCATTATAACCCCACCTCAGAATCATGGTTCTGCGCCTTGATCGAGAACCGTTATAACCCGGCTTTGGAATCATGGTTTTGCGCCTTGATCGTGAACCATAACAATGCTTCCTCGGAACCATGGTTCTATGCTTTGATCACGAACCACCCCGATTCCACTTCGGGAAAATATTTCCACATCTTCACTAGGAGCCTCTTTTATCTTACAAAACCACCTAAGGATCCACACATCTGCTCCTACAGATATGGCCTCGGAATCTTCGAAGAGAGCGACGAATAAGTATACAACCAAAAAGGATCCAACCAACATATTCATTTATCAAGACCAAATATCGAGAAAAGTGTCAAAAGGTGTTCACATGAACGTTACAGATAAAAGAGATACAAGCAAGCCCCTAGACAACAACTCTTTACTTAAAAAAGGAAATGACAAGTCTTCAAGGAGTCGAGCGGGTGTCTTCAGACACGGGCAGAGTGTCCCCAAACACTGCTTCGACGTTCCTAGCCCTACCAGACTCATCCTCCCGAGAGCACGCTGCCGAAACACCCTCCGTAGGAACCACCTCGACTTGGGGCATCTCTACACAGCAAGCCGCCTCGGAAGTTTGTCCTATAATAACCAAAAGAATAAATCTCATGACCACCACCAATAAAGGAGAAATCTCGAGTCTTTACCTTCTTCCTCCTTTCCTTCTTCTAAAGTAAACTCTTCGTCCAAGAGTTCATCATCAGTCTCCACATCCGGGTCCTCCCTAGCCAAAGTCTTAAGAGCCTGCTTGTATGACAGGGTGTTGAAGTCTACAGAGATTGTCTGCAACACTTCAGAAGGCACCGACCAACTCTCTAAAAACCTTAAAGGCTTCCTCACCGCCCTTCAGAAAGCCTGCTTCGTACCCCTGGTCCTTCTCCTTGTAAAAAGAAGAAATGGCTTCCAGCTCCTTTATCTGATTGTAACAACGATTCAGCGTCTCTTGCATGGAAGCCATTTCCTTCAAGGCTCGGTCCTTCTCCTCCATCATGGCCTCCTTCTCAGCATCTGCCCGAGCCAGGGAACCATCTCTCTCCTCTAAATCCTTTAACAACCTATCTTTTTCCCCCTGGAGGAGAAGGATTGTTCCCTTAGCAGATTCCAAATCCGAGGAGAGCTTCTCAACCTCGGTTTTAGAAGAAGAAAGACTCACTTCGGCTTGAAGGCATCGGTCTTCAAAAGACTGCTTGGAAAGCTTAATTTGGTCCACCACGTCCTCAAGCTCCTTAACCTTCTCAGAAAGGGTCTTGACACGCTCTTCCAGCTCTATCTTCTTTTGTAGCAACCGCTGGCACTGTGTGGATGACGAACCAAGGGAGCTTTCGATTCTGCCTTTCTCCCCTAACAGAAGAGAAAAATCAGTCCGAAGCCTTTGATTTTCAATCTCCAGGCTCGACACCGTGTTGCGAAGATTACAACCCATCTCAAGAAGACTTGCAGCACGGTCCATCATTGCCCCACTCTGAGAAGATTACGCGCACAGTCAAAGCATCAGACATTTGAAAATCCTTAAAGGTTAGAAGTGGGGAAAAACTTTCTGAAATCGCGGCTAGACGCATGTGGGCCGCCAATTCTACCTCAACAAGGCATCGCAACCGAGACTCAATCTCCTCCGTCCGAAGGAGGTCTAGAGAAACGGTCGCCAACACAGGGTCATGACAGAGGAGACCATTGAATGGGTTGAATTTGAGTCCCAAGGAGCTCCCCGAGGCCTGGACCGTTTCATCCGGTTCGGTGGCAGGACCCTTCAATTTCCCCGAAGCTGCGGCAGAAGCGCGTAGAGGGTCACCCTCCTCGGAACGGGCAATCCCTTGGCAATGAGGCTCTTCATGAATAGTAAAGGCACTAGCCCTAGCCTCTCCAGTGCAGCAAGAAGCCTCCAGGGCGTTCTCAATCTCTTGCAATAAAAGCCCCCCCCCTCCCCGAGTCAAGCGGCTCGGAAGAAACACTTATAGGGGAAACGTTGCTCGCCACACGAATCGCCTTCCTTCGCTCGCTGAGAGGAACATGATCTTCTCCAGAGAGGTTCCCCTCCCCTGTGGGAGGAGCTACGTTGGCTTCCTCTTCCTCTTCTGGAACCACAACAAGGGAGACTGATTTCTTCATCGTTATGGACTTCTTATTCCGCTTCAGAATCTTCCGCGGAGGGGCACTTGCCTTGACATCCCTCTTCTCCAGAGGAGGTTCCTCAAGTTGCCCCTGGGTGCCTCGGGAGTATTTCCCTTATCAAAAGAGGCTTCGGGAGGTTGACCACGCAGCGCTGTGGCCTTCCTTTTCTTTTTCTCAAGCCTTGCTGTTCTTAGTTTGATCTCATTGGCTCTCACTCCCGCCAAAACAATGCTTAGCGCATACTTTACCTCAATTGGATTCCCTATCAAGAAATATAAAATAGGAGGAAGCGTTTCAGAAAACAGGGAAATATCAGAACATTACAGAAAGGAACGAAGTTGAAACTAGACCTTACCCAGGGCCGGATAGAGGTCGCAGGCTTGCAGAATCTTTGTGGTCAGATATCTATCGACAGGAATATCGAACCACTCCTTAAGCTTCAGAAACTTAGATTCCTCCTTAGTCAAAAATTCCTTCTTTTCCAAGGGAAGGAGCTTAGGAGAGCCCCACTGAGTCCGAACCCCTAACCCCTCTTTACCAGAAACAAAAAAGAACTTCGATTTCCATCCCTTTATGGATGAGGGGACAGGACCGAGGAACCTTCTGTTCGCCCGAGCTCCAAAGTAAAACCAATCGGTGTTTCTCTCCTTGCTCAAACCAAAGAAGAGCTTAAATCGAGAAACAATGGGCTCAATCTTATAATAAGAACAGATAATCACGAAGCCGCATAAACATCTCGAGGAGTTCGGAGCCAATTGAGATGGACAAACCTCAAATTCCCTAAAGATTTCTAAGAACAGCTTCGGGAATGGTGACCTAAGCCCAACAAGAAGGGTGTCATAATAAACTGCAATTTCGCCATCCTCAGACGGTGAACTAGCATGCTCTGAAGGTGCCGGAACTCTATATTTCACGGAAGAAACGACTCCGGTGATCTTATACTCTAAGGCTATCTTATGGATTGTTTTTGAAGAAAGAAGGTTTGGGTAAGACGAAGAACAAATGTCTGGTTTTTTAACTACATCTGTGGCAGTTCCAAGAGCTAAAACAGGAGAATCAATCGGCGAAGGAACAGGGAAAGGAGTAGAAGAAGAAGATGGCTCACCTGAAGCCATGAGTGGTGTCCGGATGAACACGGGGAGGTCTCTGTGCATACGACACACTAGAAGTGGCAATGAAGAAGATGAACGCGACTCTCTAAAGAGGGAAAGCCTTTTTGAAATAAGAAAGAGATGGAATGTCTGGAAGGCCGTAAAACAAACCCTATTACTCCCCAACGGTTAAGATCTCTCCCCCAATCGGCGCGTACTCCGAACCGAACGCGTGGACAAACAAGGAACGGATTGGATTGGAGTATGATTAGGAACTATGTTGGATCTGCGCCACGTATGACAGGATAGGCACAATCATTTCCCCTACTGGCACCTGCGAAAAGAAAGCCTGGGGGAAATGAAAGGGCATGACGCATTTAATGCGCCTCGATCAATGATTGGACCTCTCACCTGCCCGTTCAAAAGTGCCGTCCCTATTGCAGAATGCTCCTCTCTTCCAGATCCTTACCGAACTCAAAGTCGAAATGCCTGCGCCTCTCCGCACCGCTAACTGAATTACGCCTCGAAAAACCTTGGAGCAATCACGAGCCACCTCTTGTATGCTTAGCTCACGCAAGCATACTAGAGGGGGGACTGATGATAAGGATGAAACCAAGGAAGACACGTGGACAACCTTGTACCTTCAGTCTTCATTAAAATAACCTATCCCCACCTCGAGTCTATACCCCCTCGGATTACTAAAACGGGCCCGACCCCACGCCCTCTTGAACATCCCCTCGGAAAATCACGAGACTCTCTCTTCTCAAATCGGAAGAGCAATGCCCCTCGGTTCCAAGAGGAAAACCTCCCTTCAGCACACAGATCCCCACCAACATTTCGAAGCACTCTGCAATACAAGAATTCCAAAGAGCCTTCCGAGGAGACTCCCGAACAAAATTCCGAAGACCCATCCCAGAAGAAGAGGATCTCCCGAATAGACTCTTCTTCTCCTATTACCGAGGAGCACCAAACCTTTCTAGAAGACTTAGTGAGCGAACTGAAAAACCGAAGAGGTCATGGCCATGGCCTATAAATAGCCAGGATCACACACTTGTAAGGGGACTTGATTCCTTGTATGCCCACTCTTTTTCTCTCTCTCCCTCGTAAAGAATCACTCATAGTGGAATTCTTTCTCCAAGCTTGGAGACCCGTGGTTTTTCCCCTATTTAAGGGGTTTTCCACGTTAAAACCTTGGTGTTTGTCTCCTCGATTCTCTCTTTCTTGACTCTCTTGAGTCTTTTTCCTCGAAAAAGCCCTACAAATTTAAGTGTTGGCTAGATTCAAGAGATCTTCCCGAAAATCTCGTTAACATATATATATATATATATAGTGTAGGATTTAACATATAGAGTACTTAATTTTAAGGATAGCAATTATAACTAGTGGTTAATATTAGCATTAATGATTATATTTAGCACGAAAAATAGGAGGTGTTGGTGTTTTATCGATAAGTAGAACAATAAAAAAAATGTTTCAGTTACAAAATTAAAATAAATATAAATAGCTTTCACAATATTCTTTTATTGATACTTTTACAATAAACTAACTGGTGCAAAATCACATAAATAAATAAATAAATAAATAAATAATTAATTATGCATCTTTTATACACTTGTTTTCCTTCCTTCAAGTCTTATGCTTTGATACCCAAAATTACCTGCAAGTGAAAGTCCAAAGAGAGAATCAATCAATGAATCAATAAAATTATCTTAATAAGAAAAAAAAACTGCATAGATTCTAGTGAAAACGAATGCTAGTTCAAAGCTCCTTTCTTGATTTTCTGGCTCTGCATAATCAGGCCAAGTCTTGGGTGGCCCGGGCTCGGCCCTGCTAAGTTGTCTCTCATAGTGGGTTAAAATAAGGCGACCGCACTTACACAGTATTAAAGCCGACCGCATAATATATATATATATATATATATATATATATATATATATATACGGGGCTGATAGAGTCTGGCCGGCCACAAGTGTGGCTTGCCCGTTTTATCAGACCCATATAGGGTCGGGCCTCAGGGCCCCAGAGGCCCAACCTTATAGGGAAGTGATAAAGTGGGCCGGCCGCACTTGCGGTCGGTCAGATTCTATCACTTCCCTATATATATATATATATATATATATATATATATATAAATCTAGATTTTCAAAAATCTAAAACAAACTAACCCATCAAGTTAGAGGGCTGCACCCATAAAGTAGCACGTAAGAAGTAATAGGCTTCGTCTGATGCAAACTCACCTGTCATGATACCTAAAAATAAAAGTACACAAAAAAAAGAATAAAAAAAAATGGATGTTAATGTGACTAAAAACTTTGCAAAAAGAAAAATCTAAAGTAGTCATAATTGAAAATGAGAAAACTAACCTGCTATGTGTGATCGGTGGAACCGACACACTAATGAAGTTATTTTCTGATCCAAACTTACATGACAAAGTGAAGGAAATAAACATGATATTAAAGACAAACAAAACTTGTGAGGAATGAAACTCCAGTAATTTGGAGATAAAACTCTTATTTAAATCTGAAGCCATTGGAGTAATAACTCCAATTTCTCCAATGAACTTAGTATCACACCCATCCTAAGATGAGTTTATATATAGCCACCAACACAAAAGTCATTGGGTATCATGCATGAATCTAATTAAAATCTTTCAAAATTTATACCATGAATCTAATTAAAATCTTCGAGCATCTATGCATGAATCTAATTAAAATCTTTGAAAATCTATACCATGAATCTAATTAAAATCTTCGGAGAATTTATACATGAATCTACTTAAAATCTTTAAAAATCTATGCCATGAATCTAATTAAAATCTTATAGCATCTATGCATGACTTTAATTAAAATCTTTTGAGCATCTATGCATGAATCTACTTAAAATATTTAAAAATCTATACCATGAATCTAATTAAAATCTTTGAAAATCTATATCATGAATCTAATTAAAATCTTCGGAGCATCTATACATGAATCTACTTAAAATCTTTAAAAATCTATGCCATGAATCTAATTAAAATCTTTAAGAATCATGAATAAATTTATTGAAGGATTTTTCTATTGGTTGAATTTGGCTACTAAAATTCTATTGGTAAACATTTATGTTTAGTAATTAGCACAAAAACAGAATTTTGTCATAAATACATGGGAAATGAAATCTTGTTATACATTTTACATAGAGCATTTTATTTTTTGTAAGAAAATTAATCTAAAAACTGCATGAACCTATAATAATAGGAAATGACATTAAGGTCCACCGTCAAATTTTCAACCTTGAAGAAATCTATAATTAGGAATTTACCATTTGCCCCTTGCATATCAATTCCATTGTTATAAATTAATTTGTATTACAATACAAATCTATTTCAAAATTGGTTGATCTATTAGTATTATTGTAGCAAGTTACTTGCATTTGAAGAAAAATGAATAGACAAATCCATCAAAAAATTTACTATGTATCATTTAAATAAAATAAATCTATGGCTAGGAAAAAAGATAACTAAATCTTGTAATAAGAAGCATGGAAATAGTTTGCAATTAAGTAAGAAAGAAAGAATAAATAATAAAATATTTCATAAATAGGTAAATTCTTTTTGTGAGTTGATAAAATTAATCGAAATTGTAGCTTTTGACTACTATTTCACAACATAAGAGTGAATAAAACATAAAGGAAATATTGACTAGATAGAACACAATCTCACCTTCACAAAGAAAAGGTCTACATCGATAATAAGCGGGGAGGAAGGAGAAAAGATGGCTAATCTAATTAAGGTTTGAAAAAATAATACGACAATTATATAGAGAGCAAATAAAATCTAGACCGATCATTTTTCTTTCCATATTTTCTTTTCTTCAATTATACTATTTTTGTTTCATACAAAACAATTATGTTTTACTCGTTAACAGCTATATATATGAATTGATATTTATGTTTTTTTTTTTTTTGAAATTAGCCGACAAGCGACCCGACGAGGGATTCAAACGACGGGCACAACTACACAGAGCAAGCTCAATGTGTTACGCTCAGAGCAAGCTCAATGTGTGTACTATGCCCTCATCCTACGTAAAAGAGAAATCTACCACGGAGCAAGCTCAACGTGCCGAAGAACTCTAAGTAGGGAACTTGTCACTACATTGTGCGAATGGAGGCTCGCACAATATCTTCTTTTGCATGAAATATCTTATTTTTAATAAATTAGCATAGAGTTATACACAAATGAATTACATTGAGTAGAAATTAATAACAAAAACGATTGCAATAGTTTTGAATTTTCTTATTTTATATTTATGTTTGTTACCTCAAGTCCAATACAATTCTCAAAATCAATGTCTAAATTAATCTATTTTATTAAAAAAATCTAATTGTCTTACAAAATTATATCTTAAACCAATTGTATTGTGCATTTTTTAGTGGATGACAAATGTTTTTTCAAAAGTTCACGAGCACTTTATTGAACTTTTTGCTAATAATTTCCACCAACTGTTTGAAATTGGTTGTTCACTATTTTGAGTTTTATATGTTTGTATAAATAATATTTAAAAACTCATCTATCCTTATATTTCTCATTTTTGTCAAAAATTCTATGTTTTCAAGCATTCAACATAGTATAGCAATGAAAAAGGTTGCCTATATATATATTCTAATTTAAATTTGAATGCAGTTTTATTTTAAAAACAAATAATCTCATGCAATTTTTCACGTGATTTTTTTTCAATAAATTTTTGTGTCTATCATGTACATTGATCACATTCCAATTTTTTTAATTTTTTACTATAAAATATTGTTAGTGTAGAGGGAAATTAGAGTCATAAGAAAAAAGGTAAAAAATGTAATTTCTTGTTTTTTGAGATGCATTATGAAATGCTTCAGTATATATAAATAAAAAAATAATAAAAAATAGTTTTATTCATAAGGGTATATATGTAAAATAACATTTACCTTGTAAAAGGAAACCATGGTAGCCCTATGTTTTTTCTAACATGAGACCCATGCATGCGGGTTGTCACGTTGGCAATCCAATGTGACCACTTTCAATGTATCAGAGCGCACTAACTTGGCCAAAAACTCTATAAAAAAGGCCTCCACCTCTTTCTATCTTCACAAGCATCACAGCTGTAGCCTCTCCACTCCAAGTTTTTTAGGGTTTTAGCTTGCCTCCAACAATGATCTCAGAAGAGGCATCTAAGGGCGGGTGTGGCAGGACGAGGAAACCGATTACTCGCTCTAAAAGAGCTAGACTCCAATTTCATGTTGGGCGCATTACTCGCTTCCTAAAAGTGGGCAAGTACGCTGAGCGTGTCGGCGCTGGTGCTCCTGTATATCTTTCAGCGGTCCTCGAGTATCTGGCTACTAAGGTTTTTGTTTGGTTTTTTGTGGTTAGGGTTTTCTTTTTCATTTTCACTTTTGGTTGGTTATTTACGGGTGTTTTGTTGTTCTCGTCACAGGTCTTGGAGTTGGCAGGAAATGCGGCTAAGGATAACAAGAAAATAGGATCATTCCCAGGCATATACAGCTTGCAGTGCGGAATGATCAAGAGTTGAGCAAGCTGTTGGGATTGGTGATGATCGCTAGTGGTGGTGTTTTGCAGAACATTCATCAGAACCTGCTACCAAAGAAGCGTGGGAACGCGAAGGTGGTGGAAGTTGCTTCTACCTCGTAATAGTTGTAATTTCAATGTTGTTTTAAATATAGTTTGTGTAGTCATTCTGTGGAGTGAATAGTTTCCATTTCTCTGAATGATACATATGATGTAAGGCACTGGTTCTCTTTGGAAGTTATGTGCTTTTTGATGATTTCTTGGGTGGTTTTGTGTTCTATATACTCTGCCATCTTCATGTTTTTCTGTATAGATGTTCTTTATCAGGTTTCCTTTTATTTTAGGTGTTCATTGTATGGTATCAAGGCAACCTTTTATTTTAGGTATGGTATCAAAGCAGAAGTTGTGCACTTTTTGATGATTTCTTGGGTGGTTTTGCGTTCTCTATACTCTGCCATCTTAATGTTCTTTTGTATAGATGTTCTTCATCAAATTTAGATGTTCATTTGTATGGTATAAAGGCAAAAGTTTACAATGACTTTTATCCCGTGAAAGTTCTTTTGATCTTATGGATGACCTTTCCTTGGGTATGTGCCAACCAAGACTTTGGCTTTCTTCTAATTAGAAGAAACCCTAGCTTATCAAGAATATATATATATATATATATATATATATATATATATATATATATATATATGTTGATGATGGGTGACTGGCTTGTTTATACATCAATTGAGTGTTCTCAATTATTTGGTTCATGTGAGCATTTGATCTTTTGTGACCATGTATACTGTAAGGTTTAAGGTTTAGGTAGTACAAGGGCATATAGAAACTTTTGTTCATGGTTAGGCATAGGTTTTACTTGAGAAAACAACCTCTTTGGTGTCTTTGGTGTCTTTTGTGACCATGTATACTGTAATGTGAGCTCTGTGAACCAAAGCTGTGTCCATTTAACCCTACTAGACTACAAATATCTGATTTGGTTTTCCTATACCCCTGATCCTTTTAATTGAATTCTCTGCTGACTATTTCAGCTATAACTGTCTTCTCATGATGATTGCGATTTAAGAAACCCTGTGGAGATTGATTTTCTTGCTTTGTGCTAATGACGCCGGGCGGGGTAGCGATTATCCCGCGGGCTAGCCGGATCCAAAGGACCGCAAGGAAGAACAAACGAAGAACCAAAAGAACCAGAGAAATTACTCTGAAATTCAGGAAAATAATTTTATTCAAAACTCAATAATGAAAAACTAACCCACAAGCCGGGTTAAATAGTCTCAAAAGATTAACCTAGAAACCTTATCATCTAATCTAAATTTGCTAAAATTGATAAATTATTATTTAAAACTGAACTTATCTAAATTTAAAACTCTAAACAAATCAGATAACTCCTAAAAATCTGAGATCAAATCGGATTCAAATCCTATCCTAATTTGGTATATGAAATATTACCAAAAATAGAAAAAAGATCGAAAACCCTAATTCGGCGGATTAAATATTTCTAAAAATAGAAAAAAAACTAAAATTCTCTCTAATATGACAACCCTATGTCGTGCGCGCCGCAAAGAACTTTATGAATTGGGGTCGAACGCTCGATTCTGATATCGGTAGCCAAAGTTATGGCCAAAATACCTAACCACAACCAAAACCGACCCAATCTTGGAATTGACTCGATAACTTTCCGTTTTTACGTTGACTTGCCATCCCGACACCAATATTTGACTCGAGCCTCCTGCATCAGTCACCTAGGGTTGGAAAGAATCGACCCCAAGTTCGACTGCACGTCTGTTGGTAGGTTTGGATCTCCATGCTTGATCTCAATCAAAACCCTAGAGACAGAAAGTAGGTTAGTAGTGTTGGTTACCGGGCCAGGAGGGTTTTCCTCCCATCGAGATACCAACGCAACTCTAGTCCCATCATTGTCATAGATAGGCTCACCAATCTCCTCCTCGGGCTCGCCAATTTCCTTTACGTAGTCATCATAGATGGGCGAGATCTCCTCATCCACATCATCGTTAAAGATGGGAAAAATCTCCTCCTCCGCATCATCGTTGAAAATAGGCGAGATCTCCTCCTCAGCATCATCGTCGTAGATGGGTTGGCGAAACCTGTGATCGCTATGATTATGGTGCTGGACTTCCTCAGCCGGAACCTGCCCATGACAACCATGATCAAAATCGATCGCCGCCAAACGCCTTGATAATTTCTTGACTTGCCTCTGCAAATCCTTAATCATCAAGCGTTGGGTTAACTCCGCGACTTGCCTTTGTAGATCCTTGTTCATCGCCTCCAGTACGCTCAGGTCACGGTATTAGACTTCCTCAACCGGAACCTGTCCAACCCGACGATCACAACCACCAGCATTGATGTCGCTGATGACGCTTCACAGGAAGATGATGAGCTCTAATACCAACTAACGCCGAGCGGATAGCGATTATCCCGCGGGCTAGCCGGATCCAAAGGACCGCAAGGAAGAACAAAAGAAGAACCAAAAGAACTAGAGAAATTACTCTGAAATTTAGGAAAATAATTTTATTCAAAACTCAATAATGAAAAACTAACCCACAAGCCGGGTTAAATAGCCTCAAAAAATTAACCTAGAAACCTTATCATCTAATCTAAATTTGCTAAAGTTGACAAATTATTATTTTAAAACTAAACTTATCTAAATTTAAAACTCTAAACAAATCAGATAACTCCTAAAAATCCGAGATCAAATCGGATTCAAATCCTAACCTAATTTGGCAAATGAAATATTACCAAAAATAGAAAAAAGATCGAAAACCCTAATTCAGAGGATTAATATTTTTAAAAATAGAAAAAACTAAAATTCTCTCTAATATGACAACCCCATGTCGTGCGTGCCGCAAAGAACTTTCTGAATTGGGGTCGAACGCTCGATTCTGATATCGGTAGCCAAAGTTATGGCCAAAATACCTAACCACAACCAAAACTGACCCAATCTTGGAATTGACTCAATAACTTCCCGTCTTTACGTTGACCCGCCAACCCGACACCAATATTTGACTCGAGCTTCCTGCATCAGCTAACTAACTGTTTTTTAGTAGTTTGTTGTTGAGTGATCTTAGGGCTTCTATCTCTATTCTCTCCCATGATTATGTAGTACCTGATATTAGATTCTATTATAAATAACTTGTTATTGTTTGTATTGTATTTCATTAACATGTGTGTGGAATACTTCAACAAGGAGCTTCTAATAGAATCTGATGACTCATGTGTTTAGGTGACTTGGACTGGAGAGTTGCGCAAGCGATTTGGATATCTTTACAGAGGTTTGAGGACCTCATATTTTCTTTGTGTGAGAGATTTGTATTTGGAGGACCCTTGTAGGGCCTTGCCCTATATATTGGGTGTCTGAACCCTCATTTTATTTCAGTTGTTATACTCTCAATTTATTATTTATGTTATTTTGGAATTTGGTTATTATCTGTTGTATGTTTTGATTTACCTAGGCCTTGTATCATTCTTTTTTCTAGTAGCCAGTTAGTTGTTAAGAGGTCATTAAGGCTGTTCATTCTGTTGCATCCCATGTTTATGTAGCATCTGCTGTTAAATCAATTATAAACATGTTGTTGCTTGATTAGCATTTTAATTAACATTTATTTCTTGAGTTCTGATATCCAATTGGTTTTCCTATTGTATCTTGCTTTTAATTGAATTCCTGCTAACATTCCCACTATAATTGCCATTTTAGGATTTTTATAGCTCTGAAAACACTTTGGAAATTTAGAGTTTCTTGTTTTGGGTGATCTGGTTTCATTAGTAGTTTGTTGTGTTAAATTAATTATGAATAACGTGTTATTTCTGGAATAGTATTTCACTAACATGTATTTAAAATAACTCAACAAAAAATATATTATCAGCTTCTAATAGGATCTTATTACTCTCATGTGTTCAATGGTCACTACATCATCTAAGAATGTTACATTTTCATTCAAATATCATTGTCATTGTTGTTGTCATTATTATTGTAGATGAATCTTTTGAACTTTGCATGAATTTAGCGTATTTGCAAGGTGCGTTAAACTTGTCTTTATTTGATCCTCATGCTAACGTGAAGCTTGTGAACCAACGCCAGTTCCATTAACACTCTCTTGACTGCGAACATCTGATTGGTTGTCCTGTTGTCATTGTGATTTTAGTCTAATAATCTGCTTATATTCCTGTTATAACTGCCATTTCATGACTATCACCGCTTTGAAAACCTTTTAAAAAAATGATTTTCTTATTTTGTGTGAACTGGCTGTTTTGCTAGTAACACTCATGTTGTTTTGAGAGGTCTTTAAAGCTATCATTCTGTGGCCTCCCATGCTCATGTATCATCTGATGCTAAATCATTTATAAATAATATGTTATTGCTTGAATAGTATTTCATTTTTCATTTACTTGGAATACTCAATCAAATATGATATTATGAGCATTTGATAAAATCTCATGGTTCTCATGTATTCAGCAGTCATTTAATCATATGAGTACATTGCTTCCTTTGTTTTCTCTCTTGCCATCTCACTTCCTTTGTTATTGTAGATTTGTTGCAAAGCCTTCTTGATATTGTTCGACAACACAGAGGTGTAAGTCTTGATTTCATCTGCTAATGGTTTCTTATACATAAAAATTCTCTTGTTATGTGAAACTTCAATATAGACAATTGCATGTGTCTGTGCCTGTGTCCTTGCAGAACTGCCAAAGGACAACTAACATATGGTTGGTATTTTTTTTTGTGTGTAAAATTTCATTAAAAAAAAAAAGACATGTTATGAGAGTTTATGATAGCAGTGATGAGAATACTGTATGGAGCACACACTTTCATGATCTTTGGATTCACTTGAACAAATCCTTTTCCCTTTTTCTTTATGCCCTTCCTTTTTCATCTGCACTTGCATAACAAGAGCTGCACTTTTATTGTGATCCAAATTCCAAACAGTTTTCCCAATTTGTCAAGTTCTGCAGCAGAAATTCTTATTCTTTTTCAGGTGTGACCCCGGTGAATGGCATTGAAAAGCATCTCCTATCTGCATATTCTTGCTTCCATGTATAAGAATTTTTCTTTCTCAGATACTTTGAGCATGTGATGCAGGGACAATTGTGAAAATGCATCCAAGATATTTTCTTCAATTATGTCAACATTTGGCTGACATTGATACTGACAGGTGAAACGATATATCAACCACAAAAAAAAAAAGAGAAGAACAGTTTCTCTACCTCATTATATGTATGGCCTTGTGACATCTTGAATGAAGAATTTATGTAAATAGAAATGATATTTATCCCAAATATTCTTGGTTTAAGCAAATTAGAAAATGAGATTGTTGTGGATGGTGAGGAAGAGCTTGTCTAACATTTTCCTCTTTGGAAATGGGGATGAGGAGAAAAGACATGGTGGTTTTATGAACAAATAATATGTCTAAAAGTGCTTATTAAATCTCTTTTCTTTAGAAATAAATTATTGCTTGGAAGGAAAGAAAAGCTTGGTACAAAGAACAGCTAATTGTTTTGTTGGTGAGTGGTCCATTCTTTTTTCAATTTATCTATCTTTATATATGTGGTTTCTCCAGGTTCTGTTTTTTCAATATTCCTGCCTTTTCAATGTTTACACCTGCTCCTTAGAAATTGGAAAGTTTATAGTATTATTTTTGTAACATAAATCATAATTATATATATCAGTGATCAATGATTGCTTAATTTAAAAAAACTCATAATTGTAATTGCTTGTGATGAAAGAGATGATGATGAATAGTGATGATCTCAAGACAGACAGCTACTTAATCCGCATAAAGTGTCGACATGGTGATGCATTTCCATCTCAAGTCAACATGGGGCCCACCATCTCACCAAATCCAACGGTTCATGTTGCTTCAATCCTCCTCCACCTCGCCGCTCCAACCCCTCCCACCAAAGAGCCATCCATATTCCAAAAAGTCCAGCTTATCTCATGGACGAATCCGTCAACCCTTCCTCCCCACCGCCGCCTCCGACGACTGCGACGACCGGTAGGACTTCTTCAATGGAGGAACCTCTCATCGCCGACGAGTCCTCCGCCTGGGAATGGGGCACTCTCTTCGATTTCTCTATCGAGGATGATCAATCTCTCTTTCTTTCCTTGCCCTCTCCATCCCAGGAACCACCCGTTCCTTCTCCGTCTCCAGCTTCGGCTGTCGACCCGGAGCCTTCTCCAGCCTCGCCGCCGGATGGGTCGGGGCGGATCCGGAAGAGGGACCCCAGGTTGGTGTGCTCCAACTTTCTCGCGGGGAGGGTGCCGTGCGCGTGCCCGGAGATGGATGAGATGGAGGAGGAAGAGGTGGAGGAGGTGGCGGAGGTGATCGCTGGGGCGAGGAAGCGTGTGAGGATGAGTGGCGCGGCTGCTGGGGCGAGATGCCAGGTGCCGGGGTGTGAGGCGGATATTAGAGAGCTGAAAGGGTATCACCGGAGGCATCGGGTTTGTCTCCGGTGCGCTAATGCTCCGTCGGTGGTGCTCGATGGGGAGCCCAAGCGGTACTGCCAGCAGTGTGGCAAGTGAGTTCGTTTCTATTGATATCTCTTGATTTGTTGTTCTCTTATTTCGTTTCGTGGTTCTGTATGCATGATCCTAATTTTTTTTCTTCAATAGAAATTTGATGATCAAAGCTTTCTGTTTACTGGTTAACGACTCTTTCCTATAAAACCGTGTTTAGGGCTGGATCAATGCTTGTCATGATTGATAGAGTGGGTTTATAAGTATAGGTTGATATATACGAAGAGTGGTATTGTTTTCTGTGTCATCAGGGGTTTTGTGATATTTGGGATTAATTTGTAGTACCTGAAGGTTTCATGAATTAGATACTCAGACAAGATCCAATGCCATGAACATCATATAGGTTTGTTTTGGGCCAAATTATAAAAAAAAAAAAAACAAGTTTTATAGGTTAATTCTGAGTTTGACAGCTCTTGTTGTACCAAGCTGGGACACACATTTTAATTGAAAATGTTGTAACTAGGTTGATTCAACTTGCATGAGGACAGTTCCATTTGGATGTTCAGAGCACTGCCATCTTAGATCATTATTGGGTTCTACACCAGAAGTCGTTAGGGGTTGTGGTAGTTGGATAAATACAAAATCATGCAATGGTTATAATGCCCGCTGCATTTGTAAAGCGTGGTTTGATTGGTCAGACACTGTTGGATGGTGAGCCTCAATCGTTGCTATGAGCTTGTCATTATTAACTCACTTAGGTGTTTTATATGAACCATTTAATTCTGTAAGCTGTTACAGAATTAACTGGGTTTTAACTAAATCGATTCCTCACATGAAACGGAGGTGTTCCACACATGCATTGTTGGTATTCCCTAATTTCATTCTGCACATTATCATTTTATGGTATTCATTAGCTTATTAAATTTAATTTCAGTCAAACCTTATTTGATGTTAGGCCCAAGCCTTTACAGGCTTATGTGAGGCGGAGGGTAGTTTAATCTTTTTTTATCTTTTGTTATTTTTTGAATTAGGGTTTAGTATAAATAGATGATTAGGAGGAGTATTAGGGTTTCATGCTAAGTTTGTTTTCTTTTCTTGAGTAGCCGTCATAGATTGGGAGAGTCGGCCTTTCTCTCGAACAGTAGGCCAAGTTATCAATAAAGTATTCTTGTTTCTTGGGAATTTCGCTGTTGGTTCTTATCAAATTGGTATCAGAGCAATTTCCTAGGAAGATGGCGGCAAAGAAGGTAGATGCGCTTGAAGAGAAGTTGGAAGCGGAGGTTATCTTGCTTAAAACCACCATTGATGAGCGTTTTAACTCCGTGCAACAACAGATCCAACAACAATCCACTTCCTTCGAGACAATGTTGCTGAAATTGACGGAGCTTCATCTCAATCCACCTCCCCCAGCAGCGGCGAATCAGGGAGGAGAGGTGGGCGAGGGTTCCGGTGGATCGGCACCCACGACGGGTGGCGATGGTGTCATGGGAGGAGGGTCGGAGAGCACTGCTGTCGCCCGATCAGGACCGGCGGGTCACAATCTATCGGGGGCACAGAGGCAGGCGGAGGGGGTGTTGAGGCCGATGGGGGCTGGTTGGGGGCGTTGGCGTTCGGCGAGGGCGGACCTTGGCCGGGACCGGGCGGGTCCGAACAGGGGCGGAACGAGGTCGAAAGAGGACGGCTAGGTTGGGTCGAGGCGGGCGGAGGCCGAACGGGGGCGTACGCTGTCGGCCATGGCGGATCTTGGCAAGGGTCGGGCGACTTCATGGGGGGGCGGCCGGGGTGGGCCTAGGGGAGCGGTGGCGGGCTCAGCGAGCTTGCGGCTTCCGGTAGGGCAGGCCTTGGCTAGGGACGGGCGGATCTTGGCAAGGATAGGGGGGCTTCAACGGAGGCGGTGGGGTGGTAGAGGCGGCCGAGGCGGGTGGCCGAGGCGAGCATGGTAGGGGATAGGTCATTCCGTGAGGGTTGGCCGGGAGGTGGAGTTTCTGGGGACAAAGGGTGGGGATATGATGGTGGTGCGGTGGAGCAAGGGGGAATTTGGTCTGGGCATAATGGATTCATAGAGGCAGGAGAATCAGGTGGATGACGGCCCCCAATGTCGCGAAACGAGGCGGGGCAGTTTCAATCTGGGGCGGACTCCAGGTTAGGAAGTTGAAGATGCCCATCTTCGAAGGGGAGGACGCCTATGGATGGATATACAGGGTGGAGCGCTACTTTGCCATCAATGGACTATCAAAGAGGGAGAAGCTGATGGCAGCGGCTCTATGCTTGGAGGGAAGGGCTCTTGCATGGTTCCAGTGGCGAGAACAACGACAACCATTGAGATCGTGGGGTGAATTCAAGGACGGACTGTTAGAGAGGTTTCGGGCCACTCAGGAGGGAGGTTTGCATGAGCAGTTTTTTGCACTCACCCAGGATAAGACGGTCATGGAATATAGGGAGAAATTTGAGTAGTTGTCCGGGCGATTAGGAGGGATCTCAGACACGGTGTTGGAAGGAAATTTTATGAAGGGATTGAAATTTGGATATTGAGGCGTGATGCGCTTGTGCGTCAGGGGATCGGAGAAGGCGATAGTCTTGCCGAGATGATTGAGGACAAGAACGCGGCTGAAAAGGTCAGTAAAAGCAACTTGGGTGGTTTTTCCTATCGGCCCAACTCCACAGCGGTGGGGCCACGGACTCAGACATTGGGATTGCAGAGAGAGAACCAGAAGGACTCGGGTAGTGGGGCGCGGCCGGGAGCGACTCTCAAACGCCTCACCGAGTCAGAGCTTCAGGACATGAGGGCAAAGGGGTTATGCTTCCGATGTAATGAGAAATTTTCCCCGGGACACCGCTGCAAGGCTCGGTCGTTACAAGTCTTGTTAGTTTGCGATGAGGAGGAAAGCAGGGAAGAGGTGGTGGAAGGAGAGGTTGAGGGAGAGGAGCACCCCTACTTAGATACGGCGGAAGTCTCACTAATTCGGTGGTGGGATTCACACCGAGTCACACCATGAAACTAAAGGGAAGTATCGGTGAGCAGGAGGTGGTGGTGTTGGTGGATAGTGGTGCGACTCATAACTTCATCTCCACCCAAGTAGTAGACAGAGTGGGCCTTCAGTTGACCGACACTGGCAGTTTTGGAGTGGTTATGGGTACGGGCATGGTGGAGAAGAGCAGAGGCATATGTAAGGGATTGATCTTGACAATACAGGGCGTGCAATTGGTGGAGGATTTCCTGCCACTCGAATTAGGAAGCATCGATGTAATATTGGGAATGAAGTGGTTGCAGACTTTGGGCGAAATGAAAGTGAATTGGAAATTATTGAAGATGGAGTTTCAGATGGGGGGTCGTGCGGTGGTTTGGCGGGGCGACCCAAGTCTATGCAAAACCCTAGTGTCACTCAAGACTATGGCACGCACTATTCAGGATATGAGCAGCGGTTTTCTGATTGAATTGCAGGCAATTGAGGGGAAGCAACCAGAGGAGGCCGAGAGGATTCCAGAGCCGGTACATCAGTTGTTAGGGCGCTTTGCAGGGGTTTTTCAGATGCCAGGAGGACTGCCCCCAAAGCGGGACCACGAGCACGCGATCGTACTCAAGGAAGGTACCTCACCCATCAGCGTGTGACCATATCGCTACCCCCAGATCCAGAAGGATGAGATTGAGCGACTCGTCAAGGAGATGTTGGAGGCGGGGATAATACAACCGAGCGTGAGCCCATTTTCAAGTCCGATTTTGCTAGTGAAGAAAAAAGATGGGAGTTGGAGATTTTGCATCGACTATAGAGCCCTGAATAAAGAGACTGTGCTAGATAAATTTCCTATCCCCATCATTGATGAGTTGCTAGATGAGTTGCATGGTGCCACGATGTTCACAAAGATTGACTTGAAATTGGGATACCATCAGATTCGGATGCGGCCGACGGATGTGCACAAGACAGCATTCCGGACTCATGAGGGACACTATGAATTTTTAGTCATGCCGTTTGGCCTCACGAAGACTCCATCCACTTTTCAGTCCTTAATGAATAAGGTGTTCCAACCTTATCTGCGGAAGTTCATACTGGTTTTCTTTGATGACATCCTAGTTTATAGCCGCTCCCTGGAGGATCATGTGAGCCATTTTAAGAAGGTGTTAGAAGTGTTACAACGACATCAATTGTACGCTAATCGAAAAAAATGTTTAATTGCTCAAGCACGAGTGGAGTATTTGGAACATGTGGTGTCGGCAGAGGGAGTTTCTGTAGACCAATTCAAGGTCGCGACGATGTTAGACTGGCCGATACCTAAAACACTCAAGGAGTTGCGGGGATTCTTGGGGCTCACAGGCTATTATCGGAAATTGGTGAAAGGGTATAGTAACATCGCATGGCCGCTGACAGAGCAGTTGAAGAAAGATAGTTTCCAGTGGGGGAAAGCCGCGACACAAGCTTTTGAGAAATTGAAGCGAGCTATGACTAGTGTTCCGGTGCTAGCGTTATCGGATTTTACCCAACCATTTGTGGTAGAGACGGATGCTTTAAGGTACGGACTGGGTGCGGTTCTCATGCAGAACCAACGACTGGTCGCTTATTTCAGCCAGGTTTTGACCGCCAGGGCACGGCTTAAGTCTATATATGAGCGTAAACTTATGGCTATAGTGCTTGCGGTGCAAAAGTGGAGACCATACTTAATCGGGCGATGCTTTATTGTCCGGACAGATCAACGAAGTCTCAAGTATTTGTTGGAGCAACGATGGTTATCCAAGTTGTTGGGGTATGATTTTGAGATACAATATCGACCGGGGTTAGAAAATAAAGCAGCCGATGCCTTGTCGAGGAAGGTGGAGGAACCGCAGTTGATAGCGTTATTAGTACCTTTGGTGTTGGATTGGGAATTGTTGCTGCAGGATATCGAGGCGGACGAGGAGTTAGCGAATATTCGGGCATCGCTAGCAAGGGAGGAGACTGGTTACCCCGGCTACACCTTGGATAAGCAACGTCTGCTATACAAGGGGCGCCTTATTCTTCCCAGAAAATCGTCCTATATACCGCGCCTACTGCAGGAGTTTCATGGGAGTGCAGTGGGGGATCACTCTGGGGTTCTTAAAACTTATCGACGCCTTGTAGCTGAGTTGTATTGGGCTGGCATGAAGAAGGACGTGGAGAACATGGTCGCCAAGTGCGACGTGTGTCAACGTCAGAAATATCAAGCAATGGCACCGGGAGGGTTATTACAACCCTTGCCACTTCTGGATAAGGTTTGGGAGGAGGTGACAATGGACTTCATTGAGGGGCTGCCTCGATCGGAGGGGTACACGGTGATTCTCGTGGTAGTTGACCGATTGAGCAAGTACGCTCATTTTATACCTTGCGACACCCATATACCGCAGTGACAGTGGCGGCGTCCTTCATGCGAGGGGTGGTGCGACTACATGGGCTTCCAGAATCTATAGTAACTAATCGCGATAAGATTTTTTTGAGCCACTTTTGGCGGCAGTTGTTCAAGTGGCAGGGGACAGTATTGAAACGCAGCACGGCTTATCATCCACAGACCGATGGGCAGACCGAGGTTGTCAATCGCAGCCTGGAGACTTACTTGCGGTGTTTTGTATCAGATACGCCCAAGCAGTGGGCACAGTGATTGGCTTGGGCAGAATACTGGTACAATACCTCCTACCATACTTCCTCACAGACCACTCTTTTCAAGCTCTTATACGGACGAGATCCCCCACATTTGGTGTTTTATGGGCATAACACATCACCCGTGTCGCAGGTCGACAAGTACTTGGTCGAAAGGGATAGCATGTTGGAAGAATTGAAGATGAATTTATCAAAGGCCCAGCAGACTATGAAGAAGTACGCAGACGGACACAGAAGGGAAGTTGAGTTTGCGGTGGGAGACCGCGTGTATGTGAAATTACAACCATACCGGCAGAAGACTTTGGCACGGCGAAGAAATGAAAAGCTCTCACCAAGGTACTTTGGTTGGGCCTTATGAGATCATCGAGAAGATTGGCGCGGTGGCTTATCGTTTACAGTTGCCACCCTCGTCGGCGATCCACCCGATGTTTCATTTATCACAATTGTGACGTGTAGTCGGTGAGCATAAACCTTCCCCAACACCTCCGCCAACATTGACCGATAATATGGAGATCATGTTGGAACCGGCGGGTTTGGAGGGTGTGCGCCACGGGGTGACGGGGCCACCAGGGACGACGGAGGTGCTGATGAGATGGAAGGATCTACCAGATTATGACGCAACGTGGGAGCCGTTTGATATGATACGTGCGCAGTTTCCTTGGTTCCACCTTGAGGACAAGGTGTCTGATTGGGAGGGGAGTAATGTTAGGCCCAAGCCTTTACAGACTTAAGTGAGGCGGAGGGCAGTTTAGTCTTTTTTTTATCTTTTGTTATTTTTTGAATTAGGGTTTAGTATAAATAGATGATTAGGAGGAGTATTAGGGTTTCATGCTAAGTTTGTTTTCTTTTCTTGAGTAGCCGTCATAGATTGGGAGAGTTGGCCTTCCTCTCGAACAGTAGGCCGAGTTATCAATAAAGTCTTCTTATTTCTTGGGAATTTCGTTGTTGGTTCTTATCATTTGACTAATTCTTTATTGATATTCCAGGTTCCATATATTGCCAGATTTTGATGAGGGAAAACGTAGCTGCAGAAGGAAATTAGAACGGCATAATAAAAGGAGGAGGAGAAAACCTACTGACCCGAGTACCATGGGGAAAGAAAAGGAGTTGAGAGGAAACCTCTCAGCACATGCCAAATGTGATGAACAAAGGAAAGGTACAATTAGTTTATTTTGCATGTTGATGTTGTTGCTTTAGGACTCTGGTTTCGCATGCGTAGTTTGAGGATGCAAGGTCTTTGTATTTTTGTGGGAGAAAGACTATTTGTATATGGAATGTGGCACCAATTTTCCACTTATATAATTGACTAATTCATCATGTTGTCTGATATTCAAAATTTTCACCTTGATGATGTATAGAGATGATGAGAGGTTCTGCTACCAGGACAGTAATAAGTGACAAGACCCTGGACATAGAGACGATATTGGAGTCTGACGAAGGTCATGGATCTCCCACTTCTCCAGTTACTAGTTTTCAAAATGTTCAGAGCAACAGTGTTGTGACATTCACAGCATCGGATGAAACGAAAATGGAGGAAAAAATAGATTATTCAAGACCTGATCTTTCCTCGACAAAATGTAACAAAAGTGCCTATTCATCTGTGGTAGGTTTTCTCTTTCTTCTGTCACTTAGCAGATTTTTTTTCGTACTGTTTCAGAAAATATTATACCTACAATTATCTATAGTTATTACTGGATTTCTGCTTCTCATTTGTTACTGCCATTTTTTCACTACCTGCTTTGAAGATAATGATGCATTACTTAATTGTAGTGTCCAACAGGTCGCATATCATTCAAGCTTTATGATTGGAATCCTGCTGAATTTCCTCGCCGGCTGCGCCATCAAGTACCTTTAAAAATTAACACTGCAGTTTTTTGTTTAGAGACAACTAATTCTTATACTAACCATACTAGTTCCAAATTTATAGATTTTCCAGTGGTTGGCTAACATGCCCGTTGAGTTGGAGGGTTATATACGTCCTGGATGTACAATTTTAACTATCTTCATTGCAATGCCACAATTCATGTGGGAGAAGGTAATATATCTCTATTGTACTTAAGATTGTTTATTGCACAAAAACTAGACCATTCATCTAAGGCCTTTGTTTTTTTTTTTCACCTTACTATTTGACCATTTTAATAAATTTTCATTTATATGCTTTTCCAAATATGCTTAACCATTGCATCCTATATTGTAACTGTCAATATGAGATTGGAGACTAAATATTTGGTCAAGTTTCCTGGTGTAACTTTGTGTTGATAATTCTATATCCTTGGTTTTGGTTGAATACCTTATATTGAACCTTTAATGTCATTGTCGTGCACTATACAGTTATCCCAAGATGTGGCTCTCTATGTGAGAGATTTGGTCAATGCTCCTGAAAGTTTGTTTTCTGGAAGAGGCAACATTCTTATTCATCTAAGCAACAAGATTGTTCAAGTTATGAAAGGTATCTATCATACGGGCTTGACAAGCTGATGTTTCTTTGGTTTCTTCAATATATTATCCATTTCTACTACACTTCGTTGTTACTAGTTAACATTTGATGGTAACTTAGTCTTGATTTCTCTTAAATGTCCAACTTTAAATGCTTGCTGAAGTATGAACACTTCAAAGTCCTTGAGAGTATAACCAACTGTTATTTGTGTGCCCCCTTGAAGTCTTCTATGTTTTCTAGAAACCCTAACTTGTTGGTTTTTGTATGCAACTCACTAGAATATTCACCATATGCCCAAAAGCTCTTATGGTTAAGAATTCACGGGGTATGGAATGTTCTTGGATTATTCCTTCTGATACCTACACACACATATGTATATGTATATGTATATGTACAAACACACATATTAACCAAAAACTGGTTATTTGATTGAAATAATATTCCTTGCTATCCTTGGAGCATGGAGAAAGATAGTGTCTAAGGACTTACATATATTAAATATTGAGCAAAATCTTGCCTTTGACAGAGGGATATGGAGAGAGAATCCATATAGCCGACCCCATTTAGTATGGGATTAAGGCTTGGTTGTTGTTGTCCTTGGAACATGGGAGCATGGAGATAGGTAATGAAGAGGAAGTATCTGCAAATCTCAATAGATTTTAGAGAACTAAATGCATTTAATAAGTTTCTTAGGACGTAAAACTAACCTTTCACATACAAAAGGCTTCACTCTGGTTTAGTTAGGATCTGAGATGATGAATTAATGGCTGGTGAGACCATAGTAATGAAGTTAAACTATGAAATTATCACTTGCAATTATGGAAGATTTCAGGGAGTTCTATGCAAATAACTCTATGACTAATGCCTGCCAATCTGTTTTCAGTGGCTCATTTTAATTGATGAGAATGCAAATTTGTAGTATCTTGATTCTGTTTGGGATTTTTTTGGTTTGTGATCTAAAATTACGTGAGCATATGTTCTCATGTTTGCTGAGTTGTATATTCTTTTTCCCCACAGACAATTGGAATATTGATAATTCTGGCACTTTTTCTTGTGTTTCCAGATGGAACATCATTGATGAATGTTAAAATGGAGGTCCAAGTTCCAAGACTTCATTATATTTATCCCACTTATTTCGAAGCTGGGAAACCCATGGAATTTATTGCTTGTGGTAGTAATCTTGATCAGCCTAAATTTCGGTAATGCTCTATGCTGCTTTGTTGACATGCATGCCTTTTTGGGCAAATATTGGTTATATCATTTTTCAACTTGGGCTTCAGCTATGTTCTTACAGTTCTTTTAGAACATGCCAGATCTAACATGTGGTGCTAGATTATAAGAGGCATGTGTCGTAGGCTTGTTACATTGTTTGGATATTATTCTGCAAATTGGTAGATATTTAGAAAATTTTGTTATCGGCGTATGTTACATAATTGTATTATGTTCACATCCTTTTTCTTTTCTTTCTCAACTGTATTATTGACATATATGTTCTTAGACCTCCATCACCTTCAAATTTGTTTAAATATATTGCAGTAAAGAGGATCTGATTCATCTGACTATTCTTAGTATTTCATCTATGTATACTTGAATGTTTGACTCACTAAATTTGCACAAGTTATACACATGAATAAAATGTAGATACTTCACCACCTTTCTTTTTAATTCTTGGTATCAAACCTGATCTCTGTTGATCATATGCTGCTTATAGAAATATGTTTTTCTTAATAATGATGTACTCATTTGCATTTAACCCTGGCCTAAGGTCTGAGCCCTCTTCCCTTGAGTTGTGCTTATAGTCGTAAAGGAGCATGCCTGCTTTGAGCAGTTTATGCTCTTTTTTTTTTTTTTTTTCTCACTTTATTGCTTGTGATTGATTACGACTAATTTAATAGGCCTTTTATTTCTTTTCAGCATTTCTATACCATGATGATGGTACATTTTTGTCCATCAGGAATCTCTAATCTTCAAAGCTTAAGAAAAATATTTTGGGTGATCAATTATTGGCTTAAATAACTTATTTTTACAATATAAGTAATTTTGCGGAAATATATTTTGAGAATTTTAATATTTGTGTTCACTCATTATCCTTAGAAGCCTTCGCCACTCACCTGCTTTGTGCAGTTTTATTTTATTTTATTTTTATATCCTATAATTAAGTATCAATAATTTCCAAGTAGCCTTTTTTTTCCTTTCAGCTTGAATTATAACATCATGGTGATATGTTTTAAGTCTATCAGGAATCTCTCATCCTCAAAACTCAAGGAAAATTCCTGGCTTAGATAACTTATTTCTATAAGTAATAGAGGAAAGATATTTAGAAAAGCTGAATATTTATGATCATTGACTCTAGAAACATTATTGAAAGCTCTGCTGAACCACGAATTGAACTAGAGATCCTATACTGGTTATTCTATATTTGTTCAATGAGATAAGGAAGAATTAGGATATTTTTTCAGAAAATTGTGATACAAAATGTTGTAGTGATGCACGACGTACATACAAAAAACAAATATTGAAGCTTTTGATGTTGATTCCGTATTAGTATATGCTGACCAATGAGAACGAATCATTGCAAGAGACATGCCTGGCAGACCTGATCTAGCTTATATAAATGTGTCCTGAAACCATGAAATGTCTTTGGACAAACTGGAAAGGAAAATTCTGCATGGTATTGCTTCAGTTCAATCTACTAATAAGGCTCAAGATAAAAGACCTTTCTTTGGTGAAAACAAACCCAATTCAATAGCTCATCATGATCTGAATTTCTATGAGTTGTATAGAAAGGCGACCCGGTGCTATAAAGCTCCTGCATTATGTGGGTTCCGTGGAAGGGTCGGAGGTCTATTGTACGCAACCTTATATACTTTTTTGCAGAGGTTGTTTCCACGACTCGAACCCGTGACCTCCAGGTCACAAGGCAACAACTTTACCGTTGCGCCAAGGCTCCCCTTCACTTTTTATGAGTTGTATGAAGAACAAATTTTTGTTGATGAAATTCAAGTTGACTCCCAAAGTGTGACGACAATCTGTAGTAAAATTGTGGAAGTAGACCATCGTTAAAGGCATTTTGAACTCCAGAACCTTATTATTGTATGCTTGATTCCACATCCATTAAAATTGCCAATGGCTCTCATATGTGTCCAGTTTATCAGAATCTTTAGTGCTTCTTGCATATAAATTTTTGCTGTTTTGTTGATATATTTCATATGGCCTTTATATTTATTAAATCCTTTTTATGCTATTACAGGTTTCTTGTATCATTCGCTGGAAAATATTTAGACTGCGATTCTTATGAAATGAGCATGGTGAACAAAGAAAATACAAGGGACTCAGCTGACATAACTGATCATGAGATGTTCAGAATTAGTATTACTTGGACCGATTCAGAAGTTTTTGGTCCCGCATTTATTGAGGTTTGAATTCAGGGATGCCAACTCTTTTGGCATGCCGTCTGCCCTAAATTCCTGATTGTTCCCCCTGCAGTATTGTTCTTTAAAGTTTAACCAACCTTAGCTATCAGACGTCTTTCCGCTTTCTGATCATTCTTGTCGCCCTGCCATGTATTGTGGCCTTGGTAGAACTTTGTCTAAAACTGCTCACTAGAATGGAGGACTGCTTTCTGCATTGAGGTGTTAAATACTATTAAGTAGTAACTGAACGTAGTACTTGATTGTGCCATGAAATTTCTATATCAAACAACCTATTAACATTGATCCTGTAAAGCTTTTAATCATGTGCCCTTTAAGTGGGTTAAGATTAATGTATTTCATCTTCCTTTTTTGTTTTTTCATAGGATGTGCGGATTTCTTTTTTATTTTAGTTGTCTTCTCAACTATTATATCCTGGGATTTCAGCAAGCATTCTTAGAGTTTCTGTGTTCAGGGCATTCCATTAAGGAGTAAATCATTATTATTAGTCCAAATGCAATTACACTCCTTGTTTCTATTGGTATTTCTTTCAACTTTGATTGTGATATGCTTCTTCACTCTGATGGGAAATTTATATCATAGTTAATCTCTTGCAATACTTTCTTCCTTTGCAAAGGTTAGCCTAATTATTGTTATCTTTAGATGTTCACTAAGCATTTTGTTCATTATGAAAAAGGGATGTATCAGGGACTTAATGTTCCTCCAGGGCCTTTGAAGTGAATCACCATTAAAGCTGATCAATTTATTACTGTGGCACTTCCACAAATTTCATTCTGTTTTTAACATCTTCCTGTGCCAAAAGAATATGTTAAACTAATTATGTTGAATTTGCTTTCTGGGAACTGTCTTTTACTCTATTCAGACTATTGATTGCCAATTGTTTCTGTTTTCTCGTAGGTTGAGAACGTATCTGGATTATCCAATTTCATCCCAGTTCTTTTGGGTAATGAACGTGTATGTTCTGAACTACCAAGGATACAGGAGGTATTTGATAAACCTTCAAGTGGAAGCAAAGAAGTGTCCCATCCTATGCTTAATAGTGAAAGTCCTAATTCATGCGAGCCATTTGCCTTAAGACAAGCTGCAATGTCAGATATACTTTTGGATATTGCTTGGTTGCTCAAGGATCCTAGGATGGGAAAAAGCAAAGTTGCTTTCAGTTCTACAAATGTTCAAAGAATAACATGTTTATTACAATATCTAACAAGGAATGAGTTCATCAGCATCCTTGAAGAAATTTTACCGAATTTAGATTATATTATAAGTGAAAATGGCTTTGATGAGTTAGTTGGTAAAACTTCTGATGCTGACTTTGAGCTATTTCTAAAGCATGTGAACCAAGCAAGAGACACTATCTCTCAGAGAATTGAACTTACCATTGGGCCAGAGGTGGATTTAAGAAACTTGGGTCATGAAGTTCATGTGCCTCATAGTTCCAAGAATAGAACTTTTCACACAATCCCACCAACAGATCAAGTATGTATACATTGCATGATTTACCTGTCATTTAACCTTATTCATTTTTTTCGCAAAATCTATTTTCAATAATTTTCAGATTGATGACCTGGTATAATTTGTTATTATTTATTTCCTGTTATTGTTGTTGTTTGTGGTTATTTAAACAGAAAACAATTCTTTTATAATGATTATGGTAAAATCCCATATAAGCAGCTCATGAGGACAAACATAGGCTAAGATGCCCAAGGCAAATCAATGGAATTGAATTTTTATGTTACAATTCCATATCACAATTTGTTCTTCTGTTCAGTCTTTCAGAATAAATTAGCACCTAGAACATAAACTATGCTGTGTTCCTTGCATTTCCAGTGACAATTAAACTAGTGATATTTATGTCTTTGCACCATGACATCTGAAGTCTCTAAGAACCTACTGTTGTTACTTTATGACTCTCTTTTAGATTTTGTACTCGTATCAAATCATGAATTTCTTGGAGTACCCATGGCTGGTCATGTTCTCATTGCCTTCTGCTTGAAATATGGTTTTATGCCCCAAGTGTATTAAGTTATGCCTGTCTCTGTCGCAGCATTGGAGATCAGGGAACAAACATTTTTTGAGTTCTATTGATGCTTCCAAAGATGGTGATGAAACAGTACCACTTGTACCAAATCACAGGCGGCACTGTACCCCAAGCTTTGTTCTAAAATGGCCTCTTGAATCTTGGGGTGGAATTGTCCCTAGACCAGTCATGAGTACAAGGCTGACCGCATTCATCATGGTTAGTGTTGTTATGTGCTTTGGGGCATGTATTGCGGTGTTCCATCCTCACAGGGCTAGAGAATTCGCTGTTTCTCTACGGAGGTGTATGTTTGGTAGCACAAGATGATGGAAATAATGAAGAGATGCTTATTTACTTCTCTGTTCTCATCGGTTCTTGCCAAAAAATGATCAGGTTAGCCGATGTGCCTTGTTTCACTCAGATATCTGGTTATGCATTCCATTTTCTGAATTTGCAGTCTGCAGTGAAGAAATACCAATGGTTCTATGAATGCTCATCTTTCATCTGCAGCATTATTTCTTCTTTCTTTTTGCCCTGTAATCCTGTTCAATTTGAGGTTGTAATGGTGTGATAATTTCAGGTTAAGAAAAAAAAAAAGAACGAAAGCATCTCCCATATAACTAGGATTACTAAAATTCCTGACCAGAAAATGACAGACAGATTATTATTCCTGTCAAATAGGTGTGCAAATTGTTGTAAATCTTTGTTTTTGTTTCTCTATATATGTATTGTGTTTCTATGGTACAACCTTGAGAACAAGTTTTCATTAACAAAGCTATCAGTTGTGGTTTTATCAAAGTGTACTAGTATCTATTGGTTCTTTCAATAGGAGTTAATTCAAAATTTGGTATTTGCCAATTTGGAATAAAACTTCAACAAAACTATAAAGTAAAGTAACTCAATAATGTGTGAAATTTAAATTTAACAAGAAAAATACTGGATAATTAACCAGTTTCCACTTCTACAAGTATAGTTTCAAATTGGTGGTTTGTTGCGATAATTAGAGAAGTGCATCTGATAAGAAAGTATATGCAATTATGTTGTTTTTGTAGGGTATCCATGTATATAAAACTAAATCATAATTAAAAAGTAATCTAAATTTCCCTTTATATCCACAGTAAACTACAACGGGGCTATATAATACACCTCTCCAAAATAATTATAAAAATAAAATATCAAAATTTAAGGGGTTTTCAAGCTTCAATCCCTTGTGGCGGATGATTTTCTAAATAAAAGGAGTTTTTAATTTTGTTTTTTCCCAAATCATCAACCCCCGCCGTACACGTGGCAACATCCAACAGCATGCCCTGCCATTTCTCCATCCCCTTCAACCCCTTGAGCCCCGCACGCGCCGCCCCATGCCGCATGAGCCAAACCGCCACGTCAGCGTGCCCCGCCTCCACCGCCCGCTGCAACGGCGTGTATCCGCCGTCATCCACGGCGTTCAAGTTCGCTCCAATCTCCACCAACGCTGTTACCATCTCCGTCCTACCCTTGAACGCCGCCCTGTGCAACGCCGTCCACCCATTCTGATCCCTCCGATTCACTTCCTCCCTGCCTCGGGATCGCAACTCGCTGACGTCACCATTGCACGCGCCCCGTATCGCCCGGATATCATCGGGGCGCAGGGCTTCGTAGAGTTCCTCGTGCCCGCGTTCCATCGCGAGGTCGAACGCCGTTTTCCGGCCGCTCCTCGTCAGCGCGCGGCGGGCGTCAAAGGCGGACGCGCCGATGAGGAACTCAACGAGCTCGACAGGGCCCCCGGCCCAAGCGGCACAGTGGAGCGGAGTCCACCCGGCGGCGTCGGCCAGATCCGGGTCCGCTCCCCCGGCGGAGACGCAAACCCTAGCCGCCTCCAGATGCCCACCCGCCGCCGCGGCGTGGAGCGGGCTCCGCCCGCTCGAGTCAATGGCGAGCGGCCGCGCCGCGGCAAGCAGGGCGACGATCTCAGCGAAGCCGGATCCGGCTGCCACGTGGATTAGATGAGGATCAAGCTTCGCCCCGGCGGCGAGAAGGGCGGAGACGGAGTTTGCGCAGCCAGAGGAGACGGCGAGGGCGATCGGGGGTTTCCCGTCGGGGTCGAGGGAGTTGACGTCGGCGCCGGCGGAGATGAGGGCGGAGAGGATGTGGGGGCGGGATCCGGCGGCGGAGCGGCGGAGGAGGGAGGCGAGGTCGGCGGGGGAGCAGGAGGAGGCTGCCTTGGTGATGAGGGAGGAGGTGTCGAGGGTTTCCGAAGGAGGGGAGAGGAGGAGGGTGTGGAGGACGTGAGGGCCGGTGAGGGAGACGGGGAGGGTGGCGTCGCGGAAGAGGTGGGGGCCGGGGAGGGAGAAGAGGCGGAGGAGATCGGCGGTGGAGGCGTTGCCGGTGGGGAGGAGGGCGGAGCGGACGAGGAGGGAGGCGGAGACGGGGAGAGGAGGGGAGGGGGAGGAGGTCGGGGAGAGAGAGAGGGAGAAGGAGGCGGATGAGAGAGGGGTGAGGATGGCAACGGCGAGGGGCGAGTTGTAGTGGAGGATGGAGAAGAGGGAGGGGCGGGTGGTGGTGAGGTGGACGGCGACGGACATGGTGTGCATGAGGTTAGTGATGCGGAACGTCGCCGACGTGCAGCGGCGGGATGGCCGGTACTCGATCTCCAGCTCCTTCAGGTCCACGCTCACAAGCCTGTCCATCTTTTTCTTTTGCCTTTCCTTCCCTCTCTTCTTCTTCTCCTTACATATATATATATATATCTTAATAGGAAAAATTTTAGAAAAATATATGAAGAAAAAAAACTAGGTAAATTCTAACCAACCAAGGTCATATTCAATTGATTAAGAACAGAAGGGGTTTGGATTGAAAACTAATATGAACTAGTTCAAATAGAATTTATATATATATATATATATATATATAGGGTCAGGATCATGGACACACTATTTTGACATACCATTTGACATTTTTTTTCATTCATTGGTTTGCACAGTGTTTTAACCAAATCCAACCGTATGGATGGAAAGAACATCGAAAAATAAGCAAGCATGTCAATTTTCATATAATTTAGAAACTTGTAGGGTATTTATCTTAACAGGTGAAATTTTATACGGTTGGAATTTGACCATTTAATACGTAAGACTACAAGTTCTAAATCATTTAAAATCGACACGCTTCTTATTTTTCGATGCTCTTTCCATCCATACTACGGATTTGGTTAAAAACACTATGCAAATCAATGAATAAGAAAAGATGTCCAAATTCAAAAAAATAGATCTCTACATCCTAACCCATATATATATATATGACAATTGATGAATTTGTCACAAGGAATTAGTTGGAGAATAGAAACTCATTAAGAAAAACAACGACTAGTGTTATATGAGGTTAGATGGTGGAGCTTAGCCTTTGCATGTTATTGACTAAAACCATGGAGAAACCAATAAAGCAACTTGCAGTAATAGAATTAAGAATGATCTAAGACAATGATAAGTGTTTCTAAAGATATATACTCATCTTTTCAAAGTTAACTCAAAATTTAATCAAATTTTTAGCTTGATTATTCAAAAGAATAAAAGGCATCAAGTTTTGCCCTATGACTAGGACCATTCACTTACTAAAGTTATCATTTTTATATAAAAAATAAATAATAATTAGAGCAAGACAAATGATGAAAAAAATCCTAATCACTAACTTTGTAATTTTCTGAAAATATAATACAACAGTTAATGGAGAAGAGGACCATTAAAATGATCCCATCTGGTTAAGCACCATCATCTCATGTAACACCAATCTCTCAAATGGGTCCACATGATAAAGACCACTTAGAATGATCCAATGTTTTGAGAGAAAAAAAACATAGATGTGGGGCAGTTATTAACATTTGGTCTTGCTTACAAAACCCTTCATCAATCACTCAGTCTAGGAGTCATTGGTTTTTTCTAATAATAGTGCAATATAGTTATTTATTTTTTAATTTATGTGATTGTGCTTATTCAGACCCATGAATTTGAAACACAATGCCTAGCATCTAGTGAGCAACATTTAACTTTAGTAGTATGATCAAGGAAATAAGAGAGAAGAAATGAATAGAAAGTAAAGAGTGTTCATAAATATGCTATTAAGTTATATTTTTTGTTGAATCAAGCACAAATAGTATATATTTTGTTTGCATCTAACATTATAAACCCAAACCATAATTTTTTATTCTTGACGAATAGATTCAGGGTGCCACTTGGTTTTAAACATAAACATAAACATTGGATTAGGTGTGAGAATGGTTACCCAGAGAGGGTACTGTCTTGGTTCTCTTCTACTTTGTTTGGTACACAATTTTTTGAATAAGATGATAAACACACACACACCCCCCCCTGCGGGCGGTAGGGACTTTAAAGGACGTGTACAGAGATGGTTGCTCAATCCTGCAGACTTATCCCCGAGAGAATAGCACCACATCTGACCCTCAAATAAGAGCTGGAGATTTGATCCCTACCGCCCACGCGAGAATCTCATCTCTCGACAAAGTCAATCTGGATACCAATAGAATCTCATCTCTGGTACACAATGATCTCTCCTTTGCTCTACAACATATAAAACCCACCAATCAATCAACAATATTAGGATTTGGGAATTTTTTTTTGCAACAAATCCTTTCTTTGGTTGCTCTTTATAGCATTTTATTTTATGTGTGATGAACTTTATTTTTGATGAATTAAGGTTGAAATAAGTTATTCTAGTTGAATTTGTGAACCGTACACAGGGGTATAACATTAGCAGACATGAGAGAGACTTTTTCTTACTATTCTATTTCTCAAAAATCCACATTTTTATTATAACTCATAGTTGGTATCTTGTCAATTTCTCTATTAATAAAATTAGAGGAAAAGGCATCTCTTGTTCCTTGTAGGATGCTTGATGGATGCTTAGAGTTCTCAAATAAATTCATTTTTTATGCATTTCTCTCTCTTGTACATTGACCATTGAAATAATAGAATTCTAAATTGATATAATTTAATGGGAAATGCTAGAATTAGCTATTAGTCTTATATATTTTGAGTTAAAATTCTATACTAAAAGTGATGTGAATTAGAGTTGTTAATTCTAAAATGCTCATTTAAGAGTCTAGAAATTCATCGAGCAAAGTCAATTAGAATAATATAATGAGATCCAAGTCTAACTCTAATTTATTCAACTAAATGAAATTAATAAGGCATATGTTCTCATTTTGAAGGAAGAGTTGATTTAGGATCAACAAGTACATGAAATGCATTTTAGGTTAAATTATTGCTATTTTAAAAAACAATAATAATTTGAATATTATCCATCTTAATTTAGATAATGATTTTAGTTTTTCTTTATATTATCATTTGGCTATCAAGTCATCCATGATCCATCCTTACCTTTCTAATAAAGTTTAAATTCTTTCTTCAATTGAGAAGATGGAGATGGTTAGTCATATACTCATATTTTAATATAATGGCTCATTAAGTCTTGGTTTTTAATTCAAATGGTTTAGTCTTTTGAAATATTTTATGTAAAATCAAAGGAGGGCATGGTGTCAATTTCCAATGATGTGGGGAAAAGGTGCTCCTTGTCCCTCTTTTATGAGGTGACGAAAGAAAAAATATATTAAAAAACAAAAAATAATTTAAGAAGAGGAGGGGTAGTGGTGATCTTGATAAAAATTTAATGACTATCAAAGCTAGTTTGTAAATGGCCTTATTATGCAAAAAGATGATATCTTAAATGTTATTTTAGAGGTAGAGAAAGTTTTATTAAATTTATAATGTGATGTTTGGATCCGAAGAACTACTTATAAAAATAGATACAGTATGAAAATCATATTTATTTACATACATCAAGTTGAATACTAAGTGAGACATATGAGTAAATATTATTTTTTATTGAATATAACTGCAATTTCTTGTTTAATGTGTATTCTAGAATTTGGGGGGGAAATTTGGCTATACTCGACGAATTTGTTTAATAGTATGACTATGAGTAGCTTTGTGTGATTTGATTCCAACATCAAGTTGTGCAGGCCTGTTTGCTTACCCAATCATGAAGAAAAGAATCTTTTTCTTCATTTCCATTAACTTTTAAATAGCTTGAGATGATGATCAGTGAAGAATGATAAACTAGATGCATCTCCATTTTTTTAAGCTTTTAATTAAATAGCTTGATCATATGAAGTCACAATCACAAAATGGGAAGTTGGGTTGGTATTGTGTCAATTTCTAATGACTTCATGAACCAAAAAGGTGTTCCTTGTGTCTTTCTTACAAGTAGCATCCTGTGGTTTGCACTACAGGTTTCTAAGGAATCCAATTCAACAATACTCAAGTCAAAATTATTATATATACTTAGAAAACTAGTGTTTTTTTTTTTTTTTTGAGTAAGTGGATAAACCATATTTTATTTACTTATGATAATAGGGTATGTTATATTGCTTAGTCAGGACGGAAATAAAGAAATACAGAGTTTAAATAGTCTAATCCTCCTTATAACAATCCTTGCCTTCCCCTTAGCTCAGCTTTGGATTGGGCTTTCCTTGGAGGGGTCTCTGCTCTCGTCGGCCCTCTCTAGTGTGACGGATGTGAATTTCAGGCTGTGTTTCACCAGGTTCGATGCCGCCTCTAACTTTGATCGACTTAGAAAACTAGATTTTGTTTTCCTCTTCTTTATTTTTGAGATTGGTTAAGGATCATTTCTTTGTTATTTCTATAATACTAGTTTTTTAAACTTTTGGGACAGTTAAAAAATACAAAGATAATTTCTATCTCTTCTTTCTCCCATCCAAAGTAGATAGGCTAGAAGAGTTAAGGATGTTGATGATTTTTGGTTTTTAATATATATATATATATAGTTGCATTATAGAACACAAAAAGATATATATACCTAAAATAGGTTTTGATAGTTAAGCTGTGAATGTGAAGGAAAATCGACCTGATGGCAGAAAGATGTGAAAATTATGTACTTATGTCTCAATCTTTTAATTTATTTTAATATTTAATTTTTGTGTATAATGGCTTCCTTGTCAAATGGATCAATGTTTTTTTTTTTAAGTTTTAACAATATTAAATGTTATAATATTACTCCTGAATTATTAAGATACAAAACAAAATCACTTTGTAGTGGGAAAAGACCTATACACATTTGAAAATAAATGAGTAGTTGAAAAAAAGACAAGGAGACATGAAGGGCCCATGTGTCCCCTTGAACACATATATTCCATTTGCTATCTTTGAACAAAACTTAGTAAACAAAGACTTCATGGGATAACATGGAAACTCATTTTCAAACTAGTTACATCAAATATTGACAGAATCACTTCAAAGGAGGGAATGACTTCTTTGTTTGCTTGGATTTATATGAATATATGAAGCTTCTTGGAAGTAGACTCCTTGATCAGCAATTTTGATTTGAAGCATGCTTGTTTGAATTGTTAAAAACCCTCAGCTTTAGGCAGTAAAACAGTTTTTTTTTATTATTATTTACTTATGAAAAAGATTGATTACTAACTTTAAAAAGCATTAAATTATTTCTAATACTCTTTGATTTGTATTGCTTTACATGAGATTGTTTTTTATGTATGGTTTGCATATTTTACAAAGGTCATTCTTTTTTATAAAAAACAGTATGGATATATCATGTTTATTTAAAATAGTAGAGATGTTACATGGTTGATTGTTATTATATGGGTGATGTACTTATTACAAACATTAGTTAGATCTCCCATAGAATAATCCTCATGCCATGGAGATGAGTTGATGGTGGATGGACTTCAAGGTAAAAAGTGCTCCTTGTCCCTTATGAGAAGCATCCCCATTTCCATGCACCAAATTAAGCTCTCTCTATCTCCCATGTATACTTGTGTAACATATACATATCTATTGATTGATCACTTGATTGATGCTTGTTAAACATTTATCATATCTTTGGACCTTGACCAATGACTTCATGGTTGTGTATTCTTATGCAAAGTTTTGTAGTGTGCTTGGAATCCAACCTTTATATATACCAATATCAATCTAATCTTTTCATTAACTAATAATATGTTATATATATATATATATATATATATAAGTCATAATGAATCTAAGTTGATTAATATAATTAGGTTGCACCAAAGAAAAGGTTTTTAAGTGCCTGCAGGCCTTGTGTTTCTGTTTGAGGTAGTATATTTGACTTGTTTTGAGCATGGTCTTATATATGTTTAGAAAAGCTCTTTAATATTTTCATGGATCAGAAAAGCTCTTTTCTGATCCATGAAAACTCTTTTCTTTAAAATTGTCAAACATTAATCATTATATTAGTCAAAGGGGTTTCCATGATTCTTAAAAGCTCATTAAGATATTTAAAAAACAATGTCAAATTAATAAATTATCATGTTAGTGTCCTGTAAATATTGGATCAATTTGATGAAAAATATTAAATGGAATTGCTCTTCATCAATGTAGTTATAAAAAATAAAAATAAAACACTTTTATACAATGAATGTCAAGATTATAGTGAAATAATAAACCAGAGTAATCACATTATTAATTATTTACCTTTATAAATACATGATCAGTTTTCTTCATTTCAAACAGATTATAAAACACGAGCGACCTTTATATGCTCAAGATAGGAAAATAAAGTTTAAGTGTGAGACATCAAAACTGATAATTTCTCATAAGTTGAACATAATCATTATAATAGAACTAATAATTCAATAAAATGATTTTTTTATTATAAATATAATTTGACTTTTTCTATTTCTGAAAATATTCTTTAAGAATTATATAATTAAAAATCACCACAATTGAAGAATAACTAGCCACAAGCTCCTAATGAAAGCCCAAGCCCATCCACAAGAAACCATATAGACCATTCAAGAGTCACTTAATAATTCACAAATATTGTTAGTAATCCTCAATCCAATACAATTCTAATTAAGATCATCTGTATAGTAGTAATATCGATGATGATGCACCTTTGAAATTTATAGCTTGCTAGAACTGGTGGTTCAATCACACACTTGCATGTTCTTGAGAGGAGAGGAGATAATCTTTTGGCCAAAACCATGCTATATATGTAGGACGAACACACCCACACACACACATATATGATATACCATGATGCTTTCATGATATTTCTATATTTTGATGAACAAGAAGAAATACATACCAAGGTCTCACAATGTGGCCCCCATGCATGCTCAAGATTATTTACATAGTGATATAGATGATGATGATGATGATGAAAAAGAAGAAGTTCAGACACATGACTTGCATGTTCCTAAGAGAAAAAAAGATGATCTTTTGGCCAAAATTCATGCACGTATGACCACAAACCTAGCCATACTGGCTATTTAGGAATATATATGTGTGCCATGACAACAGTGTGATCTACACTAAAAAACTATATTGAAATCAAATTACACAAACAGTACACTTGCATGCATGTTCTTGATATGTAGGAGGAGATCATGATCTGTTGGTCAATATTCATGCACGTAAAACCACAAAGCTGGCCATACTGTGTATATACACACACATGAGAGAGAGAGACTCAGAGAGAGTAAAGGAGGAGGAGGAGTATTAGAGTGGTAGTATTGAGAGATGAAATGAGTTGAGATGGATGAATGAATGAGAGTACGTGATGGATGGATGGGTGTGAAATGTTCCATCGATGTCTCTGGTTGAAGCAACATGGAAAGCAAAGGAGGTACTCTGCTTCTCTGCATGAGAACAAAAGGTGCCCAACTTCTTCACCAGTACTGTCCACCTATATATTACCTATAATATATATATATATATATATATATATATATTACATACAGACCACACCTTCAATCTACTCATTCACTTCACACCCTATATATATATATATATATCTTCTAGCTAGCTTTGACACGTTTCAATCCCTCATTCTTCGACAATGTCTCTCTCTCTATCTCTCCCCCATCCATGATATCTCTAGGTCAAATCTCTCTTACTCTCTAGGTTTCCATAAACTGCATTCAAATCAACCTAAAACTCTCTTTCTTTCTCCTTATATTGTAAACCAAACTTCAACCCTCTCTATTTCTCTCTCTCATTAGATAGGTTTTATATAAGATTTATAAATCAACACTCATCTCTCTCTAGCTAGGTTTCCATAAATTGGAGGGATATTGAAATTTTTGATGAGCTTCTTCACCATAAAGAAGATTCTCATACCCTTTGGTTCTCCACCATTAAAATTTTTTTGTTATTTTTCAAAGATTTTTTTAAAATTTTTTGACTAATTTTTTTCTCATTATTTTTATGTTCTAATTTGAGATCTAAAACTCTGTATGTTTTTTTTTAATAATTTTTTTGTTTGTCATTTAACGGTAATTTTTTTTCTCGATTTTAGAGACTTTTCTACTTACTTTTTGTTATATTATCTCTCTGTTTTTTTTATTATTTTTATTGTTACAGCTATATTTTTTTTTTTATTTTTTACATAGATGACAAGCACCCGTCAAGGAAAGTCAAGACTCAGGAGTGTGGTCATGGATGACAAGCACCTTTAAGCCCTCATTTTATGCGTACAGATATAAAACATGCTTAATGTATCTGCTCTTTCCTTTTGGTAGGGAATGAGACTTAATTTTAGGATCATCTAAAAGAACATACTCAATATAAGAAATTTAATATCAATAAGCCAAGAGGTGGCCGGTATTGTAACTATTATTATTACAGTGAGTCTTAGATTTTGTTATTCCTCCATACTAAGTTGTGTACTTGGCCAAACAAGTCACAGCTAGCTGGGTGATGAGCAGTGGACGGAATCACAGTGTGTGTGTGTGACTGTGAATATGTGGACTAATTTGTCTTGGTTGTTTGACCCGGACATTGATGGCCCTGCTTCGCATGATTCACTCTTTCGTGTCTGTCTATGTGCCCAATGTCCATACCCTTTCTTTCTGCAACCCGGCCCCCATATGGATCACACCCACTCATCACTGCATCTTTCCTTAAACCAGATCATACCAATTCATTTACTTTACTTAACTAAGTGTACTGTGTGTGTGTATATATACATATTGTATTAGTGGTGATAAATGATATAATAATAATACTGTTATCATATATATAGTTTTTGATATGTGTGCCTCATTAGGTTAGAAACACACATGACAAAAGATTAGAAAAAGCTTCATATGGAGCTTGTTTGTTGTTGAAGTTAAAAGTTAAGTTTATAATTATTTGATATTTTATTATTATCGTCATCTGTAATTAAAATGTTTAGAAATTAATATTTTAGATTCTATGTTTATTACATAAAGAGTTTGTAATTAATAAACAAAATGTACTTATGCGACTTGGAAGACAAAACGACATTATCTGCTCTTCACATGCCAGTACTTAACAAAAATCTGGGCTCATTACTCCCGACTCTTTCGACATATGGTCCCTCTGACCACGATACAAGATTTGTGGGGGAGGACTTATAACTTCTCTAGAAGAGTGGAGAAGGAAGCCCTCAAAAACTAGAACCTTACTTCCATGGCTATTATCTGGAACATTTGGTTGGAGAGAAATCGGAGATGCTTCAAGGATAAACAGTGTGTTTACACGAAACTAATTCACCACACTGACTTTCTTGGCTCAAGGCAATGCCTAAAACTAAGAAGGCGAAACCAACATATGGCACGAACCATTGCAAAGAATAGCTTAACACTCACCAGAGAAATGCCGGTCCAACAACCACTTGACACAGATTTTGAAGAGTATGAGGGTCCAACATAACAAGACAGCAGGCTAGAGGGACCATACAACCCAGGAAGAAATGTAACCACGATTCAATTAGGAACCAAACTTTTATACCAAAGGGATTCGAAATAAATAAATAAATTTATCTATTTTTTTCATATATATATATATATATATATATATATATTTTTTTTTTTCAAGTCTTGTTTTTTTCTAACATATATCACACATCTTTTCTTTTGCGCATATGCATTGAATTGCAGTCTTCGATATAGCCTAATAATGTTAGCTAAGGGTATAAATTAGATTTGATGTAACTAGACATGTGTTTGTGGTTTTAATAGTTTTTGGTTGATTTATAATGTATCTTCACATGAGTCAAGATATTGCAAATGAAGTTGCACGGTTATAAGAGTTGGACTTGTTACCTAAAATCTAGATTTAAGGATGTGTTTGGTGATGATGGATCAACTTCCAATAAATTTGGTTAAGAATTTTGAAGTATGAATTTGCTGGGTGAGAAAATTTTCAAGTCGAATTAATTTTGACTTAATTAGAAACATTTTAATTAATAAAATTATTATTAAAAATATAATTTCTTAATTAATGATAGAAGTTTATTAATATTCAATGATTGTAAATACTAACTAATGATCTTTATTTGAGTAATTAAATTTATAAAAAGAATATTTGAGTAATGAATGATAGAAGTTTTTTTTTTATGTATATACCATTGGTCTAGCGGTATCTTTGGACCCGTGTGTTGGCTAATTCGCTTGGTTAAAGCATGCTCTTAGGTTCGAGTCTCCGTTCTCGTAAATGGGGGGAGTAGTTTGGGTAATTCATTTAATAAGCACAAAACTCACAGATTCGAGTCCCCATATCTGTACGTCCACGGTGAGGGGTCAAAGATGCTCGTCACCTAAGACCACACCTCTTAACATACCCCATGAGGAAATCTTTATGGCCTATGTCAATATATATATATATATATATATATATATATATATATATATATATATTCCAAGTTATTCATCGTGTGGAATTAATGATCAAATTCAAACTTCAAAAACCCTTAATCAAACACAACGTAGCGTAAGAGTATAGAAACTTAGTTTGTGTTCCATGATATATGGCTTTTAGAATTCATTAGTTATAAATTACATGTTACTTATTGCTGCATTTTAGCTTTCATAGTTCTTTAAAATCTATAATTAAGTTATTGATATAAAGATAAAATAGGAAAAAATATTTTGATAATTTTAATAAAAATATTAATTAGGGTCAAAATTAAGACATTCTCAACTAAAGAATGGACTATTCAAATGTTAAGTATTGTTTTGTATTTTGTGTATTTAAGGAATGTTAATGTTCCCACTTAAAAGCTCATGAAATATATTTATAATTCGACCAATAAAATAAATAAAAACAGAAATTGGTTGAACAACAATATGTCTTTTTTTTTTAACCAAGGTGGATAAACCACCATTGATTATTTTATAGTTAAGGTTGATGTCGATACATAGATAAGTTGCGAAATATTTCTCTCAAGTGCCTATGATAATCTCAATGGTTGCAATTATATTTGTTAACTACTTCTGACAGGCTTACATTGATGACTTATCTTCAAAGTCATTCCCATTCAATTGCTCCTATGGTGGGTCTTCTTTATCGAAGCCCAAGCTTTTTTTGACGATGGATTCCATTGACACTACTTCAGTTTCTTGGAGAAGCTAGCTATATCAAACCAAGATAGTATTAAGAAATTGATCACATAAATAATACCAAAACAAATACATTCTTTATTTCGGAAGCATCATTGATTCTTTTCGAGTTAGGTGCTCCAGATTATGTCCATGGTTGTATGATTCCACCCCATACACATTTTCTTATGAAGTTTTTTCCCTAGGTTGTTTGATCCCCATAAGTCTTGCATCGATTAGGGGCAATAGTTTAGGTTAAAGTATAAGCAGTAGTGTTTCTAGATTTTCCTTATAAGTGAGCATGTGATGAGCACTTGCTTCATGGTTTAGATTTCACATTCAGTTGTATAGGTTTGGTTGTACTGAAACAACATGTCATTAAGCAATATTTGGTTGTATTAGAATAAATTAGGACAAAGATTTTAAATTTTGATTTTTATTTTAAATCAATTAAAAACAATAATTCTCATTTACACTTATAAACAAATATTTTAATATTAATCAATAATTATAATTTTTTTTTAAATCATTCCTATATAGGTTCCATTGGAATAATGTGATGTACCTATTAAAAAAATACATGGAGACAACCAAAGAAAAATTAAAAAAATGGAAATAAAAACTTATTTAAAATTTTATTCAGAAATGAATTGATGTCAGCTCATATAGTGTGAAGCATATCTTTGAAATGTCATCCTCCACCCAATACACTGAGTTAATTTAGCATTTAATTAAAGGAAAACAAATCAAATGTTCTAATTTGAAAATTTTGAAGTATGTAAGCTTAAAATCTATAAAAAAGTTAAAAATTATTCATGGAGGAGAATAAAGAGTGGATTAGGTTAATTATATCAATTTAATCAATTAAAATTTACTAAAAAAATATCCCCTCTTCTAGTAAATTAAAGATAGTTATAGAAAAAACAACAAATGCAGGAATGTTATATAGTGTTATCAGTTTAATCTCACCGTCATCTTCAGGATGATTAAAAAATTTGGGTGTTTTATTGAGTTAAAAAAATTAAGGTGTCAGGATGAAAAAAACGATATTATTCATGTGAGTAAAAAAAAAACCGGAAAATAATAATTAAAGTATAAAGAAAATCAAATAAAAAATAATAGAATAATATATATTATATTATATAAATTATAATAAATAGAAAGAAAGGGAAGAAGAGGGCGGGTGGGTGATGGGGCCCACCCGAGTGATTATTTTTGAGCCGCCCGATTTGTCGTTTACTTCGTCCTCTCTCCACTGCACTTGTACTAATCTCCCTCTCTCTCTCTCTCCTCTTCTTCAGCCTTTGACTCTTCAAGCCCTTCCGTGTCCCGCGCTACTCCTTCCGTCTTATCCTGCTCCAACGTTCTTGCTACTACTACACTCCTCCTTCTCCTCCTTATCTAGGTCACCATTCTCTAGGTTTTTTTGTTTTTTGTTTTTTGAAAGGATTGGTGCTTGTTGTGGAGGAGTTGGGCGGGGAGAGAAGAGAAGAAGAGCAGGGGGTGGAGAGGGTTGGTTGGGGGATGAGTAAAGTTAGGAGCTTTTTGAGGTTTGGGTGATCGCTCTGGTGTGTCGCCATGGCGGGGAGCAACGAGGTCAATGCCAGTGAGTCTCAGGTGCCGTCTTTCTGCCTTTCTTTCCTTTCATGGCTGTTTTTCTTTTGATTTTTTGGGGTTCTGTTTCTTTTTTTGGTGGATAATTGGGGCTGTATTGGATTGGATTGAAATCCATGCTCATTTTCATGCAAGGACCCTTTCGAGGTTTTTATTTGACAAATCACTGTTTATCTTTGCTGTGATTGTGAAAAAGATGTGATTTTTCTGGCCTTTTTTTTGTGTGTGTGTGTGTGTGTTTATCTTTGCTGGAATTTGGCCTTTCAATCCTGAATTAATTCTCTGATCCCATTGTTTCCTCTCTCTATCTCTCTCTTTCATGCATGTTTTCTGAACTTGGACTACTGATATCTTCACGAGTTACCACTAAAAGAGGCACCTTTGCCTCCCAAATCCACATTCTATTTCAATCCTCACCGAATTGAGGAAGAGATCAGGATAATATTAGAAGCAGGATCCATAGTAATGGAAACAGGAACATCTCCCCATTCATTCCCCTGCAGTAGTGTAGTTCATCATTTCCAAATAGAAAAGAAGTTGGAAAGAGGAAAAGAGAAAAACAAAAAAAAATCAACATTCTTTCCTTGTCTGATTTGGCTTTGATAGCTGCATATATGATTAATGAAAATGTTTCTTCTATCCATCTTCTTTTGCCTTTTGTTTTTTCACTTGAACTGATGTTAAATTTCATTTCTTGAGCAATTCCACACTTAGAACTCTTGAGTTCTTTGTTGATTTTGGTGGTTCTGATTGATTATATGAATTGAAACAAACACAGAGGGTGGTGCCCCTGAACACATGGGTGCTCATCTCCAACTTCAAACTGAAGTACAACATGTTGCGCCGCCCTGATGGCACCTTCAACCGCCACCTTGCCGAGTATTTCGACCGCAAGGTCCCAGCCAATGCCACTCCTGTCAATGGTGTCCTCTCCTTCGACCGCCTCATCGACCGTCCTACTAGCCTACTTGTCCGCATCTACCGGCCCTCGCCCTTTCTCGATACTGACAGCACACAACTGTCTACGTCTCCGGTCTCCTCCCTCCTCACTGACCTTATTCAACACCCCTCGACAGATCCTTTTCCAGTAATTATATTCTTCCATGGTGGCAGCTTTGCGCACTCATCTGCCAACACTGCCATCTATGACTCCCTCTGCCGCCGCTTCGTCTCTCTTTGCAATGCTGTTGTTATCTCCGTGAACTACCGTCGCTCCCCTGAGTATCGGTACCCGTGTGCTTATGATGATGGCTGGGCTGCTCTCAAGTGGGCTTCTACTCAACCTTGGCTCCACTCTGGCAAGGATTCGAAGCTTCGGGTCTTCCTTGCTGGTGATAGTTCTGGTGGCAACATTGCACATCATGTAGCAGTGAGGGCCATTGAGTCTGGCATTACTATCTTCGGCAACATTCTGCTCAACCCCATGTTTGGTGGACAGACTCGGACCGATTCAGAAGAGAGATTGGATGGAAAATACTTTGTAACAGTCCAAGACAGAGATTGGTATTGGAAAGCATTCCTTCCCGAGGGAGCTGACAGAGACCATCCGGCTTGCAATCCGTTCGGCCCCAATGGCAATGATCTCAAAGGCCTTCCCTTCCCGAAAAGCCTTGTTGTGGTGGCTGGTCTGGATCTTGTTCAGGACTGGCAGCTTGCTTATGTTGATGGCCTCAAGAAAGCTGGGCAGGATGTGAAGCTTGTTTACCGCGAGCAAGCTACTATAGGGTTCTACTTGCTGCCCAACACTGACCATTTCTACCAAGTCATGGAGGAGATTAAGAGTTTTGTGAGTTCTTATTGTTAATAAATACAATCTATAGATATATATATATAGATATAGATATAGATATGGAGAAGTAGACATCCTGCTTGGGGTTGGTTTGTTATTCCTGGTGGTGGTTGTGGTGATGTTGTAGTAGCTGAGGAACATCCTGTGCCTCAAACTGATTGTTCTTGAAAGTGTTTGCTTGTTCTTCCAACTGGATTTCAGTTAGCTGATACACAGTAATGCATACAATGAATCAATGGATAATTTCATTTGTGGAAGTAATTCACTTTTTCTTCCTCCCCTTTGCATGCAAACTTTTACACATATGAGGTTATACGTTTTTTGGTATTTCAAACTACTTGTACAAGTAACAGAACTCAAGATGAACTTTGGTTCCTCTCTGTTGTTCAGGTACAAAAGTGGATTGAATACAAAATAACATGCTGAGTTGTATGAAGTCTTGTAATCAACTCTCCCAAGAGAGGAAGGAGTTGAGGATAAAGAGGCAAACAACATCCAACCAAACAAATAATTGCAGGAAGGAGAAGAGCTCTAGGAAAAGAAACAAAACAATGGAGACCAATGAGGACAAAGAAAAAGGTTAGTGCAACAAGGGTATCACACCTCACCCACTCTATTAAAAATACTTTTTGATATATCTCTGCTAAAGCTAGGACATTTGGCTGCAATAGGTCCACCCTTCTTGGCAGCTTCTCTGGGGCAGTTTGTTCTCATGTGAGATAGTGAGAGGGGGCCCCCTGTGATGCTCCAAGCGTCCAAGTATTCAGTTTCTTTTGATAAGGAATCCAATTTGGCCACCTTCTGCCAGAGTAAGTGCAAAGCTAAAGCTTTCCAATATTATAAACTCTTTTGCCAACTGCCTTTAAATTTCAACATTGAATGTGACCTGCCCCTCAGGACAGTAAAAGTTGAAACTCAAGACAATCCTGGAATATACTTCCATATGAGTTCATTTCAATCGATTGTGACCAATAATATTGTCACATTTGTTTTTAGTGATTGAAAATGAGTTACAAGAGTTCATTATAGAGTACTATTATTATTCCCCAACCTTGTTTTCTCGGTCATTAGAGGCTTCAAGAAAGCAGTGATATATATATATATATAGATCATACTATAGAGATACTAATCAAATGTACTGACATCCATACTGTTGATATATATCTGCATAGATTAGTATATAGTCTTTAGGAGGAGGGAGGTGGTGGTTTGGTTGGTAGATGGATAAGGTGTGATACTATAATCGGAGAAGAAGACAAAATGGTTTAATCATAATCAATGGCTTGTTTGTTGCACCATAGTTAGTTCCAAGAATATGATTTCTTGTTGGAATAATGCAAGGCTTACACTTGTAGTGCCTTTGCTTAATCAGGAAAGTTACAGGCATGAAATGGTAAATCTTCTGAGTTTTATCTGCAGATTAAGGGAACTAATCTGATTGGAATAGATCCATGAATGAAGAACAGTAACCTACAGATCGAGGGAACTAACCTGATTGGGATAGATCATCAATTACCACATTCAAGAAGAATATTAATGCTTGAAAATAAATAAACAACTATAATCTTTTGAGTTTTGTCGTAGATTTTCTCAATGATTTTCAAATTGAGAAATGGAAGAACATGGCACAATCAAGCATGTCTTTCCAAATATAAAAGTCCATGAATGAAGAACAGTAATGTTATTGGACTCACACTTGTGAAATTATTATAAGCACAGTGTGTCATTTGGACCTATATCTTGCTTGGCATTCACTCTCTCTGCTTTATAATTTATACCCAGAGAATAGTGCATTATGTCAACATTGTCCACATCCTTGCTCTTTATCTTAATGTATGGTTAAGGATATGCTTGGAAGGTTGATTGGAGAAAGATAATCAAAAAAATTAACAAGTTCTTGATCCCCATCACTGTTGTTGTTGATATTGAAATTGTCATTGTTTGTTGTGCTTACTTTAAGGCAAAAGAGGGAGAGAGAGAATCTAGTGACTGCAAACATATATACGTCATCTGTGATTATTTAGATTGCTTAATTAGTGATTGTCACTAGATTGAAGATAGAAAGAGCAACAAGTTACAAACAAAGAAATGAAGAAAAGGTACTAAAGGCCAGAAGAATATTGGTAACCATCATGCAACTATCAACATGCATGCACTAAGACATGTAATCTTATCTATTAGGCTATTAGCAATGCATGCTGAGAACATAGACTAGAAACGTCAGACAAACTGACAAGAGATTGAATAGTATTTTGTCTTGTAAAGAGGACCCACCATAAAATAAAGGCCTGCTTGGCAAGAAGGTTTTTTTTTTTTTTAATTTTTTTTAATTTTTTTTAAAAAATAAAAAAAATTATATTATATATATATATATATATATATATATTTTAAGAATGAAAGAATCACATTTATTATAATAAAACATGTCTTTTAAGTTGAAGGAAGGCTTTGTGATACATCTGAAATAATGTTGTTTATATATATAATTGGTAAACTCAATTGAATTTACTTAGATTTAGGGTGTGTTTGGTTGCTGAAAGTGTGCCGAAGTGGTGGAAGTCTAGAAGTGACACTTTTATGGAACTCTGAGTTCTATATGGAAGTTGGAGTTTAGGGTGTTTGATTGGCGGAAGTGAAGAGTCATTTCTGTACACTTCCGTTGTTTGGTTCACGGAAGTAGGGGTTTGGAAGTCTGATTTACACACTTCAGGATGTTTGGTTGGTGGAAATTTGGGTTTATTGTCACCACTTCTGAGGGATGGTGAGGTTACCCCCTTTGCAAACTTTTTGTAATTTATTAAGTATTTGATTATTATAATTTGAGATAATAGTTTCTCATAAGTATAAAATAAATTATTCCTATAATTACGTCCTACAATTTAACTATTTTAATTAAATTTTTAAAATTTTGTAGTTTAATTTAATCTCATTTACTCAAGGCAATAACAACAATTATATATTGTAGTTAAGGTAATGAATTATATTTTGTAGCATGTGAAATAACATGTGATTAATTTGATCCCATTTACCTTTAAGGTAATAACAACAATTATATTTTGTAGTTATATATTTATATAAGGTAATTAATTTTAAGTTATCTCCACATGGGTGTGCAACATGATGTTTATATTTATACAAGAAATTATTAATTGATGATGTGCACACATTTTTATAAACCAAAAATCCTAAAAAATAATTCCTTTTTTTTGTGTTTTTTTGTTTTTAGTCTTTCCATTGACTTGAACCAAATACCATATCTGTTCAACAGAATAACAAAAATGCAACCACAACAATATTTAAGAAGATCACTTGAACCAAACACCATACTTGTTTAATAGAGAACAACAATGCAATCACAACAATATTTTAAAAGATCACATGGACCTGGAAACACTGGATTGTTCAAATTTCGAACAAAAAATTTATTTATCCACTTGATAATTACAAACTTCCAACTTGGTACACTACGAACTTCCAACTTTCATTGTTCAAACTTCCAACTTCCATTTAATTTTAAAACTTTAAACTAATATGATAGAGGTAAAAACCGAGGAGCCCGCCATCTGACACATGGACTAACCTCATCCTTCCATCCAGAACGGTGATCTCCTCGAGTTTACGCCTAGAATCGTTCTCCTCGGCAGGGGCGGAGCTACATGGAGAAGAAATGGGCAATTGCCCCCCTTCTCATTTGAGATTTTCATATATTATATTATAAAATATTTATTTTTCTATTATATAATATTTTTAAATAGTTGAATTGCCCCCCTTATCAACTTATCTCTTTTAACTTGATGCCATGTGGCTTATCTTATTTCTATTAAATTATAAATAAATTAATAAAATAATAGATAGAAAACAAAACTTAAAATAAACTAATATTTTAAATAACTTTTCTATCCTTGATATTAACTCATATCAGATTAAATTTTGTTAAAAACTTCTCTCGACTTGGAATCTTGTCTATTCCGCTAATACGTTTGTGAACCTGCTTCCTTCTTTCTGTTCGACGCCCCGCTCGCAACCCCCCACGACCCACGGTCCCACTCTTGACCCACGGTCCCACTCTTGCTTAGCGTTCCACTTGTGTGTGATTTATGGAGGATTTTTTCATCGCTCTCACAAGTCACAAACTTCTTATTTTTTTTCACCTACGAAGCTATTCCACGAAATGCAAGGTCTGATTTTTTTTTTATCTTCTATTTTTTAATTGTTTTGTTTTTTTTAATACCTCAACTATTTTTTCTCTGGTTTGTTGCTTGATTTGATTTTTTTCTTTTAAATTCAAAAGGGGTTTTTATTTGTATAAATTTAGTTTGGATATTCAATTTGAATCGAAAGAATTGATATAGAAAAAGATTTAGATTATAACTCCTAATAATCTTGCATGGATTTAGTTTGGATATTTAATTGGTAGGCCATCTCTCTCATCTTTGCCTCCAATTAAGGTTAAAATTATGGTTTTTTTTATTATCTAGATTTTAGGGTGCTCATGATTGGATTTTTTTTTTTTTTTGCACCTCTCTAATTTTTCTTTTGATCTTGTGTTGCATTTGAGTTAATTTTTGCCCCCCTTATCAACAATTTCTGGCTCCGCCACTACTCCTCGGGAAACAAAAGGAAAGCAACTGCCTCGGTTCCGTCAAAGCGGACCTCCTCGGGTAATGAAAACTCACCTCTTCGGGTTTCAGAGGCCACACACCCTTAGCCCGAAGAAGGCACAACAAACCCCAAGCTCACAGGCTACGACAGGAACCGAAGGACTTAAGTCCTTTCTATAAGAAATTACAGTTAAGGCCGTTGAGATCTAACTGAATGCCAACCTGATATTTAGAAGCATCTGGAAGAATGATGAGTTGTCATCTTAGTTAGTTCCAGCCGGCACCCACGTGGCCTATTAGGAGCTAGTCTACTAGCCTCCACGTGGCCTATTAAAGGTAGCTTACTCCCCAAGCAACTCCCCCACCCTGGAGCCTATAAATAGAGGAGCTTACCAAGTCATCTTCAAGCTCTGGATGGTCGGCGAAGCCTTGCCGCTCCAGAGAGTCAAATTCCACAATCATGTACTCTCATTGAATTGATGGTAAATTCATCTCCATCAATGGAGATCTTCCGTGGTTTTCACCCCAATTTAGGGTTTCCACGTAAATCCTGGTGCCCTCTCCTTCTATTCCGAGTTTTTCCTCTTTGATCTCTCTTAAACTCATCCAAATCAATCCATAAATTCAATTGTTGACCGAAATCATGGGATCTCCCTGATTTTTGTGTTAACAATTTGGCACTGCTCGTGGGAACCGCTTGGACGAGAAGCCATGACGATGACGAGAAGATCAAGAAAGAGCCAAGCTTAAGAACCAAGAATCCCCGCGCTAGGGATCGTTCCACTGGAGGGAAATCCCCCTCCACCCAGCTCACCTCCGCCTGTTACTGATCCTACTCCCAGGATGATGGAGATTTCGGAGGAGATCAGGTTCAAATCAATGGAGCGTCAGATAGCAGATCTCACACAAACCCTCCTGGCGGTGGAAAGGCATGTTTCTCAGGCGACAGTACCAAATGCCGTCCATCGATCGGCAGTACACTAGACGCGCCTACGAGAGCTCTCTCCAAGAAGAGGTAAGAGCCAAAACTCCTCTTCTAAAAGTTTTGATTCACCTCCCTCGAGACGTCGACAGCGTCCTCGAGCTGACAATTCACGGAGAAGGAGGCAAGACTCCTCTCCAAGTGGTTCCATGTTACCCAAACCAAGCAAGAGGCATCAGACATCCCGGCGATTTTTGCCTAGGCGTTACTCCCTGAGGTACTCGCCACTCCATCATCGTCGAGAGGACTACTCCCCAGGGTATCATTCACCCGGTGGTCCCTCGACAAGGCGCCGATCACCCAGGAGAGATAAATATCCTGGAGCGCCTCGCCGAGCCCATGATGATGGGAGGGGGAGAACCCTCTCCCGTATGTCGAGGTTGTATTTTCCTTTTGTTAGAGAGATTTGGGAGGCCCCTTTCCCGAAGCACTTCCTAGCCCCCAATATCAGATACTACAATGGGACCACTGATCCCCATGAGCATGTGGAGCGGTACTGCACTGAGATAATGGACAACCGCATCGACGAAGCGGTTCTATGCCATGCCTTCCCGAAGACCTTAACTGATATAGCCCATGACTGGTTCAAAAGCTTTCCATTGGGGTTAATATCAAGCTTCGAACAGCTAGCTGACCTCTTCTTTCGCCGATCTGCAAATTGCCCCTAGTCAATTAAAATGAGTTAAATGATGTGATAAAGTTGGGTCAAGTCCGGTGGGTGGGCTTGATTGAATGGGCTAAATTGATGATTAACTGGGCGATTAATTTGTGGGCTTGGTGAATTAATCAATTCAACTAGTAAATTGAAATGGGCTTGGGCCCAATGGATTAATATGGGCTAAATTTAACTTAGAAGAAAGGATGGGTTGCTTAATTAAAGATTAGTTAATTGGTTAGGATGGACCTAAACTATGGTTGGGTACAGTCAAGTGGAAGTGACTAAGTCTAACCAAGTTAAATAATAAAAAGAAAAGAAAGGGTTGTGGTAAAGGGGGGGATTTGAACTTGAGACCTCTCGAGAGGGCTTGGTGGGCCTTAACCACCAGGGCACTATCACCCATGTGATATATAGAGCCAAGTTTGGATAGATAAAGCTATAAAAGGAAACAAAAGGGGAATAAGAGATAAGTGGAGGAAATCGAACCCAAGACATCTCCAAAGGAAGTGATGGGCCCTAACCACCAGGCTACCTAGGCCTTGTTGTACTAATAAGACAAGTACAATAATTTAAGAAAGTGGCTTAGAAATTCAGGGAGGACCCATTAAGCTGGACTGGGCCCAAATTAGAACATCTTGCATACACATCTAGAATCATACGATGTCGTGAATTTCTAATATAAGATATGTTATCAGGATTGACGTAGATGCGAAGGGAGCTAGTTCCTTGGGACACCAGACTTCGTGACTTTTGTAAGTACTCTTGCCTCGTGTCCTTATTTATTGAGTGGTTGCTTACTCGATTTTATGCTTGTAAGTACCTTTGCCTTGCTTCTCCTCATTTGATGGTTGTTTTCTTGGTAAGTACTTTTGCCTAGTACGCCACTCTACGGAGTGTACTTGACTTTATGCTTTTGTTTCAGCTTTCATGCTTGAATGTTTGTTGATCTCGATATTGTGGATTCTCTTTGAGCTATTTATTTCATTGATTATTGGCTTTGATATCGCTATGTTTTGAATTGCATACACGTGTTCAAAGATTCTTTCTTTATTGAGTTCCATGATAGTGTATGCAAATTGGTGTGCAAGCTTTTGTTGGACATGTGTGTGCACGCTGATCATGCCTTCCTATTGATCGGCACGTGACCGTGGAAACACGTGAGCCTGTGCTCCGTCCGGGTTGATGTGTCAGCATTTCTTGTGTTGAAGATTCTCCCGCTTAGTGCAGATTATGATAAGTTGTGGGCGGACACTCTGGACGTCACCAGTCAGTGGGACGATACGCTGGCCATGTACGTACATGTGGGAGCTCCACCAGACTCAAGGGTTTGGATTATAAGATTTAAGATCGGCTTAGGTCGATGGCTGCCGGGGAGATGACAAGTTTGTTCTTTATGTTGATTTGTGCCCGTGCTTAGTAATAGTGATCCTTGTGTGCTTTAAGCTTAGTCTTCTTTCCTATGATATTGCTTTGTGTGGGTCACTATTACATGATTATTTTCATGATCTCTTCGTATTCCATGCCCACCAGACTTAAGGGTTTGGATTATAAGATTTAAGATCGGCTTAGGTCGATGGCTGCCGGGGAGATGACAAGTTTGTTCTTTATGTTGATTTGTGCCCGTGCTTAGTAATAGTGATCCTTGTGTGCTTTAAGCTTAGTCTTCTTTCCTATGATATTGCTTTGTGTGGGTCACTATTACATGATTATTTTCATGATCTCTTCGTATTCCATGCGGGGGTACTTATTGGGCTTTCCTTTCGAAAGCTCATTCCACTTGTCTTCTTCCCTTTTCAGGTTTTAAAGTTTAGGTGATTACAACCAGGAGCTGCGCGTAGAGGTTCGAGGACTTCAGCCTTCTTTACATGAGACCTAATATATTTTGTAGGACCCTTGTAGGGCCAATATATGTTTTACTAAGAGTAAAGTTCCGCTGTAAAATGACTTTGAAATTATTTGTTGGACAATTTGGTTATCTGCTCATGTATCATTTAGGCCTTGTATTCAAGTGGGGCCCGTCTCCACTCGGGTACGGCCGGTCTGTGAACGTGCCTGAGGTCCCGAGATCCGGGTCGGGGCGTTACATTGCCGAAGGCAGAAGAGGAACCCCGTAATGCTTCTCAGGTGCAAGCAAATGGAGGGTGAGAGTCTTCGGAATTACCTGGATCGCTTCAATAGAGAAGCAGCAGGGATGAGCGATCAAGACTCCATAATGGTGGTGGGCGCAGTTATGGATGGTCTTCGGGAATGTCCCTTCCTGAGCTCCATTTCAGAGCATGTCCTTAGAAATTTGTCCGAGGTGATGAGTAGGGCCCAACAATTTTATCGCCGCTGAGGAGTTCAAGACTGGACGAAGGGAGGAGGCTCTACAACGGGTCGGGGAGTTCCAGAGGGAGGAGACGCGACGGGAAGAGTACAAAAGTTCCCGCCGAGGCGATTCAAGATCCCGAAGAGATGATAGACCCCCTCGCTCAGATGATCGAAGACCTCAAGATCCCCTGAAACAGCCACTAAAGGCGAGGCATGAGAACTACACCCCCCTCATCACCTCAAGAGAAAATGTTTTGATACAGATCCAGAACAAGAAAATCTTGAAGTACCTCAAGCCAATCAAGGAATCTGGATCGATGAGGAAGAGCAAGAAGTATTATGTATACCACCAGGTCAAGGGGCACAACATTGAAGATTGCGTCCATCTCAAAGATGCAATTGAAGATCTAGTCAGAGCAGGAAAGCTTGATCAATTCCTGTCCAAGAAGCCAACTGCAGTGGAGAATCCCTCACAACAACAGGAAACCTCCTCCGAACCTAGAAGATCCTGATATCAAGCTTCACTTCATTGCGCGAGGGGGGGGGGGGGGTCCTGGCTGCGGAGGAGAGAGTTCTTCCTCCAAGAAGCAGTACGCGAGAATGGTTGCCTCAGTTCAGGAGGCAGCTCCATTGAAGAGGAACTGTTCATCTACACCTATTTGCTTCTCGGATGAAGACCTCCGTAGGATCTATCAACCGCATGACGATGCCTTGGTGGTAACTATCAAGGTTGGCGTCTTTACCATATATAGAGTGTTGTTTGACCATATTTTTCAGTCTCACAAAATCAAAGTTCTCACTGATCAGCCCCTAAAACAAGTGCTCCACTGTCCAGAATCCTCCGGGCGACTGACCAAGTGGGTAATCGAGCTTGGAGAGTATGGTATCAGCTACGAGCCCTAGACAGCAATAAAGGCCCAAGTACTAGCAGATTTCATTGCAGAACTCACCATAACCGACGGGGAAGATTTCCCGCGGCAGGAGGGGCCAAATTGCACGACCATTATACTTCTCAGTGGGTTCTTTACACTAATGGGTCGGCAAATTCTAAGAGTTCTGGAGCAGGGGTGGTGTTGCGATCACCGTCAGGTTGGAGTACCTCGATGGTATTGAAGTTTAACTTCAAGGCAACCAATAATGAAGCCGAATATGAAGCCATGATAGCTGGGCTGCAGCTCGCTCTAGGTCTAGGAGTTCATAACCTACAAGCCAACAACGATTCACAGTTGGTAGTTGGCCATATGACCAAAGAGTTTGAGGCTAGGGAGGAGAATATGCAGAAGTACATGGAGATGGTTTCGAAGCTCATTGATAGCTTCCAGAGAGTTCATATCAACAAAGTCCTCTGGGCGGAGAATCAAGAAGCTGATTTCCTATCAAAATTGGCAAAATCTGAGGCAGAAATATAGCTAGCAGCTCGTCAACATTCAGTACCTCGCAGCGAGAACAATCGAATGTAGACCAGTTGAGGTGCTTCTTGAGATCGGCAATAAGGTATGTTGGATGGATCCCGTATTAAATTACCTCCCTCCCGAACCGAAGGAGGCTCGGCGGATAGTTGTCCGAGCTGCTCGCTACAGCATAATCGAAGGACAACTCTTCAAAAGGTCCTTCTCCTTGCCATACTTGAAATGTTTACGTCCCTCCGAGGTGAGATATGTCTTGCAGGAGATACACGGAGGGGAGGCAGGCGACCACCTTGGAGGAAGAGCCCTAAGTCAAAAGGTACTTCGGTAAGGTTATTACTGGCCAACAATGGCCAAAGCTGCTGTCGAGTTTGTTCAGAAGTGTGATGCATGCCAGCATCACTCAAATATCCAACGGCGCCCATCAGCTCACTTGATTTCAATTGCAAGTGCAAGGCCATTCGCTTTGTAGGGAGTTGATATCCTAGGCTCCTTCTCAGTGGAAGCTTGACAGATGAAATTAATTATTGTGGTGATTGATTACTTCACGAATTGGGTCGAAGCCGAGCCGCTATCATCTATAGCGGAGAAGGCATGCGAGGTATTTTTGTGGAGGTCGGTACTCTATCAATTCGGGATCCCAGTGGCTTTCATTACTGATAATGGTCGCCAGTTCGCAAACGCAGCCTTCAAGGCGTTTTGCGAAAAGTTCAACATTGATCATAGGCTAACCTCAGTTACACATCCACAAGCAAATGACCAGGTAGAAGTAACCAATAGGACTCTTGTCCACAGTTTGAAGACAACGGTTCTTAGTCATTGATCTTCCTACGCAGAGGAGATCCCATGGACCCTATAGGCGTATCGGACCACTACCCGAACCCCTACGGGAGAAAACTCATTTGCTCTTCCATTTGGAGCTGAAGCTATGATCCCACTTGAAACGAGAGTCCCAACGCCCCGCACACAAGCTTTTGACTCTGAGGTGAACGAGGACCGGCTTAGGGCGAAACTTGATCTCCTGGAGGAGAGGATGGATGAAGCCAATCTCAAGGCGGCAGTTTATCGCTATAGAGTGAAGCGCTTCTATGATAAGAAGGTGAAACAAGTAACTTTTCAGATTGGGGATCTAATCCTGAGGGCAAACAAGTTCGATGGGAACAAAAGCTGAACAGGGAAGCTGATCCCAAATTGGGAAGGACCTTACATTGTTGAGGAAATTGTATGTCCTGGAACATACTCGCTCACTAGGATGAATGGGAAGAGATTAAATCGCCCATATCACTCCTAACATCTTCGAAGGTACTATCAATAAAATTGGTCCTTCAATTGTAATTTCTTAAGAATAGCATTTTCGTTACTTTAGTAAAAACCTTCTTGCAAAAATAACCCTCCTCGGGAAAAAACTTTAAGTGCTTTGATCGCTTAATTAGCTATAACCCTCTTCGGGAAAAAGCTTTAAGCGCTTTGATCGCTTGGCTATCACCCTCCTCGGGAAAAAGCTTCAAGCGCTTTGATTGCTTGGCTATAACCCTCTTTTGGAAAAAGCTTTAAGCGCTTTGATCGCTTGGCTATAACCCGCCTCGGGAAATAGCTTTAAGCGCTTTGGTCGCTTGGCTATAACCCTCCTCAGGAAAAATTCAAGTGCCTCGGTCACCAATTGAAGCTCACTTCGGGAAAAATCTTTAAGCGCTTTGATCGCTTAGCTATAAATATCCTCAGGAAAAAGCCTAGACGCTTCGATCGCTCAGGTATAAATGGCCTCGAGAAAAGTCTAAGTACCTCGATTACTCAACTACAACTCAATTCGGGAAAAGGTTTAAGTGCTTCGGTCATTCAACTATGACCCACCTCAGGAAAACCTACAACATTCTGATCACTTGGCTACAACCTTCCTCGAGAAACCTAAAGTGCCTTGATTACTTACCTATAGCACACTTCAGCGACGTTAAAGCATTTTGATGGCTTGATTAAGGCATGAATTAAAAGTGCAATAATCGAATTCATTCATTTGGAAACAGATGGAAGTAACGCAAAGAATTCTCATTCACGTGCAATTCAAATTTATAATTCAAGTTATGGGGAGAAAGTAAATTGCAACAAGACAAGAATTATAACTAAGCTCAGGACTGAGGAGCGTCGCTTCTTTCAGCTGGAACGGCAGAGGGATCAATAGGAGGAGCTCAACCTCAAGGTCATCACCAATTATGCCTTGAACTTCTTCGGGGTAAGCATCCATTTGCATCTGTGAAACAGAGAAAGCGTTAAAGTGAATGTAATTACTTGGTGCGGCATGAAAGGGAATAGAGAAAGGATGAAACAAAATCATTACCTCTCTCAGTTTCACCCTCCTCGTCGGAAGAAAGATCCTCTTGCCATTCATTGTCCGAATCTACATTGGTGTCTTCATGGGCAAGAATCTTGAGCCCCTTCTTGTAAGTTAGAGAAGAGAAGTCCACTAGAAGGGTCTTCAGAGTTTCCTCAGGAACGGATAGCAGAACTAACTCCCGAAGAACTCGGAAGGCATCGGTCCCTCCCGTGAGGAAACCCATGTCATATCCCCCGGACTTCTTACTGGTACAGATGGCCTTAGCTTCCTTGATCTGATCTGCGTAGAGTGGCAGAGTCTCCTAGTGAGAGGCCACTTCCAATGAAAGCTTCTCTTTCTCCCCTTTCAATGATATGAGGAGACTGTTCGCCTCATCAAGAAGAAGAGATTTGGCATTTAGGTCTCCCAGGAGCTTCTTGTTCTCTTCCGCCAGAGTTTTCAATTGCTCCTTAGTCCGGGTCAGTTTCGAAGTCACCTTGTCGAACTTCTCTCTTATCTGCGCCCATTTCTCCTCGGCTAGCTTGCTCCTGTCTTCGAGGGCTTCTTGATTCTTGATCATCACACCAACAACAGCCCTATAAGTCTTTATCTGTAACGCCCTGAAAATTTCCATGATTTAAATAATTAATTTCTGGAGAAAACCATGGGATTAATTAACACATAAATTAGATTAATTAGTTTAACAAACTAAATTTAATAAAATCAGGAAATTATAAAACTAAAGTCCGAACTCACAACTAATTGGGCCGAGGAGGCCGTGTTGGGCCAGGCCAGATTGGACATGGAATAGTCAGGAGTTAGATTAATTGAATCAAAGATTAATTAAATATTAGGTAATCCAGATTAATTAAGTAGGAATATCGGACACAAGTTAGAGTCTCGATAAAGTAGATCTGGCCGAGTCAAAAGCCGAGATTCGCGGATCTAGGTCGGGAGAGAAAGACGACCTGTGATGTTACAAATACCGTGTCACGAGTCGTCGACACAGGATTCCGGATGCAGGTGGAGAATTACTGATAGGATAATATTTTTCTTAAATAGTGATGGGACATAAAGTAAAAGATAATATATTATTAAATTCCTTTTAAAAGATAAAGTATTATAAATTATTTAAAGATAATACTTTTAAAAGATAAAGTAGTTAAAAGATAAATTTATTTTAATTAATGAAATATTATATAAAAAATAAATATAATAAAATAATAAAATAAATTAAAAAGAAAAAGAAAAAGAAAAAGAAAAAGAGAAACTAATTTCTGTCTTTAAAAAGACAGAGACGCGCGTCTCTCTCTCTCTTTCCCTTTCATCTCTTCAGAACCGCCCCCTTCCCCTTCTTTTTGTTTTGAGCTCACCGCCGGCGACGCCATCAACCCCAGCCGGCACCCCCCTGACCGCCAGCAGCTGAGCACCGACCGTGCGCCTCCCCACGAGAGCAACTCTCGCGCGTGCCCATACCTCCCTGCCCGATCGACGGCGAGGCTCCATCGACGCGCGCGGCCAGTCGGAGCTCGACTCCGGCCATCTCCTCTCGTGCACGCACAGCCGGTTGTAGGGACTCATGAACGGCTGCGGCTTCTGGCACGAGCAGTCCAGTTTTCAAGTAAACTCCTAAATTTGCCGATTGGGGAAAACCTTAAGTATGATGCATGACCTTAAGGGGAATTAGGGGCTGCTAATTGGAGATTAGAATGTGAATAGATGAATTTGCATGTTAATTCTTTAATTTGATGAATGGTTGTATAAATTTCGGAGACCTAAAAACAGAGGAGATTCTGCCGAAATTTCGTTAGAGTTCATGCCGGGCTGTCCCTTTCCGGGATGAATTCAGCCCGCGATGCTTCCCCCATCAGGGAGTATTTCATATTGTTAGAAAGGTCGTCGAGAGACCTTCGTAACGAATACTTGATCGACCCGATCGGGCTTCCGGATCGGAAGTTAGGAAGGGTCCAAGCGGACTATGCTAAACCTTTAGTGGGACAAGCCCGCATTTTCCATTCTTTATAAACACGGAATCGTATTAAGGGAAACCATGCTTTAAATGTATTTAATAGGATCTATCGTGTTCTATTATGTGAAGTAAATTTTTGGAATGAGGATACAGCTTCCGAATTTCTAAAGAAAGCCGTGTTTTGATCCCTAGGACAAGAAAGGGGCAAAGGTCAGGTCACCGCTGCCGAAGAGCCCGATCAAGCCTAGGAATCTACTATATTGAGGTGAGGGAACACAACTGTACATTTACCGTTTTCTCTCAGATTTTGTATGCGTATTGTCTTCTTGAGAATGCATGATATGAGTTGATTAATTTTCATAAATCTGTAAGTTTTCTAGCATGAAAGTAGAGATCATGTATGCGTATTTTGAAAATTCATTTACTTGAACTACTATAAATTTTCAAGCATGAAAGTAGAGATTATATTACATAGACATGTTAGTGCACTACACCGTACTCTCACATACACGCTGCGCCAGAGGTGACTCTATGACGAGCCGAGAGTATGATACTAGGTAGGGAAGGGGTGATTTCTATAATTACATTTTTACTAGCCAAACTATACGTTTTCAAACCATTCCGATTTTCCGTAAATAAAACCCCTTTCCGTACTCTTGAGTGCTTAGTATAATATATATATTTATAGCTCACTTGGCGTTGAGTTGGTCCGACCGAGAGTTATCGAGTGTTGAGTTGGTCCACCTCGTTTTCCTCTTCCATTTGTATGAAAGTAGGGGTGTAGAGTCACTAGCATGTATGTTGATGAGGAATTGATTCCATGGCTTGTCACCTCCACGGTTGTTGAGTTGGTCCAACCGTGAAGGCTACTGGCTTGAGTTGGTCAGCCAGGACATACGTGGAATACACCTCTTGTAGATTTGACATTAATAAGAATGATGACAAGGATTGATTCCATAGGATGTCACCTCTACGGTTGTTGAGTTGGTCCAACCGTGGAGGCTACTGGCTTGAGTTGGTCAGCCAGGACATATGTGGAAATCACCCGACCTAACGATAAAAGATTTGATAAATATTTGAAAGTATGTCATATGACTGAACTAAATATTTCCATGAGATATATTATGATCAGCATGTTATTGTCTTTTCACGATTTAAATATTGTTAGTTCTTGTATTTCTCTTTCATTATTTCATTACTTGACATGGAAGACCTACAGGTGTGCGAACCTGACAGTAGTGTTGTACCTCACTGAGCTCATGTAGCTCACCTTTTGTTGCTCTCTTTTGCAGGCAGTGAGTAGGGTCATGGCTATGCTTAGAGCGGAGTTAGAGTTGAATTTCCTTAGTCTGGCTCTGACCACCTGGCCCGCGTCTCTATTTGATTCTTATGATGTTTGATTTGGGGAGTATATGATCTCCCATCTTGACTTGTGTGAGGTTTTAAGACATTATGGGTTGTAATAATGATGTACTCGAATCTATATTTCCTTAATGCTAGTTTGATTATGTATTAATTATGTCTTTATACAGCCTTAGGCCGGGGTTCACTCCCTGACCTGGCTGGTGTGACGCTTGGGTCCTGGAAAGGATTAGGGTGTTACATTATCTCACCAGACAAGGATTTAACCTTCTCCTCCAGCTTCTTCCTCCCATCAAAGAGATTCCTACAATTGGCTGTAGAAGAGTCCAACGAAGCTTGAATTTTGTCTTTCTCCGCCTTTAAGGCTGAGAGCTCTTCTTTCAAATTCTGGAAATCCCCTTCGCGAAGAGCAAGTGCGAGGCGGAGATCCTTCCTCTCTTCTAACTGGCGGGCGGCTCGGTTAAAAAGAATGCTATTCTACGGTGAGTAAAGCGTCAAATGTCAAACAATACAAAGGAGGAAACACAGTGAAATACTAAGCAAGGAAATACTTACGAAGACCACAGTTATGCGAAGGTGAGCAACCATCTTATCCTCTTCCAGATTGTCAAGCCTCGATTCCGTGTCCTCGGAATGAAGCAGCTTCAAACTGAAAGCCGCCGATTCTGGGTTGAAAAAGAAGAGGCCGTTGAGTGGGTTTATATTCATTCCTGCCAAACTACTAGCGACAGAGCCCTTTCATTTCTCACCAGCGATGAAGCTTTTCCGCACATGAGGAGCAGTAGGTTTGATCCTCGCCGGCTCTTCAATTCTCACTTGGCCCCTACCTGAATGTCTTCGGGGACCAAGTGGAGCGGAAATAATTCTTGCCTCCTTGAGAGCGGGGGGAGCAGAAGGAGGTTCATAGGCCGCTGTTCTCAAGGCCCTTACTCGAGCGGAGGATTCGGGAGTAGCAGCAGCAAAAGCAGGATTAATCGTTGGATGGGCGCGAAACTATCTCGTTGAGAGCGGTACAGTGTCGTTGCTGTCCACATCCTCAAGAGGAGTCACTATCGGGATCTCCTCGACGACCTTGGGCGGTGACTCGCCGAGGAAAAGAAGGTCACTGAACTCGCCGGTTCAGGGAGGAATGGATGATAAAAGAGACAAATTCCTCTCTATCAAATGGTAACAAAATGGAACAAAAGAGATCAAAAGAGAACAAAGGAAGAAGAAGATCTGAAAAAGCTGGGCACGAAATACAAAAAGTAAGTGAGAAAAGATGGTAAAAAGTGGTGATTTGATGGCTTAAAGTGATGTTTGAACTCTTTTCTTTTGATTTGGCGAGAAACAAAGCAGCTTAGTTCGGGGCAAAATGGGTATTAACGGTTGGAGTTACTGACGGAATTATACCCAGGGACCAAAAAGTAACTAAACCAAAAAGAAGGGACTGTCTGGGAAACTGTTTTGTCAGAGGGACTGTCTGGAAAGTTTACAAACTTCCAGAGACTAAAAAATAATTTTCCCTATACATATATATAATTTTTTATTTTTTATTTTTTGTTGAGTTCCTCTTGAGATACTTCTTATTTTGTTTCCTTTTCTCTATTAACCATCAATCCAAACAACACTCTCTGCATCAACTTTTTTAAAATAAAAAATAAAAAATAAAAAACTACATGATGGGAAGAAATGAAGAAAATAAAAGAATACTCATCAATACATTTCCTTCCATTTGCTTATCCATCTCATGTTCTTCATAAAAGCCCATATAAATAAAGATACAAATAAAACCACCCTATTTTTCTTTCTCCACTCCCGTACTATTCTTTTTATAAATGACTCCCCCACTATTCTCTGAATTGTACACTTCAAAACAAAAAAAAAAAACAAAACATAAGAAAAAGAGTCTCGTTTATCAAAATATCAGGTTCCTTGTGTAGGGTTTTGTTAGATCCCAAATTCAAAACCCCTTGTCGCCTTGGTAAAAAAGAAAAATAGAAAGAAAGAGCCCCGTTCATGATGAAGAGAGAGAGACCAATACAATTCCATCTTATGTTTTTCATCCAAACCAAAACATCAAGAAAAACAAAGCAATTAACTTCTCTTGTTTGCTTTCCTCATCCGAAACCAAACAACACTTCCTACAATCAATTCTTATACCCTTGCCAAAACAAGAAAAGGGAAAAAAAAATTGAGAAAGAGAACCCAAACTTTGTCTTTGATTCTCTACCTTCCAACAACATCATAATTAAGTACAATTCTAAAAAAGAAGAAGAAGAGGAAAAGTTATGATCATTGATGAATGATCATTAATAGCCAACAGCTAAACAAGTCTCCCAAAAGAGCCTGTTATACTGTATCTGATGCACTGAATGCATGCTCCTCCTGATCAACACACACTGACCTTACACACTGCTGCTCTCCATTAATGATCTCCTGATCACATGATGAAGAACAACTCTCAGGATGAAACCATGTCCTCCAAGCATTATCCACTACTGTTGATCTCCTCTTATCCCTTCCATTATTCCCCTGCATCATCTCCTCCTCCTTCTCCACATCTCCACCAGTGCATGACTCTGCATCTTCTTCAGCACCCATGCGGCATGATCACCTTCAATACCAATGCCTTGATCACCTTCATACTGCACCTCCTCTGAGTCCCTACTCTCTTCACACCACCTCGCCTGCGACGCCCCTCCGCCACCACCACCACCGACACCCCCACTCCATTGGGATTACCAACTTGCCAACCCTCTTCTCTTGGCTATTTATAGCTTCAAGTTTTCAAGCGTGGAAAACATTGGAAAACAACGGCAACCTTACACGTTTTTAGATGGGAAGGGTGAAAGTACCTGTACGTTCATGTGACGCATGAATTCACCGTTGGTTTGCCTTAAAATCGGCTATCTGATTGTGATCTACGGTTGTGTTAGGACCGTTTGGTCTTTGTCCCATTGGTTGGTTTTGAAAAAGTCATGGTTTTCTAGAAGGGAGGTCACTTTTATGGTCTTATATAGTGACTTTTGATTTCTAGCCTTCTTTACTTTAAAATTTCATACTAAAATTATCTCATAATTAGTATATTATTTGATGATTTAAATTTAAATTTAATATAATATTTATATATAAAATTAATGACTAGTTTGTATATATGTCACTTTAGATTCTAATTAATATTTAATGATGGATCGATGTTCTACTTAGTAATAATTTGAGAAATGTCACATAGATCAAGTAGATTATTAAGTAGTATTATTTAGTAAATTATCTCAAGTCTTAGAAATTGTATACAATGTGCATGCTTCCCCAGAAGCATAATTGCATAAAAAGTGATAATGCTTTTGAAAAGTTTATGGTGGTGAGGTGTCCAATAATTTATTTATATTTATATATATTTTTTAAAAAATTTAATAACAAACATTTAAAAAATTATTTGTAAGATATTTAAAGTTGAACAAAATAATTAGATTTTCTTTAATATATATATTTTTTAGAATTAAAATAATACTAATAATACATTTTACCACCAATAAAATACAACTTCAATTCTAGAGAATAGAAAGGAAAAAATTTTGAAAATGAAATTATATATAATATGGATATAGTTGTCAAATTACATATATTATAACTTTAAAGATTTTATAATTAACTCAAAATAGAGTAAAAAACGAACGGTTGCCTGTTGTGGGACGTGTGAGAATTTGCAAGCATTTAGTCGTTTTCTTTCTCTTTTATTAGAATATTTTTTTTAATTATAAAAAAAATAAATTTTTTGCTTAAAAAAGGCCAAACATGGGACCCAAATGTTTTATGCATTCTCCAGAGAATTCTCGACTTGAACAACTTGGAATATTGACAAGAGCATGATGTTATGAAATCTAATTTTGTTCAGGGTTAAACATGAGATTAATGAACATTTAAATTTATGATTTGCATTTCAGCACCAAACATGTCGCTTGGGTACTTTTAATGTGCCATCTTTAAGTTAGTAACCCCTAGGTCTTTCTTCATAAATAATTAAGAAGCAGGGTCTAATATAAAAGATTCCTTAATAAAAATAAAACATCACACTTAGCAGAAGCATGATATAATGAATGCTAATTTAGTACTGCCACTCAACATTGAACACTATGAGACGGGCTTCAGCGGCAAGGTTTCAGGTTCAACCTGCATAGCGGCAAGGTTTCAGGTTCAACCCGTACAACATAAGGCCAGATGCTTCTTCTGGGTTCATACAGACGCTACCCCCAATGCAGCCACCACCGCAGCGAACACCGTCACAAAGGCTGCCACAGCAACAACCCTCACCGATAATCACTATTAGCCTCCAAATCACAGGTAATCATCCTTCTGTCTTTGTTAACAGTGTACTAGTTGGGTTACGAACACCAGCCGGAATAACTACACCCTTGAGAACGACTGCCGGAGACAACAACACCCCTACGGCTACTGCTGCAGAGACAGCACCACCTACTACAACAACTACTACTTAGACAACACCTTCTACAGCTACTACTGAAGCAGCCAACAAAGAGATGGGGTCGGATATAGATCTTACTCTTTAGATGAATTATGTATTTGGATGAATTATGTATGAATAATCATCAAGACTGCTTAAAATTATCGGATGAATTATGTAAATCATTAAGACCATTAGACTAATGGTCTTTATCAGGTTTCCTAAGTTATCTTTGTATTTGGATGAATTATGTATGAATAATTATTAAGAAGGCTTAAAAGTTAAAATTATTGGAAAAGTTCGCTGAAATGAAATCAATATAAAAAATAAAAATAACAAAAATGTTGGATAAAAACTAGTGTACTCCCTCTGGTTCCCCGGCGCCGAGGTGGTGTTGGTGTTGACGTACTTGAGGGCGAACCAGCAGGAGTAGTGATAGAGCAGGGCGGCGGAGGTCCAGACGCGTGCGGCGGGGAGGGGAGGGGGCGGAAGAAGGAATGACGGAGAGGCGGAGGGAGGAGAGGTTGAGGAGATCGATGCAGTTGTGGGCGGCGGTAGTGTGGTTGGGGTCGGAGGAGGAGGATAGGATGGAGTAGGAGAGGGAGAGCGCGGGGGCAGTGCCGGAGGAGGAGGCGTTGAAGGTGGCCAGGATGAGGTCAGAGGGGTTTGGGTTTGCGGGGAGGGAGGGGGATTCAGTTAGAGTTTTCTCGCAAACAGCGGGGAACCGAGTGGCTCGACATGCGTTGTGCAAGGGCAGCTCAAGGGTAAAGCGAGTGAAGCGATCGCTTTAGGCCTCCAAATTTGGAAGGCCTCATTTTTTTTTGTCATCTTTTAATTTTTTTTAAAAAAATCTTATAATAATAACTATAATAATAGATTATTATAATATATTGATATTTAAAAAATTTTTAATTTAAATTTTAATATCTATTGGAGGCCTCATATAAAATTTAAACCTTAAAATTTTTTAAAAGCAGGCCTCTTATAATAATAACTATAATAATAGATTATTATAATATATTTATATTTAAAAACTTTTAATTTAAATTTTAATATCTATTGGAGGCCTCATATAAAATTTAAACCTTAAATTTTTTTTAAAAGCTTATCTATTGAAAGCCTCTTATAATAATAACTATAATAATAGATTATTATAATATATTGATATTTAAAAAATTTTAATTTAAAATTTAATATCTATTGGAGGTCTCATATAAAATTTAAACCTTAAATTTTTTTAAAAGCTTATTATTGTAGTTATAATAATTATTTGTATGATAAATTAATATTTAAAAATTTTAATTTAATATCTATTAATTGGAGGCCTCCTACTACATTTGAACCTGAAATTTACGGTTATTTATTTTTTTTAATTTAATATCTAGTCAATTATATATTTTTTATTTAATGATAGATCGATGTTCTATTTAGTAATAATTTGAGAAATGTCACATAGATCAAGTAGATTATTAAGTAGTATTATTTAGTAAATTATCTCAAGTCTTATAATTCTCTATAAGCACTAGCTTCCAGAAGAAATTGTACACATGTGCATGCTTCCCCAGAAGCATAATTGCATAGAAAGTGATGATGCTTTTGAAAAGTTTATGGTGGTGAGGTGTCCAATAATTTATTTATATTGATATATATATTTCAAAAAATTTAATAACAAACATTTAAAAAATTATTTGTAAGATATTTAAAGTTGAACAAAATAATTAAATTTTCTTTAAAATATATATTTTTTAGAATTAAAATAATAATAATAATACATTTTACCACCAATAAAATACAACTTCAATTCCAGAGAATAGAAAGGAAAAAATTTTGAAAATGAAATTATATATAATATGGATATAGTTGTCAATTTACATATATTATAACTTTAAAGATTTTATAATTAACCCAAAATAGAGTAAAAAACAGACGGTTGCCTGTTATGGGACGTGTGAGAATTTGCAAACATTTAGTCGTTTTCTTTCGCTTTTATTAGAATATTTTTTTAATTATAAAAAAATTAAATTTTTTGCTTAAAAAAGGCCAAACATGGAGAATGCTCGACTTGAACAACTTAGAATATTGACAAGAGCATGATGTTATGAAATCTAATTTTGTTCAGGGTTAAACATGAGATGTCGCTTGGGTACTTTTAATGTGTCATCTTTAAGTTAGTAACCCCTGGGTTTTTCTTCATAAATAATTAAGAAGTGAGGTCTATTATAAAAAGATTCCTTAATAAAAATAAAACATCACTTAGCAGAAGCATTATATAATGAACACCAACTTAGTACTGCCAACTCCAACTTAGAACTGCCACTCAACATTGAACACTATGAGACCGGCTTCCTCCTCATCCTCACGGCGGAAAACCCCACCCCAACCTGCACAGCGGCTAGGTTTCAGGTTTAGCCCGTACAACATAAGGCCAGATGCTTCTTCTGGGTTCATACAGACGCCACCCCCAATGCAGCCACCCCCAAGGCACCCACCGTCGCAAAGGCCGCCACAGCAACAGCCCTCAACAATAATCACTATCAGTGTCCAAATCACAGGTAATCATCCTTCTGTCTTTGTTAAAAGTGTACCAGTTGGGTTACGAACACCAGCCGGAATAACTACACACCTGAGAACGACCGCCGGAGACAATAACACCCCTACGGCTGCTGCTGCGGAGACAGTACCACCTACTGCTACCACTACAACTGAGACAACACCACCTACAGCAACTACTGATATTGCAGCCAACAAAGAGATGGGGTCGGATTTAAATCCTACTCTTTAGATGAATTATGTATGAATAATCATTAAGACTGCTTAAAATTAGTGGATGAATTATGATAAAGATTCTTGCTGTGTGTATGTAAATCAATTGGGAGATGACCCTTTGAAAGTTTTCTGCTGCATATATTGTTATTACAAACTTATAGGTAACTCTTGAAACTTAAACAAATAAACTGTTGAGATATATTTAGGGATTTATTAGGATTTTGTTATTTTGTTTTTATTAAGGGTACAATAGTCTTTTTAGTTTTCTTTATTTTAGCCTATATATAATTCCTTTGTATTTAGGATTTCTGTTGTACTTTATTTTCATATTGCATTATGCTAATTGAATAAAAAATAGGTTCTTTTCTCCTGCTTCTCTTTCTTCTCTCTATTCTCTCTCCTTTGTTCTCTTTGGTTTCTTTAGATTATTTCACATGGTATCAGAGCGGGTTGCATTGAAGAAAAGTTTAATCTCAAAAGCAGTTTTCGCGGATCCTACTTTGCAGTGAGTTGCCTTAGGGTTTGCATCTGATATTATATATAATATGGATATAGTTGTCAATTTACATATATTATAACTTTAAAGATTTTATAATTAACCCAAAATAGAGTAAAAAACAGACCGCCGGAATAACTACACCCCTGAGAACGACCGTCGGAGACAACAACCCCCATTTGCCATCACGGAGACAAGTACTCACCCATCGCTACCACTACAACTGAGACAACACCACCTACAGCAACTACTAATATTGCAGCCAACAAAGAGATGGGGTCGGATTTAAATCCTACTCTTTAGATGAATTATGTATGAATAATCATTAAGACTGCTTAAAATTAGTGGATGAATTATGATAAAGATTCTTGCTGTGTGTATGTAAATCAATTGGGAGATGACCCTTTGAAAGTTTTCTGCTGCATATATTGTTATTACAAACTTACAGGTAACTCTTGAAACTTAAACAAATAAACTGTTGAGATATATTTAGGGATTTATTAGGATTTGGTTATTTTGTTTTTATTAAGGGTACAATAGTCTTTTTAGTTTTCTTTATTTTAACTTATATATAATTCCTTTGTATTTAGGATTTCTGTTGTACTTTATTTTCAGATTGCATTATGCTAGTTGAATAAAACCTAGTTTCTTTTCTCTTGCTTCTCTTTCTTCTCTCTCTTCTCTCTCCTTTGTTCTCTTTGGTTTTTTTAGATTATTTCACATGGTATCAGAGCGGGTTGCATTGAAGAAAAGTTTAATCTCAAAAGCAGTTTTCGCGGATCCTACTTTGCAGTGAGTTGCCTTAGGGTTTGCATCTGATATTATATATAATATGGATATAGTTGTCAATTTACATATATTATAACTTTAAAGATTTTATAATTAACCCAAAATAGAGTAAAAAACGGACGGTTGCCTGTTGTGGGACGTGTGAGAATTTGCAAGCATTTAGTCGTTTTCTTTCGCTTTTATTAGAATATTTTTTTAATTATAAAAAAATTAAATTTTTTGCTTAAAAAAGGCCAAACATGGAGAATGCTCGACTTGAACAACTTAGAATATTGACAAGAGCATGATGTTATGAAATCTAATTTTGTTCAGGGTTAAACATGAGATGTCGCTTGGGTACTTTTAATGTGCCATCTTTAAGTTAGTAACCCCTGGGTTTTTCTTCATAAATAATTAAGAAGTAGGGTCTATTATAAAAAAGATTTCTTAATAAAAATAAAACATCACACTTAGCAAAAGCATTATATAATGAATGCTAATTTGGTACTGCCACTCAACGTTGAACACTACCACAGCGGCGAAGTTTCAGGTTCAACCCGTACAACATAAGGCCAGATATTTCTGGGTTCATACAGACGCCACCCCCAATGCAGCTACCACCGCAGCGAACACCATCGCAAAGGCCGCCACAGCAACAGCCCTCACCGATAATCACTATTAGCGTCCAAATCACAGGTAATCATCCTTCTGTCTTTGTTAACAGTGTACCAGTTGGGTTACGAACACCAGCCAGAATAACTACACCCCTGAGAACGACCGCCGGAGACAACAACACCCCTACGGCTACTGCTACTGCTGCGGAGACAACACCACCTACTGTAACAACTACTACTGAGACAACACCTTTACAGCTACTACTGAAGCAGCCAACAAAGAGATGGGGTCGGATTTAGATCTTACTCTTTAGATGAATTATGTATTTGGATGAATTATGTATGAATAATCATTAAGACTTCTTAAAATTATCGGATGAATTATGTAAATCATTAAGACCATTAGACTAATGGTCTTTATCAGGTTTCCTAAGTTATCTTTGTATTTGGATGAATTATGTATGAATAATTATTAAGACTACTTAAAAGTTAAAATTATTGGAAAAGTTCGCTGAAATGAAATCAATATAAAAAATAAAAATAACAAAAATGTTGGATAAAAACTAGTGTACTCCCTCTGGTTCCCCGGCGCCGAGGTGGTGTTGACGTACTTGAGGGCGGACCAGCAGGAGTAGTGATAGAGCAGGGCGGCGGAGGTCCAGACGCATGCGGCGGGGAGGGGAGGGGGGCGGAAGAAGGAATGACGGAGAGGCGGAGGGAGGAGAGGTTGGTTGAGGAGATCGATGCAGTTGTGGGCGGCGGTAGTGTGGTTGGGGTCGGAGGAGGAGGAGAGGATGGAGCAAGAGAGGGAGAGCGCGGTGTCAGTGTCGGAGGAGGAGGCGTTGAAGGTGGCTAGGATGAGGTCAGAGGGGTTAGGGTTTGCAGGGAGGGAGGGGGATTCAGTTAGGGTTTTTTCGCAAACGGCGGGGAACCGGGTGGCTCGACATGCGTTGTGGATGGGGGTAAAGGAGACGGTGGCGCCGCCGCCGGAGAAGGAGAAGAAGGAAGGAGTAGGGGGAGGGGAGAGGCCATGGAGGAAGGTGTTGTTTGCTGGGGAATGGAGGGGTTTTATATAATAAAGGCAGAATCGAGTAGGATTTTGCAAGATTCAATTTAGGGGAGGGGGGGTTTAATTTGAATTCAATCTTGAGTAGACGTTGTACTGACACGTGGGCACTCAACGGGATCAGTGCTTTATGGGGTGTTTGTTTGGCAGGAGTTGGTTGGATTTCATGTCCAATGTATTTTTAAATCCAAATACTTTTTGAATCATGTGTTTGTTTGATGGTATAATCCCTGATTTAGTCTCTCTATTATAGACACTTCGTCCATTTAATCCCTCTATTAAAAAAATCTGCCTATTTAGTCCATCTGATTTTCCAATTTGGCTAATATAGTCCCTCCATTGGGTGACCGTTTGTTTTGCCATTCTGAAGCGCTGACGTGGATTAAAATATTAAAAATTTAATGTTTAAATTTTAAAAAATCTATTTAAAAAATGAAAAGAAATCCACGTCATTTCGGTTGGCAGTCCCACATAACAAACCTAACATAACCCCTCTTCCACACCCGTACCCCTCTCCTCCCCCGATTGACCGGATCCCTAATTCTCCCTCGGCGAGCAATCCCCAGTTCCACACTATCCTCATCCAACACCAGCACGACAGCACCTCCCCGAATGAAACCCTCACCACCACACTCCAGCCAGGCCCTGGCCATGACCTGACTGGGCCTTCCCCTACCGCACATAGCTAGCAAATTTCTCGGCCTGTAATCCTGGTCATCGGATGTGTACAATCATCGATTCAAACAACCCTCCCTCTCAAGTGGTAAGGTAAGTGGTTTTTATTTGGCTTTATATAGTGCTTTTGTTTTTTAGAGTTTGAAGGCATCCAATGAGATGTTGTGAGGACCACACAAAACCTGAGCCCCAAAGTCTTCACATTCACATGAGATGTTGTGAGGACCACACATGACCAATTCGAATGAGATGTAAGTGTGAAATAAATAACCATTTAGAAGGGGTATTTAGGAGATTAATGTAACACCTACACATTCACATGAAGCCTTTGGTTAGTGTTAATTTAATAATCAATTTAATAATATGGTATTTGGCTAAGGTAAAGGGAATGGTTTTGGGTATTGTTTATGTGCATGTTGCACTTGTATTGGCCAACATGAAAATTTGGAGAAGTTGACAGTCCAACAAGTTTGTTTTCCATTAATTCTTAAAAACCTAATTAGGCTTCTAATCAAGTGTTTTGACCTAATACTTTCAGATTTAATTGCTTTTTATTCTCACAATTCTCTTATGTTATTATCCTTTGGGACTTGCCCTTAGTTGCCTCCAATTTGAGTTTCCATAGAAATAATTTTAATTGATTTTGAGGGAATAGTTTTTATTTACACTTGTTTATTTTGGATATCCCATGAAAAATTATAAGATGTTTTAGGTATTCATATATAAGAGGATTTTAGGTATTATTGTTTTACCTTTGTGTATTGTTTATGTACATGATTGCACTTGTATTGGGCAACATGAAAATTTGGAGAAGTTGAAAGTTCAACAAGTTTGTTTTCCATTAATTCTTAAAAACCAAATGAGGCATCTAATCAAGTGTTTTGACCTAATACTTTCAGATTTAATTGGTTTTTATTCTCACAATTCTCTTATGTTATTATCTTGCCTCCAATTTGATTACTAATTGAATTTGTTTTTATCAATTAACAAATTCTATATACTTTTTATTATTCCCCACTAGTAAATAAACTAGTCAAGTTCCTCTTCTTTATACAGGGTACCATGGCTTCTTCAGACGAGTGTATCATTAAGTATCGTCATGGAGGAGAACTGTTAAAAGAAGAGAATGTTACATATGCCAATGGCTCAGTGACTAAATTTGGAGTTGATCCTGACAAGCTCTGTTATTGGGATGTCTTAGGAGATGTAAAGCAGTTAGGTTATGATATCAAGCAATCATTAGAATTGACTTATTTGGATGATTGTGGGGCTTGCAAAACTATTTCTGATGATGGGGGCACTGTAGGGTTGCTTGACCAATTAAGGAGACATAAGGTAGTGGATATTTATGTCCAACATGGAGATAATGGACATGACAAGGCCCTGCTAGAATCCCTGGTGTCTGATTCAGAAAATGAGTTGTTGGCAGAAAGAGAAGCGGCTATGGTTTACATTAATTCATGGTATGATATTAACAATGGCAGTAATAGTGATGTAGCAACAAAGATGATGAGGAAATGCTGATAGATGTCCCATTCATAAATCATAATTCAGATACTGATGATGAAAGAGTGGAAGCCAAAGATAAGGTGAGGAAATTTGTGGAATTGAGGAAGGGAATTCAAGAGGATGCTGATAAAGGTGAAAATAGTCCAGCAACTGCCCCTGAAAACACTGCTGCAAATGCCCATGCAACTGCCCCTAAGGAAGGGAAAGTATCTGGTTATGAAAGTGAGTACATTGATTCATCAAATCCTGGGAACTGTGATGATACCAGTGAGGGAAGTAATGTAGATGATGCACAAAGGCACAAGTCCAGTAGGAAGAACTATTACCCTAATTCCCCTTTAGAGGACTTCTTTGTAGACCTTAGGTTTCAAGACCTTAAGCTATTTAAGATGGAGCTTGTACAATTCTCAACCAAGAAAGGGTTTGAGTTCAAGTATGTTAAAAATGATGCAGTAAGAGTGAGGGCCGGATGCTCTGGTAAGGCATGCAAGTGGCTCATTTTGTGTTCTTGGTTCAATGGGAAGAAAAGCTTTGTTGTGAAACACTATCAGCCAGAACATACATGCCTTCTTGGAGCCACAAGGAATAGAAGAGTGTCAGCCCATGTTATTGCCAAAATGTTTGGGGAGGTAATAGGTTCTGGGGCATCCATCAAGAGTAACCATCTAAAGGCAATGGTAAGGAAGGAGTTGGGGGTATTTATTACTGAGAAGGTATGCAAATTTGCCAGAAGCTTGGTCCTTAGGAAGATTGAAGCTCAGTTCAAGGAGGACTTCAAGGTACTAAACAATTATGCCATGGAATTAAAATCAACAAATCCTGGCAGCAGTGTTTGCATCTTATCTGAAAGACAGAAACCTGATAACATACCCATGTTCAAGAGGATCTACATATGTTTAACAGCAGTCAGGGAAGGGTTCATTAGTGGTTGTAGGAGACTCATTGGCATTGATGGTTTTTTTTAAAAGGTCTAGTGAAAGGGCAGATATTGACAGCAGGGGAAGGGATGCAAATAACCAAATGTACCCCATAGCATTGGCTGTTGTGGAGAAGGAGACAACAGAATCATGGCTTTGGTTTATTGAGCTTCTTAAGGCTGATCTTCTCATGGGGGATGGGCTTGGATGGGTAGTAATGAGTGACATGCAGAAGGTTTGTCTTAAAAATCTATAAATAATTTATTTTATGTGAATAATACTCTGAATATCTTCAGGCATTCTAATCTTATTTTTTTCTTTGATGCAGGGTCTACAAAATGCAGTGAATGCCCTGCTCCCACTGATTGAGCATAGGATGTGTGCTAGACACATCTATGCAAGATGGGGAAAAATCCATCCGGGAAAAGATCTTCAGGTTCAGTTTTGGAATATTGTAAGGTCTGCAAATCAACCTGAAATGAAGAAACAACTTGACATAATGAGGCAGCTGAATTGAGGTATCAATGCTGTGGAAGAATTATTAGAGAGATGGCCTGCTTCAGGTTGGTGCTTAGCATCCTTTAGTGGCATAATACATTGTGATGCAATTGATAATAATATGTGTGAAACGTTTAACGGGGTAATCCTAGATTCTAGGAGTAAACCAATTATAACAATGCTTGAAGATATTAGACAGTATGTAATGAGTAGGGTGGTAGTGAAAAGAGAATGTGCAATTAAATGGAAGCATGCAAGTGGTCCAAATATTGTTGCCAGAATTAAGAAGGAAAGGAAGAGAAGTTTAAAGTGGCATGTGGAGTGGAATGGTGGATCAAGTCATGAGATCTTTCTGGATGACTTTGTGCAGCATGTCAGGGAGGGATATGTGGTGGTGCTATCAGAACATGGTTGCTCATGTGGGAGATGGGACAAGAGTGGAATCCCATGTGAGCATGCCATGGCTGCAATTCAATTCAATGGGGAAGATCCACTTTTGTATGTGTCTGAGTGGCTTACAAAGGAGACATACATGAGAGCATATAGTTCCTTCGTGAACCCTGTAAAAGGTAGGGACTTTTGGCCAGTAAGTGATGAGGGGCCAATGCTACCACTAGTGATTCTGATAATGCCTGGCAGACCTGTGAAGAAAAGGAGGAGGGAGCCACTTGAAGGGCAAAACAAAAGCAAATTAAAAATTTCCAGGCATGAGAGGGTATTCAAGTGCAGTCTTTGCCACAACGAAGATCACAACAAGTTGACATGTCAAAGGGGAAATACCAGTGTGAGTTCTTTGTTGTTAATGCCAATAAAATATCCTTCTGTTGGTTTATAATGACTTTAATAAATTTTTTTTGGTTGTTATGCTTATGTAGGCACCAAATGACAACCCCCAAGATGAGGCAACCCTATCACCTAATCCTAGCAATATTTTTCCAAGTAGGCAAAGAAGGCAAAACGCAGAAGCAGCTGCTACACAAGCATCCAAAGGGAAAAAAAAAGGTTGGCACCCAAGGTTCACTGAAAGTCATCAGAGTAAGAAATAATTCCCCATAATTATCTCACATTGGTGTAGTACTTTTATTGTAAGGTGATGAGTCATTGTCATAAAATTTGTAGGGTGCTAACACAGGTGAGGTTATTATTGGAATGGAGGGTCAACCTTGTTCTTCGTTCATCACTGCTGCAGAATTGGATTTAGCATTGGAGGTAATTTAAACCAATCTTACACTGCCATCTACATTTTCATAGTGACACATACCTATATATTATGTCTATTTTTTGTGATGGTCAGCGACGAAGGAACAAGAGGCTTCTTACAGAGCAACACAAGAATGGGGCACCAACTGAGCAGACCTCTGTAACTGATGAATTTGTAGCTACTTCACAAGTGTATACAGATTTCCCGACACAAAACTCTGCTACATTAGAGGGAAACAATTGACTTTGGTTCACAAGAGCAATTGTATGGATGAATGTCATTTCCTTTTTGGGTGAATCAGATTGTCTTATGTATGTTTAGTATGTTTGGTATGTTGAGCAATTTTGGACACTGTGTTTTGCTCTTGTTATGTTCAGTTTTATGAAAACAGGGTATCAACTTACTATGTATTAATCAATGATGTTTGAAGTTCTTCATTTCAATTTTTGTGTCTACCAATTTTCAACTTTAGTATATAATCAATGAAATTTGAGCATGTTATGCTGTGTAATTTGGATATGAATTGCAACAACAATTTTTGGGTGAAAACAGATAGTGATTTTAATTTGCAGATTGAAAAAATATAGACATTTTTTGGGTGGAAACAGATAGTGCATGTTATGCTGTGTAATTTGGATGTGAATTGCAACAACATTCTAATTATTGTCTTTGTATTATATATAATTACTATCTTTGTATTATATATAATTACTTTCTTTAATGCCTTTGTAAATTACAGCAGATATGTATCAAAAGAATTACAACAGATATGTATCAATAGATATGTAAATTGTAGATATGCCTTTCTATTATATATAATTACTCTCTTTGATGCCTTTGTAGTATAACTTGCAGCAACATTCTAATTATTGTCTATGTATTATATATAATTATTGTCTTCGTATTATAAAATCAAAATATTGTCTTTGTATTATAAAATCAATCAATAATATTTATATAATTACTATCTTTGTATTATAAAATCAAAATACAATCACAACTTCACTGATGTGTGGAAACACATCCATAAGTACAAAAATAACCTAACTAAACAAATACAAAACACATTGACGAGCATAAACCCTAAACCCTAAACGGGTTTGCTACAATATAGCCGGAGAAGGGAGGGTGTCAGTCAGCCGGGTCGCGGCCAGGGCCTGGCTGGAGTGTGGTGGTGAGGTTTCATTCGGGGCTATGCTGCCGTGCTGGTGTTGGATGAGGATAGTGTGGAACTGGGGATTGTTCGTTGGGGGAGAATTAGGGTTTCGGCAATCGGGAAAGGAGAGGGGTACGGGTTTGGAAGAGGGGTAATGTTAGGTTTGTTATGAGGGACCGCCATTCGAAATGACGTGGATTTCTTTTCATTTAGATAGAATAAAATGACCAGAGATAGCAGGGACCAGAGCAGGGTCGTCAACCAAATAAAGAAAAAAGACTCACGCTTTCAACTTTATCTCGAGCAGCTTCGGATTGAGAAAGATAAAGATAATAATAAAAAACTTGTCTCACTTCCCTTTCTCTTTCCTTCTTGGGGAAAGCAAAGCATTTTAAATAGATTTTTAAATTTTAAACATTCAATTTTTAATATTTTAATCCACGTCAGCGCTTCACAATGGCAAAACAGACGGTCACCTAACCGAGGGACTACATTGGCTAAATTGGAAAATAAGAGGGACTAAATGGGCAGATTTTTTAATAGAGGGACTAAATGGGCGGAGCGCCTATAATAGAGGGAATAAATCAGGGATTATACCTTGTTTGACTGGAGTTGGAACTCCAGTGTAGTTCTAAATCCCAGTATTTCAAATCCTGCACATGTTGTCACGTGAAGATTCACGTTTCAAATCCTGCACATGTAGTGAAGTGTACAAATTTTATAAAATTACGAATATAAAGTGTATAAAGTATTTTTACAAGTTATCTTTAATTAATTTTGCTTCCGATAGACAAGTTATTTTTAACTAATATTAAATTTATAATAATTAAAAATTAATAAAAATATGAGAGCTACGTTACTTTAATAAGTTACAAATATTTAAAATAATATATATGTTAGAAAATAAAGGATTATAAAAAATTTCATGAATTTAACATATATAATATTTTTTAAAATAATTTTTATTTTGTTGAAAATAAATTAATAATTATATATATGTTCTTGATTTATTTAATTATATATTAATTAAGTAAATTTAATGGATTTTAATTATTAATAAATTCTAATAATCACCCAGGATGGGGGTAACCTCACCATGAGTGACCATATACAAGGATTGTCAAATCCAACACTTCAAATACCTCAAACCAAACACATGCTTTTCAAATCCAGATTTACATATCTCTCCAATCAAACACAAAATTTCTAATCCAGAACTTTAAAATACATCCAACCAAACACTAAATTTTACTATCTTGTATTTTCAAATACAAGGATTTGCAACTACAATGTAATTCAAAATCCACTGCATTTGTAAATACATCCAACCAAACGCCCCACAGCTGTTGGGTTACTTGGGCAACCAAAACCCGAGAAAAACTTCCCTAAAGCCCGCTTTACCTATTCTTACTTCTTAGATGAGTCTTCCATCCATATCATAACATGTGGCATTCATTAAATAAAGCTGGCTTTGTCACACGCATTAGAAACACATCAGGTTCATTCCCGATTCCCAAATGTCATGTCACGCGTATTCCATACTCTTTGTTCTTTTAGGGTAAAATCTAAAAATCCCTCGATTAAAAGGATAAAACTCCGACCTAATAAAGGGGAAAAAAATCAATTCATGTAAATAGAGGAGAAAATAATTCAAAATTATATCCGTCAATTACCAATTCTGGGCATTGTTTTGTTTTTTCCTGATTTAATTTATGTGGCACAATAGTAAATTTATTTAATGTGATCATCTTGATCAATGGATTTTTTTTCCTTGTTCCATTTGATCCTCGAAGTGCCACACACATTGTTGAAAAACCTCCTCTTCTTTTAATGATTTTGATCTAAAAATTTCAATTTTGGATGAAAAATTAAGTTGTTTTTTTTTTAATGATTATGACAATTGCAGTCATTGTTTGTTGGGATAATTATCTATTAGTCCTTCATACTGGTTGGTACTATTCCCTACTATTTTCCTACACACTACTATACCCCATCCCTACAACACCCCTACCAAAGGAATCTAGGGATTTTTTGTGCATTTTGAAACAGTGCAGGGACTTCATGTTCATTATCTATTGTTTTGTTTGTTTTTTATCTTAACAGTTATTGTATCATTGGGTGGAGAAATGGAATGCACGTGACAAAGCCAGCATTATTTAATGAATGCCACATGTCATGATATGGATGGAAGATTCATCGAGAACATGTGAAGCGGTTGCAGAGAAGTTAATTTGAATTCAATCTTGAGTAGACGTTGTACTGACACGTGGAATCTCAACCAAATCCGTGCCTTACAGCTGTTGGGTTAATTGGGCAACCAAAACCCATATATATATATATATATCCAATTATTAATAAAATATAATTTATCCAATTTATATATAAACATAATAATTTATTTATTTATTACGGCATCCGGTCCGATCGAAATGGGTCATCTTATCCGACCAACTGACCAGTGATCCAGTTGTGAGACCGGTTCACTTCCCAGTCCGATTTTAAAAAACATTGATTCAAAGACATTCATTAGGGTTTCGAGCCGTTCGAGCTCGTCTTTTCAAGGGTTTTTTTTTCTTGGCATCAAGGAGGAACCAGAGATCCAAACACAGACGAGTTTGGTGTAGTGGTACAGAGTGGGACGCAGAGGTCTCTAAGATCTGTGCAAGCCGGGACTCCGAACTACCCGACTGAGCAGAAGTCGGAGATCGGGACTGTGAAATGGGTCGAGAACTGGAGGGAACAAAAACCGAGGTCTGTCTAGTTCTGGTTCAACCGGGCGGTTCGACGGGTTTGTCCTGGTTTGACCAGTTTGATTTTGGGTCAACAAAAAGTATAAACCCTGACAAGACTTCTGCCCGGTTCTCGGTTCTGCTGGTCTGACCGGCCGGTCGACTCCGAGTTTGAAAACATTGGTTTTTATTGGTGAGGATTGAATTTGAAGGGTGTGAGCACTACACTTGGTCAAGATGTTAACCGGGACCCTAAAATCTTGAGCTTGGCTCGGAATTTTGTGTTTTCGAGCTGAGCTCGAGCCTTAATTATGAGTTCAAAATTAATTTCAAACAAAGCTTAGTTCAAAGCTTGAAATTTAATATTAATATTAATAAATATTTATATATTATATATATAGGAATAAAATATATAATATTTAGTGTTAACTATTAATATATAATATATAATATAAAAAATATTTTATAAATAAATTTTTAATTTCGAGCTAAATGAAGTTAGATTTCAAAATCTCTTCTTTCTATCACTTATCAGTGCTGCAAATTGGTTTGCTTTTGATGTTAGCTCTCTCACATGCACATGTAGCAACTAGCATCTTCAATATTTGGATTCTCATTGCACATCTTTCAGTGGGGAAACTGATTTTTTTTTTATGATGACAAACTGCCACTGCTACTAATGCCATTTGCTTCATGTGTAATAAAAATCTCACAGTTTATTCTTTATGCCTTCTTTTTTTTTTTTTAAACTGCTGCAGGAGTAGCTTTCTATAATATTGATTAGATGATATCCATCTTGCCTCATCATCTCAGAATGACTTTGATGTGCTAATAGGTGTTGGACTATCTTTGTCAGCATCTTTCTTGCCTTTAACATGAGACATCATGAGCAACCATATAGGGTTCGGTAGATGGTTCTCATCATCTTTATATAAAATACCTTCCATGAGCTTGTATTCCTAAGCAATATCTTTTTAGTGAGAGACCATGAAATTTATTGAATGTGACTCAGCGCTTTACCAGTTTTCATATTAATCCAGTTTTTCCCTTAACCTTTTTATGAATGTGTTGCTTCACTTCAAATTATGGTTTTCAATATCTCTTCATCATTGTTAGCATCACCATCTTGGTAATCAACAACAACATGATTCCATTTATTATTCTAAGGAATCTATTAATGGATCCAAGCATCAAGAGTATGCTAAACATAATTTTGGGATGTTTTCTTTTTCTTCAAAACCTTTACAATCATGTTATCACATAATATTTTAACTCAGACAGTCACGTTTGTTCATTTTCTGCAGTAATTTTAGTTTAATGATTGTCATCTTCAAACTCTGTAAAGGCAATGCTTGGTTATGTTGTGAACCTCCTTGAAGCCTGGATATTCTCAGAAGATGGTTTGTAGCAATTTCTGGTTTGCTTAATTCAATTTCGACGCTTCAACATTAGAAATGCTTTGAGTATTTTCAGAGACCTGGAGTTGGAATTGAAGTTCCACAACGACCACTGGGTGGTGTGACAAACTCAACATCTTCATAAAAATTGAATTTGGAGTGAAGTTGTAAGGATAAGATTTGCACCACCCATCATGGTTATGTTCAGATTCATTGGAGCATTTCGTCAAACATTTGACATGCATTGTAAATATCATAGGTTTTCACACATAGCTAAATACTGAGATGCTTTACAAATGTTTACAAAGGACAACAGCTTGTTTCTGCGACCCAAAACTAATAACACAAAACATTAGTTAACCTAATTTTTTATGCTTGCTTTCGTCAGCAGCTCCTCCAAGCTTTTGTGTCTGATCAACGTCCGCTATTTCTGTAGCAGCCTTGGATGTTCTCCTTTTCCCATTGGCAGCATCAGCAATAAGGATCCCGATCATTTCCTTGAGCTCTTGGATTCTCACACAAGCTTCACTAATCTTCCTATGCAACCTCTGCAGCTGTCCTTGTGCTTCAAAGAAGGACCTCCTTCTTCAACACTTCGTGCTCTTTCTTCTTCTCTTTCCTTTTTTATGAGCAGGGACAGTGAAGAGAAGCATATGGTTGTCAACTCCTCTGATGACAGTGGGTAGCAAAGAGGCTATCATATAACCTTTGCTTCTTCTCCGGTGACAAGGGCAGCAGGGAGGCTATCATATAGCCTTTCCTTTTTTCTCCAGTGACAAGGGCAACAGGGAGGCTATTGTATAGCCTTTGCTTTCTTCTCCGGTGACAAGGGCAACAGGGAACCTCGGCTGCATGGCAGCGGGCATGATCAGATGGCGGAGCCGCCGCACACCAGGATGGTATCCATCCTGACAATGGCGACAGGGGCAAAGGCGACAGCACTAGGGACACTAGGCAACCAGACTAGCGGACCTAATGACAGAGCCGCTGTGCACCAGGATGGTGTCCATTCTGGCAGCGGCAGCGATTGAAGGCGGCAGCGGCTCGACGACGGCTTTCGAATCGGAGAGACAGGGGATATGGGATTTATTTCAGGCGGTGAATGAAGAGGAAAAGGCAAGGGAGCATGATCTCCTTGATGCTACATCTTCCCCTCCCTCCTTTTTTTCATCCCGTTTTCTTTTTATTGACCAAAAACGAGCCCTTTTTTTGCGCAATCAGCGGGATGCCAGATCAAACAAATATGATTTTTTTTTTCCTTTTTTTTGTTTTTGTAATTACCATCTGATTTGATCTTATCCAATTAACCAGGTCATGGCAAATTGGCAATGGAGTGATCATATCTTCTTTCCTTTTTTTTATACATATATATTATCTTCTTTCCTTTTTTTTTATGTATTTCATTTTAAATTTTTAAATTAATCTCGCAGAAGGAGATAAACTGAGGGATAAAAATCAAATTTTAATTGAATTTTTTATCTACCTCGGGATTTGTATTCTTTGAATTGTCTTGAATTTGCCTCGAGATTTGTGTCCGTGGATTATCCCAAGATTTACAATTTTTTTATATTACCTCGAGATCTGCATTCTCGGTCATCTTGAAATTTGAGATCGCCTCGAGATATGTGTTCTCCGGCTATCTTGGGATTTGAGATCACTTCAAGATTTGTATTCTCGGGCTATCTTGGGATTCGTGTCTTTGGCTTGCCTCAGGATATGTGTTCTTGGGCCATCTTGAGATCACACCACATTAAAATATTTTAATATCAAGATATTTCAAGATATACTTGATTTGAAAATATTTCAGCATTGCCCCTTTAAAATATTGGCACATGGTATTTTCAATGTATTTTTTAGACATAAACACCACCGATATAGAGTACTTGTTTTTGCATGAGAATAAGTACAATGTCCCCACTTTCTTCCCTTTGGTTACTGTGAGAGAGCCCCTTCTCACCATGTGTCACCTACAAACTTTGTAGTCATTCCAGTTACAGCCAATTGACCAACAGAGATCAAATTCTTCGTTAGACGAGGCACAAGTCTAACATCCTTTAAAAAAAATACTGATCCATTCTCTTGCAGCAACTTAACATTTCCCTTACCGATCAGATCACATGTATTGTTATTGCCAAGATGAACCTTTCCCAGATTTGCAGGAACATAATCTTCAAGCAACTCCTTCTTGTATGTAGCATGGAAAGATGCACCAGGATCAACTATCCATGTGTCACATTGGTCTTCCATTGACAGTATCATGCAATCAGATTTGTCGGCAAGGTTTACAGTATTTTTACCTCCCTTGTCATTCTTAGGTGGGGCTTTACAATCCCATTTCATATGGCCTGTCTGACCACAATTCCAGCAAGCTCCATCCCTCTTGCCACTGCGAGACTTAGAACGTCCTCGTTGGGATTTTCCACAATTACCATGCTTTCCTCTTTATGATGACCGACCACGATCATCCATAGACAGGGCAGAGCTAGAGGAAGCATCACCATCCTTTCGTCGAATCTCCTCCTCCAACATTTGTGGAGCCACATCACTCAGTGTTAGATCTACATTGCCCTTGGAGTTGAACACCGCTGACTTGAAGACGCTCCAACTCTTTGGTAAAGATTTTATCAAGCAGATGACTTATACATCCTCTATGAATTTTACACCCACTGCATCCAACTGATTGTTGAGTTTGTAAAACTCATTTAGATGATTGGCTACACTGTCATCCTCAGACATCTTTAAATCCATAAAGCTAGTCACTAGGTGTGCCTTGTGTGCCGAAGAACTACCAGCGTACATCTCTTCCATGAGATCAAACAATTCCTTTGTTGTTTTCGCCTTCAAGATATTCGAAGCGACAGTCGCAGAGATTGCAAGACGAACAACCCCTAGAGCTTTCCGATCAAGCAGCTTCCACTCCTCATCTGTGGAGTCTTTGTCCTTCTCACCGGTCATCGGGCCCCTAGGTCCTTTTGATACAGGTAGTCTTCGATTTGCATTCTCCAGAATGCATAGTTCTCACCATTGAACTTCTCGATCTTGTACTGGTTGATGTTAGTCATCTCTACTCCAACCGAAACCGTGAGCTTTGATACCAGTTGTTGGGGAACAAACACCTGCAAGAGCGTCGATCACCACGACCTGCACCGCGATTCCCAAGCACAACGGAAAAGATAGTCGGAGAAGACGTACAACAAACACAAGACAAAATCAAGTAAGAACACACAAGATTTAACGTGGTTCGACAACCTGCCTACGTCCACGACCCACACCCGCTTTTATATATTCAAAGATTTCTCAATAGAGAGGAAAAGAACAGTACAAAGAGAAATGCACACACCCTCTACTTAGAGATGAAAATCACCTTTTTCATCTCTTTCCATATTTCTAAGTGCATGGGGAACCGTGCCAGCCCATATCTTATAAATGCATTCAAAATGATAAACTAATGTTTCTTTTGACTTTACATTTACACATGGGCTTCTCTATCCGATGAGCAAGCATTCATCTTCTTATCCGATCAAAGAGACTTTCTCTTCTTGCTTTGAATGTTCAGCACATACATTCATCGGCAAGCTCCCAAGATTGGTATATCGGAAGATCGGAAGAATACTCGTTCATCAACCCACCTTGAAGATCGGAAGAAGCTCATTCTTTAGTAAGCTCTTGTTCTTCGGCAACGCTTGTTCCTCGACGACACTAGCTCGTTCATCGGCAAACTCCATTGATCTTCACAACAGGCTCCATTCTTCACACAAAGGCCTTCTCTTCCCGAAAAGCCTTGTTGTGGTGGCTGGTCTGGATCTTGTTCAGGACTGGCAGCTTGCTTATATATGTTGATCGCCTCAAGAAAGCTGGGCAGGATGTGAAGCTTGTTTACCGCGAGCAAGCTACTGTAGGGTTCTACTTGCTCCCCAACACTGACCATTTCTACCAAGTCATGGAGGAGATTAAGAGTTTTGTGAGTTCTTATTGTTAATAAATACAGACTATATATATATATATATATATATATATATATATATATATATATATATATATATATATATATATGGAGAAGTAGACATCCTGCTTGGGGTTAGTTTGTTATTCCTGGTGGTGGTTGTGGTGATGTTGTAGTAGCTGAGGAACATGCTGTGCCTCAAACTGATTGTTCTTGAAAGTGTTTGCTTGTTCTTCCAACTGGATTTCAGTGAGCTGATACACAGTAATGCATACAATGAATCAATGGATAATTTCATTTGTGGAAGTAATTCACTTTTTCTTCCTCCCCTTTGCATGCAAACTTTTACACATATGAGGTTATACGTTTTTTGGTATTTCAAACTACTTGTACAACAGAACTCAAGATGAACTTTGGTTCCTCTCTGTTGTTCAGGTACAAATCTAGATTGAATACAAAATAACATGCTGAGTTGTATGAAGTCTTGTAATATATATTGGGAAGGCCTATTTTTATGACTCAAATGGAAGTCACGTAACAACAACTTTACCGTTGCGCCAAAACTCCTCTTCTAAATAAATAATTATATTATATAAAAATAGGCATAAATAAAAATTGTAAATCCAAAGAATATATATATATATATATATATATATATATATATATTACAAAGGCCTATTTTCATGACTCAAACATGTAACTTTCTAGTCATGGAAGAACATGACAACAACTTTACCATTGCGCCAAAACTCCACTTCTGAATAAATAATTATATTATATAAAAATAGGCATAAATAAAAATTGAAAACCCAAGGAAAATACTTTCGTACCATCAAGAATGTGAAATATCTTCAAATTTCATCTTGTCAAAATTCATTTTAGTTCAAAATAATTGTGGAAAATAAATAAAAGAAATTACAATACTATATGTATTGGTATTTTTTTATTTTTTTATTTTGTGAAAATTGATAATTGAATCTAATGGGGCCAGTTGATGGTTGCCCACTCCTGGTTTGGATTCAAATTTCTGGTCCATTCTGAAGTTGAGCATGCTCCGTATTTTCTTTGGCACTGAATAAATCTTCAAAAAGAACCCATTAGCCATCATCAAATGATCAAACCCCAAGCTTCATTTGGTCTCTTAAATTGTGAAAAAAATAAACAAGAAATCATAACTAGCATTCATCATCGTCTTATTTCGTGTTTCCATACGGAATATATATACCCCTATAAATGTTTTGGGGGAAAATTTCACTAAACTATTATATGATTTGTCTCTTTATCAATTCGGGGCTTGTGGTTTGAGTTGTGACACTTCAATACCTTGTAATCTAAACCGTTTGCAAAAAAGTTCCAAAAAATTTAACCTCGGTAATATTTGCTGATGTGGCATAAAAATGGATCTGAATTTACCTTTTTACCCCTATGTAAAAAAACCACACCCTTATGATAAACTACACATGTTTAGTTGTTATTATTACCATCTGTTAGTTCATGGAAAATAGATTTTGGCAGTACATTCAAGAAATCAGTTTAATCAGATGGTGTGGTTTTTACATAAGGATAAAAAAAGTAAATTCAGTTTCATTTTTATGCCACGTTAGTAAGTATTAATGGGGTTAAGCATTTTGACATTTATTTTTACAAGCGGTTTAGACTACAAAGTACTAAAGTATCACAACTCAAACCACAAGCTCTGAATTGATAAAGAAACAAACCTTAAGGTCGTTTAGTGAAATTTCCACAATATTTATAACTTCTAATTGTATGTATACCAACCTATCCAACATAAAAAAAAAATTATAATAATAAATAAAAAAACAAGCTTTTCTATTAATTTTCATGACAAATACCAAGAGAAGAGTACAAGGAATTCAGAATTCCTCAAAATACATTCATGTGTCAATTCAAAGATTTATTCCAATATATACTTGATGAGGTGGCATTAGGTAGTGGTTATGATAATCGGTTCACTTCATAGCCCTGATAATGGGTCAATGTTGTGGTGGTGGTGGTGGTGGTGGTGATTATGGGGTTTGTGGAAATTGCTTTGAAATGGTTTCATGAATGTTGTTGTAATACATATTTGCTTTTATACCAAGTACCAACTAATTGTTATCATAACACTATGGTTTGTCAGGTCATAACAGAAATGAACAAGGCTGTCTAAAAGGATTCAATAAATGAATTCATATCTTTTATGTCTACAATAAAAAGGAAAATATACCCACTAATTTGGCCCATTTATGATAGGAGATTGCCAGGCATCTATAATATATAGAGACTTTGTGACCTCCCATTCACAATGCCCTACGCCATACAATTTCCAATTATGAAAAAACACAAGAAAAATAGAAAAAACACCAACCATTCACAATGCCCAACACCATACAATTTCCAATTAATGAACAAAACAAGAAAAATAGAAAGAACACCAAACAAAACAAGCCCAAGAATGTGAATGTGAATATGAATGTGAGTGAGCACATGGGTAACCCATCATGGTGGTGGTGGGTCCGTCCCACCACTGACAAGTCACAATGTCACACAACGCATGATCCTTTTCCATTCGATCATTTTTCAAATTTATTTCAATGGTTAATTCTTGTATATTTGTTATATAAAATTTCAATTCAGATTAATATTAAATTAAAATACTGAAGAATGAAAAGATAGAGATCAGAGCCAGACTAACAGCAGGCTATGGTTTGGAATGTATCCATTGATCCCCTTGAATGAAGTTGCTTGTCGAGTAAACGTCGACGTGCTCGGGTGGGACTTGGCTGCTCCACGGCACGCGCGCGCTTGCGTTGGCGCCGGGCCCAGTGCTGCGGAACTCGCCGTAAAACAGAGTACCGAGCGCGAAGTCCCCGTCCCAAGGGCTCCAACCTTCAGGCCTGATCACGCGCTCCAAGTGACAGTCCAGGAACACAGTCCTGGAGTACTCCTTCCACGGCCGGCCGAGATAGCTTCGGTGAACCTTGGGATTCTGGTCGTAGAGGCGGAGGTAGTCGGCGCTGCCATTGACGGTGCAGCTCTGGAAGACGAAGCCGGTCGTCTGGGCGGGGTCGTTGCGGCCGTGGGCGGTGACGGTGTTGGTCTCTCCGTGTTCGGGGTTGAGCTGGCGGGGGAGGATGAGGATGAGACAGCGGTCGAAGAGGGAGGCGGAGTTGCCGAAGATGAAGTCGACGGTGCCGGAGATGACGCAGGACTTGTAGTACTGGCGGAGAGAGGAGGCGTAGAGGGTGTCTTGGTGGCCGGAGAGCTCCACGCTGTCGAGGATCGAGAGGTCGCTGTCGGAGCGGAAGGCTACAGCTTGGTGCGCGTCTGGCCCCGCGGTATTGGCGATTGTTAGGTTACGCGCCATGAACCCATCTCCCACCACGCCTGCATCAATATTAATTAAATTTATATTTTAATGGATTACAATAATGAAAATAATGAAAAGTAAATGAATTCTTTTTAGGAGAAACATTTATAAGTGATTTCCTTGAAAGTGGTATTTGGAGAATTAAGGGGAAATTTGCATATATATATATATATATATATATATATACCATCACAAAATATCAATATTTATAAATAAATTTAATATAATAAAAAATATTTTTTTAGAAAAAATAATGTTTCTCCTCTTTTCGTTGTTAGTATTTCTATTATATGTAGGCTGTGAATATGAAACCTTTGGTGATCCCAACAAACCCAACACCCCTTGTAGTTGAGTGTTAGAGTGGGTTGGCCGTACTTACCGTCGGCCGGACTCTAACATTTTCATATATACCCCTTGTAGTTGAGTGTTAGAGTGGGCTGGCTGTACTTGCCGCCGGCCGGACTCTAACATTTTCATATATATATATATATATATATATATATATATAAAATAGAAAAAAACTAATAAAATATTATTTAAAAATATAATCTAATTAATATTTGATAGCAAGATATATGTCTATATATATATATATTAATTAATTCACTATTGGTTCTTGAAATAATGCTCTAATTACGTTGGAGTCGTTGGTGATATTGATTTATTACTTAGTGTGTGTGTTTTAAGGTATTTGGAAACTGTATCAGGGATTTATAAATAATTTTCTCTATATACATATTAATAAAACAAAACCTTTAACTTATTTCAGATTATAAGTATTTGATCATAAGTGGGAATAACTCAATACCATCCCTCACATGATAATTCTTTAATTCTACACTGCTGGCATTTAGTTATCTACAATAATCAATATTCAAGAATTAAAGTGATCTAATTTTCAGAAAGCAATGCATTAAAATAAATCTATATATATATATATATATATTATGAAAAAAAAGACAGACAGAATTTGATTTACAGCGACATGGATGTAACCCATAACTAAAGAAAATAATTAAAATCAATATAAATAAAAAAATATAATATAAAAAATATTGGATAAGAAAATTATTAGAAACAACGATGTTTAAAATCTTTAAAAAAAATTTATATTTTTCAAAAAAAATATAATAATAATAATATAATCAATACTAACCGACAGTGGCTGTGTTATAAGTGGAAACGCCAACCATGCCAGCATTAAGCGAGCCCGTGATCACCGTCTTCCCCATTCCATCCCCAACAAACACCACATTTCTCTTTTCAAACGGAACCCTAACCGTCTCTTCATACACCCCCTCCTTGATGTAGATCACGAACTGGCCGGTCTGGTTCCCCGGCGCCGAGTCCACCGCAGCCTGAACCGATTCGAACCGGCACGACCCGCCTTTGCAGACCGTCACATCAGGTTCGGATCCGTATCCGAGAATGGATCCGGGTCCGAAATCGGCGTCGGAGGCGGAGGCAGAGGCAGAGGAGGAGGAGGTGCCATCCCAGTAGCCGTCGCGCTCGGTCTGGGGAGGAGACCAGAGGGAGAGATCGGGGCCGAACCGGTGGAGGGAGAAGAGCATGGAGAGGGCGTTGCTGGTGAGGGACTGGAGGTCGGTGAGGAAGGCCATGGCGGAGGAGATCTGGGAGGTGGTGTTGACGTACTTGAGGGCGGACCAGCAGGAGTAGTGATAGAGCAGGGCGGCGGAGGTCCAGGCGCGTGCGGCGGGGGAGGGGAGGGGGGCGGAAGAGGGAATGGCGGAGAGGCGGAGGGAGGAAAGGGTGAGGAGATCGATGCAGTTGCGGGCGGCGGTCGTATGGTTGGGGTCGGAGGAGGAGGAGAGGATGGAGCGGGAGAGGGAGAGGGCGGTGCCGGTGCCGGAGGAGGTGGCGTTGAAGGTGGCCAGGATGAGGTCGGAGGGGCTAGGGTTTGCGGGGAGGGAGGGGGATTCAGTTAGGGTTTTCTCGCAAATGGCGGGGAACCGGGTGGCTCGGCATGCGTTGTGGATCGGGGTGGAGACGGTGGAGCCTCCGCTGGAGAAGGAGAGGAGGGTAAGGAGTAGGGGGAGGGGAGAGGCCATGGAGGAGGGGGTTGTTTGCATGGGAATGGAGGGGTTTTATATAATAAAGGGAGAATCGAGGGGGATTTTGCAAGATTCCATTTCGGGGAGGGGGGTTTTATAGTGAGAAATGAGAATGGAATTGAAATGGGATGAGGTGATGGCCGTGAACAGTGTTGAAGAAGGGTGTGGGAACTACACGTGGTGTGGAGTGGTTGGTTTAGGATGTTGGGAACTTTGTTTTATTATTATTATTATTATTATTATTATTATTATTATTATTATTATTATTTACGTTATTATTTAATTTTCTATTTAAGTTTGAATTGTTTTTCTTATTAGTAAGTAAAATGTGGAAATGTTTGAATGCTAATTGAAATTTTAATTTTGAAAAATAAAAAAATATGAAAAGTAAGGGCAAAGAGAGAAAAATATGTGATACGTTTTTCTTTTTCTTTTTTTTTTATAATAAAGATGGGTGAGTTGATATAACTACTAAATTAGACTTTTGTGAGATTTGGGTTGACTAGTGTGATAGAAAATAAATATGATAAAACTTTTTATTTCTCATGTAGAAAATAAACATGTATTTGTGATATTTGAATTCTCCCTCTCACACAGGTAAGTGGATTCATACGTACCATGTGTACATAAAAGAGATTTATGATATTGAGTTTATTAGAGTTTTTATTTATTTATTTATTTATTTATTTATTTCTTTATTTCGGTATAAGAAAGAGTTTCATTACGAAACTAAATAACGAAGGTTCAAAATTACATCTGACCTCTAGCATGGGGGATTTTGCAAGATTCGATTTGGGGTATGGATGTCAAATGGATTTGGCTCGTGCCGGCACAGTCCGCTAGCGAGCTATGTTGTGTCAGCACGGCCCATGATCTCAGGGGGTCGGCCTAGCACTGGACATGATCTAGCTTTGCTGGGTTTGTGTCGTGTCGGGTGGCCTCTTTTTAAAAAAATTAAAATTTTTAAAAAATATATAATAAATTAAAAATTAAAAAAAAGTAAAAAATACAAATAATCTAAATTTATCTCTCTCTCCTCGCTCCTATCTAGATCCCAGCCTCCCTCCGCTTTTACTGCAAAAAATTACCTCTGACCGCCTCCACTGCAAAACCATAGAGGAATAAAAAAAACCATAGAGGAATTGTGGTTTTGAGAGAGGGAGGAAGACGGAGAAAAGAAAAGAGAGACCAGAAAGTGAGAGAAGAGAGGAGAGAGACGAGGAAGGACTAAGGAGAGGTCCGGTATTGTGGGATCGAAAATACGCGCCTGGCATCGTGTGAACACCAAATGATACATCGAAGCACAAATGTCATATTTGTTTGTTTGTGGGTTCTTTTATTCCTAATAGAGGCAAGCCTCTATTATTAATTACCCCAGACAATGTCGTGGGAACCTCCGATTAAGGGCAAAAGTACAAGTAGAGAGAATGAGAAGAATAATTTATTTTATTGCAATATGATTTGTTACATATCAACATATATATGTAGAATTTGGGCCGCATCACTACTCATATGAGATTAAATTTCAAGGCTGATGCTTGTGTTTGACTATATGGCACATATAGACTGTCCACACAAAGAGCAATTTCTCTTGCACCAATTCACAACTTTTGAGTCTTCCAATCCCAAGTTCTTGGTTCTCTGCAACAAAACAGCAGCTTGAATTAAAGCTTCATCAACACAGTATAGATGTTCATCAAAGCATTGCAATGTCTGTCTCTGTATCCATGGAGATTCCATTCTTTTCTGAGACATCAACTTGGGATTATCACAGGCAGGAATTCCTTGATGTTATTGAATGAGCACATTATACTGCTGCTATCTCCTTCTCTTAACTATCTCTTTCATGATCTCCATGGTCTTCTCCATTCCTTTTGCTATGTGGCTTCTTTTACAGCAACTCCCTTGCAGCAACGACAACCTCCAGCAATGGTTAACATTTCCTTTCTAATCTGCAGATCTTCATATGCAGCTTTTAAGGAATGTAGTTGTGCAAATACATAACCTTTAAATGACTCACAAAGCCAACCCTCTTTGGCATTTCTTCAAACAAGTCATATGCACTTCATTTTTAACAATGGAAAGCCTTGTCCTTTAAATATTTATCACAGATTTACATGAACGTTTGACAATTGTCTTCCATTGGATACATTGACATTTTGCAAGAAGCATAAAGACTATCAAACAAGACATCATAAACTAATATAAGTGGACCAAACCCATGGTCCTCTTTGTACAAACTATGTGTGCTCTGCAACTCATTTAAGAGCCAATCCTTTGGTTGTCATCTCTTCCATCCAAGCATATGCATTGCCAAGCTATCTTGTAATACAATAATTTCTTATTGTCTCATTGTAAGCTGCATCATCTGCATCTCTTTAAAGAAGCTTTTCAACAGCTTTTGTCAATGAATCAATCAAACAGTTGACAGTGTTGCAGTCTCCTTTGAAGTTGCATTTTTTCATCAAACTGGAAGCTGCTCATGGACTTCTTCACCTCGCAGGAAAACACAAAGGCTTAAAGGTTTTCATTGATATCTTGAAGGCCTTGACCATGAGGAGTTTTTTTACTTATCCATCCTCTCCAGTATCGCCAACATGGTCTCGAACTAACAGGTTTCGTTGGGGGTGGTAAATATTGAATTGTAGGTCTCAGAGTGGTGGCCAAAGTTGCTGAAGTGTCACGATCCTGCTTGATATATGAGTGACTCAACTGCAATTCAAATGAGTCCATTGTCATGCGATTATCAGTGCAGTCCAACACCTCTCTTTCGAGACCATTAGCAACATGTGCGATAGCATCATCTTGTTTTGTCTTGCAGCAGCGACATCAACATAACAGCTTGGCAAACAGAAGACAAAATCACCATTTTCTCGCTTTTTTTTCAAGCGAAAACAAGAATGTGAGTCTTCTTTCGGATACTTGGCAAAGAACACAAAGGGCACCAACAAATATCAAGAACCTTTTTTTTTTTTTTCTTCTATTCTGCAGCAGCCTCATCTTTACCATGGCAGCATCAGCCCATCTTCAAGAAATGCAAAGAATTCCATTGGCGTACCAAGTCAATCCAAGCAAAGAACATCTTTTCTTCTTTTACACTTTCTTTATCTTTATCTTGCGTACCTGACAAATATCATCATCAAGAATCAAGCGGCATCATCGGCATCGACTCCATCATCATCTTCGAGAGCGGTTTCTTTTTAATCAGAAGACAAAGAATAAAGAACCTCCCAACATAGCCTTCAAATCTTTTCCGGCATTTCATCGATCATCAACAAAGCAACCTTCTTGAGCAACAACCATTTCATCAAAGATCAAGCTTCAAGCAAAGATCCTGTCTCTTGAACAAAGATCCAAAGAACCATCCAAAGCATCCATTCAAGATCCATTCAAAGATCGCGATCCATTCAAAGAACCAAGGTCGGCATCCATCGGCAACCATCGGCAACCAAACAGCAACCAAGTAGCAATAGACAGCAACAATGGATCGGCAACATCACCAACATCTCAGCAACACGACAGCAACCATTCTCTCTTAACAGCAACAACACTTTCATTATCAATTGGTTGAATCTTTGACCTTCCATGGCAGCAATAATTCTTCTTCAGCAACTTGGCCACGACAACAACAAAGCTTCTTGGGCTTCATTTTGCAGCGATCCTCTTGCACAAACGCAGCAGTGAGCAGCAACCTTAGAGCGGCATCAGAGGTGCAGAGCTCCAACAGAGCTCATCTTCTTCAGCAGCACCAGCAGAGGTGCAGCCCGGGGCTTAGCGGTATGGTGGCTACAGGGAACTTCAGCAAGCTTTGGCACAGCAGCGTAGCATAGGGGCTTTACACCGGCGACGTCCGGCTGCAGGGGTTTTCAACAAACTTCAAAGACAAATGGGCGCAAAGATAGGAGCTTCAAGCTGGCGGCGTAGTGTTGCGTGCGGTCGGCGGACGCTTGCGTGCTCTTTCAGACAGGCCCAGCCACTGGAGGCCGACCAGTGCCGGAGGTCAGCTGAGCCCTGGGTTGTGGCAGAGCCGGGGCTGTGCCTTGCTGAGGGAGGACAGGCTTTGCTGAGGTGCAGGGAGCGCGGACAGGCCCTGGGGGGCGCAGGGAGCACAGGAAGACGACGATGCGTGCAGAGTGGACTTCAATCGCTACCGGAGGAGTGGATCAGAGGGCTTCCCACAAGCGTCAATCCGGTGGCTACGGCGGTGGGCGGCCGGAGTATGGCGTCTAGACGGCGATCGTCGGCTTGGCGGTTTTCCTTTTCTTCTCCGGGGACACAGCGACAATGAGGGGCACAGAGGTGCTCGAGCAAGGGGGTGGCCTCCTCTGCTTCTTCCCTCCATCTTCATAGATGCTATCTCCTTTTGTGTGGTGACGATGCTTGACCGGAGTTTGGCAGCTTCGCGGTTGGGCGGTGTGGAAATGCAGAAGCCTCCATCTCCTTCTCTTGGTCTTCATCTCCTCTTTTGCTCCCCGGTATTGCAGTCTGGATGGATCCGAGCCCATCTCCTTCGGCATAGCCATTAGAGAAAGACCCAGTATCCGCGTCCAACTGAGAATACCTCTTTTTGTGTCACATTCCCTTCTTTTTAACGAAGCAGAGAAGCAGCGTGGGGGTTCATCTTCTTCATCTTTTCTTCAGCCTCCCCCGTTTTCCTCCTCCTTTTTTTAATCGGTCTTCTTCTCTTTTTTATAGACCGAGGAGCATAGCAGACGGTTCGTGATTATGGGGATTGAGACAACCGGGTGGAGATTTGATCTTATCCATTGACATTGCAAGATATTATTTATTTATCATTTTTATTTTAAATTTTAAATTAACATGATAAGGATAAGATCACCCCTCATTTTTCTTATTATTTCATTTTTTTCATCATTTTTTTATTATTTAATTTTAGATTGCCTCGGGATATGATTTTGGGTATCTCAAGATTTGTATTTTATTTCATTTATTATTATTATTATTATTATTATTATTATTATTATTATTATTATTATTATTTATTTTTGATATAAACAGGTATGAACAGTAAAATATCTTATGTTGTACCAGCTTGTGTGCCTAAGCTGGCCGGCGTGTCGCAAGGAGCCGGTCCAGCATGAACCTACATCCGGGCCATGTATGGACAACGCCCTAGTGCTACAGTTCCGGGCTGTGCCACCATAGCCCGGCTGACACCTATATTTGGGGGTGGGGGGTTACAGGGAGAATGAAATTAGAAAAAGGGGTGTGGGCACGGGGAGTGGTTGGTTTAGGGAGCTGGGGAACTTTGTTTATCATTATTATTATTATTTTATTTTTATTTAAATTTGAATTGTTTTTTTTATTAGTTAGTAAATATGGAAATGTGTGAAAGCTAATTAAAATTTTAATTTTGAAAAAAAAATTGAAAAATAAGGTCAAAGAGATGGGTGAGCTGACATAACTACCAAAACTAGACTTTTGTGAGATTTGGATTGACTCGTGTAATAGTAAATAAATATGATAATATTCTTTTTATTTCAAATGGAGAAAAATAAACATGTATTTATGATATTTGAATTCTCTCTCTCACTCACACGTGTAAGTGGGTTCATATATACCACATGGTGCATAAAGAGATTTATGATATTGAGTTTATTAGAGTCTTCCATCAAGAACAAGATAATAGATGATTATAGAACCATTACTTAAAACACACACTCTCTCTCTAACTAAATAAGATGTATTTGTATATTCTAACTATATATATATATATATATATATATATATATATATATATATATATATATATATATATATATATATAGTCATCACCGTGGTAATTTGGATCAGCATGATCCCACTATCACTATTCTCACTGGAGCATGTTTGAAGGATTTTCAACCATACGAATGAAAAGAGCATCGAAAAAATAAGTTAGTCTGTTAATTTTCATATAATTTTGTGACAGTTTGGTCCTCCTACTGAATTGTTAAAATTTTATTAAAATAAAAATCATTAAGTGGGAGGACCAAACGGTCACCAAACTATATGAAAATTGACATGCTAGCGTATTTTTCAGTGATCTTTCCATCCGTACGGTTGAAAATCCTTCAAACATGCTCCAAAGGCCAAAATAAGAGGCTGGCCGGATCTGCACAGTGTCCGACCCCAATAACACCATTATATATATATATATATATAATACTTTGAAAAACTTGCAATTAATTGCACACTATACTTCCTTTGGTTATCATATTTCAAATCATAATATTTATAACTATTAAAAATTAATAAATAACTTGAAAAAAAAATCATCGGGTATACATGTAGTCACAATATTCGCAGAAATATATGTCATTTTCAATATATTTACAAGTTATATAAATCTATGGAATAACCTTTATTTTTATATATATATTTTTTATACCTGTTAAATTATTAGATAATTTGATTGAGATGTTAAACTAATTGTTGTCTATAATACGTGCTTGTAATAAAGTTATGCACTCCTATTAACTACTTAGGGCCTGTTTGGATACAAACTAATATATTATGATATAATTTAATTATGTAGGAAGTGAATATGATTATTACATAAATTCTGACATATTTTTTTCTTACAGAATGAGTGTTTGGCTAACAAAATAAAAAATTATTACAAAAATTATTAATCCATTTTCTCATAATGAAAAAACAAAGCACATAACAATGACACAATAATTTCCAATTAATCCATTTCTAGATCATCATTTTGAGCCATGACATTCATACTAACACTTAACATGCAATACTAATTTCTTCAATATATACAACCAAACCTTCTCTTAACTCCTTTCCATACAAATGAATTCTTAGAAAAGGTTTAATGACAATCAAAGGGGGTGTAATAGCATCATTAAAAGTCCAATGTCTCTTTTGTGGCATTTCTACGAACAGGCAGTGAGCATGCTAAGTTTCAGCACAGCAACACAATCATTTAATTACTAAACATTATAGATTTACAAATGTACATTAACTGAATGCTAAATCTCATTCTTTCAGACATGATCTCCCCTCCTAACTTCATTTTTACAAAGTTCTGACCAAGCATCCATACACGACTAGTGATCAATCGATCATGCTTCCATTTATCCAAGAAATTAGCTTTGAATCCGACCAACCTGGTTCTCCAAGCTGTGCATTAGCTCGTTGGACTCCACTACTGGAGTAGGAGGGAGGAGGACGTCAAAATCCGGCCGGAGAAATAAAGGAGGTTGTTGGTCACCGTCGGCTGCAAGTGCACGCGAGGTAGAGCAGGTCACCCTGCTCGCGGCCGGAGCTGTCAGATCGCGCCGACGCGGCCTGTTTTCGGCGGGGAGGCGGAAGTCGGAGAAGGGCGGAGAAGCACGGCGTCGGATCACCCGCGGCTTGTCGGGGCGGGGAAAGAGCAGCCGCGCGCATGCGCAGGTCGGACGGGCAGCTCACGCGCGTGAGCAGGGCAGACGGGTAGCTCGCCCGGCTCGCCGGACGTAGGAGGAGGCAGGGGATCACCGGCCTCGTGGATCACCAGAGGAAATGGTGGTCGGGCGCCGGCGGTGATGCTGCTGTTGCTGCTAGAGAGAGAGAGAGAGAGAGAGCTAGAGAGAGAGAGAGAGAGAGAGAGAGACCTCCGGTGAGGCTTCTCGGCGCCGGCGGTGATGCTGCTCGGGAGACCGTTCGGAAGGGAAGAGAGGGGCTCGCACGAGAGCTTGGGAAGAGATGAGGCACGACTTTTACAATAGCCAAATATTCCACTCTTTTACAATAGCCAAATATTCCACTCGAGTGGAATATTTGAATCCTCTGTAATCCACAACTTATGCAATAATATTGTACCCTCAAAAAACCTACCCAAACACCTGTTATTCCATAATCTCTTTAAAATATGAAATTATACCATTTTGTACGAATTACTATATAACTGTGGCCTATCCAAACAGGCCCTTAATCTATCTCCAAAGCCTGATCTCAAGGCAATATCCACCGTAGGATCACGTAGTCCTCCACGTCAGCGATAATTATTTGCCTTGCTGATTACTTATCTACCAAAGCCTGATCTCGAGGCAATAACCACCGTAGGATAACGCGGTTGGCCGCGTAAGCATAGTAATATCCGTTTGAACTCGGACCGAGCTCTGCTCGTTTTGCAGGCATTCCACTGCTGCGACTCTTCACTCAACGGAGCTCGAGTGCTATGGCATCCTCGTCCGCTAGGGTTTCCTTCAAGCTCGGCCTCGCCGTTCTCCTCCTTCTCCTCGCCGGATTCTTCGTTGGCCGCCCTCTCTACTGGAAGCTCTCAGCCACCATCCATGAAATCTGCGAGAAGCGACAAACCGTTCAACAAGGTGCCCTTCCTCTCCTCTTCTCCTTCTCTTACTGATTCTCCGGTTATCTGGACATCTTGATCTTTATCCTCAGGGATCTCGCAATTTGTTCTGGAGGCCAAGAAATCAGTCGGATGGGTCACCGACGAGTCCGACTCTGGGGCTATCGATGATCGTGAGGACTCGATCACTCGCCGGTTCCTCCGTGGCTGATTCATAAGGTCATCCATCTTCATCGTCTGTATTTTGTTGGTATTTTGAATTCTATGTGCATTGATAGCAGATTAGAATTTGGTTAAAAGATACAGCGTCCTGGAAATTTGGTGAATGTAATTGTGCTTTCTGTCTGAGAACTATGTCTTCTGAAAAAAATAGAAAGAATTGAACAAATTTTCTGGTTAATTTGTGTGCTAATCGTATGCATGGAGTGTGATGGGAAGAAACATTTCAGTGTTCTTCAGGGCCGCCCTTACTGAGAAGTATGGGTTCAGTTTGTGACTGTGGGTGATATTTTGATTGGTAGGTTGGTAATATTTAACAATGTCAGTTTCTATTGTTCTACACTTGCTAATTGGCTCCACTATATACCTGGTTCTTTGTTGTTGGTGATGTCCCATCTTTCTGGTTGGATGTTTAAATTGCTTGTGTTTTGTTTATGATGATCACTGATTGCCACAATAACATTAGGATCTGGTGAACAAATGTTCCATTTTTCTTGTCACAAGTTGTAGTCTTGTTATCTCACAATGGCAGATAGCCCCTTATACCACCTATCAGATTATGCAGAATATGAATGTATTTATCTGATGTACTTCACAGAATCTTATAGAGATGAAATTTGTAGCAAATAAACAGCACATGTGAGGAGGTATCTCCCTGTTTATATGATGAGTCATGATAGCATTCTGTTGGTTTGGGAAATCTGACTGCACGAGGGACTCCTTCATTCGAGCTGCATGTAAGTCAAGGTGATATATCCTTTGGTAGTGGCGGTTTTATTGACTATGATAGTTGCTTTGGACTGGCTCATACAATATATACATCATCACAGATCCCTAGAAGGTATGATTTTCATTACTTCCTATGAGAATTTTTATTGTTTTGTTAGACAAGCTCCATAAGCTTTACTAGAGCTATCATGACAGAGTTTTATGCTTTCCTTTGTTATGTAACAATTTGAGTTGTTTGTGACCAAACACTTAAATTTAATGGTTCTTAAGAAAATTAGTGTGATTCCTGTTTGCAGCAACTTATGATGAAAGTTTTCTAAGGGGGGAAGGAAGACTTTGTCTTTGATGTGCTAGTGTTGTTTAGGAACATTAGGTTATGTTTTTCATAGTTCATATAATATGTCAAGGATAAGAATGCAATAGTACTTAGAGCTGTTATGGCCCAAACCAGTAGCTATTTGAGACCCATCTGATTGCTCGAAGAAATGAAGGATAAAACTGAAGAGCTAATGTGCATTAATTCTCCAGGAAAACCAGTAAGAATATCAGTGACTACAAAAGCACAGATATCTGGGAGGCTGCTTGTAATAACCTGCATGTTAGCGAAAACAACCAGTCAATAGGGGTAAGTAACTTTGTATTGCAATGGGCTCAACATCATTGTAATTGATGTCAATCCTCTTGTCCAAATCAAAAACATTATGGAAGTGTAACTTGGGAGGTTATACATAGATGCAGCTCATAATCTGATGTAATCTTTGTGAAATTCAGGAGGTTTCAGGATGAGACTCATGAGAGGATCAATCTTCAGTTTGCTTGAATTTGGAATAAAGTTCCATCACTAGGTTGAAAGATTTATGGGAACTGTGTAACAAGAACAATAATTCAATAATCTTTCTTGTTTGCATGGACATAAATGAGGATTTGGTGCCATTCATGATTGAAACTAGAAGGGGAATTCCCTTATCTTATGCAAAACAAAAGTTTGTGAAAAATCTGAGGATATCGGAATTAATCAAGCTTCCTTCTTCTAAAAGCACAATATATGCCCTTATGATGGATAAACCCCAAATTTCTTCATGTTATCTCCTGATCTGAGATTGTTTCTGTGTCAAGAACATGATGTCTGGAATATCTTCTGTTGCTGGAAAGCATCAGTTTTGAGTCATGAATGGTCCATGTTTTGTGCAAAATCTATCAGCTGCCAATTCCTGTTCTGTGTAACTTTTTGAGTGGAAATACAAATGAAGCAACCTGGAAGTATTACAAATATTGAATAACTTAGTTTAAATGTAGGATTAGCTTGCTGGATTAACACTTCGCATCAGACTATACCAATATATTTAACACTGTCAGCATTTTTCATGCCTTGAGGATTCAACAAAGTCTAAGATTAGATTGAAGTTGCGTGTATTTTTCCCTGACTTATATACACTACTATGATTATCAGCTTGAGCTCCCTGTATATTTCTGGTACACTTCAGTGCAGTTGAGTTTTTAGAACACCTGTACTTCAGAATTCAAATTCTTTAGACAGGCAGGTGATGAAAGTAATGGTAATGGGAAACATGCGCCATGACAAAGGCAGAGTTCTACATGTTTCTTGACCTTCAGTTGGAAAAACATTCACAGAGTTGGATCTGGAAATCCCACACAATTCATCTCCATACACAGTGCAAAGTAACTTCTTGGCCCCTTCGACTTTAAAAAAGAGTCGCAGCTTGTCCAAAACACTCCAGAATTTGTATTTTCACTGTCAATTGTGCACATTCTACAGAAGAAGCACTGATTTTACTGCCAAATGATGTTATTAAGCATTAGCTTGTCCGTTTTCCATCCTTTCAAGCATTCCATTTACTTTAGTCGTCATCTATTTTGTATGGTTCTTAATTTTCTTACCTATATGTTTTCCATATATGCAGGAAATATTTATGGCAGAAATCCATCCTTCGATCAGTGTTCACACGGTTCATCTCATCGTACACGTCTAAATCATCATCGACAGATAACATTCTTGATCAGTAACATTTTGTATAGCATGGACCCGACAAAGTACAAATCATTAAGTGATAAGGCACAGTTGGCTCTAAACTGGCAGCTTCAATAAACAAACAACTTGGTTTGAGGTCATGAAACTATTCACCTGGAAACTAAGACCAGATCATTTCTCTCAGTGTAATAACATTCTAAGATCATCACATTTAACTCGAGATCTTCTTGTTGTTTATCATAGCTATCAGGTAAAAACAAGAACACAACTCTATCAGAACATACTGGATCAAACCAAGCCTGAAATTTACATGCATAAATGAAAAGTTAACGCTGCAATACAGCCAATCTATTTGAGTTCTCTTTACATCAATCACTGAGGAAAACAAGGGAAAGATGGCAACTCAGAAGTAAGAGAAAAACATGATCAGATTGTTCCAAAATGAATACTTTCAATCCCTTGTGTTTTACATCAATGGGATTGATCCACCAGCTTGAAGAATCTGCTGCTCCAGCTGCAGGTCATCCAATTAAAATCACAAACAAGTTTCAATCAAAATAAATTCTTGCAAACAGTTAGATGCAAACCAAACAAATGTTATCTGGACTCAATCCAACAACCTAAAAATTTAATCAAATTAACTGATATGAGACCATACCTTGAATAAAGTTTCAAGCTTGTTCTTCACAAGGTAATACTCATGCTTGACTTGTTGCAAACATGTAAGGCACCTACACAAAAACAAAGTTCATTCATGTTCAGAATTTTTTTTACTGAATTCCCCAACAACTATAAATGCAAAAAAAACTCAGAGAATTTTACACTAACCCTTCACGATTACCCTCTTCGCAAAAATTTCGGAAAGCCACACAAACATTCTTAACCCTCTGAGCACCTATGCTGTTCAAAGACAATTCATTTTGAGATTGACATTTTTTCCCTTTAATTTTGAGAACAATTTGCAGTATTTGAGCAGAAAAAATCAATCAATCCATTACCTAGCACTACTGCCCTTCAGCTGATGAACATGGGCATCAATTTTCTTGAAATCAACTATTTGTTGCCCCCTTTATCAAACAATTCAGACAAACAAACATAAACATTTGCTTCAGTTTTTTTCTTTATGATTCCAATTAAAACATAGAAAAAGATTGAGAGAAAAATAGTCACAAGGTGGTGGTGAGATCATTGAGAAGCCTCTCAGAGTCTTCAAAGAAGAGAGAGACAACTTCAACCACAAAGTCAGGGTTGCTCTCATCCTGCAGTTGCTGCAACTGAGTATATTGATCATCCAGAAACCCCTTCACAAAAACAGATTTAAACAAAAAAAAACAAACAAAGAAATAGTTCAGCATCAACAAACAACTCAACAGATTAGAAAAGAAAGGAAAAACAAAAGAAAAAGATTAGTTTTGCAGACCTCCCTGAAAAGAGATGATGTAAACTCAATGAGTCTCCCTTGCAACTGAACCACCTCCATTACCCCTCTCCTCTGCTCTTCAAAATACAACACTGATGGCCTCTGTTTACACTGAATAAAAAACTAAACAAATAGAAGAAGGAAAAGTTCATATAAGTCAAGAATTTAAGGATTTTAATTGCCTGAATTTATGACAATATCATTTTAAGAAAAAATTTCCTGGTTTTCCAAAAACAAAAACACATTTGAGGAAACTAATTATGTTTTTGCTAGACTAACCTTTTAAAGCCAACCCTGCTCTTTCTATCTCTCCCCCCTCTTCTTTGGTTTTTTCTTGAGAAGATGTGAATGTGATGAGGTTGAACAAGTGATGAAGTGGGTATAGGTAATAGGCCATGTTACCCACAATAAAGAAGACACCTGTCATTGTATAACAAAAAAAAAGAAAAATAATAATAATTCTCTTATTTCCAAAGCCAAGATTCTCTTTCTTTTTATGACTCCATCTCTATCTCTTCACATTTCTCAAGAATCTTATCATGCATCCATCTTTATGTATTGGTTGGTGTCCCTGTCTGCCATTGGTGGGCTTTCTTTGAGTTTATAATTTTGTTGTCCATTGCCTACTGGTGAAGCTATGTCCTTTGTCTTTTTCTGGTCAAAATCAATGCTTTGCCTAAAACAATATATCATATATATTGAACTGATTTGCTTAAATTTTACTAGAAAAGAACAGTTGTGATTCAGAGATTTCCATTTGTTTGTCATTTACTTTCTCAACTAAAGTTTCTCTGTGGTCCAAAAATTGGCTGACAAGTGCTTGTTTTATTGTGTTCTCTGGCTACACATGTTCTTTGATAAAGAAAAATGTTGTTATATATTTTAGTCTTGCATTCTTTATGCCATGTGTGATGATCTCTACTTGCAGTGCATGATTGTGAAGTTTGTAATTAACATTAATAATCCAAGTGCCTGATTTTATAGAATTGTCAAGTCTGAGGGTGGGTGTAGAATTGGCCTCTTAAGTATTGCTGATCCAGAACCTGCCATGGTATATGTTTTTTATTATTTTGACATAGGTGACAAGCACCTTCTAGAGAAAAGTCAGGGGCAGACAACTCAACACTCGTGCGCAAGTGCTCTCATCTTGTGATTGTGGAGATCCAATACTAATAGACCAAAACACCGCTGTCATCGTATATGTTTATGTTACTAACAGTCACCGTATCAAAGTTTATTTGATATTTGAGAAATTTCTTTTTTTAAAATGCTTTACTTATATATTAAATTATTGTTTATACATAATCAAAATAAAATATGAATGAATAACACATGATTAAATGTAAAAAAAAGTAAATGGTTTTAGACAAGATTTCCCAATAAAATTATTATATTTATCACAATAAACAATCAAAGCAAAGGAGGTAGAGAAAGCATATCAGAATATATATCCACTTGTCCTTGTTCCAGCCTGTTGGCAATGATCCCATTGACCACTTGAAGATGGATGCTTCTTAATAAGAGTTATCACTTCTGCCCAGGTTCCATGTACTCAAGCTTTGGTTGAAGGATTTGGTGGCACTACAATGACCAACCATACATCAAAAACACCTAAAACAAAATCCAGAATTTTAAAATAATAACTGGATTTGAAAAATACATGCATTCAACAAGAAACCGACAAAGTTTTAATAATCACATGATATAGGCTTTGGCCTTGATTTGTTTGTGTCCTACTCTGTCGTAAAGCTTTCAATCACTATATTTCTGTTCTTTCATATGTTCTCCGTGAAAGCAAATTCATAACATTTTCAGGGAAAGAAGGTAAAGAAATTGGAATAAATACAGGAATGTGTTTCAAATGACAGATTTGGTGTGAAATACAAACACAGAGATCTTGAGATCGGAGAAATGCGTGAGTCTCTTTTAACAAACATTGCAGCTTCTTCTGCAGTAACCAGGCAAGTCTGCTGTTCCGATCATGTATTCGGGGTTCTTTGTGCATTCTCCGAGTGCTGCCCATCTCTCGCAACTATCGTTCTGGTCTTTACAATTGCCTTCAGCGCCATATATCTTGTCAAAAGACGCCACGTGAATCCACTTGGTTGCTGACCACTTCTCGCCTTCTATCACAGGGCATCCTGCATGTAGACTGCTCTGATCTGTTGTGGCATCTGGGTGAAGGCTGAAGAAAAGAAGAGCATCTCCTCTCCGTGGTTTCACTGAGAAAAAAAAAAAAAAAAAGAATTTGAACACCGTGTGGATATACCAGATCAACGATGGAGACATGGGTAAATGGATAAAATTCTTAATAGTCCTGGGCATTCACCTGCAATACCATGTCGACCGCAATCTGATAGATCCTCATCCTGAATGTTTACACCGCGACGAGAGGTCTCCTATTACTCAAAAATAACTAAATAAATAAAAAATAAAATAAATTTGAATTTATTACACTGTCTTCTTATTTAATCGGTTAGATCATGGATAAACTAACCTCGGCTGAAGGAAACACTGTTTCACCACCTTTTACCACATCTGTTAGATACATAAGCACGGTTGCAATGCGGTGACCACCACGGGCGATGTTAACCTTGTCAGCGAAATAATCATAGTGAGGATCATATTTTTGGCCATGCTCGTATCTCAGGACTTGAATGTCCTCACCATTTTCTACATAGGAGAAAAAAGAAAATTAGAATTCAGTTCACAAGCAAAAATCTAAAAGCATGAAGTACATTGTTAGGTGTTTCCTGAAGGTCTTTTACAAAAAAACTCAATATAGCACATGTGTAGGTGATGCACGAATTGAATGACATACAAGAGCATCATACATTCACTTGTAATAAGAAAAATAGTACTTTGTCATGGAAAAGGGATTCTTTTGGAATATGCACAGAGGTATTTTAGAATAAGAGGGAAGCCGGATCCTTTTCTCATTTTAATTGAACTCGCAATTGTCTGATACATACCATTCACTTCTGTATGTGCCAATATATTACCAGACCAAAGGTGCTAAATTGGTTAAATTGATTCTATTCTTTATTGACATGTTTCACATTGTGCATTTAAAGGATCACATAGATTTTTGCCTAGAACTAGAAAAAGGCCATTCCAATAAACCTCTTTCCTTCAGAAGATACCTGTAAAATCAAAGATTAGATTCATTTGTATTGTAATATGATTGTAATGTAATCACACCCATGAGAAAATCTAAAAAATAAGATAAGTATTTTTATAAGAATAATCCAACTTAACAAGCAGCAAGTCAATAAATTCACTACATAAAAAACAAGCATAGGTTACAATGAACCTAAAGTTCAACACAAAGCATAAGCCATGTGATATGCATTCAAAACTAAATAGGTACTCACCCTTTGGGAGGAACGTCCATGCAGCAATCTTATCCTCAATACCGTTAACAATAGAGTCCTGCAAATAGTTTATTATTACTCAGCCACTTGATCAATTACTAAAACAGTTATACAAAGGCTATGAGCAAAGCAAAACCTAATAGAACATGAAATCTTGTCATTTAGAATCAGAACAGATCTAAAAAGAATTATATTTGAATTGTAAAGCTGCCAACTCATTTCCTTAGAACTCTATTTGAATGAGTGAATCATCCAAAATTTGTATTCCATACTAAATAACTTATCTAGATCAACACACAAGCATAACCTTGCTTTTCTTGGTGTATTATGCAAAGTAAAGATATAAATGGTAAAAGAAGTGATTCATTTACTTAAAGCTCTCTCTTTCGAACGAGTGAATCATAAAAAATTTCATGATGGCTGTAGACCATAAAAATTACATCCATCAGCACTCAGCATCCTAAGTTGACTATTTCATAAAAATATCACGCATCTAATGCATCTAATGTGGATCACATGCAAACTGAAAAACTGCGGCATGTTTCACCCTCAACAACCTTAGAATCACAAGAAGCAGCATCAATAGTTACAACTCATTAAATATGCTAGTACAAATCAAACAACATACACTAGAGGAGATCAACGTAAGTATTGTATATCACATAAGGGTCTACATATCCTGAGAAAAAAAAATTCATAATTGAAAATTTATGTATATAATGTCTCCTACTTCTGACATCAAGAATGATACAGTCTCATCATTATGGATCTAAGCATGCTTCTTCATCTTGTTTTTTTTTTTTTTTTTTTTCTCTTTTAAACTATGTTGGATAAAGCCACATAATACCTAGGTCCTTTTCTTACTCTAAGAGCATATAATCCCTAATAGAACCATGTTTAACTTTATTCCTATTTTCAACAAAAAGCCTGAGACCATTGGCTGTGACCAGATCAATTACACCTTATTTCAGGCTTTTGCTTCTCACCGCAAGATCTTGAAAGATGTCCACCTTTTATACAGCTTATTACACCATATATGTCCTCTTACACTGATAATCCTACAACATTAGTTTTGAATTATGTTCCAATGTCAACATGAATTGCAGCTTGTTAAACTTGATTTGAATCATTCACTATTATCAAGTTGTTATTTTGGCTCATATGCACCTGAGTAGATCAACACAATGCCCATATCACTTAAACAGATCTATCGAGCGACTGATGTCAAAATTTTATCAACAATTACACTTCAAATGTATGCATTTTAGAAGTTTGATTTTCTCCAATAAGCTCCAGCTTCCAATTCCAATCTTCTCATACTATAAGTTCAAGACCATAAGTCCAGCAAATCACAAAAAAATGAAAGCAGGACCAAATAAAAAACCAACCTTTCCCTTGGCAATGAACATCCCAGAGCTAGTCCGAACTTGACTGAGCGTGCTTTTTCCAGACAAATTATCAGCCACCTGCGATCTCTTCAGCTCCGACTTTGCCTAAAACCAAAGACAAATCATTCAACCAAATCGAGAAAGAATTAAAGAAAAACAGAAACCGAGATATATATAATCTTATCAGCTCACAAGAGATATCAAGTGGTCGCATTCTTGGTCCGTGAGGAAACCTCGGTAGACGAAAGCTCTGGCAAGATTGCAAGAATCCATATTGTTCATAAGCATCAATAAACTGAACAATTTCTTATGGGAATGGATTAGGGTTGTGCGAAGGCTAACCTTGGCTTCCACGAGATCTGCTTCGATTTCGTCGGGTCGATTGACGAAGCGCTGCAAGACTTGTGATCACAGAGCAAGTTCAAGAAGAGGAGGACAAGGATTAGGAAACCGGTCTTCGAACTAGTTGAACTCATCGAGACGGAGACAGTTTGGGGAGCTTCGACGATCAACAATGGAGGGGGAGAGACGAGAGAGATGGATACTTATAATTTAGATGTTGAAAAGTCAAACTTTTTGGTTACCGAAATTAAAATAAATTATGGAAAAAAAACGAGAAGTTTGATGATTTGTAGGTTTTTCTTTCACAATTGCCTCCTTAAATTTTTATTTTTATAAAATACTCCATTGGGACTCGAGATGTTTCAACGATAAACGACGTGTTTATACAAGACTCATCCGACATATTGACTTCCTCTTCCTTTCGTGGGCCGACAGTGCACATGCCACCCAACAGACTCAGCTTCAATACCTGGTTGCCTCCATCAAGCGCAGTCTCACCCTCACAGAAGCGGAACACCGGCCGAATCCACTAGACGCGGCCTTTGACGATGAGGGGTCGGAGGGAACCCATTAGGGGAGACCACCCGCAACCCCCAATCCAATATTGTGGGAGAAATGTAATATCTGACCCAACAAGGGCCTACTGTTTTTAGACTTCTAATTTCCTCAATAAATGAATGTGGTTTATCCACTTTTTTCAAAAAAAAAAAAAAACTCCATTGGGAAATAGCAGATTATAAAATTAGAAAATTAGGATTGAGGTTTTGATTACTGTTTTTTTCTAAATAATGTGAATATATGGCTTGAATTTACATCAGACATGCTCGAGGATGATTTGGTAGCTGCTCGAGGGCGACCATGAGGAGACACCAACTTAGTAAGGAGAAATGTTCTATCATGAATGTTGTATTTTTTGTCTTTTCTCTTTGACCGAGCAATGTGACAAACTCTTATTATCATAATAAATAAAATATAATTTACAAATTTATTTAAAAATAAATAAATAATAAAAATATATTATTTTTATTTGCAGAACAATTTTAATACAATCAAAAGCTTTTCTATAACATTTCACAGAAATTAAAGCTGGGCACTGGATTGGAGAGGATCAATAATATGACAAGAACGAAACAATTTCATTAATTAATTAAGCACTGGAATGAAACCTGGCTATGAATCAGCCAGAGAGCCTGTTTTTAAACATACTTAGATTCTGTACAACCAGATATTGAGGACATTTCATCTCAAGGTAAGGAAATGCAAAATGACCACACAATTGCCTACACCAAGAGCTAAAACCCTCCAATATCTACTAACTATCCATTGATTGATTACATGTTCAAATCTACAGAATGTACATGAGGATTGCAGGGAGTTGGACATAATTCAGCATGAAGAGACTCTTCTTGAGCTTAATTCCAATCCACTTTCCTTCTATTGTCCAATGAATTTCCTTTTTTTTTTTCTTTTTTCTTTTTTGAATGTCACAGCTAGAAAACATCACAAAGAACAATGGTTGAAGTACTAGTTGTCCACCATAGAGAATTTATTGCAGACAAATTACTCGCATGAAGCAGTTGCAGATGAAGATGAGAATGGTTTGAGTTTGTGATCAACCTGTTCCATGGTGTAGGACGACATCAAAATGACAGAGAATTATGAATAATGAAATGGTAACGGGAAATAAATTATAGCAACTTGATACCTTCTTCACTGAAGGCAAATACGCCCCCAAGCATGTCATCGCCATCTTCCTCAGGCTTTTCTCTCTCGCAGTGGCTGCTGCTGCTGTCGACATCAGTGACAACTTCAGATAACTCACGGCAGTCATCGAGCTCTGATACTTTACAATAGCCTTCATGGAAATATGGAGTGAGAGGTGCTGAGTTAAGTGGCTCAGAAATTTCAGTTTGTTGTTCATGGAAGTTCGAAATACAGGCATCCATGATCTCACTGCTGGCACTGTTGTTTGAAGAGCGAGACTCCTTAATTGCAGGTGCAGAAAAAGATGGCGAGCTACTCCCAAAATTGGATAAACCATGGCCAGCAGAACCACCCATTGGTGACTCACTGCTATAGTGCATATAATTTAAAGGGCCGCAATCCTTTTCAGGGTAGCTTATTGACATCCCAACGGATGCATTTGCTTGGGTTACTGATGGAATGGAACCTACATATCTATTTTCTATACCACTGTGAGGTATAAGAGATGAAGACTGTACTGATTCTAGCTGCAGGTTTACATCTTTATGAGATCCTGAAACAACATATTCAACCCACAACAAATAAGTTTTCCTTTAAATAAAGCATTGGTTGGTTGGCCCGGGGAAAGGTGTGTACAAATCAACAAATGCTTATTATAACTTGAACATTGCCCTTACCAGAATCTGATCCAGGTTCAGGAAATACAGGTCTCATGTCCACAATAGCAGTGTCCTTGATGGACCTATCATTCCCAGATATGGTACTCACTGAAGATGAAGATTTGTACCTTTCTCCAGGAAGACCCCTGTTGGAAGCAACCAATAGAAAAGCAGGGATGTTCTTACGGGCTAGTAAATCATATGTATCAGCTGTTAATAGTAGAATATGCAACATATATGTGCCAAAGTTATACAAGAAAATCTCACCAACTTCATTGATGCTCTGACCACCTTATCATGAAACAGGATGCAGAAAAGTTGAAATGAGGTGTTAAACAGGTTTGATGAGTTGAATGCAATTAAATTTCTCACATTTTCTTTCAGAAAACACTTTATTATCAGATCTGTAACTCCAAATCCTTACTGGACGGAAAAAAATAAAAATACTGCAGAGCACCTTCCTCCATGGACCAAGAAGCAAAGATGTTATAAATGAATAGACAAAATCTCTATTCACTCTCCCTTCAAATTCCAACCTTCTCTAGTTGCATCCTAAATTAACCAGTTTCTGATCTTCATGCGAAAAGTTCATCCATATGAATAGACAAAAACTGAGATAAATGATTTCCTGAAATTTAATATAAGAAAGAACCAGAGGCCATCATACCTGTCGTGCATTTCATATTCAGTTATTTAGTAAAAGCAATTCCAAAAAGTTAATGGTATAACATAGTGGAGTTCTGAGTGCTCTCTCTGAAACCTTTCCCATCCCAAAAGATAATCGTTTTTAAATTTTTTATGCTCAGATTGTCAAGATAGTAACTTCAGAACCAAGAGTGACAACATTGAAAGCCTATCCAACAAGAGAGTACAAGGAAAAATAAAATAACAAAGACAGTACCTGTCACTCCTATCTGGATGAACACTATGAAGCTGCTCAAAAACAGGCAGTAAATCCTTTTGTCTAATTTCAACCTCAGCAGTCGGCAGCTTTTCAATTTCAAGTTCATCACCAGCACAACAAATAGCAGATCCACCATTTGCTCTTGATGGAATCATCATGTAGAAGCAGATCTGAAAATCAAAAGCTTAATTATTGTTTGAGTAATAACTCCCAGATATAAAAACAAAAAAGAAAACTGAAGAGGAGCTAAATACCTTAGTTTTTTGCCATATTGGTATTCTCCCAGAATTAACATGTACTTCTGCATTGGAGAGAAACCAGTGTTGCCTTCCATTAGTACTTTCAAGCTCATTTCCAGCTATAGTGCCAGTAGACGATGTAAAAATTAAAGTGCCATTATCTTCAGAATCAGAAGTATCCATAACAAATTCGGTGTTTTGCTGTTTATCCAACATAACTCTTGAAATGTTTTCCTCTCTTTCAGGCCAATTTGATCGTCTACACACATCCCACCATTGAACTGGTTCCACACTAACATGTAGCTCCTCATCTTGTTGTTGCAAAAGAGGACTGGCTCCAGTTCTTGAACCATTGTCCCATGACTGTGCCCCCAAAGATGGTAGGAGTTCATGCTGTATTAAATGACCAGATGGAGAATAAACTAAAAGATGCTCCAATGAATTAGACTTCAAGGGGGATGATAAATTATCTTTGCGTATGGAATTATGAAAAACAGCTGCCATGGCTCCAGAAGGTACAAGTACTTTTCCTGTTGCAGATGCAGCAACATTGCTGACAGTATTCAGCCATCCAGAATAACCATTTTTTATCCTACTAACAACAGAGAGGGTAATAGGAGGAGGAGGTTGAATGAATTGCTGATCCAGCGAACAAGAGGAAGTTGACCACCATGGCAATGTCAGACTAGGAACAAGGGTAGGCCCATCACAGTTACGACTTTGGGGCGAAAGACTAGAATCACCACCAAAAGGAGACAAGACAAAAATATGGCAGGTACCCCGTGACGAGACAATTGCTACCCACTGACTATAGTGACTAAAACAGATATCTTCTATGACCTGAAACCAAAGAAAAAGAGAACACAATGATAAATACATAACATAGTGGAGGTTGAATTAACTCACTTCATATGACAAATTTATGCACTTACAGCTGTTGTCAAACCCCGATACAGCTTGTACAGATGGACATGAGAAGTAGTCCAATCATAACGCACTGGGCCTGAACCATTGGTTATGATAGTTGGCATAATCCGAAACACATTTATATTATGTCCATGTACTGAAGCAGTTACCAGAAGTGTGCCACTAGGGTCGAAACATAAAGCTGATATTGGACTAGTATGAGCTCTGAATTGTGAGACAACTTCCTTTGAAACAAAATCCTTCACCACAACCTATAACAACCATTGGAAACTAAAGCTATCAGTTCTGCATGGGAAGTCTACACATAATGTAAGTGGCAAATTTATTAAGCTGTGCCTGATGCTTTTTTTTTTTCAGGCATTCATGCAAAAGTGATTATGGCACTTGTATATAAGGTTAAATGAGAACTGACCATTCCAGCATTGTCAGCTTCACTTGGATGAGCAGCTGGTTGAAGCCTTCCAATCTTCCGGCTTGAAGACATTGAAGGAGAACTTGAACCATCAGGTAAAAGCTCTTGATAGTACTTTGACAGGGTTTTGTATCCCATGTCACCTAGATTGAGTATTCCAGCAGCCAACTGTTTGCTGGACTCCATAGCATAACGAGCAACTAAGCTACCATTGCCTGGTGATGTTGATGGACTAACTCCTGGAGAAGGTGAAAGGTTCTGTGGACTGAGACGCCCTAAATTAGACATCAGAGGATTGTTAGAAGCATAAGCTAACCATCTTGGACCAACAGCCATGGGTCCGTAGCCAATGTTAACTCCAACAGCTCCTTGCAAAGGATAAGTTAGTACACTGAACTTGTTCTCAAGAGTAACAGCATCAAAACAGTATATCTGCATCAAAAAAATCAAGCTGTCAATAATGTTCAAATGCATGTTTGGGTATAATGATACATGTCTGATACTAGACTATATTTGACAAATGAACACGAGCACGAGCTCCTCACTTGTGCTGCAAGAGCAATGGCAACTATGCGAGGGCTGCATCGAATCATGTATACAGCAGATCGAAATCTCAGAACATGCACATAATTGTGAGATTTTAGTGAGAAGAACCGAACGACGGTAGGAGTGGAAATGCAACTTGTGGGTTGAGGTTCATTTGCAGTCTCCCTTATCAATGCACTCAGACGACCACCTTGAACCATACCCAAGCCATTGGTTTCATCACCAGCTACAACCAATAGCAAAGGATGAAATGCTCTGAATCCTTCGCCACTCTCAGATTTCAGTGGAATGGGCTGCATTTGTAAGAATGTAACTGGACCATCACGCTTTGAGACCAGTTCACACACATTGGAAGCATCCTCAACATCAAGCACTTGAAATCCATTAGAATAACCTAGAAGTAGAACACGCTTGAAGGAAGATGAACAAAGTTCTAGCTTGTCGAAACCAGCCCATAGGACCTGTTTTTAAAAGGAAAACTTCAAATCTCAATATGCTCACAAAAACCAAAAACTGCATCAGAAAATGAATACAAAACCATCTAAAGCAGAAAAAAAAGAGAGCAACAAAGTGCAAGAAGGAAAACAAAGAGAATAACTTAGAGAATGTCTTTACAATACCAAGTAATTTGATGATATATGTACCGCATTTTAGACAGGAAACAAATAAAAGTAATCAAATCTATATACTATTAACCTGTGCAAGCCAACCGATCTAATTCAATAACAGATTGATCAGAATGTATAGCTAACTCCAGCCAAGACAGGTAGGTAAATAGGCTAAAAAGATCCTAACGGCATACCAAGGAACCTGAGGGATAGTGTCATCAACTACAAAAATTTACTTTTTACTTTGAAATTCTTGTCATGAAGTCTTGAAAGTAAAGGCTACACCATTAACAAGGTTATCGAGATAGAGTGAGATAGAGCGTACAAAATTCAAATGATGTCAACACTTGATTTGAGGCCAAACAAAGTCCCACATCATACATATGTAGTAAGCAATTTTAATAATCATTAGGACAAAGATGGAACGACCTTTTATATGTCGAAAGATGGAGCTTCCATGTAATTAGGTTGACGCCAACCTGGTTGCCAAAGTTATATTGAAATAATTACTTGTTTTTCTCAATAAATTCGCCTAATTAGTTATATTGTAGCTAAGGACCTGCATGTGGCTAATTGATGGCTAGCACCTAATTTATGGGCACCAATGGGTCATAGTGCATTGCTTAGGTGGCTAGAGACAAGATATCCTAAGGCCAAATGGCAAGACGACAATTATCTCCAAGTAGGTAGATCGAAAATAGCCTAGATGTTTACAGAATTTGCTAAAAACAATTTCAACTACCTGAAGAGAGTATTCTTAGACAACTAAAGTGGATAACAACGTCTCTTATATGCTCTAAGGTTTTGTTGGAATGGTCTGGGAAAAATCATTATAGTGACTGCAAAAATGAAGGAATAGACCGGTGATTTGGAAGAATACTTAAGGAATAATATCTGCAGCATACTTCAGGATTTGTCTGCTTTAGGGAAAATATAGAAAATAGTAACTTATGATGATCACTATTACTAGTATCCATACATGATACTTGCCATTATTCATAGGTTTACCAACTATAACCCGTAAAAACTTTCCGATCTTTTCTTGCTGTATTCATTTCTATATAGGTTACTTATAAAATTTCAAAAAAGTTAAGGACACTGATATACTCAACTTAGTTAGGGATTTCAACCAATATTAGAACTGGAAATGCTTTTGCAGGATTTAAATAATTAGCCAAATCAAGCATAACTTCTAATTAAGGTTTGTGTTAGTCCAATTACCATGAAAAACAAAAGTATTTGCCAGTAATCAAATACGGCACATTTGTCAAACTTCCCTAAAAATGGTTCACTAATTTCAGATGCTTTAGTAACCATACAACAAGAAATTTCAAGATAAATAGATACTCTCAAAAAGAAGCATCCCTTCAAATAAGGCATCACACTCCTTTATAGGTACTTCCCTAATAGATTTTCCGAATACAACAAAAGTGCGTCTAACTTGAATAATTTTCCACTACACCAAGAGAATCTAAAAATATATCCTTTAATAAAAATATACTATAGCCAGGAAAGCTAGCATTTGTGTTTTTTTCTGGAAGCGCAAGATCTAAAGTGATCACCACCGTGTCTTTAGTATGGTTAAAGACAATATCAACTTGTAGTTCAAGCATCCACGTATGCATAATCAACATTCAGTGGATATCTCACACGCAATACACATAAGAAAAATAGGTACAAGATCAGGTGCACAGGAACAATAATTTGGCCATATTACATATCCTTTAAGTGACACCCAGAATGATGACATGTTAATCATTAGCATTCCGATAAGGCAATCTTATGATTGATATATTTTTATATCTGAGTAATAAGTAATGGATATTTAATTTTCCTCTACAGTTGATGGCCTGAATTTTGGTGAATCCTCAATCATGATTGACTTGCATACTTCCATCACTACTTTTGGTAATCTATTTGGAAATAAAGCGTCTTTTGTAGTGGAATCATCATCAACATAATAAGCATGTCGGTGAAACTTTTTTCTAAGCAACAATAGGCAGTCCTAAAATTTAGCTTTCGTGGCCACAAATAGGAGGAACATGGCCCTTGCCAGTACGATATACCATATCTAATCCACAAATGTGATTTACAGTTCAATAGGTACAGTCAACCATTGGAAAATATAATTTTTTATTTTTAAGAAAAAGTATCATTAGGAGGCTACATTTATACACTCGACCAACATATCAAACAATAAAGAAAAAAGAAAAACTTAGTACTCTTCACTTTAACTTCAAAAATACAAAAAATAAAAATAAAAAAGAAGATAAAGAATGCTATTTTTAGTAGGTTATTTTATTTTATTTTATCTTGAAAAAGTGGATAAACCACATTTTATTTAGATATGATAATGGGTTTACATTACTAGGTCAGATCGGAAATAAAATACATAGTTCTTGCCCCTCCAATCTGCTAGCAATACCCGGGCTTAATTTTATTTTTTATATTGGTGTAGCTTGTAATATTTTTTTCTTTTTTCGAAATGGCCAACTGTACGAACAGGACAGAAGATGGTTGTAGTGAAGCCAATTCCCTGCAAATAAATTTGAATGCGTATAACCTAGTATGTTGTATATGGTTTTGCAAAGTTTAAAAACCACCAACACCATGTCTACAATAAGAGATAACTAACTTCTATTTTTATTGACTCCAACCTAGCCCACCAAGGTTTATACCCAAACCAATTAACCCAGCGTAAAAATCCCTGGGTTGAACATATTTTGTCACTGAAAGGTTTGAAATCCAGATCCAACTCAAGTAATTAGATTAATGGAGAACTCTTATTCATTCATTGTAAAAGTATCATTAACATTCAAAGTTCATTCACAAATCACAATTTTCTTTATTTTTTGTTCTTATCCTGCATAAAACCCACCTTTTTCAACTCATAACAGAATGGAAATCATATCCAACAACAACAAAGACAACTAAATGCATAAATTCCATTAATTAAAAAACAAATTAGACTTTGAGGAAGTATAATTTGTCCTAAAACTAGTATAATATAAACAAGGTACACAAAACCTGTCAGATAAAGACAGATAAAAAATGAGCTCTCAGCCTATTGCAAAAGGAGGCATTTATAATCCCCACAGATAACAATGAAGTGTGTGCGTTAATGAAATAACAGAATGGAATAACAATGCATAACATATTACATAAGGCAGATATTGTATAATTGTTCGGTTTTCTGCTTTACTTTGTTTATCTTTTAGTTCAGTCTTAATTTACACAACAGAAATTAGCAATAGCAAGAATACAAAGAAATCCAAGCCTAAGAAAAGAAAAACTTGTGGAAATGGAGACTTACACATGTAAAGAGTAAAGGGCAGCCCGGTGCTACAAAGCTCCTGCTATGCGTGAGATCCGGGAAAGGGTCGGACCACTTGGGTCTATTATAGGCAGCCTTACCCTGCTTTTTTTTTTTGCAAGAGGTTGTTTCCACAACACAAACCAGTGACCTTCAGGTCACATGGAGACCCTCCAGGTCACATGGAGACAACTTTACCATTGCGACAACTTTACACATGTAAAGAATAAGGTAAGAAAATAGAATGACAATTCTCCTAATCTTTGATAGAGAACAATGTCTCTTGAAGAAGGCCCTAGTGTTTTTGGTTGGACTAACAAGAAATTCATTAAATTGGTTAATGAAGTCTGGTAACTTGAACCTAGGTTAATGAATATTTCTACTGGAGGAAAACAGTAAACTAGCCCTCATTTATCAATAAAATGTAAAAATTCCATAGCACTAGGCATCCAAAACCTTTTTAACCGTTTATTGAAATTAAAACATGTGGGCACAAGTGGAATACTAGGAAATAGAATATTGTGATATTCAACCACAATTCTGTGCCACTAAGGGATGTGCTGACATGAAAATCCATTATAACAAGATTCAAGGACAAGCAATGGTCAAATACCTAGCAATTGATAGGCAGACTGCTACATGCAAAAAGCGAAATTTATTGTATGGATTCAAACAAGTGTAATATCAGATTTACGGAAATAGCATGCTTACAAGTATCAAACTTGAACTAAAGGTTTATTCTTTGTCACATTCCAATGGATTAGTATAGAATTAGTGACAAACATAGCAATTAAGGCAACAATTTAATAAAGCAATCCAACACTTACTAGCAAAAACCTTCACATTACAAAAAAAGACAAGATCAATATTGAAGGCATTTATGATGCCCGATCATAAGGAGTTTAATCCAATTACATCTAGCCAAATCATTAGCTTTTTACTGAATAGATGTCCGCCAAATTTGGAAACTAAATAATTGCAAGCAAGCTTATCCAACAACAATATTGCCCCCACTAACATGCCAAAAACCAATCGTTGCAATCAATATGCAATCAATCCCCTAGCTGAAACTCTTCACGACATGAGAAATCAAACGGGACCAGTGCCAATCAAAAAGGCCCAATCTTAGCGCCATAACGCCAAAGCCGATCAATTTACGCTAGGCTTTTCTCAAACATGACAACAACCACAGAATCAAAATCAATTAACAACTAAAAATTCCTCCAAATTACCAACCAAAAGTCAAAGATACAAAGACAGCAGAGCGAGAAGAAGAGAAAGAGAGACCTGGTCTTTCTCCTCCTCCCCGGCAGCGGATATCGACGCCGCGACGGAAGCACCGGCCGATCGGACAGTGGACGCAACGCTGCCCGCGTTGGCCGACACCGTCTTGAGGCAAGACGATATGATCCTCAGCGAATTAGGCAGAAGCCCATTCTTACCACCACCCCTCCCCCTCCTCATCCTCCCTCCCCTCTCACTCGTCTCCTACACCACGGTCCCCCTCCGCCCCACTCCCAGCGCCCACCGAAGCCACCGCCGATGATCCTATAGACCATCCGAATGCTGTTCCTCCCTGTGGATCCCAAGCAGCGTTATCATCCCCCAAGCAATGACTTCTCCTCCATGGCTAACGAACGCTTCAAGTTCTTGTCTTTGAACCGCAACTCCAATTCCGCTTGCTTCGAGGGTTTTGTTTTCTTTTCTCTTTTGGCTTTGCTTGCGCTTCTTCTATCGCTGTTGCCGTGTTCCGCAGCTGTTGCTATTTCTCTCTCTCTCTCTTCTTTCTCTCTCTTTGTACAATATATATCTCAATAATAAGAAGACCATGAAGACATCATCTGTACATTACACCCTCAACCTGTAGTTACCTAATCCTGTTCCATCATCAGTATATGCTGTGGATCAGGATCAAGGGGAAACCATGATCACAAAAAAGACTCACATCACAACCACGCTGGATTATGTTTTAAACTAACCAAATATATATAAATATTTAAAAAAAATATAATAAAGATATTCAACCATAGATAGGTAAGTTTGGATTGGCTTATAAAAAAAAAGTTTTTTTTTTCTCAATTTAGTAGGACTTATGTATTTTTCGAAGTAAGTTAAGAAATAGTTGATTCACTAAAGATCTTTTGGCTTAGCGGGCATAACACGTGTGAGCCTACAGATGTTCCGCGACACATGAGCGCTTGTTGCCTATTTTTTAAAAAAAATAAGAAAGAAATTATTCATCCACAAAAAGATTTTTTTTCAATACTTTAAATTAACAGAAAAGGGTTTGAGATGGGTGGTTTGATAATGAACACTTTTCAAAATAATTTCTTCAATTTTTTTTTTCAAAAATTTCAAACCACTAGCTTCAGAGAAAAACGGTTTTTCATTTTTTTAAGGTTTTTACTTTTCTGAAAAAACTAATACAAACTGAATTTTTATCCCCATAAGCACTTTAACTTATGAAAATAGTGTTTTTGGGCTTCCCATAAATTGATCCAAATAGGGCCCAAAAAAAAGGATATGTATTTATTTAAAAAGGAGATATTATTAATAATCTTTTTTTCTCCATCAATACATATATAGATTAATAATAATTTAACCGATACTTGGCACTTTACAAACAGTGCCATTATCATAGTCCCCGGTTCCCTTGGGAGTGACCTCCAGCCACACTCGGTTGCAGCAACAATCAAGAATCCTGATCCCTCCGCAATCAAGATAGCACACTATCAAATCAGGCCTCTCCTTACTAATTGTGTCTACTGCTTCTTTCCCGGTCTTTCCTAATAACTCCGGCCATGAATTTTTCCCTGTAATTAATTGTAAATCAATCAAACTTACTTATTCACATTAAAAACTTTATATATTATACAAGACAAAATAATTATTAATAATAGTCAAATTAGCATAACAGAGCCAAAGGACCACTGGTCTAACAATATCTTATGTCTCGTGTGTTGGATAATTCAATTGATGTCACCTAAGATTACGCTTCTTGACGAGTCCTCCATTATAGCCAATATAAAAAATAATAATAATAATTAGCGTTACAAAGAGAGAAGAGATTAGTACCATCACAATCAACCCGTCCACTGCATGGATCGCATCCAGACCTACATTTATTAGACATCATTCTTGCTTTCTCTCTACCAACTTAAAAATGAAGAACACTTTGGCTTTGTATGATTGAAGAGAAAGATAGGACCCAAATTTATAGGGGTCAGTCTCAGGAGTACATATTAGAAAGGTTATGAAAGGTTGGAAATGATTTAATTCAAATTGATTTGGGCCAACAATGGCATTCATTTGAATTTTATGCAATTTTAGTAATATTCTATAAAGCACACCATGCAAAATATTTTTTCCTTTTTTTGTTTTTTTGGTGCATTTAATACAGCTACTAAAAATAGGATTTGTAACTGATTTTTTGGGGATTGATTTGCTTTGATTTCTTCATCATTTGATTGATTATATCCCAATTTAAAAAAATCAATCTTTATAGCAGCTATAAATTTGTTATATTTGAATCTTAAAAATTTTTGGGATTTATTTGAAAAAATTTCAGGTGTCTTTGGATTTTTGGGAATTTTTTTGGATTTTCTAAGATTTTATTTTGGGATTTCTGTGTTTTTGGATTTTTTTATTTTTTTATTTTTGAATTTTCTGGTCATGCCGTGCCTTTTGTCGGGCCAACCTCCAAAATTTTGTAGGTAGTGTCAACACAAGCACGAATAATACTGACATGAGTTGGCTTGTGTGGTGCTAGCTCGGCATGCCTGTTAAATATTTATATTTATAAACGAACTAATTTAGTTCGGGTTTTGTTTTAGAGAGTTAAAAAGTTAAAAAAAAAAAATTATATAAAAAATTTAAATTTAATAATGCATAATTATAACAATTAGAGCGATGATATATATATGTACTGAACATGTTTCCTAAACAGTCTTTTTTTTATTTAAATAGTGGATAAATCACTTTCGTTTATTGATTAAAAAAAAATTGGTTGGTATAAGTTGATCCCTTGATGGATCAGACGGTTACAAGCGATCCATCAGCAGCAGTGTGGCTCTCTAAAATAGGATGTTCTCGGTCAACCTCGTCTTAGAAGTCCGTTCTAGGGGGTCTTCTCATTATCGTCTCCCTTATGAGGGAGAGGTTATGCTTGATGAGGTTGCGCATTGGTTGGAGTTGTAGTTGCTTGGTGGCATGTGCGCTGCTGAATAGTCTTCTCAAATCAATACATATTAAATACAAATAAAATTAATTTTGGCTCAAATATGGATGGACACACACACACACACACACACACACACACACACACACATATATATATATATATATATATATAATAGAAACTAAAGTTTTGCAAAATAAAACTGAGAATTATTGATGAACTAGTAACATATCCTTTTTTTTAATCTATTTTTGTGAATTAAGGGAAATAAAGAAAAGAAAATTAAAAGAAAGAGTGTTTTCTTCTCCTTATTATTTTTTTAATATCACCAGTTGACAAGACTGCTTTTTAATTATATATATCCCTATCAATATTCATTTAATCGATTCACGTGATAAAAAAAATAATTACAAAGTTTATAGGGCTAAAAATACCAGTAAGTTGTGGATAATATATTGGCACTTCAGGGACAAGTGAAGGAAGTTGGAAACTAACTAACAACGTTTAAATAAAAATGTCTATATTACTTTTGAATTTTTTTTTAGAATTTTGAATTTTAAAAATCAAAACAACTATTAACAACATGTTTTATAACTGACACAAATTAAAATTATCTTATTTAATTATTATTTTTATGAAAATCGAGACATTTGTTATTATATAACTGTTGTTTTTTTAGAAAATCCTAAGAGTTAAATGTGCAAGTTAACCAAAGGACAGAATTGAAGTAACCATCTTTTATAAATTTTTGACTTCAAAAATATGTCAATTCCATAAAAAACAAGCATCAACTTAGCAACAACTTGGGTATAAAATTTCATTTAATCATGGACTATTATCATATACAAAGGCTCAAGGCTGTATGAGTTGCTGAGCTAACTTCACAGAAAATCTCCAAATTCTCAGAAATTGAGAGCAGGCTGCTTATGTTGTTTCAGACATTCCCATAACTTGTTGCATCATACTCTTCGACTTCAAAGTGTTCTTCTGATTAATAAGTCCTCTGGAGAAGCGGTTTTTGCCGAGCTTTTAGAGACTGTGATCTCCCATCTTTGCCTCTCAGTAGCTTTACAACCTGCACAGACTCAGATAAGCAAAATGATTGTTTGCTCTATTACAATGTAGGATATATCAATGCGAAATAGGACCAGATATATGCCTGGCACATGCGGGGCCGCAATATAGTTGATGGTTTGATGCACAGAGCAGCTGTTCGAATTGTTTGGTTTAGCTGAGCAACATCATAGGCATTGTCAAGTGAAGGATCGACGAGCTCTTTGATGTTGTTTGTTTCGAGTAAAGGCTTAGCCTGAATGTGAAAATGATTGGATATTGATTTTTCTTTGAAGGTATATAGAATAAATGTAGTATGAATTCAATGATAAAAGACTTACCCATATCACCAGGCTCTTCTGTGATGAATCCACTGTTTTTCTTCCCGTTATGAGCTCAAGAAGTAGTACTCCGAAAGCATAAACATCTGTCTTCTCATCGACTATGCCGTGCATGAGATACTCAGGAGCAAGGTAGCTTAACAAGGAGATAAAAGAGAGAAGGAATAACAAAGAGATTTAAATGTAGGTTCAGAATCATATTGAACTGATAGCTGCTTGAAGTTTCAAGAGACAAACCCGAAAGTTCCTTCAAAACTCGATACTGTGTTATGAGTCATCTTATCGGGCAACCACTTGGCAAGTCCAAAATTGCATATCTGAATCATAATTGAATAATTGGCCATGAAAGAATATAACTCAACAAAGGAACATACTACTTTATAGTGAAAATCCATTATAAATAAATAAATTTTTGATACAAAATGAATCAGTTTCGACTCTATGACCACATCAAAGAACAATATAATTTTATGGTTATGAATGTCACAAACACATGTCATAGTTTCACATTGACAAGAGGTTTCTTTATCTTCCATGGCTATCAATCATCCCACTTTCTTAAGAATTGCACATTCTTGTAGATAATGGAAAAATCCGAGGTACTCACATATGATAGAATTCAAGATATAGACCAAATTGGTGTATATTTTAAAGGCTAATGCATTTTTCTTTAAACAATTGCATAAGCCTTCAAACAGTAAGATATGATTAGATTCAGACAGAGTGGTGTGGAACTATGGTAATATATCACACATATTACTCTCAGAGCTAACATGGGAAAGCTTAAAAATGATTTTAGCGTCCAGAGAAATCTATGAAGCATCTCAAGTAAAACAGTAAGCTGCCTTTTACTAGAAAACATAAGCATCCCCGAAATGATGATTGGAGGAAGTGCAATCATTTATCTCTATCATTTTGGTCTTTAATTATAACTTGTGTCAGTAATCCTTCAGAAATACATTCAACTCCAATCTTGGGTTTTAGAATCCCCACAAAATGATGGAAATTCTCCCTTGCGCCCCCATGGGACTTCTTAATTCAAACAACAGGTGATCAACATTTGCTCATTAATTTTGCTTGTAATCTATCTAAACATTCAAGTATCAACAAGAAGCACACTAATATTTTCATCCGATTCAACTTCGTACCTGAGGCTCGAAGTCTTCTGCTAGTAATATATTGGCAGCCTTGATGTCTCGATGGATGATGCGCCTTTGGCACCTCACATGCAAATACTCGAGACCATCAGCGACTCCTAGAGCCACCTTGTATCTAACACTCCAATCCAATTTTTTCTTCAATCCTTTATATATATATATATATATATATATATATATATGATAATATTATTGTTGTACAAGAGATAGTGCATTCTTTGGATTTTGATTCCCAATCTCTCCTTGGGATGATACTCAAACTAGGAATGAAATGCTATCTTTGCCATACTCGAAATGATGAAATTCCCTGAAACTTGGATATCCTGGATTAGGGCTTATATTACTTCAGCTAGTTTCTCCTTCTTCGTTAATTGATAACCCACTGAATGGTTTCCCAGTCATAGAGGACTTAGACAAGGGGATCCTCTTTCACCCTACCTCTTCATACTGGTCTCCCAAAATCTCACTGTAATTCTAAATCATGCTATGAAATTGGGACTGATACCAGGTTTTGACAGTAGACTACTACAAAATTTCAATCATCTAATGTATGCTGATGATGTAATATTAGTCACCAAAGCCACTAGAGCTCTAGCAAGAAATTGTACAACGTGCCTTGACATGTACCATAAGCTTAAAGGACAGAGAGTTAATTTGGCCAAGTCCTATATTCACCTGCCCAGCAGATTCAATAAAACTCTCAGAACCTCCATTGTTAACATACTTGGTATGAAAATAGGGATTTCTACTTTTAAATATCTTGGAGCTATGACATCACCAAGAAGGATCCCTGTTAATGAATGACAAACATTAGTGGACAGAACTAGGAAAGACCTGAATTCTTGGAACCAGAGTTCCATTTCATTAGCAGGCAGAGCAGTCCTAGTAAAAACACCTCTTTAATGTCCATACCTGTATATCCATTGTCATGTTACCTTGTCCCTGAGTCCATACTAGACCAGATATCTAAGTTGGCCATGAATTTTCTTTGGGATAGGGGCACTACTGGTGACAGTTTCGATTCCATTGATTGGGACACTACCACACTTGATAAATCTGAGTGAGGATTGGGAATAAGAAACCTAAAAATTGGAAAAACTGCATGTATGTCCAAAAATATACTCTGTTTTAAACAAAGATAGCAAAATTTGGGTCCAAATATCTAGACTTAAGTATGGTAACTTTAATCCCTGGAATGACAATACTATGAAGGCAGTGTCATGGTTCTATAGAATGCTATGCAAAACAACATTTTCCATTAGATCAAATTTAGACATCAATATATGCAACTCAGTGACTTCAAGTTTTCTCAACGATCCTTGGGTTTTTGACACTCCAATTTCACTTAAACCTACCTATATTTATATGCAAATTCCATTTGAGAGGTTGAACATAACTGATTTCATTAATGATATTGGTATGAGTTACCCTGAATTGCTAAACTGTTTTGGACCTCACATTGATTGGGATAGACTCAACAATATAACCTTTGCTGTGGACAACAATAACCACTGGATCTGGGGATCTGGTAGCCCTGCAAAAAGTATGGTTAAGAGAGTATATGATACCCTTATACAAAAGCACACTACTGAGAATGAGAAGTGGGTGGGTTGGCACAAGCTATGGAGACGACTAGTGGCACCAAGAGTGAAAACATTCATATGGAGACTTCTTCATAGGAGACTGCCCACTTACAAATTTCTATAGGCTATGAACATTGGTCCCCATAGCCCATGCCCAAACTGTGGACTAGCAAATGAAACACTGAAACATATCATGTATTCATGTAGAGTAACCATACAATGATGGGACCTTGTTGCTAAATGTACAGGAATGGACTACAATTTGATGGAAAACTTAATAGAAGGAGACTGGATTCTGAGCACAGCAACGAGAAGGGGCCTCAACTTAACATCTAATAAGGCTTTGGTGGCAAATTGTGCATGGGGCCTATGGAAAGCCAGATGTGGGAAAATATTCAACAACAATGCTACTCAGCCTAAACAGATTGTCCAACAGGCAATATATGCTACACAAGAACACATTTGGAAAGTCAAAGGACAACTCAGGGATCGGAGTATCTAAACAATGCAGTTTATAATAACTCAATAACTCTAATGTGTGATGCATCTTGGAGTCTTGGTTATAATCTCTCTGGTATGGGTTTCATGATCATCAAGGGATCAAGCATAATCTTAATTGTTGGATGTGCAACTGAGGAAGTGGAAGACAGCATACAAGCTCAAGAGAACTGGAGCATAGCAGAAGACTAAATTTGAAGCCTGATAGGTTGTGCACAAACTGCATTCAAGCGCTAGAGCTAATCGATTCTAAAGACCCTCAAGTCAACATGGAACATATGAGAGGAATTGGACAGTGAAGGAACAGATAAACTTTGCACCATTAATCGAGCGGAAATACTGTCCTAGAGAGCTTAATATGATAGCTGATATGTTGGCCAACCAAGTTAGAAGAAACCCAGAGCTGTCAATGTTTCATCGAGGATCAGATAAGCCGGGATGGTTGGAAGACATAATTAGAGTGGTTGGATTGAATTTTGATGTTTTGTTGAACTATAGACTTTTTTTAGTTTTTCTTTAATATAGCTTTTAGAAGCTCTTTTTACTGTTTTTTTTTTTAAAAAAAAGAAGGCTTGAACAACTGACAAAAACTGGAATCTATATTAGGATCGGTCCCAGAGGCCTGACTTTCTCTACTACTCCTTCCCCTCGGTATTCTCAGAATTCCAACATGTGGGAAAGTAGAGAACCTTCTCATTGATTTTGGTTTCAACAAGCGAAGCAATCCTCGGCAAGGGGAAGGACCACTTTGAACCGCCCGCTGTTCATAGGATGGAGTGCTAGCCTTTGAAGAGTTTGTGTATGTCTCAGAAAGCTGCAAGCCATCTTCTAGGACTCATCTGGGAGTTGAGTCTTTAATTGCTTCTATTATCTCCTTGTCGTAAGTCTATGGAACACAATTATAATCAGTGAACAGAAATTGACAAAGAAGATGAAAAATATTGAAAGTGAGACAAGGAATTACCATGAGGAGAAGCAAAAACAACCACTGATTTTTTCTTGAAGATGGAGAAAAACTTTTCCCTGGAAATACCCACAAAGCAAATAAAATGTCAGTTTAACGTACAAACAAGATTTGTAATGATCAGTTCGAACAACAACAAGAACATGAATGAATATTATCATTTGAACTGACTACTAAAATTAAGAAAATTGAAACTCTCAGCCAACAAGAGATTCAGGAAAAAGAAGATTCTCAAAGCTTAAATTACATGTAAAAATTTTTATAGATAGAGTTGGAAGATTAACAAAAAATAATAATAATAATAATATCTTGAGATACTTATGAATGACAAAAAAAAAATGAAGGCATGAGGTAAAGATATAGCTCAGATATTTTAAGGATAACATCAATTTCATTCTACAGTGGCATTAGCTTATGTGAAAGGCTTAATATTGACTAATTGATAATTTGGTTGATCTTTGGGCATACAAGTCTAAAGGTAATTTATCTTTAAGTTATGGTCCTTGCTAAAACCTACTACATGATCTTAAATGCAAGAACTGGACTGTATTTTCAACAATAAAAGGAAAAGGTTTTAATTACGTCCTACATAGAACACCAAGAATGCAAATAAAAGGCAAGATCCTAAGTTTAATAAAACAAATTTCCTAGAAGGAAAATGTTTGAAGCCCTACTTAGCATTACAATTGTCCTGCATTAATTCAGCTTCTCCTTCTTCCATGAGAAATACTACATCTAAGGAGATTCGATCTTTATGTCTACCAGGAGGCAAAACCTGCAGCTGATGCTACTGCTCCATTTCTAACACATTCAACATGTTGATGAATTTACAATTAATTCCATTATCCAAGGTTTGCATTCTATTGGGTGTAACTGCAGACATACTTTAATCTCCATATGACTAAAAGTACCCTTCAATTCCTTGACTTTTTCCAATATTCACAAAAAAAAAGTATGAATGAAACCACTTTCTTTTCTGCCAAAAAAACAAAGCCAAGGAGAAGCCATGGGGTGATTATGAAGGCTGATTTTGAAAAAGCTTTTGACATGGTTAACTAGGAATTTTTACTAGCAAGTATGAAAGCTAGGGGCTTTGGAGACAAATGGATTTGATGGATCATGGCAATTTTGTACTCATCCAAAGCTAACTTCCTCATTAATGGATCCCCCATTGGATATGTGCGACATAAGTGGGGGGGTTAAGGCAAGGTGATCCGCTCTCACCACTTCTATTCGTTCTGGTCACCGACATTTTCACTGCTATGCTAACCAAGGCGACAACAACCAATATGTTCAAAGGGGTATAGGAGGGACGGTTAGAGGACGAAAACATCACCTCGCTCCTATATGCTGACAACCTGCTAGTTCTATACACAGGAGTGCTTCCCACTTCAGAGCACTGAAACTCATTTTATATCTATTTGAAGGCCTTTCCGGGTTGAAAGTAAATAATTACAATAAGAGCAAAAAAATAGAATACCAAAATAGGGAACCAATGGGACTCAGTACAACAAAAGAATATATACAGAGATATCCTCCGTTGGAAATAGAAGTGGAGCAAAACGGGAACCAATGGAGGAGAATGAACTACAAATACTCAATGTGGACAGATGCAGCATGGAACAAGGATGGTAAGGTAGCTGGTATTGCTTACATTATCCTCACTAATGCGGGCTCTCTTTATATTGCAGGATCAAGACTATTGAGTGAAGGAGATAACATAAGTGCATTAAGACTATTGAGTGAAGGACATAAGGACAGAGACAGGAGAACAGCCGATACGACATCCAGAAGTAGAGCACTACTATCAATATTGGAGGCTTGGGAAGTGAAATACACTCCAAGAATACAAAACACCATGGCTGAGTCAATGGCCAAGAGAGCTAAGGCAACAGGAGAAGAAGAAAAAAGATAATATAGAAGAGGAAATTCCTGAACAACTGCGGGCAATGTTATCTAGATTAAGGGTTGAACTTATGAACTTCTGAACTTATGAACTTATGAATAAAACAGTCTGACAAGACTTTTAATTACCAAAAAAAAATTACAGTAAGAGCCGCGTCATCCCCATCCGGGTCAATGGATAAACGACCGAGATGCTGGGGCAGATAATGAACTGCAGCCTAGGCACACTTCCCCTCAATTATCTGGGCATGACTGTGTCGGGGGCCAATCCTCGAAAGGAAGACTGGAGGAAGCTAATAGATAAATTGAAAAGGAAGGTTGCAGGCTTGCATGGAAGATTACTATCACTGGGGGGGAAGGGTTGCCCTGCTAAACTCGTACTCATCTCCATCACCAATTATTGGTTAATGAGATATGAGCTGCCGACTTGGGTGGTGAAAAGCATTGATGGAGTCCGGAGGGACTTCATATGGAGGGAAGCAGAGCAAAGCCAATAGGGTATGTTATCTCTGTAGGCCCAAGGAACAAGGAGGATGGGGATTAATCAACCTCAAAATTTTCAATGAAGGCCTCCAGGGCAAATAATGGTGGCGGATCCTCAATAGAGAATCGAGGCTGAACAAGAGGATCCTGGCCGCTTCTTATTTAAGGGGGAATGACATAAACACCTATAACAAGACCCTCAGGAACACATCAGTCTTCTCGAGAGACATCTTTGAACAAAGAGATAGCACCTTGACAAACATGGATGTGAAAGTAGGAAAGGGCACTCATATAAACTTGTGGAAGGAGAAGTGAATAAAGGGATAAGCACCGGGCAATGTCTTCCCAGAACTACAACAGATGATCCTAGATGAGGACCAGACCATAGCGAAGGTGCACCAACAAATTCTTAACAACAAATCAATACTCAAACAAGGTCCGTTAATATTGGCCAGGATGCAGCAACTAAAGGCCCTCGAGCAACACATTAAGCAGCGGGACAAACATCGAGAAAACACCCACTGATGAAAACTTACATCTATAGGGATGTTAACAGTAAAATCCCTATATACCTTTAAAGTGGATGGAGGTTTGAGATGCCCACTAGGGAAAAAATTCTGGAAGACCCCATGTCCGCCTAAAGTAAAATATTTTGCTTGGCTAGCCTGGGATGATAAAATCCTCACCCTACAGAACCTTGCCAAAAGACAATGGAAGGGTGAGCGGACCAACTGCTACCTCTGTGGAACAGAAGCTGAAACAACTACACACATATTGTTCCAATGCCCATACATGGCTAGCATATTCTGGAGTCATTTTTGTGATATTCTTACCCTTAGAGGCAAACCTGAAAATGCTGAAGATGTCTGGGGCAAGGCATTTTTCTCCAAGCAAGTGGAGAAAGAGAGCCGGCTAGGATGGAGCTTGGCGGGAATGGCCATAACCTGAGGTGTGTGGCTGGAAAGAAATAGGAGATGCTTTTAAGATAAACATCTTGTTTTCAAGAAACTAATCCGTTCAATTGATTTTCTTATGCTTTCCTGGTTTGATACAACTCCCAAAGCCAAGAGGCGTAAACTATAGCTAGTGGAAACATTAGCAAAATGAAGCCTTGAGATTACACGAAAAGAGACCCATCCAAGCAAACAGGAACATATTTTGAAGATGAAGATCCCCCAGCACAACCATGGCTGATGGAGCGGTTGGCCAAGCCAAGGTAGAGTCGACCCACAAGTCTAGGAAGCAGCGAGTGGATAGCCCGAAACCAAAACGTGTATGCAATACTGTAAAGGGCGACACCTACCTAATTAAAGGAATGACCTGTCCTTCTCTCTCGTACTCTCTCATGTTTGGGAAAGTGACATCTAGTATGTTACTCTTGCAATTATGATAGTTGACTTAGTTTTGATTTTCACTTGAGTTTGTATGCCATATCGAAAATGTGTATGCATCACGGAATAGGAATAGGGTATAAACCTCTTGGGCGTCAAGTAGACCTGGATATATAGGGAAGACAGCAATAGTTAAGGCTACAGGTGAGCTCTTTAAACATTAGGATGATTCTTTTGTGTGACAAATGGAGCAAAAAAAAGGCGAAAATATAGTAAAAAAGGTGGGAGCAATAGCTTGCCCTAGTGGTTGTTTTTTAACCTTTAGGGTACAAGTGAGCTCTTTAAACATCGGGATGATTCTCTTGTGCCACAAATAGGGAGAAAATAAATAAATAAATAAATATGACGAAGAGATGATAAAAAAAGTGGGAGCAATAACTTGCCCTAATGGTTGTTTTATCCTACTAGTTGAAAGTATCTTCTCATAGCATAAGGGAGGATGCCTTTTTCCTCCTCCACTCCTCTATGCAATCATTATGTATTTGTCGGTGCTAAGGACTACTTTGTAATAGACCAGGAACCTCCTTTTCATATTGAATGAATGTGGTTAATATATCTTATCAAAAAAAAAAAATGAGAAGTTATAGAAAATAAAATAGAACACACAAGGCCAAAGCTCAAACCTTTCCAATCCCCTGCAATCAAAACAACAATATCAAAGAAGAAGAAGTGGAGAGAAACAAGAGCCAGGATGCTATAAATCCACAACAAAAGCAGAACCCACACAAAAAGGATCCAAAGCACCTACTTTTCCTATAATAACAACATCAACAAAGACTAGAGAGGATTCATCAAAGCAAACAATCATACGACACAAGATTCCGTCTTTCAAGCTTTCCGTACAAAGAAAAGTCGATGAACATACATACCTCGACAAAGGAGCAACCTTCATGAGCTCCTCCATTAGACACCCTCACAAAACAAAACAAATCAAATCAAATCAAATCATTCACAAAAGCAAGCCATATATCTTCACAAACATCCTAAATGCCTCAATCTCCCTTACTCTTGTACGAGAGCTGTGGATCCAATGTGAAGTGGCATCCATGGAGGTCGGAATCCGAAGAGGCCAAAGGCAAGCAATGGTGGTGGGGGCCTTTGGTTTGCCCGAGGCTTCGCGCAAGGACAACCGACAGCATCAGAGGACAAGGAGTGGCCCTGGATGTCCGCCATGTGGCATCATGATATGCGTTTTGTTTATTTAATTCAATTTTTTTTAAAGAAAAATAATAGAAAATAATCTTGTATATTAGCTGTATGGTCTTGTATAGGAAGCAAAATCTTTTCTTATTTTAGGGAATAGAGTTTTCCTTTCTTGTATAGGCGTAATTTATGCTAAATTAGTTCCCTTTCTTTTATGGTTCTGTAATTGTATATATATTGACAATTTCTGAATGAAAGAAACAGGGTTTCTCTCTTCCAAAACCTCACATTACTTCTGAAATCTTTCATGGTACCAGAGCCATGAGTGGAAACACAAGTGGTGATGTCTCGACCAAATTCACAATATCTCCATACTTTCTCTCAACAAGTGATAATCCAGGCAACATTATCACACAAGTTCAATTGAAAGGGGAGAATTACGACGAATGGGCAAGAGCGATAAGAACGGCGCTACGAGCCAAGAAAAAATATGGATTTATTGATGGTTCAATAACGCAACCTTCAAAAGATTCATCAGAGATGGAAGATTGGTGGACTGTTAACTCGATGCTTGTATCATGGATGTTGAATACAATAGAGCCGACTTTGCGATCAACCATCACATATATGGAGGCCGCAAAGGATCTTTGGGATGACATAAAGGAACGATTTTCTGTGGGGAATGGACCACGCGTTCATCAACTTAAAACAGAGCTGGTGGAGTGCAAACAAGGAGGTATGACAATAGTGAATTATTATGGAAGATTAAAGATGATATGGGAAGAATTGGGAAACTATGAGCAGAACCCAATATGCAAATGTGGAGGCTGTAAATGCAATATTGGTGGGGAATTGGATAAGAAACGTGAAGAAGAAAAGCTGCATCACTTCCTAATGGGATTGGATGATTCAATGTATGGAATAGTGCGATCCAATATTTTGAGCACCGAGCCATTGCCAAGTCTGAATCGAGCATATGCTATGATTGTTCAAGAAGAACGGGTTCGTAATATAACCCGGGGAAAAGAACAACAAAGTGAACATATGGCCTTTGCTGTCCAAACTGGATGGACTCCGAAGGGACGGACAGAAGTTAAAGATAAATCCACAATTTGCACAAACTGTAACAGGCCAGGACATAATTCTGATTCATGTTTTCAACTGATTGGTTATCCAGATTGGTGGGGAGAGAGACCAAAAGGTAGTGGACGTGGACGTGGACAAGGAGGGCCTAAACAATCAACTACCTCAGGAGGAAGAGGACGTGGCGGACCAGTTAGAGCCCATGCAACAATTGTGACATCACAAGAAAGCAAGGCAACTGAAACTGAGACGAAAAGCTTAAGTGGACTGAGTAATGACCAGTGGAACACGTTTCTTAACTTTCTGAACACCCAAAAAGATGGAAGTCAAGGAAGAATGAATGGTACGTATAACACCATGAAATGGATAATTGATACTGGAGCTTCTCATCATGTGGCAGGAAGCCTTGAATTATTGAGCAACGTCAAAAATGCTCATTCTGTTCCAGTTGGATTACCAGATGGAAAGGAAGTCATGGCAGAAAAAGAAGGAACTGTGATGTTAAATAAATATCTGAAATTGAATGATGTGTTACATGTTCCTAATTTAAAGTGTAACTTGATTTCTGTTTCACAACTTACCGAGGAGATAAATTGCACAGTACTGTTCACTAACAAATTTTGTGTAATACAGGACCACAATTCGAGGATGCTGATTGGTGTGGGTGAGAAGCATGAAGGGCTCTATTACTTCAAGGGAATAAAAGACGTGAAGTATGCTAAAGCTACGACAGTGAGAAAGAATACCTTTGAAGTTTGGCATCAAAGGTTGGGACATCCTTCTTATAAGATTGTCAGTTTATTGCCAGTTGTTGATGTTAGTAGTAATAAATGTGCCAATTGTGAGGTTTGTCTTCGAGCAAAACAAACTAGAGAAGAGTTTATGCTCAGCAATAACAAAGCATCCAATGTTTTTGAAATTATTCATTGTGATTTATGGGGTCCTTATAGAACCCCAACCTTTTGTGGTGCACATTATTTTTTAACAGTAGTTGATGATTATTCAAGAAGTGTGTGGGTTTATTTGTTGAAAAATAAATCTGAAGTAGGACAAACTCTTTGCAATTTCTTTGCATTAATACAAAGACAATTTCATGGAGATGTGAAAATAGTGCGCAGAGACAATGGGACTGAATTTACTTGTTTGAGTGATTATTTTGTGAAGAATGGCATGATACATCAGACATCTTGTGTTGGGACCCCTCAACAAAATGGAAGAGTGGAACGGAAACATCGGCATATACTTAATGTTGCACGTGCACTTCGTTTTCAAGCCAATTTGCCTGTTGATTTTTGGGGAGAATGTGTGCTCACAGCTGCATATTTGATTAATAGAACTCCATCTGTGTTGTTGAAAGGGAAAACACCTTATGAACTTTTGTATGGTAAAGCCCCTTTATATGAAAATATTCGAGTATTTGGATGTTTGGCTTATGCCCATAACCAACGACGAGAAGGAGATAAATTTGCCAGTAGAAGTCGAAAATGTGTGTTTGTTGGATATCCTTTTGGAAAGAAAGGATGGAGCATGTATGACATGGAAACAGGTGAATTTTTTTGTCTCCAGAGATGTAGTATTTGTGGAAAATCAATTTCCTTATTTGCATAAAACCAGTGACAAAGAAGGAATGGTTGACAAGATTGTGAGTGCAGCTGCTTCAGCTGAAGAAGATTTAGAAAGGTATCCTGGCATGATTGAACAAGAAAATGATGAGCAGAATGAAGACGTAACTGAGCCCAATGGTGATACACAAAATCAAGATATTGCTGTAGGAAAGGGGGTGGTGATTGCAGGTGAACAAGTTCAACAACCAGAAGAATTGGTCGGGCGTGGCCATAGAGAGAAACGTGGATCTGTTTTACTGCGAGATTTTGTTCTACACACTGTGAAAGTAATGAGCCCTTCTGCAAACTCACTCGACCATCAACGTTCCTAACGTAGTTCTTATCCTATTACACAATATGTGAACTGTGATAAATTCTCTGTGGATCATCGTGCTTTCTTAGCAGCTGTTACTACAAGTGTTGAGCCTAATTCTTTTGCTGAGGCTGTCAAAGATGAAAGATGGAGAGAAGCCATGAAGAAAGAGATACAAGCCTTGGAAGATAATGAAACATGGACTGTAAAATCATTGCCACCTGACAAGCAAGCAATAGGATGCAAATGGGTGTTTCGGATAAAGTATAATGCAGATGGAACGATTGAATGTTACAAGGCTCGCTTGGTAATTCTGGGGAATAGGCAAGTCGAAGGAATCGACTACAATGAGACATTTGCACCGGTGGCAAAAATGGTTACAGTTCGTACCTTTCTTGCAGTAGCTGCAGCTAAAAATTGGGAGCTTCATCAGATGGATGTGCACAATGCATTCTTACATGGAGACTTGCAAGAAGAAGTATACATGCGCATGCCTCCAGGTTTTTATGCTCAACAACCAGGATTGGTATGTCATTTGAAGAAATCTTTGTATGGACTACGCCAAGCTCCTCGGTGTTGGTTTGCAAAATTGGCTTCTGCTTTAAAGAAGTATGGTTTTAGGCAATCTTATTCTGATTACTCTCTTTTTATCTTACAACGGGACAAGGTACAAATCAATGTACTTGTTTATGTTGATGATATCATTGTGTCTGGTAATGATCATTCTGCTATTCAAATATTTAAGCAATATTTGAGTAGTTGTTTTCATATGAAGGATTTGGGAGTGTTGAAGTATTTCTTGGGCATTGAAGTTGCACGGAGTTCTGCAGGAATTTATTTGTGTCAACGCAAATATGCATTGGATATTATTTCAGAAGTTGGTTTGCTTGGAGCTAGACCGGTTTCTTTTCCAATCGAACAGAATCATAATTTGGCCATGGCGACAGGGGATCTTTTACATGATCCGGAACGTTACAGACGTTTGGTAGGGCGGCTTATTTATCTTTCCGTTACTCGACCGGAATTGTCTTATTGTGTGCATGTTCTCGCTCAGTTTATGCAACACCCTCGAAAAGAACATTGGGAAGCAGCATTGAGAGTGGTTCGCTACTTGAAAGGGAGTCCTGGCCAAGGCATTTTGTTGAAAGCACAAAGTGATTTACATCTTTCTGCTTGGTGTGACTCTGATTGGGCAAGTTGTCCTCTAACTCGTCGTTCTTTAACTGGATGGTATATTGCTGCCAATCCTGTGTTCCATGAGCGTACTAAACATATTGAGATCGATTGTCATTTTGTTCGTGACGCAATTCAAAATGGTATCATTCGACCAACTTATGTTTCCACTGGTTCTCAGGTGGCTGACATCTTTACTAAAGCATTGGGTGGTCGACCATTTGAGCATATTCTTCACAAGTTGGGCATTCATAATCTGCATGCTCCAACTTGAGGGGGGGTAATAGAAAATAATCTTGTATATTAGCTGTATGGTCTTGTATAGGAAGCAATATTTTTTCTTATTTTAGGTAATAGAGTTTTCCTTCCTTGTATAGGCGTAATTTATGCTAAATTAGTTCCCTTTCTTTTATGGTTTTGTAATTGTATATATATTGACAATTTCTGAATGAAAGAAACAGGGTTTCTCTCTTCCACAACCTCACATTACTTCTGAAATCTTTCAAAAAACATAATTAAAGAAAAACCACACCTCCATCTTCATCATTCTTTTGAAGGTTCTCATCAGCACAACAAAGAGAAGTATAAGCATAAGTAGTAGTAATGGAGGCTCTAAACTCCCCCTAGGACCAAGGCCACTCCCCATCATCAACAACTTGCACCAGCTCCAGGACTTACTCCCACACCGACGACTCATGGAATTGTCGAAGAAGCACGGACCACTAATGCATCTCAAGCTGGGCGAAGGTGTTAGCAATAGTGTGATGTAATTTGTCATTAATTACCCCTTCTGATTAGCTGAAATTGAAAAAGAACAAAGGGCAAGCGAGTAACATCATCAAAGCCTTGGGAATAGTACTGTAGAAGCTGTGAAAACGGGGATCTTTTCCTCTTTTCTCGAGATAATATCATGGGTGGGTACTGTACTATACCTTTGTTTCAATTTGTATCATTTTGGTTTCTCAACTTCGATTTCACTTCACCGGATTGGGTACTGAGAGGATTCTAGTGTTATTTCTCACCGGACTTATCCACGTGGCCAACTCACCGCCACGCCACATGCCACTTGGACTGTCACGTCAGCAAGTCATGTGTCCACGTGGACAAAATTAGTGTTTGACATGTCCACGTGGCCAATTTACTGCCACATCATATGCCATGTGGACCGCCATGTCAGCACGCCATGTGTCCACGTTGACAAATTAGAGTCTAACAGTACACGTGGCATATGACATGGCAGTAAATTGGCCATATGGACAAGTCCGGTGAGAAATAACATTAGAATCCTCTCAGTACCATACCGGTGAAGTAAAATCGAAGTTGAGTAACCAAAATGATACAAATTGAAGTTCAATCCTCAAAATGAAATAAAGGTAAAGTACAGTACCCATCCAGGATATTACCCCCTCTTTTCTCCATCTCTGACGTTTTCTTTCTTATGCTATCTCTTGAATCTCTATCTTGTATGATCCTCTCAAACATTGAGTGATCTCCGTAGTGTGTAGCTCCCAGATCCCTCGGATCTCTTATTTTGTATTGTTGTTGTGGTTCAGTTCAAGCACTTTATTTCATTATTTTGCAGATTAGCCCCCGTGGTTTGCATTAGGTTAGCCTCAACAGGTGGATTGCAACATAGTATGCGAACGAATCGGAGACGAAAGGGATTACATAATAGCGTTAGTGTTTTTGGTTGCATAGAGGAGGAGAGAGGAGGGGCGGAGAGACTTGTCAGGCCAGGGGGCAGCGGAGGAGATGAGGGCAACAAGAGAGGAGATAGAGGATAGGGTTAGGGTTTTCTTAATTATGTTTTTCTTTAAAAAAATAACTATATTTTTAAAACAATTAATTAGGTTTTCCTTTAAAAAATAATTATGTTTCACCATGTTGGAGCCACTGAAAAACCGACTTTACCTCTTTCTTGTATAGTTAATTTGATGCAGTTGATGATTTCTCTTCTTTTTGTTAACGGGTGAAACCATTTTGTCCCCGTTATGCAAATTGGTGAAACCACAAGGGTTTTTTTTTATAATTTATCTTTTTTTTATAAAGGCAACAAGTACCCCGATGAGGTAAGTCAGGCGCAGCACCTTGCGCGGGGTGAGGGCTCGATCTTGTGTTTTTCATCGAGAAAACATTGCCACATGCAGGAGTGGAGGCTCGATCTCAGGACCTCCAAGAAAACATTCCCACACCTTACGTACAATATATATATATATATAGAGAGAGAGAGAGAGAGTCCGTCTACTACCAGGCAGGCCGGATCACTGTGCTGATCCAGCCGCCTCCCATGTTGGCATCTGGAGCATGTTTAAAGGATTTCCAACCGTACAGATGGGAACATCATCAAAAAATAAGCTAGCCTGTCAATTTTCATATAATTTGGTGACCGTTTGGTCCTCCCACTTAATGGTTGAAAAAGTGGGAGGACCAAACGATCACCAAATTGTATGAAAATTGATAAGCTAGCTTATTTTTCGATGATCTTCCCATTTGTACGGTTGAAAGTGATCCCACCGGCCTGATAGTAAAAAGCCCGTGTATATATATATATATGGAAGACCATGAACTATGAAGACATCATTAGTTGTACATTATACCCTCAACCAGTACTTACCTAATCCTGTTCTATCATCAGTACATGTTCTTGTGGATCAGGTCAAGGGGAAACCATGATCATAAGAGTGCTGTATTTTAAACAAACCAAAAATATTTAAAAAAAAATATAATAAAAATATTCAATCATATAAAGAAAAAGATTCATATTTTATTTAAAAAGACGGGGATATTATTATAAATAATCTTTTTTTCCATCAATACTGATAGATTAATTTAATTTAACCGATTCTTGGCACTTTACAAACAGTGCCGTTATCATAGTCATTAGTTCCCTTGGGAGTGACCTCCAGCCACACTCGGTTGCAGCAACAATTCATGATCCTAATTCCTCCGCATTCAAGAAGATAGATCGTATTCACATCAGGCCTATCCTTCTTAATTGTGTCTTTTGCTTCTTTTCCAGTCTTTCCTAATAACTCCGGCCATATAGTTACCCCTGGAATTAATTCTAAACCAACAAATTTATCGACATTAAAAATTTTATACATTTTATATGAAAAAATAATTAAAAATAATAGATTAGAAGAAAAGAGAGAGGAGGGACTACTACCATCGCAATCAAACAATCCACATGTCTTGCAATCTTCAGGCATCCTTCTTGCTTTCTCTATATCAACTTAAAAAATGAAGAAAACTTTGCCTTTTGTGTTCGAAGAGAAAGATAGGACCCAAATTTATAGAGGTCCATCATGGGTACATATTCAAAAGGTTATAAATGCTTGGAAATAATTTAATTCAAATTGATTTGGGCCAGCAATGGCATTTATTTTGAATTTAATGCAATTTTAATAACATTCCATAAAGCACACCATGCAATTAATGCACACCATTTAAATAGATTTTGGCTAATACTGTTGAATGTTGTACTCGCCGCAATCCTGAATTATTGGATATCCATATACAAACATCCACAATGGGTGGTACGTCGGATTGAGGGCATTTGACGAGACTTTCTTTAGCAGGGGGCGAACCTGAAATCCAAGGCATATAGACTAGTGAAATGGGAGCCACTCTGTAGACCAAAAGAGCAAGGAGGATGGGGAATCATCCAGTTTAGGGCTTTCAATGAAGCAATGCTAGGCAAGTGGTGGTGGAGATTGTTGAAAGGGGAAGCCGACATATGCCAAAAGATCATCCAGAAAGATAACTTTAGAAACTCCTACATCAACCTGTTTAAAAGGGCCCCATGCTGAGCCTCCTTCTTCTGGAAGGGAGTCATGGACCAACGCGACCTGGTCATGGAAAACGTTATAGCCAGGTCGGAAGCAAGGAACTCTATAAATGTATAGTTTGATAACTAGGTTGATAGATACGATCCCTACAATAGGTTCCTGTAATTAAGAACACTGATTGACAAGGACGATCTCACAGTTCAAGAGGCACACATACATATCATACAGAGGAGACCTATGCTGAGACCAGGACCACTATCCTCAGAGGCGGAAGAGATGCTCAACGCATAAGGGACACGATAATCACTGGCATGAGCGAAGGGGAGGACCGCAGAACCTGGAGACAAACTCCAAATCAACAGTTCTTGGTCAAGTCGATGTACCAATTCAGAATCGATGATAGGGCATAAAGCCCCCTACCAATCTCCTTTTGGAAACAAGAGTGCTACCAAATGTTATCTATGTGACTCGGAGGACTAGACAACGAACCACCTACTCATCAATTGCTAGTACACTACCAGAATCTGGGTGCATTATGGCTGTCTCTTTGGACATATGATCACTTCAACCACGATACAAGATCTATGGGAGAGGACAGACTTCTCTAAAGCAATGGGGAAGGAAGCTCGCGAAAGCTGGAATCTTACTTCCATGGCTATCATCTGGAGCATTTGGCTAGAGAGAAATCATAGATGCTTCCAAGATAAACAATGTGTTTACACAGAACTCATATAACACACAGACTTTCTTCTACTATCTTGGTTCGACACAGTTAGCAAAGCTGCAACGGATGCAAACCATCACAAGACATAGCCTAACACTCACCAGGGAAGATCGACCCCAGTGGGCACCGAACACAGACTTTGAGGAGGAGGAAGGTTCATAGAAAACATTTATCATAGTTCAATTAGGAACTAACAAATTATAAAATGAAGATGTATCAGGTTCACCTAAGAACCAACTATCAAATTTAATTTAATAAATGTGGTTTAGCCACCTTTTCAAAAAAAAAAAAAAAAAAAGTCATTCACTTTGAATTTAAAACTAAGAAGAAAATAAAAGCTGTTGAGAGTCTCAGCAACCGTTAAGTCAGTTAAAATCGAGGGAAGCCATTGGTTAAATTGAGATAAGAGGAAACGTGCCAATAAACGATTGGCTGATGGTTAAAAATGAAGAGGAGATCTAATCCCAGCTGCCCAAGCATTGAGATTTAATCCCAACAGCTCGAGCATTGTAAAGAATGGGACCCAACCAGTTTTAAATCCAGACCCTTCATCACAACAAACACCAACCATAGATTCCTTCATAATTCTCTGATATTCTAATCCTAACCCTTAATTCTATTTGAACACTCTTTATATTGTAATCTCTGATCAACTAACAAGACAGACAGTTTTCTAATGAAAATTCATCTTCTCTTCTTGAACATCCTCTTCTTCTCCATTGTTCTTCTTCTTTCTTTCTGAAATTTAGGTTCTCATTGCATCACTAGTATCAGATATCGATCTTGGCCATGGAGAACAACAGCAAAAGGCAAGACTTCAAGGATCTTGAAAGCTTGATCAAAGAGACTGATGAAAAGCATACCAAAGCCATTCAAGAAATTAGAGATCAGAATAGCAAGGCCATGGAGGAGATCAAGTTGATGATCAGTGGAATTGCCCTCCAAGATACTAAGGTAGCATCTCAAACCCATCTCCATTTAGCAAATAGAGGTGATGGAATACTTGGTCCTGGTGGAAATTTAGCTAATATAGGTTACTACACCAAATTAGAATTTCCTAGGTTTGATGGATGTGATCTCCATGAATAGTTATAACAGGTAGAACAATTCTTTGAATTAGATCATACTAATGAGTTGAATACAGTGAAATTAGTGTCCATACATTTGGATGGCAAAGCTTTACATTGGTTTAAAGCCTTCTTGAATACCAAGGAGAAATGCAAAGTAATTTCTTGGAATGAATTTGTAATAGCAGTCATAGTTAGATTTGGTGAACAATTGTTTTTAGATCTTGTTTCTGAGCTCAAGAAACTGAAACAATATGGATCCTTACAACACTATTTAGAAGAATTTGATATAGTTTTAAGTAGGCTTAAATACACTATTCATCCCTGTACTATACCCCAATATTCATTTTCGTCCATGTACTTTAAAAATGTTCAATACGGTCCCTGTACTTTACATATTTTGTTCAATACCGTCTCTGAACGCTGATGTGGCAGCACATATGAAATACAACCTAATTTTTTATTTTTCTTATTTGCATGTGGCAGTATTTTGCTGATGTGACATACGTATTCTGCCACGTCAGCAAAATAATTTTTTTTTAAAAAAAACTTTTTTTAAAAAATAATTAAAAATATTTTTTAAAAAATAATTTATTTTTAAAAAAATATTATTTTGCTGATATGACAGAATACGTATACCATGTCAGCAAAATACTATCACGTGTAAATAACAAAAATCAGAAAATTATGCTGTATTTCATCTGTGTTGCCACGTTAGCGTCAGGGACGGTATTGAACAAAATATGCAAAGTATAGGGACCGTATTGAACATTTTTAAAGTACAAGGACGAAAATGAACATTGGGCTATAGTACAGGGATGAATAGTATATTTAGGCCTTTTAAATAGAACTAATTTGAATGAGACATAAGCAATAAGTCATTTCTTGGGAGGATTGAAGGAAGAAGTAGAGATGTCAGTAAGACTCTTTAATCCTACTACCCTACAATCTGCATATGCTCTGGCCAAGGTTCAGGAATTACTGTGGTTAAAAAAGGGAAGGATTGACCCAGGGAATAATACTAGAATTGACAGCAATGTAATGCAATCTACCAGGGCAGTGGCAAGAACCTTTGCCAACACTACTAATTCTACAAATACAACTAGAATAGAAAGGTTGACATTATCAAATACAGGTGGTACTTTTGCAAAACAAAACAAAAAACTATTTAGCAAGGAGTTAGATGAGAGAAGGAAGAAGGGATTATGCTTTTGGTGTGAAGAAAAATTCATTCTAGGTCACACTTGCAAGAAGAAACAATTCTACATGTTAACTATTGAAGATGGTGCAGGAGAGGATGAAGAACCTGTAGAAGAAACCATTGAAATTGAAAAGACAAATGAATCTGAAATCCCTCTACTATCTCTTCATGCTCTCACTGGAACCTATAACTTCCAAACTATGAGAGTTAAAGGCTATGTGAGAACCAGAATTTTATTCCTCTTAATTGACTCAGGAAGCACCCACAATTTCATGGATTCTAAGGAAGCAAAACAGCTTAGTTGTCTACTGGAACAAGTTACAGAACTCAAGGTTTCTGCAACCAATTTGTTAATGTGCAAACTTGCAAGGAAGTTTGCAAAATTTTTTCATGGAGTATGCAAGGATACAAATTCAAAGCTGAATTCTTAATCCTACCATTGGAAAACTATGACATGGTTTTAGAAATTCAATGGTTGTATGAATTAGGAGACATCACATGATAGCTATATATGAAATTCCAATATGGTAGTCAGGAATTTACTCTAAAAGGGGAAACATACACTTAATTACAGTGGACTAATGGAGATAAGATGAAGAAATTGTTAAATAAGGATCCACAATTATCCTTAAACCAATCTTATGCAATCATAATAATGAATCTCCAGAATGCTACTCCTCCTTTACAAAATGAGCTTGCATATAAAATTAACAGCCTGTCATCAAAGGTTATAGAAGTTCTGAGGAAAAATATAAGGGACTTTCAAGAACCTAAAGGGCTACCTCCACAAAGACAAAATGATCATAGGATCAGGTTGAAGGAAGGAGCTAAACCAGTATGTATGAGGCCCTACAGATATGGGATACTGCAGAAAAATATTATTGAAGAATTGACTCAAGAACTGCTGGAAACTAAGGTGATATAGAATAGTTTTTCCCCCTATTCATCACTAGTAGTCTTGGTAAAGAAGAAGGACAATTCTTGGAGATTATGCATTGACTATAGGAGTCTCAACAACCTCACCATCAAAGATAAGTTTCCAATTCCACTAATTGAAGAAATATTAGATGACTTACATAGGGCTACCATTTTTTTCTAAATTAGACTTAAGATCAGGTTACCATCAAATCAAAATGCATCCAAAGGACATACAAAAAACAACATTCAGAACTCATATAGGGCATTTTGAATTCAAGGTCATGCCCTTTGGACTTACAAATGAACCATCAACCTTTCAAAGTCTCATGAATGAGATTTTCAAACCATTTTTGAGGAAATTTGTGCTAGTATTTTTTTTATTACATTTTGGTCTATAGTACATATTTGGATCAACATGTAACCCACCTAGATAAAGTGTTACAACTGCTACTAAGGAACACTTTATTTGCCAAGCTCAGTAAATGCAATTTTGTTGTGGGTTCAGTAGAATATTTGGGGAACATTATAAGCAAGGAAGGAGTAACCAATGACCCAAAGAAAATTCAAGCAATTCAGGACTTGCCACCTAATGCGATACAACCGCAAGTGTACGGGTCGTATCAAGTAATTATAAAGTGGACTCTTGAAAAGTCGGGTATCGAACCTCAGGGACCGAGAAGTACTAGTACTAACTAGTCATCTATTATCTAGTCTAAACAAAGATTGGTGGTGGTTTGAACTAATCTAAACTAAGAAAACATAAAAATTGGATATCACTAATGACGGGAATGAATCTTGGGGTAAATCAATAATAGGAAGGGGGTATTCGGGCAACGAATCCCCCTTGTGTTCTCATAAAGATAGATAGTGAATGTGAAGATCACTAGTTGCAATGGATTGGACCAAGGGTTCCTAAGGTGCTTTCACTCCCTCTCTCGAGGCGAATTACTAATCATAGTGCCCTTACCGATGATGTTCTAGGGAACCTAATTCTTAGAAGGATTATGGGAATAATACATCTAAAGGACTCGCTCTCCTTAGTACCCGGGTTCCCGGTATACTCACAATCCCCTCTATTGGAGATGGTCTACACACGGGGAGGCGTTCGCTTCTTCCCCCATATGGACTATGAAAATCTCTCCGGGCTCTCGCAACGTAGAGAGATTAACATACAGTAAAACATTCAATAAATCTCAATCATGGAAAACAACTAGATAATCATTAACAATTAAAATCAAAGTTCATACATAACCCAAGGGTTCAACATGCCCAAATACCTAAAATATTAGTTCCCCATGATAGGGGAACACAAATCCAACACAATAAAAGGAGAAAACATCAAAATAAACACAAATAAACCTCCCTCCAATGTTCCCTCCGCTATTGATGCGCAATTGGATCGTTGATGATGATCTCCCTTCAAGCCCTAGCTTCTTTCCAAGAGGATCCCTTCAAACCCTAGCCATCAATGAACTCCAAGATCTCCAAGACGGCCCAAAAGGTGGACAAAGGCCAACATATGGCTTCCTTAACCCTAAAACATTCGTATTTATAGGGGTTTCACCTTTAGGGTTCGTGTGGGGCCAAATCATGTGAAAATCGGATACAAATTGGGCCCAGAAATGAGTCCATACGGGCCCGTATACTGGCTGTATGATAGCCCATATAGGTTACTGGCGGTCATACAGGCCATATGTTAGCCCGTATGGCTTTCAGGTCCCTCCATACGGGCCTGTATATGGGCTGTATAACAGCCCGTATGGCTGGATTTTGCACCACGCAGTCTTAATCAAGCACTTGATCGGATGACCAATTCTTGTCGGATTGACCTGAAATTTTAACCGAGTGTTCCTAACTTGCTTCTCTTCAATCTGAACGGTGGAGATTTGATTTAGAGTCCTGTAGATCTTGTAATAAATTTCTGATCTTTGCTGCTCTTTCAGGACTGCTGCAGTTTTCTCTAGTTGCTTCCTTTTTCGTCTCAAATGATGTAGAATTTCTTCCTTTTAATTCTTGAGGCTCTCCAATGCCCTATTTATAGAATATGAAGCTTTTTTTAAGTACCGGAGGGCTATAATTCTTCAAAATTATATACCAAGCATATAAGAATATGATATAAAATTATGCTCAAATGAACACTTATCACCACCTCCTATAACCATCAAACAGCTCAGAGGATTCCTGGGGTTATCAGGCTACTACGAAAGGTTTATTAAGGACTATGCTACACTAACTAACCCATTATACAAATTGCTAAAAAAAAATCAGAAAATTATCAGTGGAATGAGTTGTCTCAACAGCCTTTTGAACGGGTCAAAATTATTATTTAACAATATGAGTGTCATTTGCTATTTAACCGGACAACAGAAGCGAAGACCAAATGGCACATAGCCTAGCGGTATAACCTTGGGTCTCGTACGTTGGGTAATTCTCCTTGGACAAGTCCCGGGATCGAGTCTCCACCCCCGTAGATGGGGGGAGCAAGTTCGAGTCGAATTTACTTCTCGAGGACTGTACACACACGATGAGGGGTCAGGGGCGATCGAGTGAGTTTAATTCTCGAAACCCATGACCACGTTCCTGACTAACTGTATGGGGGTCTTTATGACCTATGTCAAAAAAAAAAGTGTAAGTGACGTGAAGTAACCATCTTTTTTTAAATTTTGACTTCAAAAATATGTCAATTCCATCACAAGCATCAACTTAGCGACAACTTGGGTATAAAATTTCATTTAATCATGCACTATTATTATATACAAAGGTTGTATGAGCTGCTGAGCTAACTTCACTAAAAATCTCCAAATTCTTAGAAATTGAGAGCAAGCTGCTTATGTTGTTTCAGATCATTCCCATAACTTGTTGCATCATACTCTTCAACTTCAAAGTGTTCTTCTGAATAAGTCCTCTGGAGAAGCGGTTTTTGCCGAGCTTTGAGAGACTGTGATCTCCCATCTTCGCCTCTCAGTAGCTTTACAACCTGCACAGAGGATAAGCAAAATGATTGTTTGTTCTATTACCATGTATGGATATATCAATGCTGAATAGGACCAGATATATGCCTGGCACATGCGGGGCCGCAATATAGAAGATGGTTCGATGCACAGAGCAGCTGTTCGTATCGTTCGGTTTAGCTGAGCAACATCATAGGCATTGTCAAGTGAAGGATCGGCAAGCTCTTTGATGTTGTTTGTTTCAAGTAAAGGCTTAGCCTGAATGTGGAAATGATTGGATATTGATTTTTCTTTGAAGGTAGAATAAATGTAGTATGAATTCAATGATAAAAGACTTACCCATATCACCAGGCTCTTCTGTGATGAATCCACTGCTTTTCGTCCCGTTATGAGCTCAAGAAGTAATACTCCGAAAGCATAAACATCTGTCTTCTCGTCAACTATCCCGTGCATGAGATACTCAGGAGCAAGGTAGCTTAACAAGGAGATAAAAGAGAGAAGGAATAACAAAGAGATTTAAATGTAGGTTGAGAATCATATTGAACTGATAGCTGCTTGAAGTTTCAAGGGACAAACCCAAAAGTTCCTTCAAAACTTGATACTGTGTGATGAGTCATTTTATCGGGCAACCACTTGGCAAGTCCAAAATCACATATCTGAATCACATTGAATAATTTGCCATGAAAGAATATAACTCAACAAAGGAATATACTACTTCAGTGAAAATCCATAAAAAAAAAAAAAAAAAAAAAAAATTTGATACAAAATGAATCAGTTTCTGATTCTATGACCACATCAAAGAAAAATATAATTTTATGCTGATAAATGTCACAAACGTAACTCATTTAATAGCACAAAAGTAACACAAGTCATAGTTTCACATTGACAAGAGGTTTCTTTATCTTTCATGGCTATTAATCATCCCACTTTCTTAAGAATTGCACATTCTTGTAGATAATGGAAAAATCCGAGGTACTCATATCCAATAGAATTCAAGATATAGACCAAATTGGTATAGTATTTTAAAGGCTAATGCATTTTTATTTAAACAATTGCATAAGCCTTCAAACAGTTAGATATGATTAGATTCAGACAGAGTGGTGTGGAACTATGGTAATATATCACACATATTAGTCTCAGAGATAACATGGGAAAGATTAAAAATGATTTTAGTGTCCAAAGAAATCTATGAACTAAAATAGTCAAGTAAGCTGCCTTTTACTGGAAATCATAAGCATCCCCGAAACGATGATTGGAGGAAGTGCAATCATTTATCTCTATCATTTTGGTCTTTATAACTTGTGTCAGTAATCCTTCAGAAATACATTCAACTCCAATCTTGTGTTTTAGAATCCCCACAAAATGATGGAAATTCTCCCTTACGCCCCCATGGGACTTCTTAATTCAAACAACAGGTGTTCAACATTTGCTAATTAATTTTGCTTGTAATCTATCTAAACATTTAAGTATAAACAAGAAGCACACTCATATTTTCATCCGATTCAACTTCATACCTGAGGCTCAAAGTCTTCTGTTAGTAATATATTGGCAGCCTTGATGTCTCGATGGATGATGCGCCTTTGGCACCTCACATGCAAATACTCGAGACCATCAGCGACTCCTAGAGCCACCTTGTATCTAACACTCCAATCCAATTTTTTCTTCGATCCTTTATATATATATATAAAAGAAAACAATAGAAAAAGAACAACTCCTAAAAGTCTCACCGTGAAAGAGGGATAGTTTAAAAAACATGTTACCATGAAGAACAGAAGCCAAACTTCCATAGGTAGAGAGCCGAAAAACAAGATGCACACCTCCTTCCACTGAAAATCCAACCAACCTCGCTGTATTTGGATGATTTACATGAACTATGATACCCAATTCAGACAAGAAGTTGCCAGTTCTTTCATCAACAGATCCACGGGTTAACTTCTTAATAGCCACGAGCTGGCCATTCTCTAAACGTCCCTTATAAACTTCAGCATAGCCACCTTTACCTATGATATTCTCTGCAAAGAAACCTGAACAGTTAAAACTAGGACCAGGGGATTGTAAGAAAAAAGAGCAGTAACCTGGGAGACATTACGGCATTTTTAATGAGCTAATGAATTTTATGCACAGCACACAAAAGGCACAGATTCAAAATACATGAAACACTTTTAATGTACTGAATGTCACTAAACATAGAGTAAAATCTAAGCTGTAACATACTATGTATCAATAATAAATAAGTCCAAATTACAGCCAACTTAAAAACTTGGCATCCAATGCACGTACAAAAGCAAGATAAAAGTTAAAACTAAGATCTCTCTCTCTCTCTTGTAACACAACTTGCTCAGATCTTTATACCTGAGGTGTAGATATGAACCACCAACTAGATTGCTATATTCAATCGAAAAGTTTGTTAGAATCATAAGCATAGAGGTGACCATAAAGGATCAACTTAATATTTAAACACCTCTTTATTGATCCCTCTTGATCAATTATTCTACTTTGATGCAACTTCTTTAGTCTTCTGTGTTTAAGATTAACAGAAAATCAAATATACCAGCGCTGAAGTTATTGGTTGCAGATTGAAGCTCTGAAAGCTTGAAGCCCTTCCAAGAAGGCTTGAATAGACAAAAACTGGAATCTATATTAGGATCAGCCCCGGAGGCCTGACTTTCTCTACTACTCCTTCCCCTCGGTATTCTCGGAATTCCAACATGAGAGAAAGTGGAGAACCTTCTCATTGATTTTGGTTTCCACAAGCGAAACAATCCTCGCCAAGGAGAAGGACCACTTTGAACTGCCCGCTGTTCACTGGTAGGAGTGCTGGCCTTTGAAGAGTTTGTGTCTGTCTCAGAAAGCTGCAAGCCATCTTCTAGGACTCCTCTGGGAGATGAGTCTTCATTTGCTTCTATTGTCTCCTTATCATTCTCTAAGGACCTCAGGTCTATGAATCAAAATTATAATCTGTGAACAGAAATTGACAAAGAAGATGAAAAATACTAAGAGTGAGACAAGGAATTACCTTGAGCAGAAGCAGAAACAGCCACTGATTTTTTCTTGAAGATGGGGAAGAACTTCTCCCTGAAAATACCCACAAATTAATCAAATAAAATGTCATTTAATGGACAAACAAGATTTGTAATGATCAGTTTGAACAACAACAAGAGCATGCAATAATTATTATCACTTGAAATGACTACTAAAAGTTAGAAATTTGAAACTCTCGGCCAACAAGAGATTCAGGAAAAAGAAGATTCTCAAAGCTTAAATTACATGTAAAAAGTTTTATAGATAGAGTTGAAAGATTGACAAAAAAATAATAATATCTTGAGATACTGATGAATGACAGAAAATGAAGGCATGAGGTGAAGATATAGCTCAGATATTTTAAGGATAACATCAATTTTATTCTACAGTGGCATTAGCTTATGCAAAAAGCTTAATATTGACTAATTGATAATTTGGTTGATCTTTGGGCATGCAAGTCTAAAGGTAATTTATCTTTAAGTTGTGGTCCTTGCTAAAACCTACTACATGATCTTAAATGCAAGAACTGGACTGTGTATTCAACGATAAAAGGTAAAGGGTTTAAGTCCTACATAGAACACCAAGAATGCATATAAAAGGCAAGATCCTAAGTTTAATAAAACAAATTCCCTAGAAGGAAAATGTTTGAAGCCCTACTTAGCATTACAATTGTCCTGCATTAATTCAGCCTCTCCTTCCTTGAAAAATACATCTTTATGTCTACCAGGAGGCAAACCTTGCAGCTGATGCTACTACTCCATTTCTAACACATTCAACATGTTGCTGAATTTACAATTAATTCCAGTATCCAAGATTTGCATTCTGTTGGCTGTAACTGTAGACATACTTTAATTCCATGACTTTTTTCAAGATTCAAAAAAAAAAAAAAGTATGAATGAAGCCACTTTCTTTTCTGCTAAAAAAACAAAGCCAAGGAGAAGTTACAGAAAATAGAACAGAACACACAAGGCCAAAGCTCAGACCTTTCCAATCCCCTGAGATCAAAACAACAACAAAGAAGAAGTGGAGAAAAACAAGAGCCAGAATGCTATAAATCCACAACAAAAGCAGAAACCACACAAAAAGGATCCAACGCACCAACTTTTCCTATAATAACTACAGCAACAAAGACTAGAGAGGATTCAGCAAAGCTATCACACGATACAAGATTCCATCTTTCAAGCTTTCCATACAAAGAAAAGTCGATGAACATACATACCTCGACAAAGGAGCAGCCTTCATGAGCTCCTCCATTAGACACCCTCACAAAACAAAACAAATCAAATCAAATCATTCACAAAAGCAAGCCATATATCTTCACAAACATCCCAAATGCCTCAATCTCCCTTACTCTCGTACGAGAGCTGTGGATCCAATGTGAAGTGGCATCCATGGAGGTCGGAATCCGAAGAGGCCAAAAGGTGAGCAATGGTGGTGGGGGCCTTTGGTTTGCCCGAGGCTTCGCGCAAGGACAGCCGACAGCATCGGAGGGCAAGGAGTGGCCCCGGATGTCCGCCACGTGGCATCATGATATCACTTCGCGCGCGCCCCTCGCGCCGGTCCGAGAGCCCAGTGGGTCCCAATGTCAATCTGATTTAGATTATACTAATGTTCTCCTTCTCTATTTTTATGAGTTTTTCTAAGTGTTTAACACTAGAAAAATAATTATATTATTTTTTAAATCTTTTAAATTATGATTTCAACCAGGAATCATTAGGATGATATCGTTTAGATATCTTTAATCATTGGATTGACGAATAATACCGTTTTGATAATGTTAATTATTATACAAATATTTTATTATGATACCGTTTGGACATTTTTAATCATTTTATTGTCAAATAATATCATTCAGATATTTTTAATTATTGTACAAATAGTTTTATAATGATTTCAGTGATCATTTTTATTATTTATATGAAAGTTAACAAAATCTTGCTTAGAAAACCAAAGCGACGAGGTGAGAGTATTAAATAAATGATGAAAACCATTTAATTTTTTCTACCCACCTAAATCCGATATATATAAATGCATGTATCCCAAGAGAGTTCGGTGGTAAGCAGTATGGCTACTTTTAAAGAGTAATAAATAAAGTTTTTAATATATATATATATATATATATAAATATATATGATAATTAATTTGATAATAAAAACATTTAATAGAGATAAATTGGAAATGGGTATACATCACAGTCCAGGGGCCAGGACCATACAATAATTACAAGTATATGGGTGACGTACGGAGGGAGTCAGCCGCACATGTATGTGTTGATCTTTTATAATTCTATTCTCTTGTTTTATATTATATATTGATATCTCTTAGCTCAATCTAAGGATGGAAACAAGCTTTGAAATTTTATTGATGTATCACAAGATAAATCTGGTGTCATATTTATTCTTGAGGCTTCTTGTTTTTTCTCCAAACGTATATAACTTTTACGAGTAATGTTTATGCCCAAGATGTCGCTGGAGACTAGGCATTATTCTTAGGTGGCTCTCTACATATAAACAAAAAAAGCATAAAGGTTCTCACTAATCTGTCTAAACAACTCTTGAAAGCAAAGGGCCTCTCATTCCAGAGGAGTAACTGAGGAAGTGAAAATCACTATACATGATTTAAGGAATAAAATACAAACCCATGCTCTATGCCTTGCTTGAAGCCTTCTACACTTGGCTACTTCATCCCTCATTCATTCAACATCAAGAAAGCATTACAGCTATATGACTAATAAATGTTTAAAATTCTTCAACATGAAAATTGCAGGGTAATTATAGAAAATATAGGTGTAGGAATAGACAATCTAACCATTCCCATGGGGGTAAGATGCAAAATGGCATGAGAAAATTAAACAAATAGTAATGGAAGTTCAATCCCAGAGGCATTGGTTGATACATCTCTGGGATGTTATTGTTGAAAAAACAAAGATAGACATTGAGCAGGTAAATGTTGAAGGCCAAAGTCTGGGATTCAAATCTAGCCAGTGAGAGCTGATGCTCCTGATATAATCTCAATCAGCTCCGTTGTGATCGATGCTTGACGGGTCCTTCACAAAGGTAACAAGAAAGAGAGTGTCACCTTTTAAGCATGCAAATACGAGTACACACACAGCATTGAGAGAGAGAGAGACCTGTTATAAGTGAGAGTGAGGCGATCAAGCATTTCACCAGCATTTCTGCTGGAACTGTCCATAGCCGACATCCTTGCTCCTAGTTCACTGCAGGCATTTTCCAACACAGCATTAAACAAGACCTGCAAGACAAAGTAGTGTCGAGGGAGATTGATTATAAAACAAATACAAATTATCATTGTTGATGTAAAACCATACAACTACAAAGTTAAGTATATAAACAAAAAGAATAAAAATCCATATAGCACTTAGAAGTAGTGAGTATAGGAAAAATCACATACACAAGAAAATTGGAACTCTGCAAGATTCTGAAGAATCTCAGCTTTGGTTTCACCCCCTTCAATTTCATATGAATCTAAATCACCAAGTTTGCCGCCGGCTTCAGACTCTCTTTCCACAATCTGAATAAAAAGTTCATCAGGTAAGATCCTTTCAGAGAATGCTGAAATAAGCTTACTACAACTGTTTAAAAGGTTAAGGATCTATAAGTCACCTCAGGAGACAATATTGTGGAAATAGTAGGCAGGAACGAGACAACTGACTGGAACTTGTTAAACACAATCCTCAAAGCATCATATTCTACATTCTTCAAGATATCATCCGCAAGAACTGAAACCTGATGCATTAAAGAACATAGACAGCCAGTTTGAGAAAGAAAATGTCAGAAACACATAAGGACATGCAATAAATAATCATCATATTCTAGTATAAATACAAATTAGTACACCTTGGTGATTTGACTCTCAAATATCAATGAGCATGATTATTAGTTATTTTCCTTTAGAAATAACATTCATATGCACTTTTTTTCTGATCCATGAATCAGTTGGCAAAACTAGGGTGTGGAAGATATTGCAAGATTGGTAAAATCTCACAAACGAATGAAGTAATGAATTTTTTTATCCATGAGAAGCAAAACCTATATGCATAGAATAAGAGAAAACCCTATTTTCTTTTTTTATGGCAGAAAAGATATCCATACATTTCACATGAAGAAAAAGAGGCAAAAGTTCGCTCCGTGTTCAATTTAACCAGGCTGCTAGTGAGAGGGTCCAGAGAACTAAATTTCAGATTTAACTGACCAAAGAGAAGGAAGAGACATTTACAAACCTAGAAATCACTGCAGTAAGGTGCAAAGTAATGTTAGCTCTCACCTGTGCTAATGATAGCGTTTACTTTCTAGCTTTTTATGTTCCCTAAAATCCAAGCAGAGGCATGGTTTTGGGTGCATTAGTATCGATCAATTACTATTAAAAATTCAAATATAACAATTATTTACAGCAAACATGCTAATTTTCATTTTTTTTTCAAGATAAAATGAGAAAGCAAAGGCATTAAAATATCATCCAAAAAAAATGTTTAGTTCGCAAGAACAAGGAGCTAGAAATAGAACATCCATAAAAGAGGTCCCTCAAAATGTAACACCTAATAACTGTTGAAAACCACCAAACATGAAATCCATTTCAATGAAATCAGATGATATTCTGGTTATCTCCATCAATAATCACTTCCAAAAATATACTATGCAAAAGTAATAATCATAATAATCAAATTAATCAGATGGTATTCTGGTTATCTCCATCAATAATCACTTCCAGAAATATACTATGCAAAAGTAATAATCATAATAATCAAATTAATTGACCTGAGTATAATTGAGAGGATTCTTCTGCAACTCAGATATGGTCATCTCAATCCGGTTCTTTGAATCACGCATCAGCTGAACCTTTCCCTTCTCTCCCAATATAACATACTTTACTGCCTTCTCAGGGCCTGATAGCAAGAAATTGTTTTCAAACTATGGTTAGATCAACAAATTTAAACTACAAAATCAAGATACCGTATCCGCACAGTACCAGCAGTCACTTTGAAAAGAGATTTGCTAATCTTGACAGATGTTGAATTGATGCCACCACAAAGACCTTTGTCTGAGGAAATAGTAACAATAACGTTCTTCTTCACATCAACACCTGTAGGTGCAACCAGTCAGGCAAAATATAGCAGGTAGTATAGAGAGAGAATGGAGGTGATAGACTAATAACTGTACACAAAAAAAAAAAGATAGAATCATCTGGTACCCAGCCATGAAACATCTGCCAAGTTTCTGCTACAAATCTAATACTACTTTATGCTACCGAAGTGCAGATAATTGTTTTCCTTCTCATTAGCATTTCTTAGCAAGAATAAACTAAAGAAAGTTTTGTTAGAAAACCAGTTATCAGGAAGAACTTTATCCATGTGAAATCCATACATAGATTTTGTGTTCTGGTACAACAGCCAAACAACATATGCCACAAGCCTACAATATATATAGCCATACATGGATTTATACTGATATCTAAGTATAGGAAATGGATTTTTCTCAATACACGAGGGCTAGGAGGTATTACACCCCCCAACATTGTAATCCTTGATAATCTTGGGCCAATGACCATAGCAGAAAGCCCCTCCATTTCCCTTCCTTACAAGCCAATTCTAATTGAATCCAAGTTTCTTTGAGATTTAGTCTAGTCCAACCTTGTCTACTGAGACCTAAACAAATGATGGACCCTTGGGAGGGCACCAGATTATTCAGTCCTACAAATAGCATCAATAGTCATCAATATCTAGCACTCTCAGCTGTTCAACTCAAACCTTCGTGTGAAATTGCTTGATAGTGAATGAGTACAAGTCCACACTAGTTTTTATAGATGGACTTTGGACATAAAATAAAGAAACAAAGTGGATAAAGGTTTGAGGCAAATGAATGTTATGCGAACAACCGTTGGCAAGGAAGAACCTGCGAGCACTAAAGCAAAATCCACTAAAAGTCAACAAGCACTAACTGTTACCATTGAGGAATATTGGAAGATAATGGTTGAGGCAAATGAAGGATTTGTGAACAACTGTTGGAAAGGAAGAACCTATGAGCACTAAAGCAGAGTCTATTGAAAGTCTGCAAGTGTTACCTATTATCATTGAGGAATATTGGATTAGAATAACAGATGTTGAATCCTCCAAGAATAGAAAAGAAAAAATTAAGAATGTGGACCAAAGATGATTGATGATATTTGGTATGCAATGAAGTCAAATGGGAAGGCTGACAAAACCTAAGGGAAATAGAGAGAGTATGTGAATGAACCAAGTCAAATAATCCATGAGAAAAACTGGATAGTATCATATCTTGCAATCCTATTGAATTTGAAAGTCTGAAAGCATTTTACCAGCTAACTCATGGACAAAGATATATACCAACTCATATTTTCCTTCATTAAATATTTCAAAAGAGACCATGACCAAGCTAAGAAATCCAAAAGTGACCAGGTATTATGATCCTATTAATTTGTCAGGGGCCTGATATGAATTAAAATGGTTGTTGAAATGACTAGGAAATTTCATACTGATGTTGTGCATATCTTGGATTCATCTCAATCAAACCCATATATTAATTATGGTAGATTTGAAATACTAAACCACAGAGATTTTGCATAAAATATTAGAAGCCTTTCCATGACGGCTCTATCAGAGATATTCCTATTTATCCTACAAGGAAATGAACCATGAGAACAAGAACAAGAATGCATACTAGGGACATCTCCAAGGAGTGCAGTGAATGGTTGCCAAAAGCCGCGAGAGTTTTCAGTCCTAACTTGCACTGCCCTCAGCTTCGATGCTGCAACCATCTTCATTGCCTTTGTGATTTTCTGGATGTTCTTAACACTCTTCATCCGATTCCTCACTGCAAATCAAAAGTGACCACTAAAAACACACAATAATATAACAAAATCACCAGTTTAATCTCAAAGGCTGAGGCAAGAAAGGCCCCTACCAATTTGGGTTGAAATTCCACGAACACCTATGGGACTAGATTCTCTGCCAATTAGAAGCTGAAGTTAGAAGTCCCAAAAAACCAATGGCCACAATGCAAACAAAGAAAATCCAAGCGAAGGAATGAAGTTGATTCGCAATATGGATCTCTCAAGGGATCTGAGAGAAAATAAAAAAAGAATCCATTTGCCAGAAAACCTATCCAAAACCATGCCAAGGACTCATCTTTAAGCGATTATCACGGATTCCTCAACGTACAATCAATCTCAAAACTACCATTCGTCAGAACATAATCCAAAGAAAAGAGCAAAATCGGACGATTGATCATCCGCAGGTTCGATTCACGAAGTTCCAACACTAAAGCTCAAACTCCAGAAATAATGCAGCAAAAAACACTAGATTTAGACAAATCAACGATAAAAACACAAGGCTTCTCAAGATTCCTCCGACGAATCCACGAGGGAGAATAAGATTGATCGATAGGGGTTAGGGTTAGGGTTCTCACTCAGAGCAGATCGCGGATCGAGCCAATACCGGGGAGGGATTGGGGGAGAGGAGGAAGCGCCTCCCCTCCCTTCTCAGCGCCGCCATCGCCATCGGAGATACGCCTGTGAGATGAAAGATCAGAAGAATGGGCTGCAATTGATGTCGCCGAGCAGAGACTGCCCTTTTTAGTTTACAACCCTGTTCTTTTTGCAGATACACCACTCAAATTTACTAAATTACTTGTTAGTCCTTGTTTCTTCATATTTTGCATATACGTGCTCCTTGGTTTATCTAATTACCAACAGACCCATGTTTCTTCATATTATTATTTGTTTCATTTGGAGTGAACTTGTGAAGAAAATTATCAATGCCTTCAAAAATTGATTGTTAGTTATTCTTCTCATTCCCTCTTTTAAAAAATTATTATTACATACTTGAAAATTATATACAGCCACTTGTTTTTTTTCCGACACAATGAACATGATTCAGGTAAATGTACATATCATATCAGTAGTTCATCATCTGTGATACATTCATCGAAATATAAAGATTTCAAGCCAGGGTCAACTACGATTGAATTCTGCAAACTTATATAACTGTGGTAGACCCAAGACAGAAATGTATATCACCACAAATAAATATAAATATAGAAAACTGACACATTTGCCCGATGAATCTATACAAAGCGGAAAAACAGAATGAAACAACACAAGACTCAGTGAAGGTTTCGACTGATCAGGCCCTCAAATACAGCATAAAGATCCTTGTTATCGGGGCCGAATATCTCATCAGCTTTTCTAAGTGTTTCCTGAAGATGGACAAAAGAATTTCAGATATAGGACCAGAATTATGCATGAAAATTTCGACAGAGCTTGAGTATATAGCAAGTCATACCTCTCGTGTTTGTTTGTGTGAGTTCAATTCTTTGACATTTGCTAGGAATGAGCTGAACTGCTCGTAAGACAAACGGCTCCTGAGAAACAGAAACAAGAGCAAGTGAAATGCTATTTCCATTATTATGGCCCAAGAACTAATACCACAACAAATTCTTGAAAGTAACAAAATGAAAAAATTGAATCTCGGTCTTGTCAAAGATGGTCCTTTCTTGTGTCTGGATGCACCCAGAAATAACTATATGATTGGTGATACCAAATGAAGATATGAAAAGTATCACTCTTTTTTCACAATAAGGCTCTTGGAACGTACCGGACTTGGCGAAAGAACTCTTTTCCATCAACCCGGGTTCTTCCTGAGACCATCCAAAGAAGTTGGATATGTAAAAGAATTTAGAAAAAAAAAAAACAACACAGGGAATTCACTTATCAATTATCATCTATAATATAATGCAGTGTGTAACAAGTCAATGCCATTTGTTTCTACAGAATACATATCAGCAGCAAAAGCCCAACAATTTAGAGATTATGCTTGCTCATTTCCCTGCTGGCCCTACTTGTGATCACTATAATGTAGAGCTTGGCAGATGCAAATGATAAAATTGGATTCCAGCTGCCGCTTTCTTCGGAGAATGAAATAAAACTTGATACAATTATAATTATCATTGTTTCTAGAAAATGTAATCAGTTGTTCAACATCCTAAGATAAAAAAAAAAAGGCAGCCCACTGCTACAAAACTCCCACTATGCGTGGAGTTCGAGGAAGGGTCGGACCACTTGTCTATTGGATGCAGCCTTACCCTTTTAATTTTTTATTTTTTATTTTTTTTTATACAAGAGGTTGTTTCCATGACTCGAACTCGTGACCTCCAAGTCACATGGCGACAACTTTACCGTTGCACCAAGGCTCCCCTTCATAGTTTGCAAATTAAATACATTCCACTCAAATTAAGCCAACCACAGAAAAGAGAGTTTATAACATATTCACTTCATAGTTTGCAAAATATTAAAATGCAAATAAAAGGCATACTTGCATTTGTTAGATTATCTATCAAGTCAGTAGCTAACCTGTTTGAGGTTCTGAGTCAAAAGGAGAGGACATCGAGCTGTGGGTACTTGATGGTAATGAAGAATAAATTGATGACCTTTCATCAAACATGTTCCTGGAACTTGAAAAAGAAATAGAATGTCGTCGAGGAGACACTGGATTAGATAATCTTGTAGGTGATCTCGTTGCTGAATGCCTTGGGGGAGAACGAGGAGGGGTCAAACTTGGAGTGGTACTGTGGGATGCTAATGAAGGACTCTGTGCTATGCTGTCCTTAGAAGCTGCAAGAGAAACCAAAAGCAAGAAAGACTAAATATAAAAAAACAGATATTCATTAGCTATTAAATATTTCAGCTCTAAATTTTCATCTTCTGAATTAGACTTACCATTATCCTCATAAATCGAGCTCCCAGATTCTGAAATCTGAGACTTTGGAGAAGACAATTTTAAAGCGGGCAGCACAGTTTCCTCTTCTGAACAGAATAGAACTATTCGTCAATGGTTCACATATGAAGCACTTCAATCCAAGACTTTTGTTGGATTAAAGAGTGTTGAGAAAAAAAAAAAGATAAAATAAAGTGAAAGACAATGATAACAATAAAATAAGAGCAAATTTCAATAATGCATTTTCTGAGATTTGCTTATCCATCTTATTTTCTCCATCTAACAAAAATAAGAAAACAAGTTAGTAACTTATTCCTCTCACAAAAAGAGGGTGATGGGTACGAATCACGCCCAAGGCGTAGGCGTGGTTCTAGTGGCTTGTCCACATTTATCAAAAAAAACCAAAAATAAGAAAACATTCTTCCCTCTTCTTTTCTTTTCTTTTTCCTCCACTTCCCTATCAATTCATACACAACATAAATGAGCCCTGAACACATCATATCTTAAATACTTGACATATAGATCTTTAGATATCAACAATGAAATTGTGTATGAGCCATAATAAAGTTTATATTCACAGAAACTGGTCCAAGTATACCTCCAAGCAGTAATCCTGTTGAGTCACTAGAAGCATCTGCTGTTTGCCGTGGAATCACTTTGGTAGCTCCTAACTGCTAAAATGACACTATTAGTTGGGCTGCCATCTTGACCAAACAAGACATCTCACTAATTTATTTAACAGGCTATTGCTCCAGCATAAAAAATAAAAATAAAAATAAAAAAAGGTTGCTATTAACAGGTGTAGAGATTACTCACTGTATTGTCCTCCTCCTGAAGTGATTGCATAAGCGTCTTTCTGAACATCTCCAACTGCACAATAGAAAAAAAAGAAAAAAGGAAAATATATTCAGTTATCTTTGAGGCAAGAAAATCATTTTGCACGCTTCAGCTTCTCTGCTGCATATTTCAAAGCCTCAACTACATTCAAGAAGAAATTAAAAGGATACTCGCAGATATTGAAACTTTTTTTTTTTTTGAGATACTTGTGCGAGACTCTTATGAGTTATGAGTAAGAGTTTGGTAATTGCTGCAAAGGACATTTTGATTTAAGCATACAGTTTAGTTCTTTTTACATCAATCTACTTTCATTTTGCGACAGGGATTGATACATTGATAATATACACAAATAACAATATAAGTTCGTGTTTGTGACTCCTGACTTACACAAATGCATCTATAAAATTTTGCAGGAGCATTAGAAAGGTCAAAGATAGACAGACAGGATCCTTCAAGGGAAAATCTTGTTACCAAATATGAAGTTCAAAGTTAAATAAAACATTCACAACCGCAGGTAAATCAAAGATAAACGTCACAGTGCTGAGGGAGTTTGAAAGTAATAAACTAAATATGGAATCTGTGAAGTCAACAAAACCCTTAAAGAAATGTGTTGGCGAGGTTTATAGGATAGAAGCATTGTCACAGAACATAGTAGAGATGTCCATGACTAGTTTAACGCATAAAATTGCAAAAATAAAAGGATCCCTTATATTTTTTAAGTTGGGAACAGAAGAAAATTATCAGACACCTTCTTATGCAGCATTTTTAGCTTTCATCATCAAAACTACTTTGTTGAATATAACATACTCTGAATATAATTGGGGACAAATAATTTCTTGGTTGTGTCTACCAAAAATTACATCATACAAAATTATGAATAATATACACACTTTCAACTTGATAGGTATTAACAAGGATTACTGTGAGAATCATTGTTAACCTAAGTATTGATTGAAACCAACCTCCCTAAATAACATCTCTTTTCTGGACTAAAACTAATATCCATTTAGGAATTTCCAATCAGGGGACAACAAAAAGCATTGAATTCACACAAAAATTAAGGTACAGTCATCCATTTTTTAACACCACTAAATATTCAGATTTCATTTTAACAATTAATCACAAAGTCTAATCACAAAGACCATCCTTCAAGCAATCCTCTCCGGATAGAGTGTCATGAAAGTCATAAAAAAAAAGCAATTTTGAGTCTTCAAATTTACATCTTGCAGCCATTGAGAGTCAATTGAGTGATTCTAACAAGCAAACTGAATCAAATGAATCAAAATTCAAGAAGAACAAGATGAAGCTCAATTCATCAATCACCTTGGAGACATCCCGGTTGAGCTTCTTGACAGTGTTCGACAACGAAGCATTCTCGCTCAAGAGATTCTCCTGCACAAAAACAAAGATTTAGCGAAGGGACTTGGGGAGAGCAATGGAGCAGTATATCAGCGACCTTCTCCTCCTGAGCTCTGGCGAGCTGCTGCGAGACTTGGGAAGCGGAGGCGTCAAGGGTCTCGACCTGGGCGCGCAGCTCGGCGATGAGGTCGTCCCTCTCGGCGAGCCATTGGCGGAGGCGGGAGGCCTCGGCCTCGAGCTTGGAGACTCGGGTGGCGAGGGCGATGGACGTGATCTTGCGTGCGACGTCGAGCTGCTCGAAGGGGTCGGAGGGCAGCACGGAGAGCACGTCATCGGGGAGATCGAAGCCATTGTTGATCTTCGACCCCGCCATTACTTCGCTCCTTCTCTTGTCCTTTATTTCTTTTTTCTTTCTTTCTTTTTTTTCTCTTTTTTATATCTTTATTATTTAATTTATTTATATATATATATTGGAAATCAATGTGTGGCTCGTGGCTTCAATGGATTAGATTGGGTTTAGTGGATAGGGAACAAGGAGATGTGTGGCAAGGAATCATTATTAGGTGCTTTTACATATATACCCATCTAAACTTTGGCGATTTTTTTAAAATATTTTTTTTGTTAACTTAGGATTTTGTATATATGTAATTTAAATTAATATTATTATAAAACATTTTTAAAAATTTAGTTAGCTTTTAGACATGAAAATGCTTGTATATGTTAGCATGTAATCTGGTTAAGCCACGTGAACCACCTGGATCTCCAGCTAACTGATGATGACTTCTAGTGTAGAAGACTTGGTTGTGGGTGTTCTCTTCTTCGAGTTCACCTATAATGGGAACAAGGAAAGGGGAAACTAGTGAGAGAGGGTGGGGCTCTATTGCCCGTGCTCGCTCTGACGATTAAGTGAGTCAACTGATCGGAGAAGAAGGAGGAGAAGGTTCTTTGAGCTTAAGATTGCTTACCTTGTCTTCTGGTGGTCTGCCCTTATGTATCCTCCCCCCTTCTTGGGCTTCGTGCCTCTGTAGTATGTCTTGTCTTGTCCCTCATTATGGGGAGAATATCCAACAATCCTTTCTATCCCTGTGGGTGGCCTCTTTTGTCTCTCTAGGGTAGCGTCTCTTGGAGACTGCGCCTCATTATCACAAGAGAGAGGCCGGGATGATGGCACGTGTAGAGTAGGATCCAGGGTGTATCACTAGCCGCCCCCCCTCTCCCCCCGAATTCCCAAGGTCTTTATGTCCTCAGGTCAAGTTCAGGGTTCGGGGGGAATGTCGGTGGGTGTGGAAGCCGTGATCTCCCGCTTTGTTGGGGGACTTTATCTCCGTACTTTCGAGGTTGTGACAGGGGAGATATGATCTGTGTCGTGTTGTTTTGATGATTGGTTTCGCCCTTTTGAGTTTTAAGGAGTTCTTTTTTGAGGGATCGACAAATGTTGTAGCAGGGGGAATGATGAGTACAGTGCCACGTATCAGATTCCCAATGGATCTGACGCCGCCAGGAGTCAATCGCGACCATCACCCTTCCAACTCTTGTATTTAAATTGCGTTCGTTTCAGAATTTTTCGTTTCTTCATAGTTGCTCCATCATTTTTCACAAAGAGTTTCCTCTGGGTCCTTTGTCCCAGCCTCCTACGTCCAGTTAGTGCCTCCGGTTAGGATAATGGACGTTCTTCCATGGTTACTGAAGCTAGGGGGTCGTGTTGGGGTCTTCTTCCGCCGTGCCGGAGGGTGTTGGTATTGCCACAATAGGTAGCTCCTTGTCCCCTGGTGAACTTGCGCGTGCAGCTCGCGAGTCTCTTCTTAGGTTTCCTCCCTTCACATGTAGACTTCCTAGGGCTGATTAGAGGGCTGACAACCCTCTGGACGGTGAGAATATTGCCTTCCACGTGGACACTCTTTCTTATGGGCTTCGACTTCCCCTCGCCCCCATATTCCGCGAGATCCTTCACTATCATCATTTGTGCCCCATACGATTGGTCCCCAATTCATGGAAAGTCCTCTGTGGGTTTGTTATGATTTTCCAATAGTGGGGTTGAAACCGATCTTGCGTTGGTTCCGTCTTTTTTGGGCCCCAGCTCATCTCTCTCTAGTGAGTGGAGAGACAAGTTATTTTTTGTTTCTTGTAAAGAGCCCTGGAGGGTTCCTCTTAAGTGTGAGCGGCCGAAGATGAATACTGCTTATGAGAAAGGGGAGTCAGTCGAGGAGAAAACTCAACTGGAAATTCTTCAGAGTTTACCTAAAATTCCTTTTAGACCATCTCATAACCTCAGGAAACCTCAAGGATCACGGTCTTTTTCTGGCAATGGGTAGGGGATGGTGAACATCTCACATTATTGCCAAGTTCCTGGCATGGTGTGCTTATGTTGTCTTATTTTTGGCAGGTCCCAGGATGGACTTGGACAAACTGGTAAGCTCCCTTATTCCCATGGCCCGCATTTCCTCATGTGCTACACCTATCAGAAAGAAGAGGAAATAGGTGAGTGAGCCTTGTGGTCAGGACGGGAAGTCCGATGAGGATTGGCTTGACTCCTTGAGCGACTGGGAAAAGGAGGCCTCAGCTATGGAGCCAGGGAGCCGTCCTTCTCCAGTTGTGATGACCGAGGCTGGCGAGGAGGATGGTGTGGTGGTAATTGGTTCCTCCCGGCGCGCCTCGTTTGCTCCAGGGGTTCATACCTTAGATTCGACTTTAGCTGGGACTTCTCAGGACGACAGTGCTATTCTTACTGAGGTGGGAGAAATACCTTTTCGGGACCACATCCCAGATACTTTGGGTGTTACGACGAAGGCTACCACGACCCCCGGAAGAATTCATTGTCAGGATTCAGAGAGGGAGTTGCCAACTTTGTCCAAGCGATTATTGGCTGACCGTCTCTTCTCCTTTAACTTAACGGTATAAGACTTGTCCTTCCGACGTTTTCCCTATGTGTCCTCCGTCACCCTGTCTTATTTTGTTTCAGGTTAGCCAGTTTTTGGATCACACAGCCCAACGTCTTCGAAGCGAGGCGGATGATGAGAAAACCACCAGTGACTTATTGAACTTGCTTAAAGCCGAGGTGGTGGATTTGAGCAAGTTGATGAAAGAGCTTCAAGCGTCCTTAGTACGCATCGAGAAGGACCGAGACAGCTGAAAGGGAGAATGCGAGGTCTCGAAGCGATTGTGTGACGAGTTAGGGGCTTGGGAGAAGCTTCTTTTAAACAAGAAAGAAACGGTTATCAAAGAACTGGCTGTGGCTAATGGGCTTATGCAGACTCTTCAGCGAAAGCAAGATGCTGTCGTTCGGGATTTGGTTGCGACCAAGAAATCCTTGGAATCCGTTGAGAAGGCATGTGAAGACGAGGAGGCCCGGAGAGATGAGCTTATCAGCGCCAGTATTGACCATTATGTAGGCTCCCATTCATGGGCAGAAGATTTGGAGAGGTGATAGAGAATCATCTTCAATCCGGAGAATTCCGGACCTTCCTGAATGATGAACATCAAAGAGCGGCCGACGAAGGCGTGGCCAGATTCAAAGCCAATGCTAAGTTCTAAGAGGTTGCTCAAAAGGGCGCCAAGAATGGTTTCTCCAAACTCTGGCTCGCACTCGTCCTAACCTGCCACTTGGGACAATTCATTATGTAGAGGCCATAAAGCTTTGAAAGGAGATTCGGCGAGAAGAGAGGGTCGAATCCCCCCCCCCCTCAAACTTTCGAAGATTGCATGGCCTGGTTGTACCCGCGTGCTTTCTGCGGTCGTGACGATATCAGCTAATGTTATTTATACTTTTAGATGTAGTGACATCGGTCATGCTCCTGGGTGCCGTGATGTCGGTCACACTCTTGGGTATCACTACGTTACTCACACTCCTGGGTGCCACGATGGCGGTCACGCTCCTGGGTGAGGCGTGGGCGTACACGCTCCTGGGTGCCTCGATGTCGGTCACACTTTTGGGTGTCGCTACACTACTCACACTCCTAGGTGCCACAATATCGGTGTCGCTACGCTACTCACACTCCTGGGTGCCGTGATGGCCGTCACGCTCCTGGGTGAGGCGTTGGCGTACACACTCCTGGGTGCCGCAATGTCGGTCACACTCCTCATCATTTAGTGCAACGAAAAATGGAACTCAGACTATCAGTCTGGGCCAAGTATTCATCAAAACTACAATTTGCACGTAAGGAGAAGAACACTGATTGTCGGACACTAATATCAGCATCCGCAACTGCTGCAATAAGAAGTTTTTCCATGATCTGCAGAGAAGGCAGGTCTTGTAAATATAATGTATAATTTGCAATAATCCTAATAGTAGATCTAGATATGATTCTACGGAAAGTATAAAATTACAAATATTTCAAAGAAAATGTTGCCTTTAGAGAATCTTGAGAGGTTCACTTGATTAATCAATTTAATACATATCATTCATTATTTGCGGTTTAACTTTGATCAGCAAGTCAAAAACTAGACTCTCATACCATCAACAATCTAATGCATATGATGAAAATATATCAAGTGAAACTTTTTCCAAATGACATTTCTGAAAGTCAGACTATGGGTTTCTCCTCGAACAAAGTAAAGTAAACAACAAAACAACATGTATCTTATTTAAAAAGGCAAACAAAAGCAACAAGGCAAGCATATACAAGCCCAAATGTTTGCTTTGACAAGTTGACATCCATGGAAGACTTTAAACTATGATAGAGTTATGTATTTACATATTGCAAAAGGTTTTATGGCAAACCTCCTCCACAAGCTGGCGCCGCTTCATTCCACCAATCCGGTTGGGCCTACTTGAACTAAACTGTGGACTTGGTATACCAGCAATGGAATTTGCCGCTAATCTGCAACAACATATAACAACATCTCTTCGGGTCGTTCCATCCTCATCCTCCAAATATACAACAATAGATTCTCTAGCAAATTCAAGAAGCTCGTGACCCTGCAAAAAAAAGCCTCCATTTAGATCATTATACCAACAACAAGAGTAATCCTTCTCTCATTGATGGTAATCCAATAATATTCATTTGCAATAACATGTAGTTTGTGATTTAATAAAATTTCCCAAAGAAGCCAATAGTAGGGACGTAATTAACAGGGCAGTGGTACTGAGGAGGCCAGGCTTGATTAAATCAACCAAACCAAGATTCATTAGCTATACAAGCAAGCCTAGTCCTGAATAAGCTAGACCAAGATTCAGAATGGGCTTATTCAACTTTTTAAGATGAGCCAGCCCACGGGCCCTAAAAGTGAAGACTGTATTGGAATTTTTAGAGCAGGCATCCAAACAAGACTGGACCAATGATAAATTGATAGCCCTGACTACCACTAACATAGGAAAGTAATAGTTATTGACCTCATGGCTGTGAACCATCACTTGATGGGAGTCGCATTAGAATTTATAAAAATAACTTCAACAAACCTTGAAATTAAAGTGGGCTTGAGTTCGCAGAGCTAGAGCCACTGAGATTAGAACATTGTGGAGCATTGTTTGGTACATTCGCACGATTAACAGCAGCACCTAGCTTTGCTTGTGGGAAATGAGCCTTTGACAGAGCTATGGAAATGGAATCCAACAAGCTCTCCTGTATTGTAGGAAGCAAGGACGGAACACTGAAAAGATATACACTTATCATATAGATTCTAAACTATAAAGCAAGAATTTAATTTATCGGTAGGAAAAAGATTAATATATAAATACCTTAATGGTTATTTGCTCAAGTGCTTCAACAATAGTAGAAGAAAGATAAGATGAAAACATAGAGTCCAACAAACCACAAACATGTGGTTCCATTGTAGGACCTATAGCTTTTGCAAAGTTTCCAACACAAGCCAGAGCCTCATCTTATGGCTCCCCTCTACGAGGAGCAATCTGACAATAAAATGCATACCAACAAACGGATAATTCAAGTCAATGATCCACAAATAAACAATAGATCACATATTGCGTCGCGTAAGTGTAATGTAATTGTCAGCAAGTAAGGGATAAGTTCACCATCCAATGCACCTGCCATTTCTCCAAGAGCAATAAATCCACTAGAGCGCTCAGCTGGGTCACGTAAAACTGCAAGGTATGATCCATGCATATCTAGAAAAAAAAATAGTAAAAGTAGTTCGAGTAACATATGCATGAGGAAAAAACCTTCAAATAGTTTGTCACAAATTGGCCACACAAGAAGTGAGCAATACGAGGAAGCAATGATGTTATGCTGAGCCGAACAAGATGATCACGGTGCTCTAAGAACTTTAGAACAATAGCCGTCACATCTCTGTATCTAGGCATCATAAACTCGCATGTGTTCCTAGAAAAAAAAAAGTTTAATACGATATATTTATTCCCCGGGAATAATGAAACATGTTGGTTTATCAAGTCATGTATTATTCTTGGTTGAAGTAAGTGGTGTTTTATGCCAAAGTCAACATGTGATTCCATTTCCTTAGCAAAAAAGACAAAACAAAAATAAGAAAGAAATAATTATAAGTTCCCACATATCCCATGAACAAAAAAATCTAACAAGATCAAAAGGAGAGACAATGAAGAAGAAAAGTCCAACAAGAATGAATCCCTCAAAAGTTCTCAACAAAGTTCTCCGCACCCAGGGACAAGAACATGGTTCGAATCCCTGCGGTGACGGAGTGAATGCACGGGATTTGGTAGTCACCCGGGTGGGCCCGTTCGTGGCCCAGTGATAGTCCAGCCCATGCACGTCCTACCTGGGCGGAGACTGGGGTTTATCCCCTTTAGCTCAAAAAGTTGAGAAGTATCTAAGGAAATCCTAATATTTGGGATGAGTACTTTACACGGCAAAGATCCACAAGCCAAGTAAGAAAAAACAAAATGGCTACACCCTAGGTACCTCAAGAGTTCACCAACAACATGTAATGAGCCATGAATGCTATGGACTGAAGCATTTTTACCAAGTCCAACTTGTGCAGCTTCATACATTCGATAGTACCTGTTGTGAGATAGAAGTGAGAAAACACTCCAATAAGGAAATTAAACAAGAAACCAAATGAAATGTAGACATAAAGAAGTCATGTACAAACAAAATATTGTGCAAAAATAGTAAATAACATGTTTCAATGGCACCAACATAAATATTGGGAGCCAAAAAATCTTTATTTGGGTTATGACATCAAGAGAAGATTGGTAATCCAAGGCATAGACAAATTAGAGAAAATCAATATGAAAAGTTTTGTACGGAAACTGGGAACCATAATAGACACTTGGAGTAGTTAATTGACAAAGTATAACACAATTGACACATAGTAAACAAATGCATTAGTATAAATTTATTATGTGGATGTTGTCGACTTGTCTCTGTCAAAATTGTCATGCTTGAATAAAGTATTTTTTAGAATAACATGATAACCAATAATTCCTCCCCAAGTTGTTAGATGAGGCAGCCAAGGGCAAAAGACTAGCCCTATTACAACAATTATGTAGATGGATACCATCCAACCAAGAGTACTCTGACAGTTGCATATAATTCACATCTGCACAAGAACAAACCAAAGAGCAAATTACACATTACAGAATACACCATCGACATCCAACAAAGCCATCGACCATTTTTGCACCCATATTGATGGGTGACATTACATGCATCTTCTATTTGTAGGTGGTAAACTTAAGATGGAATGTTAGGTAAACGTTCCGTACAATAAAAAGAAGGGTTAAAGCCATTTTTGGCCCCTAAAAACAGGTAAAATGTTCATTTCCATCCATAATTTCAAAAGTGGTTCAATATGATCCCTATGTATTACATATTCCGTAACATTTGGTCTCTGACGCTGATGTTGCGTTGACGTGACATACGAATTAAATACATGTTATTATTATTTTATTTTACAAGTGGTCGTATTTTGACGTAGCGGGCTAGCTAGACTGCTGACGTGGCACGCCACATGGCAAATATTTTTAATTATTTTTTTTATTTTTTATTCTTTATTTTGTATTATTTATCATATATTATATATTATTTATTACTTATTATATTATTTTTTTATTTTTATTTATTTATTTTTTACTTTGTTTCTCTTTATAAATAAAGTTACAATTTACATTAATTTTTTTTTTCTAAAATTTAAACAAAGCAAGCTGTAGTGTTAACAAAATTTTTCTATGTCATGTAGAGGCAGTCCAGAAAAATACCCTATCTTGAGGTTGTCCCCGCGCGACAATAGAAAAATTCTGTTAACACTACAGCATATGTGGCTTAAATTAAAAAACAAAAAACTATCGGAATTCATGAAACAACGCTCACTTAGAAAATAAACGTCCCCCCTTCTCTTCCGAAACCCAAACTCTCCGTTGCGTCCGGCCGGCTCTCTTGGTCGTCTTCCTCCTCTCCCTCGTGCTGCTATTCAGCGACCTCATCCACCAGTGCATCCCGTCTACCCCGTACCCGGCTCGTAAGACCTCATTCCTCCATCTCGTTTCATGCTCTAAAGAAAATGAAAAAACGTTTCATTTTTATTCCTTCTATTTTGTTGTAGATCTCAGCTTCTCGTTGGCTCATGGAGATCTTGGGACTTAGCATGCAAGGATTTCTTCAAGGTATGATCTTAAGAATCCTAACTTTTTCAACCAATTTGAGTTGTTTTTCTTCTTTTTAGAACGAATTATCTCCTTTCTTTTGTTCCGTTCCATGTTCTTTTAGAAATTAGGTTTCTTTGATCTTCAAACTTGACCTACAGGTTTCTCTAAAATATGCTCTCAATTACTTTCATTTTTCTAGAATATGTTCTAAAAAATTCTAATTAGACATAATGCTAGTCGCAGAATGTATGATGCCAGAGTTCTTATACGAATTAACCACTGCATTAGAGTTTCAGACAGTAAAATAGGGAAACTGTAGATTGAGGAACAGTTGATTGAGTTAGTAACAGAATCAACACATAAGGCCTTAGTATGTGATAAAGATTGATAATTATTATGTAATGAGATAAGATCACAGATCATGTTATGTAAGACATTAGTATATTCTTCAGTAATTCATTTTCATAATAAGTTCGACCAAACATGTATGAACTGATTATTGACATCAGGTGTCCCTCTACTAACAAGCATGGGCCATTAGTTAGAGAGTGTTCCAAGTATGAAGCCATTTGCCCCAGCATGCAGTGAAATTTATATAGAAACCATAGAGCTCTTAGACCAAATTTTGATGGTGTTAATGTTTACACATAAGAGTCACTCTTGAAGCATCTAACACTCCATTCCTGCATCATGGAGCTCTTAAACCAAAGTTTGATGATGTTATCATTTTGTACTTCCCCTCGCTGCTTATTACCATCTTAAGGTTTATTACTTATTTAGTTGTGTTATTGTGTTGGTTGTCATTTGTCTATAAACTTCCTTTCTTTTTTCCATATTCGGATGATGGTAACCTTGTCTAATTGTTTCCTTTTTATATTGGTTTTTCTTTTCTGTAATTGTGGGATTGAAAAGAAAAAAAAAACGTTGTAAATTATTTTGCATCCAAACAAGTCTTTAGTTAGTTAAATTTTTTTCATCTATGAACTTCTTTTTCTTGATGCAGGATGGTGTTGCATCAGCTCTAAACAGGCATGTTGAGAAGGAGGCACAGGAACTCAGTGGTGAAGCCTTTTCTCAATTCATGGATCAACTGTATGATCGCATCTCTTCCCTTTTAGAAAGCAATGACTTGGCTGAAAACTTGGGTGCTCTATGGGCCATCGATGAATTGATCGATGTAACCTTAGGGGAAAGTGCCTCTAATGTCTCAAAATTCTCTAGCTATATGCGAACTGTGTTTGAGGTAAAACGAGATCCAGAAATTCTTATCCTTGCAAGTAGGGTATTGGGCCATTTAGCTAGAGCTGGGGGGGCTATGACTGCAGATGAAGTTGAGCGACAGGTTGGTTTCTTCTCAGTTCTAATAGTTGCCAATTGCTATCTTCTGAAAGTTCATTGATTAATGTGCTCACTTTTCAGATTAAAAATGCTTTGGAATGGCTTCGTGGAGAAAGAATAGAGTATCGTCGCTTTGCAGCTGTCCTTATTTTGAAGGTATGTTCATATACATCACCATCCACTATTCCATGGTATACATTCATTTGTATGATGTTTTTCAATTATTTGTTGTTTTATGGGGAATCTGAAAAGAGATCAGATGTTTATGATGAAGACTTTTTGAATTTATTGAAAACATAATCTGGTGAAGACTTTTGGATTCCGTTTATTGTGAATGCACTCTTCTTCCTTATTGAATTTAGGATCCCATTAGTAGACAGTTATTATATCCATGGTTATAGAACCATGTGCTTATTTTATGCTTGTGTCAATGGTTTTATGCATTCAACAGATTTTCCCTATTATTTATCAGCAAAGATATTTCAGTGCTTAGTATTTGAAATGAAATCTGAATCCTTTTAGTCTTTTGTGCCTATCTTGTTATAGAGATGAATTTTCTACAATATTAATTTTGAATTTTTTTTACAGGAAATGGCTGAAAATGCATCAACTGTTTTCAATGTTTACGTGCCTGAATTTGTGGATGCCATATGGGTGGCTCTAAGGGACCCCACATTGGCTGTCAGAGAAAGGGCTGTGGACGCTTTGCGTGCTTGTCTTCGTGTTATTGAAAAGCGCGAGACACGTTGGCGAGTGCAGTGGTATCAATGCGTGCTAGTTCTTTTTATTGTACTAAACTTTTACCTAATATTCCATCTTAAGTTTACTACCTATAAATAGAAGATGCATGTGATGTCACCCATCAATATGGGTGCAAAGATGGCTGATGGCTTTGTTGGATGTAGATGGTGTATTCTGTAGTGTGTAATTTACTCTTTGGTTTGTTCTTGTGCAGAGGTGCATTATATGCAACTGTCAGAGTAATATATATCTTATTAACATTTTGTTTGGATGGTATCCATCTGCATAATTGTTGTAATAGGGGCTGGTCTTTTGACCTTGGCTGCCTCATCTTGGGGAGGAATTATTGTTTATCATGTTATTCAAGCATGGCAATTTTGACAGAGACATAGCATCCACAGCATAAATTTATAGTAATGCATTTGTTTACTATGTGTCAACTGTGTTATACTTTGTCAATTAATTTATGCAAGTTTCTATTATGATTCCCTGGTTTTGTACAGTACTTTTCATGTTGATTTTCTCTAATTTGTCCATGTCTTGGATCACCAATCTTCTCTTGATGCCATAACCCAAATAAAGATTTTTTGGCTGCCAATATTTATGATGGTGCCATTGAAACATGTTATTTACTATTCTTGCACAATATTTTGTTTGTTTGTACACAACTTCTTTATGTCTGCATTTCATTTGGTTTCTTGTTTAATTTCCTTACTGGACTGTTTTCTCACTTCTGTCTCACAACAGGTATTATCGAATGTGTGAAGCTGCACAAGTTGGACTTGGTAAAAATGCTTCAGTCCATAGCATTCATGGCTCATTACTTGCTGTTGGTGAACTCTTGAGGTACCTAGGGTGTAGCCTTTTTGTTTTTTCTTACCTGGCTTGTGGATCTTTGCCTTGTAAAGTACTCATCCTAGATATCAGGATTTCTTTAGATACTTCTCAACTTTGTTGAGAACTTTTGAGGGATTCATTATTGTTGGACTTTTCTTCTTCATTGTTTCTCCTCTTTGATCTTGTTAGATTTTTTTGTTCATGGGATATGTGGGAACTTATAATTATTTCTTTTTTTATTTTTGTTGTCTTTTTGTCAAGGAAATGGAATCAGATGTTGGCTTTGGCATAAAACGCCACTGACTTCAATCAAGAATAATACATGACTTGATAAACCAACGTGTTTCATTATTCCTGGGGAATAAATATATCTTATTAAACTTTTTTTTTCCAGGAACACAGGGGAGTTTATGATGTCTAGATACAGAGAGGTGGCAGATATTGTTCTAAAGTACTTAGAGCACCGTGACCGCCTTGTTCAGCTCAGTATAACATCATTGCTTCCTCGTATTGCTCACTTCCTGCGTGACCGTTTTGTGACAAACTATTTTAAGGTTTTTTCCTCATGCACTTGATTGCAAATATTTATTCTTGTATATACTTGTTTTAAGAATTTTCTGTCATTCCGTGAAACATCAATGGTCTACATTTGTGTTTTCATACCCATTCCTTTTACACTTTTTTTTTTCCAGATATGCATGGATCATATCCTTGCAGTTTTGCGTAACCCAGCTGAGCGCGCCAGTGGATTTATTGCCCTCGGAGAAATGGCTGGTGCATTGGATGGTGAACTTATCCCTTACTTGCCAACAATTACATTACACTTACGCGACGCAGTATGTTATCTCTTGTTTATTTGTGGTTCATTGACTTGAATTATCTCTTTGCTGAGATGCCTTTTATTGTCAGATTGCTCCTCGTAGAGGGAAGCCATCAGTTGAGGCTTTGGCTTGTGTTGGAAACTTTGCAAAAGCTATGGGTCATGCAATGGAACCACATGTTCGTGTTTTGTTGGACTCTATGTTTTCATCTGGTCTTTCTTCTACTCTTGTTGAAGCACTTGAGCAAATAACCCTTAGGTATTTATATATTAATCTTTTCCTACCAATGAATTAAATTCTTGCTATATAGTTTAGAATTTATCTGATATGTGTATATCTTTTCAGTATTCCATCCTTGCTTCCTACAATACAGGACCGCTTGCTGGATTCCATTTCCATAGCTCTGTCACTACCCACAGGCAAAGCCAGGTGCTGCTGTTAATCGTGCGATTGTACCAAACAATGCTCCACAATGTTCTGATGTCAGTGGCTCTGGGCTTGTCCAACTTGCTCTGCGAACCCTAGCTCACTTTAATTTCAAGGTTTGTTGAAGTTATTTTTATAAATTCTAATGCGACTCCCATCAAGTGATGGTTCACAGCCATGAGGTCAATAACTGTTACTTTCCTATGTTAGTGATAGTCAGAGCTGTCAATTTATCATTGATCCAGTCTTGTCTGGATGCCTGCTCTGAAAATTCCAGTGCAGTCTTTGCTTTTAGGGCCCACGGGCTGGCTCATCTTGAAAAGTTGAATAACCCATTCTGAATCCCAGTCCAGCCTGTTCAGGACTAGGCTTGCTTGTTAGCTAATGAATCTTGGTTTGGCTGATTTAATCAAGCTTGAGTCTCTTCACCACCACTGCCCTGTTTACGTCCCTACTATTGGCTTCTTTTGGAAATTTTATTGGATCACAAACTATATGTTATTGCAAATGAATATTATTGGATTACCATCAGTGAGAGAAGGATTACTCTTGTTGTTGTTATACTCACTGTAGTTAGAATCGTACGATTCTCGATACGAATAGTACGATTCGTATCTTTTTCCATACCCAACGATTCGAATCTTATAGGAGAATCGAGAAGGATTATGAATCGTTTATGAATCGTGGGAATCGATGAGGAATCGTTTGAATCGATAAGAATCGGGGAAAATCAACGATTCATATTCTTGTTTCCTAATTAATAGGAGTTTTGATTTTCTTGTTCTTCTATTTCTATCTCTTTTTTTCACCGTCTCTTTTTCGTTGAACTTTTTTATTATTTTAAACATTCTTTAAATTAAATAATTAAAATGAGTGATTATTTAATTAAAATTTGTTATCCAAAAAAACAAATTTGTTATCAAAAAAATTTAAAGATTAATTTAAATTTAAAAGATATTTCTTTCATTAACAAATTAAATGAAAGAAATATTTTTTAAATTTAAATTAATCTTTAATATTTTTGGATAACAAATTTGTTTTTTTTTTTTTTAAAACAAATTTTAAATGAGCTATCAACTTTCAAACTTGTTCTCTCACTGACTTGCTTACCTTAAGACTACATGTAAGGAATTAGGATTGGCAGGGCTAACGATTGTGGAAGGCAGAAGCACTCTAACTGTTAATTTAAGTTGGTTGGTAGTTGAGTTTTCTTAACTTGGTTGTATTTAATTTTATGTTTAATGCATGTCTTAGAATTAATTTTTTTTAAAATTCTTTTGATATAATCATATATATATATATATATATATATATATATATATATATATATATTGAATTGTTGAACAGAATCTTACGATTCGATTCGATTCACGATTCTCGATTCGCAAACTCGGGAATTCGATTCACGATTCGAATCTCGATTTGACTACCTTGGGACTTATACTGATCTGAATGGAGGCGTTTTTTTGCAGGGTCACGAGCTTCTTGAATTTGCTAGAGATTCTGTTGTTGTATATTTGGAGGATGAAGATGGAACCACCCGAAGAGATGCTTCTATATGTTGTTGCAGATTAGCGGCAAATTCCATTGCTGGTATACCAAGTCCACGGTTTAGTTCAAGTAGGTCCAGCCGGATTGGTGGAATGAAGCGGCGTCAGCTTGTGGAGGAGGTTTGTCTTAAAACCTTTTGCAATATGTAAATACGTAACTCTATCACAGTTTAAAATCTTCCATGGATGTCAACTTGTCAAAGCAAACTTTTGGGCTTGTCTTTGTTTGCCTTTTTACTTTTGTTTGTCTTTTTAAATAGGACACATGGTGTTTTGTGGTTTACTTTGTTGAAGAAGAAACCCATAGTCTGACTTTCAGAAATGTCATTTGGAAAAAGTTTCACGTGATATATTTTCATCATGTGCATCAGATTGTTGATGGTATGAGAGTCTTGTTTCTGACTTGCTGATCAAAGTTAAACTGCAAATAACGAGTGATATATATTAAATTGATTAATCAAGTGAACCTCTCAAGATTCTCTGAAGGCAACCTTTTCTTGGAAATATTTGTAATTCTTTCCTTTCTGTAGAATCATATCTAGATCTACTATTATGATCATTGCAAATTATACATTGTATTTACATGCCCTGCCTTCTCTGCAGATCATGGAAAAGCTTCTTATTGCAGCAGTTGCAGATGCTGATGTTAGTGTCCGGCAATCAGTGTTCTTCTCCCTATGTGCAAATTGTAGTTTTGATGAATACTTGGCCCAGGCTGATAGCCTGAGTTCCATTTTTGTTGCACTAAATGATGAGGTAAACATTGAAATTGAAGTGTACTTGCTAATCAGTTATCAACAGAGGCGTTGTTCCTCAGTACCAAATTATTTTATTCTATATTGTGTGATCTGTTATGGGGGAATTCAATATTAAAAAAAAAAATCACTGGCATGGAATAATGGTTGTGGTACCCATTGTTTGAAACCACATGAATTCTCATCTTTTGTCATGAAAATTTGCATAATGCATATTGGGAGAATGGGTTTGCACAGGGATTGTGTTGGTGTGATTTCTGTCAAAGTAGTTTTGTGACCACAAACGTGTACTCAGCCCTTCCCCTTCTCATCTTTGCTATGTAAGTAATACATCTTTCATTAGTCTTATTTATCCATGTCTCAGTTATTGCTTTTTGTGGGTTCACGAAGATTGATGTTGTCTTCATACTTGATCAGCTTTGGATTCTTTGCAGGACTTCGATGTGTGTGAGCTTGCAATATCGGTGGCTGGCAGATTATCTGAAAAAAAATCCTGCCTATGTTCTTCCAGCTCTTTGTCGACATCTTATACAACTGCTAACCTACCTAGAACAAAGGTATTAGCTACTATCTTAATATGTCAATGCTATTTTAGCTCTAAAATCAGTGTCCTCATTTTATATTTCTCAAGGTTAGTTCCTCCTCTCTTGAAATTCTTCATCCTGTTCATGCGTGCAGCACTGATAGCAAGTGCAAAGAAGAAAGTGCCCGACTCTTGGGCTGTTTGATTCGCAATTGTGAACGACTGGTTATTCCATATATTGCTCCAATTCACAAGGTTTGAATTTGAGTATCAATTTAGATTATTTAGTGTATTTTAAATTACAGTTCAGGGGTATATTTTCCTCCACCTTGTGGGTGCACAGACTCTAGTTCCTTTCATATGAAAGCTATCTTACTGGCAACTCACCTTTCAGGCTCTCGCTGCAAGGCTCTATGAAGGGATTGGTGTTAATGCTAATAATGGCATCACTACTGGAGTTCTTGCTACTGTTGGGGAACTTGCGAAAGCAGTAGGTTTAATCACTTCTTTTTGGTTTGCTTTTTAATAACTACACTGTGCTCTTTTTTAAGGAATATTTTATTCTTCACAATTGGATATAAAATTTCTCATCATTTAATATCTTTTCTTGTGAAAAAACGACTGCTTGCCTGCTAAGAGCATGCATGGTTTCTTCTTTACAACATGGGGACAATCAAAAAGGGAAACCAAGAGGGGCAATATATAGCCGAGGATTTACTTGACATTAGTTCATTTTGTCATCCAGAACTAAATATAGTCCATTCTTCATTTCGGCTGAACCTTATACTGCATAATGGAGAAAACATTTAAGCATTTATCCTCCAAAAATGGGGCATTGGTGATATTTCTGGTGACTTCAATGTTGTCGGGATCTAGGATCTAGGACTTGCTGTTTGAGTGGGATAGTTTTAAGTAGTAAATTTAAATTTTCATATTCATGGTGATATACAAGCAGGTTTTCATTGAGTCTGTGTAGTATGACTTGTCTATTAATTCATTTTTCACTTCGAATAGGTATAATTTCTTATGGATGAGATCATGATATTCTAATGCAAGTGATGTGGCTTCATAGCTTTCGTGGTCAGTAATGGCAAACTTTCTGAATTTGCAAGTAGGATGGAACACGGTGAAAAGGACTTGAACATGATTTAGGTGATTTTTGAACCAGAGTAACAAGTTCTCACTTAGTTGACATGGAGGATTTGTCTTGCCCAGAATTGATAATGAAAAGGGCTTGTTCATTGATGTTCTCATAATTGTGGGGAAAGTTTTCAAGACTTGGGAAAAAATTGAAGACATTATTTATATGTAGATAAGAAAGGAATATCTGTTTTATTTGTGAAAAGTGGGTTGATCTTTTATGTCTGATCATCCTACTTCTATTCGCCATTTTATTATCTTGTCTTATGTGCTCTAATGTTGTTTTTGCTTCTGTTTTACAAGACTTTTTTGGATGATTACAACAACAACAACAACTAAGCCTTAATCCCATACTAGATGGGGTCGACTATATGGATTCTCTGTTTTCATGTTGCTCTCAAATATGAAATAAAAATAAAATAAAAGGAAATAAAATAAACTGAAAATAAAATGAAAAATAAAAATACATAAAGAATAGTATCCCTACAAACAAGCTAAGCTAATGAAGGAAAACCTTTTAGCCAACTTATCGATAATCCTATACTAGGCGGGGTTGGCTATATGAATTCTTTGTCTCCATGTCGCTCTGTCAAAAGCAAGATCCGGCTTAATATCTAACATACGTAGGTCCTTAGACATCACATCTCGCCACGTAATCCTAGGTCTACCTCTACCCCTCTTCTTACATTCTACGACTAAACTATCACATTTTCGAACTGGAGCACCTGGGGGTCTCCGGCGTATGTGTCCAAACCATCTTAAACGCCCTTCTCGTATTTTATCTTCAATTGGTGCAACATGCACCTTCTGGCGGATGTGTTCATTTCTAATCTTGTCCAATCTTGTATGACCACTCATCCATCTTAACATCCTCATCTCGAACACATTCATCTTATGCATATGTTGAACTTTAGTTGCCCAATACTCGCTCCCGTATAGCATGACCGGTCTAACTGCCGTCCTATAAAATTTGCCCTTTATTTGGATGATTATCTCTGTTATTTGTTGAGCATGTTCTTATGTGGTATTTTCTTTCTTTGTTGCATTTTGCATCAATAATCTTTTTTTACTTGCACAGACAGCGAAGAAGCTAATAAAATGTGATTGTTTTGGCATAGGGTGGTTTCATAATGAGGCAATATCTTCCTGATCTGATGCCCTTAATTGTTGATGCTCTCTTGGATGGAGCTGCTGTTCATAAGCGCAAAGTTGTTGTGGCTACTCTTGGCCAAGTTGTGCAAAGCACGGGGTATAGCACATATCTTTGTTGCCCTTCTGTCATAGCATGTTTTCTTCATTTAGTTATCACAATTATTTTCTTGATCTATGGGATCAATTTTAATAGGGACACCTCAACTAGATCCAATTTATGTGAATTCTGTGATACATTTGATGTTGGGCCTTTTGAATTGGTAACCTTGCCATCCACTTTTTCAGTTATGTTATTTCTCCATACAATGAGCACCCACAGTTGCTTGGTTTACTTCTCAAGTTGTTAAATGGCGAATTGGCTTGGTCAACTAGACGAGAAGTATTAAAGGTATATAATTTGTCAATCAAGATGATACCTCCTGTGATAGTTCTCAAATTTGACTTTTTATTATATTTTCTAGGTTTTAGGTATTATGGGGGCCCTGGATCCTCATGCACATAAGCGCAATCAGCAGAATGTGCCAGGACCACATGGTGATGCTGCCCGTCCTGCAAGTGATACCGGTCAACACATTGTTTCCATGGAAGAGTTACCCACAGAGATTTGGCCATCTTTTGCAACATCTGGGGATTACTATTCCACAGTAATGTCTATGTTGTGGATATATCTTAGTATGTTCATGTATGTATTTAAAATTATATTTTATTGAATAGGTTGCTATTAGTTCTCTAATGCGAATTCTTCGATATCCCTCACTTTCAAGTTATCATCAGAAGATTGTTGGCTCTCTTATGTTCATATTCAAGGTATGGTTTCATAAGCAACTTAGTTGTTTGCCCATCTTTTCTTTGGAAACTTTTCACTGACTAATCTTTGAATTATTTTTGACACTAGTCAATGGGTCTTGGTTGCGTTCCATACTTACCTAAGGTGGGCGAAGCAGCTATTCTTTAAACTTTGGTATCATGCTTGAGAAAATGTTTATATGTTTTTCTAGTAATTGTTCTAGGTTTTGCCCGATCTTTTCCATGCTGTGGACACTTGTGAAGATGGGTTGAAAGAGTTCAACACCTGGAAGCTTGGAACACTGGTATCTATTGTGCGTCAGGTATGAGTTATGTGTATCTGTGTTTTGTTCACTAGATTTCTTCCATAAATTTAGTTACTTGAAAGCAATTTTGCAGAAAAATTTTCATAATGATTTTCCTCCAGCAAATCCGCAAAAATTTGCCGAAGCTGCTTTCCCTCATCTCTGAACTCTGGTCTTCCTTCAGTTTGCCTGCGACGAACCGCCCTGTGCAAGGATCTCCAGTAAGGATCAATCCTCCAAACAGCTCGATTCTTGCAATTTTTTGAGTACTCAACTTTAATAATAAGATATACCCGGGAAGTTCTCGTATGGTTTTTCTTAAGTTCTATATAGGGATGTTATCAAGCCAGGCTTGAGCGGGCCAAAGCTATCTCAAACATGGCTCAAATAAAATTGGGCTGAGCTTGAGTTGAGCCAAAGGAGTCCAACTCAAGCTCGGCCTGTTTAATTTCAAGCCGGCTTAAGCTTGGCTTGAGATCAACCCAATAATTTAAGTTGGGCCCGAATTTGAGTCGGCCCATATTAAATTGTGGTAAAAAAACTGAACATGTTAGTGGGAAGATTTGAATTGTGGCCGCTTAGTCTCAACTCAAGTGCCCAAACCACCATACTAAATCTTATTATTGATTTAAAGCAACACATATATATATATATATATATATATATATATATATATATATATATATAGAGAGATCGATGGCAGGATTTATCGTGCATTCGTTCTCGCTGTTAGCTCACGGAGCGTGTTTGAAGGATTTGGTAAAGCGGATGGGAAGATCATCAAAAAATAAGCTAGCATGTCCATTTTCATACAATTTGGTAACCGTTTGGTCCTCCCACTTAATAATTGAAATTCTGGACCGTTCATATTTTATAAAATAAGAACCGTTAAGTGGGAAAACCAAATAGTTACCAAATTGTATGAAAATGGACATGCTAGCTTATTTTTCGATGATCTTCCCATCCGTACGGTTGGAAATCTTTCAAACATGTTCCAGGGGGCCAAACGGGAGGCGAGTGGGAATGCATAATAATCTGGCCGATCGTGTGATATCACGTCTATATATATATATAATATAATATAATATAATATAATCATGATAAGGTAAGATTAGCGCTTATTTGCGATTCCTCCCATTTAGTACTGGAGGCGTGTTTGAAGGATTTTCAATTATGGATGGAAAGAACATCGAAAAATAAGATGTATCGATTTTCATACAATTTGGGAACATGTAGGGTCTTCATCTTAACGGGTGAAAATTTATAGAAATCTTATCGGTTCAAAATTTCACCGTTAAGATGAAGACCTGAGTTCCCAAATTGTATGAAAATTGACATCTTGTTTTTATTTTTCAATGTTCTTTCCATCCATATAATTTCCTCAAAACATCAGTAAGTGGGCGAAAAGAAGCGGCACTTGATGATAAGGCCGACCACATAATATCATGACCCTATATATATACATATATATATATATATATATATATATATATAATCATGATAAGGTAAGGTTGGTAGGAATATCGTTCATTTCATTCCTCTCGTTTTGGCCAGGCGTGTTTGATAGATTTCCAATATATGGATGGAAAGAGCATTGAAAAATAAATTTAAGCATGTATTTTAAATACAATTTGGGAACTTGTAGAGTCTTGGGTGAAAATTTATAGAAATTTCTGCGGTTCAAAATCTCACCCGTTAAGATGAAGACCTCTACAAGTTCCCAAATGTATGAAAATTGACATCTTATTTTTCACGTTCTTTCCATCCATCTGATTTTCCTCAAACAACATGAGTGGTAGGAAAGCGACATGACTGCTGATAAGGCCGACGCTATATCATGATCTCTCTCTATGTATATATATATATATATATATATATATATATATATATACACATATGTTGGAAGCTCAAGCTCAACTCGATTGTGCTTATTTTCGAGCCTCACTCAAGTTTTACTGAGGTGAGCTCGCTTGTTTAGTCGCCCTAGTTCTGTAGGATAGTCTTGATTGGCTTCTTTGTTGAAAGCAACAATTTAGGATTCACTTCTGTAAACATTTTTTTTCCTGACTTGGCTTGGCCATTTCATATAAATTCCATTTATTTTTAGCTTAACCTTGTTAAACTTTCTATAATTGATTTATTGAACTGTTTTTTTTTTTCAAACAAATCACATGAAATGTTGTATCCTTTGAAACTATACCGGTCATAAATTTTCATCTAACTCTTAACATTCAAGAAGAATTAATGATTGAGTGACATTTTTAATTTCTTTATTCTCATGCAAGTTGAGTGCTGCCCAATGGCGGATCTTGACATTAAGTCTTGGGGGGGCCAAAATATTTAACAATAAATAATAAAATCTCATAAAACTATTTATTAAATAAACGAACAAACAAAAAAATTCACATACTTGAAATTGTGAGCGGCGTTCTTTTAACATCGGAAAATCCTCAAGAATTGAACCGAAGAAACTATGGATTAAGCCTCGAAGTGAGGGACAAGACTAATGAAATTGAAAATTTAATAAGTTTTTTACTTTGCCACCCCCTCAAAAATAGTGAAATCACTCATCACCCACTAACTTTTCAATAATACCCCATAACCACTTCTTTTTATTTTATTTTATTTTATTTATCACCCCTAGACCAAATTTTATTTTAAAATCTATTATTTTATAAACAATATTTTTATTTCTATTTGACCACTTGAAATTTTTCATAATTATATAAAATGACATGTTTTGTTATTAGACCCATATCATGTGTTTGTTACCTAGATATAAATAATTATTGTTTGTGAAATAGATTTTAAAAATATATCAAATACAAAAAATTATAAATAATTTCAAAAATAATAAAAAGTATAAATTTGGTACCTATATGATTATCATTTTATATAATAAATAATGGTTTTTTTTAACTATTTATAATGATCATGTAACAAGGGACCTTATGTAAAACTCTTTTTATATATTAATAAATTATGATTTTCCATATTTTGAAAAAATCTAAAAAAAGTTACAATCAAATATGATGGAGATTCTCTATTAAATTAAATAATATAAAATACAGTATTATGGATGTAATGTTGCAATAAAAATAAGAACAAAATTTAAAAGAAAAAGAAAAAAAATTCCAATTTGCAGGATTAGAACCAGAAAACTAAGCCTAAGGATTTATCCATTCTACCAACTAAGCTAACATCTTTTTTATTTTGTGGGGGACAATTTAAATATTTGAAATATACATATATACATAATATAAATAATAATTAATATTTTTTTCAACTTTTGGGGGGGCCAAGGCCCCCCCAAATTTATGCATAGATCCGCCCCTGGTGCTGCCTCTAACACCCCAGTACATGAGTGCTGTAAATTATACAACCATGAAGATGGTTGGATCATCTACTCTTAATACTTAACTTATGCTCCAATAGAGAGATATAAGGTGATTCAAGTAATGTGACCAAATTGCTACAGGATAGACCAAATTATGTGGATGGAGGTTACAAGGATCATTTGAGTGCGAAAAATGTTGGTAGATTAAGATAAGTTTAGAAGGAAAATTTGTTCAGTTGGCCTAAATAGTTTTCTTAACGACCTTTACATCTGACCTATTGTTTAGACTAAGGCTTACTTGTCACCTGTTGGGTCAAATACTAACCCCCTCATTTCACCATGAAAGCATTCTGCTTCTAGTGTAATATGTAGAAATTCTCTATTATTACCATCTCACCTACTCACTCTTGCCTTTGCAATTATACCCGCTTCCTGCTGCTTTATCTTTCACTGACACTTGAAACATGAGGTTGCCATCATTTTTACCTTGAGATTATGTAGATTCTTCAAAGTTTGAAATCAACAATTTTACAAATGGATGGTTTCAAAGTTTCCTGGAAGAATACATGCTGCTGAGATGTGAGGGACATGAATAGAAGAATTCCATGGAACTAGTGCAAGTCATAAGTAAAGCAGGCAACAACCAAATACTCAAAAGGATACAACTTCCTCTTCTCTATTTCACATGTTTGCTTGATTCATTCACCTCAAGAATCAGAGACCCATTTTGGTTTGTCATTTAGGATTATTTACTTTCAGAGAATGTGAGATGGCTAGTGCCTTTGCCTCTCCATTCAATGGAATACTGCTAGATAATTTTGATATGAATTTTGTAAGCAAGAAGCGTTTCCCTTTTCACCTAAAGATTCTGTTGTTTGCTCTTGCATCAAATACCCAAATAGCAATAATCAACATTTTGTGCTGCACTGTTGCATATCATGTAGTCCTGTTGATTCCTTAAGAAACATGTTTTACAGATCCTGCATCTCATTGAACAACTTTGCCTGGCTTTAAATGATGAGTTCAGAACATATCTGCCGGCAATTCTTCCATGTTGTATCCAAGTGCTTGGTGATGCTGAGAGATGCAATGATTATAGTCATGTTCCTGATATTCTGCATACTGCGTTTGGTTGGGGGTTATCCCACTTGGAGATAGGAATAAGTTTTGAAAAATTTCAAATTTTTTTGGAGGGAATTTTAAACTAAAGGTATTAATGATAAGATAGTGATGTGTCTACCATGTATTGGTGGGTTATATTTTTAAATCTTAGTTAAAGGTTTTGGCGGGAAAACTTTTTTTTATGGGAGCCAACCAAACATGGCCAGTTTTTGGTGGTTGGTGTCATTGTTCCTTTTCCTTCATTTACCTTCTTTGACTTTTCTGGTATCTCAAGTAGCTTGATAAATATGAAAATATCATCAGGAACCTTGGATGAACACATGCACTTACTGCTTCCTGCACTAATTCGGTTGTTTAAAGTGGATGCTTCAATTGATATTAGACGCCGCGCAATCAATACTCTGACCAAGCTCATTCCCAGAGTGCAGGTTGGTTGAATTTTCTGTTACTTCATACACTTCAAGAACTTAATCTTGATATAATCATTTGAGAAGGCATGATTTATCTAATATGATTATTGATGTTATTTGTTTGTTCATTTTTTGTTCCTATTTCCAGGTTAATGGTCATGTAGCATCCTTGGTACATCATTTGAAGCTCGTATTTGATGGGTAAGATACATTGATCATGTTTATCCTTCTCTTTCAACATTCATCAGTTTATGGATCATTTTCATTTTCTTGTCCTTCGTAACCTAATCACTTTGATTAAGTTTTCTGGGCATTCTACCTGCTATGTTTTCTTTTAATTGAAGTGTTATTTTCATTATGAAATAAGTTTCAGAATCTGGAATTCTGGGACTTGCTCTGTGAGTTTGAGGTATATAATAAGATGATTCTTACTTAGCAAGAAGTTTGTAGGGGCACAATACAGCATCTGTCTTGATTCTTATTAAAGTAGATCTCTTGTTGCTCCACAATGGTGTATGGTCATTGAAATTTGCCATTTAAATTTTTTGTAACAAATGTGCTTCATTTTCTAAACACAAACAGATGTATTCATCAAAAGTCAATGCAAGTTTTGTTGCAATTGTATCTTTGTTCATTTGGGAACTGAGTAAATAACAAAGGAAAAAAAATTGTTCTTTCAAAAGGTTCTTAAGAGGAGCATTGATATTAAAGGAACAATGATGTAGAAACATTTTGTTAAAGGTGATACTTCTCTATCACATTGTTCTATTTGCAAGGATGGTATCTTCACTTACAAGTTACAATTATATGATAAATGATCTTTTGAAGGAAGAAATTTCTACATTAAGTGTGTTAGGTGGCATCAATGGCACATTCTGTATTGGCACCACCAGCCATGAAGTTCTAAGCAGGGTTGGCCTCATATACTTGCAATGTAGCCATGTGAGAATGCTTTTACTGGCTCAAATTCACAATAATATTTGACTTAACATTTAGATATATTTTGTGGAGGTGAGTTTGTGCAAAAGAAATTTGATTTTGAAAGTCCTACCAATGCTTCTCATGTATATCATGGTCTTCATTAAGTTTCCATAGCTGGTGGTGACCTTCACCGTGTAGCCTGTGGAAGTCCGCTTTGTTTTCTTCTTTTCTTGTGTGATTGTAAAAGCCTCTATCCATTGCTCTCTGCATTAATTTCCTAGGTTATGGGGCACAGTTGTATAGAAAGGCTGTTTTTTTTGGTCATTGTTGAATTCAGGTTAGTATAACCATTACTGCCTATCCATATTCAAAACTTGGAGCAACTATACAAAGCAAAATGCATACCTGTTTCATTGCTCCCTAGGCACATTTACTAGCCTATTCTTATTCAAATTCAACATTGAAGTCTATGCATCATGAGTATCTTTCTCCAATAATTCCAGCTAGTGAAAATTTTGTAATACCATGAAGATTTGTGCTGAATTAGTTTTCCAAGTGTGGAGTGCATCATTCATAGGGGATGAGGTATACTGCAGTTTGTTGCAGTAATTGGTATTTTCCACATGGTTTGCTTTAGCCTTTTCATTTATGAACTGTGCTATTTTGACTTGGAATTGTTGTCAGGAACAATGATGAACTGCGGCGAGATGCTGCTGATGCACTCTGCTGTCTGGCACATGCTCTAGGTGAAGACTTTATTTTTATACCATCCATCCACAAACTGCTTTTGAAGCACCATTTACGGGTACTCTTTTCTCTCATTTGAGTTAATCTATTTCTTGATTCTTTCAGTGATAAGTAATAATTTCCCATTCTTTTCTCAGCATAGAGATTTTGATGAGATTATGAGCCACCTGCGTAAGCGTGAGCCACTTATTCTGGAGAGTTTATCTGCCCAAAAATTGACCCGACGTTTTCATGTGGAAGGCATTAGTGACCCTCTTAATGATATGGATAGTGATCCTTCTGATGCGGAACTGAAATGCACAGGCAACTTAGAACTCATCAAGTAAATATACTCTTTGTATTCTCATCCTAATTGTTTCCATTGAACTGATATTGAAGTTGGCTTGAGATGGTCCTTCTGCGCTTGATATACCGTGTTCAAACAGAGACAACCAATAGGTTTTTTGTCAAGTGCAGAGAGTTGCATAACTATATGATGTTCACTGATTTCTTAGGTCAATGATCTTCAATTAAGGACTGCTGGGGAAGCTTCTCAGAGAAGTACCAAGGAAGATTGGGCTGAGTGGATGAGACATTTTAGCATTGAATTGCTCAAGGAATCTCCATCTCCAGCACTAAGGACCTATGCCAGGCTTGCACAATTGCAGGTACAACAATTATCTATTTTCATTCATTTACACTTTAAATAATTATGCTGGTTTTCTATGTAGCCTTTTGTTGCACGGGAATTATTTGCTGCTGGGTTTGCAAGCTGCTGGGCACAAATGAATGAAACATCTCAGGAGCAGTTAGTTAGGAATCTCAAAACAGCATTCTCATCGCAGAATATTCCTCCTGAAATATTGGCTACACTACTAAATTTGGTATATTTGTTAATCTCAAATTTCTGGCCTTATTCATAATCCTTTACATGTTATGGGGGGTTTAGACATACATTATTTTGTTTTATTCGACCAGGCAGAATTTATGGAACATGATGAGAAGCCCCTTCCCATTGATACTCGACTTCTTGGTGCTCTTGCGGAAAAGGTCATGTTCTTATTTTGATTGGTTGTTCCTATAATACTCTCTATTTCCTTGAAACAAGAAAGAAGGTTTTTTTTTGTAATTATTATAATTTCTGTTTGTCATACAGTGTCGGGCTTTTGCAAAGGCTCTTCACTACAAAGAAATGGAGTTTGAAGCTGCACGCTCCAAGTAGATGGGTGCAAATCCTGTGACCATAGTTGAATCTCTTATCCATATAAACAATCAATTGCATCAGCATGAGGTATGTTGCTTGTCTTTAGTGCTTGCTGTATTATTTTGCTCTCTAATCATGTGATTCTGGGGATCTCCAGCAAGTTCTTCCTTTTGAACTGTTGATCTCATTGCATCTCACAGGCTGCTGTTGGGATATTGACTTTCTCGCAGCAACACTTAGATGTTCAGCTAAAGGAATCTTGGTATAATTTCATATGGATTCTGGAAGTTCTTTGTTTTGTTGATGTCATTATATTTGCTTCTTAATGGCAATGTTCATGAGTAGTATCAAGTTATCAACTTAAAAAAGAAAAAAAGAAATATGAGGTTCTTGTTCTCAACTGCTTGTGTGCCTTATGCAGAAGCTTTTTTTAATTCTTTGTTCACGTTGTGGTTGTATGTTTTAGGTATGAAAAGCTGCAGCGATGGGAGGATGCACTTAAAGCATACACTCTAAAATCATCTCAGGCACTTCATAATCTGGATGCTACACTAGGTCAGTGATGTTTTCTTTTACATGAAAATATGCTGACCAATATCAGACAGATCTTCAGTGTGATTATTTAATGGCTTTTTTATGTTCCGTCTTCCAATGAAATCAATTTATTTTATAATTATATTTTCAAATCTAAAAGAGGTAATAAAACCTGAAATAGCCCCGCTTTGCGACAATGTTGACTTATAAGTAGGCTATCTTGTGCCATAACTCTCAAGCCTACCTCAATTAAACTTTTAATGTTGCTGCATAGAAATATATGCATGATTAGTTTGTAAATGCTGTTTTTTAATAGAATTGCAACTTTCAAAAGTCAATTACAGATGAAATATAGAACTTTCATAAGAAAAGTTGGCTACTACACTCCCTCTCAAAAATTGAGAGTTTGGGTGTTCAAAGTCATCATCAAGGACAGGTAAAACTACTGAATGGTAAAATGACAAGAATTTTACTCTTCATAACATTCATAAATCTGCTGACTTCCACAGTCATGGTGAATGTCAATTTTTGAAATGTAATTAGTGCAAGATATACATTCTTGTTGGATGGCATTTTCTTGAAACTGGCAAGTTGTAGTCTGAGGTAGAAGGAACTTGAATGGTTATGTTTTCCTTGATCAATGTTTATGGATTTGTTATTTCAAAAAACTGCCATCATATTCATGGAGTTGATGATGCTCTTTGTTTTGGCCTAGATTGTCCATAAAATCTCAAAAGCTATGAGTCTAGATGCCCAGTTGGCTAGAATAGAGGAGAGATCAAGGTATGTGCAAATAAATGATGAAAGCATTTGTGATTCTTGCCATGCCCGTCTTGGGACCAAGCTCTTTGCAGTGTATCCAGACGATTCAATAGTTTGTTACAAGGTATGTGCTAATCATTTTGTACCAGAATTTTTTCTTAGCACATCAAATATTCTGTTTTATGAAAAATGCTGATATGTGCATATGTATTAAACAATGTTATGTAAGTAGGTCAGACAAGCAACTTCATATCTGTTATATGGTTGTCCATATGAATGTTTCTGTAAAGCCATGCATGGTCTTAAAAGTTGTCATTATTTCTTCAGGCACTTTGGTTTTTAATTCATAAATTGTTTCTAAATAAAGCCCTTTTTTTTACCTTTTAGAAATTGATGTCTTCATGTAGTTTCATGTGTATAGAGATCATATATGGCCTCATTATGCGATGCATTGTTGTGCACATATACGCGTGTTCCTCTGCTTATTACTCATTTGTCTGAATCATGACAGACCTCATTGTAAACTGTTTTAGTAAAATACATTTCAATCTGTTGAACCCCGACCCAAAATTTTCTCGGACATAATATAAGATGTTTCTTGTTAGTTTGGTTGATGTTCTCATAACTATTTTTGCACAAGAAGAGGTGCCTTGGGTAGGGATTGGTAATCCTACAGCACAACCTAAGGTCACAATAGAATTTTTGGGATGGTTGTGCACCCTTGCATGCACGGAACTCCTATAATCTAATTTCGAGTGATGCGTGTCTCCCACAGCTTGACTACCTTTTTTCATGACCTGGCCATTCCAAGATTTACCTAATATTTGTAGAAACATTCTCATCAAGATTCAATGTCACAGTGTTACCGTCGGCTTGGAGAATCAACATCAGCCCGCGGTCGCAACTTCAAACAAGATCCTGTTTTTAAGCAGGGTTGGCTTGTGACCAGATAACATACTGTATCTGCCTCCAGTGACAGTTCCAAGGCAAGGTTTTCATCCTATCAATCTTTCAAATTTTCAACATGGCAGACTTGTTACTTTCCTTGAACAAGCTCTTTGAAGGTATCATCGGTTTTCCTCGTATCATATCCTTGTCATATATCAGCTCTACAAGATACAGGAACTCTCATCCTTGGATGCACAGGACAGCAAGCAATGCGACATTTCTTGGTAATGGCATGTTACAGCGTAAGTCTTGTAGTTTATTTGTTATCTTATAGGCGAGGGAATGAAATTCCTTGTATAAACATTGAACATTGTGTTTCATATCTTATGTTGATGCAAGAATCGGTAAGAACCCTAGATTCAAGTCAACAATTGAATTTGTAGTTCAATTGGGGACCAATCGAGATGAGATCGAGAATGATCGGGAGAGAAAAACTCAAGAAAATGGAAAGATCGACACAAGATTTACGTGGAAACCCCGAAATCGGGGAGAAAACCACGGAAATCTCCTGAATCGGAGATGAAATGAAAAGTGTAATCTCTTTGATCTGATAGTGATTTCATCTCCGATTCAGGAGATTTTCGTGGTTTTCTCCCCGATTTCGGGGTTTCCACGTAAATCTTGTGTCGATCTTTCCCTTTTCTTGAGTTTTTCTCTCCCGATCATTCTCGATCTCATCTCGATTGGTCCCCAATTGAACTACAAATTCAATTGTTGACTTGAATCTAGGGTTCTTACCGATTCTTGCATCAACATCTTATATGAATAATTTTATGGCAGAGCAACTTATGATGGCTATTTTTACCCTGTTAATTGAAGTCTCATGCCATTCACAAACAAGAAATCAGCTCATTGCTGTCATTGAATTCGATTTGTTTTCATCTCTTCATTGTTTCCTAATGCATGTACAGTATACTTTGATTTCATGGATAATAAATTTAGGGTTTTGAGTTGGCTCCCTAAAACCAATTTCTTCATTTTTTTAAGTTGTTTCTTTTGCATGTTTAATCTGAAAACTATTTATATTTGCTTGCATTCATTTACCCATATTCTGTTTGTGATGAATGAATGAGAACTAATCAAATTCTTATATTATTTTATTAATTTGAAAAACATGAACTAATTAAATTCTTAATTCTTTTAGGATTTTAAATTTAAGCAAAAAGGAAATTCAATTTATGATGGTTCCAAATTTTGGAGGGAGAAGTAAGAAAAATGTTTAATTTTCCATTTTTCAAATTTTTATCTGGATTATATTTATTTATTTAGATAAAAAAAAATGTCGATTTCCTGAAATTCAAATCATGACACTAACGGATCCTTTCAGATCCGATTTGAGTTACGGATCTCTCAAGATCCATTAAGATTCATAAACAAATGAAATATATTATAATATATGGTTGCAGCCTTGTCACACCATATCAGTAAATTAATATAACAACAAACTGATCTTCCAAGCGGAAAAAGCTGGAGGATGGTAGTAAGTAGACTCGAGAGGTAAATTAAAATTAAATGTCCCACCTTTTCTTCACACGAAACATGAAGAGTGAGTTGTTGATATCATCTCTGGGGACCTGGACCATGAATTGGACCTTCACCTTCATTGGGGCCGTCTTAGTCTTGCCTTCCTCATCTCCAATCTTCAAAGCAACAATAACACCTTTCTTTATATCATTCTTTATTTATTTCCTCATTTCTATTTTGTACAGCATCATATATATATATATATATATATATATATAGCATAAATGGTTTGCGTGACTCAACCATGTTAGTTCATATTGAAAGAAAAACCATGCAAATCTTGAAAAGAGAAAAAGAGTTTTAATAAGCAAATTGTAGAACTTTGAAGTGAAGTGCAGCATCTTAATCCAAGATAACACATGATTTCAGACCGAAATTGCACTTAAAACTTGAGGGCAATATATATATATATATATATATATATATATATACGGGCATGATACAATTAGACCGATCGGAACACTGTTCCGGTAAAATCGCCTCCCATTTTGGCCCTTGGAGCATGTTTTAAGGATTTCCAACCATATGGATGGAAAGAACATCGAAAAATAAACTAGTATGTTAATTTTCATACAATTTGGGAACTTGTAGAGTCTTCATTTAACGGATGAAAATCGGGTGAAAATTTATAAAAATCCTACCGGTTCAGAATTTCACCCGTTAAGATGAAAACTTTACAAGTTCCCAAATTGTATGAAAATTGACATGCTAGCTTATTTTTCAATGTTCTTTCCATCTATATGGTTGGATTCTAACATTTGTACAAATTAGTCAAATGGAAGCGACACTTTACTGCTGATAAGGCCAGCGTAGTATCATGCTAATATATATATATATATATATATATATATATATATATATATATATATATATAATCTATTTATAATTTTATATATATTTTGATTTATCTATATATTTTAGATAATATTTTAATAGTGATAGGATGAGGCGTGCAAGTAGTGAACATCAAACAATCAATTTGTTAGGTGAAAGCGATTTCGAGGATCGACTTAGTAAAGCTCGAGTTCATTTCGAATTTCGAAGCTTTCGGTAGAGCTTCGAGCTTCAATTTCGAGCTCGAAATTAATTTAGTCGAGGCTTTCGATCGAACTTAGCTCGAAAGCTCGAAATTTAATATTAATATATTAATATATAATGTAAATATTATTAAAAAAATCAATAAAATTTAATAAAATTAGTAAAAACTAATAAATATTATAATATATTAATAAAATATTTAATATTTAGTATTGACATATAATATATAATATAAAAAAATTAATTTATAAATAAGTTTTAATTTAAACTAAATCACGAAATTTAAAAATTATAATTAAGTTCTTAATTTGAGCTTTAGAAATTCGAACTTCGAAATTAAAATCGAGCCGAGCTCGAGCAAACTTATTCGAGCTAATTTCGAGCTCAAGCCGAGCTCGAGCTCGAGCTAGGCTATTTCGAGCCGAATTCGAACTGGGCTCAGCCCGATCAAGCTCGGCCCGTTTACAGCCCTAGCCGCAAATGCAGCCGGCCTCATCCTATCACTACTATATATATATATATATATATATATATATGTATAAAGCTCAAGATGGATTATAATATAAAAATGCCAATATTCCTAGGAAAGGAAAAAAAAAGAAAATGAAAGTGATTTACAGGCAAACAAAGGTTATACAATATAACCAACTTACCCAGAGGGATGCCCAACCAAGTCGGACCTCTGAATCATAGCCAGCTTTGAACTTGAGGTTTTTACCCATGGTGTGCTTATAAACAGCACTCCACTCGTCAGAGTTCAAGTGATACCAATAGCTGTAGAGGAAAGGAATAAATGTAAGCATACACTGACAAGTATTATGGTGAATGATAACGATTCTTACCAACAAAACCATTAAATTGAATGGAAACAATGTTCCCATGGTATTTATTACAAATACTAGATGAATTGTTTTTAATCATTAATTTTGTGGTCATTTTTGCACCATTTACCTGGTAATGATGCTCTTAAATGATGAGGTATTCAAAATGGTAGCATACATAGAATTAGACATAACATATGTATCAAATCTTGTGTGCTGTTACCAGTAATGTTCTGTAACAACATCAAATATCAAATTATGGTTCTTCTATTCAAAAGTACTTCACTTTCAATATATTAATTGTCATCCCAAGTGCAATCACAAAAGAGAGAAAAAGAATGAAGCTATCAATAGTTTGATACTAAACTGCAGCAGGCAAAACCAAATTTGAATTTTAAGATTTGAGTGTGTTCAAGTGGGGTTGATTGACCTCAGCTTATCAAAATTGCTCACCTCAGCTTATCTGAAGGAGTGAACTGTCGCTTGAATGCAAAAGATAGTGCATTTGATGGCAAACAGATGCTTGGAATAAATGACATCTCCCCATCCTACCATTAAATTCACATTTAAGTCACTTTTATAAAAATTCAAAACGCATCAAGACATGAAAAAAAAAGGGTAGCAAATAAATAATGAAGAAAAGGAGAAGGTTTCACCTTATAGCAGTATCTTAGGTTCAAATCATTTTCCTTGTATAACGCAGTACAAACTCCATTTAGGATTTGACTTTTAAAGATCCCACTCCATGAAAGCACTTTTTGAGCTTCCTCATTTTCCTTTTCCTCCACTGACAATTCACCTTTGGGGAATCGTAAAGTTGCTCGAGGCTGCATAGACAATTGTCCACTAGTTTACTTGTGATATAGGGTAATGAGATTTTTCTTTTCCTTGGCCTCACACTAAAGTAATAGAAATCATTACCATTTACAGTTATACAGGCCAAAATTAAATAAGTTGATACTGGATTATTCTTCAGGGCTTGAGATTCCCTAATACTCCTGAAAATAACTACTGGTTAAGTGCAGAGTCAAGGGTGATAGGACCAGAAGTTAGGATGTAAAGCTTCACAATATAAACAGGACAACTAGATGTGTAAAGCATATACTTAGTGTTTGCTTATCTAGTAAGCATACAATTGACTGGAGAGTGAAGACAACAGATTCATGTTTACATTGAAAGAAAGATTAGTATGGTGGCTAAGAATAAAATCCAAACAAAATTAAGATGGCTAATTTATGGAGGAAGTTGATCTGATATTTGTCATGACCATATATTTCAAGTTGCCAGATAATTAATAAAATTCACAACTAATTTGTACACTCTGCATACCACTCACCAATCCATTAAATGGAAAAGCAGATGCCAGTTCAAATTTATATGACGGATCAGTCAAGTTTGCCGTTAATGCCACTTCTCCTTGTTGGTCCTGAGGAACAGAAGCTTCATGTAAGAGAACTAAAGAATTAAAACATGTAGAGTATCACAGACATACAGAGAGGATAAAGCCTTCCGAACCATGCAGTCATGCAAAGAATATGAGCATGCTTTTCTACAAGGAGACCTGGTGAGAGGCAACCCAACTCTAGCCATATTGGCAAGTCAATTGATGAGCCCAAATGGCATAAGAGAAAGGTACAAGCATGTCCAGTATACTCCTTGACCTTTCCAAGATATAAATGTCAGACAACTCACACTAAGACGGACAATTTCAGAATCTCCTATATGTTTAAAATAAAGAGTCCGGTTTATCAACAAACCTGCTATGAACAAGGAATATGCATTAGACCTAAATGCCCTAAACAAGGAATTAAGGTTTAATTGCATCCATGAGGAAGATTTTAGTTGTTTATTAGTTTTGCATTTTCATTTAGGTTTAAAATGATGCTCATGGTTAATTTGATTGTGCTTAAAGATTTGACAACCAATCTTCATAATCGGTGACATCTCTACTTCAACTTGTATCTAGTTTCTCCTCATCAGGCCAGCCCCATTTCATCTATTTCATTGCTATCCTGAGACAAACCATCTTCAGTCAAAGGATGCAGCAGTATCACCTGTCCTCTAAGAAACACATGCTGGGAAATCAGTGTTCAAAAACAAGTTAAAAAGGTTCAGAAAAGGTAAAAGATTAGTATAATCAGATCAACTGTTATATTCATAATGAAATGAACATAAAGAATTACACAAACAAATCAGAAAGAAAGATACTCATACCACACATAAGGAAAATCTATACAGACTCAATGTTGCTCAAAATATTAACAACAGGAAACAGTAACCATATCATGGACTCTCAAAGTTAAACTATTAAACTATATTTGAACTTTATAGAAAAGCATAGGCAGACATATTTTCTCAGAAATAACTTATGTTACATTAACTCAAATAACATCTAAAGACTAACCAAAGAAAAACAACTAGCTTTAGGGATGCCTATCTATCAGTTCTTTTAGAGTATCAGCAGCATAAACAACTAGATGGACAAACTCGAGCAATTAATGACATTTTCATGTATGTGCTTAATTCCAATACAAAATCCACAATTAAGATAGAAGAAAGAAGATGATACTTTCATCTTTAAGCAAGGAATTGCATTTAAAATGCACTATTGAAAAGAATGCAGTAAATAAAGACGCACCTTCTTATAATGAAACTTGAAAAGTAAGATCCTAGCCAAGTTAATGCAAGAAAGAATTGACTTGTTACTTTCGCAAGAGCATGAGAAAGATAAAGACTTCCTTGAACAGCCTAATCGAACATAATTTGACTCTCCAATTTGACCTCTCTGAAACACAATCTTAAATGAATGAACTTAATAATTTTGTTCTACGGAACACTAACAACCCAAGGAAAGTCAAAATTAAGGCACTAAAAATGCAAGCCGACTGCAGTAAATGATTTTTTAATGGTGCAACACTTGAATAGCAATTTGAAGGAAATAAATCACAGGAAATATTCAATATTTAGCATGATGAAGAGAATGATGCACACCATGACTTATTGTAATTCAATTCATACACTACAAGCTAAAGTAAATAGTGACAAGATGCACTGACAGAAGAACAAGGAAAGTAACTAAATGGCCTGAAAGAGAATTATTGCATGGTGGGTCAGCTTTCACAATATTTCCATGAAACAGGAAATTCAGTTAGATGTATTAGTCCAAGGAGTCACACACTATTTGAACAAAGAAATTTGGAAAATGGAAGTTGATTTCAGTAAATTTATAAAGTTTTATAAGTAGTCAGTATGATTTTGTAGTTCATTGGTTCTAAATATGAAGTGACCAAGAGTTCTATAGAGAATGAAATTACAGGAAGAGTAAAGTGCCCAAAAGTTACAATGATGAAAGTTTCTTTCACAAGAGTATACTGCATTCTTTCTGAAAGAAACAAGAAGTTAGAGCAAAGGGTACTTGTTCATTAAATAACAATGTTGGGTAGAGTTAGTTAACTGCTCCTTAAATTTAACAAATCAATCTATCAAATTGACTTTGTGATATATGTCCACTTCAATATAGTTAGAGCCAAAGTTAACCTATAGTTTTCTTAAAAGACTAAGCTAAGGATTAAATAAGGTAACAATTGATTTCTAATATCATCAACTGCCAAGGATTTCTATGACACTTAGCAAACAATAAACTAGTGCAGTTACATTAACACAACTATGGAATGTGTTTCAACCTATATATGCCCTTCCACTTTCTCCCATTAGTCGATGTGGGACTATGTTTGCACACTCAACACAATTGCCACTCCCGATCACCGTCGCCACCTCTGTTTACTACCGGTATCTTCTCTGTTGCCACCAACTCACTCTCTCTCTACTTTCTTGAGGGTATTCTGGTCATTTTATTATTTATGCAACCATACCATACAATCAAAACAAACACAAACACCTTATTAACCATAACATACAATACCATCTTTCCAAACATAGCAAACAGTAATTACAAACGATACCATATCATACCATATATTACTAAACCATGACTAACAGTCATCCAAACAGGGCTTAAATTCTCACAACTCATTTCTCACTTTCTAACTTAGAAACAAGTCCGTAGAAAAAAAAATTAAAACCTCCAATTCCTTCATTCCTTGAACTAAAAAGGGTTGGCATACATCAGCATCAAATATCAGTATAATTTAGTATCCATTTTCAAGGAGGATAAATTCCAAATATACACACTATTTAAGTTTTGATAGCTCCCTTTTAGAACAATGTTAGGAAGGTTATAAATTTCCAAGATCCAATTCGTTCACTTAATTGAAATCAACGATAGCATCCAATCCAATCCAATCCAATCAACAGCATCAAAGTTTCACTCAATCATTGCTCGGAGCCATGAAAAAACAGAATAAAGAAAAAATGAAAGAAAGGAGGAAATATCGAGGACCTTGACGTCGTGGGTGGCACGGAGCTGAAGGCATCCAGCTAAATCGAGGGAACCCTTGAGGAGCGCGTTCTGGGATTCGACATCATAGATGATGGAGAGATTCTTGGCGAGAAATCCAATCTGCGGGGAGGAGACCTGGCCACGTTGATCGTTCTGGAAGGAGAGCTTCAGCTTCGCCAAGCGATCGAAGAGCCGGCACGAGACCTTGTGGAACCACACCTCCGTCTCGCTGTCGAACTCCGACGTGACCCTGACCGCCGGTCTCGGGAACTTGAGCAACCCTCCACCGCCTTGACGCTGCGGTGGCGGCTCCAGTAGAGCCGGCGGAGTCGTCGAAGGAGAGATAGGGTTAGGGTTTGGAGGAATAGCCTCAGGCTGTCCCATCTCGATCGAGAGAGAGAGAGAGAAAGGTTTTGTCTTGAAATGGAGGGAGGGAGAGTACGGAAGAGGAAGTTTGGATTTTGGAAAAAATTAAATAAATAAAAACAAAATAAAATAAATGATATCGCTTCCAGGTGTCACTGAGTGGCTCTTAAAATAAGGTGGGATGGCAGTATGGCACGTATTTTTTTATGTAAAAATGATGAAAAAAATGCAATATGAAATTTAAAAAATAGAATAAAAATAACCCTATAATTAAATTCCAAATAGCTTGATTTTTTGAGTTATTTATTTTTAAGTTACAAAATATGAAATTATTATATAACAAGCACAAAGGCCATGAAAACCTATTGGTACCAGAGTTTCTTATTAAGTGATGGATAGTAATTAAAAAATAATAATCTACATAGCAAAACACAACATCATGGGATGAGTCTGGTTTTCACGAAGTTTACACAATTTGTTCACCATTGTCCTTTCCATCAGAACTTTTGAGCATTAAGGATTATGCAAAATCTGACTGAGTATATTTACTTAAAGATTAGGCTCTAAAAAGCCCAATATTTATGAAAGAAGTCACAAGTTTATCTTGATCTTACCAAAGCAAAACCCTCTTTTTGACAATAGCCACAAAAAAGCTTTATCTTAGCACACAAACCTTACATGGATTTTAGGGTTGGTAAATAATCAATCGCAGAAAGGAGAGGAGAGGAGCTTCCCTCGGCCGATTGTAAATCCCCTAGTACCATCTGGCATTCAAGGGCCGGGAGGTTGCTTTGCAACGGCAGGTTGCTCGGAGTGGATTGGATGGGTTGTGGGTGGAGTGCCAATTGTGTGTCCTCCTATCCTATTGTTGTTGTGGTATTGTCCCCGTCCTCAGCCCCTTCCTCCCCTACCGCGGCCCTTGCCTCTTCTAACCCCATCCTCCTTGTCATTGATTTCTTCAACCTGTAAAATTTTTGAAACAGTTGAAAATCTGAATCCTATCGACTAGCTTCTAGCATTGCATATTTTGTTGTATAAATTTAATTGTAATACAGGGGAAACCTATTTGTGCCATAGATATTTAATTTTAATGAATTAATTTGGCTCGATAAAGAGTTGACTCAGTGAATTGGTTCAAAAATGCCTACCACATGCTCATTTGATGCTTCAGAAGGTTGGGTGAAATCCTCAACCAGTTTTTCATGAGGCTGGTTAGATGTGGAGACATCCTCCTCCTCACCATTCCCATCACCTTCATGCCCTCCCTTTCGATTGCGACCTGCCGCCCCATGCTTGCTCTGAAATTTTCAGAAGCAACAAAACTTTGTTTAGAACCAGAAGACACTTAAATTATTTTGACAGTAATTGATAGCGAAAGAATTCAAATAGCACAAGCAAGCAGCTAGCTAATTCTTTCTTCCCCCTCTCAGTTTGCAGATAAAGTAAAAGGTTAGGCTATCATCACATCAACCAATATCATAGTCGCCTCAAACCTTTCAACTACAATTCCTGAACAAGCAAACCTCTGAATACTTCAAAATCAAGCATATTATATGCCAAATAATCAAGGGCCTTGTCCTAAGGTAACAAAAAAATAACAAAAAAGACAAATGAGATGGGAAAACTGGTGGTGGGTCTTGCAAACGTGAAAACAAGGATGCATGAGTAAAGAAGATAAAGTGAAAGGGTGTTGAAGAGTGTGCTCAATACCATGCATCTATGCAATAAACGAACTCTGAGCCCACTCCTCCAGTTCCTCTCATCATTGAGTTCAGCAACCTGTGCACCATGCAGATATTTAAAGCCAAATGAGTACATGGAAAGACATGTAAGCACAGTTTTATAGGCTACAAGTTTGGCACTTATGGCTTTTTCAGCATCCTCACTAGTCTCGTACTCCACAAATGCATGCAACTACGCATGAACAAGAAAAAAACCATTGCTAGAAGTATTAATTCAATGAAGAACGAGCATAACCTAACTACATATGATATATAATAGAAGTGTACTTTATATAAAGTCTTAGTTCCTTCACAATTAGTTCAATCTTAAATTCAGTACTTCCAGTATGTAAATATGAAGGAGACTATGGGCCTAGGTTGTGCTGCTTCACAAGAATCTAGGAAGTTCTCCTCCAAATTTTAATTGTTTTCTCAAGGTTGGCTTACAATGCCTTTAGATAAAGTATGCCTTTTATACTCTATATCTTTCAACCTTTTGGGGTTGTAAATAGATTTTCTCGATGTGAACATTTTTCCGACTGTTATTCTGAAAGCTGCAAAGAAAATCAAATGAAAACCATTCCAATTCAAATCTGAATATATGATCCTATGGTTTTGCTGAAGCAAGCACAACAGTGATGCTAACTGCCACTATTTATCACAGAAAAATTCTAAAGCAGAATACAAAATTCAGCACCAAACTAGGAAATTTCGACTCTCTTGATTAACAGGAAAATTATTATTTAATCAAGAATATCCAGAGGATTACAAGATGTGATTTAATATTAGTCAAGAATCCAACATTAAAAATTACACTATCATCAAAACAACTTCATGTAAAATCCTATGATATCAACCCCTCATTCTTAAGGTAAAACCAAAGTATGATTTGAAACAAAAAAAATTGAATCAAGTTAACTAGGTTAATTAATTTAAATCTGGAATGGATTTCTATGCTCTATCATATCAGAGCTTCTAGTTGAAAGTAGTGCTTTCCCCACTTTCCCTTGGACATTTGTTTATATCATGCACCAGCTATATCTTAATTAGTCATCGACATGTTGAACAATACCTACTAGTCTTACAAAATTGAAACATGAAGTCTATAATTGAGTCTATTTTGATGTTATAAAATCAACACAAGAAAACTTAAAAAAGGAAAAAACAAAAAAGCAAAAGGTTACCCGGTTACCGAAAAGCATATCCATCTTTGTTGCTCGATTAGTTGAAGCACTTGTGCCATTTGGAGTTTGAGGATAACAAGTCCGAATAGACTTCACACTGCAAAAGAATAGAATATTATCTTATATAATGACTCAATCATCAATGGAGAAAAATCCAACTTATATATCATCTACTATTTTATACCTTCCCACAACAGAGAAAATCTTCATAAGGCTCTGCCGCTCTGGTAACAATGATCCTCAGGTAGGTTCTCAGCAACAACAATGCGTGACTGACAAAATAGATGAGTCAGCAGACCCAAAAAGAAGTGTTAATAGAGTGTTCCTACATAGATTTCTTTGTGTAACCTGCAATTCTTCCACATCTGCCTCAGTGATTGGATGTTGCCTTCTAACTTTCTTTCCATCCTCACTAACAGCCTGTAAAAAAATTGATAACGAGATAACTTTATGGAGTTAACAAGCTTCTATGTATAAAAGTGCACTACAAAAATGGCAATAACAGGTCTGAAGGAACTTACCAGCTTAGATGACTTACGGAGGGCATCTGCAAGTAGGGAATTGTTGTGAACCAAAGCTTTTATCTTTTTAAAAGATGCAATGACAGACATTGGCACTGCAAAGATACAAAATGCTTTTAGACTTTGTCCATGATATTGACTAGAGAAGATGACAAACCAACATCGTTTAACACTTGAAAAGTTTAAAATTTATATTTATCAAAAAAAAAAATTTTAAATGTACAAAATGCAAAAAATCAGAGTTCATCATATGAATACCATTTCCTTGGAAAACAAAACTAATGCAATAATTTCTATAATATATTTCTCACAGGAAACATGAATACAAATGGTTGTAAAAATGTTTAAGAACCGTTGATTGAATTATCTAAGGTCTCAATTAAACACCTCAAGTAGACAAGCATAAACTGAAAACTTTCAATAGAGAAAAAAAACTGAGAACAATATCAGATATATTACCAAATCCATCAGGATCTTTACTGATGAACCTCATCAAGTGCTCAGTTGTCGCAAGATTTGCATCACTGAAGTAATATTCCACCTGTCGTTTCCAACTAAGTTAATCTTTGTTAAGAGATAACATAAAGACATAAACTTTCATTGAGAAAAGTCATATTATCCACTACAAATCTTTTGCCTCGTTCAACAAGAGTAAACTCCATAACCACCATCTAATTTTTCACTCTCATCATCCATTCACCACCACATCGATTGAACTTCAAGGAAGCAAATTTCACACTAAAACAACTTTAAAAAAGACTAAATTCATCATAAACAGTGCTCCATAAGAAAGCAAATTGAATAAGCAAACCAACCTGCTTAGTGATCTTCTGAATAACCTCGTCCGAAAGCCCATCCCTGGCCGACGGAGGCGGATCCAGATCTGCCGACGCAGCTGACTGCACTACCTCCTGCTCAGCACCAAATCCCCCACCCACAAAATAGTCATAAGCCCCGGGATTCACCACCGGCGCAATAAACTGCGGGGGGCTCGGCGCGGGGGCATGATACACATGGATCATCGCTTGAGAAGGCGGCGGCGGCGGGCCGTGATGATGGATCTTCACCATCGGCGGAGGCGCCGCGCGGGGCACGAACTCTGGCGCTCGGGCATTCAGCCGGCTCGACGACGACGTCCGCGTGAGCACGGGGTCATCCGATGGTGCCGGAGAGGGATCGGCAGGGATCTCATGGTTCAGATCAACTGCTTCTTCCGCCATTGATCGAGGTGAAGAATAGAGTTAGGGTTTCGAGGGGATCTGAGAGATAGAAGAGCCCGAAAGGGCGGAGAACAGTGGAGGGGGAATTCTCGAGATTTCAGGGACTCAAGGGAAGTCCAATTTATAGGGTGGCTTTTCGAGGGAGCTGAAATGACGAAAATCCCGTAAAACTTCGCCAAATATTACGGTTATACCATTCATTCACTGACTAGTGACTCGGCTCTTCGTCTTTGGACAGAGTTATTAGTTATGTGATGGGAGTAGTACGGAAAAGATTTTCTTATACCTACACGTGGCAGGATGTGAGTGGGCAAAAGCAGACAGGTTCGTTCTTTTGGGATAAAATAATATTATTTGTCGGTTTGTGATCAATTGGGATAGGGTATCACTTTATTTATTATCGCCCTTAATTTTTATTTATTTATCTTTAATTCTAATTAGTTTACTTTTCATAGGTTTTTTTTTATAGATATACCTATGAAAAATATATATATTATATATATATCCCTGAAAAAGATCATAATTACCGTTATATATTCTTCGGTTTCTTTGTTTCATTATGTATATATCCTTAAAGGTAATGCTAGATGTTCATCTTGTTTATTAACAATTATAGTGATATGAAAAGTTTATTATGCTCTTTATAAATGAGTAAGTAATGATATACAACCTGAATAGAATTACCGAATGTTTGAAACCAGTAAATTTTTCTCAAGATCATCACCACCACTATCTCAAGATAACTTCAATGAATATCAAACATTGTAAGAGAAAGTTGAGAAAAACATAAGTTTTCATTTCTTCAATGATTTCATTTCCAACAATGTAGTTATTACAATTTAGTGGGTTATGAATCCCTTGCAAAATAGAATCATCACCAATTAATTGGATACAGTTGAGCTTACTCAACACAGACAGGTTTATAATCAGTTAAAACATACAATTGGAACTCATTGACAAAGATTACACAGCCAGCGTTACGAGTTCATCAGTCTTTCCATAACCAGCTTGACAGTAGCAGGTGCATCGACCGTGACAGCAACTTTCACAGTAGGCTTATGGGACCATTCTGTTTGTTCTTCGAACCTGGATGGTTGATGAAAGGGAGAGTTTCTAGAAATCAAAACCTTTATTTGATACTAAATCATTAATAGTCAGTATATCTGCCAAACATAATTTACAACAGCTAAATGGACTTCCAAGTTTTTGTTCCGACTTTAGAGTCAAATGTAGGAACCATACAAAAATGAGCATAATAAACGAAATTCTCTAACCTTTTATGGCTGTTATCAAATATTGTGAGCCCTCTCATGATGCCTGTTGTCTGAACTCGTACCACGCCCTCAATGTAAGTCAATAATGATGGATTAACAGCAGCAAGAAGAGCAGTTGGATCATGAAGGTAAACACCTGTATCCACCAAAAAACATGATATAAATAAAATAAAAGTTTGCCACCTTACAATTTCTCTTAAACATCCTCCGTTACAAACCTTGCGTTGCATAGGCATCATGGTGGTATGCGTAATAGAATTCTAAAATCTTGGATAGATATTGAGCATATTTTCCACCAGATTGTGCAAGCTTGTCACGATCAGCATCTGCAATGTGTATATGGCATTTGAATGATGTTAAGACATAAAAATTCTAATTATAGAATAAAGGACCACTTTCGTCTTTGCATAGCAAATTGAGGAAAACACACTGAAGATCAAATTTCTCCACAAAATATAATATTTTGAGTTTTATAATCACAAAATCGATTAATATCTAGTACTGGACAGAGCTCTAGAGTTTCAATGCACACTTCACAAGTCATGTTGCTTAGATTTGCTCAAAAAAGTAGCTTGTAAGTTAGAAGAAGCATAAGTTTTTGTGAGTCATAAAGTGATCCGGGCATCAAAATTTAAGAACAATAACACCTTAGATTTCATAGGACAAAGGATATTTTCAGTTAGACTTTTGCATATCCAAAATCCTTGCAGTAAAATTAGGTTTTAGGCAACAATTGTCAAATGGCTACCTCAACAACCATATATTTAGTTCAAGATTATATTTAGTTCAAGATTAACTTAAAATCAGCTTTCTCTCTTTGCATGGCAGCAGCCACATCTGGGATACATTATTACTTAAAGAAAAAGGTTGATCCAATTGAGGTTTTATATCCACATGCTGTGAAGAAGGTAAGATGCATTTTCTCAACTAGTGTGAGACAACTTCCAGATTGAATTCCAAGTAGTCATAACAGCCAAGTAGAAGTGCAAGCGCCAAGCATGAAAATAGTGCTTCGAATCCAGTCATACAGCTTAAGTGAAAGAGAGAGACCTCACTCATAATTTCTGTGAGATGTATTAGTGGTTATATAGGAAAACTATTATATGTTCCAATATTAAAAGAATTTGAAATTCTAATTTTAATAAATTTAATATCCTAATCTTAATTGAATTAGGATCTTTATAAGATACATGGGTAATAAATAAACCTGGTCATATTCGAGGCAGGCTCATATCTTAAGATAGCTCGAGAACAAATCTTGAGGCAATCTAAGAAAATACAAATCCCAAAGCAATCTGAATAGCCCGAGAATACAAATCTCGAGGCAAATACAAATTTCAAGATAGTCCGAGAAACAGATCTCGAGCCGATCTAGAAAAAATACAAATCCCAAGATGGCCCAAGATCATATCCCGAGGCAACCTGGGGGAATACAGATCCAAGGCAGCTTGAGAGTACGCAACCCGAGGCAAGAAGGATAATAATAAAGATAATAATAAAAATAAATGATAATGAAATAAAAAATTAAAAAAAAATCATTAGATAAGATCAAAACTTAAATGGGTTGATCTTATAATGGCTATGGTTGTGAGATCTCGTAAGGATCGCAACTAGGAGAGGATTTTTGGGTGGAAGGTAAAAACAGGAAGAGCGTATAAGAAAGAACAAGGAAAGACTGAGAAGAGGAGGAGAAATCAGAGAAAGGAAATTAGAAAAAAAAAAATCCAAAGAGAAAAGAGAGCCAGATAGATAAGGTATTCCCTCTTCTTCCCCTTTTTATAATTATACCATGTACCCTAACCCCCCCGGGCTGCCTTTCCGGGATGATTCCTTGTTTTCCACTTGTCGTCATCAAGCAAAACCGTTGTCCACTCGTCGCCGCTACTGCCCGTGACAGACACCACCCCGGAGCGCGGTGGTGTCGTCACCAAGCCAAGTCATTGTTCGTTTTGACCGCCGCAGTTGCCAACGACGGACACCACCCCGGAGCGTGATGGTGTCATCGCTGCCCATGCCGTCGTTCATTGCTGTCACTGCCGGAGAGGGACACCGCCCCAAAGCGTGGTGGTGTCATCGATGCCGATGCCCGTTGCCGTCACTACCGGAGAAGGACACCGCCCTAAGGCGTGGCGGTGTAGAGAAGCCACTGATGATCCTTGTTAATATTGTCACCGTCGTCGGAGGAGGAGCACCGCCCCAAGGCACGACGGTGCTGTTGCTGTTGATGCCGTCACCGTGTCATGCCACGATCGATGTCTCCCTCGATGTCCACTGTCGTATTGAAGAATCCACCAAGAAATTCAGGACCTAATCGAAGTTCAAATCTTGGATTCCATCGACTTCTGCTATTTCGATCATGAGTCAGTTGAAAGAAAAAGAGCCCCCATCTCTCAGATTTAGAGGAAGAGGAGGCTCTAGGTGCGGTTCGAACGGGTCACCAAAAGTGAAAGAATTGCTGCTAGAAATTCTCCCAAGCTCATGCCCTCGTTTGTTCCGAAGAGTGAAGCAAAGAGGAAAGCATGGAGCCTATGCTGGAGATCCATTATGTCTTTTTCTCCCTGTCGTGTAATTGAGAAGTTAATTTGAGAAAGAGAAAAGGATGCATATGGATCGAAAGGTGTTGTTTCTCTCGTGGTCGTTTAGCCTCGCCAAAGACCTGATGTCTAGCTTGTGGCTTCAAGAGGATGAGATTATTGATTACATGACCTCTTGTATGCTGTTCAAGAGTGAATTATTACATATTTTTGAATATAAAGGGGTTTGACCACTTGATGCAAACAATTATGGAGCACCCATCTAAAGTGGACCGGCTGCAATGATAAATGGGAACTCATTAGTTGCAAATCATGAGAATGATGAGAAGTTGAACGAGGTTCAACAATTGAAGTGTATTGTTAGCCAATACTAAGAGCAAGTATTTAAACTTCAATTCTAAGGAGCATAGGTTAGACTTCAAGAATCGTTCATGATCAAGTAACATAGATAAAGTGCTATTGCAGCTTTGTATTGAGGTTGTTATCAGGGAAAAGCAAATGTAAATTTTGTTACAAAGAAATATTCAATATTAGGTCAATTACTTGGTCATATACAATGTCCTTTATCTGTTTGATGTTATGCTTAAAAGAGTTCAAAAGCAAATAATAATGAGTGATTTGGAGGCTTTAAATTTGTATTGAGATTATTTATGTAAAGCATGTCTCCTGCCTGTACACTAGCTTGATTAGGATTGCTCGTTTAACAACTATGTTCATTTCACAAGCCAAGGTTGAAATTGGAACTGTATTCAAGCCATTGATGGAAGTGAAAGCCAAACTTTGCTAGGCCTCTAATGGTAGTATAATTGGCGGGCGATTTAATAATCATCATCTCATATATATATTGCAAAGAGGAACAAATCAGACTAGCCTTGTGCATAGAGTTGATAATACGTTTGATTTGGAAGAAATCTCTAAATTAGCTATTTCATGAAGGATGAATTGGTGTTGAAGTCTCAAGAAACTTTGTAAAATTTTGGAGGATTACACATGGCAACGGTTGGAATGAATAACTTAATTAGAAGCATGGAGAAGCCTAGCCACCATTGTTGACTATTAGCCACTATTGTTAACTTTTGCATCAACTAGGTGGGTGAAGAATTGATGAGTTGGCTTCATGAAGTTTTCAATATAAATAGATGCATGTTTAAGCTTTTCTCTTCTAAAGTCTCATCATTCATTTTATTTGATAGAGCTATTTTTGAATACCATACCATCAATACTATAGAACACATACTATTAGGTGATGTCAATATTCCCATCACTTTCATCAAAAAAAAAAATAATAATATTTGCTACATCTTAAGGGGTGGATGGTTCAAAGAGCTCATAAATATATTAACAAGTGATTCTTGTGGCCAATGTGTTAATGGCATCATAATATTGTTGCTTGAGTTATCATTTGAATATTTGAGCATGGAGAAATCTTGCATCATTTTCTCAATTGATGATTATACCATGTACTACATATATGATTATATGAGTATTAATGTGGTGATGATCATAATGATCATAATAACAGATGTAATGATGTCATTGAAATTTAAAAGAAAGGAGATGGAAAGTAGGCATATATTTTTTTAAGAATTTTCATGACAATACTTAATGTCTAATGATGTCATGAAACTCAAAGGGCCCATTTGAAGAGAGAAAGGGCTGGTGAAAAAAAAATATAAAAAAGGGGGGCCATACAAAAAGGAGTTGGGCCTACTTAAAAAAGGACTAGTGATAAGAAAATAGAGAAAGCTGGCCCCACTTCATAAAAAAAAGGGTTGATTTAATTATATTAAATCAATAAAAAAAATAACAATTAATGGGCATTTTATGGCTAAATTACAATATAAAAAAAAGAAGAGAAATGCTTATACATGTGCACATATCTCGAGGTGACGATGGAATACACATGTCGAGGCGCCTGATAAATCCATGTTTCAAAATAGCACGTATCTCAATGCGCCGATGGAGCACGTATCTTAAGACGGCTGATAAAAACACAAATCTCAAAACGGTGATGAAGCATTCATCTCGGGACCGTCGATAAAATACAAATCTTGAAATGACACGTATCCTGATGTAACAAAGTAACAAGCATCTCGGAGCGGCCGATATAAAATACAAATCTCAAAATGACATACATCTCGATGCAGCGATGGAACACGCATCTTGAGGCGGATGATGAAACACAAATTTCAAAATGATACACATCTCGATGCGATGATGGAACACGCATCTTGAAGCAGTCGATGAAATACAAATCCTGAAACGGCACATATATCTCGGGGCGGCGATGAAACACTCATCTCGAGACAGCCAATACAAACATAAACCCTATAGCGGTGCAAGTCTCAAGGCGGCGGCAAAGTAGGCATCTTGAGGCGACCAAAGCGGCATAAACCCCAAAGTGGCGAAGCATATATCCAACGCGGAAGGCGACATCAAAAATAAATAAATTATATATATATATATATATATATATATATATATATATGTAATAAATTATAATGTTCTACAATAAATGAATATTATTAATTACCCCAGACAGGGTCTTAGGAACCTCCAATTAAGGGCATAAGTACAAGACAATGCAAAATCATTCATTTATTGCAGAACATAATAATTTATTACATATAAATATTATCATATAAATGTATATATATATATATATATATATATATATATATATATATAATTTATTCATTTATTTATGATACCGCCTTCCGCCTTGGATATATACTTCGCCACTTTGGGGTTTATGCCGCTTTGGTCGCCTTAAGATGCCTATTTTGCCGCCGCCTTGAGACTTGCGCCACTATAGGGTTTATGTTTGTATTGGCTGTCTCGAGATGAGTGTTTCATCGCCGCCCCGAGATATGTGTGTCGTTTCAAGATTTGTATTTCATCAACTGCTTCAAGATGTGCGTTCCATCATCGCATCGAGATGTGTATCACTTTGAAATTTGTGTTTCATCATCCGCCTCAAGATGCGTGTTCCATCGCCACATCATGATGCATGTCATTTTGAGATTTGTATTTTATATCAGCCGCTCCGAGATGCGTATTACTTTGTTACATCAGGATACGTGTCATTTCAAGATTTGTATTTTATTGACGGTCCCGAGATGAATGCTCCATCACCGTTTTGAGATTTATGTTTTTATTAGTCGTCTCAAGATACGTGCTTCATCAGCGCATTGAGATGCGTGCTATTTTGAAACTTGTAATTATCGGGCGCCTCGAGATGTGTATTCCATCGTCACCTCGAGATATGTGCACATGTATAAGCATTTCTCTTCTTTTTTTATATTGCAGTTTAGCCATAAAATCCCCATTTATTATTATTGTTTTACTGATTTAATATAATTAAATCAACCTTTTTTTTATGAAGTGGGGCCAGCTCTATCTATTTTCTTATCACTAGTCCTTTTTTAAGTAGGCCAAGCTCCCTTTTTGTATGGTCCCCTTTTTTTTATATTTTTTCACCACCCTTTGACTTTCATGACATTATTAGACATTAAGTATTGCCATGAAAATTCATAAAAAAATATATGCCTACTTTCCATCTCCTTTCTTTTAAATTTCAATAACATCATTAGACTTAAGACTTGTTGGGTATGGGCCCACCACTCTCTTTCTTTTTGCATAGCCATCCTTTTTATTAATTTATTATATTTTTTTACCGGATCATCATCTGTTATCATGATCATCACCACATTAATACTCATATAATCATATATGTAGTACATGGTACAATCATCAATTGAGAAAATGATGCAAGATTTCTCCATGCTCAAATATTCAAATGATAACTCAAGCAACAATATTATGATGTCATTAACACATTGGCCACGAGAATCACTCGTTAATATATCCATGAGCTCTTTGAACCATCCACCCCTTAAGATGTAGCAAATATTATTATTATTATTATTATTTTTGATGAAAGTGATGGGAATATATTAACATCACCTAATAGTATATGTTCTATAGTATTGATGGTATGGTATTCAAAAATAGCTCCATTAAATAAAATGAATGATGGGACTTTAGAAGAGAAAAGCTTAAACATGCATCTATTTATATTGAAAACTTCATGAAGCCAACTCATCAATTCTTCACCCTCCTAGTTGATGCAAAAGTCAACAATAGTGGCTAATAGTCAACAATGGTGGCTAGGCTTCTCCATGCTTCTAATTAAGTTATTCATTCCAACAGTTGCCATGTGTAATCCTCCAAAATTTTACAAAGTTTCTTGAGACTTCAGCACCAATTCATCCTTCATGAAAAGGCTAATTTAGAGATTTCTTCCAAATCAAATGTATTATCAACTCTATGCACAAGGCTAGCCTGATTTATTCCTCTTTGCAATATATATATAGGATGATGATTATTAAATCGCCCGCCAACTATACTACCATTAGAGGCCTAGTAGAGCTTGGCTTTCACTTCCATCAATGGCTTGAATACAGCTCTAATTTCAACCTTGGCTTGTGAAATGAACATAGTTGTTAAATGAGCAATCCTAACCAAGCCAGTGTACAGGCATGAGACATGCTTTACATAAATAATCTCAATACAAATTTAAAGCCTCCAAATCACTCATTATTATTTGCTTTTAAACTCTTTTAAGCATAACAACAAACAGATAAAGGACATTGTATATGACTAAGCAATTGACCTAATATCGAATACTTCTTTGTAACAAAATTTACATTTGCTTTTCCCTGATAACAACCTCAATACAAAGCTGCAATAGCACTTTATCTATATTACTTGATCATGAACGATTCTTGAAGTCTGACCTATGCTCCTTAGAATTGAAGTTTAAATACTTGCTCTTAGTATTGGCTAACAATACACTTCAATTGTTGAACCTCGTTCAACTTCTCATCATTCTCATGATTTGCAACTAATGAGTTCCCATTTATCATTGCAGCCGGTCCACTTTAGATGGGGGCTCCATAATTGTTTGCATCAAGTGGTCAAACCCCTTTATCTTCAAAAATATGTAATAATTCACTCTCGAACAGCATACAAGAGGTCATGAAATCAATAATCTCATCCTCTTGAGGCCACAAGCTAGACGTCAGTGTCCTTGGCGAGGCTAAACAACCACGAGAGAAACAACACCTTTTGATCCATATGCATCATTTTCTCTTTCTCAAATTAACTTCTCAATTGCATGATAGGGAAAGAAAGACCCAATAGATCTCCAGCATAGGCTCCATGTTTTCCTCTTTCTTTCACTCTTCGGAACAAACGAGGGCATGAGCTTGGGAGAATTCTTTCACCTTTGGTTACCCGTTCGAACCCCACCTAGAGCCTCCTCTTCCTCCTCTGAATCTGAGAGATGGGGGCTCTTTTTCTTTCACCTGACTCATGATCGAAAGAGCAGAAGTCGATGGAATCCGAAATTTGAACTTCGATTAGGTCCTGAATTTCTTGGTGGATTCTTCAATGCGACAATGGACATCGAGGGAGACATCGATCGTGGCATGACACGATGACGGCATCAACAGTAACAGCACCGCCGCGCCTTGGGGCGGTGTTCCTCCTCCGACGGCGGTGACAATATTAACAAGGGTCATTGGTGGCTTCTCGACACCGCCACGCCTTGGGGCGGTGTCCCTCTCTGGTAGCAACGGCAACGGGCAGCGGCAGCAACAACGATGACACCACCACGCTTTGGGGCGGTGTCCCTCTCCGGCAGCGACAGCGATGAACGACGGCAGGGGCAGCGATGACACCGCCACGCTCCGGGGTGGTGTCCGTCGTTGGCAGTGACAGCAATGGATGACGGTAGGGCTTGGCGACGACCCCACCACGCTTTTGGGTGGTGTCTGTCGTTGGCAACTGCGGCGGTCGGAACGAACAGCGGCTTGGCTTAGTGACGACACCACCTCCTCCTCTCAGTCTTTCCCTATTATTACTTCTTTCTTATACCCTCTTCCTATTTTTACCTTCGGCCCAAAAATCCTCTCCTAGTTGCGATCCTCACGAGATCTCACGACCATAGCCATGATAAGATCAACCTATTTAAATTTTGATCTTATCTAATGATTTTTTTTTCATTATCATTTATTTTTATTATTATCTTTATTACTCTCAAGCTGCCTTAGGATGTATACTCTCAAGCTGCCTTGGGATCTGTATTCCCCCAGGTTGCCTCGAGATATAATCTTGGGCCATCTTGGGATTTGTATTTTTTCTAGATCGGCTCAAGATCTATTTCTCGGGATATCTTGAAATTTGTATTTGCCTCGAGATTTGTATTCTCTGGCTATTCAGATTGCTTTAGGATTTGTATTTTTTTAGATTGCCTCGAGATTTGTTCTCGAGCTATCTTAAGATATGAGCCTACCTCGGATATGACCATGTTTATTTATTACTCATTTATCTTATAAAGATCCTAATTCAATTAAGATTAGGATATTAAATTTATTAAAATTAGAATTTCAAATTCTTTTAAGATTGGAACATGTAATATTTTTCCTAATATAAACAATTAGGCGTACCTGTCAGAACAACTTGGTGTGTAACATTTATGCCCACAGCTAACACATCAGCACCACTGGTGAACACAATGTCAGCAGCATCTGGGTCACCAAAGATCTGCCTATCCATTCACACAAATAAATAACAATGTGTTGATAAATCATCTTTTGGAAAGACAATAATGTGCATATCTATATAAATGGCATAATGGACTAACAGACTGTAAAATAATCAGAGTATTATTTTTGAAGTAAATTGATTTGAACCAAGTCAACTCTTATTGATAGACTGGCCCATCCAGATTGCATTTCTGTAAGAAGCAACATATTTGATATACTTTTGTCTAGCAATCTTTATGCAAAGTTAGAACTTAGATGGATTGAGATCACAATAGAAACTAGAGGCTAGTTTTTACATGCACAAGTGAGTGATAAGCTAATGATGGAAGACTTTACCACTCACTTGATCTTTAAAAATAGCTATAGATATATTATCTAGCGTAATATTGAAAAGAAAGGGAAGTATCTCTCCAGCCAAGATACATTCTGTTGCTCGCAAGAACCACAGATTATAGGTTATCTTGGTATTATTTTAAGATTAGTCGTAACTGCTCCCTAGGATCAGTTTTAAGAACTACAAAGAACCCTGACTCCCCTTTCCCTTATTGATCACTTGCCACTTGCCAGTTCCTTTTCTAGTTTGATCACGCCTAAGCTATCCACCAGAGATGTAGCTAAAAGATTTTATCTATTATTGCATAATGGGAAAAGTTCTTCACTAAAGATAATTTTCATTAAGCTATAGTATCCTATGGCTGAAAAAGCATTGTAGGTGGCAAAAGCCCCGGCCGCATGTAAAGGTATTGACTAGAATAGCTCTATATTAGCATGACTAGAAAATCAATACCAAACACAGTGAGTTGTCCTTTACTCATGAAACTTTTGAGGCCAATTCCTGCTTCAGATATGAAATATTTCTTTTTTCATCTTTCCTTCTTTTTGTTTTTATTTTTTTCTCAGAGAATATTCTTTACAAAACAAATAGTATTTCTTCAAATTAATTCCTTTCATAACTATGTTTTAGATCTGCCTAAAAGAGATTTTGTGCATTTTAATTTGACATGAAAATGAAAAACTTCACACAGACTATCTCATTCAATCTTACCTCTCATCAGTAACCCCTGCAGACAAAGACTGGGCCAATAGGATATTTCCCATATAGAATCACCATAGTTTATGTAAGAAATGCATAAAAAGTATAACTAAATAAGGTCACCATGTCTAGAGAAGATATACATTAGCCTCTGCAGCTGGATTAACATTTCCATTAACTGAAAATGCACCACCAAGAACAACAATTTGCCCGATCTTTTTTGAGAACTCTGGATCAAGTTGAATTGCCTGCTCCAAGATCAGACCAAAGTTGGGATCATCAAACAAACAAAGAGACATTCAAGCAGTAGGAGCTCAACTGAGGAAAAATCTTACCAAGGCAATATTTGTAAGTGGGCCAAGTGCAACAACAGTAACCTTTCCAGGATATAGATTTGCTTGTTCAACAAGAAAAGCAGGGGCTGACTGATCAATTTGCCTTCCCTTTGGTGAAGGGAAGTTCTGGTTTCCAAGCCCATCCGCTCCATGAACAAAATCAGCTATCCGAAGCTTTGTGGTTTTCTTTACAATCAGATGAAACAGATTAGGTAAGAGTATTTTCCTCATCCAGACATTTTAATGAATACATAAACTCAGCTCCATTGATTCGATGACAATAACAACAAGGCCCTTTAAAGTGCTCATGCAACTTACCCATGAGAAATAAATACTCGGTGGTAAATAGAAACTTAGGCATGCATCAATGATGTCTAATCACTCAACTAGAACTAACTAAAGCAATGGTAATGGCATGTACTAGTATAGCTTCAGGCTGAAGAGGAGCCCGGGGACTCAGTATAGATCAAATAATTAGGAACCATTTTATTACATCCTGCATTACAACATCTGAACAGGCTCCAGTTGTTTGTTGAATGAAAAGAGAATGCTGCTTTTGAAGCAGCAAAATTACAACATCTGAACAGGCTCCAGATGTTTGTTGAATGAAAAGAAACTCAGGCATGCATCAATGATGTCTAATCACTCAACTAGAACTAACTAAAGCAATGGTAATGGCATGTACTAGTATAGCTTCAGGCTGAAGAGGAGCCCGGGGACTCAGTATAGATCAAATAATTAGGAACCATTCTATTACATCCTGCATTACAACATCTGAACAGGCTCCAGTTGTTTGTTGAATGAAAAGAGAATGCTGCTTTTGAAGCAGCAAAATTACCACCATTGTGTTAAAAGAACAAATTATACTAAACCCTTTGTTGATTGAATCCCAGAACTCCAGAACAATTAATACAGAAGAAACTAGTAATGATTATTAGTCACCAACTGAAGTTATTCAGATTTTAGTTTCATTAGCATGCTTCAGCAGAAATACAAGCTCAAAGACAAAATAGAGAACTTTTACAGTGGTCCGGCAGTTAAAAGTAAAACTAACCACATACCATGATGGTTACATGAGAACCCTCAGCCACTGGAATATCACTCCGCTCTGCAAACTCCAACTGCAACAGTAATTGAATTGAGATGAGAATACCAAAAATAAAGAACTTCACAGTGATATTATACACAAGCTACAACATAGAAACACTAATGGGACGAGGACTTAACCATTCTCACTAAGCTGAAGAACTATTCATATTCTACACACAGAAAGGCACTTGTGTATATAAAACTAGAGCAACAAATAAGTTGAATGATAATAAGGATATTCATGTCATTAGCTATTCACCAATACGTTTATTAAAACAATAGTTCTTGAACTCCAGAGCTCTCACTTGGAAAAGTTCTCACCAGCTCTTTTGACTTATTCACTAATACTTTTAGGTTCCTTTGTTCTTCAACAGTCGAGAACGAAATCCCTACATCCATCATAATCAAAAGATGAATTTTAAGTAATCTCAACTCCTCTCCACTCTTCTACTTCCGATTACTTATCCAAATTCCAAAGAAAAACAAGACCGAGTTTCACAAACCCAACAATTGAAACAAAGGATCATTACCAGATGCAAAGCATTCCTGGTGGCCAGAGTAGTGTAGACGTTCCCGTATATCGTGGTAAGCCCAATGACCTCCACCTCCGGCGACCTCAGCGCCACGAAGATCGCCATGGCATCATCTGGAAAAGTAACAAACAGAGTCATTACAAGATCCAAAGGCAATCACTGATCGAAAAAACTAGGTTATGGTTAGGGTTAGGGTTCCTCACCGATGCCAGGGTCGGTGTCGATGATGATCTTCTTCTTCTCCACTCCTCCCATTACCACACAATTCCAGGAATCTGAAAGCAGAGTGAAAATGAAGATTAATTTAACATAATAATTTGCATTTAAACCCAATAAATTTCCAGAATTGCAAATCCAACCACCCTTTTGTTTTATCTATTTTATTTTATTTCCAATTGAATAACCATTACATCTTAATTAATTTGCCACGCTGTCACGCACTTACTAAAATAAACCTTATCTTTTAATTTATATCTCAATAACTATAGCTTTACAATTTTTAGGGGGCAAAAATGAAAAATCTATTTAATAGAGAACAAACACAAAATTCTCAATGGACCATTCATTAAACAGTTAATGAATCGGCGAATTTCTTGATTTCTAAATTACTGAAGAAGTTTACCAATGTATGGATCTCACAACAAAGCAGAACAGAAACTCGCAGATCATTCCTACATGAACATTCATTAAACAACATTGTCGATAAAAAACTATGAACTCGTGTTCAGTAGTTTTAAGGATCATCCTTGTTGCATCAAGGATCATGGCACGTCATCCTCCGATGTTCTATCGAAGCAAACTAGGAATTCGGTGTTCCCTTCGGCACCCTTCAGAGGGGATTCAATCCACCCTTTGTTTTGGAAGCCAAAACCTTCTACACCTTCAATTATTCTATCAAGAACCTGTATGAAGAAGTTGAAGTGAGTTGATAATACTCCTACTTAGTAAAACCTGTGAATTGAGATAATACTAATATGCATTGAGAAATATAAATAATCTTTAGGTTCAATAATCTTGATTGAGATAACATACTTCTTGGTGCACCTGTGGATCTCTTACAATTCCGCCCCCTCCCACCTGAAAATAGATCAGGAATGTAGTATATTAGCAGATAAAGAACATTTAACAGTGATTAGAGCCAAGTACTAAACAAGCTAGCTTGTGGAAGGTTTATGCGGTTTTTTAAACCATGGAAGCGTTCAAATGGATTGATCCTTTGCTGGAAGAGGATGAGTTTAGAAATCCGCAATGACGGCCTAAACCATAATACTAGTCATGAGAAAAAGTTCAACTGGTTGTGTAATCACCTCAGACGCATGGTTTTTCGAGGTGAATAAGAAGGATTTCAACTTGACCTACTGAAACTTATGTAATGTAGATTGATTATATTCGGGAAATAATTAAGAGTCTTTTACTCACTGTAAACTGATAAACTTACACAAGAATCCAAGGGGAACCGAAAGTACAAACCTGGGACCGGTGAGCCTCAAACTGAGGCTTAACCAGTGTCACTAATGTTGATTCGGTCTTCATGACTTTCACAACAGCAGGCATCACCTACAGTTGTGGACATCATAGTTATATTCATTTGATTAACTTCCATAAAAGAAAGTAAATAAATTGTCATTGTAAAAATCCAGAAAACAGGAAAACTTAAGAAAAAATAGTTCAGCCCTAGTCAAACAAACTTCCTACAACTTCTAAAGATGTATGTAGAGAAAAAGTACAACTTTGAAAAGCACAATAGATGCTCTTGTACCTGAAATATAATGAAATAGAATACAGATAGAATGCAACGATAATAAAAACAAGAATTTTATTCCAGATCTTAAATAGATTCCACGATAACAAAAAATATTTCTACAATCTAAGGCCAGCATTTTTTAATTATTTATTTCTATAAGTAGAATCTGTGCACTAAAATTGATGCTAGCTTATATAGCATTCCTTGATGCCAATTAAACAAATTGAAATGACATAAAGATACAATTTTGAGGGAACCTACCAAAAGAATAGAAATAAATGACAGGTCGAGAGTCACCAAGTCAACTTGTTGTGGTAGTGCAGAAAGATATCTTAAATTTGTACGTTCAATCACACAAACACGCTCATCACGACAAATTTTATCAGCCACCTGAAAAGTTAATACAAAATCACCCCTGATAAAGAAGAGGGCACACACTAGAACCATAAATTATATATTAATACTGCTAACCAAAAGAACCATGAATTTGCAACATGCTCTACCATAGTATATGATAATTATAACATGCATCAGTAATGAACAATACTTCATTCGGTATAATAACCACAAATTTAGAATTTTTATGCTTATCAGCAAGAAAATTCTAGGTGTACAATCAATGACAGTTTGCAACTGCTGATAAGTGAAGGAGTTGGATTATATTAAGATAAACTGATGTTAAGCAAGGAGTTGACCAGGAATAATCCTACCTGTCCATAACCCACATCAACACCATAAACAAATGATGCACCATGCTGTAGTAGACAATCAGTAAATCCTCCAGTAGACAAACCAGAATCAAGTGCAACTTTCCCAACAACATCAACACCTAGTTGTTCTATAGCAGCCTCTAACTTGTATCCTGCTCTGGATTTGAGGAATATGAATCAGAGCATAGAAAACTGAGAACAATTCCATTTTATCTTATGATAAGGCATTCCCATCTAAAGCAAAAGCAAAGCTTTTCTCTGAAAAATAGTGATATCTACAGAAACTCTGAAAAGAGAGCACCATAAAAGAGGAATACAAAGAGTTTTAAGAACTAACTAAATAGGCAGTTATTCTAGAATCATCACCTACATACATATTTTGGAATCTCAGCCTTTATTTCCACAGTTGATTTATCAGATACAGGTGTTCCAGCTTTGTTCACTACTCTTCCATCAACAAGCACTTTGCCTGTAAATACCATGGGAATAAGATAGGCTCAAAGGAAACATGCTGCATCTCCTATCCATAATGATAAAGAGTTAAACACACACACAAAAAAAATATTTAAAAACACATCCACTAAAAGCTATTGTCTTCATTTCTGCATAAACATTCAAGATATAACCCATGTATGTCAGAAGAAGAGTGGAACCCCAGAGTTACAATAAAATGACCAATTACAAACCATACTGCCAGGGTACAGTACTGCACATTGGCATTTGTTGCAGATGAACAAGGAAACAACCAGTGTAAACTCCCTCCACCTTCTTAAAGATCACCATACTGATTTATCCCATTGTAATGAATAATTGTTCACCATTGAAAAAATGGCAACAAGATTACCCTCATTATGAAAACGATCTTGACCAATCATGCTTATTAGAAACCATCTTAAACTATGATATACAAAACCATGCAAATTCACTGTAAAGTATATGATGTCTCATACAACAAGCTAATAACGATAAAAGAAGGAAAAAAAAATGAGCTGGTATAGAATTAAACTTCACACCGCTGCAACATAATCATGCTACTCAGCAAACAAAAGGCAACTGAGCAAACACTGGAACTAACCTTGCATAATCCATGACTGAATGAACGTCCTGCTATATTGCTGAAACCTTTCAAGACATATCTCATCCAGCCTCCTTTTCCTGAAAGAAAATAATTAAGGCAATGGCAATAGTTATATACTCCCTTCACACAAAAAGACATTTACAAAAGGCAGTAGTGAACACTTTGCTTGTAAATTACAGTCAAATTGGTGTGTTCAGCTAATTGCTTGTAAATAGAACTGGAAACATAAAAGTAAGAATCAAGTAAGAATCTTTTTCCTGTTTTTCCCTGACTATGCAAACTTTCTATAAGGTGCAAATTCATTCCTCATGCATTAGAAATTAGAACCACAATGGCCTTCATTTAAATCTATGATAATCCATTACCCACAATATTGGGAAATCTAAAACTCATATGCACAACGAAATTAAGTCAGAAGATGATGAACTGAGAATAAGAATTGGCAAACGGAAACATACTTCTTTGGCAGAGGAACTCTTTCTGATTTCACAACTGAGAACATTCTCAAATGACACGAACGTAAAAGAAGACTGGTCCATCTCACTACAAAACCGCGAAAGCACATCAATATACTTCCTAAAACAATCAAATAAGAAAAAAGTCACCAAATTTATTCCAAACAAAAACTTTAAAATTAAATAAGCCACACATCAAAAGAAAGAGAGATTGTTTAGAGAAATTAATGAAAACCCGGTCAATTTGTGTTAAAAATCATATATTTCATACAAAAACCGACATACATCATGGATTTCATAAAGAAAATCATAAAAATTAAAACACACACACACACTCAAAATAAAAACAAGACCAAATGTATCAAAGAGGGCGTGCAGGATTGTAGATAACGGTGAGAGAAACGAGAAGATAGGGATCCATACGCTGAAATCGTCGACATAGAGGAGAGCACGCCGAGGAGGAGAAGGCGAAGGCGAGGGCTGAAGCGCGAGAGATAGACGAGTTCATCCTCTCCGCCACACTGAAAACCCTCTACTCCCTCCAGCCTCTGAACAAGAGCTTTAAGATTCGTGATTGCGTTTGATTGTAATTAAATAAATAGTAATACTGAAATTTTTTATTTAAATATATCAATAAAATTCCATTATATTTCATTTTTCACTTTTAAAATTTTCAAAATTTTTATTTATCAATTTTTGAACTGTAACTTAAAAAAAATCTTTAAAAATTTAAAAAATATATATATTTTTTATAATTTTTTGTATTACTGACTGAAATTTGACACGTGCGTTCAGGCTTGTGTTAGTTGGCTGACTATAATTGTCTCTAGATTCGTGTGACTTACCTACCACTCAGCAACATCATATAAATACATAAAAATCAAAATTTTGAATCTACCTAATTTATTATTTTCATATTTTGCACAACTTCCCAAAAAAATTTGTTTATTTGATCACGTGAAAGATCAACACTAATGTTGTGTTTTATTGTTTAAAAAATATATTTATATATAATATTTAAAAATATTAAAAAAATTAATTATAATTATTTAAATATAGAAAGAAATAAATATATAAAATAGTTTTCTATTATACAAAATAAGTAGCTGTCCTAAAAGTTGTCTGGGGCTTCTCATGGGGTGTCCGGTCCTATCAAATCAAAATAATATTAAAAAATCAATCTTTATTCATAATTTTTAAATTATATATATATATATATATATTCAAAATAAAATTTTCCTTAGCCCGGCTATGCACAGGTTAGGGGAGGAATCAGACTATATAGATCTATTATATACACTGGCAATGACAGCCGTAATCTATATTGGATAATACATGGAATCAAGTCCAATGATCATTACAATTATAAAATATGTCTTGAGATATCTGACATTCACATATCTCCAAATAACATAAATGATTGTGATGATCACTGCGCTCGATTTCATCGCTGACTCATTTCTCTTCACATGAATAGTTACGTCAAAACTCATCTTCTGATTTTAAAATAAAATAATTTATTAAGAAAAAAAAAGGCCAGAGAAGACCAAGCAAGAGGACCATTCAATTCCTGTTCTCAGAGCATCATAAATTATTTGCATCCTGCTTCCCTTTCCCAACAACCAGTCCAATCTTCTTCATCTCAGCCAAACATGCTGGTCTCACAGAAGTACTCAAACTCTGAGATCTCCCTGTAACAATTATGCACTTAAGTTACAAAAGTTGGTGCATACCCTTTGTATTCTATGACCATTCATATGGTTTAAGCTGGTCTTCATGGTCATATGGTGTAAACCTTTGGTATTTTATGGACCTTCATATAGTGGTAACAATTATGTAAGGCCTTTCATACCTTTGGTTGACCTTTCATATGGTGGTATACCAAGAGTCATTGTTGATGGAACAATGGTATATATATATTTCTTTGTACTCTCCATAGCTTTGGAGAGCAAGGTGATAAGAGTCTATGCACCAACCTACAATGGCCGGAGGTATGCTAGAAATCCAATTCTTGGGTTTCTTAATTCTCGATCCTATCCATTGATTTTATTCCGCATTTAGGATCTTATTTTTGTTCTAACACTCCCTCCACACCTCCAAGAAAGATTGCTGGTTGGTCATTCATGGCAAGGTTCAGTGTTCACTGTTTGTTTCAATCCTCTGGTTTCTTGTTGAGGCCATTTTTTTTGTTCGTCTTTTCTTGTGTGAGTGTTTTTGCAGGTTTATGATGTGACCACCTTCTTGGAAGATCATCCTGGAGGGGAGGATGTGCTCCTCCATGCCTCAGGTTCATCTCTTTGATTTTTTTTTTTTTTTCTTCATTCTCTCTCGAGATCTTAAATTTCTAAACTTGGCCAAAACTTTTGTTCATAGAATCTATGATGTGTTTCAGTTATGTTAGATTGTTGTCTTGTTTAGCTATATGTTCAGAGTTTTGCCTCTTGTAAACTTAACTTGGAGTTCATACTCAATCTAATTGTTCTTGTTCTCCCAAATGTTTCAGATTGGATACACTAATTTCAGAGTAAGATTTAGAGAAATGATAGGGAAGAATGAGATGAGTTATGAGTTTGTTTGTGCATAATTGATTCAGATTAGATAAAGTAACTTCAAGAACAGTTCATTGTATAAGGGATAAACCAAATAGCTTCTCTCCATTCTCAAATGATGTGTTTCACCTGTGATTGTTTCAAAGTTATATTAGGGACTGATTGTGAAGAATTCGAAGCATTGTTCTTTATTTCATTCATCCAATATATAGATTTATCCTTTATAAGTTTGACGAGATTACAATCTCGTTCGAATAGGAAGTTGAATCAATTGTGGAGGATTGATATCCTCCTTATATGGAAACATATATAACTTGTATTGACGTCCGAATCACTTTGGCTTTGTTGTTTAAATGGTTTTCTGATGGTTTAAGTAATGTATGGTATGGTTTCTTTCGCATTTGTTTTTCATTTGAATTCGGATGGTATAGTTTTATGGTTTTTGATGGTTTACATGGTTTAAAAACTTCCATTTTTGTTGGATTTTTCAAACCACCGATTTGGTGGTTTCTCATGGTTTTAATTTTTTTCTACCAAAAATATCCCTACCAATTTACTTCAATCCCTTCTTCTACCCTAGCAAAATCAAAGAAAGTTATAATCTCCACAAAAAAGTCTTATATTTTGTTAATTTTGTATATTAATTTTATTATAATTTTATCAATTTTAAATTAATGGTTAATAATTTGATATATATTTTGTAACATTTTAATAAAAATTATTTATACTTTAGTTGAATTTAATTTTTTGATCATAAATCATTAAATTTAATATGGCTTTTTGCAGGTGTACCCCTGAATAAAACATAATTGCATACATACCTAATATAATTACGTATATACCCCTGGGGTTAATCAGATTAAAAATTGTCAGTTAACAAACGATAAACATGCGAAATAACCATTATACCCTTTACATATATATCCTGAAAGTTTGTTTGACTGTAAATTTACAAATATCCCCTTTAAAAATATGAAATTTAAAATAGCTAAGATATATAAAGAGAATTATTTTGGAAATTTTCCAAGTTGTAACTATGGTTAAGATAATTTTATTAACTTCTATTATCAAAACCTAACAATAGGGGCATATCCATAATTCAACCCGTTTTTCAATGGTATACAAGCATTTATGATTTTTTCAGGTGTAAATATGCAATTATGAAACTTTGAAGGATATATAACCAATTTTTTCAATTTAACATGATTTCATATTAATTTGTGTTTGAGGGCATTCTGGTCATTTTATTATTTCTACAACCATACCATACCATCAAAACAAACACAAACAACTAATTAACCATACCATACCATCTTTCCAAACATGATAAACAATACTTACAATACCATACCATACTATACCATACCATACCATACATTACGAAACCATAACAACCGATCATCCAAACAGGGCCTAAGTAATGATTCCCATTGATCTGTAGATCTCCATTGATATAATAAACCATATAATGTCATATATGTGAGAAAGTGAATCAAATCTTGATGAAGAGTATATACTTGTTTGTTACTCCTAAATGTTTTAGTCTTTTAGATGATAGAGAAAAGATATAGAAGAATTAGGTGAGTTATTTTCTTCATAATTGATTCATATCAGATGAACTAACTTCAAGAACAGTGCATTGTGAAAAGGATAAACCAAATAGCATGTTTCCAATATAAGAGATAAGCGTGAAAAAAAATCATGTCAAATCAAAAGATACAAATTGAAATAGTGTTTCTTCTCTTGCAATTTTCTATCGTCTCTTATCTTCTCTTGATATAGCATGATCATTTCTCTCTTCACTTGCAACTTTAACTAAGTTCAGTATATACTTGATTGTTCTTCACTTGTAACTTTAATTAAGTTCATTCTTGCTTGTTCATATTCAATTGAATTCTTCTCGAGTATCACTGCTGATAAATCATCTAACATCATAAACACGGAAACGTAATTAAATCCTGTTAAAGAAAAGCATATACTTGCATTCTCCTCCCAAAGGATTTTGATTAGAAACAGTAATTTCAATAACAATACATTTCTAAAGCTTGTTTTCAACTTTGGTTTTGGTTTGGAATGTGAAGCCTCTGGAGATGCCACCAAGTCATTTGAGGAGGTGGGTCACAGCTCCACAGCCACCAGCATGATGCAGGGCTATCTGATCGGCACCGTGGAGGGCTTCGAGGGCCGCGGTGGCCTGCCGAATGCCAGGGAAGGCAGGACGATGAGAACCGGGACAATGCAGGATAGAAATCCTCCTCCTTCCAGCTTCCTAGACTACATTTTGCCTGTGCTCATCCTTGCTGTGGCCTTTGGAGCTTGGTACTACCTCACCCATTACACTGATAAAGCTTGACATGATTCATCTGTTATCTACATTCAATGGAGTTCTTGTTGTATGGTTGTTCTCATTCTATTGTCAGCTCTAGAAAATTAGGAGTTGTGAGGAATAATTAATTAGAACTTGATGATGAGTATTTTCCAAGGGTTGTGATGTTGTCGGAGCGATGAATTATGTTGGTTGATTGAATTTTAATTTCATATGTTGGTTTTCTTTGTCTGATTTGAACGAACATTTTGTCGGAAGAAAAGAGTGAAGTTGTGATTAGTTGTTCAAATGAAGTGTTTGATATCAGACTTCATTCCTGATTTGAACTAAATAGTACCACATTAAAATTCAATTAGTTGGTTAATTGAATTTTAATTTCATATGTTGGTTATGAACACTTAGTCAGAAAAAAAAATAGTGAAGTTGTGATTAGTTGTTCAAATGAAGTGTTTGATATCAGACTCCATTCATGATTTGAACTAAATAGTACCACATTAAATGTGAAAAATAATTGTGTTACATATGTATGATTTGGAATTGAGAATAATGGTTTTGGACCATCTTTTTGGTATTTTGTTTGTTCTTGTTAGTCACTGCTTACCTTGCAAAAATATAAAATTGTGTATATATTTTCATAAATAATGACATAACATATGTATCTGTTAAACCTTGAATTGTTTATAAAAAATATATATCATTTTAAAAACAGTGTATATATGTTTTTTTCTGAAAAACGTCGCGCTTTTTCCAGAATGATCAATAGTATAGACTTTCTTATGTTATCTTAGTTTGATGCCGTACACATGGCCAAGAAATAGAAACCGGTGCCAATAGAATCGATAATCAAGCGAAGCCTTGCACAAAGAGTTGAAGAAGGGGAGGATGACCCAGGATTGGATGATGCAGGGGAGACTACTATGAACCCTGATTCTGGGGAGGAGGATACCCCAAGATAAAGGGTGCTTCAAAGCATAATTGTAGGCACCATGTGGCCAGGTGGACATATTTATATATATAGCTCTATATACCTTATAATTACAAATTTTAATTTATAAATAAATATGATTTATCTATTTTTTTTAAGAAAACCAAACAAACAAACAGTGCATATATAAAATTTTGCAATGGTATACATTTTAATATAAGTTTGAGAAAGGGGTATTTTATATTAAAAAGAAAAAAGGAAAAAAAATCTATTACTTTTTTTTTTTTTTGAATAAGTGGATAAACCACATTCCTTTATTGAATAAAACTTTAAAAGATACATAGGATAATGGGGTCCGGATTACATAGGTTCCCTGATGGGCCCGATGTTTACCGGAGTTCCGTTGGTGTTGCAAGAAATGCGAGTGGATTTCCTGAGTTTTCCACCCTTCCGGGCGTGTTGTCATCCTCGAAGTCCGCATCTGGTGGCCTCTGGACTCGCTCGTCCCTTGTAAGGGAGAGACTGTGTCTGATGAGAGTGCTCAGGGATTGGAACTGTGCCTGCTTGGCGGGGTGGGCCCCGTTGATCCATGAGAGGAGAAGGAAGTCCACCTGACGAGTGAGTTGTCTACAAACGCGTCGTTTGTCTTCGAAACACCGTCTGTTCCTTTCCAACCATAGGTTCCAGGTACCGGATAGGACCAGCAGATTCCATCCTATGCGATGCTCTCTTTCCAGGTCCTTGCCGATCGATGATTCCCCCCATAGGTCTTTAGTCGTATTTGGGGGGGTGGCGAGGCCAAGGAGCTGGGTGTAGTGAGCCCACAACTCAGTTGCAAATGGACATCGGGTGAGTAGGTGCTCAGTACTTTCCTCTTGGGCTTCACACATGTAACATGTCGTCCTTTCGCCTGCCCAATTTCGCTTTGCTAGGTTTTGTAGCGTAGGAAGCTTGTCTTCCATTGCCAACCATGCGAAAAACTTGACCTTCATGGGGCAGGCTTGTTTCCAAAAATATGACGGTATCGTACTCCTCATACCACTATCCATTCTGAATAGGTAGAGGGATCTTACCGTGAATTCCTGGTTTGAGGTGAGTTGCCATTTCCGCACGTCTGCATGTTGGGATGTCCCCTGTATAAGGTGCTCTTGCAGCCCTTGCATTATATCCATTGCCCCTTGCGACAAGGGCCCCGGGTATTTCCATTCAACCACTTGTCGAATGAATCGTGTGATCTGCCTTTAGCCAGAGGGTTTGGAGTTCAGGGAAGTAGTTGCATAGGCTATTTCCATTCAACCACTTGTCGAACCATAACCAGATTGATTCCCCTGTACCAGGTTTGGCTGTGATCCCTGCCATGGTAAGTTCACGTTGGTCGGTGATTCCTTTCCAAAAGAAGGATGCTCGGCTAGGAGCTGGCTTAAATGGGTTAATCGGTAGGTTTCGGAAGTAGGCTTGTGTGATGATCCTTTCGCATATCCCGGCTTGCCCATTGAGTAGATGCCACCACCATTTGCCCAAAAGTGCTTCGTTGAACGCCTTCAGATTTAGAATTCCCCATCCTCCCAGATCCTTGGGTTTTATTAAGGTCTCCCATTTCACCAGGCGGTAGGCTTTTGAGTCAGGGTTGGCACCTCTCCATAGGAAGTCCCTCCGGATACCCTCGATCTGTCATATCACCCATTGTGGCAGTTTAAACATGGTCATCCAGTGGTTTGGAATCGCTGTTAGGACCGAGTTTAGAACCGTGACGCGTCCGCCTAATGATAGAAGTCGTCCTTTCCATGTTGCTAGCTTGTTTCTGACTCTTTGAATAAGTTGATTCCAGTCGTCCTTTCTATTACTTTATTGACACTAGAGATTGGACACTTAGCCAATATATGAAATCTTCATTGAATTCATAAATATATTTATATGCTTTCAAAGATTGATAATACCAAAAACACATTGATTTCATCAATAAAAAATAGTCTACAAAATGGAATAACAATCGATAAGATTACTTACTTCACTAATATATGATATCTTCTTTGATTGAACTAATAAATATATGCTTTCAAAGATATCAATACCAAGAAGGCATTGATTTCATCATTAAAAAAATGAAATAAGATAAGAATAATTGAATTTTTATAATCACAATCTATATAAATTAGAAGATTACTATTGTTAAGGTCCAATATGCTCTTTAATTATGTATCCATAAATCACAATTATCATATTTATGTATGATTTTTTTTTAGTTATCATTATTGTTTATTTTAGGTCTTTGTATATGAATTGGCATAATTTGTGCAAAATCCTTCCCATCAATTTAAAATTTATTATAAACATGGAAAGATGTTTGAGGAAGGAAATTGGGGAAAATCAGCAGAAGATTTTGTCTATAAATGGAAATTAATAATTAAAACATTAAATTAAAGGACGGAGCATTTAGGTGGAAAAAAAAAAAGAAATCTCACCTATATACCATAAAAAAACAAAATATTTTTAAAAATAAATAGAATATTAGAGTACTTTAATTTTTATCATCACAATTTATAAAAATTAAAATATTTTATATCCTACATAATTATATATATATAGATGGTGGTGATAGTATGCAGCCCGCTTCAATTGCGGCCGGCCCATACTACACCATTGTTTAATGGGTGGTGAGTGAGTTTGGTTTTAATGTGTTAGTATGGGCCGCAGCAAGTGCGGCTGACCGCATACTAACACCTCCCTCTATATATATATATATATATATATATATATATATACTACTATGCGGTCGGTCAAAACACTGTTCCAATCCGGTTGCCTCTTATTTTGGCCTCTGGAACATGTTTGAAGGATTTTCAACCGTACGGATGGGAAGATCATCGAAAAATAAACTAGAATGTTAATTTTCATACAATTTGGTGATCGCTTAATCCTTCCACTTAATGGTTAAAATTCTGAACCGTTAAAATTTTCCTAAAATAAGAACCGTTAAGTGGGTGGACTAAACGGTCACCAAATTATATGAAAATTGACAGACTAGATTATTTTTCGATGATCTTCCAATCTGTATGGTTGGAAATCCTTCAAATATGCTCCAAGTGCCAAAATGAGAGACTGTTGGATCAGCACAATGATCCAGTCGACCTGAACTTAGCATCACATATATATATATATATATATATATATATATATATATATTTCTTTGTATTTTTAATTCTAGATCATATTGTATTGATTGGCATGATTTGTGCAAAAATCCTTCCAATAAATTTAAATTTTCAAAGTATTATAAACATGGAAAGATTTGGGGAGAATTAGCACATTATTTGTTTATAAAATCAAATTTATAATAAAAAATATTAAATATCAACAATTATGAAGACTTGTTGGTACCAAGTTGATTTGCTAAAATATTCCACTCTCTAAATGAACCTGGGATTGAGCCCCCCTCTTATAAATGTGGGAACTCAAGCGCATGGAGTGTGCTCCGCGCTTGGCCCCATCCTTGACATCCCTCGTGGGGGTGCTTGTCGTCTTAGTAAATAATAATAATAATAATAATAATAATAATAATAATAATAAACATTAAATTAAAGGACAGAGAAATTAGGTAAAAATTAACAAAGAAAAAAACACTTGCATATATACAAATTAAAAAAAAAACTTCATAATTATACATCAAATTCTACCATTGTTTGTTTTTTAAAATTCACGAATATAAATCCATCTCACGATAATGAAAAGATATTAATTTATTACTGATATAACAAAAACATTAAAAAAAACTATTTTTTTTGTTTTTATTTATTTCTAAGCTAAAAAAAACCCAAGAATAAGAACCAAATACGAGTGATTTTTCTTTGCCAGTTGGGTCTTTATTTGTTTTAGGTTTTAGAAAAAATATTAGATGTCCTCAGAAATAGCACTTTTAGAACTTAAAAAAAAAGCTAATTTTTTCATAAAGAATATTAATAATTAACTATTCATCTTTTAAATAGTATCCAAATTGCTTATAAATCCTTGGGAGGATAGGTAGGAGTGTAGTTTAATAGTGTTTTGGGTGGGTGTATTTTGAGTGGAGAATAGTATCAAATAGTATTAAGGACTAATAGAAAATTTGTCCTAAAAAATACACTCATTAATACTTATTTACAGATTTGTTGAAATGAAAACTGTTTAACTTATAAAAGCACTTTAAAAATCTTTTAAGAAAAACACGTTTTGAGAACAACTTTGTAACGTTTATTTTATAAAACAGAAATATTATCTTCATTACTAAAAGTGAGAGTAAATCATTTACAGATAATTTTATTTTTATTTTTTTTAAAAAAAATAGAAAAATAGATTCATAAATTTGTTTTTTTTTTTATTTTAAAATTTTTAATTTAAAAACCATTACAAGTTTTAAACCAATCATCACATTCTGGTAGTTGTTAACTGACGTAAGTTGTGATCATCCTATATAACTATTATTTTTATAAAAATCTGTTAACAACATGAGAGGTATCTGTTATTGTATAACTATTTTTTTTTTTTTATAAAAAAAATACATAAACAAGAAGAAGTCCATTTGCTAGTATTTTAACTAAAATAATATAATTTTTGTGCATATTAGCTTATTTTTTAGATTAACAATAAAACATACATTAAGAAAAAAAAACTTTATTTTAATCTCAATCCAAAATATATAAACATGCAAGAATCCAACAAAAATCTCCCAAAGGGGCCAAGTAAGACTGGTAAGTACATTGGTCTTTTTTTTCCCAACCACAAAGGTCAAATATCAACACTATCTTTGTTTTATAAAATAAAAAATTAGAACAAGTTTGTCTCACTGAAAATGAAGAGAATCCAACCATGTTTCAGACGTGGCTATGACTCGGTCCATCCATATGTTTTAAAAAACTTCAATAAATTTATCTGATAAAAATATTATAAAAAATCTCAAAATCACAACACCTTCAATCATGCTCTGTTTCTGTTTCGGTTTAACAGCTGCATATCATCAAGCAGATCAAAAAACCAGCAACAAAACAAAATCTAATTTGTTTTTTTCTCAAAAATAATTAACCAAGTTGCCAATATGCGTATATTTATTTTCTCAACTTGCAAATATTCAGTCACGTGGTAGTACTCTCATTAACCTCCATCATTGCTTGCGCCAAAAAAATAAAAAAATAAAAATAATGCCTACTAGCAAATATGCACTTTCAAAACACCCACCGTGCATCCTATCCTTCCAGGGTTGTCATTGTAACCATCTCGTCATCTAACAATGGAGAATAGATTCTAAAAATGCTGAAAACTAACAACTAACTGCCCTGACGTTGGCACCCTACTGGCAGTCGGCTGTTTTCTAGCTGGCCAAGGGTCTTATAGCTATATAAAGAGGTCATCAGCTCACAAAAAAGATAACTTGGCAAACTTGAGAATTGGAAAACTTGGACTCCACAGAGATTGAGCTTGTGCATCATTTTCACTCAAAATTCCCTCCTTGTTGATCTCCTCTCCATTTATAGTCCCTGATTTGAGTGTCGGATGCTCCCTTGGAGCACGAGTGCTCACCTTCTCTCTTTGTACTTTCTTCTCCCCGACAAAACGTGATCTCTGGAAGCTGATCTCTAGAGGAGATATTGATCCTGTAAACACAAAAGAATCTATTCAAGAAGTCATCTATATATCATAGTCCAACTAAAGCTCAGCAGCCATCACACCCTTTTTCATATATATATATATATATATATATATATATATATATATATATATATATATATACACACACACATGCATGATAAGGTAAGGTGTAGGATTCACGGTTCATTTTATATTTATTTTACTGATATTTTGAGGAAATCCAACCATATGGATGGAAAGAACATCAAAAAATAAGCTAGAATGTCAATTTTAATACAATTTGGGAACTTGTAGGGTCTTCATCTTAACGGGTGAAATTTTGAACCAATAGGATTTTTATAAATTTTCACCGGTTAAGATGAAGACCTTACAAGTTCCCAAATTGTATGAAAATTAACATGCTAGCTTATTTTTCGATGTTCTTTCCATCCATATGGTTGGATTTCCTCAAAACATGCAAAATAAGCGTCATAAATGAATAGATATCTGACCGTAAATATCGAGCCGTATATATATATATATATATATATATATATATATATATATATATATATATAATTCAATAAACCCCGAGTCCTTTGAGTTTCATTCTTGCAAATGTACTCCACAGGCGGGATACTTAATGTATTAGCTACACCACTACACGGGTCGATACGCACAACATGTAGCATCCATCGTTTCCAGCCAGGACCACTGTGATATCTAATCCCTTTAATTTGCTCCCCTAGTTTTCATCTCTTAGTCGATCTCTCTTTTAAAATCAACTAAAGCTCTACAACCATCACTTACCCTCTTATCTGTTAATCAAGATCTATTATAATTCTCACTATGAGCACATCTCTATATCAACAATATATATAATAAAAAATTTCAATAAACCACGAATCCTATGAGTTTCATTATTACGGACATACTCCTCAGACAAGTTACTTAGCATGTTAGCTACAACACGGGTTGATACACACAACACGTAGTATCCATCGTTTGTGGCTAGGACTACTGGGGTATCTAATCTCATTTGCTCCCTTAGCTTTCGTCTCTCAGTGTTAGTGTCGGCCCAAAAAAAAAACCGACTCAATCCAAACCCGACCCGACCAACGTACAACCTTGAAAGTTTGAAACGTGATAAAAACTAAATATCTTTATATTAAAGTCCCCACATTGCATGAGCAGCATGAGTTAGGCCATTTGGATGCTCTTGTTGAGAATCAAAGCCAGTGTGGCATTTGGACACTATCATGACTTTGTGTTCTCTTTTGCCAACCCTAAATTATTTAAAAAATGTTGATATTTGCATGTGATCATGCTAATCAAACATCTTGATTTTGAAAAATAAAAAAGTTTTCTTTTTTCATGTATAATATAACCCCATTATTATAAATAATTAAATCTATGTTTGGATTATTTTTCCTTTAAACTGTTTATCATAGCACTTGCCAAGAAACTTTAGTCCAAATAATAGCTTCATAGTCAGTATAAGCTATTTTTATTGTATTAAAGCATCTATGAATTTCATTATTGCAAATATATACCCTTGTTTGAGACTATATATATAGGAAGGTCATAAATTATAAATAAAATACAAAGATAAAAGTAAACTAATTTTTAGTATGTTCATTAAATAATTAAAGTTAAGATCGATATTAACTTGCCAGTGGCGTGTTTCTTGTGGCTTGTCAATATTTATAAAAAAAAAAATTATATTAACTCAGGTGAACTCAAGCAACTCAAATCATAAAATTAAAAAAAAAAAAACTTCAATTTTCTATCAATAAAAAAAACTTGGATTTTCTATATATCAATAAATGTTACAATATACTTTGGAAAAAGCCATCAATTTTGGACCATTTTAGCACAACAAGTAAGTACTTGAAATCATACCTTTACCAAAAAAAGATTACTTGTTTTTATGTTCAAAGTTCTAAAAAGTTTAATAAAACAAAAGGGCAATCTTTTTAGTACCATTAAAATCATTCACTAAAAAAAGGAGAAATACAACAAGGAGCAAGTTTGATAGCATTGTGTTTTGTTTTGATTTAAATGAAATGAAATTAAAACTAGTTTGAAAATTGGGATATTATGTCAGTGTTGCACAAATCTAAAATTTATTGTTTAAAATATAACATTATAAAAAAAAAGATTTTACCATTAAAATAAAGTTTATACATGAATTGAAAAAAAAAAGAAGAAGAGAGAGAGAGAATAAATTCCCTTTTAATTCTAACTTCGTGGACTATTTTTTAATTGTGATATTATGGATTCCACCATGACTTAATTTTCTTTGTTTATCATTGATTAGCTTTCCTTGTGCTACTCGGAACTAACTCTTAACAAATTAAACTTGCTTCTAATATTGGACTCTTAGAAAGTGATAATGTTTAATACCCTCTTTTTATTGTTTTCCTTAAGAGAGATACTATATGATACAAAAAGGTTACACGAAATGTGTACACAAATCCATAGTAGCCATTGATAATATTGAATACCCTTTTTTGATTGCTTTTCTTAAGAGAAATATTATATGGTACCGAAAGGTTACATGAAATGTGTATATGAATCATTTGTAGCCATTGATTATTCTTGGAGATGGTCGTCTTGCATTCTCGAGACGGTCGTCTTGATGATCTCGAGGAATATTCAATCGCTAGACGACCATCTCGAAGAATAATCAATGGCTATCATGAATTCGTGTGTTTATTTTGTGTAACATGTTCGTTCCAAATAGCACTGCTCTTTTCTTAAACTTATACATTTGAAATTATTGAACTAGTTATATAAATGGGTAAATTTTAGTAAATTTTAGTGCATGATCTAATTTGTCAAAAATATATTAAATAAATTTTTAAAAAACAGTTTTTTGAGATTAAAAAAAAAGAAACTTGTTCGCAAAAATTTAAGAAATTAAAAATAAATCATGAAATAATTTTACTAGATATTATTTAAATCAAAACTAGATAATTTGGATAGTAATTATCCATTGAAAACAATTTTTTTTTAAAAAAATTTGAAGATACAAATTAAAAATAGATAATGAACAATTGATCCTTGGAATAGTATTTTTATTGCTTAGGGGTCCTTAGGGGTATTTGTTTAGTATTACATGGTGTGTGTATTTGACTTTAAGATCTCTGAAAACAGTGTCAGGGACCTTAAGATAATTTTCTCAATTAAAAATCCTAATAAGAGAGGAAAAAAAATCTTTGAAATTTATTATTTTATTTTGAGGAAAGTACTGAAGAAAGACGATGAGATATTTCTGAAGGTGGTGCTGACGTGGATAGGCTGTCCTTCCTGAAAATTCTGAGCTGGCCCACGTCAGCGTGACGCCAGAGTTTGCTATATATAAACTCAAAGACATGCTGTAAAGCTTCTCAGAAGAAGAAGAAGAAGACGAGGAAGGAGCTCAACAAGAGGAGCCTTCTCAATTGTGTGGAGTTTTTCTCAATCTCTTCTTCTCCTTCTTTATCTTTGGATTGGAGTTTAGGGTTTTAGATAGGGGGAGAGAGATGGATGTTGGGAGAGATTTGGAGAAGGGTGTTGAGGAGCCTCTGCTTCAAAAAGAGGAGGTGGAGGTGGAGGTGGAGGTTGCTTCTTGTGGGGAGAGTGATGATCGGCAGAGCCAGGGATCAATTGCTATGGTTTTGCTTAGCACCGCCGTCTCAGTTTGTGGCTCCTTTGAGTTTGGGACTTGTGTAAGTTCTCTCTCTCTCTCTCTCTCTCTCTCTCTCTCTCTCTGTTCTTTTGGATTTCAATTGAATGATGGGATTTGATATTTGAAAAAGAATCAAGTTTGGAATTCAAGATAGTTGCACTGTTAATGGAGTGATTGGATTTCAAAATAGCTGCATTTGGTGTGTTCTGAGCCTTTTGAGTTCATAGTGTTAATTAATTAAGTTGGGGGATTTGATATTTGAAGGAAAAAAAAAAATTCAATTTTTTGCAGGTTGGCTACTCAGCCCCAACTCAATCTGGCATTAGGAATGATCTTACCCTCTCTTTGTCTGAGGTAATGCTGTCAATTTCCTCTCCTATTGTTTCCTTTTAAATCTTTTCTCCATTTCTATGATGTCAATAGAGTCATGAAGTTCAAACACATGAAAATGAAAAAGTGTCCTGTTCTTTGATTGATACAAATATAGCAGTAATCTGGGACTGTAATAGGAAAGACCAAAGAAGAAGCCAAATTATATTAGGTACCATGCCACTTCCTGTAACATACTTAGGACTTCAAAAAAAAAACCAGAAAATTATATTTGTACTTTCCAAATTTTTTAGAATTTTAGATTTTTTTTTTTAATCTTAAAAATCATAACTACTTAGAATGACGTTCTGGTAGTTATTAACTAAGCAAGCAAGTTATGATTATCCTATGTAACTATTATTTAACAATTGTTACTATATAACTATTATTTTTTAGAAAGTCCTGGGCAACCCAAGGGCTATTTGCTAGTATTCTCTAATTTTGAGAACATGTTCTAGATGAGGATGTAAAAGCAGGATTTTTGTTACATTATGGAATGCACCTTCATGGTAGGTAGATGCCATCCAATCACTAGTTGTCTTTTACTTGATAGAAATTCATTCAAGGGAAACACTTCAATTGTTATGTGCTGTTGTGTTGTTGGATCACAAGAGCAGCACAACTTTTGTCTTCTATTGTGTCAGGTCAGTCCCCATGATGAACTAATAATTGACCACAAAAAGATAGTAATAGTATAACATTATTAGGAACTTTTTGAATTGTTTTCCATTTGTAACCTCATTTAAAAGTAAGAGAGCAATCTAGGTAAAAGTAATTGGTGATGTGGTAAATGTAAAAGTAAAATTTTCATTATCTCAGTTTTTGCTGTTTTTGCTAAAGAACAAAAGGAAATTTTGGTTTGTAGTGAGGGGATGAGATTGTAGGCCTTGAACAAATATTAATGCCTGGAATTATAATTTGAGCAAACTATTCTGATCACAGACTTCTAAATGTGTTATTCTTGGCAACCTTACAGTTTGCAGTTTTCGGTTCCATAGTTACAATTGGAGCAATGTTAGGTGCAGTCACAAGCGGACGAATAGCCGATCTCCTTGGCCGCAAAGGCGTAAGAGTCAATACACCAAAAATTCCCAAAAAAAAAAGAAGCAATATCCTTGACTTCTAACTTGTCTCGTTTCATTGAAACAGGCGATGAAAATGTCAGCTTTTATCTGTTTGATAGGGTGGCTAGCAATTTACTTTTCCGAGGTTCATCATCTGAACTTGTAATTTTCATCCTTATGTTGTTCATCTCAGTTTGTAAATTTTTTTAAACTGTTTGCTTTTCCTCTCCTCCAAAAAGGGTGCCTTACTGCTAGACATTGGAAGAATTTCCACAGGCTACGGAATCGGAGTTCTTTCATATGTGGTACACTTTCTGTGACCATCATCTCATTACTTAATCAAAAACTTAGCCAGAGGCTTACAAGTAATTCTGCTCCCTCATAACTAAATTGAAAAATCACCTAATATTGGAATGGTGTTAAACCATCAGTATAAACATTTTAGTTTCCTTTGTTAGTAATAATTGATCCATTACTATAAGAATCAGAAACCGTCAACAAATAAGTCCTGTGGTGGAAATGGTGATGAATTACAAGAAGCTGCATCTGATGTATAATGCCTTATTTATGCTAATCAATCTGGTGATTCTAATTGGGTTGTGCCAACTGTTCTATAGGTTCCGATCTTCATAGCTGAGATTGCACCGAAGAATCTACGTGGTGGACTTACAACCTTGAACCAGGTAAATAAGTCTAGTATCTTAAACAAAGGAGGTTTCGGTGAATATATATGTATTTATATTTAAGTGACTGAAAGTTTGCTTTTGTGTTTATGCTGCCTGCAGCTATTTATCTGTGCTGGTGGCTCAACAGCATACATAGTTGGTACATTTGTAACATGGAGATCATTAACACTACTTGGTATTATCTATTTCCTTCCAATGTTTACACAAAAGTTATAGCTTCATCAGCTGATCAATGGGATTGTTTGTAATGCAGGAATCATTCCTTGTGCTCTTCTACTTGTCGGTCTCCTTTTCATCCCAGAGTCACCAAGATGGCTTGTAAGATGGTTTTTACGAAGATTGACTTGTTTAGATTCTAAGAAGTCACTTGCTAAAAACCCGCTAATATATCTCAGGCAAAAGTGGGGAGACAGAAGGACTCTCAGGTCGCATTGCAAATGCTTCGTGGGGAAGACACAGATATCACTGTTGAAGCTGCTGAAATTCAAGTGATTATTTGTAACTCTAAGCCACTGTTATATTCCATGATCGATAAAGAGTATATCAAAGGGTGATCAGAGAGATTGACTTTGTTATACAGGAATATATTGAAACTCTCAAATCTCTTCCCAAGGCTAGCATTCTAGACTTATTTGGAAGACGATACCTCCGTCCAGTCATTGTAAGTGAACTTATATTACAAACTTATCTATACCTTTCAGATTTAGAATTTTTTGAGAAATTATAAATAATTCTCAGGTTGGAGTCGGCCTCATGGTGTTTCAACAATTTGGAGGGATCAATGGGATTGGATTCTACGCCAGTGAAACCTTTGTATCAGCAGGTAAAATAGGCAGAAAACTCCTCTATATAACTTCTCCATATCTTTTATTATGTTACACAAACTTGTTGTTCATGCTTCAAAAACAGGATTTTCTTCTGGAAACCTTGGAACCATTTTGATGGGTTGTGTTCAGGTCTTAGTTCTATCAGTGTCACTGGGTTCAATTCTCTTTCTTTAGGAACATCAATATGAATGAAATTTCTTCCCTTGCAGGTACCGATCACAATAATCGGCGCAATCTTAATGGATAAGAGCGGAAGAAGGCCTCTTATAATGGTATGAGAAGTTGAAAACACTGTGTTTGTTCTAAATGTAAGTGAAAACTAATACTAGCCTCATATTCGTTTTTCTTATATTTTCAGGTTTCTGCAACTGGGACATTCATAGGCTGCTTTTTGGCTGGAGTCTCATTCTATTTGAAGGTAGGACTTGTATTTTCAGATTTCATACATTTCTATTTGCAATATAACTACTAAGTAGAAGACTAAGGTACAACTTCTTTTTAACAGGGGAATGGAGTATATATGGAGTGGGCTCCTATATTGGCTCTTTCTGGCATACTGGTAAACTATCAAGCAAAACTGAATCCTTATCATCAAATATTATCAAATAAAGTTGGTCGAATTGTTTGAAAGGAAAATATAATTCTGTCATTCTGAAAAACAGGTATACTTGGGTTCATTCTCAATAGGAATGGGAGCTGTCCCTTGGGTTATAATGTCAGAGGTGAGCATCGATACTTTGATTATGAAACTCTAACACAATAGAACAATTAAGTTCATTTCAAATGTGAAATTGAATTGCTCGCAGATATTCCCTATCAATGTAAAAGGAATTGCTGGCAGCATGGTTACTCTGGTGAACTGGTTTGGTTCATGGGCAATTTCCTACACTTTCAATTTCCTCATGAGCTGGAGCTCTGCAGGTAAACATGAGTAGAGATCCTAAAAATCAAACATCCATTGGATTGAACTCATATAACATCCTGAGATACAAATGTTTGATTTTTTTTTTCTTTTGTATCGTACAGGTACCTTTTTTATCTTTTCTGCAACATCAGTAGCAACAGTTTTGTTCGTCGTGCTAGTAGTACCAGAAACGAAAGGTCGGACATTGGAAGAGATTCAAGAATCAATGAGTTCCAGCTAATGAAAACTAACAAAGTTAGTACCACTATAGTTGTATCATCTATCTTCACGTTGAGAGTTGTTTTAAAGTCAAGTTTGTGCAACTAGAAGCAATAGGTCATTGTAGTAACTCAGATGCTTGATTTCAAGCAAATGAATTTGCAGTTCCATCTCATTTTTCATTCATTTATATATTTTTTTCCAAAAAAAAGTTGATCGGTTGTTGGAAGGCGATAGATAATTATCTATTCAAAGTGATTTTGGCTTGTTGGCTAGTTTTATGCCGAAGAGCTTTTATAAGAATTAAGAAAACTACAACAAAAAAAAAATGTAAGTTATTTATTAAGAATTATCACAAATGGAATACATCAAATCCAATTCAAGCTCATATTCACTCTTTAGACAAACTGAATTCCCGTTTTCTCAAAAATTAACAGAAATTCAAAGAATGTCTGGTTTTTTTTTTTTTTTTTGCTAATTTAGTCTTCGTTTCTTCTTTATTTCTCATTAAATCCCCAATTTTGAAAACACCCCCCTATCAATCGAGCCGAAGAAGGCGTCTCAAACCTTGGGTCGCGGAGAGGTCCACGAATGCATCATTCCGGCGAAACCTCGGCAGCGGCAGCGATCTCGGCGACGGCGACATCGCGAAGGCCGACCCAGCGTACTCATCGTCGACTTTGACCTTCTCATTGAGGGATTCACCGCGCTTGAGGATGGTGACGTGGCCGATGAAAAGCCGGCGAGAGGATCCACTGCCTCCTCCGCCTCCTCGTCTTCGCTTCTCCAGGTCCGTCCTCGACCTTGGCTTTGGGGAGAGGTAGTCGTGAGGATGGAGGAGCTCGGTTCCCATGAATCCGATCTCTTCTTCTTCGAATGAGATCGGATTTGGACCCTTCTCCGCCTCCCTCTCCCTCTCTCTCGCGATCTCGACGATGGTTTGATTGCTTATGAAGGGGGGGCGGGAGCAAGGATTTGTTTTGGCTGTTTGTTAATCGTGGCCGTACGTTTTCTTTTAGTTTCGGGAAATGGATGAGTTTCAACGGTTGAGATAATAGCCATTGCGGTTTGGACACGTGGATAGAAAAGGAACCGTTAAACGGTTTTCACAAATGATAGGTTTGGAGGGAAAGGTGACAGTTGCTAAAAAAGACCAACTTGGGTCTGATGTATTGAGTTAACGTGGCCCATTCTTAGGGGGCAAAATTGTCCAAAATCAGAAACATGTTTTTTCTAGATGCCTGTAATTTAGCAATTGAAACATTAAACTATTAATTACAATATAAACTTTCTATTTAATTGCAACAAAATACAATATATGTTGAAATAAAGAAAAGGAATTTTATTTTAATAATTTTGTAGTATAATGCAAAATTTAAGGCAATTCACAAATAGTGGTCATTGAAAGTGATTTGAAGGAGGTTTTGTATTATAATTAATTTAAAAATTCAGTAATCAACTAGTAAACTTAGGCTAAACTAATAGATTCAAACACACTTATAAAAATTTATCTATTACACATATCTTAAACAATTAAATTTTTTAAATACATAATATAAAATTAATTATTCTTAAACATTTAAAAGACCAGCTTTAGTGCTACAAAGCTCCCATATGTACGGATCTAGGGAAGGGTTAGGCCACTCGGGCCTATTATAGGCAACCTAAGTTCCCTTATTAGCAGATTATTGGTCCAACATTTTTAATGTTTTTGTAAAAGTGTGAAGCTTTTTCACAATTTTTCACACTTATGTACATACAATAATTAACATATATTTGTAAATATTTAAATTTTGGGGTATTCCTGAAAATATAAAATCTTCAAGGACGTATTCGAGAAAAACCCACAAAGAAAATGGGGAGAAGCTTTTTGTAGTCAACTATGCTCATCATCCGAAGCTCAAAGCATCCATGGCCGCTCTCATAGTACTCCTCTTCCTCTTCCTCTTCCTCTTCCTCAGATCCATCTATACATTCTTATGGCTCCCCCACCGTCTCCATCTCCAATTCCAAGCGCAACGCATAGGTGGCCCTCCTCGCCGTCTTCCCGCCGGCAACACCAGCGAGATCCGTCACCTGCTCGCGGCTGCCCAGTCATCCCCAATCCCGTCCTTCCATCACGACATCGTCCCGCGGGTCGCGCCGCACTACCACACTTGGTCGGCGGCCTACGGCAGGACCTTCGTCTACTGGTTCGGGTCGAGGCCGAGGCTGGCCGTCGGGGAGCCGGCGTTAGCCCGGACGGTATTGTTTGATACCAGTGGAGATTTCGAGAAGACGGGATTCAATCCGGTGTCCAAGCAGTTGTTCGGTGACGGTTTGGTGGGGCTGAAGGGGCCCAAGTGGGTTCAGCACCGGCGGATCGTCGCCCCGGCCTTCCATATGGAGCGAATCAAGGTTTGTGAGATTCTTGGAATTTTCTCTCTCCTTAATCTTTCCCATTGTGCTTTCTGTCTCTTTTTTCTCAAATTTTGTGAAATCTTAGTCTTTACCTTGTGTTGCTTAAATTGAATATCAGTATGCATAGCTTTTGACAGTAAATGGAGAACAGATTCAAATTGAATGCCTATATTCATTGCGAGAAATATTTAAACAAATGATTGTAAACATGTTCATGTCACTGATCTGGTTATGATTTTATTTAGTGTTGGGTGCCTACAATTGCAGCTTGTACTTTGAAGATGGTGGAGAAGTGGGTGAAGAATGGTGAAAATAGGACAGAGTTTGAAATAGATGTGCACAAAGATTTCCACAACTTCACAGCAGATGTCATTTCTCAAGTGGCTTTTGGTAGCAGTTATGATGATGGAAAGCTAATTTTTCAATGGCAAGAGGAGCAAATGTTACTTGTTTCAGTTGCAATAAGAAGCCTGTACATTCCATTTCTCAGGTGAAATCATCTTGCCATACTTGTTTTTAGTACTTTTATCTGCTCACTATTTTTTGTTGCCACTTAAGTTGTCTTTTTCAATCGAAAGCTGCTCTCATTGAACTATCTTTACTATTTATGGTACATTAGATGGGTAAAATAAAGTTGATATCCCTAAGGGGAAATACATAGTTTATTATTTATGGCTCCACCCAAAGGGTTCGGAAGTGAAAAAATAGATGAAAGTTCAACTTTTCCAAGTGGTTAGAAGTGGGGGGAACCTTACACTTATGATGTTACTTTTTATTGAAGTGAGAGGACATTGAAGTTGACGGAAGTGGTCTTTTATATGCTAAAGCCTTAAAATCATATAAGTGGTGAAGTGAGGGAAGTTATTACAAATGAATAACTGAAGTCAGGCTATTTTGGTGACTTCCCCGCCACTTTGAGAGCATGCAACCACAAATATGGAAAGAAAACATCTAAGTTAGAAGCAAGTGTTTTGAACAACATTTTGGCCCCACATTGTATCCCTTTGCATTAAACTTTCGATTTATCTTGCTATTGTTATCACTGTGAATAACCATGTTCATGATCTTAAACTAGACTAGAGTTATTCTACTAATTAACATAGAATCACATATTGCTTTCTTCTGATAAATGTAGGATGTGCCCCTCAATCATCCAACTTAACATACAAGCCATAGATGTTCTGCAATTTACATGACATTTTTCTCACGGTAACCCTAAAGAGGGTGTCTCATTCTTCTGTCTCAGGTTTCTGCCAACAGAGAAGAACCGACGACGGTGGAGCTTAAGTAGGAAAATCCACAAGTCTTTAGAGAATCTGATTCAAGTGAAGGGTAGGGAATGTGAGAATTCTCAGAACTTACTGGGCCTAATGCTTTCAGCCAATAAGAATGAAGGAGAAGAAAAGATTGGGATTGAAGAAATCATAGATGAGTGCAAGACATTTTATTTTGCTGGAAAGGAGACTACAGCTAACCTCTTAACTTGGGTCATACTGCTTCTTGCATTACACCAAGATTGGCAATCAAAGACAAGAGAGGAAGTCATCCATGTATGTGGTAGCCATGACCTTCTAAATGCAGAGGATTTGAGTAAACTAAAACTGGTAAAGCCTACTTCACTCTACTTATAGGGCTTAGATTGCAAACATTCCCATTAAACATGTTATATAACCAGGTCAATTAGATATGACCAAACTATAGATTTCTTCTCGAGATCGGCAATAGCTGTTCATATCTTCAACAAAATGTGCTCGTTTGTTTTCAATTAATAACGAGACACCTATTTTTCATGCTTTAAGATTTAGTGTTCTCAATCTTACTTTGACACAGTCACAAGGGGAATGATATAGAGTTTGAGAAGCATAACAAAAATTTGGAAAACAAGGGTTAGTTCAGGAAAGTTTTACATTATAAATTAAAATAACGTCAAATGAGATACCTGATCATTGTTTTTAATATTCTAATTAACTCATGATCAATAATTAGATACTATTCTTCTTAAGGAATTTTAGAATCCTATGAGAAATCAATGAATTATTCATTTAACTGGTAGTCTACACTGCAATTCATGAGTTTTTCAATAATTCACAAAACAGTACGATTGTACTTGTAAAATACCCATCAGCACTTGTTAGTTACTTCATTTGTCATATACTGTGGACTGTACATTTGCCACTTTTACTGACATATGTGCCAACTCTGTTCTAAATTTCAGAAAAAGCTACACTAAATTATTCTCTATGTAACTGCCAATATATCTGTCTATCTTGGTCTTTGGATTTGTAAACACTTCTAAATTGTGCTATTGCTTACTACTCTATTAAATGGTTACTGTTGTTCATGTTCCAATTGACAAACAGGTGAACATGGTGCTGAAGGAAACTCTCCGGTTATATCCTCCGGCAGTGGCCCTAAACAGGTTAACCTCAAGAAGCATCAAGCTAGGCAAACTTGATGTACCTGCCAGAACACACATATACATTCCCACAATTGCTATTCATCGTGACGTGGATGTGTGGGGTGCCGATGCTAATGAGTTTAATCCATTGAGATTCTCTGAAGAAAATGTGCATCATCTAGGATCATTTTTCCCCTTCGGACAAGGGCCTACCATATGTGTTGGCCAAAACTTAGCTCTCACCGAGTCCAAAGTTACCCTAGCAATGATTCTGCAGAGGTTCAAGTTCACAGTCTCCCCTTCTTATGTTCATGCTCCCATGTTACTTCTCACTCTGCAGCCTCAGTATGGTGCCCAAGTCCTCTTCCAAAGTATCTAATATCTCTTGCTATTTGAATTACTAGTATATTTAATAAGCAGGTTCAATCATTTCACTCTGAACTACATCCATGCATACTCATTTTGGTTCTTGGAAACAAAAAAAGTTTGTTTGGTCAACAAAGTTCAATGATATACCATCACTACACAAATAACATGTCTATAATATACCAAAGAAAGATTTAAAACTCGATATTTGGCGCATACTTTTACTTATAGAATATAATTAGATCGATTGATTTAATTTTGATCAAATAATGCACATCCCACCTGTTATGGGAAAAAATATAAAAGGACACATGGCATGATCACAAGTATTCGGATGAGGGATTAACTGTCAGTATATTGGTCGCCTAGCTGTCTCCTAACTAACCAACGGTCTCAAAACTATATAAAGAAAACCTCGGCTCATCAATCAAAATCTTGTTCTATTTTATCTCATATGGTATCTAATTTTTGGTACATAGTGTTCTGATTCCACAGAGATTGATCGCCAACTTGTACATCACTCTTACTTGGAATCCTCTCTCACTATCTTTCATTCTTCCCTTCATTTGGAGTCTCTAACTTGAGCGTTGAAAACTATTCAGGGCACGAGTGCACAACCCTCCTCTCTCTCCAAATCATTCTCTCGGTGAGGCATGATTTATACGTGAAAGCCTGATCTCTAGAGAAGACGCTAATCCAATAAGCACAAACGAGTTGATCCGAGAAGTTGTCTACCAAAACTAATCTCTCCCTCAAAATCATCCAAAGCTCTACAATAATCACTGACCTTTCTCATCCGTTGATCTAAATCTGTTCTGATCCCCAGGAGGTGCAGATCTCAACATCAACACCAACTAATGTCCCACACACCAACACTGGAGCTCAAACAAAATTATTCCTATTGCAAATTCTTGTATCAGCACCCTTTCTTCTTATGTTGCACTCCTGCTAAAAAGTTGATAACCAAAATACTATAAAAAAAGAAAGGTCTTGCTTGGAGGGGAGCTCATATATACCCAAGAGTGTAAGCAAACCCAGATTGCTTCTCTATTAACTATCAAACGTGTAAGCAAAATCATTGACACAGTGCTCATCAACTCTCTCTACTATCTCATCCTATATATATATAACACATAATAACACTATGAAAACTCAAAGGTAATAAACAGAGAAGAACTCAAAGTTGAAAAAGAAGGAAGGAAGGAGAGATCATATATAACAATGGTGAAAACAAAGCAAAGCATCGGAGATGTTACCTTTAAAGGTTTCGCCGATCTTATCAAGCTTCTTCCCACTGGTACTGTGTTCATGTTTCAGTTCCTCAATCCTCTGCTCACAAACACTGGCCATTGCCACACCTTCAACAAGTACCTCAGTGCTGCTCTCCTCTCCATCTGTGGCTTCTCTTGTTGTTTCTCCTCCTTCACTGACAGTTACAAAGGTTGCCCTAATTTTTAGATGAGATTAGCACCTCTGCTTTGAACTATCTATCAAACCCTAATTTTTTTTTTCCCAAACAGGAAGTGACGGGAGAGTGTATTACGGGATTGTGACGAAGAAGGGGCTGTGGAGCTTCTCGGATCCGAACGCGAGCTCCATGGATTTCTCCAAGTATAAGCTTCGGTTCGGAGACTTCGCTCACTCGTCGCTGGCGTTGGTGGTGTTCGCGGTGATCGCGCTGTTGGATAGTAACACGGTGTCGTGCTTCTACCCGGCGTTGGAGACGGAGGAGAAGACGATGATGACCGTGTTGCCCACCGTCATCGGAGGCTTGGCAAGCTTCGTCTTCATGCTCTTCCCTAATAATCGCCATGGTATTGGCTACCCTGCCACGCAGATTGATGAAGAAGACTCTAAATAATTGATTTTCAAAATATATATATTAATCACGTTAATGAATGTGGTTTATTCTTTTTTTTAATAAATAAATAAATATATATATATTAATTCATATTTGTCTGAACTTTTGAATTTGTGATGTTTTAATGGTTGCAAATATTTGACTTTCTTATATTTTCAAATCCCATCCAACAATAAAATGCAGGATATGTATATCAATCTCCAATCTATAAATCGGTTATACATAATTTTGATTTTAAAATTTTTTAAGAAAAAAAAGTTCAATTCGTATTTTCAAATTTTTTTAGAATTTTGGATTTTATAATTTTAAAAAAATCATAATAACTAATTGAAACCACACGGTTTAAATTAGTGGTTGTTAACTGGCATAAATTATGATTATATAACTATTATTTTTATAAAAGTTATTAATAACATAAGAGACATTTGTTATTACATAACTATTATTTTTTATAAAGTCATGAGCAATGTGAGGGTCATTTGACAATAAAATTATGAGAAAGTGTTTCTTTAAAAAATTTTAAAATTTCATATTAAAATTTTAAAAATATTAAAAAGGAGGAAAATAAGGAAAAAAATAACTATAAGAAATTGCAACAGAAAATAAACTGAAAACACAAAAAACTATTATTTAATGTAATAAAAATTACAATAAGGGCATATTTCTAATCTAGTGCTTTAAAAATTCACTGAACTTTTTTCACATTATGATTTATTTATTTATTTATTTATTCCCCCAAAACTTACATTTGCAATTTTGCATATTATCCTGGCCCTGACAAGCTAGAGGATGAAAGAATTTCTCATACAACTTTTTGTTTATTTTTTTAAAAAAATAATTAGTATGATTAATTAAAATATATATATATATATTACCAAATGGGAGTAAATCGGTTATACATAATTTTTATTTTAAAAATTTTAAACATTAAAAAATGACAAATTCCCTATTAATCTCTGACACTATTTGACATTATTTTTCACCCAAAATACACACACCCAAAATACTATTACATTACACCCCTACACACCCCTTCCAAGAATACAATTTAGACATTATTTAAAGGACTTATAATTAATTATTAGTTAAAAAATTAGATTTATAATTTTCTATTTTGTTAGAATTTTTTATTTTTTAATTTTAAAAATCTTGGAAGGATATGTTTTAAACCAGCTAATAATAAATAAAATAAATAAAATATTCACAATGAAGAGATATCCATTTTTTTGCATCATAAATTTTGTTTAAATTTAATTTCTTTTCCAACAGAATTGACCTGATCTTTTGTCAAACATATCTGATCTCTAGAACATTTATATAATAATAGAAAGGATAAGGATGGCCGCAATCTCCAAAAATATCCTCAAACTAACTCCCAACCCAACAAGCAAACCAAAGACATCATCAATATCTCCTTTCTTTCTTTCTTTCATTTTTTTATTTCAAATAAAATTATGATTATGTGAAAAATAAAATTTTTAGAGGTGTCTGATTTTGACTTAAGACAGTGTATTAGACTACTATTTGTGCCGTTGAATTTGATTCTTTAACAACATGACCTTTCTTTTCTTTTGCTATATATGTAGATAAACATGACCCAAAAGTCATTTATATTAAACTCAAACATTTGAAATTCATATTAGATTGATTTTGGATTCATATGTCATGTATAATTTTGACAACCTAGCCTTCCTGAGAGGTGTCTGAATGGGTCTGGTCAAGATTTGATTCAAGTCAATGTGGTTTATATTTGACTTGAATCTTTACTATTTCAATAAATAAGCTGACTAAGTCACATTTGTATAATTAATTTAATATTTTATTATATATATTTGAAAATTAGATAAATCACATTCAATAAAATTCAGATAAATCATACTAGATTACATAAATCTTGGTTATAGTCAAAATCGGAGGGCATGTTACACAAATAGGCACGTGAAATTAAGGGGTAAGGAATCCGAAGTGTCCTCATTTCCTTAAGCATGCTCTTGTGGTGCCTCATTAGTTGGTGTCTGGTGATAATTGTTGTTTCTCGTTGTGAGTGAATTCTATACTCCTTTTCACTAGAGATTCCAAATTCAATGTAGATGTAATTAAATTTTTTCACTCAAACTTATAACAAGTCATGAGCTATATGTTTTCAAATTTTATGTTTAATGTTGGTGTAAAAATTGGTCTCTTCTTGATATCAACATCCTTGATCAATGGTTAAGATTTATAGTTATGTGAGACGTCAACAATAGCCAAAAAGGATGACCAGAAGCTTCTCTGGTCCTCTGGTGATCCTACACAGGAGATAGAACTCAAAGGGGGCATGCCTTGTGCCATGAGGTAGCTCCAACGCCTAAGTTAGTAAGAACGAGAGCTTAAAGGTAGAGGAGTATGGTCAATGAGTTTAGAGATCAAATACCAAATGTTATATTTCTTTTCCTTTTCTTCCTCTTATCTCTCATTGTTGGGGTCGGTGTTAGTGTCCTCGTCATCAGAGATGTTTCATGTCATATTTATTTCTGACATCCTATCTCTTTCACTGTATCTCTTTCTACCGTTTTAGTCACCTTCTTCACTTTTGCAATCTCTCTTTTGCCGAAGGAGGTGTTTGAGCTAGAAACTTATACCACTCACTTGAACCTTTAAGATTGTGCCACATGTCCATTTTGGATGAGAACACTTGTCTATCTGGAGTCATCTTGCATATAAACTCTCTGGATTCCAATCATGCTCAATTAGTAGGACACTCAATCTTAAAATAAAATATGAAATATAAAGTCCCATTGTGGAGAAGAGAATTGTTGGATGGAGTAGGACTGTATAGGACACTCTTCACAGCTTGCACTGCATCACACCAAACTTTTTCCTTCTCCTGCTTTGCTTTCAACGCATTGCTACAGTTACTTATTCTCTTCTTTTTACATGCTTATTTTATTATTTATTAATATTATTAATATATATAATATAATAAGATTTCATCATCAATGTCTAGGACCTTCATTGCTGTGTTACACTGTGCATGATTTCATTATGTATATTTTGGGAAAAGTATCTAACCTACTAACTTTATTATGTTATTGTATTGCACTATACTGTGTATTATTTTTTTTATTTATCTTTTCACCTAAATCTTACAAGATTATTGCTGGCATGAGTCACTCGGTTTTGAGTTTTTTAATCATTGAAGTATTTTTTTTAATATATATATATATATAAAGTATTGATGTAATGGTCCACTTTTCTTAAAGTTTTTTAATTTTTATCAACAAGATTCAAGAAATACTGGATCAGTAAAGATGGGAATTCTCATTTTAATCTTAAATGAATTTATAAAATTATTTTATTTCAATTTTTATTTTAAAAAATTATTTGATAATAAACTTAAATTAAAAATTTAATAACAAAATATTTCAGCAAAAGTAATTTGGAATCCGAATGAATAAATAAATAAATAAATGACGAAAAATCAGACACAATTTTCATTATTTTTCATAAATAAATAAGTAAATAAATGAAACAAAAGAGAGTGAGGTGGCAAAGTGGGTCCCAACACGTGCGAAAAATTAACGGTGCTGACCTGGGTGACGTTGGCAGGCCCCTTCACCATATCGAGCCGGGCGCCGAGGATGACATATTATCAACCCAGCCCTCCATTTTTAGTAAATTATTAAATTTTTCGAAAACAACCCCCATTGTTACCTTATTCACATCATTTCCCTTCTAGTTCTCCCCCTATATATATAGCACCCCTCGCTCTGCCCAACCTTGCCCGCCCACACGAACACAATGATGACCCTTCGCAGGACCGTACACACCCTGCTCGGGTATCCTGATCCCAAGGAACTCCCGATCAATCCCCACCGTTCCCGTGCAATCCCGATCCCGCAGCCAGACGCCACCGGCCTCCGCGTCCTCGCCGGCGAGATCCCCAAGCCCCGCAACGTGGTCGCCTCCTCCGCTGTCGGATCCGCGCCGAAACCCATTGCGTGGATCGATCCCGACCCCGACGACGGCGACGGACTCGGGCTCTGCACCGAATGCCTAGGGTTCGAGAGCCTGGACGAGCGCGTCGGCGGCGGGGATCAGGGAGTGGAGGAGATCGAGAAGAGCGATCCCGGAATCGGAGGGGAGATGGCGAGGTCTCGGCCGAGGAGGGCAACGGAGCCGACGTTCCCTCCGCCGCTGGCCTCCCTCGGGGGGAAGGATGGGCGGCGGAGCTCGTTCTTGAAGGCGGTGAGGACGGACGGTCGGATCTTGCTCACCGAGGTGACGATCGAGCGGCCGGAGATCCTCCGCGCCTCCCGCGGTGATGGACGGCTGAGGTTGCATTTCGTCCGGCGGGATCACGAGGTGGAGGAGGAGGCAGTGAGATGGGAGTGGCCGCAAGTGAGGAACGAGGGTGTGAGGTGCCAGGAGGCGGTGACCGGAAACGAGATCACGCAGTGGTGGAATCACCGCTTCGTCGCCACCGCCTAGTTATCGAATCGTAGTAGTGGAAGTCTCGCTAGTGACCACTTCACAATGCTTATTTATCGTTTTTTTTTTTGCCATTTTACTAATTACCCCCCTTGAAAAGTTCTAAATTCGTTTTCATCCTCATTTTTTTAAAAAAATAACCCGCAATTTTTACTCTTTTTCACACTGCATTTCATTTAAATTAAGAGGGATAAATTGAAAATAAATACAAATTAATTAATGAGTAATTTCTGTTTGGAGTTGTATGCTAAAATTTAATTTCAGGAAAAATAATAACATAATTATAATTTGGATTTTATTTATTATAACGCCCCGACCCGGTTTCCGGGACCTCAGGCACGTGCACAGACCGGGCGTACCCAAGTGGAGACGGGCCCCACTCGAGTACAAGGCCTAAGTAAACAGTAGCAGATAACAAAATAAATTCAAAAGTTTATTAATCCAATAATAAACAAATACAAATCAGTCTTGTCACGGAAAATAAAGTACAAGGTCCAATACCCTAAACAACACCAGCCCTACTGGTCATAAACCAATATCACACACAAGAACTGAAAAGAGGTCCTCCGACCTCAGCAAATATCCCACCCCGACTCTCGCACGTCTCCTGAGCTCGAGTCACCTACTCCTCAGGACCTGAAATGAGAGAAGGGAAAAGGTGATGAGCTTTCGAAAGGAAAGCCCAGTAAGTACCCTGCAAGGATCTCTAAGCCACAAGATGAAACAAGATATCAGCAATCAAAGAATCATCAAACAAAGGGGCTACACCCCACACAAACGAATCCTAGGAGTCTACCACAAACATCTGCAACGGTATGACTCACATCCCAAAGAATAGCCCTCAGGGCTCTGAAAGAGATTTCCAAAGAAACAACTCAAAGAAAGATCCCCGGACAAAGAACACGTACTCGGTACCAAGCGACCAACCTGTCGCACCTCGGTAGCGCCACCTCTCTCTCATGTCGACATGGTCAGTGATCGCCCCCACTGACTGGCAGGGACAACCAGAGTACTATCCCTCTGGCCAGGAGTGCCGGAACGTCAGGGTGTCCCGTCCCCAACGCTCTCGCAACATCCGGAGCTCACCTGCTCCACCGAATCCGGGCGGAAGAAGAAACTCAGTTGGCGCACACCTACCCGGCCAGCACACAAGTACTGCGTATCTTCATGGTTTCATGTTAGACAACAGGAGGCTATGCTCAGTGAGCCCGCTCACTCCACTGACGCATACCTACCTACCTGCACACAAGCACCACGAGTGCCTACAGTCAAGTGCCCGGGTGCAGTGCCCAATGAGCATTCCAAACAAATAGGTAGTAACAATACTACCACAAGCACATCAATCACACACATACGAGGAAAGAGAACAAAACAAACATGTATGTGCATGCTTCCAAGAAAAACAAATACCACAAAGAAGATATGCTAACTAATAGCATTCATCAAAACAAGAAACCCAAACAATGGGTAGGAGCGAGGCAAGAGTAACTTACAAGCATAAAATCAAGAAAGCAACTGGCCAATAAATAAGGGAACTAGGCAAGAGTACTTACCTCCAATCGCAATCCAATAACTCTACCGTATCTATCCCGACGATGCTCAGCACTCCTCGTCGATATCTGGAAATCACGTTTCTACTCTCAAACACATACACGAGTGTCTAATAACAATAGCTACATTATTCATGCAATTAAATGGGCCCGGCCCATTAAATAACTAATCTAAAATCTTTACTTAATTTAACTAACTAGTTAATTAATCTAACCTCTTAGTTGAGCCCAATAATCTTATTAGTTATCCCTTTTTATTTCTGGCCCATCTAACCGGCCCAACCATTACCAACTGAGTTCAATAAGTCCACTAATCGAGACCAGCCAAACTCAATGTCCTCTCTAAACAAACCATTAAATTACACAGTTACAACACCAGCCAACTATACATTCAAAGGAAAAACAAAACTAATCAAACAGTGAGCCTCAAACCTTACCCATCTAAAACCAACCAGTAAACAAACTGGAAACCTAACATCTGTAGATAGCACCCTCTTCTAAATCGCCAGGTATTCCCCAAACTATCATCACATGCAACAATCCAATCATAAAGTAACTTCTACTAATCTATTCCTCAACCCACAGCAGCACTATCAAACACTAATCAACATCCAACATCCATGCAAACAAATTACAAAACTTCAATTTAAACCTTATTTCCATCTTAGTTTAAATCATTATCTATTTAGAGAATTTCCAATCTTAAAATAAATCAATCATCAATCAATTGAATTTAAATCCTTAAATTCATTTTATTCCTTTTTAGATCTTCTCCTTATCATTTTACCAAGATGCCCTTGATACTTTTTTTTAAATCCCCAATATGTCCTTGGCACCTTAATTTAATTAAGAATTAATTTAGAGGAAAATTTTAACCCCTTTTATTTCACTAAAATCTTGGATCTCACATTTATGATATGGATAAATCGGATAGGCCTCATCACGTGGCCTCATCCCGAATGTTCAAGCAAGTTGCACAAATTCCCAGGGGGACACTGGCCGTCCCCAAAGATGAGAAATAAAAGAAAGGAAAACAAGGTAAATGGGGGATGAGATCTCTGAGTTCTGAAACCACCTTCCCTCCACTTTTCCTTGGGCGTCGGAGCTACCGAGGATCAGCGGAGCTCTCAGTCATCTTCTCCTGCTATCGCTGACATCTTCCACAATTATAAATCATAACCGTTGATCAAAAATTGGTGCTAACCTCCAAGAGAAATCGATTTTTGTACCAATATTTTTTTTTTTTCCCAAATGGTACAAAGATAATAGTGGTGAGAATAATTCCGCACCAATTTAATTGTTTGTGTTTGGATGAAATTTTAATATATTTTAAAAATTTCTTGATAAGTGGAGAGTTGGAATTTGTTATAAATGTTTTACATAAATACCCTTAAAAAATTAATATTTGCATCCGACATTGTATTAGCTCTTACCAATATGCTGTTTTAAAGGGGTGTATATGTAAACCCAATACAAGGCTACAAGCCCATGAATACTTCAAAAGAATTCAGCCCAACAGAGAAGGCCCAAAGGCAAAGATAAAGTGCTATACTTTTAGTCCAGGTTTCCTTTCCTTTTTTTTTTTTTGAATTTTTAAAAATCATCATGTTAGATATTGAGGTAACACTAAACTTTTATCTTTATTGTAATAATACACTAAGGAATCCGTTTTAATTATATATGCTATACAATCGTTTTAATTTATTGTTGAACATAATTTGATATGTACAAATAAGTCTGCCATGAAATTTTTTTTTCTCATTCAAACATATATATATATATAAAAGTGATTTTCTTAGTCTTTGTTTTCTATACATGGTTTGTTCATGTGAACCTGTTTTGATTGGTCGAGCATGTGCTCTCACGTGTTTTTAAATAAATATAATATATTAATGGAAAGTTAACATTAATTTTATCTTAGTTTGAAATCCATTTGGATTCTCATTTCACTAATCCTAAGTGTAATTTTACACTTGAACCATACTTTCCTTTGATTCATACTAAAGAAACCTTAAACGAGGAAATAAGGAAACATATGCTTTCTGAGTAGGTTGACAACTTGCTCACCGCTTTTAAGTGTTCTTTATTGGTTCACCTTAGAATTACAATCCAACAACTAATTATATATGCTAGACAATCGTTTTAATTTATTGTCGAACATAATTTGAAATGTACAAATAAGTTTGCCACATTGTATGAATTTTTTTTTATCTCATTCAAACATATATATATAAAGTGATTTTCTTAGTTTTTGTTTTATATACATGGTTTGTTCATGTGAATCATTAGAGTTCTGATTGGTCCAGCACATGCTCGCACGTGTTTCTAAAATAAATATAATATATTAATAAAAAATTAACATTAATTTTATCTTAGTTTGAAATCCGTTTCAATTGTCATTTCAAACCTAAGTGTAATTTTTCACTTGAACCATACTTTCATTTGATTCGTACTAAACAAACCTTAAATGAGGAAATAAAGAAACATATTCTGAGTGCGTTGACAACTTGCTCACCGCTTCTAAGTGTTCTTTATTGGTTCACCTTGGCACTACAATTCAACAACTAATTATATATGCTAGACAATCATTTTAATTTATTGTTGAACATAATTTGTTATGTATAAATAAGTCTTCCACATTGTATGAAATTTTTTTCTCATTCAAACATATATATAAAAGAAAAAGTGATTTTCTTAGTTTTTGTTTTATACACATGATATGTTCATGTGAACCATTAGTGTTTTGATTGGTCCAGCACGTGCTTGCACGTGTTTCTAAAATAAATATAATATATTAATGAAAAGTTAACATTAATTTTATCTTAGTTTGAAATCCGTTTGAATTCTCATTTCAATCCTAAGTGTAATTTTACACTTGAACCATACTTTCATTTTATTCGTACTAAACAAATCTTAAATGAGGAAATAAAGAAACATATTCTGAGTGTGTTGACAACTTGCTCACCACTTTAAGTGTTCTTTATTGTTTCACCTTAGAATTACAATTCAACAACTAATTATATATGCTAGACAATCATTTTAATTTATTGTTGAACACAATTTGATATGTATAAATAAGTCTGCCACATTATATGATTTTTCTTTTTCTCATTTAAACATATATATAAAAGAAAAAGTGATTTTCTTAGTTTTTGTTTTATATACATGGTTTGTTCATGTGAACCATTAGTGTTTTGATTGGTCCAGCACGTGCTTGCACGTGTTTCTAAAATAAATATAATATATTAATAAAAAGTTAACATTAATTTTATCTTAGTTTGAAATCCGTTTGAATTCTCATTTCAATCATAAGTGTAATTTTACACTTGAACCATACTGGCTCACCGCTTTTAAGTGTTCTTTATTTGTTCACCTTAGAATTACAATTCAACAATTAATTATATATGCTAGACAATCATTTTAATTTATTGGTGAACATAATTTGATATATACAAATAAGTCTGCCACATCGTATGAAATTTTTTTTTCTCATTTGAATATATACATAAAAAAAGTGATTTTCTTAGTTTTTGTTTTATATACATGGTTTGTTCATGTGAACTATTAGTGTTTTGATTGGTCCAGCACGTGCTCGCACGTGTTTCTAAAATAAATATAATATATTAATAGAAAGTTAACATTAATTGTATCTTAGTTTGAAATCCGTTTGAATTCTCATTTCAATCCTAAGTGTAATTTTACACTTGAACCACACTTGCTCACCGCGTTTAAGTGTTCTTTATTGGTTCACCTTAGAATTACAATTCAACAATTAATTATATATGCTAGATAATCATTTTAATTTATTGTTGAACATAATTTGATATATACAAATAAATCTACCACATGGTATGATTTTTTTTTTCTCATTCGAATATATACATAAAAGAAAAGTGATTTTCTTAGTTTCTGTTTTATATACATGGTTTGTTCATGTGAACCATTAGAGTTTTGATTGGTCCAGCACGTGCTCGCACGTGTTTCCAAAAGAAATATAATATATTGATAAAAAGTTAACAATAGTTTTATCTTAGTTTGAAATCCGTTTGAATTCTCATTTCAATCCTAAATGACTTTATGGAATTACATATTTTAATTTCTAATTTAGATAATTATTTAACCTAAACACAAGTTAAATCACTTAACCATTGGCCAATTCATAGTTTATACAGTAATTAATGATTATATCAGGTAATCAATGCTCAATGACTACAAGTGTAATTTTACCTGTCTTCTTGGCCTATATAAGGAGTGCTTTTACTAGCCAAATTAAAAAGCATAAGAAGTGTTCTTGCTAAACATAGCATCAAAGTAATTTCCACACACAGAGAGAGAGAGATGGCAGCATCCTATGGAGAATGTAAGAAAAATTTTGTGGCTTCATTTGGTGGATACGAAACTGATGGCTGCCAAGAATATTTGCCGGATGAGCGAAATCCAGGATCTTACCAATGTAGTGTTTGTGGTTGTCACCGCAACTTTCACCATAAAGTTGAGAAGGTAGATATCGATGCTGGTGGCGGTGGTAATAATTTTGTTCTCTCGAGTGATGAAAGTAATGTTGGTGATCAAAACAATGCTATATTGGTTGAGCACCCGAACGCAAGACCAAGTACTAGATCACATTTCACAGACCATCAGAAGGAAAGAATGACTCGATTTGCTACTCAACTCGGGTGGCTTATGCCTAGAACCCCCGCTCAAAAGCAAGAGGTGATAAACTTTTGTGAAGAAATAGGGGTAAGCCGTAATAGTTTTAGGATGTGGATGAGCAACAAAAGAAACAGGGTTTGATTTCTTTTCATCCATGTTAATCTTGTTCATTTTTTTCTAGCCTAGTTTCTATGTTGTTTGGTTTTCAATTAATTTAGTTTTATTGTTTTTTAGTTGTGTCAATGTTGTAAAGATGTATGAATTTTTCTTTTTTAATGAAATTAAGTTTTATGTCAATCAGTCCATGATTTTCTTTTTTTTTTCAAAAAAAATGAGGCTATAAAATTTTAAAGTGAAGGGCAAATTAATAATGTTTGCTCTATGGAGTTAATTCATCTATATTTAGTTTATTCTATGAATTATGTAAAAACATGGAAGGTTGAGAAATAAAAGATAATAGTTTGTTCATGGAAATTGATTTATTGATATTTGTTTTATTTTTGAATTTTTAAAATTTTTAATCACTCTCATTAAATTGTTTATGAAAAAAATATAATTCATTCAAAATAAAATTTTGTATCTCCTTAAATTGAACATTGTGTTCACTTTTTTTTATGGTTTATTTTTTATTTTATTTTATTGTTATACATATATGGCCTCTAAACCTTGAAGTTACATATATGCTCTCATAAAATTTTCTTTCATATTTATACCTCTAATAAAAGTTTTAAGATTTTCTTAGACAACTATGGCACTAAAGTACCAACGGTCTCTTGGCCTATTGATATCGGGTTCCTTGTGTAGGCCTTCGTTGGTTGGGACAATCCCAAGTTTGAATTGATTAATATTAAATATTTTAAACTATATATTATTAATATATGATATATAATTAATTACTATATTACTTAAATTATTAAAAAATATGGATTGGATGAGGAATTATATATTATGGAAAGATTTTACTATTTATTATATTAATTATTATATTATTTATTACCTTACTATTTATGGCGCGAGAGATTTAACTATTTCTCCAAAAAAAAGGAAATTGTTGTATTAAATGAAATTTATGTTAAATTTTATATTTGGTTGTATGTTGAAGAATAATCTTTTCTAAATACTTGATATCACAAAAATGATAGCATTATATTACAAAATAAACTCACATAAAAATAAACAACTTAGTGTTACAAAGCTCTCATATTGTGCGGGTCGGTAAAAGGGTCAGATCATTTGGCAACAACTTCACTGTTGCACCAAGGCTCCCCTTCAATGAAATGTCTTTGAAATAAATTCACATGAACTAAACACAAATGTCACAAACAAAAAGTTCCTAGTTGTAATTGAAATCTTGAAAGGAAGCAGTGTCACAAGAATTAAAGTTCAATGAAATGTCTTTGTCTTGAAATGCTTCTTTGCAATATTAAGATATCAATAAGAAATTACAAAATAAACTAAAAGAAGTCAATGCCTTTCATTGCCAACATCAAAGTTACAAAACCATAAAACTTAATATCATCTATCTAACACCTCAACTAACTCATGACCAAATTAAGCATCAAAGATTCACACATGAACTCTCTTTACAAAGAAAAAAACCTCACCAACTATATATCAAGAATTAACACTCCATACACCTTGAGATGAGTTCTTATCTATCTTTACTACTCTTGGCTTTTGTTTTTCTTGTCTTCTATTGATCTCTTCTTTGTTGTTAGAAATAATTACATCTACCTTTACAATGTGATGATCTGAAGTCCTTTTCGACGAAACAACTGCATAAGATCCAGGAACAAACTCATACGGTGAGCTCGGCGATGCTAGTATGTAGTCTACTCTTGTGCCGTATTTGCAAGTGCCTTGTACATCTACAATAAGAGTGAAAAATTTTAAAAATTTTCGACATTCATGATTAATTGAACATGTATATACTAAGCATTGATCATTATCTCTACCTTGCCCTTTGGCAACCACTACAACAGCCTCACATTCTCCGGCATAATTCTTCGCATCGACATACTCTTTTGCCTTCAAGAATTTCATCACCTCAACTTTCGGTGTCGGTTTCCCCATCTCTTCATAATACTGTTGTAACACAAATATATTAGACAGGTTGTGGTTGGATTCCTCAATCTATAAATTACTGACATTATACATATATACCTTGACAATGTCATTCCATCTTTCGACAGAGTAATCAGACTCATCCAAAGAATTAAGGCCGCCGAGAAGTATGTGAGGCCCGTCTTCGGGCCGCAGAATTGCTTTGATTTGCTTCATCCTCCAGCTCTCATCAAGATGATCAAGATGTGTACAATGAAGGTTGATCTCTCCAGCTCTAGGCACATCAATTGTGGCTTTCAACACATTCCTGTCAGTATACAATTCATCCAAATAAATAAACATATATACATGATCAAATTAATGCATATGAAGATCACTATATATTTTGTATTGATTATAATTTACAAATGAAGAAATTATAAATTAATTACCTGAAATCGGTGTCATCGAAGATCTTCTGAACCTTCCACTGTTTTATCGGCCACTTGGAGAGGATAGCATTGCCATAGTCAGGCGCCCAGCTCTCGGCGAAGATATACTTCATTCCTAAGCCTTGAGCGAGATCGGAGAGCGGCCGCATTCCCTTCTCCTCTTCAGCTCTAACATTCTGCAGAGCCAGTATATCAGCTCCCACTTCCCTCAAAACATCAAGCACACTCCTATCACTCTTGTTAATTATCCTCTCTTGATCTTTCTGATCTCTTTCGCCATGATCTGGAAAGCTTAAGCTGTGAGCCATTAGTGGACCTTTCCCCTTCTGAGCTCTTCTCATCAACACCTCCTCACCATCATTCAAACGCTTGCTCCTCCCTAATGAGATCTCATTGTCAGGCAGGTTGATAGACACTCTAAGTTTCGCAGACTTGGCGGCGAGCTTCTGTTGCTTCAAGATGCTCTTTGGCCGGTCATTTGCCGTCTTTCCTCGGATATCAATGTCGACAAGATGATCAACTGCCGGTGATGATCTCTCAGCCCAAGGCACAGCAGGAGCCATGGAGAACACCGCAGCGTTGAACGTCGCTAACCGGACAGGCCTAACACTACTACTAACAGTACTGCCGCCTGTTTGCTTATTGTCTGGTACTCCATTGGAGTTCATCTTTGTGACTTTCTTGATCACTACTTGTGCTTTTGCTCGGCGGCGAAGAGGACGACGAAGACGGGAACAAAGATGCCGGAGTTTTAGACCGATCATTGTGAGTTTGGTTTTGATGAGACAAGGAGAGGATGGATCAGATGGCTTCAATTTGGAGGTCATGAAGAAGAAGAAACCATGGCCTGCTTTAATTGTACTGAAACTGATCCTTTTTCTGCTTGTTTTGGTCTTTGACATGAGTTTAGTCGACTGCAGAGAGAGTTAGAGTACTAGTTCTTCTCATCATTTTATTTTAGAGGTGATTTTTTAGAGAGAAGGGGGTAGGTGTTGGCCAACTGCTTTGAAAGAAAAAGATAAGAAGAGGGTATCCATTGGACAGCAGGGAGACAGTGATGCTGGTGATGCTTTCCTTTCCATAGATATAACATGGGATGACAATAGAGAGAGTCTCAACTACTCCATGTCTATGATGATCCCCATGAACACATGAAACTGGGATTCTCTGTTTATCTTTGCTGACTCTTCTTCTGATGTGATGTATAAATTATGCAAGTAATCAATCATCTTGATCACTTTTGGTTTGTCTACTTTGTATGAATCTCTACTTTATAGTAGCTAATAATTACTATAGCTTTGTTGTTATTAGTTTTTAAAGTATTGGTTTGTTGCTTGTTAGAGCTAAATATGGAAAATATCCATTATTTGGTTTATGTTTTACATTCAGCTTTTTTTATTTTTTCTTTCAAAATAAAAAATATAAATGTGTGGATATAAATACTTTTTAGTTTGATACAACTAGCACCTTTAAAAAATTTAACTGGTACTGATGGAGTTTATTGTCAAAAATAAATAAATAAATAAATAAATTTGGCTTTTGCCATGAGGACGTGTGATAGGAGGAAGATACCTTCGAAGACATCACACTCGGGCAAACCTCACTTGAGCAATCGCACAAAATTACTTATATTCTTTAATGGATTCAGAAACCTGAGAATAGCTTCTATGTTACTTGACCTATGTACTCATCCTCACAATCCATTGATAAGTGATTATGATTTATTTATTTTTTTAAAAATAAAAAATTATTTCATGTTGATGGATTTTAAGTTAAGTTTTTTTTTTTTTGGAGGGGGGAGTGATAAGGTTTGCTTTATTGATTGAATCTGAAGTTGGTGGTTGTGGTTGATGGTTCATAAAGATTGCTCTCTCATGCTCATGGCTTTTTAGATGGGTGTGAATCCCTCACTGAAAAGGGAAAAGCTTTGTGTGTGGATAAACAAGTAATATGGGTCAACTTTCAATTAAGGATCATGTAAGTAATTACTTGAAGGTCCCCTAGACAAAAAATTTATTCTCTTATTTTTTGCTATTATTTTTTTTATTTTCTATTGAATCTACCATTTTTTCCGGCTACATAGGTGTCTAATAGTTACAAATTTTGCAACATATATGTCCATTTATGACATTTTATTGTGGAATAAATGTAAAAAAAAAACACTTGTATTAAAATTATTATTATTGCAAGGAAGAAGGTGTGACTCGAGATTTTATTTCATGAATCTAAATCATTGATTGATTTACATTGTCTATTAATTAATCATGGATTTTATTTTCTAGATTTTGGTAGTCAATAGATGGATCTTGAAGCATTCATTAATCAATGGTTTCAACAAAGACACTTGTTGTGGTTCTATTTATTTATTTATTTTGAATGTTATCTAGAAGCAAGCCAAATCATAATTTTAACATGTTAGTCAACAAACGCTAAGCTAAGTTCAGGGACCAAGATACACCAATGTGAATGTGATACGCCATATTGGTCAACTCTTAAGAGGAGAGCATTTGTGGCATAATTTATGATATTTTTGACTATTTTTTTTATATAATAAACTAAAAGATAAATTTAAAATCTATTATATGTATATAATTTGATTTTTACCAAATGATATGTTTTATTGGGGAAAAATATTTGAGGACACATGACATTATTGCAAGAGCCAAGATGAGAGATCAACTATCATCATAATTGTATGCTCATCCAACTATGGATGATAGATTCTAGAATGCACTAAAAGCTAGTAGTTGACTGTTTTTAGACTGGTAATTAACGGCCTCTAGGTTATATAAGGAGGTCTTCAACTCACGAAAAATGTATCTGGTATCTGGTATGTTTTGCCTTGGACTCCACTAAGAAGACCAATGTTTAGTGGAGGCACTTATCAAACATGAAGGAGTCTGCCCGATGATGGGAATCCAACAAGATTCCTTGCGATCGTGAGACAAAAACAATAAGAAAAACAAGAATTTTTATGTCATTCACCCAGAATAGGGCTACATCAACAACCGCTGGTGTTGTTTCACTATATTCTCAGCAAATTGAAACTTACAATGATGAACAATATAAAGGGAAATAAAAACCTTATATAGTGGAAATACTCAAAATAATGAAATATCCCTTTAAAATTTTCATGGTTGGGTGTCCAGTAAATCCTCGACCCGTCCCGTCAAAAACGTGGTTGGGTGTCCCATATGATCATGCTCCACACAACTCAACACCGGATAAGTCACCTATTACAACTAATCCTTCCCTCAAAATTAGTTGAAGCACCGCAACCTTCACTGACCTTTTTCACTTGTTCATCAAGATATATTGTGATCCCCAAGAGAAGTACATCTTTGCATCAACAATATGTATCATAATCTAGGATATGACATTATTTAGTTAATCTCTGTCTATCATACTACACATGCACACATTATAATCAGAAATGAGCCGAAGTCTTCCATGATAATTATAAACTAATGAATGGTTTAATGATGTGATCAAGCTTGGAAAAGCACAACACATGATAAAGTACCCATGATGGACAGCCTCAATGTATGGCTGTCCTCTTGAATTAAGATGGCCTACACTACACATCAATAAAGCCTCTCTTCTTAATTAAAACAAAATAAATTAATGAAAAAGTTAGACAAGGGTGCAAACCTGCCCATTGTTTAAGGGAAGCTGGATGTCATTCACAATAACTTCATCAATATGAGACAGAGACCAACACAAGAACATTAATTTCCCAGGTCTTTCTGCTCCTTCCTGGGATTCTTCTCCCTCTCCACACTACCAGCTTGGCATGTCGGCTTTCTTTTCCATTCTAATTTCAATCAATTAACCAAAACCATGTTAATTTTTCTTAATGAATAGATGTAATTCATATTTTAATTATTTTGTATTATATTTATTGAAACCTTATTATTGTCAAGAGAGAGTTCATGATGAGTTGTCAAACTAATGTTGCAAATTTAAGGGGATTAGTTGTTGACAGGTTATTATTATTATTATTATTACTTTCATGTGATGTGAGGAGTGAGGTATTGTTGCTTGATATTTTAAGGGAGTTGTTAATTAGTGATGAGAGTCATGCATGCATTGTAATAATACAAGCTCATGCATGCCAACCACTGCTTATTTTAACCAAACAAACTGCTCACTATCTTTTCTTTTGAACTACTTTTATTGCTCATTCTGAAAACACTTAAATTGGAATTGGAATTGGAATCAAATCACTGGCATCATCAGTTCATTGTGATTTATCACATGAATTTGATGAATTTTTTTCTTAAATGAACATTTTGTCAAGCTCTGCTTTGGTTATTGAGAATCAGATTCCGTGGCCAAGAACAAAGAATGACAGCAGAAAAATAACACTTGCGCTAAGACTTGGAAGGCCGAAATCTTTCTTTTGTCTGCGCATTCAGTTCACTGAAGAATGAAAATTTAGCAGATTGTACAAACTTTCTTTCTTTTGTCAGCATATCATTCAGAACAACATTAAGATTGTGTGTCATATCTGGTAAAAATGAATTGTGGGATACCAAAGGACCATTGGTCTAGCGGTATCTCGGGTCCCGTGTGTTAGGTAATTCGCTTGATTGAGTATGCTCTTAGGTTTGAGTCCCACCTCAGTAAATGGGGAAGCGACTTTGGAAAATTCCTGGCCTGAAAGCTCGTATTCGAGTCTATATATGCGGTGAGGAGTCGAAGTCTTTCACCACCTAAGGTCACGCCCGTTAACATGCCTTCTGCGGAGATCTTTATAGTCTATGTTAAAAAATAATAATAATAATAATAAAATAAAAATTATGGGATCTGGAATTGAATCGCAATTTCTCAAGCAAAACATATGATATGATGGTGGTTGTGAATCTGTGATAACAAAAATATGAGGCACTAGAAGAAACTTTAGTTTGGTTTTCATTTAAGATATATATTTTAACTAGTGGTTAAATAGACTTCAAGCATATTGTTTGGAGTCTTCTGCTTCTCTCAAGTTCAACTCTTCAAATGCTAATCCTGATGGGCCCACTCAATTGGGCCTTAAAAATCTCAATGGGCCCAATCAATTGGGCCCATTTAAGTCTTCTACAGCTACAAAGATGTCATTTGGTTTTATTTAGTCCCAAAAAAAAGGAGTAATCCGGTGCTATAAAAACTCCCGCATTGTGTGAGGTCCGGGGAAAAATGGGACCATTTGGGTCTATTATACGCAATCTTATCCTGCTTTTTAAAATAAGAGAATTTCTTTTATTTGAATTCTGAGACTTTTCGAAAGGCAATAACTTTTACGGTCTTGTAGACAACAACTTTTATTTAGTCCCGTATAAAGACGTGGAAGTTTCGGTATTCTTATGTAATTTCATTATTTTTTTTTTTCAATTTCACACTAGACCTATGATGCAAATAAAATAATAAATAAATAAATAATCAAACATGAGAGTGAGTCCAAATGATGCAAGGCAATTGCAAGCGGTTCCAACCTCCAAACCACCAAGCTCAGCCAATTAACCACCAAAGGCCAAGGTTCCTTCAATGAGGATAAGATGCAACTCCCTCGAGATTGTGACCCCTGTGTCCTCTATTTTTCCACGTGTCATTCATCCCTTGCTCAACAAGTATATTCCAGATCTCCACCTAGACCTTTCTCAGACATCATATATATATATATATATAGATATATATCACAACCTCTTATAACTAAAAGCCTTTAAGAACCGTTGGATCTCCCATCTGTCCACGTGGCTCATTCACGCCAAAGGCTATTTACGAGATTTCCCATCCTAGTTTTCCCATCATATAAGAAAAGATCCATACCTTGATACCTGCTTGTTTTCAGTGATATATTCATATTCTATAAACAAAATAAGAAAAAATAAAAGGCTCAAAGCTCTGCTCTTCTCAATAGCAAGGTAAATTATTTGTTTTTTTTGTTTTTAAATATGAAATAAAACATAGATATGGTTTGATTTTCAGAAAAAAAAAGAAAAATACATTGAATGCAGATATATAGATGGCTATGAAGGGAGGAGTTTACATGCAATCAACTGCAGATGTACATACAAAGCAATTGATGATCTTGAAGAACAGGAGAAGAAACAAGAGTACTGGCCGCTTCTTCAACCATTGGGGATCATCATCATCTTCTTTGAGATTAACACAAAGGAATTTCATTGCTTCTCTACCAATTATGGTTTCTAGGAAGAGCCTTTGTCCTCCTCTTGCTGCTGTTGTTGAACACATCTCCACAACCACAAAGGTTTATATATAATCATCAATCCTCCATTTATTCTTCATTCAATTGATTTTCGATTAATGGGATTCACTTTAATTTTTTTATTTGTTTTCCATTAAATATAAGAGATTCAGAGATATATTACTTCGATGATCAACAATTATAGTTTACACAATTTCGTATCGGGGTAGTGATATATTATGTGAGCAGTGCTATATATTCCGAACACGATTCAGTTTGTCCGGATAAATTTATCCCGAAACAACTTGAATGGATACAATTCATTCGGACAAACTGTACTTTATGAATCGTGCTCACTATATATATATATCATTCCTCTTTTCTTGAGTATTTTATATAGAACATAGATATTTGGAATTGATATATATATTCTTTAAAAAAGACATGTTATGTTGTGATTAAATTAATTATATTGATTTTAATATTATGTTATGTTAAATATAAATCAAACATATAATTAAAACTTGTTATCATGCAATGCAGAGGGTGTTCACCTTTGGGAAAGGAAAGAGCGAGGGACACAAGGGGATGAAATCTCTGGTATGGTTATTTATTTATTTATCATTAATAATAATAACAATTGTTATTATTATTATCATTATTATTAATATATTGAATTAAATTCGAAAATGGGTGTAGCTTGGCGGGAAAGGAGCGAACCTGGCGGAGATGGCGAGCATCGGGCTATCGGTGCCGCCGGGGCTGACGGTGTCGACGGAGGCGTGCCGGGAGTACCAGGAGAATGGCCGTAGCTTGCCTCCTGGACTATGGGAGGAGATCCTCGAGGGGCTTAGGGTCGTGGAGGAGGACATGGGTGCGCGTCTCGGGGATCCCGCCAAGCCTCTTCTCCTCTCCGTCCGCTCCGGGGCCGCCATCTCCATGCCTGGTATGATGGACACCGTTCTTAACCTAGGGCTCAATGACGAGGTCGTCGCTGGGCTGGCGGAGAAGAGCGGGGAGCGTTTCGCGTTTGATTCGTACCGGAGATTCCTCGACATGTTTGGTGATGTGGTGAGTGAATTCATAATCTTTAATTAGAGAAGAAGAAAAACATAAGAAGCAGTTTTTGTTCAAAATGTGTGCGATTTGTCTGCTATTAGGAATCATCGTTTGATAGAATTTGTGCCTGTGGTTTAGGTTTCAAGCGAACGCCCTTGTTCAATTATCTGTGTGGCCTAATACATGCTTTATTTCAGAGAAAAAAATGGGATTTTTTTTGTTAATTATTCTTTTTGTAGATTAGGGTTTAGGGTTTTGTATAATATTTGAGTGAAAATGTAGCTTGAATTTCCCAACTTACCAAAAGACTGGCTTGATGCATGGTTTGATGAATTGGAAGGCTTGATTGGTAATATCTGATAGATCTTCCTACTAAACTATGGCAATAACTGTGTTTTCTTCTCTGACTGGAAGGTCCTAGCTATTCCACACTCACTGTTTGAGGAGAAGTTGGAAGCTTTGAAAGCATCAAAAGGAGTTAGCCTAGATACAGACCTAACAGCTTCTGATCTTAAAGAGCTGGTTGCTGAGTACAAGAAGGTATATCTCGAAGCCAAAGGGGAGCAGTTCCCTTCAGGTAACCTGTTTTCCTTCATCTCATGTGAGTTTCATTAAAAAGGTAGAAGGTCATCGATAGTTAATAATTAATATTAAAGTCAAAATGTCTCATTTTCAATTTATAGAGTTGAGTTTTTTAGTGGTTAACATTGCATGAATTAATTTGGTTGGTGAAAAATCAAGTGTTTGAGTATTAATGATTAATTTGCCAAACTATGTGTTTATATTCATGTTAGCGTTTGTCTTACAGATCCAAAGAAACAGTTGTACTTGGCTGTTTTAGCTGTCTTTGATTCATGGGATAGTCCAAGAGCTATAAAGTACAGGACCATCAATCAAATAAGTGGGTTAAAGGGCACTGCTGTTAATGTCCAATGCATGGTGTTTGGAAACATGGGTAACACCTCAGGGACTGGAGTTCTCTTCACTAGAAACCCCAGTACAGGAGAAAAGAAGCTTTATGGGGAGTTTCTCCTTAATGCTCAGGTTTGATTTGGTTGCTTACTCTTGCAATTAACTTCAGGTGATACGCTGTTTACATCTATAAATGAACTATAGGATACCCATGATACTGCAATAAATCTTGCAATGAGTAGTAGGAAGTTAGAAACTATAATACTATAATCAGGATCATCAATACAAAGGTGTTTTCCTTGTTACTGCTCTTTTTAACATATGATCTTGTACCCGGGTTTTAATAACACCTTCATCTCATAATTTGTGCATAAAAATATTGTTGCAAATGATGCTTGTAACTGTTATATTTCTTAGGAATTTGACATTTACCTCAAAAAAAAGAAAAAAGAAAAAAAAGTGGTGCTTATTGCTAGTGAATGCAATATGAATTGGTTAATATATTCTGAGGATCATATCTTTCTCCTGACTAGTTGTTCTTGCCTAATAGAACAGAGTGCTTATTTAACAGGGAGAGGATGTAGTTGCAGGGCTTAGAACTCCAGAGGACTTGGACACCATGAGGAAGTGCATGCCAGAAGCCTATGAAGAGCTTGTGGAAAATTGTAGCATTCTAGAACGACATTACAAGGATATGATGGTTAGGATCTACCCTACACAATGTTTCTTTTCTTGTTCTGTTTATTTATGCTTTTTAACCCTTTCTTGTAATTGAGGATCATGCCACGCATATTTGCTGCTCTTGTATAGTCTCTTAAGTTTTCAGAAAACTATACTGCTATTGATAATAAGATTGCCATCTAAAATACGAGCCCATTATTTCTTATCAGTATTTGATAGAATTAGAGCTGTAAAGTTTACTGACATTCTCATTCAAGTACAGGATATAGAGTTCACTGTTCAGGAAAATAGGCTCTGGATGCTGCAGTGCAGATCAGGGAAACGTACTGGAAAAGGTGCTGTGAAAATTGCAGTGGATATGGTTAAAGAAGGTCTAGTTGATACTCATTCTGCTATCAAGATGGTGGAGCCAGGTCATCTTGACCAACTTCTTCATCCACAGGTAAGTGTTCTAATTCATATATTTTTTTTTAATTTATGCTACTAGAAGCTCCACTATGCACCAATTATCATTATTGATTATCCACACTAGATTCATTGTAGCAACTTGGCTAGCTGCAGTTAAATTATTGTCAAAATCAAACCTAGATCATCTCGTGAGGGTATTTCACAGTCCATGGTGGCTAGACATGATGTCTTTTGATATGATGGAAAGACAACTGGACCTTTCCACTGAATTAGAACCTGATCAGTAGACTGTATAATGGTATGGGTTCTGGGGTCTAAAATTGGATAATATGTTAATCAGAATTCTTTGCGAATTAATCAAACAGTACCAGTACCAGAAGTTCACTCAAGTGGTATTTTGTAGCAGTAACGTAAATATGATAAATATGCTCTTTAAAACTATATACGACCTCAAGGATGCATTTACATATCAAGATTTTATGCCGGACAGAATGTTTTCAGTTTACAAATACATGAACTTTTAATTTGAACTTCTTATCTACAAATTGCTTTTAAGTAAATATTTGGCCCTTTTTTATATTCTAGTTTGAGGACCCATCCACATACAAAGACAAAGTGATCGCTACAGGCTTGCCTGCTTCTCCTGGAGCTGCTGTTGGTCAAGTTGTTTTTAGTACTGATGATGCTGAGGAGTGGCATGCCCAAGGAAAAGCAGTTATTTTGGTAAAAACTTTTTTACATAACAAAGTGTATTTATTCTCCTGTTCCGTGTTACTAAAATATGGTTTTTATGTTTGCTCAGAACTCATACTCTAATATAAGATATTTTTATTTTATTTTATTTTTTCTTTTAAACCATCTAGTATTACAGACAGTTCTCCGATGATAAGTGCATTCTTTGATGATCTATTTGTCAACCATACCTATTCCCTAATCAATCTCTTAGTACTTTTTGAGAATGCACCGTTTGATTCTTCATATCTGATCTCTGTAGCCGAGTCTCTTACTAAAAATATGAATGCACTCTTTATCTATGAAGGTGAGGACAGAGACTAGCCCAGAGGATGTTGGTGGAATGCATGCAGCTGCAGGAATTCTGACAGCAAGAGGGGGTATGACATCACATGCAGCTGTTGTAGCTCGTGGGTGGGGAAAATGTTGTGTCTCTGGCTGCTCTGATATCCGTGTGAATGATGCTGAGAAGGTGCCAATTTAAAACTGAACAGAAGCTAGTCTCATTAACATTCTGATACATATCTTCTGATGATAGAGAACATAATTTGTTTTACAACTCTTCTCCTTGCCCTGATAGGTTATTTGGTATTTAACTAAGATTAGTATCTTTCTCTGACATTAACAACTACTCAGACCCAAGCTTTATTTTTATTATGGAGAGCAAATGAAGTAGTTACTGATAGAACAAGAAGATTCTCAATTATTATTCTGAATAGTTATTGATGTACCTTTAGGTGGTTGTTATTGGAGACAAAGTGATACACGAGGGTGACTGGTTATCATTGAATGGATCAACTGGAGAAGTAATAGTGGGGAAACAGCCACTCACTCCCCCAGCTCTCAGTGGTGACTTGGGAACATTCATGGCCTGGGTCGATGAAGTTAGGCAACTCAAGGTACCATTAGAAAAAGTTCTGCTTGCACCTTGGAAATTCTTTAAATCATCTCATGCATGAGTAAGCAAAAACATAAAAGCATGTTTTTAAATTGAAGCTCTCTGTATATTAATGTTGTCATAAAGTCATGGTCTATGTTACCACTGCCCTGACATGCTTGCATGCCAGTGGGACTGACCAGTCATATGTCGACCTTTTGTGTTGCTTTCATAATAGGTTAATTTTTTAGTTCTTTTTCATGATAGGTTATGGCAAATGCAGACACACCTGGAGATGCACTTACCGCAAGAAATAATGGTGCAGAAGGAATTGGTCTCTGCAGAACAGAACACATGGTGTGTATTTACACTGTTTTAATTCAATACACGAGATTAAATAGGACAATCTTTCTTTTCACGAACATCTTTTGTGGTTCTAAACTTTTGCAAAATTTTGATAGTTAAGGAGTCAAAAGAGTTCTTTCGACATAAGTTTTCTTTGCAAACATGTTGTGTATACCTGTAACCTTTCCTTGTAGACAATCAAGGATGGATGCGTCTATGTTCTAAATTTTGGTGTCAAATAATTTGTCAGTTTATTTCTAGTTTCAAAACTTCATCAATAGACAATAGCCATAGAATCAAAGATTTGTTTAATGACATCAAGAAATATAAAAAATGGTTAGAATAATTGAAAACTAAAGGTGTTATATTTAATAGTATCGCTCTGTAGTTTAGCTCATCAAATGAGACTAGGTTTATTTAGAATGTTATTTGGGTTCACCCAATTGGTCGAGATCCACAAATTAGTCAGTCTAATCAACCTACCATTAAGGTTTAATAGTCTTAATTTGGCCAATGTGCGCCTTATAATGACTTGAACATTTCATATAACTGATATTGAACTCACTAGCACATAGATTTTTTGGGTCTCATTTGATTTGCCAAATAGTGAGCTTAGTCGACCTATTTAACAGCTAACCTAATTGAACTAATTTTATAACTCAATCATTCAATATTTCAATGTATAGATTTTAGTAAATCAATCTATATTTATTAGCATGTACCAGGGACGTCACTGCCAATTTATTGGTGTAATTATCTTCAAATTCATATCTAATTAGTCCAAATTAGATTGGGACTGTTTAGGGCCTTTTCATCTATTTTAAATGTGTTTAGATCTGTTTCACTTGTTTCACATCACAAGCACTTGTTGAGGCCAAGCTTACTTTGGACAGTGTGACTCACTTTGTATGATTATGCCATTCTGTACTCTATATCTTCCTTATTTTTTGAATATCCTAAGTGTTAGAACAATATAGTTGTAACTCTCTACTGTTTACCATGCATGTTTGTCAGTTTTTTGCTTCAGATGAAAGGATAAAAGCTGTCCGGCGGATGATAATGGCTGCTACTCTTGAGCAGAGGAAGAAAGCATTAGACCTACTCCTGCCCTATCAAAGATCTGATTTTGAAGGCATTTTTCGTGCTATGGATGGTACATACCCCTGGAAATTTTGCATTCATTTGAGGAACATATGCTTTGAAACAATTTTAATATTGTCCATTTACATCACCCTCTTGTGTTCAATTATCTTTCATTTTCAAAACTTACATTATACTTCAGATCATGACGATGATATGAACAATGGGTTGACAATTGATATGAGGGCACTAAAAGTGATTATTTGTATATTTTGCCATCTATTCTCTTGTTTTGACTTCAAGGAATTCTCTTAGATAACAGCCATTTCTGTTTTGCAGTTGTAAACAATTGGATATGTAATAATCTAATGAAGGATTCTCTTTTGGGCACTTATTCCGATGCAAATTTTTCTTTATTTTTCAGGACTTCCAGTGACAATCAGATTGCTAGATCCTCCACTGCATGAGTTTTTACCTGAGGGCGACATTGAAGATATTGTCAGTGAACTTTCATTAGATACTGGCATGTCTGAAGATGAAGTCTTCTTGAGAATTGAGAAGTTATCTGAAGTAAATCCCATGCTTGGTTTTCGTGGTTGCAGGTTAGGCATGTTGCTCCATTCTGGTTCACTTCATACAATTTATATTTGTTTGGGTTAGTTTTGAAACCATTATATCAGGAAATACAAGCTAAGTGAAGACATTCTTCTCAGTTTTATCTCTCTTAAATGCTTTAACTATATAAGTGAAGCACATGCTCGAGCAATGGGGATTCGCTCGATGTTGTCATTTTCTTGTTGCTTATCGAATTTTATCTTACATGGTTTCTAGTCTCAGTGCTCTCAGCAATGGTGCAGCTTCATTTCTTCCAATTTTTTTTTCTTGTAATTGACTATCAAACAAATAAAAATATTCTTCATCAAACTTAATAAATGGTCAAGTTCTTTGTTATGGTGAATTTCCTATGTAATGCTCAGCAAAATTTATGGTTATCAGGCTTGGTATTTCCTACCCAGAATTGACTGAAATGCAAGTGCGTGCTATCCTCGAAGCTGCTATTTCTATGAACAATCAAGGTGTTAAAGTTCTTCCAGAAATAATGGTTCCTCTTGTTGGAACACCTCAGGCATGCCCTTTTACTTCCTTTCTGTACTTTACCTTTTTCTTGATTGTAGGGAAGAGGGATTTCATACTTGCATTTTAAATTAAAGAATAAATCTTCTGGAGCGAAGAACTATATGCAAGAAAAGGAATCGTATTCTAAACCATTAAAAATTAGATAATATGTGAAAAAACTTCAGTGAGTGGCTTCCAAAATCCAGTTATTTTTTAAATTATGGAACATACTATGATATGATTGCCATAATATTCACCAGAGTCTATGTTTAGCATCCAATCAACTTTTTCCTGATAGGATCGGACCTGCATGATTTTGTTCTTGAGCTTAACCCAAAAGGCCTTGTTGCTATGCAATGTTACCAACCATATATATGCCCCTTCACTCTTCTCCAATTATCCGATGTGGGACTATGTTTGCACTCCCAACATTTAATGTATAAAGTCACCTAAATCTAATTATTCATTGCTCATTCTTCATTTTTCTCTATTTTTCCTCTGCCAATTATTTTCTGTCCTGTAAGATCTTATAAACAAAGTCATATATTTTCATACCAAGGACTTCTGCATATAAGCCTTTGTATTTATGCGATCAAAACGAGTGGTTCTAGCATAACCAATCTGCAGTCATTCTTGCAACTCACTGATGTGTCCCTTCTCTGTTAGCCTATCAGCTGATAGCCTGCCCCAATTTCATTCAGGCCCCAGGATTTATATGACAAGGGTGAGGACAAATTATAAAAATGAGTTACAATAGCACTACACTGTGCACCATAACTGCACTTTTGCAAGAAGTAACTTTATACTTTATTACAATGTGAGATTTCTAATTGAAACATTTCATTCATTTGGTATTCTCACTTTTATATCTTCAACTAGAGTGGCAGGAATTAGGGCATCAAGTGAGTCTTATACGCAGAGTTGCTGAAAGAGTATTCTCTCATATGGGGACTCACATTAACTATAAGGTCGGCACCATGATTGAAATTCCTAGAGCTGCCCTAGTTGCAGATGAGGTGAGTAATTCACAAATTAAACAATTGTCTTTAATCTTTAGTACTGTATAAACATAAGCACATATCATGGTAAGCATCATCAGATATGTTACAGCTGTTCACTATTTAAAAGAAGCCATTCAGTTTGTGATGAGACCATGATTAAGAATCATTCTGGTGTTTCTTGCTTCATGTGTATTTTGGTTTTAACTTTATAAAGTACCTTTTAATGTGGAGACATTTGACTAGAGCTTCGTATTTGATATTATCTTATTCCAGAGAATTGCAGTTATTATTTTCATATTATCAGCCCTTATTCCTTTTTCTTGTGTTTGGCATTTTTATTGGCAGATTGCAGCAGAAGCAGAATTCTTTTCTTTTGGAACAAATGATCTTACACAAATGACATTTGGTTATAGTAGAGATGATGTTGGCAAGTTTCTTCCAATCTACTTATCCAAAGGTGTTCTTCAAAATGATCCTTTTGAGGTTAGTAAGAGATAAATATAAAAAAGTCATAAATGAAATTGTATTTATCACTTCAATGGATGTACATAGTCTTGAAATTGGATCAGTTGATTCAATGTCTTCAGTAGCATAGCTAATATGTTTTAGATAATTGCTTTTGTGGTTGCATTGATAGCTATAGTGTCTTAAAGTGATCTTTTTTCCTTGCAAACTGTGAAGACTATATGGTACATCTGAGCCTATATGAGTAGCCATTATAAAATATATTGCACAAAAGCAGTTCAGTCTACAATCCACAGATCTACACCACAGGGAATATGGTGAATGTTTCTACTTGTAAATGAATAAAAAGCTGTAATTTTTATCATAGCTGCAAATTGATGTTGCTTATCATGCTTGTACCATTGGTTCCGGAAAATATTAAGAGGTAGGTACATAACTGTTTAACTTCACACCCCTTCTCAAGAAGTATGATGCACATATATCTCCATGGTATGTGATGATCACTCTGATTTCGGGTGAGTTCTTTTCTTCTTCTTTTTTTTTTTTTCTTTTTTTTTTTTTTGGGTGTGTGTGTGTGTGTGTGTGTGTGTATGATATCATCACTTCAATAAACTTTATAATGCATATAATTAGCATCAACAAAAAAAATTAAATGTTGCCTGGTCCTTCTTATGAATTTAGGTTCTTGATCAAAGAGGGGTGGGTCAGCTTATAAAGATTGCTACAGAAAGAGGACGTCGAACTAGGCCTGACCTAAAGGTATGCATAGCTACTTGTCCATGTTAAGTATGTTTTATTGCTGATGTAAACATAAACTTTTTCTCTGATTTATTTTTCCCTTTTCTTGAATGATTATTTGATTGGGCATCTGTGAGATAGGTGGGAATTTGCGGTGAGCATGGTGGAGAGCCTTCTTCAGTTGCATTTTTTGCAGAGGCTGGATTGGACTATGTTTCATGTTCTCCTTTCAGGTTATCTCTATCTCATTTGCTTTATGATTGAACTTGCAGATTCATTTTTCATATACTTAATCTTCATGTTAAACTTAGGCACTAGGAGGCTCGATTAATCAATCATCTAATAGCAACAGAAAATGGCCATTTTCTCATTGTTGTTATCGTACACATTATTCTTGACCAGTGGCATGAAGCCACTTACCTTGATTAATTGAAAAACCTTATCTGAGCTAATGCTGGAAATCTATTGGCGAGTTCAAGGTTTGTTTGATTTTTATATCTAGTTCAGAGTACTCTAAACTCACTACAGTTAATTATATCTGATAGAAACCAAACAAAAGCTTCGTACAAGTGGCTCATATATTTGAATTTTTTTAGCACCACCATATCATCTAAGGTATCTGCTGCATATCTAGATCTCATAGTTCATCTTAGCTGCACGATTGAAAGGATCATAAACTCATGAATTTGATATCTCAATCTTGTCTCCTCCATTAAAAATTGGTAACTGATCATTCACTTGGAAGGATGTTTGTCCAAGATAGAAGCAAAACAGATGGATTTTTGTTTTCCTATTAACAGATGGATGGAGGAAAATTAATGAATTTGAATATTAATGAACTCTATATAAGAGTTACCTATCACAACAGCACTCTTTCTGGTCTATTAGCAACATGTAGATCTATGCTTAATGAATGAGCAATGTGTCAGGAGAAATCAATAAGAAGCTGTGGATACACTTCTTTATTCCTGTATTTGCATTGGTAATTAATATGAAAAAATGGGTAGTCCGGTTCTATAAAGCTCCCGCTATACACGGGATCCAGGGGAAGAAAAGAACCACTTGATAAAGATAAATAATAATAATAATAATAAATAAATAAATAAATAAATGGGGATCCACTGAATCTTTAGCTTTATTTCTCATCTTGGCATTCAATTTATTCATCCTCATGCATGGTTATTCTTTGCAGGGTTCCTATTGCTAGACTTGCAGCAGCCCAAGTGGCAGTCTGAGATTACCTCCACAAATGTAAATACACAAACCACAAATACACTGGAGCCAATGTACAATAAAAGGAGCTTATACTTCTAATTGCAGGAATAACTGCTGCTCAATCTATTTATCCTTTATAATGTTATTCCAAATAATGTGCAGATGAATGAAAGGAAATTTGTATAATCTTCTAAAACTTTCATGTACCATTCTATCTCAGCATACTGCCTTTTTTTCAAGCAGTGTAGACATGTAAATACATATTTATTTCATATTTAAGTGTACAAATAATAATATTATGAGATGTATAATATTGATTTCATATTTATTTCAATATACTCAACATATATATAATGGGGCATTGTCATATAGATGGATGCAGGAATGCACTGTAGTTACCAACGGCTTGGTACTAGAGCTTCTTGTTAAGTGATGGGTATTAAATCTATAAAAGACCCAAATTCAAATCCCCTCCCTTATAAGGTGAGGATTAAGTCAACGGATCTCTACTGAGTCTCTGTACTCTCGCACTGCCGAACCTGTACATATCTTTGACGTCCTTCAGGGGTGTTTATCGCTTTAGTAAAAAAACTAAATGAATGCACTGTAGTTGTCTGAGTACATGATCTGAACATTAGAGTTTGCATTTCTAATTAAGTTATGAGAAAATAAATCCTTCATTAATAATAATTAACCACACATACATATATATATATATAGATACAATGATGTATATCTATACAGCTGGATGGATATGGATATATACAAATATATATATATATGTGGCTGACAGATGTACACTGGTTTTTTTTAAAAAATTTAAATTTTTAGAAAAATACAAACAACCTTTGTATCTCCTTTAATTAAATGAGAGTTTAACAACTATAATAATATGCTTTGAATCATCAAACAGTGTCTTTGGTTGACCCAACACCCAAGCGGCTGAGGCAAGCTTGATTACATCACTTCTCCGCAAGGGTATTAAATTATTAATTACTTATAGTGGGGGGATATCTTTAAGCTTTGAGAAAAACTTTGCTTTTCTAGTGGATATGATTTATTTGGTTGGTCTAAAGGGAGTAGTAACTTTCACCAAACAAAGCCAATTTATGTAACATTCCTTCTTCCCCTTCTTTACTTCTTTTCTTTTTTTATATAATTAACTTTATGCCAAAAATATTCCTCACATGTTTCTCACAAATATATATATATATATATATATATATATATATATATATATATATATATATATAATTTTGTTTAACTCTTAATGTTCAGTACATTTTTCTTTTCAATCCTTAACATATAGCCAAAAGCTAGGCTTTTGTTATATTACACCACAAATATGTTTTTTTTTTTTTAAAAAGATAGATGGACTACATTTATTTAAGGTAAATTAAATTGCGGTACATGCAGGTGGAAACTAAAAACAAGGTCTTGTTGTAATATGATTACGCTTAGTCGCCTCTAGACGGCCCTTCCCTCCACTGTTGGTGTGGCGGAGATTTCTTTTAACCAGGGCTTGGACTACCTCCAGTTTTGCTCTCTTTGATAGATAAGCTACATCAAACAAGGATAATAAGATGAAGTTAATGTCGCGAATAATTTGTAAAAAAACGCGTTATTTTTCTTGAAAGCATCATCTATTTCTCTCTATCAATATATTCCACATAATTGTCATCGTCGTAAATTCATATCCTCTCTTCAAGGTCTTGTTCGAGAGAGAAATAGATGATGCTTCTAAGAAAAATATATTGATAGAGAGAAATAGATCATTGTGTTTTTTTTTCAATTAAATTGTATCAAATTTTATTTTGCATCACTTCTCCGCAAGGGTATTAAATTATTAATTACTTATAGTGGGGGGAATATCTTTAAGCTTTGAGAAAGTGGATATGATTTATTTGGTTGGTCTAAAGGGAGTAGTAACTTTCACCAAACAAAGCCAATTTATGTAACATTCCTTCTTCCCCTTCTTTACTTCTTTTCTTTTTTTTATATAATTAACTTTATGCCAAAAATATTCCTCACATGTTTCTCACAAATATATATATAAAATTTTGTTTAACTCTTTAATGTTCAGTACATTTTTCTTTTCAATCCTTAACATATAGCCAAAAGCTAGGCTTCTGTTATATTACACCATGAATATATATATATATATAGGGGCTGATATGCATGGTGCGGTCAGCCCGTCATATCTCTACATGATCAGGCCAAGCCTCGGGCGGCCTGGGACCTGGCCCAACATCACATGAGATATGGCGGGCCAGCCGCAAGTGCGGCCGACCGCACCATATCACCCATATATATATATATATATATATATATATATATATATATATTTGAAAAAATGGTTGAACTACATTTATTTAAGGTAAATTAAATTCCGGTACATGCAGTCCCTTGTTACATAAGTTAGTACAGTGAAAACTAAAAACAAGGTCATGTTGTGATATGGCTGCGCTTAGTCGCCTCTAGACGCCCGCCCCTGTCGATGTGGCGGAGATTTCTTTTAATTAGGGCTTGGACCAGTGGCGGATCCAGAAATTAGACCTAAGGGGGGCGAACTACTAAAGTCATTGTCCATATAGATTTTTTTTATTATCAATTTTGAATTATAATTATATAATAATTAAAGCATATATATACTCATATATATTTATGATTTAAAATATAAATAAAATAAAAGCTTAAATTTCTACGCTTGACAATTTCATTGTACTTCCAACTTCTAATACCAAAATATTAAATTCCAAGTACCAATAATCTTCTACTATCTAAGAAAGAAGAAATCAAAATTAAAATATACTTTTTTGTGTATATAAGTTCACATGAACTAAAATAAATAAATAAAATGTAGATACCACTCACCTATTTGAACAAGTTTGGAATTTTAAATTGCAATCTCCTTTCTTTCATGTCACACAATAATAAAAAACAGTTTTAGTTTAGATTTTTCACATAAACTCTTATAAATTTTATATTTATATAAAAAACTTTTTAAAACTTTGGGGGGCAATGGGAAATTTTGCAAAATTTGAAGGGGTTGAAGATAGCTTTAGTTTAGGTTTTCACTTAAACCCTTATAAATGTTATATTTATCTAAAAAATTTATTAAAACTTAGGGGGGCAATTTCAAAATTTGCAAAATTTAAAGGAAATTTAATTTTATTTCCAAAATCTAGGGTGGGCAGTGGCCCTTGCCCGCCCCCCTCTGCATCCGCCATTGGCTTGGACTACCTCCAGTTTTGCTCTCTTTGATGGATAAGCTACATCAAACAAGGATAATAAAATGAAATTAGTGTCGCGAATAATTTGTAAGAAAACGCATTATTTTTCTTGGAAGCATCGTCTATTTCTCCCCATCAATATATTCCACATGATTGCCATCGTCGTAAGTTCTTATCCACTCTTCAAGGTCTTGTTCAAGAGAGAGTTCAAGCCTCATATCTCACATGTAGTGTTTTAGGGAACGGAGTTCATTTCATACATGAGGCTGTGATGTTCCCATATGCTTTGTGCAAAAGGACATGCGAGAATAAGATGCGCTACCGTCTCACTTTCATGATATAAGCGGTTTTTTGCTGAAGGGAAAGGAAATCATCACTTGAGGGTTTAAAACAAAAATATAGTGATTAAATGGACTTAATTGTAAAATTACCGATTAGCTAAGATGGATAGGAAGGAATGCTTGTATGAATGGAGGCAGGTTCTCTGTACATAATTCAAGCGCACTATTATCATGAGAGCATGGAATCAAATCTCAGTTACGTGTACAAACATAGCTAAAAACCAAACATCTTTTCCTTTTGCAAACAAAGAAAGATAGAATCTTCAGTCTAGAAAGCAAGAAATGGATATATACCACTACTCCATCCTTCACTTCACGCCATGCTGCGATTCCACGCTAACCTTTACTTGAAGTTGGCAAGAATATTCCAAGAAAACCTTCAAAATATATAAAACCCGCTTCTTCTTCTTCCTGTTTTCAATCCTCACAACCCCAACAAAAAAAAAAAAAAAAAAACATTTTAACTTGTTATTAATTTCTTGTTGTTTTGCAGGATTAATGGAGAGGAATATGAAGAAAGAGGAAGCCATTGGAATTTGTCAAAAGCTTTATGAGTTTTTTATTAACAAGATTATTCTGCATGCCAAGAAGACAGTGACTCTAGGGAGATCATCTTCAAAGGAATTGGAGAATGCTGATCAGGGGATGAAGGTATTGTCCTTGGGGGAGAAGAAGGTGGTGAGAGGGGATGTGAAACAAGTGAGGTTTGAGGATAGAGAGTTGAAGATTGAGAGGAAAGGGACAAAGGTGAGTAGAAATGGGATCAGCATGGGAGGAGAGAAGATTGTGGAGGTGGAGATTGAAGGGAAGTTGGTAGAGACCAACGTTGAGGACAAAGTACAAAGGTTTCTTAATGAGAAGAAAAACCTTTTAATATCTGAATCTAGACAAAAACCCTGACCACCTTATATATAATTATATATATATGATCTCTGTTCTTTCTCTGTGGAAGTGATCTTCATTTCATACGTAATATGTGTGTGTTTAGTGCTCAAGCTCAAGCCTCAAGGTATATATATATGTGGGCAATTATATTTCATTTGGGTACAGATGAAGGTTTTTATATTTGTATTTTATGCAATATATTGGCACCTCTAAAACAATTCCTGAAACACTCTGTCCAAGGGATCATACAATTAAAAGACAACCCGGTGCTACAAAACTCCTACTATGTGCAAAATCCTTGTTTCTGTGACTCGAACCTGTGACCTCCAACTCACGTGATGACAAATTTACCATTATGTCAATGCTCCCTTTCTTAATTTTGATTAAGATGCGAAATAAAATTTGATACAATTTAATTGAAAAAAAAAACCACAATGATCTTGCTTAGTACAAACATCTAATTACAAACACACTTTCTAGCACAGCAGCAAAAAAGGACATCATAGCTCATCCTTAGGCTGATGGTAACATTCCTCATCCCAATCAAAAGGGAACTTCAATTTGGCTGCAGAGTGGGGCATGTACCATTCATCAGATATGAATCTGCAAAATAAATAAATAAATAACACAAGTCATGATCCTGATTGATGATTCCACTCAGCATAGAGCAACAGCTTCAAATTTTGCTATGATATCCTTCTTCCTTAGTGTTAATCACTAGGCAAATGACTTAAAAGAGATCATACGGTAAACTAATGTCCCGAGTAATGAGTTTTCACAGCTCATCCTTAGGTTGATGATAACACTCCTCGTCCCAATAGTAAGGGAACTTTAATTTGGCTGCTGTGTGGGGCATGTCCCAGTCATCATAAATAAATCTGCAGAAGAAAATCAGAAAATATGATACTGATGCATTATGCATCCCAGCATTGAGTTTCTATCACACTGCAGCATTAGAAAGTCCAAGTAGAACTTCAAGCAACTGTTCAATGAGAACTATAACAATGGAAGAACCATTCTAGTAAATATTTGAATTCTAGCACTACCTTGTCGTTGCCTGAGAAAATACAAATAAATGTGACGCAAGAAGAAGAAATGAAAGGAACCATGCTTGAACAGAATAGATGAGTAAAACACGACATTGTTCATCTAAAGTGCACCACATAAATGTCATGTCTATGCCACTAGCCATTAGTAATCATACAAACATGTCCTCATTAAAGTATTGTTGGACTCAGTATCTAATCTTATAAACAGCTTCAAAACAAGTACTCCCTGAACCTTGAGATTGTCAGGAAGACAGAAAGTGCAAGGCATAGATATCTCCTAAGCTATCAAAGAATGTAAGCACTTCAGATTCAATGGTTTCATGATATCAACTATCAGCAAAATTTAAACGCACAATTTGGTGAAAATATTAACATATACAAAACTGAAAGATAAGGGGCCACAGAATCCTAGCACAATGTTGACTGATGCAATGAAAAAACATTTTCAATATCCACCTATCATAATACTCAAATAAATTTAATGCGAAGAAGGTCACTAACATTTTGACTGGTGGGCGAGATATGATAGCAAGTAACTGTAAATCCTCATTTTCACTTGTGTTCCATATCTGCATGAGCAAATGGAAGAAATGGAATCAACTTGAGATACAACCATTTGACCTGTGGTGTACAATACCTGATCTCATTAAAAATCACAATACCTGATGGGGGTCATTCACAGGAATAGTAAATGTGGCATTTGTATAAATAGGAAACTCCTTAGGTTTTCCTGGGTAGTTAAATGTGCTTGACGCAAGAAGGAGAGTGCCTTTCCCTTTTAGAATAATAAAAACCTCTTCACATGAATGTCTATGGATCGGAGTCCGTGATCCTGGAGAAAATGTTTGAAGCCAAACCTCCACCTGACAACCAAAATCCATAAATATTCATTCACTAAAATCATGTGAACTCTTGCGAAATTTAGCAGGCCCCACAGACTTGAATAAATTTCAAGTTGCGATCGCCTAAAACTACAATCAAAAATATAAAATTTCAAATTGAGATAACCTCTAGCCAAAAACTTTGAACTATGTGCCAATGCTCATTTTGGTGACTTGGAATTCTTTACAGTTATAATTACAGTGGGAGCATGATGTTTGTAAATCACAACGCTGTGGTATACCTCCTTCAGCCCATGGGAAAGTGCACCGGCGATGGTAATATGTGATAGCCCCCTTCTTCCAAAATTACTTTGCAATGCGTCACTTATGTTTCTCACAGTAGGACCTAGAAGAATAAAAAAAAAAGTAAGAAAATTCTGCATAGTGGAAAACCATTGATGCCTCAGATACCACCTACTCCTAACATTGACTTCTAACTTGGTTACTTAAGGCAGATATGAAAAAGATAAACCATGATAACACGGAAAAGGAAACTAGATAAAATAGTGAAAAATAAGCCAAATTTTCATGCTCTTTTCAATTCTATTATAAGCTCTTTATTGTATCAATTATTTGCTAAACTAAGCTTTTCATTTCAATACCAGGCTAGCTCCATATTCTATTTGATTGAATTCTTTAATTGTTACTTGCTTTAACATTTTCCAATTTTCATTGTCCTGTAAAGACTAAAGTAACTCAATTTCATGATTTTTGGGTTCATAAGTTGACCGAGATGCAAGAAACAGATAAAGAAGAAAAAAAAAAATCAATGAATTTAATTTTTTTTTATTTGTGTGTTATTTCGTTGACATCAAATCATTATGAAATTAATGTGTTCTATCATAGAATCTTTTATCAATCAAATCAAATCAAATCAAGATGAACAATACTTTTAACAATAAAAATCAGTGGGACAATGTAATGGGATGGATGAAGCATAACATTGAAAGAAGGAAAATACTTTAGCATAAAGTTGATACAAATAAAGATTTGGAATAAGAATAAAGGAGAAAAAGTTGAAAGTTTGGATTAATAATTCTTAGCTATTTTGCCAAAAAAACAAATAATAATAATAAGAGCACGACAATCACACAATATAACCCATTTTCTCACTACATTCCTTCTTTTCTTTAATAAACAATATATAATCCTCCAATAACTAGGTAATCTTAGTTTCCACATTCTTTGAGATTATTTCAACAAAAATCCATAAAAGAAAGAAAGACTCGATCAGAGCCCCAAGAGTATATTTTTCCAAATACCTTGAACTCAATTTCATCAAACCGAACAAAATCATGAATGCAATAGCCCGTGAGCAAGATCAAGAAACCCAACAAAATGGATAACAAAGCCGAAATAGGATAACAGCTGATGCAAACCTCGGTTGGTGGTGCAGTGAGAGGAAGCAGCAACAGAGGATGTCAAGAGAAGCATGAAGAGGAAGGAGAGGGCCTGCCACGCGGGACATACTGCGCCCATTGCTGCAGAACTTCACAATTCCCGCGATGAAGACAATCGATGAGCTCCACCCGTCCAATCAATTGGCGCTAGGGTTTATCTCTCGAAAAAAAACCCAGACGAACTCGTGCTCGATTTCTTTTTCTTGAAATTTATGATGCAAAATAAATATATCAAGTACGACCAACTGGTTGACGCTTATTGATAAAATAAATATTTTTTTTTAACAAAAAATAAAGAACATGGCAAGTCACACTGATAAACTCCATCCTCACCGTAATACCTAACTATTGGTTGGCAATTTATAAATTGTCGGACTGAGTCATTCACCGAATTGATGTTCTTAGACGATATTTCCTATGACTGGATCAGATCTTCAAAAAACTTCCCACAGATTGGTGAATTGGCAATGACTATATAGGCTTAATCTAATGTGGTCATGATTGACAAGTGGTGGTGAAGAATACTTAATAACCACGCTTACTTCCATAACTCATATGTCAATCCACCAATGGCTTAAGGGCCATATTGGTATCCGACATAAGGCTCCATCTTATTGACTTTATGTTAGTGGGTGGCCACCACCCCAAAAAATGTGAGGTGGGTGTAGCCATTGAGCATTTATCCCCCCGCTGTTGGTCGAACCGAGAACCTAGGCATGCCCCTTGGCTCCTTTAGCGCACCGGGCTGACCGATTGGCTCATCTAGTTAAAAAAAAAAAAAAAACTCCTATGTCAATCCCTATAAAAAAACCATTGATACGGACATCTTTTTGTTGGGAGGGTATTACACCATAATGGAAATCTTTATAAATGGGCAAAAAGGTCCAAGCTGGAAGGGGGACACAATTAATTTATGGAATGACAAATGGCTTAATGGAATTGATCCCACTAACCTGTCGACAGCCCTAACACACTTGATTAGAGATCTAGACATATCAATGCAACATGCTCGACGACAAGTGACAAGACACCATCCCTCTACTCAAGGAGGGCCCCTCAACCCTGAAGTGGCAAGATTATTCATAGAAATTAATGAAGCCCTAAACTCAACCCCAAGTGAGGTTGACGACGCACGCCATTGGCAAATGGGTTCTAGCTTTTCGGTTAGATCACTATACAATTTCCTAGTAGATGTCGGCCTGTAATGCCTGTTGCGGAATGACTTCTGGAAATCAGCTTGCCCAACCAAGGTCAAGCTATTTGTATGGTTAGCATGGGATAATAAGCTACTTACACTAGATAATCTGATTAAAAAGGGATGTACATCGACAAGGACCCACTGCTACTTCTGTAATGATCAAATGGAAACCGTAGAACATCTTCTCATTACATGCTCAAAAATAAAAAGAATCTGGGACCACTACTGTCCACTGTTTAGGCTCACTCAACTTCCCATAATATACAAGATTTATGGGGAGAAGGTGGGGGTAATCTAGCTAGGGAAGAGTTTTCACAAATAAATCAAGGCAAGATGGTAGCTAGCAACTTTGGCAATCACCTGGAGCATCTAGCACCAAAGAAATCAACGATGCTTCAGCAAAAAACATAGCATTTTTACAGGAATTATCTGTGGGATAGACTTTTTAATATTATCTTAGTTTGATACAGCACGCAACCAAAAAGCAAAAGCTGGTGCCGATGGAGGCCATTGTCAAGCGAAGCCTTACCCAAAGCTTCAATGAAGAGGAAGATTCCAAATCATAGGGGGATGACTTCGGCGACACGTAATTTGGGCTCCTAAATGGCCCGGAACAAGAATGAGCCTAACACTGATGTCCAATTTGGGCTAAGAAGAATACTCTATGTAGCCTCTATGTATTCATGTTAGTTGCAATAGTTGTCATGTACCCATCTAGCATTATTAAATAAATGAATGTACTTTATCCATTTATTTTGTTAATAAATAATAATAATAATAATAATAATAATAATAATAAATTTATTTTTTAAAAAAATAAAATAAAATATTTCACTTAAAAAATATTGAAAAAAAACCCAATTAAAATCAAATCAAGCATTATGGTTCTTCCTTTCCCTCCAATTCCATTGAGATTCTTTCTTCCCACTATACCATCCTTTCCCCCGACCCGACGATGGAGCAACAACAATCCTTCTTTTTCCAATATCCTTTTCTTCTCCTCTTCTTCGCATTCTCTTTCTCCATTGCCGCCATTGCCGTCATGGGCTCTATCTTCGCGAAGCTCGGCTGCTGGAACTCCACCCCCTCCCATCGCGCCCCCCCTCTCCGCCACGTCCTCACCGGTAGCTCGACGGCCACCGTCGCCATCCCCTCCGCCGGTCACTCCCTTCTCTACTCCTCCCTCACCCTGCGTGGTTACTACCCACAAAACCCCAACCGCGAGAACGAGGACCGCTTCGTCGTACGAACCAACCTCCAGGGCCGGCCCGACGCTCACCTCTTCGCCGTCTTCGATGGCCATGGCCGGTTCGGCGCCCGGTGCTCCGCCTTCGTCAGCGACCGCTTCGTCGACGTCCTCAACGCAGACGCCGATCTCTTCCGAGACCCTGTGAAGGCCTTCGAGTCCGCGTTCCGGGTTACCAACTCCGACCTCCACCAGAGTGAGGTTGATGACACAATGAGCGGCACGACGGCGATTGTCGTTCTCGTCGCCGGCGACACCATGTACGTCGCTAACGTGGGAGATTCGAGGGCGGTGGCGGGGGTTCGGAGAGGCGGATCGGTGGTTGCCGAGGACCTCTCGAGCGATCACACACCATTCAGGAAGGACGAGTATGAGCGGGTTCGGCAGTGCGGGGCTAGGGTTTTGAACCTGGATCAGTTGGATGGGATTAAGGATCCCAACACGCAGAGCTGGGATGATAAGGATGATCCACCAAGGTTGTGGATGCCGGATGAGCCGCATCCTGGGACTGCATTCACGAGGAGCGTGGGGGATGCGACGGCAGAGAGCATTGGGGTTATCGCCGAGCCTGAGGTCTTGACGATGAATATCTCTCCAGAGCTTCTCTTCTTCGTCGTTGCCAGTGATGGAGTTTTCGAGTTTCTCTCTAGTCAAGCTGTGGTTGATATGGTGAGGCTACTACTACTGACTCTTGAGCTTAATTTAGCATTTATCTGCTCTGTTTGGCAAATTGATTGATATACTTCTGAATGCTTGCTTCTAGTTTGGTATAATGGTATCATTCATTCATGGTATAGGACTTCAATTTCCTTGTTTTTAGGTTCTTAGGAATTTGGGGATTCTATCAAGGAGAGAATTTGGTGGAAACCAATCATCCTGTTTTGGTGACACAGTTTTTGAATTGGTAGTTTGTTATGAAGCAAAAAAGTTGTATCCAACTTTTAGAGATATGATACTTCTGATGTTGAATAACAGGGCATATGGTTAGAAGAGTTTAGAGATTAGGGTAAAAGATCTACTAAGTTCTCTCTTGAGAGAATGGTGTGCTTAGAGAAAAGGGCAACCTGGTGCTTCAAAGCTCCCGCATGCGTGGTGTTTGGGGAAGGGTCGGACCACTTGGGTCTAGTGTACGTAATCTTACCCTGCTTTTTTTGTAAGAGGTTGTTCCACAACTCGAACATGTGACCTCCAGTTCACATGGTGACAACTTTACCATTGCGCCAAGAATCCTCTTCAGTGCTTAAAGAATAGATTAAAAAATAACAAGCTGGGCGGTTGCCAAGGAAGAAAAGTTGTGGATTACTTTAAGATTGAAGACTTGGAGGGCAAACCTTTGGAAGAGTGTTCATAAGTTGATACTTGGCTTAACCATGCAGTTTTCTGTCCTCGGAATCGTAACTCTTAAACATCGACACATGCTGTTGTCTTTTCTCAGGGAACTAAGCATACTCATAGATTATCAAATTTGAGGCAAAAAAACTTCAATATCTTTGTTTAATTCCTTCAGAAGCTTCATGCTTTTAATAAACCTATTCAAGTATTAAACTTTATTTTCCACGTATAAACTGAAGTCTAACTGATTCTTAATTCCATAGACTGTTTCTTCGTCTTGTTGTCTTTTGTGCTGAATCCTTAATTGAAATAAATCAATTGCTATTTTTTGTGTTTACCTGTTGCATGGTCTTAATATTATGATTTCTTGCCCTCTAGCCGAACAATATTGTGATTCATGGGAAATTTAAATTCACTATTGTGGTAAATATTTGTCTTCTCATTGTTTCACTGCACTCCACATTGTGCGGTTCCACGCTTCATATCATCATGAATAAAGGAAAGCTCATCGGCTTGATAATTTTTTCAAGCATTTGTGATTATTGAAAAATGTGACAGGCTAAACTGCTCGAATGTTTGAGCTAGCGGTTTCCTTAGGACCCTGATAAAAATTGTGTTCCTTACAACTTCCATTTGTTTATTTCAGGTGGATAAGTTCACAGATCCTCAAGATGCCTGTTCAGCAATTGCTGCAGAATCCTACAGGAGATGGTTAGCGCATGAGCCTCGAACAGATGACATAACCATCATAGTAGTCCATATCAAAGACTTACTTTGTGTATGCTCAACCTTCTTTTATTGAGTATTTCTTATAATTCAAGTTTTTTCAGCTCTCTATTATCTTTAACTCTTCTGCAAAATTTTATTAGTCCAACGATGGTGTAATTGATGGAACAAGTCAAAGAAACAGTCTCAGGTGAGGAAAGACCCTATACCTGCAGTTAGAGACTGGTCATACGCTGATCTTGAGCTCGTCAAGTGTTGGATTTGAGCCCTAAATCTTGAGTTCTCTTTGGAATTTCGGTGGTGGCTCTACACACAATAAAAGGTGAGGAATAACTTCTCTGGTGTTAAGCGATGTATTATTTCATTCAGTATGCTCAGTGTCACTGAAACTATCAGGTCTGCCCTGAGCTTCACCATCTGTACAAAATGATTGGCCAAACCGATTTTAGTTGAATCTAATTTATGATGTTCTCGTGTTCAAAGTGTACAGTCCGCAGCTTATGATTGATCAATGGTGATAACTCCTTGTTTTGTAGCATCTGATTCCACTGGGGTTTCTTTTTGCTATCACAAAGTTTACACTGAAATTACTTGAAATGTTTATGAGGATGAAATTATATGTTTTTCATCTCTACTTGAAAACTATTTTCCCACTGATTTTCTACCTATTTGGTCAAATTTGGCTAAAACTAACCTATGTTGATGGAACTTGAATTTTAATCCAGTCTGTTTGACTTAGATTTGTCTTTCGGGGATTTCAGCAAAGCAACCTAGTTTAAATTCAGTACTCTTAACCTCTGATGACAGGAAAATACAAGAATAAAATGTTTTTGGTTGCACAAGAAATATTCTCTATTGCAAGCATGTTTTCAGTTACTCAACAAAAAGAACATATAATGTTCTGCAATTGATCTGAAATTCCATAGTGAACAGAAAACCTTGAAAAATTGAAATCCACTCAACTTATTTGAACTTTGACCAATTTCCACTTCAAAATGGAATATAGCATTTGCCACATTCTTGCATTCAATTTAAAAAAAAAAATGAAGTCATTATACATCAGGTAAACAGCGAATGGATGTCGAGTACAAAAGTACGCCAATATTGCCGCCTCTCACTTCTCTTTGTCACTTCTCTCACTTCTCCTTTTATGACAGGCTTTCAAGGCTTGAACTTCTGATATAGAGAAAGAAAAAAATATCTTATTAATTACCTTAAGGAATATAATGAATACAAGATGAACTCAGGCTCTTTGTAACCATTTTTTAGATGGCATTACACTCCAATTAAGTTAAAACCTCAAAATAGCACAGAATAAATCAGTGACTGAATTTAACTGAGATTGGCTTACAAAATATTTTGAGACCTGAAAGGAAAACAATGATAGAATTAATTTGATCAGACATCAAAGGATATACTTAAAACTAAATTAGTCATATCATGAGGTCCATAATTTTTTGCATTCTAATTAAAAATCGAACAATATTTTCTATAAAAGAATTGAAGAGAGAAACTCAATGCCAAAAAACATAGACATCAAAGGATACACTTAAAACTAAATTAGTCATACCACGAGGTCCATAATTTTTTGCATTCTAATTAAAAATCGAACAATATTTTCTATAAAAGAATTGAAAGAGAGAAACTCAATGCCAAAAAACATATACAAGTGTTTGAATTGGCCCTGATATCTGCAACACCCTTATAAGTTGAAGCATACAGTTTGCAATTCATGCTATATTGGGTTAATATGAACTTATACAGAGCAAAAGCTACATATGCTGATAAAATTCAATAACTGAGGCAATGGAATTATAATGGAGATTTTCTTAACCCCAGAATTCTCACAAGTTGCAGATCTTTATTCGAAACAGATCAAACAATGATCACAACCTTACTAATTACCTGATCCACAACAAGCCCAGCCAAAAGTAAACATTAGTCTTAATCTTCCTATGAAGACATTGTGTTGCTAAAGATATTGGTTCATGGGGTTATCATCCTTGAAATTTGAGGCATTTCTATTTGATTAAGGTCTTCCATTGACTTGGTTTCATCTAAATTTGAAACAACAGAGTTCAAATCAAATTAAGGTGTCTCACTGATGAATCTAACACAATGAATGAGCTTCTCTATGTATATTATGGTACTATTGCATAATTAAATCCAACAATTTCTACTTAACTACATGATAACTCACTGATTAATATAATACAATTAGTGCTGCTATTTCAGTCACTGCCTTAAACCAGTGACTGTTTTGCATCGATTTCTACAGCATTGCACTGAAAAGATTGAATTGCAGGTACAGGAGTCATACCTGGTTGGCAGGATTTCCAGTTCCTGTTGGTCTGGGCTAGGCATTCCTACAAACACATCACGGGCAAAAGATTTCAGTCATGATCCTCATTGAAGAAAGTAGCTTTCTAACTTAGAGAATCTTGCCTGAAGGGCTAAGTAGATGGTGGAGCACTCATTGAGCTGCTTCACGTTCTCGTCCTCTTCGTCCACTTCGCTCTGGTGGAGCACCGTCGGCGGTGGCGGCGGAGAGATACTTGAAGCGGGGCCCATTTGACAGACGAAATCCTTTTCTCGGTTTCTATTGATTACCGTCCACTTTGTATTACACTCCATAAAAGAAATTACTAATATAACCCTGTAAAATTTTTCCACGTTTACCCCTGCTAATCTTTGGTTTTTTTTTTTCATGATATACCATTCATGTTCCTGTATTTTTTAAAATTATTTGAAAATTTATTGTTGGTTTGCTAATATATTATCTATATTATTTGTTTGGGGGACATTTTAAACTTTTTATAGAATTTAGTTAATTTTTAATTCTAAGATGAATTCAGTTTATTTTTAAATTTTTTTTGTTTGGTTTTAAGTAAAATTTAGTGGATGGTTAACCAAAACTACTCATGTATATATCGTACAAAATTATAACTAATAGTACACCCTACATTTTTTAATTATTTTTTTAATATGTTTTTTTATGAATTTTTCTTTTTTATATATTGTTGATGTTGAGATTTGCTCCTAAGATCTAGATCAATAGATGAAAGAGGCGATTGATTGCAAAACTTCATTAATTTGGAGGGAAATATCTGTTATGTGGACGACTTCTCCTCAAAGACCATATATTGCACCTCACCAGAAGAGAGATTTGCAAAAAAAAGAGAGAGGAGGGTCTAGTGATTGTGTCTTGAGTATCCTCCGATGCTCAAGACAGAGAGGCTCCAAATGAAGGGAGAGAGTATTGAGTAAGGAGGAGAGTGAGAGAGAATGGGAGTGGAGAGGATTCTAAATGTGAGTCATGATTCATGCATGAGTAGACAATTAGTAGACGATGAAACTCAATGGAGTTGTAGGTAGCATATCATGCCAAATAACATCATATGTTAAATAACTTTGTTGTGAGCTAAGAATCTTAGCCCTAAACGTTAGCCAACTAGGTACCAGTTGGCTGCCAACTCACATACAACTGGTGACAGCTTTCAGAACCGTTTAGGGTCTCGTCAGATGACTAAATAGTTAAGTTGTCTATTTAACTTGAAAAAAACCTAATTTATTTTTACTGTTGTAAAAAATTATTATTATTATTATTTTTGTAAAAAAATAATTTTTGGCAATATAAAAGAGCAACACATCCCTAATTTCTAATTTTGGTTTTCATTATTAGTGTTTGGTTTTCAACACCATTATTACTAATAATACCATCAGAGAAAGAGAAGAGAGAGAGAGAGAGAGAGAGCGCTGCGGTGGAGTGGTAGAGGGAGGAAAAGAAGGAAGAGTGGCCATGTCCTTCTCCTTCTTCAGGCCCTCATCGAGGTCTCCCCGATCGGCACCGCCGCCATCAGACCTCGCCAAGGCTATCCGCGAGAGCCTCCTCGCCCTCGACACCAAGACCGCCGCCAAGGTAAACCCCCATTGCGTTGCCTTGTTCGATTGCTCGTCTTAATGTGGTAAATGCGATCTTTGAATGTTTGGATGCGATCGATTTGGTATTCCTGTGATCTTTTTGTTTTTGCAAGTGTTGGTTGATGCATGCGGTTTGATTTGGCGATCGGGGTGTGTCCCCTTCTCATCTGAGGTTGAATGCCGTTTGGTGGTGAGGTTTCGTGGATAGTCAAGAGGCATTGCTCAATTTCATTTTATTTTTGCCATTTAAATGTATTATCATCGGTTTCTTGATTTCCACTCTCTGTGTTGTTGACTAATTTTAGTTCTTTCATGTAATTGGAAGGATGAATTTTCATTTATTTTTTTTCACTGAATCTTGATGGTTTTTCATGGTGTTGTGATCTTTTTTTTTTCCATGCTTGATGAGAATAATTTCTCTGCTTGACTAGTATGACAATGAATTTGCTTGTTTCAACTATTTGACTGATAGAATTTTCAAAATGTTTCTTTTCTTTTAATGGATCAGGCTCTTGAGGATGTTGAGAAGAATATAGTTTTAATGAGACAAGTGCTGTCTGGAGATGGGGAAGCAGAGCCAAATCTTGAGCAGGTTTCACAGCTGGCTCTTGATATTTGCAAGGAGGATGTTCTTTCTCTTTTTGTTCAAAATTTGCCAACACTGGGATGGAAAGTGAGTTCAGCTTAATGATTAGAATTTGTCGGGTTTTCAGAACTTTTGACAACCTTTGACAAAATGAATCTTCCAATGGCAGGCTAGGAAAGATTTAGTGCACTGTTGGTGCATTCTATTGGGACAAAAAGTCGGTTCTACTTATTGTTGCGTGGATTATCTTGAGAACCATGTAGAACTATTGGACTTCCTTGTTATTTGGTGAGTAATAGCTGTCAACTGTGTAACTTTAATTGCTTTTGTAGGTTTAAATTCTCTAGTTTCATGATAAATCTTACTTTTCTTGATTAGATGATGAATTGTCATGTGGATAAGCAATTTGTGTTTCTTTAAGGTAGCGGTTGATTGGTTATTAGTGCACATCAGTCTTTAGTTGTAAAATGAGGTATTAATCTCACATATTAAAAAGAGGTTCGGTCCTTAGGTGTTTAAATGGGTACATGACTGATCAGGATTAAATCAGGGATTAAAACTTTGTTGTCCGGATGGATGGAGTGCTTAACAAGTGTACCATTTGATAAGTTTAGAACTCTACTATTTTCAATTATGCAAACATTATGTATATAATCAAAACCTTTGTGTTTGTATGCATGCACGCGCGCACGCGCACACACACACATGCACATCATCCTACAATTTATTTAGTCATATGGTATTAAATGAGGGTTTTGGTTTAATGTGAGGGTGGGTTGGTATTTTCCAATTACGTAGTCTCATAACCAATATTGCATTAAATATAATGCTCATTAAGTGTGTATTACCTAATACCTGGATTAATCCCTAGTAAGTTGCTTGTACCATTTTTTGGTGTTTGATTGTTAATGCAGGATCAACCCACCTCAATACTGACTTGATACCAAATAAGCATACCTTAGGGTTTAAGATCATTCAACTGCAATTGAATCTGCCTTTGATTGGGTTAGGTTGGTTGTAAATCTTATAAACCTTCCATATTACCTCTTTTGGTTCTTGTGATCCTTGGCATCAAGTGTTGTAGGGTATTCCTGCATGCTTGCTAGTTCAGTCAGATGTGTAATGTAGTCTACTGTTATGTAATTGACTATTTTTCAGATCTTCTAGTTCAATTTGTGTTGCTCATTAGCATCTATTCAAGATATTGCTGCACAGAAGCTTAATGTTGGCATGATTCATATTGTTTATACATCCTCCTGATGTTCGTTTACTGTAAGCTGTACCAAGGCCTGTAAGTTAACTTTATCTTAAGATAGCAGATGCTGATTTCCTTCTACTTGTTTTAGGGTATGAACTTGCGGACCAAGTAGTGAACTAAGCATGAATAGAGAGAAGTTTACGAATGAACTTCTAGGACTGAAATGAATTCTTTGTTTTCATCATTTGCTTGTCATCTATTTCCACTTATAATTCTTACTTTAAATATTGACAACTATTAACCTTTTTATTAGAGAACAATAACTAGCGATTGGCTTTTTTGTACATTAAGTCTTCAAAAGCCCCCTAGACTATGTATCACACTAGCGATTTGTTTGTCACATGCCTCTGCTTTTTGTTTAAAATCATTTTTACAATATAGTCTACTCATGTATGACTGACAGGTAGAACAAACTGCCGCCACCAATTCTCATATTGAGTTGTCTTTTAGATGCTGTCAAGTTTTTCATCAGTTTGGCATTTGGAAGAATGAGTATGAATGATGTTGAGCACTTTTTATTTGTTACAGTTTTTCTTAGAGTAGAATACAGTGACTATAAGTAGACTAGAACAAACTTTTTTTTTTCTATTCATGCTAAACTTGATCAATCTAATGGTAATGGATCTCATGATTTCCTTCAATGGGATTGAATTAGAAATCATTTTAATAATTTCATTCTTACATGGTAATGGCTTTTTAAACTTACCTTTCAAGGAGTTTATATGTTTGTTACAAGTAATAGGTCAACTTGTACAGCTTGATTCAACTAATGATATTTTTGAAACAGCTACAATAACAAGGAAATTGCTTTGAATTGCGGTAGCATGTTGAGGGAATGCATCAAGTATCCTTCTCTTGCCAAGTAAGATATTTTTTTTTTTTTCAATTTGCAGTTCTTTCCCACATTTACCTTCTACCATGTAATGCCTGATTCATAGAAATACATAGTTTCTCATTTGTGCTGATCACATCTTTTTGAAATCTGGTTTCATAATGCTTGTCATCGACATGGGAGAGTCCTTTTTTTTCAGGTAAAACTCAGTCTTCATTTTACGATGTAGCCAGTGGTTGCAAATAATTGGCAGTATTCCGAATATAATCATTCTATTTTCATTTGAATGTAACTATAATATTAGTGGCCATATTACAACTTGACGAACATTATATATTTTTAGTCTCTTTGATTAATTCTTGATCGCTTATAATTATCTACTCTCGTAAGTCTGATGATTATTATACCATGAATTTGGGGATGAGATTTAGTGGGTGAGAAAGAAAGGTAATGAGGGTAAAATCATCTTTTTCAAAAGATTTCAGTTGAATGTTGGCCCTAGGGGTATATACATAGATAATGATGGTTTGTGGGGCTATACATTGAAATATGTTTTTTTATATGGCATACACACAATTACCTATTTTTGAGGGCTATATAAGTATATATGCAGATTTTCTTTTCTTAATTCACACACTATAAAGTTTTAATGTTTGTTCAAATGATTCAAATTTGATTTTTATAGTGTATTGTTCACGTGAACTAGTTAAAAACTTTAAAGTTTCAAATTTAATTTTTCTCAATATCCGTACAAAAAATGCATGATTCTCTACGCAACCAAATAACCTAATTAGATGCCTTAATTGTGGTATGAATACCATTCTACTTAGAACTTGGGATTTGTAAGCATACATAAAAACAACTTTCTTCAGCATGGGTTTATAAATGTCGGAGACCATTAGTACTTTGTCAAGTAATATTGGGCGTCTAAATCCTTTTACTACCCTCATTGATTCTTTTATTACTTCCCTACTTCCATTCTTAGATTTGATATCTGTATTCTTAGTTTACTAGATGCTTTTGGAGGTTTATGTAATTATTAAACTTCAGGATGCTCCTCTATGCTGTAACATTTTCTTTCTTGACATATTGTGTATTTAGAACTATAAATATCATATGCAAGTAAACTTCTTAGCCTCTACATGGCTAAATGCAGTGATTGCTAAGTTAATTTATCTATGTTGTGCTTCCCATGATACATTATGTCATGGAAAGTAAGTTTTTATTCTTAATGCGTTCAAATCTTCTTGTGCTTTTTCAGATATATACTGGAATCAGCTAGCTTTGAATTGTTCTTCAAATATGTGGAACTGCCAAACTTTGATATTGCTTCTGATGCACTCTGTACTTTCAAGGTCAGTCTTCCTCCTTTTTTTTTTTGTTTTTTTGTTTTTTGTTTTAGGAAGTTTATTGGTATTTTGAGATTGCATAAGAGATCCGTTTGGTGCTTTACTTTGGGCATGCACTTAGAAAGATATGTTTGACAGGAGCTGCTTACAAGACATGAAACTGCGGTTTCTCAATTTTTGAGTGCTCATTATGAGCAGGTGAGGTTTTAACTTTGTTAGTATTGAATCACGAGTTAATAGTTGAAAAGTTCAATCTTTTCATTCTTTCAAGTCGGATTTTCACATTGCTTTTAACTTTTATAGTTTGAAATATTTCAATATCCCATATTGACATTTCTTAAATATTCCTTGCAACTCTTCTTTTAAACAATACTATTCCAGTTTTTTGAGCTCTATGAGAAACTATTGACATCAGCAAACTATGTAACAAGAAGACAATCCTTGAAGGTTAGGAATAAAAATGGTCTGCTCTTACTTTTTTTATTTAATTTCTTTTGAGTTATCAAATAATGTGAGTTATTGGAGATATTATGTATTCAGTTTCTTTCGGAATTCCTTTTGGAGGCTCCAAATTCACAAATAATGAAGCAGTACATTACAGAAGTACGATACTTAAAGATTATGATGGGATTATTGGAGGTACTTTTGCCTACTTCTTGACCCCAGCAATCTTTCTGTTGCTTTGCCTATTCTTAAATCATACTTCTTAAAAGTGTTGGCCATGAAGTGTTAATGAGTGACATTTATCCACAAGATTGCTTAATTTACAATAAAATAAGCTTGAAGTGCTCTGTAATGACTTAGGCACATCACTTGCAATACCCAAATACTCTCCACTCATAGGCATGTATAGATTTGTCATCCTTTCTCTTTGACGGATGTTTATCAAATTGACTTTGATAAATAATATGATTTATTTATTAACCATGATATTTCTATTTCCCTGCTCTAACAGCATCATGATAGTGCAGGATTCAAGCAAAAATATCCAGCTATCGGCATTCCATATTTTCAAGGTATTTTTTGAGCCGATATTTTAAATGATCTGTTGATTTATGTATTTCTTATCGATTTGGTGACATCCTGAGTACTTTGTATTGTTTGAATGTTCTGAGCACCTTATATTGTTTTGTGAATTATGTATTGTTCTGTTGTTTGCTTCTAATCTGACAAGGAACTGCCATCTATGCTTAAAAAAGATTCTTTTGTTTTCTAGTATAACTCCTATTTGACAATTGATTTCCATCACAATCCTTGGTGAAATGCTTTAATCATTCATTTTGCAGATATGCCTTATGGTCCATCTATTTTGGACTTTGATTGCTTAGGTTCATAAAACATTTCTCTTCCAAATTTATGATGTGTACAGAGGCACATCTTAAAATTTTACGTTTATAATGTCAACCAATCAGCTTATTCTCTCTGATGGATGATTAGTTGTCCACATTCTTGACCATTGAGATCTTCTGCTTATTTCTTGTCAATTCTGTTTGGATAATTTTTCTCCTTAAAACAGGTATTTGTTGCTAACCCAAATAAGCCACCTGAGGTTATTGATATCTTGGCTAAGAACCATGAAGTTTTGTTGATGCAACTACGCAATCTTCCTACGAGCAAAGGTGAAGTTCTCTCCACTGATGCTTTAATCCTTTTTTGTTAACATCTCACATATTCAGTATAAGGTTTCTTCATATATGACTTGCTTCATATCCTATGGTGTGTACAATTTTCCTATTTTTCTATTATCATTATCATGTGCGTACTTTTGATTTTTTCCCGTTTCTGGATTCTTGGGTTTTTACCCCCCTTTTCTATTTTAATTGTCACCTTTAAACTTATTTTTTAAAGGTTTTATTGATTTTTTTTTTCAAAATCGTTTTTGGGTAACAGAAAAGAAAATATTTTTCCCCAAAGAGTTTTATATTCTTGTGAGAAATTATGTATCTCACTAAAGTGAACAATGTGTAGTTGCTGGCCAAATTAATAATTTATGTGCATTTCATTGAATTCATATCTGCATTGTATGTTTCCCCTATTGTACTTGTATAGTTAACCTTTTTTTTTGGGTGAAGACTTGTATAGTGAACCTCGTGTATGAGAACTGATAAGCTTTATGGGAAGAAGTCTATCCTCGGCACATATCTGACTCTGACGGATTACTATCATTTTGTTTATGCTTTACATGGTCTATATTATGGTGTTTTTTACATATGTCAGTAGAATCACAAGTTTAAATTTAAAAAAAAAATGGAATTTAGGTATATATTGTCGTCTTTTGCCCTTTCCTTTTGCGTGGTATGTATCATGACTTTTCACTGGGACACTATGTTTATTTCCTTGGTGTAAGTCCTTTTTTGCTTCATTTAGGATCAACATGCTTCCACATAAACTTTCGAAATAAGTATGTTAATATAAAGAAGAAGGTGGTCATTTTGGTTGCTCATATTCGAGAACTGAGTTTTGAGGACTATAGCATATGATGGTACATAACCTTGTATCCACTTGCAAAGAGGCCTGTGAACCTATGATAACTAGGTCACCAATGATCAAGCCTTGTTATGTAAAACTGACCTTGTGTCACAATGTGGGAATGAGATTAGCAATTTGCCAATATCTGCTCATATAAAGTATAGTCTCATCATTATGCCATGTGTCATAATTTGTTACCATGTGCTAGATTGGATATTCTCTTATCCATTTTAGGTCAATTCCTTGTATGCCAGGCCCAGATAATTTGGCATTTCCCTTTGTATTTGCTTAAAAATGATAACATTATTTTTCAATATATTGTATTATATGGTCAGCTTTTCTTTGATCATCTCTCAGGATTGCATGATAGCATTTTTCAGGAGTTTATATCTGTAATTTGTATTGTAAATTCCCTTAGTAAATTAACTAATTGGAGTTGACTGTCTTGTTTTTCTTTGATTTCACTAGGTGGTGAAGACGAACAATTTGAGGAGGAGAGAGATCTAGTGATAAGCGAAATCACAAGGGTTGCAGATCTATCCAATGCGGCCTCCTAGTTCTTATAGATATACATGCATATACATGTACTATCATACATACATATATATATTTGTTATTTGTATATATATGTTTTGTGAGGTTGATTCTTTGTTGTTCATAACTATTGCTATATTTATTTTCATGGTAAGTGTTTCAGTGAAGTTTGGTGTGTATTTATCGAGAGGTTTGGTGTGCGTTTGTTATTAATCATTCTAATGCTTTAATACAAGATTCAGATGGTTTGATGATGCCCGCTTCAGATGTATTAATTAATTAGGTTAACTAACTTGCTTGCGTTTCAGAGCAGAATAATATTTCTTTGTATGGTTTGTTGTTGGATTCTAAAAGCAATTTGCTTCTCAAGTTTGGTCTTTTGAAAGTTAATTGCTAGTTTTTTTTTTTTTTTGGGCAAACCCAAGTGTTTGGATTTTTTAAATGATGCCTGGATTTTTCCCAAAGTTTTATAATATTAGTTTAGATGAAAAAATAATAAGATTTACAAGTAGATGAAGGAAATAAATTATAAAACAAAGTAATTGATACTCAAAGAATCAAGAAAAGAAGAGAGCATAACCACACACACACACACACACACACACACACACACACTTGTATATAAATTGATGAATGGAGTAAGTTAAGTTAGATTCTTCCAGTTCGTTGGGCTTGACTGATTGCGGCTGAGACTCCAGCATGGATGGTTCCTGTGCACAGGAGTTGTGTTCCACTTAAAATTATCATCAATGTCTCCATTGCTCTCTGCACCACCATTACCATAACATCAGCATTTCATTACCCATTTACATCTAAATCATCTAATTAATTGCCAATCTTTACTTTCTAGGTTTTACCTTCAAATTGTTATATTGTATTGACATTATAAGTTTAAGGGCTTGTTTGGATTAGCCATTTTTTTAAATTCAAAAGCGTTTTTTTATAAGTTAAACATTTCTGGGCTCAAAAAAACTTGTTTAGATTAGTTTTTAAAAGCGGTGCTCCAAAAGCAAATCTTTTTCAAAATTTGGTTATGTAGTCTTTTGAAAAGCGATTTTGAAACTTTGAAAAAACGTTTTTTTTATAAATTAAGCATTTTTTTTGAAAGCCAATCCAAACAAACCCTAAATAATGTATCTTACCAGGCTTGCAGGCCTTGAACTAATACTGATTTCCTTGCATGCCAACCTACAAAATTCAAAAAAACAAAAAAACATGTAAATTTTCCAAAAATAAAACTAAAAATAAAAATAAAAATAAAAATAGTAGTAGAAGCAAGCAACCCCATGGCAAGGAGAGTGAGAGTCCAAGCAGTGATAGAAGAGGATGCAGCTGATAACACGCTTGATGGCGTCCATTCCAACACATCATAAAGCCCAGTCAGCGATGTCGCTACTCCAACCAGCGCAGCCACAAGTGTGAAAATTACGAAAAAACCAGTTGCCAAATTCCCAATTGGGTAGTAAATTGGGAATATTCGAGCTGGCGCTGATAGCCCCTTCATCACTGTCACACCATAACATAACATAACCCATCATTTTAATTATAATAATTCTTTGCTTTTTAATTTATATATTTCTTTTATATATATATATTCATAAGAAGAAAAAAAAAAACATTGAAATGAAAGAATACCTGCTTCTGGAGTCTCATTGATTCCATAGTTGAGAACCCATGAAGCAATTCCCAGGGCAATGGCATACATCAGCAGGTTAAGAACAAGGAGAAAGGATGATAAGACTTTTGAACCCTGAGAAGCCATTGATGTCTCAAAACCCTAATTCTACTTGCTCTTCAGAGTTCTATCTAAACCAATGTCTGTGTGTGTATATATATAAGTTCTATGTAAACCAATGGCTGTGAGTGTATATACTAATCTTTAGCTCAAAGGAAAGATTAGAATCACTTGCAGTTCTGATGAGAAGAAAAGAATCTCTTTTTAGACAATAATGAAAGAAGGATACCCTGCCTGGGATCCAATCAATGCTAAAGATGAGGGAAGGATGTAATTTTATGTGTATGAAGATGCATGATTGATCAGAAATAAATTTCACAGGTTAATTAAATTTTAGGGTTTAGGGTTTAGAAATATTATAAAAGCCAGTGATTAACCACTCACATGTACTTTATGATACATTAGCTTAGGTTTTTTTTTTTTATGTTTAGAGCTTTAGAATCATTTGACAATCTCTTCATTAATTCTTATTTAGTTGCATATTTTGAGACCTGTGATTGCAATAAACAATGAAGAACGTCGACAAATCCATTCCCATTCATGATGACAAGTGTTTGGATAAAACATGAAACAAATGTAAAAAGTTGCAGAAATGCAATCGGTAACAGTTCTGCAGATCATAACAGTAAGCCACAGAGAAACATCATCTATGAATGACAATGTTATTCTGAAGAGATTCTGATCTGAGAAATGACCTTTTTTGTTTTTTTGCATCAAACTTGGAGCTGCAACTTCTTTGCGGCCAGAGCTTCGGCCTCCAGAGTTGGCTCCCAAAGAATAGTGGTTTCTGCTAGTAATGAGGTCACCACATACGGGTCCATGTTTGATGCCGGGCGACGATCTTCCAAGTAACCTGCAAGAAATACAACAGGATCAGCTTTATCATTATTAATCAGTTTGTATCACTTGGAGATAGAATTAGTACTGTAGCATACCTTTGCCTTGTTTCTCAGTATCACGCCCCACACGAATTGAGCATCCACGATTCGCCACTCCCTGATAATTGTATTATAAGGAAGTTCAGTTAGAACACATTATTGAGTTTTCTTACCATCTTTTGGATTGATGCTAGAATTTACATTGGTAGTGATTTCATAAAGGCATACCCAAGAGAAAGAGTCTATGCTGGCTGTCTCATGCTTCCCGGTCAACCTCCTTTCATTTCCTTCTCCGTATGCGCTGATGTGTTCCTTGTGGCGAAGGGATAAGTTGAGAATTGCCTTCTTAATCAAATTGTAGCCTCCCTCTTCACGCATGCTCTTAGTGCTGCATAACAATAGTTTTCAATGATTCATATGCGCAAACATTCTGCTTTTTCTGAGAACATGTAGGCAGAACAAGCAAACCAAAGCGGGATAGCGATGGTAATTGATGTGTGGGTAATAAGCCCCAGGGGAAATAACATCCACTTAAGAATATCATCTTTTTCTATCTGAATTTAGTTTTTCAATCGACATTAAACACATGATTGAAACTAATGCAAAATTTTGAGAACAATATTTGAAAGACAAGATAGCACATATGGAAACAAGTAAATTACCAAGGCTGCGTACAATAGACCCAAGTGGTTCGAGCATTCTCCGGACCCCGCACAATGCGGGAGCTTTGTAGCACCGGGCTGTCCTTTTATTCTTTCAAAGTACCGTAAAATTTATCTTTACTTTCTTCCAATAGCCTTAAATTCAGTTCAAAGATCTAATTCTAACACAAAAAATACCCATCATTTTCTCAACACATTTCCCAAATGTGCTTTCTTTCTCTATCAACTGATGCATTTCATTTCCAAAATGATATATTTGACATTCAAGTCAATTACTAGATTTGATCTTTTAATAACTAACTTTATTTACTGAAAATAACAGCAACAATCTAGAATACCTGTAGTTGGTATGACACCCAGCACCATTCCAGTCACCCTATCATTCAAGTACAAAATATTAATATTTTCAGTTAATACAGAAACATTCTTTAAATGTTGGACACTGATACCTCTATTGGTTTTGGATCGAGTGAGAGCACAACCCCAGCTTGTTCAGTGATTCTCTGGACAGGAACACAATTCAAAATTCTGAATAATTCATCATGAAGATCAATAACAAATTCAAGATACCAATTAGTTGGTTTATGACAAGAAATCAAGAGATGATACTTCAGTTTTAATTTTGACCATAAATTTCAAGTTTTTTCTTTGCATCTTATTTTTCAATCAACAATATCATCACAGTCCATTGGATCTTCAGAATAAATATGCTCCATACTTTCAAGCGCACAGGCATCAGCCATATTTTATGGAGAAGCTTAATACCCTCCAGTATTTAGTTCATGAAGTTATCAAAGAATTTCTGCCTTTGTGAAAACAAAGCTAGCTTTAATTATGAATAGTAATCATCAAGTCTTATTTTATAAACTATTCAATTATGAATATATCTTGTTAACTGAAACATCTGACATGACATCTGTTTCCACAATCAAAACAATGGTTATTGTATTAGGGCCACTGTAAGAAAATCTAAAAGATAGCAGCAATTTTCTCAAATATTTACCATGAAGATCACCTTTGCATCTTTGCATTCCTGTTTCTAGATAATGGAGAAAGGAATCATATGAATTACCTCAAGGATATATCTGGAACACCATATATGATCCGCAGCATCAATTCCTACACTTGGTCCAACTTGGTACTCCCACTGCAGAGTGTATATCAGATGCATGAATATAACTGAAAAGTATATCTCTGTTTATGATATTCATGCATATCAAAGTAGAAGCAAAGTAAAATATCTTGTCAACAGCCTATTTTACACAGGTTTACAATGCATACAAAAAGATGAATGCATGGTTTTAATAGTTATATCTAGTTTCAGATGTTTAAGAAGCTGCTTTGCAGTTGGCACATACATTGAATAAACTATCCTTGATTCCAATCTGAGATATAGGGAAAGAGTGCACCAGAACTTCTTGCACTCTTCTTGTTATGTGTTTGTCTAAAGTCTATATAAGAACTTTAAAACCTTGAAAATGGAAAAACAAAAAGAGATGGCAACTGAAGAGGGTGGGATGTGAATGTGGAGCAGGAAAAGAAAATTTCACCTGCCCAGGCATAACTTCTCCATTAGTTCCACTAATGTTGATTCCAGCATACAAACAGGCTTTATAATGAGCATCAGAAATGTCACGCCCAAATGACTTGTCTGCTCCTGCTGCACAGTAGTATGGACCCTAGAAAATTTTGAAATTAATGTGAAATCACGATATGTTAAAATTCCCTGAAGTGTAAACAGATTAATAGTATTAAAAATTCAATACACACTCTTCATTTCTTTACTTTATAGACAATAGAATGTTTCCTACTTAAGAATTCACTTGGTGTGAAATGTCTTGTTAAAACAATTAAGCAAATATCTTCATCAAAAGATAAATTTTGATCAAGGACAACGTGTTGCGAACAAAGGCAACTAGCTTTATCTTACTTTTTATCTAGGTATCAGATTGCATCTATAAATAGATTAACATGATGTGTGTGTGTGTGTGTGTGTGTGTGTGTGCACATGCACGCGCGTGTATTTGTGTGTGTACAGCATACCTGCGGACCGGGGTATCCTCCAACAGGCCAGCCAAGAGGCCACTTTACATTTTGTTGCAGCAAAGTGTACTCCTGCTCTATGCCGTACCTGCAAGGTTAAAATCAACTTACTTTATGAAAATAATCTTCTATTTGAGTCTAATAACTTTGGTAGTACACATAGATTATTGAGTTAATTTTGTTTACATATTTCCAAAAGCATCACATATATTCTTTTCAATAAAAACACAATATTAAGGATGAAAAATAAAACCTAGTTGTACTTAACAAATTCAATGATTTTGATCAATTACCATGGGACTTCATCAATAACTTTCTTGTCACTGAAGATCTGAGCAGCGCGGTGACGTTTGTTGGTAGGAATAGGCTCTCCACTTGGGGTGTATGAATCACAAATTACCTTCACAAGAAAGTAAACCATGAGCATCTTTCAGTCTGAGAAATTGTAGAAGATATAATTCTGAATATCTTGTATCAAATGAATGTGGAATTCATGATATAGAAGACATTTTTCAGAAAAACTAACCAGAATATTGTTTCCTCCCCGAAAGGGATCCTTAAAAATAGCTTGTGGGCTGCAAACATGTACGGTTTTACAATAAAAATCAAATGATTTTTACTAAGAAAACCAAGAGAATCTAAATTATCTTACTATAATATGACTTCACTATCTTCTCCAGGAGCTTGTCCGGTGCTTGAACCATCATAGTTCCACTTTGGAAGCTCTGATGGGTGCTCCACAGGTTTTGATATTGTCTGAACAAGTCACAATCAACAAATCTGTTCATCTTAATGGGAGAAAAACAATAGTTCAAATGCATGACATCCTAATTTAACATTCAAACCTTTTCAACCTTGGAAGTAAATAGAATGCTAACATGGATTTGAAAGTCTATTTCTCATACCCGTGATTTGCTGCGAATATCAATGCCTGTTCCTCCAATCCTATTAAGAATGTTTTATCTCAGTAATAATTCACACTCCTTAAATTGATTAAGAAAAAAAAAAATAATTTACTCTACCATTAGTTAACATTTATTCATTTCTAGTGACATCAATAAGGTTTTGTATAATATACCAAGGCCAGGGGTTTAAAAAAAAAGAATATTTTGTCCTTTCAGCCTTCATATTTAAAGGAAATTTTTATACCAAAAGGACTAAAACTAGTGTTACACAGCTCCAGAAAAAGAACACCCATCTAATGAATACATAAAATTCGGCAACCTAAATACAGGATGAAGAATAATCATAGGGAACTTTGTTATGGTAGGAAGAAGTACAAGCCACTGACCCCACCCCCACCCCTGTGGCGACCAAATGAGGCATGTAAAAACCAAACAGGTTGAGCAAATGAAAGACACTGTGATAAAATATATCACCATCCATTTAACTTCTCTCTTACATTCTGCATTTTATGCTACTCACAGAGAGCATTTATTTATTTCCATTGCAAATTTCGAAATTTTAATTCCCTATTAGAATTCAATTCACCGGTAACCTCAATGCATATTCCTTCCTAGTTGACTTCAGTATAAAAACCAGAAAGATCAAGAAACTGATATCCAATCATTTGTTTCCTTTTGAATTTTTAATACAACTAAAGCAAGCATGACATGGAAGTTTGCTGGAAACATACCAAATGTATTCTGCAATAATTTTATCAGTGAAAGGGGTGATGTCCATATTGAGCAGGTCCTCCAGCCTTGCCACAGTCCCATTGCTGCTCTCTGACTTCATAGCAAACACCCTGAAACTAGAGAGCCCCTTTTTGGTCTTGGGGTTTTGATGATTCAACAGCAGCGATTTCCACATCCTGGGAGGCATCAATGACCTAGTTTGCACTAGGTTGCCCGGAACCCTCATTTGGGAACATTGCATGGAAGGCACTAGCATCTGAGCCATCTTCTCCTCCTACCCTTCTTCAAATCTAAGTTGCAACAAGCAAGTTCAGCAAAAATCCAATATACAATGAGAGAAAAGAGCAAATTTAAGCAAGTCACTGAAAAAAAGGGAAAAAAACACAAAAAATGTGAAGTTATGGTACAAGAAAATGAACATTACTTGATCAAAGAAGTAACTTGGTGAGTGTTTATCAGATTGAAAGCATCAACCATGCAATAAATGTTTAGTTCATCAAATACAAATCACTATAAAATGCTGGAAAGATCAATAATCACAAAATGAACATCACATGATCAAAGAAAAACAATACAAATCACTATACAATAACCAACCATGCAATATATATCCTGTTTATCGCATAAAAATCACAATAAAATGCCAGAAAGATCAAAACATGCAGAAATAGTCACAGAATGATCAAATACAACAAAGTCTTCAAATAAGTTGCTGAACAGCAAACCCAGGCAACTCCAACAGAAATGCTAGTAAGTCATGAACACTTGTCTACTTAGGACCCCACACTAAACTACATCAAATACATTGAACCTTCAAACATGGAATGAAATGCATACCTGAGAGAAGAGAGAGAGATGTGTTCTCTTTTCTCTCCTCTCTATATACTGAACTGGTTGTGAAAGAAACTGGTGAAATGTGGGTAAGGAGGGGAGTATAGAATAATGGTTGTTGGCTTTTGGTTAGGGGATAGGGCTGGGCCTCTTGGGTGGAGGAGGTTTGCCCTTTTGCTACAAGGTATCACCAGGGTCACTGGTTCTTTTTTTTTTCTACAGATAAAGGCTTTTTTTTCAAATGAAAGAAAAATTATTGTTTGTTGGCTGTTGAGAAAGTGAGAGTGGACCAAGTCTGTTGTGAATGATTTGATGATCATCTTAACCATTGCAAATATTTATTTTGGAAAGGAACTGAGGAACTAAATTAGGGTTTTATGATAACATCATCATGTTTGTTTTTTAGTTTCAATCAGATCCAGATTGTTTAGTTTAAGAAAATCTAGTGATTGGATGATGTAGATATTGTTAATGAGTGCTAGGCCAAGAATATCTGCTATTAAATAAATAAATAAATAAATAAATAAATACTGCATCTTTGAGATTCATACATATTATTATTATTATTATTATTATTATTATTATATATAATCCGCTTTTCTGCGAAGTCCGTGTAGTTGATTAATAATAAAAATATTTAAAAAATATGAAAAAAAAATCAATGAGATGATATGTCATGATCTTAACATAACTCAAAAAAACAAACCAAAAAATAATAAATTTATGATAAACAAATAAGATTCTACAAAGGTTTAGATTTGATTTTTTTTTAAAAATATTTTATTTAGAGCTTTAGTTGTTTTAGATAATAGATATAAGTATTACTATTCTATATATATATATATATATTGGATTTATGGTAAATGTCTAATTTAGACATGACCATGTAATAAAAAACATAATTTACATAAAGATGTTACAATATCATCCATTTATATCATGTTGATGATAAGATACGCTCATGAGGACGGTGAAAGTTGCAGTACTTCCGTTGATTTCATGAGAAAGATTGGATGGATAAACTAGCAGCCTCCTGTTTCATAAGATCAACACTTAAGTTAGGGACTCCAAATAGAAAGTAGAGAAAGAAAGAGAGTGAGAATTATGCGAGAGAGATCCCTAACCTAGTGATCAGTCTCAATGGACTCATAATATAACATATAACAATACATCTTTTACGTGAGCAGAGGACCTTTTTATATAGCCAAAAAGCATTAGTTGTCAACCGAGAGATCATTAGCTAGCTTGGAGACAGTTGATTGCTAGCTCCATATATAGTTATAACCAACGCCTTACCATGGCTAGGTGGTTTTGAAGATAATTGATTTTTTCTCAGGGTGCTTATGATAATTGCACGTGTCTTCCTCATGACATGTCATTGGAAAAATATAGATTTTTATTGGAAAAAACATAAAAATAATAATTTAAAAATCAACATTGTCCACTTTTTAATTGAATATTTGATCATTTTGTTTTTGTGTTTGGTTAATCATTGAGATCCCAGTATAGAACTCTCTATTTTCTTTTAAATTTTTTAATTCCAAATCAGCTAATAGACAGATACAATCTATTCCTTCGGTCAGGGGTAATTCCGTCATTTAATTGCGAGTCAACGCCGTCCTTCGAGAAGGATCCAGGGACAGCAAGCCGGCCAACGGCCAGGATTATCAGGATCTCCGTATCACGAAGCCAAGCAGCTCATCTCCGGACATCTGCCTCGAGATCTATTGATTAAAACCAGATCTCGATGCAACTGTGTATTCTCACTGACCACCTTGGACTCACGTGCGTACCTGCACGTGCCGCACGTGCGAGAGAGGCCCTTCTCTTCCTCTCTTGGGAGACGTCTCCAGGGATGTCTTTGACGAGAGAAAGACCTCGAAACTCGAAAGAAACGGGAGAGAGAGAGGGAGGGAAAGGGAAAGTGTGATCTTTGATTCTATTTTTTGTTCGTCTCCTCGAGTTGGAAACCTAAAGACCTGAATTCGTTGATTTGTTCTATTGGAGATCTGATTGTTCACTTCTGGAGATGGAGCAGCTCGTTAATTTCATCATCCGACCCCCGAGGTATGGATTCTATGCTTGTCTGTTGCCCTTGCTTTTTAGGTTTTGGCTTTGATTCTATCTTTGTGTTTTTAGGATTTTTGTTATTCCCTTTTTGATGTAAATAGTTGAATTAGGGATCATTCCTGTTTTGTTATGGTTATTGTGGATTTTTGGATGTGATTCGGTGGTGAAAGAGATTTGGAGAAAGATTGTATCCATGGGAAGTAACAAGAGAAGTTTTCCTCTGAGGAAATATGATATTTTTCGTTGTAGGTTGTGAGACAACCCTAATTGGAAGAAAGGCAGCCAGGTCACAATTTGATTCGGTGCTCTTCTTTTGTTGTTCTAGCTTCAAGATCTTTCAAATTGTTCCTTACCCATGTAGCCATGCTTTTAACTTCTTGATGAATAGCTTATAAACCTTTCAAACCCTTGAAATTAAAACAAAAATTTGGACAAATATAATATTTTCTTATCTTATCACTGGCTTTCAGTAGTGTTTCAAGCCTCATATGTGGCTGTGCAAACTGGTGAGGGCTACCATGTGGCAACAAAATTATTGAAACCATCTTCAAAGCATAGCTCTTTAATTTGAAACATCACAATGGAAACATTTAGAAATCCTTTTGGAAATTGCGTTTTTTGAATGTGTTGAGAACACAAATAACTATGACATCTTCAATGGTTGCCACTGTGAACCTTAATTGTTCACTTACAGATGGAAATCTATTAATGCCTCTGATTCTTATTTCTTACCTGTTCTTCTTGAATACCCCAGTTCAAGGCCAACGAATTTCCTGCTGCTACCATTAGGGCAGTTTGTTATGCATACGTGTAGCATTTGCAGAACAACTTGTGCTGGTTGATCTTGGGCCTGTTATGCAGTGCAGAAATAATACTATAAACTGATTCCTGATACCTCTGTCCTTATTTATGCTAACCAGAAAATGTTGTTCAGTTGTCACATTTTGATGTCAACACTGTAGGATTCAATGTGAGTCCTGGATTTATTGAGTTTTGACCTTGATTATCTTGAAGGTATAACAAACTGCATCTTTTTGAAATGTAGAGCTGATTATAGTCCAAAGAATGATTTGTTGGAGGATGAATTTATGCTGAAGGGACGTTGGTTTCGGAGAAAAGATTTGGTGGTAATGCGCGGTTAAGATTTTCGAAATAATTCATACTTTCTTTGTTGTACCTATATGTTATATTTGCTGTGGCTATCATTGTATATGCTGTCTCTAGCTTGTATGATTAAAGATGCACAATATCATGCTTTTTCTAATATTATATGATGCACACTGTCTTGCATACAAAATTGGATAAGGTGTGTGTTTCTGTCACTTCTTAGGGCTTATTATTTAGATAGATCTTATTTATGCTTCCTATTTGCTAGGGTAGAATGTGTTTTATCATTTACTTCTTGAAATTTTGACATTCTATTTTGGGGTTAGGCTTCTTTTAATTGTATTATGCAGGGCCATGCATCCATATTTTTTGGCTCATTCCTTTACTAAACATTTCTCTGCACATATACTATTTTTAGCATCTAGCCATATACCCATATTGTTTATGAGACCATCACATCTATTGTCTGATAAATCATTGGATTGTAGGCCTTGATTGTGCCATCCCTTGTGTTTGTGTTCCTATTTTCTTTTTGATTCTTGCTGCTTCTTTGATCCAAGTATTTGTTAATGCTACATCTTTTTCTTGACCTGTAGACCATATATTAATGCTCTTTGGCCTTACTTGTCACAATTGATAACTTATGGTATCATTTTTTCTTGAGTATTTTGTTCTTTTGCAAAAGACCAAAGGTCATACTAACATACATACTAACATTTATAAGAAATTTGGTTGTTCCATCTAACAGAAATTGGTTCTGGAACTTATCAAGTCTGTTCAAATTATTTGCTTATGTTACTATATGGCTTGCCTTTGGATCGCAGCCTGGTTAAGTACCAATTAAATCCAATTTTGGTTTGATACAGTTTCAATTTTTTTTAAAACCAATCAGTTTGTACTGATGCAAATGGTTGCATCTGTTGCAACATGACAAATACAACAACAACAACAACAATAACAACTAAGCCTTAATCCCATACTAGATGGGGTCGGCTATATGAATTCTCTCTTTTTGCAACATGACAAATATGTTGTATTTTCCAGTTGCCTTTTTCTTACCATAACTTGTAGAATATAGAGGTTCTTAACACCTTTGGAATCATTACAGATTGTTAATGGTCGGGGACATAAGCTTCAGTGCAGTCATTATACGCCCGTCACTGTTCCAGAAGGAAAGGCACTGCCTTGTGTTATATATTGTCACGGAAATAGGTGGGTGAACAATGATATTAAAAACTTTGACTCATCTAATTTTTTTTTGCTAATTTGAGTATCACAGGCACGGCTACATCCATCTTGAATTATTGCATTCTCAAGGGTCGTTTATTATTGTAATTATTTTGTGCATGTGGGTCCTGACAGATGCTTACAATATCTGATTTTTTACTAAAATTTTATGTTCTTTTATTCAGTGGATGCAGGGCTGATGCTAGTGAAGCTGCAATAATATTGCTTCCATCAAACATCACTGTTTTCACCCTTGACTTTTCAGGGTCTGGACTTTCTGAAGGAGAGCATGTTACTCTTGGGTGGTATGAAGTAAGTGATGTTGCTGTTGATAAAGCATGGGTTAGATTTAGGAACTTGGGTGTAGCTTGGACTTAAGCCATCTGGTTTCAGTTCTGTGCATATGAACTTCCAGCCACTAACCATCAGTCATTTCTCTGATTATTTTCTTGCCACTTGACAAATAAAATGATTTTCATTTACTTTTAGCATAAAACAAATTGGCCATCTTCGAGTGAATGATCCCTTTTAATAATCAGGCATTGAAAATAGGGCTGTCCTTAGACTTATGTCCTTGTGTTCCTGAAACATGGACAACTTGAGGTCAAAATTGGAATTTATAAACTATCATGTCATTACCAACTTCCTTATGAAATATACCTTACTAAGAAAACATCTCTCTATGACTAACTATAAAAGGAAAGCTCTTATTTTGTGAATGATTATTGTACTGGATGTATCAACGAGTTACATGTGATTAGCCCCTTTCCTGAATACTTTATAGCTCATTTCAATTAATTTTTTGGGGGTAGGATTAATCTAGCTTGCAATGTACAATTGGTTTTAGTGTAAAAATGATTTGGAGAAGCGAGTATAGATTATGTATTTTTTCTTGTCATCAACTTCAAATATTCGGGCATAAACAACAATAAACTTAAACCCTTAGTACTGTATTTTATCAAATAGTAAACACTACTTGTCTGCTTGTTGTGGAATTTCAAGGTTCCTTGTCTGGTTGTTGAAGTTGGGATTACTCAAACAGATGGCTACTTATGAACTTTTTTTGTGATGGGGTGTAATGTTCAAATGTTGCTGCAACTGTTGTGGAGATAATCCTTACTGTCGATGTATGGATTCACTTAATACAATGTTTAGTCTGCAGAGCATTGGCATGATAGGCAATTTTGCCAATCTGGGTAGCAAAAAAATGCTCAACTTTTATAATTTAAATAAGCAAACCTCCAATGTTTCATATATAAAGTCTCATAATGTAGTTCATTTATATAATGCTGTTCAGTATCTTGAAATTTTTCTTTCAAGGTAGGTTGTCTGACCATAATCTGGTGGTGTATGAAAGATCTTGAATGAAAACTTCTTATTATACCCTAAATAGGCTTCTTACATATATACTATTAAAATATTCAATCTATCAATTACTTCTCCCTTGCTTATAGCACCATTTTTCTTTTTCCTTTTTTCATTTTCCAGAAAGATGACCTCAGGGCTGTTGTCAATCATTTGCGAACTGATGGGAATGTCTCGTACATCGGATTGTGGGGCCGCTCAATGGGTGCTGTTACGAGGTCTTCTCAGACCCATGTTTTGGTTCTTTGTATTCTATGCTCACCTTAAGCCTCAAAAATTGTTTGTGTGCATGTGCGCCCAAATTATGCAAGGTTGTTATGGTGGTTAGCCAGTGTGTAGGATTTGTAATTGAATGGCAAGCCACTGGCAGTGAAAGTATTATTTTTGACATGAAAAATCTAAAAAGTCCCTTACCAATAAAATATACCCCTTGATCTCATTAACATGCTGCAACATTAGTAAAATCATCAACTTCATATAAATTGGGCATAAATTATTACCATGCAGCTTCAGTGCCGGATGTATTCTTTAGTTGGTTGATTGTATTTGAATGTGAATCAAATGGTACTTATATTTCTTTAATGGATGTGCTGAAAGCCAGTTGTTTTTCTCTAAGGATCAACTCCACCCTAATTATACACTGAAGTCACATGGGATCATAAACCAAAATTCGAGTGGTGTTCTTTATATTTAGAATATATTCTGTCATACCATTATTTATGTTTTTGCATTACTAAAGTAAACAATATGCAGTGAAACAGTTAAACAACATTTTGTTATCTCTTGATACAATATTTTTGATTTATTTTGATTTCATCTGTTACTTGTTGGTTACAGCTTGATGTATGCAGCTGAAGATCCATCTGTTGCTGGAATGGTTCTTGATAGTCCATTTTCTATTTTGGTGGACTTGATGATGGAACTAGTGGACACCTACAAATATCCTTTGCCAAAATTTACCGTAAGGCAGAACTCTTTTCTGATATTTAAGTTGACAGGGTCTTGCATAAAGTATCCATTTTTTGTTGAATCAAGTATCATACTCAAAAAATTGTACAGTTTTCCCATCACGAAGCTAAGTCATAAATGAAGCAAAATGGGTACTAGGCTGACATAATCTTTTCCTGTGATGATCCAGAGATATGAAAAAATAAACTGTTTATCCACAGATAGGTTTATGGTGCAATATTTTTAGGAAAGTTAAGGACAAAGTGTTGAGGCTATAATTATTTTGTAGATAAAATTTTTGCATCTAGATGATGATGATCCAAAAACCTTAGTCCAAAATTGTAGATGATAATATTGAAGTGTCTGGTGTTCGAATACTAATGTCCGACATACATATCGGAGAGATTGTATAATATTTGTACAACTAATTTGCCATCGAATTGACTTGTGCATTTTTAGGCATCTGCAGAATAGTCTAATGAAGCAAGGGAAGTAGAGTGTGTAATCTGTGTTAGAATTCATGAAGAGGTAGCAAACATTGGTGAGTTGGTGGGATTGCTAGGATTTCTAGAAGACTAAAACGTTATTGTTGCGGGGAACCTATGTGTGGTTATCTATCAAGCAAGTTACTCAGAATATTTGATTGTGATTTCAAAAACAAAAATTGAGAGTGAGTATTGAACCTTAGTGTCTGCTTTCCTTAAACATTGAGTCATTTGTAACTTAGACATATTAATCTACCTAAGGCATGACTTCAAAATTTTCTAGATTGCTAATAATAATTTTAATTCTTGAGTTAGTGTTGTCTTTAATGATTTGTGGTAGAATTTGTTTTGTAGCTCCTTTTCTTGGTCTGCATTAAATCTGGCTCTATATTTCATTTTAGGTCAAACTTGCTATTCAGCACATGCGGAAGGTTATCAAAAAGAAGGCTAACTTCGACATTATGGATCTTGACACAATTCAGGTTCTTCTCCCAAATTCCACAACTTCTTGTGATGTAAAATAAATGCATTTACGTTTGAATTACCTTTTTTTCATTATGGTTCACTGGTGAAACCAATGAATTATCATTTCTTTAATGTTCTTCTTGCATTTACATGCATTAGCTTTCAACCAAGTTGAAAGGCAAGTTTTTTTCTTCTAGCTCCTGAAGTTAGAATGAAGCTTTACACGTGATTGACTATTTTGAGTTTGTACCTTGTGCCACTTAATGCGTCATTTTTAGCTGTAGGAAGAAAGAGAGTATATTGACATAGTAACACTTTTCCCCCTAAGAACTGAAAGGCTGGCCATCTAGATATACTCTGTAACCTAAAATAACTATCTTAGTGGACAACCTTCGAGCTAGCAAAAAATGACCATTTAGTATATCTAAATCCTGGCATTTTAGGCTCACACACACACACACACTATGTTTGATTCAAGGCCCACATATCCTAATACCCTGACATATTAGTCTCTAACACATCAGTTTTCCAATGACCTCGCAGGTGGCAAAATGTTGTTTTGTCCCAGTTTTGCTCGGACATGCTACTGATGATGACTTCATAAGGCCACACCATTCAGACCGGATATTTGATTCTTATGCAGTAAGTCTTCTCCATTCAATTGTATCAGTGGGAGCAATATTGCATTGTGTCTGCATTATCATAAGAACTGTATTATTTTCTATAAGAATTTTGTTTAGCTTCCTTGGTATTTACCTTGCTTAAGAAAATACTTAATTCATCATGGTACCATTTATAGCTGCATTTTAATCTGCACCACCTAGTATAAATTCTTATTGTTTTCAGATGACTAGTACCTTTAAAAAGGTGATAGTTCTTGGCTAAAACACTCAGCTCTATTTGTATAAGTGTACATTTTCATCCATCATTTAGTGACAGTTCTAACTGTATAAGGTTACTTCTATGCATTCCTGCCTGTTTTTGGAACACTATCCTATATAGTCAAACTACAATGTTATTCGACTGAAACACATCAGTTTTTTTTTAAGAACAAATTTAGTGTAGATTGCACTCTGGACACAGTAAGCAGTCAATGAAGCTTCAATTGCAACACATGTTCAACCTCTCAAGCATCAAATCTAGTTTATTATTTCCACTTTCAAAGAGACTACAAATAGTGTAATTTTGTACATGTAAAGGCATATAGGGAGAAAGTCAAGGAAGGTTATAGCATGTGGAAAATATTGATGTTGGACTAGTTAGATTAATTGTTTCTGTTTTTTTACCATCATAAGTAAAAATCATATCATCTTTAATTGACTTCTTATAATTGGCATGCAAAATGTGTCATTGCCTCATTGTCACTTGTTCACTTCCCTACCAGAGAATTGTTTAATTCTGTGATTTGCTATGCCAGATAAAGTTGACCCAAATATCTTTTCTATTTTACTTGCAGGCATCACCTGATATGTTAGCTTGTACTGTATCTTGAGCTACTGTCCTTAACATTTTACTTAATCTATAAATGTAGGGGGATAAGAATGTTATCAAATTTGATGGAGATCATAATTCCCCTCGTCCACAGTTCTACTTTGATTCTATCACCATATTTTTCCACAATGTACTCAACCCCCCAACAGATGTCTTTGATGAGCATGACTATCATGCAATGCACGAGTTCTTTGACAAGGTAGGACAAGTTTGTTTCTGCTTCTGAGGAATCTGGTTGATAAGATATTCGGCTGGTTCTGATTAGCCCATGATTGTTCCTGATACAGGATAGTTGGGACACAGTACACGAAGTAGAGTACAGCAGTTGCAATGGCACTGAACCGACTTCTGGTAATACTGAGAAATCACGAACACCTATTTTATGTTTGTTTTGTTTTTCAATTGAATTACCATTTGATGACTTTCAGTACTTGCAGCAAGTACAGAAGATGCTATCAATCAATTACGTTCAAAGAGACCTATGAGTCGGACAGAGGTCAGTGGTACTTCTGATCAACAATTAAGAGTTAGCTAAGCTCTCATCTTAGAGGGTAGACAACTAGATAAATCCCAACTCTTCATTTTTGTGTGTATTTCTTTTGTTGAGTGCAGACTTTATCTAAATCGAATTGAGATGATTTTGGTTTAATCTAATACCCATGTTTTAATGTTATGAACTGTAATTATAAGACACATTGAGGTTGAATTTTCATGTCTCTAGGCATGCCCAACACAAGCTAGTCTTGTATAGTCCATATAGGGGCTGTTTGGATCCCGGGATATCCCGGGACCCCACTCCATCCAGGTGTTTGTTTATGGATGTACGTGGGACCTCTGGATAAACTTATATTATGAAGTTTGCTATTTTTGACATTTGCATATGGAATATATTTTTCAAGTTTTAGTAAACTTAAAACATCTTAATCTTTATATTTTGTTTGCAGGTTCCTCCTGATATTTCACAAGGAAAGCAATTTGGAGAGGTATTCGCTTTGCTTATTTTCACAAATTTTCCATGCCTTATTATGGTATTTGGATTGTTGAATTTTTTGCTTGGAAGGAGCCTATTTGCGTCTCATCACTCAAGATGAATGACTTGATTCTTTTATTCTCTAATTACTATGTATAAACTTTACCAGAATAACTTCCATCATACCCATTATGAGTTCTTGGTAGTTGTTTATTTTAAAATGCCTTTGAAAGTGCGAAGTGAACATTGGTAGGCTGCCAATTTTAATGTCTACTCTACTCAAGAGATGGGTTTTAGACCCTTCCAAATGAATACTGCTTGGAGATGGCCACCAGTGGTACCAGAACTTGAACAACGCCTTACATATCACATCAATATATATTTATATTTCTTAAGTCAAAAATTTTATAATATAATTATTCTGTCTACTTCTTTTCTGCTGCTGGAAAATCTTATAGAAGTGACTTCTGAGTTCTGAGTATCATCTTCTAAGCTATTTAATACTTCCTTTTCTAATTTTTACCAGCCTAGCCACCGAGATGCAACCAAAACAGATGATGAGTATGTAGAGTATTCATTTGATGGCCTTGATGGCCTATCTGATGTACCATCCAGCATTGAAGATGAAGAAAGGGTGAGCCTGTTACTGACCATGTTTATGCTTTGTTATCCTTTTCAATGGCATTATTTGTCTACCGCAACTGGCTGGGACCAAGATGTATTTGAGATTACGCTTGGTTGCTCCCCACCTGACTTATATGGAGTACGATCAGTATTTCTTTCTTCAAGTTAGTAATTAGCTGTCTTTTCTGCAGATGCTTATGGAAGCCATCATGCAGTCTTTGAAGGAGATGGAAGTTTCACAGTCTCAAGAAGAAATGCAGCCTAACACTGCTCAGTTGCCACCTGCCCAATCAAGCACACTAACTGAAGTTTCCTCCGCAGAGTCTAGCAGACCATCTGAGGCAACAGGCAACTCTGTCTCTGCAAGCACTGATTCCGAGTCATCAGCAAGTCCAGCCAGAGCAGCTCCAATCTCATATTCCAGCCATCCAGCCAGTAAAAGGAACACTTCTGGTCATGAAAGCACATCAAACGGCAGTTGTAGCTCAGTGGATCACAGCTTATCACAGGGTGCTGACACAGAAGCAGGCACGCGAGCAAGGCTGGTTGTTGAGAAGGGCCCTACGAGCAATGTATTGGATGGATTGGCGCAAAGATGGCGTTTCAGTTTCTTCAAGAACAACCGATGAAGTCTCAAGGGTGTGGCTTTTAGAAAACTTCACACAGGTGGTCAAGTTTTTCACTGCTAATGCATTTTGTTTGTACAGAAATGTGCATAGATGTCCTCCCCCCAATTGGTTGTGTTGAAAGTTGGAATATAATCTCTTTTGCAGCTACAGTAATCCATTGATTACAATGCACAATATTTGTTTAGTACTTGTAAACAAATATTATCTATATATATATATCTGTAGAGTCACCTGAGTTTCATTTATTGTTTGATTGTTTATATTAAGCAAAAAGTGGTCACTAGTGTGTTTAGTGTTTGATGTAACTTCAGTGTCCATTTTTAGGTTGAGAGTCCAAGATCATATATTATATTATATTATTTTATTTTATTTTGACATGGGCAACAAGTATCTTTGACGGATCAGTCAAATAGAGCGTGTGAGGGTTTCATACAACCTAATTTATTTTACTATCTGAAGGTTTTACATCGCATATATTTATTTTACTGTTTAAGACTAAATTTAAACCCACATGAAGAAGATTCACGTACTACGTGGACACTTTACTGGGTAACTTATGTCCTATACCTTTATCTTGTGCAGCAAGGATTTAACCTGGGTCTATTGGGTGTTGAACCCCTTATGTAAAGGACCTATGACGCTCGGCCGAGAAGCCTTTGGCCAAATGATATACTATTATATATGGGTTAGGTTGAAAGACATTTGATTTGGTCACCCAATGCAGGACTATTAGGAATATTATATTTAATATAATATTTTCTCATATAGTGTTACGTACCCAAAATTATTTATTCATACCAATTAATATAAGTTTAATTATGTGATATTGGAAGCTAAAAAATATTAATCTATAATCTTGGTTTTTAATTAGGCAAATATTAATACCTTCCGTACATATTCTACATATTATAAAGGATTTTTATGAGAGTATGTTTGTAATTTTGTCATTTTACACGGGGATATATATAAAAATTTTATGTTGGGGCCCACACAGTCAAATAGCCTACTTTACCCAACGAGAGGACACGTGTTGGAGTAGCGTGCAAACATATTAAAAACAAAAGCAACCACCATCGCATCACCTCCCCGCTAAAAACCCCTCCAACCTCCATGGATGCTCCTCGCCCTCTCCTCAGCCCATCGCCATCCATGGCCTCCTCTCTGATCTCCATCTTTCAATTTCTTGTTCTCATTGGGCCATATATGCCCCATACCATATATATATATATATATACATATATACGGGGTTGATATTATGCGGCCGACTTTATCACTGTGCAAGTGCGGTCGTCTCATTTTGATCCACTTACACGGTATTTTGAAGAAATTTAACAGTATGGATGGAAAGAACATCGAAAAATAAACTAGCACGTCAATTTTCATACAATTTGGGAACGTGTAGAGTCTTCATGTTAAATGGTGAAATTTTGAACCGATAAGATTTTTATAAATTTTCACTCATTAAGATGAAGCCCTACAAGTTCCCAAATTGTATGAAAATTAACATGTTAGCTTATTTTTCGATGTTCTTTCCATCCATACGGTTGAAAATCCTTAAAACACTGTACAAGTGGCCAAATGGGATATGACCTTACTTGCACAATAATCCGGCCGGCCTTATAATATCATCTCCGATAATATATATATATATATATATATATATATATATATATATATATATAGTCCTGAACTATGGGTCGGCAGCAATACTAGATAGTATCAGTGTCACGCCCCGAACCCGGCCCGGGCACGTGGACAGATCGGCCGTACCCAAACAGGGACGAGTCCCCATCCAGGCACAAGGCCTCAGAGATCCTGTACAAATAATAAATATCCAGAGATATATAAAACAACGGAATTGATATTAGAAAGGAGAATGGAGTTTACACAACTCCATACAAATACAATACTAGGGTCTATACGACCCTACAAGGATCCATCCAAGTTACCACTAATAGTCCATACAAGAAAGAAATGCAAGTCTCACATACACACAAATGAAAAGAGGTGCGCAGATCTCAAGATAAAATAAGCAAGTCCGAGTCAGCTACTCGGAAAATCCCCGTCTTCTGAATCTACTCCTCGTCATCACCTGAGAAAAACATCAATCAAATGTGTGAGCCAAAGAAAAAGCTCAGTAGGATCGCTAGAAAAGCAATAAAGGTGGCGAAAGCCATAAACAAAGATCAGAATAAGGTAAGAATAAATGTGCAAGTGAAATTAAACCACAAGCAAATAGTAAGTCTCAGGAATGTGAATAAATCCACAGTGTACTCAATCTCCTGGCATATACGATACTATGATACCTCCAGTATCATATGATATCCTCCAGATATCATCTCCGGTCTACGTCGGATAGCGCTATATCAATCATGTGCACATGGTCAGAAAATATACACTCTCTGACTGAGTCTCCGTCCGATGTATCATGCCTATCAAGAGATTGCTAGTACGAATTCCTAACAACAGGTATATCTATATATTCAAGGCAACAACATCTCGAATATATAAAAATTAATGACCTCATCGAGATCGGAAGCCAATACGTATTTAAGGAGCGACTCAACTCAAATACGTATATAAAAGCATGAAAACAAATATCTCCTCGAGACGTAAAGCCAACACATATGAGGATACTCAACTCGAATATGTATTGGAAACGTCTCAAGGAAATAAGAGCACAAAATCAAAAGCGAGGTAGGAGGAAGGAATACTCACAACCCCCGTGTGAGAGCCTACCTGGCTAGAAGCAAATCACTGATCCTCGTCGCGTCTCACGCGTCCGACTCGGGATGTAGTAAAGATTGAAACCCTCAGTTTCAATACACATAACTACTTCATATCTAAATATGAATATGAAAGTCGTATTTTTATCTACGTGGTTTATATGCTTAATAAGGAGCCTGTAAACGACCACTTAATAGAATACGAAGTATTTTTCTTTGTTAGCACAAAGAACGGAATTGAACTCCTTTAGAGTTCTCTAATATGTTTAAGATCCCTCTCTTGGCATCATTTCACTAAGCATGATTTCTACGTCCTCAAATGGATAGCAATACGAAGCTATAAATTTACACATAATACGAGATGTATTCATCTCCATCCTTAGCATAGAAGAAGGCTCTAACATGCTCCTTAAGAGGAATCAATTGCTATATAATTCATGAAAAATAAAGCATATATTTTCGAAGAAATTTGGGAGCATCTCCTCTATTTCTAGAGCCCCGAAAATATACAAACATTCTCCATAATCTATCCATTACACATGGATTTTATAAATCATACATAACCAAGCATATCACATTAATACATGTACATCATACATTTTAATTTCCTACTCAAAAGCCCCCTTTTAACAACCCCAAAAATCTCATGGCTCAAACAATATTAATCAACCCTTCTGTAATCCTAATCAATTAAGGTAATGGTTCCAAATCAAACCCCAAGCTCTCTTATTCCAAGAATTAAGCTCACCGACGACTAGAGAGGGGCTGGTGCACAGTCCTCGCCGGAGAAACTTGTAAGAGAGGCTGGCGGGACAGGAGGGCAGCCAATGGCAGCGACGTGGCCGGATATGGTGGTCACGGGCGGCGTGGCGTCAGGGGCGGTAGCGCCCTAGCGGCGTAACACCCTAATCCTTTCTAGGACCGGGTATGTCGCGACCCGTCGAGGTGAACCACGGCCTAAAGAACATATATAAGCATAAATAACTCATAATCAAACTAACATTAAGGAAATATAAATTTGAGTACAACATTATAACAACCCAGCATGTTTTAAAACCTGCACAAGTCTAGATGGGAGTTCCACGGACTCCCCAAATAAAACATCATAAAATCAAATAATAAAGCGGGCGGTGGTGAGGAAGCGGGATTCATCCCTAACTTTACTCTAAAGCGGGGCCATAACCCTACTTACTGCAACGAAAATAACTTGCAAGGTAGGCTCACAGGGAGCTCGGTGAGGTACTAACTTAGTATAAGGGAATAACAACTGTATACTTTCAAATTGAGACAATACAAATATGAAAGTGAAATACCAAAGCGGATAACATTTAAAAATATGTGCAGCTGACATCGATCGTAGTCAAGTCATGGTAATATTCCTTTGAAATCATATGATATGCACTTATGCATTTCTTTAATCTTTATCATCATGAGCGGAAATAGAATTCCACCGCGGGTCAAGGTCCTCCCAAGTTGGACCCGTATCGACAACCAAGTAGGGGTGACAAGCTATGGAAACAACTCCTGCGTCACGGACATAGATCAATTCCACACAAGTCGAGGTCCTCCCGAGGTTGGACGTATCCAGTATCAACAACCATTGGGGTGACAAGCTATGGAATTGATTTCTCATTATCTATCGTATTAGTGTCATCTACGCCTCTACTTTTCATCTGTGGCTGAGTGGGAATGAACCCAATCAATCAGTATCTCTCGGTTGGATCAGCTTTCACATGGTAGTGAGCTATCTTACTGAGTATATCATTATACTAGACACTCGAAGAAGTCACGGAAAGGGGTTTTATTTTCTTGAAATCGGAAGAATTGAAAGCAGGATAGTTGGATAGTTAAAGAAAATGAGTTATATAAACCACCCGCTTTACCCTAATCAGCTACTTTCTGGCTCTATCGTGAAGCCACGTCTGGCGCTAAACATGTATTCAAGTAAGATACAGCGTACTAATATGTCTATCATGACAATATATATAAAATGTACAATGTTTCTACATGCTTTTCATGAACATGAATTCAAACTTCGAATAAATCGGTAATCATGCTTGAAAACTGAAAAGCATTTCATAAAATCATAACGATTTCATAACATGAAATCCCAAAGATCAATACGACCAAAATACAATAAAATGCGAAAATTTACAGTTGTATTCCCTCACCTTAGTATAGTAGATCCCTAGGCTTGGTAGGGCTCTTCGACAGCGGTGACCTGACCTTTGCCCCTTTCTTGTCCTAGAGATCAAAATACGGCTTTCTTTAGAAATACGGAAACCGTATTCTCATTCCAAAAATTTACTTCACATAATATAATACGATAGGCCCTATTAAATACATCTAAAGCATGATTTCCCTTAATACGATTTCGTATTTATAAAGAATGAAAAAAAAATACGGATTTGTTTTCCATTAGAGATTTAGCATAGTCCGCTTGGACCCTTCATAACTTCCGATCCGGAAGCCTGATCGGGTCGATCAAGTATTCGTTATGAAGGTCTCTCGATGACCTTTCTAACGATCTAAAATACTCCCCGATCGGGGAAGCAATCGAGGGCTGAATTCCTCCCGAAAAGGGACAGCCCGGCATAAGATCTAACTAAATTTCGGCAGAGTCTCCTCTGTTTTTAGGGCCCGAATTTAGTACAAACATACATCAATACATGACAATTTTTAACTAAAAACTGAACCATTCACAGCTTCAAACCATTCAGTCTAACATTCACACCATTACCCCTAAATCCATTCGATTAATCTCATGATTACCCTCCAATCTCCATGATATACTCAAGCCCTTTGTACCTTGATTCACTGGGCGTTAGCTACCCGTCGAAGGGGGTAGCCTTGTTAAATGCGTCGGTGGGAAGATGCACAAAAAGGTGGCCAGCGTTGAGTCGTGGGGCCCGGCTCACGGTGAGCACGAAGTTGTGTAAAGCGCTGGCGTTCGAGGGTGGTGAAACGGCCCGCTAGGGCTTCGATAAGCGCCGAGAAACGAGGGAGGCGGAGAAGGAGGCGGCGCACGTCGCCGAGAGAGAGGCCGAGAGCAAAGGTCTTTGCCGTCGCCCGACCTTGAGTGGCCGTGATCTTGGTCGAGGGTGGAGGCTGTAGCGTGAGCAGGTAAGGGAAACAAAGAAAGGAAGAAGGCGTGAGGGAGAAGAGTTAATGAACCTTCTCCTTCTCTCTCCCTTTTTCCTCTTATAATCCACCTAAACCTTTAACAAAGTAATAATATTTTAATTAAAGTAAATTATTTCCAATGCATTATGGCGGGTCTTTTTTAACTGTGTTAACACGGGCGACAACTAAACATCGACCAGATCCGTATTTCACGGGTCTACAGTATTAGTTTAATATTTTATGATTTTATTATTTAAATCCTTCTTTACATCTCTTCATGGGTCACGGACCCTACTGTAACCTCACGGGTCGCACTACGCACCCGACCCAGATCCTAGTCTCCCGGCTTTTGACCCGTCCTTTATACTTTACCGGGACTCGCATTTTTTTTTGTCCCATATTCCCAACCAATTAATTGAGATTAATTAACTGTAATTAAATCCTCCCTAATTAATCACCCGTAATTAATCTATCTAGTCTATCTCCTTCTATTCCATGTCCAATTTGCCCTGGCCCAATACGGCCTTCTCAGCCCAAGTTATTGCGAGTTTGGACTTTAGTTTCCTAAATTCTTGATTTTTCCTTAATTAAGTTTGTTAAAATAATTAATCTAGTTTACGTGTTAATTAATCCCTTGGTTTTCTCCAGAAAATAATTTATTAAATCTTGAAAATTTTCAGGGCATTATAAGCGGTACTATCTGCGTGGCGGCTGGCCAGTGTATTTCTTGAGGTTCTGGCCGAAGAGCGAGCCGAGGCGTCCGAGGCGCGGCTGGGGAGTTGCTTAGTGCCGTGGGATCCCGAGGCAAGCGGGTTGCGAGCAGCCTTGCGGCCTGTGGCTTCTTGGCGACTAGCGTGGTGAAGGATGAGTAGGCGGTGCTTGGACGGCGCGGTTGGGATGCTGCGATCAATCGAAGGAGTGAAGCTTCCCCTTTGTCTTAGATCTGAAATTCAGATCGAGAGAGAGGGAGAGAGATGAAAATCATTCTCTCACTCCTTTGTGTTATATAATAACATAACATTTTTTTTTTCTTTTCTTTTCTTTTATTATTTATTTTACTTTTCTTCTCCTTTAAATCACATGCATACTATTTACTCACATGGTTACTGTTCAATCACGAGTAAGTGAATTATTTTTTGTCGGGGTCCACTGTGATAATTCTCTCGTCCTCATGTTCGACCCAGATCCACGAATCTCGGGTCAATGGTCCCGATGTACGGGTACCTTTGTAATGTCACGGGTCTCTCGTCGCACTGCATCCGAGAATATCGGCTTTTAGTCAAATCCTTCATCACGGGCATACTGTGGTATCACGGGGTTGTCTCAGTCCCCGACCAGATCCACCTTTCATGAGATTTGAATTTATGTTTATATTCTATTCTCAATAATTAATCTGGATTAATTAACATATAATTAACCTGGATTAATTAGACCTTTATGATTTCTCCAAAAAAAATTCCACTGCTTGCCATATAAAATTGCTATTTAGTAATTAGGGGAAATAAATCTTTATTTATTTTGCGGCGGGTTTTACAATCAGAGCTCTCTCTCTCTCTCTCTCTCTCTCTCTCTCTCTCTCTCTCTCTATATATATATATATATATATATATATATATATATATATATATATATATATAATCAGGCCGGTCGGATGTTCGACCGCCTGATTGTATCATATATATTATATGATAATATATATATATATATATATATATATATATATATATATATATATATATATATATATATATATATATATATATATATATATATATATAGTATTTTATATTAACTATATATATCCAAATGTATTTATTTATATATTTTTTATAATTATTAGATATGTATAGGTAGTTATTATATATATATATATATATAGATATATATGTATTCTAATGATGAGATAATTTAATAACTACCTATCCATATCTAATAATTATAGAAAATATATAAATAAATACATTTGGATATATATAATTAATATAAAATATTTTATATATATATATATGAGATAGTGTGAGGCCGATCAGATCATTATGCAGATCCGGTCGCGTCCCATTTTAACACTTGGAGCATGTTTGAAGGATTTCCAACCGTATGAATGGAAAGATCATCGAAAAATAAGCTAGCATGTCCATTTTCATATAATTTAGGGATCGTTTGGTCCTCCCACTTATATGTTAGCTCAGAAATCGGTTTTGATCCCAATTCTTCACTAACGGTTGAATTTGTTTATATTGCGGAACAAGATCAATAGGAAAGAGAAATCAAAATCAAGCCAAAAGGAAAAGACACCATAATTTACATGGAAAACGCACCCCGAGAAAATGGGGAAAAATCACGGCGCTCTGCGATGAGAGCAAATCCACTATATGTTTCTTAATTATAAAGATTTGGGAATTTTAGGGAAAAAGATGAGACGATTCAAATGAAGGAGAGAGAGATCTGAGAAAAATGGGCTTGGCTCATGTGCTCTGAATTCGGAATCCCTCAAATGATCCTCTCTTCTCCCTTTTATAGGCTTTGGTTCCTTGAGACTTGGCTCTCAAGCTTCTATCCACTTGGCCACTTGCGTGCCAGCTAGGTTCTAGATCCCAGTAAGGCTGTCAGCCAGATGTCAGCTAGGTTGCCAACCGAGTGCCAACTGGGGACTCTTCTAGAATACCAACTGAGCTTCTAGAGTCTTCTCGAAGTTCTTCCCTTATAGGTGGCCATGTATTGGGTTGGAACGTTGTGAACCCACCCGAGTTTGGATCTGATTAGGGTGTTTTGGATCCAAGTAGAGGATGGTCTACAACCCTTCCACATAGTTGGTTGGATGAAGGTCATGTGTCTTCCCACTTTTACCCCTATCATTAGTCCCTCCCAAGTATGCTTGCGTTGAGGCTGAGTGATGAGTGTTTGGTTATTGGTCGGCTCAGAAAGCTAAGCATATGGTCGAGTGGGCGAGCTGTTTATATGAGCATTGAACTTCATTCTAGCTCTCCCAATTTGCGTCGAGGGGTTCAATGGTCATTTTTGAGATGGGGTAGAACAAGTGTGCTCTGAGCGTAGGGCTTTGCTCTCGAGTCTTAGTTGTTTAAGTTGACTACCTCACTGTCCTCCCACAAGTAGAATATAGAGGGTTTGAAGCATTGTTGAAATAGATTCCTAATGGTTTATCCACATTTATCAAAAATATGTTATTAATTGTCTACAAATGAATATTCTAAAATTATAAATATGAAAACCATTTAAAACTTTGAAGTAATTGCTCTACGTCAAATTAATATGAAGATTATAACCACATTAAATTCAAAATCATCCGCCATATATAATTAATACATCACTACCACTACTATTATATATACATACACACCCTCTCTTGTGTTATATATCATCCTCCCCAAGCTCCTCAATGGCACAAACAAGCCATCTCTTGCTTCTCAACACAACACTTCTTACTCTTCTCTTCCTTCTCCCCATCTCCCAAGCTACCAACACAACCCTCCCTTCCCAAAAAGGCTTTAGCATACAATTACTCTACAGAGACGCTGTCCAAAACCCTACCTTATTCGCCAACCTCACCACCACCCAGTGTTTTCTCAGGCAACTAAAGTCCACAAAATCCTACATTCATGTGTTGACCTCAAGAATCATCAAAGGATACAACACTACTGCCATTAGCTCTCCACTCTATTCAACACCAATGCACTTCATGGCAGTTGTCAGCATTGGCACTCATGGTGGCCAACAGACCTATCCGCTACTGTTAGACACCGGCGCTGGCCTTACTTGGACACAATGCGTCTCATGTTCTCCTTGTTTCCCACAACATCAACCCCTTTTCGATCCCCGACGATCCCCCACCTATCGATCCCTCCCCAGTAATGACCCTAAATGCAGAGAGCCATTTTATCACCAAGGTGATAAGTGCATGTATAACATTCAGTATTTAGACCAAAAATCTGTGGCCGGCGTTGTCTCAACTGATACCATCACCTTCTTGAACGGTGCCTACCAGAACTTAGTCTTTGGATGCACATATAGCAGTCGTATGGGTACCTTCGGACCAGCAGGTGTCATGGGGATGGACCGCAGTGCACAATCATTGGCAGTGCAACTGGCTAGTGTCACAAATGGTCGTTTCTCACACTGTTTCTTTCGTCCTGATGCCGCAGAATTTGGCTACTTGAGGTTCGGGAATGACATAGTGATGCAAAATCCAGTGTCTCGCACTCGGTTCGCCAATGTCCCCAGTCAAGAAAGGTATTTCAACCTTAACTTGGAGGGCATTACTGTACAATCCCGGAGACTGAGGATAAACCAGAGGATGTTCGGGCATGTGATGATCGACAGTGGCTGCACCGCTTCTTTACTCATCAGGCCGGTGTATGCTATTGTACGACAAGAATTAGTGACTCTGTTCAATTCTATTGGTATGCATCCCGTTGATAGTGGAACGCATCCATGGCCATTTGATCTATGCTATAGATTGCCACAACATGTTGACAGGATTTTGCCAAAGATGATTTGGCATTTGAGAGGTGCTGACCTTGTCATCCTTTCATCGGAACTTTTCATCATTGATGAGGAGAGTGATGTCGTCTGCTTCGCTATGATGCCAAGTGATCATCTAACAGTCTTGGGACTTTACCAACAATACTATACTAGGTTCACCTTTGATCTTACCAATAATGAGCTGTTGTTTAATCGTGAAGATTGTACTCATGATCGACATGCCCATTGAGTTATCATAATTTCCATCTTCGAAATAAAGTCTTGTTTAAAATGGGATAGGGATATCGACAACCTCTTGGTTTATTGGCACCGGGTTCTCTTGCCAAGAGGTGGGCCTCGATCTTCATGGATAAGTCCCGGGATCGAGCCCCTCTTCTTGCAAGGTGTGAGTGGGGGTGGCGTGGCTTTTGGCGCCTTTATCAAAAAAAATAAAATGGGATAAGGATATTATACAATGGAAGGTGTTACAAACTTGAATTCAATTGTAGCTGGCATTTGAACTCAGCTTGAATTCAAATGTTCGATTCAAGTTCAAATAAATTTAGCATAAAATCGTTGGATTTCTATTTTATACAAATGTAACGATTGAGCTTCATGCGATCTCGCATTCATAACCACCAAAATGGTCAGGGAACGAATTTTCAAAATCATTTCAAGAAGAAAAAGAAAAATTTAGCATAAAATGGTTGGATTTCTATTTTCTTGTATCGAGGCTTAAGCTCGTGGGTTCCTTGGTTCCAGTCAAGAAGGTGGGGGTCGACGGGGGAGGAGGGAGAAGAGGTGGGGGGCGGCGGCCCGCGGGGTGGAGGGAGGGAAGGTTGGGGGTTGCGGGGAGGTGGGAGACTATAGGATTAAGGTTTTTTTAATTACATTTTTTTTAAAAAAAATTAATTATATTATTTTAAAACAATTAATTATGTTTTTCTTTGAAAAATAATTATGTTTTGTCACGTGGAGCCACATCAGCTGAAATACCAATTTTACTTTTGCCTCGTAAAGTGTATTCGACGGTGTTGACGATTTTTTCTTTTTTTATTAATCGGTGAAATCACGCTGTTTTTAGTTTTGGATCTTCCAAATCATTCCCGCAGTAGATCCGGACCGATTTTTTTCTGATCCTTCGATAAAAAGATTCATTCTCTTCATAAAAAAGAGGAGGTAGAACCAATAAAGATATGTTTTTTGAGAAAAATAAAACCACATTCCATGTTTTGCAAATCATTCATCGTATAGGTTTTTTTAAAATTTTTTCTATATTTAATGCAATATTTTCTCATATATTGTTACGTACCCAAAATTATTTATTCATACCAATTTATATATGTTTAACTATGTGATATGGGACTCTCAGGAATATTAATCTAAAATTAGATAAATCACTATTTATCTTTTGAATAGTGAATTTATTGCCAATTGGTCCTTGGGTAGGGGTGTTTGGGGATCTAAATGAAATAGTATTTTGGGTGGGATGGGGAAAAAGGTGAATAGGGTTGTAATAGTGTCAGGGACTATTTGATAATTTCTCCATCTAAAATCTTGATTTATAATTAGGCCAATATTAATACGTTCCGTACATATTCCACATATTATAAAGGATATTTTATCCGAGTATGTTTGTAATTTTGTCGTTTTACACGGGGATATATATAAAAATTTTATGTTGGGGCCCACACTGTCAAATAGCCAACTTTACCCAAACGAGAGGACACCTGTTGGAGTAGCGTGCAAACATATTAAAAACAAAAGCAACCACCATCGCATCACCTCCCCGCTAAAAACCCCGCCAACCTCCATGGATGCTCCTCGCCCTCTCCTCAGCTCCATCGCCATCCATGGCCTCCTCTCTGATCTCCATCTTTCCATTTCTTCTTCTTCTTCTCCTTCTTCTTCTCCCCCACTCACACTCCATCGACTTCAACTACCCCGCCGTCTTCAACTTCGGTGACTCCAACTCCGACACTGGCGTCCGCGTGGCCGCGGGACTTGAGGAAATTAACCCTCCCTACGGCGAGACCTACTTCCTCCGCCCCTCCGGCCGCTTCTCTGATGGCCGCCTCATCATCGACTTCCTCAGTAAGACTGTAACCCTCGCTCTTTCTTGGGATTTCTCTGTGAGCTGACTGGTTCTTTGTTCTCTTTTAACATTTTGTGGTTAGATTTTAGGTTTTTGGTTGTTTTTAATGGCGATTTCATGGTGATAATGGTGCGGTTGATTTTGACCTTGTATCGTGCTGGGTGTTGCGAGTTTGGCATGAATTTGGTTTTGGTTCTTGCTTCGGATTTTTCTACTTTTATTTGGATATTTTATCTTCTCTCGTTGGTAACGTTGGTTGATGGCTAACTTGGATTGCAAGATTGTGGTAGTTGATATGGTAGGTGGAAGAGTAGTTTTCCTTGTTTGTTGTACATTGTGCTGGTGCTGAAGAAAATGGAAGTTGTTTCTCCTCCAAGTCCTCACTTCTATCTATCAGAATGCTAACCATCTTTTGGTCATTTTATGCTCAGGCTCATATCTTTGATCATGAGTTTAATATTATTTATTTGAAGAAAAAGTATTTGATAGCATCTTTGTAGCAGCAATATTATCACTGTCATCTCATACTTTTCTTGAGTCAATCTTATATGTTATTGAATAATAGCATCATGAAAGTATCCATCCCCCCAGTAGTTTAATTGAGAGATAGTGAAACTTTGTATTCACATAAAGCAAATTGAAGTCCCTGTGTGCTGCTTGACCTGGCTCTGCAGAGAACTTTAGACCCAGTGATGGAAGAACCTTTAATACCCTAATTACCTGTTACCTATAATATTAATCATTTTATTTTTTTTTTATAATTTCTGTTGGGACCGGGGGCACCCCACATTCCACACCAGCAACGATATTGTCCGCTTTGGGCCTGAGCCTTCACGGTTTTATTTTTCGTTTCACCAAAAAGGCCTCGTTGCTATGAAATGTGTTCAACCACTTATATGCCCCTCTACTTTTCTCTCATCATCCGACGTGGAACTTTAGTTTGCCTCCCAACAATTTCTAATTTCTTTTTATCTATTTAGGGAATTACATTTGTAATGTGCTTTTTTTTTCTATTAAGGACCAGTCTATTTTAGTTAATAGAACAATATTTTAGTTAATAGAATAAGTTCACAGGTAAAGGTTATAGGTAAGGTACAGCCATATAGGTAAATATTGGTTTTTATGCATGCCATTACTGAAATTTTGTCATTCCAATGAGGTATTTATCTAAGTACATTGGCGGTTGCATAAATATTGTTGGCAATTATACCAGCATTGCAGCCCCCATGATGGATCCAGTGTTTGGTTAAGCCATTGAAAGACTTGTTCTCTTTCAGATATTAGCAACTGTCTACTTAATTGTGTTAACAGTTTATATAACAAACTGTTATGTGCAGTGGATGATATGGATATGCCATTTCTTAGTGCCTACTTGGATTCTGTTGGTGCGCCATCTTTCCAAAAAGGGTGCAACTTTGCTGCGGCTGGTTCTACAATACTTCCTGCAACACCAACATCTGTCAGTCCATTCTCCTTTGGGATTCAAATCGCTCAGTTTTTTCGATTCAAAGCTCGTGTTACTGAATTGCTTGCTAAAGGTATATCCTCTTTTAGAGATTATCCAACTACTAGGCCCATCAACATGTTCTTGAAAAAACGTGAGATTTCTGGAAAATTGTTTAAAGATTTGGATGATTCATTCTCTCATAAAACCTGTCCTGTCCTAAAATGTGTGGACCATGATTTACTGTGAATCTGTGCCCAGACTCATCAATATATATATCAAGTCTTGCAATTTAGCTTTTTCATACAACACAAACCGTTTTGTGCGTCTACTGTCAAAATTTCCCTAACAGTATTTGTAGTATTGATGCATTATACCTAATTTGTCCAGTAGTAATGCACTAACATGTTATTTTGTAATAAATGGTAGAGTGCCAGAAACAATCATAGAGTGAAATATAATTTTTAAGTGACACTAAAATGTCTTGTAAATCTAAAGAATCTTCTTGCATAAGTCCTAGCTCTTATTCAAATGTCAATTTGGTTGAAAACTTTAAATTGCTGAAGTGCAACTTCGATGTCTGACTGACTTGGTGTATGTCACAAGGTCAAAAAGATTGCCTAGCATTTTGAATATTATTTGTTATAGAAAATCAGGAGTGGCCTTCTTGTGTGTATTCCTATATCAATTAAAATGTGGTGTATGACAAATATTCTTCCTATCTTGCAGGAAACAAATTCAAGAAATACATACCTCAGCTAGATTTTTTTGCCCGGGCTCTTTACATGTTCGATATAGGTCAGAATGATCTAGCTGGTGCTTTTTACTCTAAAACAGAGGACCAAGTTATCGCATCTATCCCAATAATTTTGTTGGAATTTGAAACTGGAATAAGGGTCAGTGAATTTTTTTTTGAACTTAGCTCTCATTTGGTCATCTATACTTGTTTTTTGTTTTCATCCTTGAGAATCTTTTATTGTTGTCTTAATTAACTTCAATGACCTGATATCAATTTGAATTGCAATTCTGGCGTTGATCATACATTAGATGCAAGAATTTGGCTGATCCAGGTGCTGCAAAATAACCTATCTTTATTTTCTTGCAGCTCACATTTGACAAATCCAGCTATAAACAGTGTACCTTTATTTTTATTTATTTTTTAATCCTAAGAATCCATCAACCACTAGTCATTTTCTATAACAAATGATTGGCTTCTATATCTTTGTGGTGAATTTTTCTAGCTTGTTCTTCTGCCGTGAGTTTTTGGAGCTCATCATTATTAGTTAATTGGTTGTCTTATTTATACAGTTCTTACAATTTGAAGTTCAAAAATTCCAGAGACTTACTTCCACCTTTTCTCTATTTCCAGAAATTATATGATCAAGGTGCAAGGAGATTCTGGATTCACAATACTGGCCCTCTTGGATGCTTAGCTCAAAATATAGTTTTCTTTGGTAAAGATCCATCAAAGCTTGATGAGCTTGGCTGTGTGAGCTCTCACAATCGAGCTGCCAAGCTTTTCAATTTGCAGCTTCACGCACTGTGTACAAAATTGCAGGCTGAATTTTCAGATGCGAGTGTCACATATGTGGACGTTTACGCCATAAAATCTAATCTAATTTCAAATTATTCTCGATACGGTAGGCACATCAAAGCCTTTTTCTTCCTTTAACTTGATACATTCATGACCTCTATTCTCTGATTTGATTGATACATTTAGCATTTACACTTCCATGCTTTTAAGATCTACACATGTTCTGAGAAGAAAGATGACTTGTATTTCAACTTCTTATATGGTATTGTTAGGATTCAAGCAAGCATCCAATGGCAACATGAACCATAAACCCTAAACCTAATCTGTTATTAGATTGATACATTTAGCATCTGCTCTTTCATGCGTTTAAGAACTACAAATCTTTTTTGAAAGAAAGACTACTCATATCTTAACTCTTCTTGATGTGTGGTGTGTTCTACTTAGGATTCGAGCATCCGATAGCAGCATGCTGTGGTTATGGCGGCCCGCCCTTAAACTATGACAGCCGGGTGCCATGTGGACAAACAAAGACTCTCAATGGTAGCACAGTAACAGCAAATGGATGCAATGACACTACAGAGTACATCAACTGGGATGGAATTCATTACACAGAAGCTGCAAATCTACATGTCTCATCTCAAATACTCACTGGGAAATACTCAGATCCACCCTTTGCAGACAAGATGCCATTTCTTCTCAAGCTCAAGTTTTAACCAATCATTTGTTTGATGTATGAGTATAAACTATATTGTTACTTCAATCCTTCTATTCAAACTAACTGTTGAAACTAATAAATAAATCCTATTTAGATAAATCCCTTCTCTTGATTGGCCTGTTCTATCTTGACAGGTTTCCATGAGAGGAGATTGGTTGCCAGTCTTGAGCATAAGTTACCAGTTACCAGTGTAGTCATTATCTATTATCACGTATTTTAATGCTTAAACATCTGTTTCTAAATATTAGCTCTAATATACACCACTTTTAATATAACACAATTTTAAACCTGACCCCAACCAACCCATCTAACACAATTTTATTAATATAAACTTATAGTTATAAATTTTTAAGTTGTTAAATATCTTTCAAGGTTTTCATTTTTAATTGATTATTACAAAGTCTAAAAAAATATTTTATTAGTTTTTTTTAAAGGTGGATAAATCACATTTTTATTAATAATATGAAAAGTCTATTACAATTGATACGGTAGGGGAAAGAAAGCGATACAATATTCAATTAGATGTCGCTTTCTTGGTTGAGTTAGTGATATCTCAGGTCTTTTCTCGAACTGTTGTTCCCGTGTCATCTTCGAAGGTCTTATCACCCTCATCAACTCGTCCTGGTGTGTTGTTAATAAATTTAAGGCTTATTTTCACCAGACTTTACGCCCTTCGAGTGATGATCCCATGAGACCGGTCCCATGGTGGAACTGAAACGTGGCAACATCACAGTGGTGGTCTTGCCTCGGGATATGTTCTCTGGTTTAAGTTCAATGCAAGCTCACCGTTGTGACGTTGCCAAATCTCGGTTCCACCATGGGACCGGTCCCATGAGATCACCACTCTATGGGCCACATATTTACACCCAATTTGATTTCATCTAATTAATAATTTAATATAGATTGAGATCGAGTCCAATAGGTTGGTTGGGTTAAAGGCCCTTTGAACAGTAATCATAGTGGGACCCAAATCTGATCAACCCCTTGCCAAGGGCTTCGCATCCGATGCCCTCGCAAGCTCACTTTTGCTTTATAGAGTTTTTTTTTTGTTTTTTTTTTTTTTGGCATATAAACTCTTCAACATAGCTGATCTTGTATAATAATAAACCCAGTATTTGAAAAATTAGACTCTATTCTAACAATTAGCATTTGAAAGTTAAAAATATATATTATATTTATCATTATCAAAATAAGGCAAGAACTAAGAAGTGGAGACTTCATAATTTTTATAATAAATTCTATTGAACTTTTTTTTCAAATCACCTAAATAAAAAATTATCTCAATACCATGGCACTGATTCTCAAATTTGCTAAAATGTATTTATATATATATATACACATATATAATAATATATAATTATGATGATTTGAGGAGTTGAGAGGAGATTGTAAATTCACGGTTGTTCGAAAATGAATATAAATTCTACATAAAAAATGTTTAAATTCAATGTTATCAATAAATAATAATCTGTAAAAACTATTTTGAAAACAAAAATAAGGTAAAAAAATATTGTTATGCTGCTCATCTAATTCCAAGATTTATCCATATATATATTTTTTAAACTTTATTCAAACAATATTTGTGAATATTTTTTTTTTTGAAAAATCAATAATAATTTTATCCTGCATTATTTATTATTAATATTCCAAACACATCCAAGGGGTTTTCTGCAATTATGTTCTCTTAAAAACTCTTTCGTGTTTCGCCCTTCGTTCGATCGATATCTCCCTCTCCCTCTCTCTCTGTTGATTTCCTCATGAGGGAGCTTTGCTCTTCTTAGTTTGGTGCGAGTGATTTTGCTGTAGTTTTTGATGATGATTCCTTGGGGAGGGGTGGGTTGCTGTCTCAGTGCCGCTGCTCTCTATCTATTGGGGAGGAGTAGTGGAAGGTTTGGTTCGGATTGGACGCATTATGTTGTTTTTATTTTTTATTTTTATTATTATTTCTTTGGTTTGATTTGTTGAGTTTTGATCTGTATTTAGGGATGCCGATGCTCTCAAGTCAGTTTCCAGGGTTAACCAATTGAAGGATTTGGGTATGTGGTTGTGAATTCTTGATGTTTCTTGATTTCTCCGCTTCCTGGATTTTTGTTGAAGAGATTCTTTGTGTTTGAGTTTTATAAGTACTTCTAATTAACAGGATCAGGTTGAAGATTTCTAAAAATTGTTTTGTGTAACATTCTAGAGCTGAAAAATTGGGTTGGCTTACATCCACTAGTATACCTTGTTGGTTTGATAGGGGTCTGGAATGATACGCTGCTTCATTTTCTATTCCAAAATCTAGAATCAAATTTGGAGTTTCACAAATTTCAGATTCATAAGAATTAAGACATTTACATAAAATATTATCTTTCATTTCCGCAGCACGTCTAACTCATAGTCACAAAATATATTTTTGGTGTACTCTTCATGCTATTCTTGCTGCATGTTTTCAACGTTGTGATTCATTAATGCGAAGGATGTTGCTTTAGGAGTAGTGTCTTCAGACTCTTGCATCACCTTACTAGTGACCAAAATACGAAACATGAGTATGTGGTCTTATTTTTTGTCATTCTCCTGCAGCAAATCTCCTGGATACTGCCTGCAAAGTTTTTCCTCTGGTTGTAAGTATTTCTGGACGAGTTGGCTCAGATACACCCATCAGCTGTGAACATAGTGGTTTGAGAGGTGTGATAGTTGAGGAGACGGTAACTTTTTTCTCGTGTCTTGTTCCTAGATAACAAAAGCACTTCATTCAAAGAATAATATGACTTCTTTAATGAAAAGAAAATCCGAACATTATGTTCAAACTTCAAACATTATCTTTCAGGCAGAACAACACTTTCTTAAGCATAATGATGCCGGTTCATGGATACAAGATTCTGCATTGATGCTTTCCATGAGTAGAGAAGTTCCTTGGTACCTAGTAAGTAGTTTTCATGATTTTCTCCTTCAAAATTGAACTTTGATATTGTTGCTTGTATGAATTAAATTTCATGGAGTAAGCATCTCTATGGAAACTTATTTTTAGAAGTTGAAATACTCCTAGTACAGGGTTGGATTCTTTTGGTCCAATTAAATATGACGGTATCATCAATATCACTATAGAGAATAGCTTTTTAATTTGAAATGTTTTGGTTCTGTGTTACTCTTGAGACTTGATGTATGATGATGTCATGTTGCCATAAGGTTATTCTATGGTTAAAATAATTTGAAGTTAGAAGCATTCCATTTTTACCAAGTATGGGTTCAACCGTGTAGGTTTAATGTCATTGTATACTAGTTGTGCCTTTACATAAATTTTCATTTTCCTAGAGCCTTTTCTTCTGTCAAACCCACATTTGGAGCCTTAAATTTGCCATATCCTAATTATATGGATGAAGATATTGTCCTATGGATTTTAGTTTCATGCATGTAAGTGATGTAAAGATACTTAGAGAACTCTTGTTAACTACAGCTCTATTCTTCCTTTAGGAGCAGCCAGATATGATATGGTCATTCAAGTTGGGACTGTAATGGATGTTAACAGTCAACTTTGTGAAGTTAACAGGCCACCAAACTATTTTACTTTCTTCTTTAGAACCTTCTTGTAGCTAAGCTGTAAATTAGTGAGTCCATATTGTTTAGAATGATAGGATGTTGATGATGATTCAACATTTTGATATATATCATGAAGTTTTCTCTTTTCTAACTGTAGCGTTTATTTGATGACATTAATTAACTAGTTCATGCTGTCCTACTCAATTGCCTCAGTCCATTCCTGCTTAATTGCTTTTGTTTATAATAAATTTGATTATCTTGATACAGAAATCACTTTTGATTAATATGGCTTCATGCATAAGGTGGAATATGGGTTTTTAGTGTATTGTGTTTCCAGATTGTAGTATTTGCATGCATATTCGAGTGGGATTCAGTACTTTGAAATTGAGATATTGTGACTTTTTTTATAAGTTTGTTCTATTTTATCTAGGATGATGGTACTGGACGTGTTTATGTTGTCGGTGCTCGAGGTGCTTCTGGCCTTGTTTTAACTGTTGCAAGTGAAGTGTTTGAGGAGTCTGGGCGATCTCTAGTGCGTGGAACATTAGATTATCTTCAAGGCCTCAAGGTTTGATTTTACACAAGTTCTCAAAATTATCTCTGTTCGGTTTGAACTAAACTATTTAAAAAAAAAAAAATTCTTTCTTTTTTTTATATCTGTTGTAATATGTATCTTAGATGCTTGGAGTAAAGCGGGTTGAAAGAGTTCTTCCCACTGGCACATCCTTGACTGTGGTTGGTGAGGTAATTATTGAAATAGGTACCTGTAATTCGTTTTTTTATGTTCAAATAGTCTATATGCTCTTTTAGTCAACTATGAGTTTTTCTATTGCATTGCTAATTTTCTGGGTTGTCTCTTGTCAGATTCTAACAGTCATGTAAAATCCAATAACCTTTATCTGATCACTCTCTCCTGCCAAACTAACTTTTTTTTATTTTTTACTGGCAAAACTTCAAAGAATGATTCTAATATCTTTCATGCTAGAAAATTTCTTATTCATTTCTTGATGCTTTGAGCAGGCTGTGAAGGATGATGTTGGTAAAATTCGTATTCAGCGGCCCCATAAAGGACCATTTTATGTATCTCCAAAGAATATTGAACAGCTCATCTCAAACCTAGGAAAATGGGCTAGGTGATGTCCTCTCATTTCTAATTTACTTTTTTATTATTCTTGATTTTACGAGTATTATATCAATTGCTGGGGTTTATATTTATTAAGGGGGTATATTCTGAACAGGTGGTATCAGTATGCATCTCTAGGATTCACTGTATTTGGTGTCTGTCTACTGGCAAAGCGTGCAATCCAATATATTTTGGAGCGAAGGCGGCGCTCAGATTTGCGGAAAAGGTGAATTGTTAATTATTATTATTAAGGCATTGTTTGGTGATAGAAAAGTGGGGTCATTATTGAAGTTCTATTACTGATAAAATAAGTAAAAAATATCTCTACTTTTGATATATTGTAGGTTTGAGAATTAAAAGGAATAAGTAGCCCTATCCTTTCTATTGGTGTCAAGGTTCTTGAATATTTTTGTAGTTTTATGACAAATGAGAAGCAAAGCTTCAGATCCTGTTCATGATGAGTATGAGTATTTTCCATTCAAATGTTGTTCATCCTATCATGCTGTTATTAATGGCTGTGGACCACATGTTTTTTTTTATATATATTTTATATTTTTTTAGCCTTTTGACCTGAAAATTTGTGTGATATGCAATCACACCGGGTGAGGTGTGAATGATGAGCAATTCTCAGAAGGATAATCTCTAACTCATTCATGACAGACTTTTGTCTAATATGCTGGAATTTCTTCAAAGAATTTTTCTTATTTGGATTTTGTCATTGAATTTTTTAACATGCAGAGTTTTATCTGCAGCTGCGCAACAGAATGTTGAAGGTATACTTTCAAATCAGCATTGTTTTTGGTTGTACATTGGCAATTTTATTTCATCACTTATTCCTTGATTATTTGTTTACTGTCAGGATCAAATGGAACTGTTGAAAATGGAGCAGAAACTAAAAAGCGGGACAACCAAATGCCAGACTTATGTGTCATCTGCCTTGTGCAAGAATATAATGCTGTTTTTGTTCCGTAAGCATTTTTCTTGCTCCATCCATTCACATGCAAATTGCTCTCAGATGTCTATTTTTATAACTTTATTTCAAGGATATAATATTATTATTAGTATGCACAATCACTACAAAATTTTATGAACCAATATTTTTTCATCATTCTCATATTACATCATTATTCTATCTCTCAAAAGAATATTATTTAGATGCTTGCTTCAAATTTGTCTTTAATCTGAAATATATCATTTGCTCTTTCTCTCCTAGAGTTTCTCCTTTTAACTTCAAATTTGTCAGAAGAATATTATTATGTTCTAATTTAATCTTTGATTTGGGAATCTAAATATAAGATTGTTTGATTCATCTTGTCAAGGTATTAGAGCATAGTTGAAAGAGTGCTGGTTAGCATGTCCATACAGCCAATGAGCTGATCCTGAGTTAACTAATTTTCTTAGGTCCTTCATATCATTCTAATGATTTATTATTGTTGGAATGTTCTTTATTTTATTTTGGTTCAATGAATTTCTCTACATTGTTAAGCTGGAAAACCGTTAAAGTTCATAAGATATATACAGTTAGATGATATGTTCTCCTACTTCCATTGTTTTCTCTATCCTAGTACCTGTCATTGCTTGTTATCTTTGTTATTCAGCAACCTGAAGTTTTTCTGGAAATTGAAATAGACTTGCTATTTGCAAATCAAGAGAGTTTTTAATCAATCGTCAGCATGAAATTTTTCATTGATTAGGTGGAAATCTCTCTGTTTGTACAGCCTATAATGATGATCAATTCACTTGATATTTTGATGATATGGTGATCTTTAATAGCTTGCTCTTTGTGAGGAAACTGAAGGAACAGTTGTTTTTTCATTTTATTCACAGGTGTGGTCATATGTGCTGCTGTACTACTTGCTCTTCACAACTAACCAGTTGTCCATTATGCCGAAGACGCATCGAGCAAGTTGTTAGAACTTTCCGCCATTGAAGCTTATAGGTGTACAAAAGCTCACATCGGTTGGCAGGCGGTTAACTTCTCGGAAAGGATCATAAGGTGTTCACTGATAAATTGAAGTCGTGGATTTAACAACATTATGTTGTTTCAGTGTTTCAGCTTGGCAACCTTCGGAACTGTAACATAAGAATTTACTTACTGCCAATCATCTTGATAGACTGGAATTGTGTGAATATATATTACCTGGTGTTTCATGATGGACTCCGAGTTGATGAGTGTTGTTACATTTGTATCTTTGCTGTTTAGGATCACTTGTCTCTCTTTCTGGTTGGATGAAATATATATTTCTGTTTAGGGTTATGTACTTCATGTTTCTGCTCCTTCATTCCAAAAATCTTTATGCTGATTTGTATCATTTTTTTTTTTAACAATTTTAAAGCTATTTCTTGCATTTGTTAATATATATATTAAACCCCAATGAAGTTGTTATTATGATGATGATAATGATAATTATTAATACATTTTTTTTTTCATAAAAGCTTTATTTTTCATTAAGTTATTTATATAAGGCCTTACAAAATTTCTAATTCCCCTATTGCCCCTATAAATCAAAATTGCTTACCAACATGCCCTTGCAAGGGTGTATTTGCAAACATTAGTTAAAAATTTAGAAGGATTTATTTGCAATAATGAGGTTTTTCATGGGTATATATAGGAAAACCTCCCTTGCGCCCAATTTGTATGGATGTGCACCCAAAGGCAACTTGCCTTGGGCTAAAACCCAAGGCATGTTAGAATTTACCATATATATATATATATATATGACAAAAACCAATAAAATAAAATAATGCAAGTAATTAATTATTAATGTTAGATTTATACCCATGATTTTAGAGGGCTGGTATGCAATAATGAAATTTGGCAGGGGTATATATAGGAAAACCTAAACCTTATTTGGAAATTCCGAGTCGATCACCATCTCTCGATTGAATCACCTTCCAAGGTTCAAGATGGCAAAGCCCTCGGGGAATTCCAAGCTTAAGATCGCCATCATCCACCCCGATCTCGGCATAGGTTTGCTTCCCTTCGATTTTTCTAAATCTTTTACGATCCGCTTCTAATTTCTTGTGAGAGTCCTGTTGATTCTAAGGTTTTGGCATGTGTGATTGTTTAGATTGTTCTGGTAGGAGTTGATCAAGATTCCTCTTCAGATGAATGTGCTTAATGTTTATGTTTCTATTTTATTTTATTTTTTTATTAAGTGTGGATGACTTTGTTGAATTAAATAGTAGCAAGATCCTTCATTTGAATGTTTGATTGGTGAAATTCTCTTATCCTGAGGAAACTCCTCATAAGATTTAGTTATTTGATTGGTGGGGCTTCCATTAGTTTGAACCTTATGGTATCTCATGCATACAATAGACCCAAGTGGTCCGACCCTTCCCCGGACTCTGCACATAGCGGCAGCTTTATAGCACCAGGCTGCCCTTTTTAAAATGGTGAGGTTTGATTTATATTTCTATCAGAATTGTACTAGCAGTAGGAATGGAAATAACCAAGGCACCCATGAAAATATAAATTCCAAAACCCAAACCCATGTATTTCTTTTTCTTTACACCCAAATTCATCTCAAATATCTCACATCCAATTTTTATTAATTTAATTCATTTAATATTTAACTATTTGCTTTGAGAATGTCACCACTTACATATTCTTTAAATGTTGCAAAACATAAAATACAAAGGTTAATGATACTTAATTATAAAAAAAATACATTTAATGTAAAGAAATAGTATTAAGTAGTTGTTAATTGTCAATGTATAGTTGTTAATTTTAATGGAAGATGGTAAACCTCAATTCAAGTCTATTTTCGTCTGCATCATGTTTATATATTCACAATCTTAAGTAGATTTAATGTTCATGTATATATATATATATATGCAGGTGGAGCCGAAAGGTTAATTGTTGATGCAGCAGTTGAACTTGCAACTGTTGGGCATGAGGTTCATGTTTTTACAGCACATCATGACAAAAATCGATGCTTTGAGGAGACTGTTGCTGGTGAGGATATAGTTTCAAACTCCAAAATTTCTGAACTAATAAATAGTAAAAATCTATATAGTCCTTGAAATTCCCCCATACAGTGAACTAAAACAATACATGACTCCAGTTGCTGTTTGTGAGAGAGTTGGTGAGGAGTTTATGGCTTTCCATGGTGAAAAGTTTTTGTCGCATGTGCTTATGTCGATGAAATTAGTTTTTATTCATTTTTTCTTGAGTTGATGCTGTTCAAAAAGTAGTGAGGTCATGATACTATGTCTTTGTTCTTTCAGGTATTTTTCCGGTTACAGTTTATGGTGATTTTCTACCACGCCATATTTTCTACCGCTTCCATGCTGTATGTGCTTATGTTCGGTGTTTATTTGTTGCACTTTGTGTGCTTTTTATGTGGCCAGCATTCGACATTGTCCTGGCTGATCAGGTTTCTGTTGTAATCCCTCTGATGAAGCTAAAGCGGCAAACAAAGGTGATTCTCCCATATTCTCAAATTTTTTTTGAAGGTGCTTCTTAAATGCAAGAAATGCTAATCCAATCCATTTTCTCAGATAATATTCTACTGTCATTTCCCTGATCTGTTACTTGCACAACATACAACTGTGCTTAGGAGGATATACCGCAAACCAATTGACATGATTGAAGAAGCAACAACTGGTACAGATATCTTGATTCCTATTTTTCCCCTTCTGAACCATGTCAAGTTTTCCTATTTGTTGTTTAAACCAACCAGACATTTTTATCTCACAATTCATACTATCCATACTACCTTCTTACCTGATGCCTTGTTGGATAATTATCATGTCTTTTTGTAGGTCTGGCGGATCTAATTCTAGTTAATAGTAGATTTACTGCTGCTCAATTTGCGACAACATTCCATGGCCTGCATTTAAGAGGGATCAGACCAGCTGTACTTTATCCTGCGGTTAATGTGGAACAGTTTGATGGACCATGTGCTTATAAGTAACCAACAAGCTTGTATATCTCTTAAATATCTTTTTGTTGCAAATTCAGTTTTATAAAATCACAAGAGCTATATTTAGTTGTCTTTCTAATCACGTGGTACTACGCTTTTCAGGTTAAATTTCCTTTCAATTAATCGCTTTGAAAGAAAGAAGAACCTTGAGCTTGCAATTTCAGCATTTGCATTGCTTTGTTCCTCAAAAGTCGCTTACCCTGATAAGTGTTTAGCGGAGGCTACCTTGACAGTGGCAGGTAATCATCTGTCTTTTCTTGATTGCTGCAACTTGCAACTAATTCTGGTTTATTGGAAAATAAAAACAATAAACACGAAAGCAGGTCTTAGATGGTTAAGCTTAAGCGGCAAAATGATTCCCATAGATTTTCCCACTGGTTGATAAAGAAGGATATCAAGAACATGTATAACCTAATAATCTACAACCTTTGCTGCTATGAAATCAACTGAAATTCATTTAATTAAGATGATGCTAAAGTGGGGGTAATGATCAGAAAAAATTGGTGCAGCAATTTCCTACTGACTAGGCAAGCAAGAGTTCATATAGGTCATATTATTAGGAAACAAAATAACATATTGCATGTACCTGTGAAGATTAAAGATCCCCTTTCCATTGCCATGTCTTTTTCAGTTCATATAGCTGTCGAATGCTTGATGTCTTCCCTCTTGAAAGGCATCAAATGTCAAAACAATGGAAATTTGAGGGTGAACTGACTTTTTAAATCAAATTTCAAAAGTTATTTTACATTAGTGTCTCATTGACATGTTAGTTAAGTTGAATAACATCTTTCCAGGAACACTTGCTATGAATAGACTATTAAGCCACTAATAAGTGAATAAAAATTAGGAGTTAGTAAGCATAGTTAGAAATTGGATTCATGACCAACTACAGCAATAGCCTTTTTTTCACACTTTCCCAAAATTACCGTATAGTGATGATTACTAAGATTGTATTATACACATCTATTTACTTCACAATTATGAGAAAATTTAGTTAGTGATTAGTATTCTCAGAAAACCATTTAGATGGGATCCTGGTTATGCTACCATTTGAAATTGGTTATAGTGACAAATTCACATCACCTCTGATATGTGGCATTTCCTATTCCAAAAATGTCCAGACCTATTTCAATATGTCGTATATGTTGGTGTCAACACAATTTAAATGAACAAGCCTACCATTGTTTCTCACTCAACTCAGATAAGTTTTGTTTAAGTGTCTTTTGGTCTTTATGTCCTGTTGAGTGGGGCATTAAGCAAAACGTATCCTCTAGTATAAGCTCGTTGACTGTTTGGTGTTCATGATGCTCCTGCTGTTCATTGAGACAACTTTCTTGCTTTAGGTGGGTTTGATAAACGTCTCAAGGAAAATGAGGAGTACCTAGAGGAACTCAAAGAGTTGGCAGAAAATGAAGGAATCTCAGACCGTGTTAACTTCATTACATCTTGCTCAACATCAGAACGAAATACGCTTCTCTCCCAATGTCTCTGTGTTGTTTATACTCCAAAGGTAATGGAATCTAATTATTTTCCAAAGGTAATGGAATCTAATTGTTTTAGTGATTTTTCCAAATCTAGGTATCATAAATAATATCAGACAGTTGCTATATACTCCGACCAACCACCAACTCTCTATCTCCAGCTTTTGATGCGTTTGCCAGACTTTGGTAGGCACCTGAATTTGTTTAATTGATTGACATCATCAGATGTTAGGAAATACTCTGGTGTTCATAGTGAATTAAGGTCCTATATTATGTGTTATAGTATGACCTCTCTTCCTATCTTCACTGTTCCATTGGTTAGACTGTATAGCGGCTGATAAATTTTTTCCACTCATTGAAACCATTCAAATATATGAGAATCCTCGAAAATAACTTTTCCTTTTCTGTCCTTTTGTAACCATTCAGTTTTCAGCAATCTTCTCCAATATGCAGTCTGAGATCCCACTAATATTTGTTTGACGAATGGACTTCCTTTCATGTTGTTCATATTGAAGCTACTTCAGTAGGAACTTCCAAGTTTAAATTAGCGGGATTTCCATTAGCTTATCAAGTTTTGATGTGAAAGTTCATCAGTAAGTGTGCTTTGTAGAAAATGGATGCTAGAAGGAATATAAAAACTAGGATTTGTGATTTATTTATATATAGTTTTGTTGTATAATTCTTAATGAAATTATAAATGCATTAAAGAATTACGTTTCCTAAAATTTTCCTGACTCAATAGCCCCAAGCCAAACCAATTTTGGTAATATGTTTGTCCCAGAACAGTTTGCGTACACAGATCCCCTGAGCGGGCTTTCCAATAGTTTATCAAGTTTTGATGTGAAAGTTCATCGTAAGTTTTCTTTTGTAGAAAATGGATGCTAGAAGGAATATAAAAACTAGGATTTGTGATTTATTTATATATAGTTTTGTTGTATAATCCCTAATGTAATTATAAATGCATTAAAGATGTAGGTTTTCTTAAATTTTCCTGACTCAATGGCCCCAAGCCAAACCAATTTTGGTCTCATTATGTTTGTCCCAGATCAGTTTGGGTACTCATATCCCTTGACCAGGCAATGGTTGGATCAAATGAAGTAGGCTTAGATGGATCACACCCTGAACTTTTGGCTCATCATCAGACAGTTTTAGGAATTGGTGTTATTAGATAGACAACGCTCACAACATGCCAATAACTGTCAATGCTCTTTAACATGCCAATAACTGTCAATAAAATTTGCTCCTTATAAGGTTGTCATGGGTTATTACGCCATTGAATCATACCAAGACTGACAAGATAACGCCCTTATTGGACATCATTCCCCAATTTTGTTGAATTGTAAATTTTGATGCGGTAGAGATTTTCCTAGCTGATACCTATTCTATTCATACAGGATGAACACTTCGGCATTGTACCCTTGGAAGCAATGGCAGCCCAGAAGCCAGTGATTGCATGCAACAGCGGAGGACCAGTGGAGACAGTTAAAGACAGAGTGACGGGTTTCCTCTGCGACCCCACACCTCTTGATTTCTCAAATGCCATGTCCCAACTGATGGCTGAACCTGACATGGCAGTAAGAATGGGCAAGGCAGCACGGTTCCACGTCAACCAAAAGTTCTCTACCCGGACTTTTGGTGAACAACTGAATTCATTTGTTCTTGATACTCACCACCGGAGAATCGAGTAAACAACAAATCCTAGGTTGATGGATACTCTCCCATACAAAGTTGAGCTAAATGTTAGTATGATTTGTAATAGACAAGCTTGATCTCTTCTGGTAGAGACTGGTTTTGCTAATTACTAAGGTTAAATTCAAGAGTTAAAAAAAGTTATTCAAGAAATTTCACTATTTTCTGAATGTTTTTGAAACATATGTATTATTTGTAGGTAATATTGTCTTTTGTGTTGATTATTTGGTTTTTTTTTAAATATTTATTTTATGGAAGAGCTGCAAACAAGTCAATTTCTTATTAAATATATATGATTGCTATAAAATAAGATGGCAGGCCAACTTCTAAGAAGCTATAAATATTTAAAGGAGAAGTTCTCTATTTTATTTTATTTCTTAATGTTTTGAGATGATCAAACTATATGAAATAAATTGTATCCTGGTAGAGGCTGGTTTTGGTAATTACTAAAGTTAAATTCAAGAGTTTAAAAAAAGTTACTAAGGTTACTTAAGAAATTTTACTATTTTCTTAGGGCATGTTTGGTTACTTGTAAGTGGACTTACCGATAAGTTGAATATTGTATTTTAACTTACTTCAAAGTTGTTTGGTATGTTATAAGTGTAAATGTTGTATTTATTTTCCCACTATTTGGTTTGATATAAGTTGGGTGATACAATAAAGTTATGAAATTACCCCCGTGATTTAACTTTTTATATATTTATATTTAATTTTTTATTATAAATAATAAATTAAATTTATTATCTGACGATCAATTTAGTGAGAGTCAGTGTGAGGCGAGTGATGATGTTGTGGCGGAGAATAGATGGAAAGAAGGGTATGGGAGAGAGTGAAAGGAATGAAAGAGGGGGTTACTCCATCCCTTGTTGTTGCTACATTTTCAACTCACGGCTAATTTTGTTGTGAGTTGAAATATTGTAAAAATACAACCACATACACCAAGTTTTCCCGGTAAGCAGTCGTTTTACCGCAAACCAAACTGCAAAAAATATCATTTACTGGTAAATGGATTTATTTTAAAGTCACTTACTTTATACCAAATAGCCCTTGGTTCTTCCCAGAATTTGAGCTACTTTTCTTAATGTTTTTGAAACATATGTATTATTTGAAGAGAATTCAAGAATGATGTTTCTTCGTGGAAGGCAATTGAACACTCTTAGTGAAAGTCCTTGAAGAGAATTCAAATAAGATGTTTCTTAACAGAAGACAATTGGACACCTTATTTGAATAGAATTTAAGAAGGTTTCTTTCATGAAGAAAATTGGGCACACTTCTGGAGTAAAAGTCTCCAGAAGAGAATTCAGTAGTGAGTGGGATTTATTTATTTTGAGAACATGCTAATCATTAATTGAGGCAAAAATTATGATTCACCAATACAAGTCATATAAAGATTAAATCTAATGAGAGAGTGCTCCACACCACTCCCTCCCCATCAAAGAGACATTTACTCCATCTTATACCAACTGCTAGTCATTTTTTCAAAATTGAAGAAATTCCAATATAATGCCAAAATTTTCCAAAATTATTAAATTTTTAATTACTAGCCATAAAAAACATGTCATTTTTCCTCAAAAATTTTAAGTGTTCAAACACACACAAGGTAGAAACTATATAATCGCTCTGATACCAAATCTTAGTAATGTTCTAGCATGTTTAAATAACAAAAATAAATCTGGATTATGTGGAAGCAAAGATTGATAAATACCTTTGGCCATTGTTTGTTTGAACTGTCGGTGACTTCTCTCTGTGATGGATTCTTCTAAGCACTCAAAATCCTCACATCGATGGAGATTTCCTGTTGAACGATATTTTGTGGCAAGATTCCTTGAAATTGGTTATCCTTGGCATTTAACACTGCAAATGGGGGTGGCTCTCAATAAGACAAATGGTATTGAACCATTCAACTTGTTTTTGAGAAAGATCTAAAACTTATGCATTTTTATTTACTAAAAATAAGAATATTAAAATACCAATAATGTTAAATATTCATAATCTTACCCACTTATTAGTATTAGACAAATCAGGAGACTTGTTGTACTGCAAATTGATGAGGGTATTTCTCCTATGTTGACAAAGATAAGAATTAGGTGTTGTTTAGATAGTATGATATGTTTGAAGAGGATGGAAAAAGTTAATAGGTTGTGTGAGTAGTCTATAAACTAAATGTTTGGTGCGAAGTGGAAGTGGAATGGGTCCTCCAAGCATTTTCGAGTGGAGATTAAGATAAAACAGAGGCAGCTTCATAGTTAGATCAAGGAAAGGCCTCTCCACAATAGTGAATAAGTTGCATGTTAAATTCAAAGTGTAGGTTGTGCTTCATATCCACTTCGGTATGAACCCAGTGATCTTGTTGTTGGAAAGGTCTACGGTGTCCATATAATTTCTATGCTTCAAGAAAAACATGATAATGGCCAGATTGCAAGATACCAATGTCAAATAATAAAGAGATAGAAAGAGAAGAGAATCAACAATTTGGTATGATACTGACAAGTCAATGCTTGAGAGATCCAAGTATGTGAGATGCCTAAGATGACCAAACATCTCTAATTTCACTATGTCATCAGACTTATTTGAACTTAATGAAAGACCCACAAGACTTTGAGGGATCAAGAATTAATTTTGGGATCTCCCCTTAAGATTATTTCTATCCAAAATAACAAAGCTCAATATAGAAGATGATTTTGAGAATGCTTTCAATTGATCAGAGAACTTGTTATTGTCCAATAACAATTGCTCCAGTACCGGGAGTGTGAGCAAATATGGGGGGATTGATTTAGAGAGGGCATTTATTTGAAGAAGAACAACCTTCAAATGACGTAAAATAAATCCACCAAGCATTGGTTGTAGCTCCTGTGAAGTGATTATATGAGAGGTATAAATAAATCAACTCACTGAGATTCCAGATTGACCGAGGTATTGGACCTGAAAAATTAGAAGCATAAAGATCCACATATATCAAAGATTTTAAATGTGCCAAAGAAACTGGCAAAATACCTGAGAAATTTGTAAATTGAATTATCAATTCCTCCAACAAGCTATTTGTTGAGAATTCTGGAAAATACACTGAGAGCATTGGATTATATGAAAGATCAAGAATCTCCAAGTTTGTGAGTTCAAGCACATGCCTTGAAAACAAGCCCTGCAACTAACCGTCATTAAGGCTAAGTTCTCGTAAAGATGAAAAATTTGCAAAGGAATCAGACACCTTGGAAACCAACATAGGATTAACTTTGATAAATAATAGCTACAAATTCTAGAGCTTAGACAGGGATCTGTCAACTGGTCTTGAGAGCGAACAGGATGCCAAGTTGAGAGCTTCAAGCCTGAGAAAAAATTTAGAGATTGCTCCACACCACTCCCTCCCTATCAAAAAGACATTTACTCTATCCAAATAGAGCTCCTTCAAATTAGAGAGGTCTTTGATGAACCAACAAAGACCCGGTTTCTCGATCTTCAAGGAAGAAGAGGCAGAGTTCCAAAATTGAAGAGTGTATAATCGCTCTGATACCAAATATTAGTCATTTTTTTTTCAAAATTGAAGAAATTTCAATATAATAACAAAATTGCCCTTTTTTTTTAAGTTCTAGTCATAAAAAACATGTGTTTTTCCTCGAAATATTTAAGTGTTCAAACACACACAACGCAAAAACTATATAATCGCTCTGATACTAAATGTTAGTCATCTAAACGTTCTATCATGTTTAAATAACAAAAATAAATCAGGATTATGCAGAAAAAGGATCGATAAATACCTCCGGCCATTGCCTGTTTAAACTGTGGGCAACTTCTCCTCTTTGCGATGGATTCTTCCAAGCACTCAAAATCCTCACACTGATAGAACAGTAAACAAAATAAATTTTGTGCTTAGGGACCAACCAGATATTTATCTTGATTTGTTATGCATATCTACAATTTAAACCAATAGTGGGCATTTTAAATTCGTGAGATTATAGATGGTTTTCTAAATATATGGACCACTTATCGAATGTATAAGATTTTCCAAATATATAAATTATTTCAAAATGGTTGTAGTTGTTGAAACCCGAGGCCATGTATTTCAAGAAAAGCATTTTGACTCTATATTTCAAATCATTGTATGGGTTACTATTTTTTAATTAAATTTAAAATAATAATTTATATATGCATGTAAAAGTAAGACAATCTCTTACATGTAATTCGGGTATAAGTAAAAAATCAAGCAGGATAGCTATGGTCCATTTCCTCTACAAAGAGAAGTTGCTTGTCATTTTCTTTTTTCTTTTTTTTTAAATGTGAACAAGCCTATGACGTGATTTTAATCCGTCACCTGTTTTTTGTGTTGATTATTAGATATTTTTTAAAAACATATTTATTTTGTGAAAGAGATGCAAACAAATCGATTTTTATTACATATATATGCTCATCAGTTGATTTCGGAATTTGATTACTTGAAAATAAGATGACATACCAACTTCTAGGAAGCTATAAATGTTGAAAGGAAAAGTTCTCTATTTTATTTTTTAAAGATTTCTAATGATGGGTAATAACCATTACTGTAACATCTCAAAAATTTTCTAAGTAAAATTCAGTAAATTTTTAAAATTTTAAATGAGGTTAATTAACTTAAATCAGATTAATTATTATTAACCTCGAAGTTAAAGAAAATTAGAATAAAATGGACCGAAATCCATTCTCGCAACTATAGGGCCGAGAGAGGCCTTATTGGGCCAGGCCAGAGTTACATAGAATAGTTGGAGATGGATAGTCGGCCGAGTTAGATTAATTAAACCAGAAATTAATTAAATATTAATTAATCCAGATTAATTAAGTAAGAATATCGGACAAAAGTTAGAGTCCCGATAAAGTAGATCTGGCCGAATTAAAAGCCGAGAAACACAGATCTGGGTCGGGAGAAGAGACGACCCGTGATGCTACAAATCGGCCACGGAGTCGTCTACCCGGATTCGGACCGGTGCGAGATAGAGACAAGCCAGAGGATATCATTGGTCGCCCTCGTGACGGCACAGTAAGAAGATAGGATCGACGGAAAGTTGTTCGGCTTGTAGTGGAAGATAATTTTATTTAATCGATTACTTTTTAATAGATAAGATATTTTAATAAGTTAATTAAATAATATCTTATCATAAGGGAATAGTATTAATTCATATGATTTATATATATGAGAAGATAGAGAGAGAGAGAACAAAAAGTTCTCATCTTACTCTCTCTCCCTCTCGATCTAGCTTAGAGGAAACTCTCCCTTTTTCGTCGAGCCCTTACCCTAGCTCTCCACCGACGAGGTCCCATCACGCCGGTGGAGCGCGCCACAAGACAGCCGCCCCACCTAAGAACTCCACCGACGCGCTACGGCTACACACCGCCGGCCCAAATTCGCTCAGACGCTACGAAGCTCGCGCCATACCAATTGCCGTCGTGCCTTGCTCCACCACGCCAGCGACCAGACTACCTCACCGACAAGATCAGCCCCACAACTACCACGCCACCCACAAATGGCCACGAGCTCACAAAGAACCCTGCCACCGGCCGCACCTCTGTCCGACGATTTACCAACACAGTCACTCAGCCACCAGCTCGGCATCTCCAAGCTCAAACCCTTCGTGAGCTTCTCAAACCTTGAATGAAAAGGGTTTAGTGAATGGGACTGCATAAACTTGAAACCTTGGAGGAATTGAAGATTTAGAGTTGTGAATTAATAGGGCTGTGAGATGATAGAATTGACATGTATTATGATTTGTTAATTTAGTGTATCATGTGTGAATGTTTGTAGAATTTCGGAGCCCTACAATTAGAGGAGGTGCTGCCGAAATTCTTGCCGATATACTTAGATTAATTATGCCGTGATTAGCAAGTAGTTACCTTAATCAAAGCATGATAGCGATTCTAAGACATGATAATGATTGGAATAAGTAAGATAGTAAGAAGTGTAAATTCTTTATTTAATTTACCGTATTCTATTAGTTTAGATCAGAGTACGAGACAAGAATACGACTTTCGTATTTATAGCTTTCATATTTCAATGATCAGGAAAGGGCAAAGGCAAACAAGCCACTACCGAAGGACCGAGTCATACTTAAGCTCGGACTAGATCAAGGTGAGGGGAACTAGTTGTACAGTTTCACTTATTTTATCGTATTTTTATGCAGTATAGATTTCAGTTTTGAAAAGCATGAACTAGGACTTTTATGAAATTTCCAGAGTTTTATAAAACCATTTCATGCTTAGTATTCAGTAACAAAAAAGAGAAATAGATACAGAAACAGATAGATTACACTTTATTGATATGCTTGTATGGGCCAGTGGTGGCTCGTGTAGAGCTAAAGAGTACGGCATTAGGTTAGGAGAGGGGTGATTTAAATTCTGATTTTAAGTCTGAACTATCTGTTTTTAAAACACTTCCATTTTATAAAATTCAAAACCCCCTTACCATCCTTTCGGGTGCTTAGTGTACGTATATATAGTCGACCTCGTGTATCAGATATACTCGTTTTGTCGCTGGTTATACAGTATTGAAGTAGATGTGTAGTCAGAGAATTAGTCTTGTGTTTATCAGATGATGCCGCATTCCTCGCCTTCTAGAGATAGAGTTCATCTCAAAGAGAGAGAAGGCACAGGTACAGATTATCTAGGGGGAATGTCGGTTTCATAAATAATTCACAAGACAGAGAAACAGAAAATCAGAAATGCATATATAAGAGAATACATTGATCAGCATTTACTTACTCAGTATCTAGCACAGATTTCAGTATTTAAATTCAGTTATTTTCTATACATTTTTTTATACGTCAGATTTACAGTTTTACTTATTATACGGGTACAGTTTACACCCGACAGATATGTTCCCAACTCACTGAGCTCCAGTAGCTCAACCCCCTCTTCTTTGACATTGTGATTGCAGGCGATAGACAGAGGACCGTATAGAGGTTGGTCCGATCTGAATCTAGTGGAAGCGTCACATGGCTCATTCGACTCGAGTCTAGAATTATGTTATTTTGATTATGAGTGTTTGCGAGACATTAAGTTTAAGACAATATTTATTTGGTGTTGTATTAAACCAGATTGAGTTGGTGTTTTAATGTATTCAATTTGCTTATTAGTTTTCGCATGTTGTTAATTCTATAGTTAATTAGCAGTTTACAGCCTTAGGTTTAGGGTTCATTCCCTAGACCTGGCTGGTGTGACACCTTCCTGAAAAGGATAAGGGTGTTACAATTACAAAGGGGTGAAGAAATATCTCTAAAACCTCATGTTAGATTAGATTTAGGAAATCATTTTTTAATTTGCATCAAAGTATTTTTATATTTAAAAATCCTCAAAAATTCTTAAAAGGCTTTTTTCTAGAAGTTCAACCACTGAAAAAAAATAGATAATTCACTATTGGTCCATAAAATTGTCCCATAAATGTCTTGGGGTCCTTGGGAGTGTTTGTTTATTATTTAGTGTTGTGTGTGTGTTTGACTTTAAGGTCCCAAACAGTGTCAGCGACTTATAGATAATTTCCCAAAAAAAACCAATTTTCTCTTTTTCAAATAATTCACTCTTCAAAAAAAAAAACACTTTCAAACACACATAAAATCTTTAAAATCCTTAACTTATATATTTAAAAAAAAACTTTTTGGGCTTCCCAAAAGACAATCCAAACGGCCTATATAAAAAACCAAAGCTAAAATTATCTATAGCTGATCTTCTATCGTTCAAAATTTGTAATTATATCATATCTATTATTAATATCTGATAAGATTACATGTACGTCTGAAAAAATCATAATCGGATCGAGAAGATTTAAAAATCCAGTCATGTGTGCTGATCTCGAGGCATCCGCCCACTTTGGAAACGGAAGGGTCCTCGAAGGTCACGATTCGCTAACACGGTAGACCCGCAGACTCAGTCCCATCCTATATATATCGCTTTCCTTCGTTCGTTCCTTTCCTAAGAAGAAGAAGAAGAAAAAGAAGATGATGTCTGGTTACGCGAAGGTGGAGAAAGGGGAGATCGACTTGGAGGCCGGGGGAACGCTCTTCCCTGGCCTCAGTCGCGGCGAGAACGAGCTCCGCTGGGGATTCATCCGCAAGGTCTATGGCATCCTCACCGCCCAGATCCTCCTCACCACCATCGTCTCCGCCGTCACCGTTCTCCACGCCCCCCTCAACGCCCTTCTTTCTGAAAACTCCGGCATCGCCCTCCTCTTCGCCATCTTACCGCTCGTCTGTACGATCCTTGACTTTCCATCGCTATGAACTTCTTGAATATTTTAGATCTTTGATGGTTTTCTACTTTCTATCTCTTTATACTTCTTGAATGTTTTAGATCTTTGATGGTTGGATTGGGAATTGGTGTTTTTTTTTTTATGAGATCTCTCGCTCCCTAGCGTGGACATGGTCGCATGGGATTTGGGAATTTGAGATTTCTATGCCCCTATCATATAGCATATGCTACTGGTTCAAGTTCAAGATTGGGCGGCAGTCTTGATTTTGTAGGACCTGATCAGTTTCCTTCTTGCAACTCCTGTTATAGGTTTCCAGATCCTTAGTGAAATTGCCTTAATTTGGCTAGAGTTGATCAATTATTAGGTGGTATTTCTCTTTTTGGTGATTTGTAGGATAAGATTTTCATAACACATAATGTTCTGTCATTCATTTTGTTTTCCATGATCACCCACCTGCTGGAAGTTTATTCATCAAATAATGTTCAGGGTCATTTCTATGGTCTATTCTTCTTTGACACAGTAGAAGTGGTTGAAGGGGAGTATTTACTGAGAATACAATTCTGAGCTTTTAATTTGATGATTTGACCTTCTTTCTATGAATATCACCTTCTTGAATGCGCATAAATTTCTACACCATTGAATCTATTGGTGATCAATCCCAAATAGTATTTACTTATGGCCTGTGGTTCTATCAGTATCATTTGGATATTCATGTAGCGGCATGAATTCTTTGTCATACTTCTCATAATATTATTTTTCTTTCATTGTGCACATAGCATCAAAATAACTTTTAATTGATAAACTCCATTAGTACTTGATCGTCATTCAACTGTGCCTAGGAATGTACAAACTTCATCCTCATGAACCGTACCCTACCTTCAATTAGAATGTGATGGGGGAAGACATTCCTGGTATATCATTCTGTTATGTTAATCCACTTCTCTTGGGATATATCATAAGTAAAGAGGTGTGTGTTCTCTAATCGGCTGATTGGGAGAATCATTCATTTCGTGGGCCACCATTTACATTATTGAGAATTGTTTGTGCTAATAAATTACACCCTCTTTGTTATAACCCTCACCTCCCGTGACTTCCATCACCACTCACACAAACTCAAATAATTATGCTATATGGACAGTGCTTGACAGTGTGTCAGATTTGGAGCACATAGGTTGGTTTAGTTTATGTACAGGATTGATATATTAAGTTTGAAGTAACAAAGTTTCATGAAAATAATTTTCACCTTTTTTTTTGGATTACCCTTTAGATCCATATGTTGTTGGAGATGTTCAATTTATTATAGTTCAGCTATTTTGAGTGATGAAAGCCTATTTGATATTGTCTACTTTATCTCTGAAGTCCTAAACATTATAAAAGATAACTATACAATTTTGTTGAATAAGCCTTTGATGTGTGGTCTGTCTATGAAGTTGTAGGTATTAATTTCTATTTTTCTTATTTACTAAAGAGCACCGGTGTTCTAATTAGCCAGAACAGTTTGTCTGATAAGCCGTAGTTTACTTTGTTCTCTAACTTTTGTGTTGATCCTATTATTTGTGTGGAAGATTTGAATAATGAGCACAAAAGATTCATGTTATTGGTTTGGTGTGCCTTAGTTGACTTGATTTGATGTGGTTTTATTTTGGACCAATGAAAAGGTTTGCATTGACTCACAATCCAGATCATATTTTATGATGCTTGTGATTTTACTATATTGTAATATTCTAGTAAAATTAGCTGTTAATCTTGTGATGTCTTGTTATTGTTATGAAAAGGGTGCTATGCATATGCTTGTTGAATACTTGTTCTCAGGATATCTTCTTTTTGTAAGTGAAACTTCAAAAAAATTCTGGATTTACTGACATTTTCCTTTGCAGTGCTCTTCCCCCTTCATCATTATCAGCAAAAGCATCCACTGAATTTTGTGTTTCTTGGGCTGTTCACTGTTTGTCTAAGCCTAAGTATTGGTGTGGCTTGTGCAAAGACTGAAGGTTAATTCTCTGTTGTTGTTTGCACAGTTGTCATGATACTTTCCAGTATATTTCTGAATTGTGGTCAGAGCTCATCTATAGTGAGTTGCTTATGCTATGATGATTTTGCAGGAAGACTTGTCCTTGAGGCTTTGATCTTAACATCTGGCGTTGTTTTGTCATTGACTGGATATACTTTCTGGGCTAGTAAGAAGGGCAAGGACTTCAGCTTTCTTGGACCAGTTCTATTTGCTGGTCTCATTGTTCTCCTATTGACAAGTTTTCTTCAGGTACACATGATTAAAAGTATCTTATTTTATACTGCATGGAAAACATATGCACTAGAGAGTTCATGTCTCTCCATTTATTTATTTATTTATTTATTTATTTATAATAGTTTGACCCTCTTCCTGAATAGATTTTAGACCTGCTGATTCCAGGTAGCTTCATGTTCATGAATGTGTCTTCTCTTTCTTTTGTTCTTGATTTTCCTTTCTCTATTCATAGTTTGAAGTGGTGCTCTTCTAAAGCACACATGGATTGAACTTAATCATATGCAGTATCAAACCCCAAAGAATTAAACTAAATTAATATTTTGTCTATTAACCTTGATGAATTATAGTGACGTTCGGTACTTGATAGGATATCGATACTAATTTGAAATTCTTAAGAAAACATGTGTAGCATGCTTAGATTCCCATTCATTTAAAGTATGAACTTTTTTTTGTGCTTTTTAACTTGAAACAACAAAGTATGCATTTCCTTTCAGTATTTGTATTAATTTCTGTCAACTACCTCTGAAGTTGATAAAGAATTACAAAGAAGATAAATGAAACATTATGGTGTAATTTCCAATGAACATGCCATGCCCTATAAAACTTTAAATATTTACACTCTACTTGAAACTGAAACTCATTTGCAAATGCCCAAAGCTTTGGAGCTGGCCTACAGTTCTTGCTTGCTTATGTTTCTTGTTCTTGTTCATCCGCTTGTTCCATGTATAATTCAGTTGAGTTGAAAAGTTCATATAGAAGTGTCATGTTCTACTGCAGATGTTTTTCCCACTCGGGTCTACATCAGTTGCTGTTGTCGGTGGCCTTGGAGCTCTCTTATTCTCTGCGTACCTCGTCTACGACACAGACAATTTGATCAAGCGCTTCACCTACGACGAGTACATCTGGGCATCCGTTGTTCTCTATCTGGACATTCTGAACCTTTTCCTTTCCATCTTGAACATGCTAAGGGGCATGCAGTCTGACTGACGGCTAGAGAGTATGGATCTTCATCTCACTTATCACTTCTAAGTTTGATCAATATTGTTGGTGTTGCATAGTAATCATTTCTTTGCATATGCAATGTACTGGAATCAACTATACATTGCTGCTGGTTTGTCCTCTGTCTGCATGGTTAAGTAGTATATTGTGTGTGTGTCTTTGTTTTGATGTATGGAGTTTCTTTGTTTCACCACCATAAATATGAAAATCTTGTAAATATGAAAACTTCAATAAAATAACGATTTTATGAATTATTATTAGTAGTAGTAGTATTATTATTATTATTTGAGAAATATGGACAACTTTCTCCCCCCTTAAAACCCCAAGCACTTGTTGAAGTTTCCATTGAGAGAAGCATTTTGTTTATCGATAAGTTGTACCATTGTTAAGAGTTTCACACCAGTTATTTACAACCTCAATAAAGCAGGTCCATTATAATTCTAAAACACAATTAAATCATTTTTGTTAGCAATTGTGTTTTTTGAGTTTAGTTTTCAGGTTGAATTTAACTAAACCCATTTAAATTTGACCCAACTTGTTTGTGATTATGTCTTTTTGGTCATGTCAGACTTGAACCAGATATCGATCGGTCTAATATAGTGATCGTGTATGTATAAGAACCTACATATATTAGATTTTAAACTGAACCTTTCCTATGGTTTTGTTGTTGTATTATTACTTTCTTTCATATTGTTTTGGCTTTACACACACACCACTCCCCAAAAAGAAAACAAATCTGAAATTTCAAATTTTTTGGATTATATTACATCAGTTTCAGCCCTAAATTAAATTTTACGTTAGTAATGCTTACATTACATTATGCAAGACAACAAAAAAATAAAAATAAATTATGCATCAAATACATATATATATATATATATATATATATATATATATATATATATATATATATATATATATATATACACGCTTAATAAAAATATACCATTTTTGTTTCCATGTAAATTTTTGTTGATAGTGTTTTCATTTTCTCCCTGCAAAAGTGGCCTTTAACTCTAATAATTTGAACTGTTATATCAGTTGATTGCCTAATAATCTATATTGTGAGTTATACTTTTTTGTTTTTTTGTAGATTTTTTAACTTTTCCGGATTTCTTTTTCCAATAATTTGACATATTACGTGGCTTCATACTATTGAAAATTAATTGACTTTGTAACCATTAAACTAGGTTTTTTTTAATTGATTTTACATCTTATCTATATATTTATTGAAAAAACTAAACTGTAATTGCATCTTTTTCTAAATTACCTCAAAAATTAAAGAAAAATATATAAGAAAAAGAAGGGGTCACATTAGAGAAGCAACTCCATCCATCCATCCATCCATTAGTAACTGTGATGGTGGAACTAAAAGGGAGGAAAAGGTCATACATAAATGTGGATGCTCTCCTCTCCTCGTGTTATGTTTATTTACAATTTGATTTCATTTCACTTTCTTTCTTGCCTTTTTCTCAAAGCCGTCCAAACACAAAGCACTCCTCGTGCATTATCTTCAAACAAATGCAAGTCATTTCAAAAACCCTAATATGATGTTCAGCATGACTTCTCTTAGCTTTCCTTTACTATATTCCATACAATTCTAGAGAAAAAAGATATTTATTTATTGCCTTATCTTATATTATTTCTTGTGTATATTCAGTATATAAATTTAATGCTTTGTATTATCTTATCAGTATAACATACATATTCACATATAGTCTCCATTCAATATTCACATATAAATCATTCAAAAAATAATATTTATTCTCTTTCTGATCTATTCTTAGGCACACACAATATATATATATGAAAAAATTATCAAAAAGTCTCTGATACTGTTTTGACACTGTTGCCAAGAATCAAAACACACTCTAAAATCTACACAGTAAACACCCCAAGGACCCAAAAGTAAATAGCAAAAAATCAATGTATTTTTTGTTACTTACCGGTATATATTAACCATTTGAATTAAGGGGTTGTGAGATCTGATTTTATTTTTTTTTATTATAATGGAAACAATGTAAAATTTTTAACACATGCAAAGTGTAATAAATAAAAATAGATAAATAACTATAGAATGGCAATGCTACTTTTTCTCATCTGTAACTTTAAAAAGGTTTGTATGCTTTGTGGAAGAATGCTAGCCAGTCCAGTGTGTGTCTTGGCCTTAGCATGCAGCATCAAATTTTTAATTTTTTTTACTGACTGTACCCAACAAGCATCACTCTTGTCTGCCACTTCCCATTTCTTCTTATCTCTCTCTCCCTCTCTTTCACTCTTTACAGTATTCCTACACATCATCATCATACCCTCTTGACATCTCTTTTTTTTATACCAATCTTTTTTTTAATATCATTTTGTAAATGTCCCTCCCTTATGATTTTTGTGTGACAGAGTAATTTGATTAATTTAAAAAAAAAATTAAAAACAAACAAACACTAAAATAAATGTAAATATGTTGAGTAAATATAGATGTAATATCTAATTTAGTCCTTCTATTATACTATTTTAAGACTTTATGTCCCTCTATTATAAGTTGAGCTTTTTTTATCTGTATACTTTCATGATTTATAATTTTTAGTCCCTCCCTCAGACAGATGGACGTCCGCTTCTTAATTGGCCAATCAAGTCTTTGGAGGTACTAAATATTATAAATTATGAAAATACATGGACCAAAAAAGCTCAGCTTATAATAAAGAAATCTAAAGTCTCAAAACGGTATAATAAAGGGACTAAATTGGGTATTAGACAATAAATATACACTAAAATCAAAAAATTAAAAAATACTTTTTTTTTATATGGTTCATTATACCATATTCTTTATATGAGGTTTTGTTGGTGATGATACTGAAATGGTTATTAAAATTAAAAGAGAGAGAGAGAGAGAGAGAGAGAGAGAGAGAGAGAGAGAGAGAGAGAGAGAGAGAGAGAGAGAGAATAGAGAATATATTCTAATATATGGACATGACTAAATTAGATAAATAAGCAAATTTAAAGCCCACATGGCTTCATCAAAAGCCATTTTCCCCTTTTGAATGATTGGGCAATATGTATCCAAACAAATAACAGGAGAAACCAAATAAAAGATCTGAAAAGAATCAAATAAGAAAAAATTAATAAAGACTACAAGTTGATGGAAAAAGGTGAAGAAACTTTTTCTATGGTGACCTAGATGCTAACCTAAAACATTTCTCAACTTTTGTAAGTCTCACTGTGCTTTGCCTTTTTAATCTTTTCTCAATCTCTCTTTCATGCTCCTCCTATATTTGTGAATAGTGATGCTTCTTGGAGGCTTCCTTCATGTCATGCTCCAAAGATTAAAATAGTAGGGACAAAGGTTTCAAAGAAATTTCTTTTTATAAAATATTAATGAGATTTTTAATTCATAAACTATAAAAGTAAAAGATATAATTTGAACTATGATTAATAGATTAAACCATGTATTTATTTAATTTAAGAATCTCAAATCTATTAAAAAGAATCAAACAAAGTCAAATAAAAATAAAACCATTTTAACCAAAGTGAACAATATCACAATTAGTGTAAAATATAGGAGCCCCCTAGTACTTTCTTAGTGATATCAGAGTCGGATTTTAAGACTTGGGATGATGTGGTCCTATTCACACATCGTAAAAAATTGTAAGCGCATTCATATATAACATTAGTGATTCATTCTTCGTGCATAATGAACAATCAATCTATTCAAATCAATTCAACGATAGGCGATAACATCAACCATAATTTTTTTTGAAATTATTGATGAAGTGGAAGTTGGTAATAACATTCGAAAATTGCGAAATGATAGCGATGACAAAGTGAATATTCATAATTTTTGAATTTTTTTAATTAATTGACTTTGGCTTGAATTTTTTAGATTTTCTAAGAAATTAAGCACAACATTTCATTAAAACATAAACAGACGTGTGAAGATGTCAACATTCCAATTACCAAGTTGACTTTTATATTCTGTTAATTAACTAATTAATCTATTTATTGAATTTTGTAGAAAAGTCAACCATCATGATATTTTTTTATAAAAAAAAATGGTAGGAGAAAATAAAAAATATATTATAAATCATTTTCAACAACTTCACAGTTTGGTCCATTTTTCATTGACAATATTATTTTTATAAAATAAAATAAATTAAATTATCCATGGTTAGAGAACATACATCTCTCTATCTATTGAAAGGAAAGCAATAGTCACGACATCAAGCATGCCTCCCATTTCTTTTTACATTCATTAAATATTAAATGTTTAAATATCAATATTACTAATTTTAGTATTTTGGGAGAAGAACAAGTTTGATTTGAACTCCTATTCATTGATGGGAATATTTAATCAAATCAAAGAAAACATTAGTACTAATTTTGGTACCATAACTGAGATTTTTTTTATTAAATTATTAATGTCAAACATGTACCAGTTTATTATAAATAAATATATATAGACCACATGAACAGATTTTATAAGTTTGATGATTCTAGTTTGAAACTTCATTTCATGTGTATTAATGTCAAACATGTACTTTAAAGTCTCATATGGACTTTTGTCTATCTACCTATCCATTGTACAAAATTTCTAAGAGAAAAGAAACATACCCACATTGTTTTAAGATTAATGAAGTATATGATAATTATACAATTTAAATAAAATTTAATAATTTAAATCACATCCATTACATCAAGCAAAGCTTATGTAAAGAGAAAATATGTTTTTATTTTATAAAAAATTAAATAAAAAACTAAATTGACTTTTTGTTTGGAGATTATTAAAATTAATAACAATAATAAAATTATAAATCACATTCACAAATCTTTATATGTCAAAGTGTTTCTTTTGAAAAAAAACTTATAAAGGTGTTTTTTTTTTACTTAGGCCATAAAGTCCCCTCTCTACTGATAGGACATGGCCACAGGCTTTAAGGAGTAACCTCTCACCATGCGCGTATAAATTTGAGTAAACTCGACTCAAGCTGCTCACCCCCATTTACGAGGTCAGGCACTTGATCCCAAGACTTTTCGGGAGAATTACCCAACGCACGGGGCCCAACCACTAGGCTATGAAGTGTTTTTAAAAAGAATTATTATCCCATGGCTCGGTACCATTGAGACGTGGCATCATCTTGGCCGCAAAAAGCGGCTAGGGATATGTGCATGTCACACATCCCGAGGCTTGCTTTATGGCGTGCCTCGGGATATGTAGCCCGAGCAGCCCTTTGTGGCCAAGATAGTGCCACATCTCGGTACCATGGATGACTCCATGGTACCGAGACCATGGGATCAGTTCTCTTTTAAAAAAACAAAGTCATGTATTTTTAAGCTCAAAAAGTGCTTCTCCTAAAAACACTTTTTTTTTCAAATACCTTTTAGTCTAGCGGTATAGGTCCCTTGTATGAGGGATTCAGCTCACAAAAGTCCCAGATTCGAATCCCCGTTAGACCAGATGAGGGCGCAGGACATGGGTCATTTAGTGGGGTAGTCTATGCAAATACACAAATCTTCTCCATATTGATTTGTAGTAGATTGGGTGATAAAATAATTACATATTGTGTGAAATGGTAAAATTAAATAAACTGTACTATGTGAAATCCAAGGGAAATTGAACCCTTATGCGCATCCTATTTGACTGATCATTCGGGGGCCGATTATTACTTATGCTGACCTTTACAGAAGAGGACACATCAAAGGGCATGGATACATCACCACTGTTTTTTTTCCAATGTATATATTTTTTCACAAATAAAATAAAAAAATATCTGAAAATCAATAGAATTATTTAATTAGTTAATTAACTATTCATCCTTCAATAGTAAACTTATTCTTTATAGATCCCTTGTTACTATTCATCTTTCCCCCTAGGGTCCTTGTGTGGGGAGTTAGTGTAAATAGGGTATTGTGTGTGTAGGGAAAAAAGGTGAATAGTATCCAAATAGTAGAGGGACTAATAATGAAGTTGCTCTTATTTAATTTATAAAATAAAACCAAGTCCCTGCTCTGGAAAAAAACATGATAAGCATTAAAAAGAGTCCATAACAAACATGCACACAACTCAAGTCCCAGGGATGATATGATGCATTCATAACTACTCCATGCCATTCCAGAAGCCATCACATGACCCTTTCTAGACTTTCCAAACATATTATTATTATTATTATTATTATTATTATTATTATTATTATTATTATTATTGTTTTTCTAATATCTTTTAATACCCATAAATAAATAAATAAATAAATAAATAAATAAATAGAGATGGATGACAATGAAGAAACCTGTTGGCTGCTGAGCTGTCCTATGCCACAATATATATTATATTTATAATTTATATATCTTTTTTACTTTGTTCTCTGTTGGTGGAACTGAGAATATGTTATGTATCTGCTATCTATTCAGCTTTCTTCTCTGTTGATCACCACCATCCATTCTTTTCCTTGTTAATTTTCTTTTTTATCTACCATTAAAAAAAAGGGGGAAAAAAATAAAGTTTGGAAGAGAGATTTGGATGGTTGAGAGTAGAGTAGAGTACAAAAGGGAATGAATGTGTGTGTGTGTGTGGACAGTGGGAGGGGCCAATGGCACAGTAGCCCAAACAAAGAAGAGCTATGATTGATTACAGAATCAGTTTGTATGCATATTGCATATGATATGACCACCAAACTTGGATGCCTTTTGCTTTCTTTTCTTTTCCTTACCTTTTTGTTTTGGTGTCCACTTGCTAGCACTCCACCACCATCAACACATGCCATCACTTGTATCATTCATTGTATGGTTGTTATCTCTTTCTCTTTTTATCTTTTTCTTTGTATTCTGTTTTCTCTTTCAATGCCATACTCTCCCTGTATGTTATGGTACTTAAGATTCTGTGTTTAATGAGATTTATTTTTTTATTTTTTTATTTTTTTTGCATGAAATACTTTAATTTCATGTGAATCTATTTGATTTTTAACTACATATATACAAAGATGACAAGCGCCTATATCAGGCAGCTCGATACTGTGTTAATTCACAAGAGAATGTCACTCGTGTGACAGGTCAATCCTGTGTTAGTTTACATGTGAACATTACCAACCTAACTCTCATCTTACAAGAGTGGGGATTCGATCACAGATTTTTTCACATGAGAGTCCCACACTTTAACAAGAGGCCCGAATATCAATAGGCTTAGATGCCATTGGTATATATATATATATATATATATATATATATATATATATATATATATGTTATTAGTAGGCCGAAATTATATATTTCTAGTCATTCATTCCGAGCATATTTGAGCAATTTCCAACCGCGGATGGAAAGATCATCGAAAAATAAGTTAGCGCAATTTTCATACAATTTGGGAACTTGTAGAGTCTTCTATCTTAACGGATCAAAACTTATAGGAATCTAAATCGGTCATAATTTCAAACCGTTAAGTGGGAGGACCAAACGATCAAATTGTATGAAAATCGACAGATAGCTATTTTAATAGATCTTCCATTCATATAAAAAAAAATACTCCGGGCCTAAATGGGCTGATCAAAATGAGCGATTCTATACTGCATGATCATTCCTCTCTCTCTATCTCTTCTATATATATATATATATATATATATATATATATATATATATGAGTCAGTAGTGTGGTGGCGATATTTGCGATCGGCCATGCGATGCATGATCGGTCTTAGATCTTGGGCCCTAGTAAGTTGTTGTTCATATGGCGGCCGCACTTCACCGCTCATATTAACATTTCCCTATATATATATATATATATATATATATATATATATATATATATATAGAAGAATCTATGGATATTTTTTCTTTTTTTTGCTTTATCTTTCTGTTTCGAGTTGGTGTCGTTTTCTCTGGTTATAGTAATGGGCGTAGTAGACTCTCTTCATGGGACCCGATACTTAGTTCCTTCTTGATCATCATCATCATCATCATCATCATCATCATCATCATCATGTCCATAATGTCCACCATTCCATGAGTTTCACATTATTGCTTTTTGTTCATTTCCTCTTTTTTAATATTTCAACGTTTTGGTTTTCTGATTTTTAGATAAAATTTATTTGATCATCAATTGTTAAATTTTATATATTTATTAAATTACAATGAGTGTATTGAATTGTGCATTGTATTAAAGTGTGGTTTTTTTTTTTGTATGACATTGTTTTCATGTTATATTTGATGGTGTGGTTGTTTGATGAAAGAGAGACCAGAATAACAAGCACGATTATTGAGGTGTTATGAGTGGATCGAAAATAAATTACTCTTACTTTATAGTAAAATATTTTATTCTAATTAAACATAAATAAAGAATTCACTGATACTTTTATTCTCTATCCTTGTGATAGTCTCGACTTTATAAAAGAACAAATAAATCACAAACACATGCACTAAAATCACTAAAATAGTTCTTTAAAAGTTGGACAATCCTCCTCATGATTAGTAGGAGATAACACTAATTAATATAAGAGGCTAATGATGGCCTAATCCAATGATTTATCTATATTTATTAATTGTGTGTATAATCTCAAGACAGGTGTTTGGTGAATTCAATAGATTGATACATGAACAATAAACTAAAGAACCAATTGGACACCACTCCTTTTGTATTCCCATTTCCCCTCTTGTGAGTGCCTAAAAAGTTTCTTTTTTCTCTTAAAAGGAAAATAAATAAAAGAAAATAAAAGTAGCATTGAAAGTACCTTTCAAGCTTTTCAATGTCTACCATCTTTAGGAATCATGCCCAAAATCTTGGGTTTTGTCAATTCCAAATATATATATATATATATATATATATATATATATATATATATATATATAAGGACAAATATTATTTATTTTGGCTATTTGGCATCTTTTTCATTCATTAAGCAAGTGTTTTAACTAAATCCAATCAGATGGATGAAAAGACATTAAAAATAAGCAGTTGATTTTAAACGATTTAGGAATTTGTAGGTCTTCATCTTAATGGGTGAAATTTTATACGGTTGGAATTTCACCATTTAATATGAAGGACCTACAAGTTCCTAAATCATATAAAAATCATACGTTGTTTATTTTTTCCAATGCTCTTTCCATCTATACGGTTGAATTTCTAAAACATCATAAACCAATAAATTAAGAATGATGCCAAATGTCAAAAAATAATGTTGCTCCATCACCCTATATATATATATATATATATATATATATATATATATTCATTTTTTATAGTAATTATTTTTTTAATTCAATAAAACCATTATATTTTTATTAGACATTGGTATGAAAGTAGTGTAGAAATGAGAAAAGATGTTTTTTTTAAAGGAATTCAATAATTATAGAAATGCAAAATTGTCTTGATTCACTCTCTTTTTTTTTATAAAAAAAGGGTAAATCATGATTTATTAATAAGATGAAAAAAATTTAAAAGTAGATAAATAGAGCCTATGTGAAATCCTAGTTGATCTGAGGCTTTTTTTCAGCCTATAATTCTCCCCTAACTAGTGTTTTCCTGATATATCTTCAAAATCGTCTATTGGTGGTGTGTCCAACTTGTTGTAGGTGAAAATCAAGCTTCATTTTATAATTTTCTCTAGTACCACCCGTTTTGATCTCTTGAACATGTACGGTGCATCAAACTATAAAAATATTAGAAAAATAATATAATCTTATGATTTATAAATTAAATTAATATATGCAAAAATTTAAAGTTATAGTTCTCGAATATATAGTACATAAACAACAGTGCAGATTTCTTGGTAATTTGGGTTTCATTGGTATATAAATAAATAAATATTATATAGAAAAAAGAAATAGAAAGAAACTTGGAATTGGGATCTAATAAGAATAAACTTGTTAAATGATGTGGGGATCCACAAGAATATTCTATGATTCTAGAATCTCAAAGAAATTATAAATAAATAAAAACAATCCAAGCGCTTCAAAAGAAAGATCACATGAATCTAATTAAGCCTCATTAACTAGTTAATCAAGCACTTAATGCAGTAGGTCAGAAAGGTCATTTCAACCAACCGGTTAAAACCAACATGGTCCGTTCGCTAACAAGCCGTCACGTCGAACAGTCAACCGGTGTGCGCCCATACATCATCACTACATCACCCCTAATTTTTTTTTATAGTTATCTAAATATAAATAAAAGAATTAAAAAACCTTAATATAAAAATAAATTATTTATAGGTCCCTGAAGACAGTAACCAAAAACCTCTCCTCCCATTATTTGTTACACCCTCTCACATATTTATCCTAGGGATTTCATGAGAAAAAATAAACAGTGCCAAAGATTTATAATTAATTACTTTTTAATGACAAATAGACTTGTTCACTAATTTATTTATACAAATTCCTTAAAAAATAAATGAAATTATTTACATCTAGAGGTTTCTATAGTCAAATAGTTTGCTATAAATTTCTTCTAGAAAGTCTGTCAAACATCTTGTGGAGAAAATCGGAACAAGCCTAAGACCAAAAGTGCATCATCATGTAACATAACATATTAATTATGATTTCATTTTATTAACTAAATATAAAGAAAATTATTAAAAATAATAATATATATGCAATCACAGCCGTTGAAAGGATCACGGGTTGGGCGGTCAAGATTGATGAGCCCAACAAACCCATCGTGGGCCCCGTGAAAGAAAGCGCCGGATCGGACCGGCCGCGAAGGGCAATCACGTCAAAACGAGAAGGACCGTTGAGGGTCTGATTTCAAAGAACCAAAAAGAAACACGTGCCCCTCGAGATGAAAACGCCCTGGCCGATTCCAATCACCTACCGGTGACCAGATGGTTCTCTCCACTCTTCACTTCTCCACCAATCTGCCCCCCTACCAAACGACATTAGTCTCGAGTCCCGTTACCTCCCTTCTTTCACTACAGTAAAATACTTATTTTTAACGCCACGTGGTATGACACGTCATCATCAGCACCTCTCCCTATTCTCCTACTTAAAGCCCCTCCCCCGCGTTCCAGAAAGGCTCGTGAAAGGAAGAGGACGGTGATTTCAAAAGAGATTTTATTTATTTATTTATTTATTTTTCGGAAAAGGAGAGTTAGGAGAGAAGGCTGACCTGGGACACGTGTCGAACGGAGATGACTCCTCCGGCGGTGGCGGCGGGAGGATCAGTGGCGGCACCGGCGATGGCGGTGGCGGTTCCGGAAGGGTATGCGAGGGAGGCGATCTTGGCTTGGTACCGGGGGGAGTTCGCGGCGGCGAACGCGATCATCGACGGGCTGTGCGGGCACCTGGCTGAGATCGCCGACGGATCGCCGGAGTACGAGTCGGTGTTCGCCGCCATCCACCGGCGGAGGATGAACTGGATCCCGGTGCTCCACATGCAGAAGTACTACTCCATCGCCGACGTCACTTCCGAGCTCCTCCACGCCACGGCGAAGAAGCGGGCCGATGCGGCGTTGAAGGAGGTGAATGAGGAGCGAGCTAGGGCTTCGATTGTTGAGGAGGAGCTCGTTAAGGAGGAGCTCCCGAAGGAGGTGGAGGACGAGAGGACTGGAGGATCCACGGCTGAGATCTCTCGCGAGGAGGATCGAGTGACCGGCGACGATTCGTCCAGAGATTCCAACGTTCTTGAAGACGGTGGTGCGAGCGATGCAGGTGAGTGCGATCTGATATCCCAAATATTTTTTTTTTATTATTAAATTTCGCATTTCGATTTATATATATTTTTTTAATTTCGGATCATAGATCTAGTTTTCCGATTAAATCGGAGCTAACTTTTTCATTCGAATTCTTCAACTAAATTTTCAATTTTTTGGAAATTAAGAAAAAAAAAGGTTAATAAGTCCGGACGTGACGGTTGTCCGACGGCGGCTCGGAGCTGACCCCAAAGAGAACGAACGGTCTGAGAATTTCAATATATATTAATTAAATATTAAAAGTAATCAAACGTGCAGCACGAAAGGCTTCTTGTTTTGATCTGAGCTTTGTCGTGTACGTAGTAGTGTTCGGTGTCCCCCGGCCCCGTTTGGTCTTTGGGAACTTCGAGGCGGTTCGCCGGCTCTCGACACGTGTGTGTCGGAGCCGGACCCGCTAGCACTGTCAAACCCGACCCAATAACACGTTGTCCTTGAAGTGAGCGGCTGTTGTTGCAGTGCCGTCTGATCTTGATCAGATGGTCTGTGTTTCTCTGGAAGAGTTCCATTCCTCCTGGTATGTGTTGAAAGAAAATATTAAATGAGCTGGAAATGGGCCCCGGTTTTTGACATTTTGTATTCCTTGGGATGCACCCAGGTAGGCAAGTGTTAATTAGTGTTCTAATTGGTGTTAAATGACGTTCCATTAGAGTAATTTTATATTAGGTGCTTTGTTTTAGACCACTGTTTGGCGTGGTAAGGTGGTGCCACGGCCACTGGCAGTGGTCCCCTAATGTATACCTTATTATTTAGTCTCCCGTTTTTAAAAAAAAAAAATATTTTTGAACTAAAAAAGTTGCTAATTTGAGCATATAATATATACACTATATATATATTATAATTCTTTGTTGGTGTTGTTTATTATGATGTATGTCTACCTGCCGGATATGCCTATGTGCACATGATTTTTGTAGTGAGCTGATCGTGGCAATAATTCAAGGGATTTTAAGTAGACTGGTCTGGGATCTGTGGGATTTTTTAAATAAAAAATCTCGACTTGCTAAGTATATATATATATATATGAAAAAAAAATTCAATAGTTTAAATTATAAATTTCAGAAAATCAGCATACTTTCTTTCTCAGTAATAAATTAATGTTTTTTTTAATATATTTTTTGAAGAGTTTAATTTGTGATTTACAAATCCAAGAGAAGGTCTTGGTTGTAAGTGCCAAAATTGATGTTAGTTAAAGATTCTTACAGCTTGAGTTTATTAATTTTCATGTACTTTTGACATGGCAATGGATATCTCAGGCTCAGCAGCTGACTGTTGCTTGGTGACACCCAAATTATCATTTGAAATGAATGACAGAAGGTTTCTAATACTTTTCTGGCTTTGTAGGATCTCAAGGTGGGAAAATTTCTCAAGAAAGTAACCAAATATCCACTGATCATGAGGTTCCCATGGTTCGCCCAGAGAGGATCAAGATCTCCAAAGGATTCATGTCCAAGGAAATGGTGAAGGGGCATATGGTGAGTTACATCTCCACATGGTTTAGCAGAATGTATGTCTTCTTTGCTTTGTTTGTAGGTGCATTTTCAATGATTAGTGGTTTACAAATTTGATCAGGTTAATGTTGTGAAAGGTCTTAAACTTTATGAGGACATATTCACAGAGTCAGAACTCTTGGAGCTTTCTGAATTTATAAATGAACTTCGTCTTGCAGGTCACAAGGGGGAGCTCTCTGGTATGCTCTTCTTCTAGAAGCGATTAGTTTTTTTTTTCTTTCTCTGCAGATGCTTAAAAATGAACATTTACTTAATCTAAATTTAGTAAGAGTTTGATTATACATTATAATTGACTTTTTTTTTTGTTAAAGATGGAATTATTTTTTACCATTGATTATGCTTCTGGAATAATCTGAAATTGAAAGGCAATCTAATAATCAAGTATCATAACCAAAATCAACGGCAGGAATTTTGATTGAACAGAAAATGTAAAGTTCAAACCAAATTTTAGTAGTTGACAATTCTAATTATATTCATTTAACTTAAAAGTATATCCTTTCTATTATAAAGGCATGACTTTCCACCTGAGCAACTTCTGGATGAGTGTTCACTTCGATCGCTTTAATGGGCATACCACTTTATGGGCTAAGTGTTTGTGTTCTTAATTTTTCTCTATCACATGACTATTTTGTTCAAAAGTATAGGGGAAAGACCGCTGGCGCTTTGCCTTTGTTTAGTTAATTGGCTATTACTCATTTCTGTTCTAGTGAGCTGATTACATCGCTTCCACTAAAACTTGTATCATATCCTATGGCTAGGTCTTATAGCTAGTGGGTCTTTATTTCTCTGATTTATGAAGTGTGTTCCTACGCACTGGGATCATAAAGCTTCAATGGAAAAAGTCGTCCATCTGTAGATAATTCTGTACTTGCCTCATCCTTTCATCTCTGGTATTGGCATGTGAAAGTTAACATGATTTTGATTGGTCAAGGTATCAGTTTCTGAAGTCCTAAAACACGAAAACAGCCACTTGCTTTTATCAAGAGTTTGGCTTATTTGATGATCATGTTGCCTTGTACTTTTGTAACATTTCCTGTCAACAACTTATCCAAATCCCTTTCAACTTTCTTTGCTTGCACACATCTTCCAAGATACGTCATCACAAATCCGATTCATTTACCTTTGCATTTTCGAATAACTGTTGGTTATACCGATTGCAGGAATTCCATTTTGCTGTTTTATTCATCATTGATTTTGCTCCTGGTTCTGGGTATAAATGACGCAAGCAAGCTGGTCATTAACTGGTCCAAATTCAACTTAATAACATTTTTTATCCAGGAAATATACCTTGGTCAACCCTACCTCACTTAAAGGTAACCATAAGTGAGGTTTAGAAATAACATGTTGGGAGCAAAGTTTGTATCATGTTCAGATGAATGTAATGAAACCTGGTGCAGTGATCTTTTCTTTTTGCAGAAGTTTTTTACATTTAGAAATTATTATATAGGGATGATTAAAATATATTCTTTTGTACCCCCCTCGTATTTTTGCTTTTATAAATTTTTGCCATGTCTGACACCGATGTCCAAATCGGATAGCAACAACTATTTTTGGGTTGAATAACTCATTTGTCATACCTGGATTTAATTGTGCAGTCAAAGAGAACAAAAGTTTCAATTTGAAGTGCTTTCAAATAAAAGCACTTCACATCCATAATTTTATTTAATGTTCTCCTATTTTAAAATTCTTCCATATATATCACCCATCACATATGTGAAAATATTTTTCACTAATTCACATCCTACCATGTTTCAGGAATTCACATCGTGGCATGTTTCAAATAACAATTTGCCATTTTTTTATCTTCATTTGTGAAAATATTTTCACTAATTCACTCTCATGGGCTGCATGCAGGTGAAACTTTCATTTTCTTCAACAAGCAAGTGAAAGGGAACAAGAGAGAAATCATTCAGCTGGGTATTCCATTATTTCAGCCAATTAAACAGGACGCTACAAGTAAGTGCCAAATTACTGAGTTTGATTTTATACATTTTTTACAAACTGTTAGCTTTGTGTTTCTGAAAGATCTAGTCTTTAATGACATTGTGGAGGATAAAAACATTTTTCTTTACTTTCTGGATTCCAAAAAAATAAAAAAGGGTCATCAAATTCCAACTCGAATTCTTCTTATCTTATTAATAATGCTTAATCTTATCATGTAAAATGTGTCTCTGATATTATCATTTTTTTTTTCAATTTGTCATTCTCCTAAATTTTAGGACTTCATGTTGATGATTGAAATTAATTCTTGTTTGACTCGTCATAAGTTATTTGCTCTCACAAAAAAATCATCTCCTTTTAGGCACTATTGAACCTATTCCTCAAGTTCTGCAAACTGTTATTGACCATCTTGTCCAGTGGCGTTTAATACCTGAAGGCAGAAAACCAAATAGTTGCATTATCAATTTCTTTGATGAGGTATGTTTTCTACATCAAAAGAAGTCTCTGACAACAGTATCTCAAATCATGATGTTAGTCTCATTTCTCCAAGAAGCTAAATTTTGTTTCTCTTTCAGGATGAGTACTCACAGCCATACTTCAAACCACCACATTTGGATAATCCAATCTCTACTCTCCTGCTTTCTGACACTATAATGGCTTTTGGACGAGTGCTTGCCAGTGACCACAATGGAAACTACAAGGGCCCCTTCACACTTCCACTGAAGGAAGGGTATGTATTTCATTCAACTACTTGATACTTATTTTTCATAATAAGCTTCTAAAGTCAACAAACATATAACTTGGATTATCCCTTCCCGATCTTAATATTTCTGCTTACAATTTCAAAGGAACTGGAGCTACCTTTCTTTTCAATTTCAATTCAAGAGTTCCTAATGGGCAATTACAAGGAAACATTTTTTTTTTTTTTGGATAAATGTGGACAAGCCAGGTTCGAACCCCTAATCTCTCCTTTTGAGAGGGAATGGGCTAACCAACTTTCCTTGTGAAAGTTGGTTATAAGAAAGCATTCATGTCATTAGAATTTGAGAAAACTATTTGCATGTATTCTTGGATGCATCTTCATGCAAAACGATAATTCAATCAGGGTATTCTAAGTTATTAAACTGATTTTCAGGTCACTCTTGGTCATGCGTGGGAATAGTGCAGACATGGCAAGGCATGTCATTTGTCCATCCTCAAATAGGAGAGTCAGCATCACATTTGTGAAGGTTCGATCTGCCAATAACCAAAATGATTCTGCAGTCATCCCAACTACACCAACTAAAGCAATGACTCTCTGGCAACCTCCAATTGCACAACAAGAGAAGGTACCAACTGGAGGTAACCCCCTTGGCTATGGATCTCAGAGTTTAGTTTCTACATGGGGAATGACTCTGCGAGCACCAGTGATCATGTTTGCGCCACCAGAGCCAATGATTATGAGTCCTGCAAAGAAAGGTTCGCGTAGCAATGGCACTGGAGTTTTCCTGCCATGGACTGTTGGTCCCAAGAAGTACATTAGGCATCTTCCACCTCGTATTCAAAAGAGGAGACTTCCTGCATTGCCATCATCAATGGAGACGCAGGTGAATAAGATACCTCAAATTCCAACTGTCATGGTGTGAATTTTTTCTGCTAGTTCTCATTTCAGAATAGAGTTTTTCTGCTGGTTATCCTAGTTAAGTCTCTACCAAATACATAGATATGAGAATTTCTCGGGTGCCCTTGCAAGAGCTTTTTTTGTCTCTTATGTCTTGCATTAGAACTAAGTAATGTTTGTCGACAAAAAAATGAAGGATTTTTTTTTTCGTCAAAGTAATTTTATTTTAGGATAGTGTAGGTTTTTTTCTTCTGTGGTGTTCATCATTGAGGATAATTATTTTGGATGGTGAATGGCATTTACTCTGTCCTTTAAGATTTCAACAGGTATTATTGGTTGATCTTGAGCTCATCCATTGATGAAAGAATAGAGTATGCTTTGTTTGATGCCCTTCTTATCTTATTACTATGCTCCTTTGAAATTTAATTCACTGGAACCAGTATTATTTATCTTAGCTCTTACATTCTGCAATCCATAGGCATCCAACTCCCACGAGTATATATTTAGGTAGTCAGGATTCGAGCTCAAAGTATTTTGCAAATCCAATCTTTGATTTATCTGATATAGTTGTAAAATATATTTTTTTAATTCCTTTTCCAGCTTAAAATTTGGCATTTCCAGTCTTATATAATATATACACAAAAACATGATATTCATCATATCAGGTTTAAAATTTCTCAGAATAAACAATTAGTTTTATTTTTCTTGCCACTTATTGATTTTCTTTTTAAAGAATAGTTAAGCAACTAATTACATGACAGTAAAAGCATACAATTAACACCACAACTTATTAAATATCAGTTCAATTGACAAAATTAAAAATTTAGAGACTGATAAAAACTGGGCCAAAAGACCAGATAATTTATCCAAGAACAAGTGTATAACCTTTTCAAGCCAACTTCACCGTGTCATGTTTCTCACCAAAAATTTTAATGAAGATTTGAGATGTAATAACAACTGACAAATTTTTAATTTTTGGTTTGAAGTTTCCCTTAAAAAATATATAGCTATATTATCATCAAGAGTGTATTTGATTGGACTTATTTTCCATTGAAAATTTTTTCACCACCCATTTTTCAACATTTTGGGCTATTTGATTGATAAAATTTTCCATTAAATTTTTTTCCACAAAGCTAGTCACGTGACCTCTTTTTTCCTCAATTTGGTGGAAATATTTTCCTCTCCCAACTCAACAAAAAGTTTTCCATGAAAAATGGAAAGGGTTATATGAAAAAAAAAACAAAATAAAGATTCATCTTGGTTGTTTGAATTTCAAAGAGTTATCAGATATATACAAACATTTTATATCATCATTTTTGAATTTTTTTTTATCCTTTAAAATTGCTTATGTTTTTTATTGTTTGAATTTCAAATAGGATTTACCTTATATGCATAAACTTTTATCTCATCATTTTGATTAATTGGTTCATTGCTTGGAAAAAAATAATTTTCTGTGGAAAATTTTAATTTTTCATAAAAAATTGATGCAATAAAAAAAAGTATAAAGAATGTTAGATTTTTTATGGAAAATAATGACAATCAAACAACAAAACAAGAATTCTCCATGAAAAATGTAAGATTTAAAAAAAAAAAAAACTATCCTTTAAAAGTGCTTATGTTTTTTATTGTTTGAATTTCAAATAGGATTTACCTTATATGCATAAACTTTTATCTCATCATTTTGATTAATTGGTTCATTGCTTGGAAAAAAAAAAAATTTCCGGGGAAAATTTTAATTTTTCATGAAAAATTGATGCAATAAAAAAAATTTATAAAGAATGTTAGATTTTTTATGGAAAATAATGACAATCAAACAACAAAACAAGAATTCTCCATGAAAAATGTAAGATTTTTAACAAAAAATAATAATAATAATAATCAAACGGCCACTTTCTCATTTTCCACAAAAAATTTTACCACAATTTTTTTTTTTCCACTCATTTTCCATGTTGCAATCAAACACAGCCTAAAATCTTTGGTTTGAAGTTTCCCTAAAAAATTCAAAAATTTTCAAAAGTTAACCTAATCCACCACCCAAAAATTTTCAAAAGTTAACCTAATCCACCACCCATATTAAAGATGATGGCAAATAACTACAAAATCATAATAAAGATAAACACTTGTTGAAGAAACCTAATGTAAACACAAAATTAATCCTCCAATACCAATGATCAAGCTTTGGCAGTATCAACATCATCCTCAATATCCCAATTCAGATCCTCATCCTCTTCACCAACAATGACTCCTTCTCTCAGACCCACCCCGTTAGAGCTACCACTGGAGCCATTCGATTCCTCATCTTGATGCTCCCCAAGATCCTCAATTTCATCCCATTCAAGCTCATCATCTTCCCCTGGCATCGATGGCTGGCTCGACACCACCGAGAAATCACTGTCCTTGCAAGACTCGGACTTCGAATCCATCTGCTGCTCATCACTCTCCAAGTTCTCAACTTTCAATGCTTCCACAAGTTCATTCTGGGCATGCACTTCATCATCATCTTCTTCAACTTCCCAGCTTAAATCCTCATCATCTTCTCCTGAAATCACTCTCTTCACAAGATTCGATCTTATATCCTCTGCTTGCTTGAGCTTGTGAACTCTATAGAAGTATCTACTCCAAAAGGTCTCATAATCCACAGCAAAAGGAACCATCTTGTCATGAAATCCCTCTACAGCATTGCTCTCATGCAGCAGAACCTCGATCTCCTCGTCCTTCTCCTCCACTAGGAACCCTTCCTTCCACTTGTTGAACTCCTCGCAATCCTCCGGCTCCTCTCTGAACGTCCCAGGATCTGATTGGATTGCAAGCAGCCGAGCCTCATATCTACTGTACTTCTTCGAGGAAGCGCCGCTAGGGATTGAACCGGAAGGGGAGGGAGCGGCGCCGTCGGAGTTGATGAAGAGGAGAGCGTCTCTGCTCTGAGATATGATCTCGGCAGCGCCGCGCCAAACCGAGTTGCCGAAGTCGTCGATGGCCTGCCCGACGGTCTCCAGGGACTCCTGGGCGATGGTAGTTCCGGATTCTAATGACCCCGGGAGGTCCAGGACAACGCGGGCGGCGGCCTCGCGGATCGCGGCGGTTTCCTTCTTGAGTTCGCTGCTGAACTCCTCGATGTCGCGGCGGTAGGTCTGGATCACGGACTCTGATTTGGCGCTGATGGTCTTGATGAGGCCGCCGAAACTCCAAGCGCCGACGGTCTCGTCGGCGGTGGCGGTGGCGGTGGCGGTGGCGGTGGCGGTGGCGATCTCTTCGTTGGGGTCGGTATCGGGATCAGAGAAGACAGATTTGAAGAAATTCATGGTGGAAATTAGGGTTAGGGTTCCGGGGAGGCGCGGTTGCGAAGGGAAGGGCGGGGAGAGGAGTCGATAAAGGTGAATTCGAGAGAAGAAGAGGGACAGAGAATTTGGTTTTGAATTTCAATAATACCAATATTTATATTGCGATTTATTAGCGAACAATTAATAATAGATATTTTTTGATACCCTTCTAAATAAAATTTTAAATTTCGGATATATTGCGATTTATTAGCAAACAATTAATTTTTAGTGTATGTTTAGTTACGAAATAAAAAATTATGTAATTTTTTTCTATAAATAATGAAGATATTTATTATGAAGATTCGTACTCATTTTATATTCTTGAAATACCAGTTTTAGTCTTATTCTAATTATGATTAGAGATGGATTGATTGATAGAGGTTTAAATCCTATTAGAGATATGATTAATTTAGAGATAAATATTTAAGTCTTAATTAGATATAGATATTTAAATCTTACAATTGATTTAGAAATTGAGGAAAGGAGCCTTCACAAGTTTTACTATGTCTTTTCCTTTTAGATATATCAAAATATAAAATTTATATTTACACCCCATAAAAGTTATCCAAACACCGCGACATATAATTTTATTACAAAATATCAAATTTCTACTAGTGTACAAATTATGTAGGAAATAGAGGCTAAGGGTCTATTTGTCTGAAAAGCAGTAATGTTAATGCAGTCACAGTCATAAAGTATTGTGGGGACAAGCATAACCGTTTGTACTGTTTTTTATTTGATATTCAATGGACAAAGACAAAAACTTTTTGTGTTGTTTCTCCGCTTGTTTTCACAAAGTCAGGACAAAAACTATAAAATTACTATAATACCCACACCCCCGTGCTTTCTTATGTTGTTTTTGGAGTAAATTTTTTTAGAGTTTTAATATAAGTTGGGGCAAAATTGTTTTTTAACTTGAGGCCATTGTTGTAATTTTAATATAAGTTAGGCAATGTTGTAATTTTTAATATAGATTGGGAGCAAAATTGTCTTTAAGTCAAGTATTATTTGTAATTTTAATATAAGTTAGGGGCAAAATTATGTTTAAGTTGGGGGCATTGTTGTAATTTTAATATAAGTTAGGGGCAAAAATGTCTTTAAGTAGGGAGCATTGTTGTAAATTTAATAAATTGGGAGCAAAATTGTCTTTAACTTGAGAGGTCAATATTGTAAGTTTTTAATATAAATTAGGAGCAAAATTGTTCTTAAGCTGAGGGCATTGTTGTAATTTTAATATAATTTGGAGGCAAAATTATCTTTAAGTTGGGAGTATTATTGTAATTTTAATATAGGTTGGGGGCAAAAATGTCTTTTAAGTTGGGGGTATTGTTGTAAATTTTAATATAAGTTGGGGTTAAATTTGTTTTAAAGTTGGGGGTATTGTTATAATTTTAATTTAACTTAAGGGCAAATTTGTCTTTAAGTTGTGTTGTCCCTCGCTTAAAAATTTGTACCGTATATTTTGAGGGACAAAAATTTCAACCACTTGTCCTGTACTCAAACCACTTTTTGTGTTGTACCTTTATCCATTTGCAAATCAAACAACGGACAAAAAAAGTTATCCTGTGTTGTCCCCCATTTTTTGACGTATCAAACGGACCCTAAGGGTCTATTTTGATAGTCCAATATTATGACATAATCTATATATTATATTATAATTTTATATTTTTGGAGGGTTATGACATATGGGGTATTTGGATTGGTTATTTTGAGTATAAAATTACTACAAAATTGTCCTATTATGTCATAAAATTATATTCTGGTCTGACCAAAATAAAATCTTATTGTGAAAGTCGCGCTCCTTAGGAGCGGTTGCTGGATGATGATGTGGAAGAGGCTAGGGTAATGATAGGCTGATAGAAAGGTTTCAATTTTATTAATTTTGCATTTTCATTAGTGAAAGTTCTGGACAGGTCGTCTTCTTGTCGTAACTTGTGTTATAACTCAAGTGTAACACTCAGCTCATTAAAGTTTTTCGTGGCACTCACACACATAATGATAAACACACAAGACAACAAAGAGACAAGAGAGTTGATTACCCAGTTCGGCAACTATGCCTACATCTGGGGGTCATGCCCGGAGAAGACAATCACTAAAGGTGTAGGGAAAAATAGGAGTACAAGAGTCACACTCTCTCGCACATAAGCACCTCCACTCCTTGATTACAACAAGTGTCCACTATCACCCTTCTCCAAAGGGACTACTCTAGTCGGCACACCCTAATCCTCAGAGTCCTGGTCTTATATAGACGTCTCCCTGCTTTCACGCCATCACAACACCAGCCTCCACCCTTTAGTTTCTCCGCGACTTGCCAAACTAGACTCCTTCCAATTCTGGCTGTTGCAACTTAGTTGTAACCTGAATTGCAATATGACCCCGCTGACGAACTTGACCAAGGCTACAACATCCATTGCACTTCTTCGACTTTGACACACCTCCAATGCTCCTGGTTGAGTTCGAAGTCATTAGACTACTTATCATCCTTTTGCAATTACATGAATGTGAATTTGGAGCACAAAATGTTTTTAATGGCAATGTTTTTCAATTTCATTTCATCAGTCTGTTCAGCTTTTGGAATAGCCGTAGAAAATTTGAGATCTTTGTACTTTTATCACCATTATATAGGAGATCATAGTTTATCTTCTAGTTTCCTGCTTTTAAATATTTCATTGTATGTAATATTTAATGATAGATTGGATTATTGAATAGGTTGACCAAGATGGACATAAATATGAAAGATTGGAAGTTTCCAAAGTTGATGAAACAGTGAGGATTATATATATATATATATATATTTTGAACTAGGCGACAAGCGCCCCCTGTAGGATGTCAAAGATAGGGCAAACGCAGGGGGTCGGACTATCGAGGGTTTCAATCAGTGCGGACTCTTTTTCCACCTTAGGTGCACGTGATGGCAATGCTAACCTGTGCCTATTCGCATGCACTTTACCAAGACTTACCAAAACCCTATCGCGACGAACCCAGCCTGAGCGAGGCGGCAAGTAATAAGCACCCCTAATCGGGTCTCCCCGTGCTCTCAATCACTACTCACGCTGCAGTATTCAATCGCGATTTTCATCCTCATGTGCTATAACGATGTTCGCCAGGGATCAATGCTAAGCACCTCTCCTCAGGATTATATCTTTTGGAGGTGGATATTTTGAAACACTGAAGGTTTCAAAGTGATTGGAAATTGGAAGCATGCATTATCAGTTGTGGAATGGGTTTTCAATGAAAATAAATACAGATATAAGATGAACATGTGAAAATTTGGTTTTTAACATCTTTGTCAAAAAAAAGAGGAAAAGAATTTTAGTGTTTTAACATAGTGAATTATGTATTTTTTTATTATATAATAATTTTTTATACAAAACTTCTATCACAATGGAGCCGTAGACAGTCAAATAAAATCCAATCTACAAAATGATTTGATCTTTGGACAACAATGTTGTGATAAATGTCGTAATCCCAGGGGAATCATTATCGCAGGGCATAAAGGGGGAGGTCATAAGCGTCTATACTGTAAAATTAATTTTTGACGGAATGACAAAGATACCGGCCAAACACTAATTCTATAAGAATAACATGTATCAGAATTTTTATAATAATTATTTTCACTTTTTATATAAAAAAATTATGTTATAATTTTTTATTTTGTACCCATTTTTTTTTTTTTAAAAAAAAAGAGAAACTGAAAATGAAAACAGAAAACGGAGTCGAAATGAAACTGAAAATGCGTCGCTATAAATAGAAACCCCTTTGTCTTTCTTCGCTTAAACCCTCCTCTATTTTGGTTTCTAGGGTTTTTGGAGCTGATTCTCTTCCGTCGTCGTCTTCATCGTTTTTGGAGCAATGGCTCTCTTGAGATCGCTAGGGATCCGTCGTCTTCATCGCCTGGTGCAGCCTGTTGATCTTATTCCATCCATGTAATCAACAACTCTTCAATTTTCTCTTTCTCTTTGTTTGATTAAGATCAAAAACTGATCCATGGATTTCTTCTTCAGCTCTCAAAGCTTTCAATATTGTATGAGCGAGGGCTCCGAAGGTGGATTGCGTGCTCGCTGTTTGAATCTTGAGTTTGTGATCTAATGGTTATCTGATTCAAGATCATGTTTTTTCTCACAGTTTTGCCGTATAACAGTTGTTCTGGCTCTGGATATTCTTGGATTAAACATTCGGCTCATGGATTCGGGTATCGAGGCATGGTGACTTGTTCTTACAGGATCAGTGGGATTCTTGGGGAACCTGGTAGGGACGAATCAGTGGTGACCTCTTTGAAGGTAATGGTTGTGTTGCAATGAGTTGTGTAGCTAGAAGCTTGATTCATTGTTCCCTGATGTTTAACTCGATTGTAGGTTCTTGAATCTGGAAGTAATTTGAGCGGGGCTAGGTTGATGTCGACCATGAAAGTGCCTACTGGTGCCCGCCAGGTAATTTATGGATGGCCTCCTTTTATTTTGCCTTGCTCTCTTCGGTGCCCCAAAATGAAACAGATTAATATTTAGAGGGATTATTTATCTATTGTGCAATTCAGTCAATGTTATGGAATTTTTTGGTTGATGTTTGAAGGTACCATATCTAGTGCTTGTATGAACTGTCATCTTCTTCTTCTTCTTCTTCTTCTTCTTCTTTTTCTTTTTTTTCCCAATAGAAGTTTTTATAGGATTAGTTTCCAATTTATTTTTGGCAAATATGTGGATGAGCTAAATTTTCCTTAGTTGTCACCTCTCTTGAAAGAAGAAAATGGTTATGAAATTACTACAATGTGCTTGCATATGTTCATCATTTGGGCAGAGTACCAGATCTTTTGTTTTTTATGTATAATTATCGGACAATGCCTGCTATGGGCTATTTGACGGTGAGTATTGATTTCTAAAAAACGTTGGGTGCCTCCTCAGGTGGATTAAACCGTCCGGCCAAATGTTTTCCGTGAATGATTAATCGACGCCCTAGGCGTGTTTTTATTTTTTAATATATTTTATTATTTGTATAACAAATAAAATATATAATAGACTTATAAAAAGCATTTTAATGTTCCAAAATAGCAAAAATTACTTCAAAAAATAAATAAAATGTTCAACAACAATGTTCTTGGAAATTTAGAAATAAAAGCAATATGAAATAAACGCAAAAGTAGATTCTTGGAAGACTATAGAGCTATGCCTCAAGGCTACTTCTTCTCCACATCCCTCTAGCACTTCTCCGTGGTCGGATTACCTCGGAACTCAAAAGTCCATTGCATCCTCTTCCTCTTCATCCGATATAAAATCATCCTCATGAAGTTCTCTAATTCGCAAATCTAGAACATCTCTAGAAACTTAGCAGCTTATCCACTCCCATATCATCTCCATCACTCGTAAGATCCGAATTTCATCTTCATCATCACCATCAAACAATCCATCCTTGTGCCATAGATGCTTCCACTAGCAAGTAATACATCCACATTCTTCTCCTCTCTTCTTTTTCTTATTCATAATCCTTGCATTGAAAGATTGGACATACACACTAGATTGTGTAACCTTTGTTAGTATCGCTAGTCTATTCCTTTTCTTTGTATGTATCTACATTAAAAAAATCAATTGACAAACTATATTGAAAATCAGAAAATGAGTCAAAACTCAAAAGTAACCCTAGAGCTAGCTCGCCTTTGGCTCTTGACCGCCTTAGCGGCCGACACTACGTGTGACATGAGTCACCGATTTGGCGAAAATGACGCGCCAGCTTTCATCCTTTTCGCCGAGCTCTAGAAGCGCCACGCCTAAGCTGGCGGCTCAATGGCCTTTTAGAACAGTGGTATGGTATATGATGAACTCGCACAGAAGTTAAAAAGGGCATATTTGTGCAGATGAGTGGTTGAAGGGCTAATGTCTGACTTTCATGATTCAATGCCTTGGTCTAATGGTTCTGGTCTAGGCAAGACTTTCTTCGGAAGACTGGATTTTGTTTCTTTTCCTTGTGCACCATCACTTGGTCTTTGTTTACAAATTCTTATTTTGGATTGCATCCCATGGTTACCATAAGTGAAATATTCTGACTTCTGAGGCTTCATGCTGCGAATTTGCCCTTTTCTTCAGCTTGCTGGTGCATATTGGATTAAGCATACATAAGTTGATAACAGAAAGCATTTGTCCTTTGTGGTCTTATTTAAGAAGATATCTTTTACATATCTTATTCCCAAATCAAAATATTCCTTTGTATGACCTTTTTCATTACGTCTTTATTATGTAACAATCAGTTGCACAGAATGATTTTTTTCTCTTGATTTTCCATGTGCAGGTGTCCTTGAAAGTGACCATGTTGAGTCCAGGATTTGTCTATGAACCCTATGCCCCACGTGAACCTATCCCATTTTGGCGAAGGTTTGCTATTTAATTATTCATATACATATTTTTAATTTTGGTTCAAATTCTTAAAGATTGATTCTAAATCTGTAGCTGAGCAAACAATATCTTTTATTATTTTGTTCATCTCCCACTCACAATTTAAATGTAATTGAACAAATGTTTTAATATGTGGTTTTGGTGGTCACATTTAGCCTGACTTATTTTTGTATCTCATCGGTTATATTTACTAATAAGTTTGGGTGTTTACTTTGCATTAACCATGAGATATAAAGTATAATATAAATAGAGTTAATCTTCTGCCTTTAACTGAATTTGTTATGCTCTGGAATCAGAATAAAAGAAGGCTCTGCTTATATAAGAAGTTGCAATTGCTGGATCTGATGTTGTGACACATAGCACTGCCCAATATTTTTAATATAATCTATTGTCTCTATCAGTTAACAGAACTATTCAGACAAGGTTTGTGTCATGCTTTAATAGATAATAATGCAGTTGGGGGTACTCATATTTCTTATTCAATACATGCTTTACTTATAATTAGATTATATGGCAATTGAACAGTATCAATTGTTGAATGCTACCGTAAACTAATCTTGAAATTTCTAGCGTGTAACAGAATTTTGTTTGTTATAGTTTAGTTGTCCCTCATGAATCTAACAGGTATATCTTCATTAGCTAATTTAATTTACTTCCCAGTTTATTTATGTTTAATATTATTTAATTTTGTTAATTAAATAATTTCCCAGATGGTTCACGCCAAGTGGGTGGAGAAGAACTAAAGAGGATCTCATTTTGGAGGTATTGCTCTTTTGCATGATGAACAAAAGATTCCTTGGATAATGCTGGTTCTTAATATGGTTGTCATTATATTTTGTTTTATTTACTTGTTTGTGCTTTGTGAACTTAGAACTCCGACTCTCATAACCTTTTTATTTGTGGATGGAATTTAAAAAAGTGATACAGTTTCTGTTCATTGTCACCGCGCATATATTTGTTTTTAAAATTCTATACTGTGTTTTTTTTTTTAAATTCTCAGTTTGGCTTGCTATGGTTGTTGTGGACTCTTTCTTTTGAAATTTTGCAGTTAAAAGGTGTTCTCTTTGCTTTCTTTTCAAGATAAGTAAAAACAAAAAATGCTGAATATTTTTTATTTCTGATGTGCTTGATGATTATTATTTATGGTTTTTCTCTGTTTGTTGATTACACATGCTGAACTTACAATCCAACTTTGTCCCGTTGTTTGTATATTTTCTTGCAAAGTTGGGGTCCCTGTAGTTGTTTGTATGCATGTTCTCTCCGTTTGTATGCATCTACGTCCATATCTCTCCTGCCCGATTTTATGCACATTCTCTCTGTTGATGTGTATTCCATGCTTAAAAATGTGGGCATGTTTCAAGTTAGAACTGCTATATTTATGTGCCATTTGTATAATTGGTTGTCTTTTTCATCCTGTAGATGAAGAGTGCCTATGCAATTTCCAGGTTAAGAAAAGTGACTGGATATGCAAAAAAAATATTTTATGAGCATGCAATTAAGTTATACAAGCAGGTGAGTGGTCATATTTATTAAGCTAAGCTGAAAAACTAGGATGTTTATAGTTATTCAGTATTATCAAATCAGTCTTTCATTTATGATCAACCTAATCCTTACATAAGAACTTGTGATGGTTTATTTATTTTTTATTTCATGCGAAATGTATGATTATAGTTGTCCTACTTGGTAACCTGATAGAAACAAAATTTCTCTTCACTGGTCAATGTACAACTCAATGTCAGGATTTCTCCTTGGTGTCTCTACAACAAGTTATAAGCATATTTTTCTTAGATGAGCATGCTTATAAATGTATATTTCTGTTCATTGTGATTTAAACCTAATAATAATATTGTGATTTAAACTTATTTGCGCAAATTCTATCAATTTTTGGATAAAAGCCAACTTTTTTGCAATTTGAAATTTCCACACTATATGTCTTGATACCGCCTGCTGGCATATTTTATAATCTCTCTCCTTTTGTATTCTTTCCCATCACCTGTAGCTGTTATTTTTCGGTCTGCATTGTGCTTTTTTGGCCCCACCAACTTTATTCATGTTACCCTCCATGCGATATTGTAGATCTTTGATGTATTGCTAAACCATTGGTACATTAGTAGATGTTTTACGTATGTATTGGTGAACCATCAACTACTGTTTGATGTATCTTTAGTTGAAACTGTTTTTAGTTAAGCTGAAAATTCTTCATTCTTTATCATGCTTTTTCTTGCATTACTACAAAAAACTAAGCATTATCATCTTGATGATGAATAAACTAAAGTATTTGTGGCCAAATATTCTGAGTCATAGAGGGTATTATCTCGAATAATTCTCTTTTAACATCCTGAGTAGCTTCACCATAGACATGTTTTGTCCTCTTAAACTATAATATACACCTTTTTTTTATAAAATATCTTCAGTGCATAATAATGTTGATAATAATATGCTTGTGAAAACTATTTTTGATACATGATTTTTTCTGACTCAATTTCCACCTTCAGATAAATACCATGATGGCAAATGGGGATACATCATCACTGAGGAAGTTAGTTACGGAGAAGATGTATTCTGTATGATCTCATTCTCTTGTCATAAGGTCTTCCCTTAAATTGTTTAAGAGTGGTTCTCTCTAAAGGAATCTACAATATACTTATTATAACCATATTTTCTACTAAGTTGGTGCTAAACCTGCTTTATTTATTTATTTATTTTTTTTAAAGAATTTTTTTCCTTCCTTGTTTCATAATGCACATCCTTAGTATCTGCTGCTTATTTTTCAAAAGTATGGATAGGGCTAATATTTCATTATCTCAGCTCTAATTTCTTTAAAATTTGTGGGCATTCCATGTCTCAGTATGCTGTTATTTAATATTTAGTCATGAGTCATATATGTGAGTTATGTTCTTGAAATTATGGGAACTCACATTGTCATCCAGTGTTTTCCTCCTTGCCACAACCCCTGCCATATTCTTGTTAAAAAGCTTGGCCCTGTTTAAGAAACTAAAAGGCAATTATGTACCCAAATCAGCCCATCTTTATTCATTATGTCTCTTGGCTCTCTTGTTTGATTAATATAACACCAGCAATGCCAAGCATTTGTTGGACCATTACATGACGTTCAATCATTTATAAGTGGACCTTTTTAAATGATAATATTTGATCAAGTCTAATTGGATAGGACTAACATTAATTTAGGAAAGGAAGCCTTTTCATTAAAATGATGAAGTCGTATGGTGATAGACAAGATGATTTACATGAAGTTGAGTGGTCAGAGGCACAATAAGTTTTTTCTCGACACATTCGGAATATAATGCCATCTTGATTAGAATCATTTATGTTCTATGCATCTGTTTCCCATAAATTTGATGCCCTGTCAAGCAGCTAGTAATGCCCCTTCCAACTATATATATGAATTATTAGAGAGCCCGACCGTATGGCTTTTTTTCCTTGCCCCTGAAATCATCCTTCTTATAAAATAGTAATCTGCCAATTTTGAGTTTTTACTTTAACCCAATGCTGTTTTCTTTTTCACCGAAGACACTCAAGAATGAAATAAAGCGAAGGGAATCTATGTGGAGTGCTGTTCATTGGGAATTGATTGAGCCCATAGTCAGTATTCGCACCTTGCGGGCACGAATGGTAATGATTGATGAGTATATTTACTAAATTTATAATTTATTTAGTTACATTTTGGGCAATACAATTGTCCCATGGAAATGAGCCTGCCTTAACCGTTTCATTACATATGTACATTTCAACAAGAAGTTCATGCTAAGAGTGTTTCTAGTGCTGGGATTTCTTCTTTCTTTATGATCTTTATAATTTGGTCTGTCTTTTACTTGTAGATTGCACTGGATAAAAATGATCTTGATAAATCTTTTGTTCAGCTCACTATAGAATTCACCTCTAAACAGGTTTACTCCTTTTCCTTTCTCACTTATGTTACTTGCTCTACTGACAGTCTGTTGCAACTCAACTGTCCCATTAATATTGACATTAATCTTGCATATTTCTCGAGGAGGACAAGCATCACCTTTCACTTTCAGTTTTTCATTTTAATTGTTTCTATAATTTTACTTAATGCTAACAAATATGCAGTGCTACTACATGAACTTACCTTTTCCCCCTTTTTTTGTGGAATGGAACACATCAATGTGATGCATTAATGCACATGGTCCATAGGTAGTGCTTTATATCTCTATTTTTTTGTGTAATTCTTGGCAAAGAAGGCGAGCCTTGGCGCAACGATAAAGTTGTTGCCATGTGACCTGGAGGTCACGGGTTCAAGTCGTGGAAACAACCTCTTGAAAAAAATACAAGGTAAGAGTGCGTACAATAGACCCAAGTGGTCCGACCCTTCCCCGGATCCCGCATAAGTATACACAAGTTTAATGGACCACTTTTCAAAGGTTTTAATTCAGTTTTCGAAGCTTTTGATTTTGCAAAAACCCCAACAAAATATTTATGTTTGCTTTTGTTTGTTCAGTGGTTTGATGGATGGCCGAGTCACCATGATGAACCATGAACCTATCTTTCTATTTTGCTTTAAATTTGTTCATGGGTTTGAAGGATGGCTGAGCCACTGTGAACCATGAACTTTTCTTATGATCTTTATTTTTCTTATTTTATGTCAATTTTTTATTTATATTGTTTTAATTTTCACAGTAGCTGTTTATATTGTTTAATCTATACAGTATTAGTTCTTACTATTCATTTTTACTATTCATAAGTCTTAGTTTTTACAGTTCTTGTATTTTCATGCATGATCTATAGTTAGCTCTAGATTACATATAGTTATTAGAATGATTTATAGAGTTTGGAGACAAAACTTAGCCCTGAGGATGTAAATTCTCATATGTGCCCGCTATGCTGTGTGATGGTCAATGTGTCAATCAGGCCCGGGCATGGCCCGGGTGCGGGCCGTGGGCTAGGCTGCGTGCGCATGGCTCGACCTGCGGCCTGGCTGAATAACAGCCGTTGCCAACGGCTATCATCCAGTCGTTGGCAATGACTGTGATAAAGCTGTTGGCATTGGCTACCTATTAGCCAATGCCAACGACTTTCTTTTTTTTTTTTAGCTGGATTTATTATTATTATTATTATTATTTTTTTGTTTTCATTGTTTTTAAAGATGGAAAAATATATTTTAACCTGTATAATAGCTATAAAACGGCTATTTTCGAGGGTATTTATGTCTTTTTAACAAAATGATATTTTTACCCTTCCCAACAACTATAAACGGTTAGTTTATAAGGGTCTTTTGGGTATTGAAAATTTAATGAAAAATTTATAAAAATCCCCATAATTCAACAAAAAAAATTCCACCAAAAATTCTCATTATTCTCAAATTCTCAATTCTCTTATTCTTACCATCATCTTCAAGCAAACTTCTTCAAGTTCAAGATTACTAAGTTCAATTTTTTCAATAATCAAGGGCAAAAGATTTGAAGGCTTCAACTCTTCTAATTTTTTCAGCTTTCAACCTTCAAATCGTTAACCTTCAACTTTGAAGGCTTTGATCAAGTTTTCCGGCTTTCAACCTTCAACCTTCAACTTTGACGGCTTCATGTGATAAAATTTTCGGGTTTTTATTTTCAATTTTTTTGGCTTCCTTCTATTCTTCATCAAATAATTGATTCTTTATCAAATAATAGAGGTAATTCCAAACTTTTAATTTTAATTACATAATGATTGATTTACCAAATTTCCCTCCCCTATAATACTCCTTTTTATGTTTATTAAAATGGGCCCCTATGTGTTGATGAATCTTATGCTGGTACCAATGTTGGACCTTCTTGCCAGTACAAGTACCGACAATAGGAAGAGAACTTCGGGTGTTGGGAATTTTTCGACATTGTTGAAGTTGCAAATAAATACCCCTAGGCTATTTGTGAAAAGTGTAAAAAAGATTTTTTATGTCAAGCTTCCGGTGGCACCGATCACCTTAAAGGGCATACTGATTGGTATGTTATGGCTCAAAATGACCCTATCCAAACTCAATTAACAAATCTTTCTACTTCTCATTTTGGAACTTTTCATTATTCTAACAAAAATGCAAGAAAACTTATAGCTAAATTTATTATGCATGATGAAAAACCTTATAATCTTTCAAAAATACTAAATTTAAAAAATGGATTTATTAAGCTTTTTGTCCCAAATATAAAAAAAGTTTCTAGAAATACTATGAGAAAAATAACATTTTCAATTTATAATGAATATAAAAAAATTTGTTAATGATTTATCCAATATTTCGTTTAAAATTTCTTACTTCGAATATTTGGACTTTCAAATATCAAGCAAGTTATACTTGTGTTACTGCACACTACATGAATAATGATTGGAATTTATGAAAACGTATTTTGAGTTTTAATAAATTAGAACATAGATAAACTAGTAGTGTCATTGTCAGATGTATTATGACCATAATTTTTAATTATAAAATTGATAATTCTATTTTTTCAATTACTTTTGATAATACATCTTGTAATACCAGTGCTATTGAACTTTTGTAAAAAACAATTAAAACCTATATTTTTTGGAAGATTTTTTCATCTTAGATGTGTATGTCATATTTTAAATTTATGTGTGCAAGATGGTTTGAAAATAATTGAACCCCACATTCAAAAAATTAGAAGTTGTATTTTATTTATTAGAAACTCATCATATAGAAGACAAGATTTTAAAAGATTTTATATTCAATATGGTAAAAAATATAAAAAAAAGTATTATTGATGTTGAGCGTGGTGGAATTCCACCTATCCCATGTTAGAATGTGTTTATGGATATAAAGATATTATCAATATTTTTTTAATGAATATTTTAGAGAAATTGAAATTACCAAATATGATTGGGAAGTAGGAAACATGATTAGAGAATTTTTAGAAGTTTTTTATAGTGTAACAAATATTTTTCCGATGTTTATTATGCTACTACTTTTTTAATTTTGCCGCAATTGTATTTTATTAGTGAAATTTTTGCGAAATATAGATATATTGAAGGTTTTTATTCTATTTTTGCTTCAATAGAAGAAATATTTTAAACATATTTTAGAAAATTTGAACTAATTTATTTATGTTTTGGTTTACATGTTAGATCCTAGATTCAAAATTGAATGTGTTTTTTTTATAATGAACTCACATGATGAACAAATGGGTTTACATAATAGTTATTTAAAAAAAGATTATAGATCATTGTTTTATCAAGTGTATAATCTTTATCATCAATTTTATGGTAATAAAATATTAAACCAAAATGAAGTAGACATGGGTATTGCAGGTGGAGTATAGGTTGGTAACTGTAACCATTCTTTCCAGTTTTTTCCAACTCAATACCCTTGCCTGCTCTGTTTTGTTTTGTACATATTGTTTGCATTATCGTCCTTCATGCCTGATAAGATAAATAACATACTAGTAATGAAAGGAAATTGCATATTGAAGCAAAAAGTTTAAGTTGTCCATGTTTGATTCCAGAACTTGCATTGTGATCATAGTTGTCATAGTTGAAAGGAAAGGACTTCATGCCCCTCTAATTTTTAGTTTGACACTTTCGTATGTTTGCCGTAAGTCTCTGTAGTGTTTTTTTTTCTTTTTCTTTATTTGAGAGCAACATGGAGACAGAGAATCCATATAGCCGACCCCATCTAGTATGGGACTAAGGCTTAGTTGTTGTTGTTGTTGTTGTGCCGTAAGTCTCTGTAGTAGGTATCTTTTCTATGCTGTTCTTACCCTCTTAAGTGAGTTCTCAAATTTCGAGTTTCTGTTTGTTCATGTAGAGGTTTGAAGCATATGATTCGAAAGGTGGTGTTGCTTCTGGAGATAAGACAAATGAGGTATGCTACCACTAGTCAAAGTTTGAATTGTTAAGTAGCTTGGAGTTAACAGTTTGTTACAATTTCAATTATCTTCAAGATACAAGGTTCAGCAAAACCTTTTTTTTTAAATGAAAAATAAAAAATAAACCATGTATGCATATTCTAAGCCATTTCATTCAACATTAAGGGCTTTGAAGTCACTTATACCAAACCGAAGATTTCAGTAATATCTTACCAATTATTTTAAGGCTCTGCAGTATCGCTAAATGCCCCATTTCTGAAGATTTGCCAGGCATTGCCTAGTTTGGGCTTTGTCACTTTGGTACTTTTCCTGCTTGTTGGTGCAAACTAATGTATTTTTTGGATGTTTAGCTTCTGCCCCCTTCGAACAGTTAATAACTTTGTTCTGTTGGTATGCTGCGGATAGTAATCTCCTGAAATTTCAGGTACTTGTCCGTGACATCTGGGTATTTGAGAGATCTCTCTTTCATCCTGGAGCAGAGTGGCGTTTGTGCGCACGGATATCATTGTAGTCTTGTTTTATTGGTCAGTCATCTTTGTCCAGGTTGTTGAGGCCTTCTTTAGAAACAGAGGAAATCGGTAAATGGCCATTTTTCATGTTTACTGCATTTGCATTCCTTTTCGTTGAATGCCATTTGAGCGCCTGACTTTCTTGGTGCTGCAACCCAAAAGAATGAGAAAGAGGGTTTCTTTGTTGGCGGCAGTTCTACATCTTACTCTACTATGAATTTTGTGAAGACAACTTATTAGGACCTTGGAATAACAAAAACTGCTGAACTAAATCAGGCACCTCTCACTGTCTTTGTCGCCTCTTGTTGAAATGTTTGTTATTGTTTCTAAACCAGCTGCTGCTGTGTAGAAGATGGGCAATTCTTTAGTTCAATAAAATAGCAGCCAATGATATTGTGTTAGTTTATGAGGATGATGTGCGGTAGTTTTTTTTTTTTTGGTATATTTCACATGAGGTAGTAGTTAATGCTACTGTCATTTACTTGAAATTGCTATTGTGCTCATGTTCTCAAGAAATGCTGGCTTAGTTGCAACAGAAATACTTAAAATTATAAATACAAAATATATTTTTTAAAATTGTAAAATGATTTACCTGACAAGTTTTGGATTGTAGATGCACTACTTTTTTTTTTGTTGAAAAATTTCAATTATTAATGCAATGACTTGCATTGCATCTCATGTGGCTCCATTTAACATACAGTTGAGAAGTATTACAGCAAATTAAAGAATTCAAGTAATTTGTTATTCATATCATTGTTGAAGGTGCTTTAAACTGTTTAAGCCAACTCTTTTTTTATTTAAATAATGATACCCAAACAAACACAACACATTTTTTCCCTCCTCTTTTTCTTTTATTTTTTCTCATCAACTCACTGCAAACCAACACAACTGAGTCTGATTAAAAGGTTCGCTGTGAAAGTTTTGAATGTTAATTCCTTCTTCAAAAAGACAAAGTAACAGTTCCTAAACAAGGATACAAAAGTACACAACTCTAGAGGGACTGTCACATTTATAGTGAAGTACATACAACAAGAGATTAATGAGATTTAGAATGTTGATTCCTTCTTTAATGACCTAGCCAAGGAAAAGAAACAATCTGCCCTCTATTCTTGCTTATCCTCGGGTGCGATTGATATTGAATCCCTTTGTGGCCTGTGCTTCTTACGCCGGAGTTTTGGCAATGAGAGTATCCAAGATGGAACCTCACAGCCTGAAGCCACCATCACGTTGGCTATGTTCCTTAGAAATGGTTTATCTTCTTCAGTGTACAGTGTTATAGCTTCACCGCGTCTTCCCGCTCTTCCCGACCGGCCTGTGGGAAAGAGCAAGGCAATGTTAAAACTTTTAACAGGCTTTGCACAAGAGATGATTGTCAGATATCTTCGATTTTGTAATAATATGAAAACAAGCAGAAATGTGAAGTGTTAATTGGATTGATCGATAGCATAATGGATGGAGTAGGATATCAGGTTCAACACTGAGCTTATGATTAAAACTATTAGGAGCATAGCATACTAAAGATAATCTTTTTATTGACGCTTGAAATTTGACAAAAAAATTGAACGGAAAAAATCTGTTTTAGAGGAGAGTCAGCTAGGAGTAAGGTACAAGTTTCAGGCATACCTATCCGATGAATGTAAGCTGCAGCAGATTCAGGAAAATCATAGTTAATCACACAGTTCACACCCTTAAAATCCATACCACGGGAAATGACATCGGTCGCTATCAAAACCCAAGTCTTGCCTGCTCTGAAGTTATCCACAGCATTTTCCCGCTGAAGGAAAGGAGAGAGAGAAAAAAGAAATCCATTAGAAAAGACGAGAACAGGGAAGTTGGACCCCTTGTTCTCATAGAATGACTGAAAGTATCTGAACGATAATTCTCATTGAATGAATTGGTAAGAAATATGGTGCAAACGTGAAGTTGGAATGCTTATTCAAGGGAAAAGGATATGACCGAAAAATTGTAGCAGTCTTGGTAGCTAGTCCATAAAAACAATGGTATATGGTTTTACCTGCTCTTGAGAAAGATCTGCATGAATAACATCAGCTTTTATATCATCAAATGCCAATTCTTTGTAGAGTTCTTTTGCTCTTTCCTTGCTTTGCACAAACACTAGTACTGGAGGATTAAGAGTCTAGTATAAAGCAAAATTTGGAACTTATAAGAGCCACAAATAAGAAGCATTGATGAGAAACAAAACGAAGAAAAGGAAATACAGTAAAAAATTTTCACAAACTTTTGTACAGGACAACTAAAACATTTGATGGCTAGAGTGCTTCTGCTTTAAAGGAACTTTGCGCCTCACTAAAAACTAGAATGAACAAAATTGATATAAGTGCAGAAAATATTTTTAAAGTGAGATGAAAACTTAATCATCAACAAATTAGAACTGACAGCCAATAGTCTCTTGCCTTTAAATCAGAAGAGCCAGCAAAACCGATATTGACCAATGATGGTGTTAGCACTTAGCAGATAATTAGAATTTACAAAAATAAATATAAGCATGTGAAATTGAACTCAGCCAAAAGCATTTAACTGTCAATGATAGTCATAACCATGAAAAACTTGAGAAGTAAATGCAAATTCCAAGAGTAGTTTTAAGACTGCAACATGAATCGCTGACCGCATTTAAGATTTGACTTGGCCTTGTAACATGTGTTTTTGTGAAATTTATGATTGTCCTTTTCCTCTAAAACTATCTGGTCAGAAGTATTAGTAAAATTAAACAGGCAACGTACCTCTGCAAAGCTTTGGCGTAGAGCAAGAAGCTTTCCTTCTTCACTTCCAGCAAAGATCAGCTTTTGCTTAATCAATTCTGAGGCGGAATTCCTATCCAAGCATTCAAAGGTATTTATGAGTAACTGCAGATGCATACATGTGCATGGTAGGTTAACTTTTAATTGAACAGCTCACTTTCGGCCCACGATGACTCGGACAGCATCATGCATTATCGACCGTGCAAGTTCTTCAACAGTATCAGGCAAGGTGGCACTGAATAGAGAGCGGATTACAGAAGGATTTGAACAAGCTTTAACAACAGAATCGATTTGCTCTACGAAACCAAGCTCAAATAGCTTATCAGATTCATCCAAGATGAGGTATTCCACCCTGTAAAAAATTATTCTGATTATCGTCTATAGAAATATAATCAATGTCACAATTATAACATACAATTTGCATTTAAACTTATTATAGAAGGCCCAAGCCTATAAAAGCCTTATGGTGGTAATCCTGGTCAAAGATTGTGGCCAATGACAAGGTGTTTCACTTTCACCTTGTTTGCTCAGATCCAGGACCTGACTATGCAAGATTGAATCTGGAGAGATCAAATTCATTCAGAACTCTAGCCTGAGCCAAGAATGACTTTAATTTGAGACTGACAAGGTAAAGTTGAGTAGGAGCAGACATAAAAGATCACAAAATGGCTGAAAACAGCTTCTTGAAATTCAATTCTCAACATAAGATTATAAAATCAAAGCAGGCACACTCAAAAACTCAGTCAATGTGTTGACTTAACAAGACAACACAATGATAAAATATTTATAAATGAAGATTTGGACCAGCTGAAACATAAAAGTAGAAAAAGGAAATACATTAGAAAATCTAGATGAAGTGGAGTTGAAACATAAGATCCAGGCCTTCAGCACATACCTACTCAGATCAAGCTTTCTTTTGCGCATAGCAAAATCCAGACGAAGTGGAGTTGAAACAAGAATATTACATGACATTTTCTTAAAATCACCAGTTCTTGAGAGCTCCTTGGTCATCAACTTAACATAGAATTTTCTTCCTTTAGTCAGCTTTTTGCACTCTCTTGTAGTTTGTGCAGCTAATTCTCTAGTTGGACATAGGATAACTGCTTTTACACCATCTCCGGGTCCTGGCTAATGGTAATAAAAAAAAAAATCAATCAAAAAAACCACTCAAAACATACTTCAAGAGGGGGATAAAACATCAATCCTACCTTAATTTTCATTAGAATGGGCAATAGAAAAGCCAACGTCTTGCCAGACCCTGTAGGCGCACAAGCAAAGCACTCCCTTTCCTGCATACCCAGGTCCAAATAAATAAATAAAATTAAAAATCCTTAAAAAAAAGATATTTACAAAGGAACCAAACCAAATGACCACTGAAAGATCAGAATGTATAGATACATACTGAAAGGAGTGTTGGAATAGCCTGTCTTTGAATAGGTGTAGGCTCTTTAAACCCTAGTTCTGATAAATTACGCAATAAGAATGGTTTACAGCCGTACCTGTCATGTAATCAACTAAAATTTAGAATAAAAAGAGAAGGAAAGCCAAAAGCAGGCATGATACAATGCTACTTCAACATGACCTTGGCACTTCCTGTCAAGGATGGAAGGTCAGAAAGGAGAATTAGAAACCAGACCATACTTCAAGTAAAAGATGCCAGCTAACTAGTAAAATCATAATTTTAAGGAAAAGGTAGTTCACATATTTACTCAACCACTGGATAAATGTGTAAGTAGTAAGTACCTAGAACTCAGTTCTTCAAAACTCCGAAGTGGAGCTGGTACATTATGCCCAGAAATATGAATCCCATGCTTCTTTCGCATAAGAGCAGATTGCTGAAATCACACAGAAAAGGTTATCACATGCCAAAGGAAACACGACTGCTAACAAGAAGGAGAAACATAAAAAACAAAAGAAAAAAGTAAACAACAACCTCAATCTGCTTTTCCACTTTTCTCTTCTGCTCAGAAGTGTCAGCTTCGACAACATGCATTGGTTCTGAGGCCTTGAAAACACTGAAGTTCTCCACAGTCTCTGATAAAAAAAAACAACAATAAGAAACCAATAAATAATATCAACAAAGAACAAAAAAGAACAGTTTTTATTTTTAATTTTTGAAGATTGGATCACATTGGCAAACGGAATTACCTAAAGTCTTGGACTTTCTCTTCCTCTTTCTCCCATTCTCAATTCCTACAGATTCAATTGGTTGTGCTTCAGTTTCGATTGGGTTATCTTGCTCTTGCTCTTGCTCTCTCTCTTTCTGCAGAACAAGAAACAACAATCAGTTAAAATAATTCATGTTCAAGTATCGAAAAAAAGAAGAAAAAAGAAAAGAAAAGAACCAAGCAAACACACAAAGGGAGAGGAGGGTACCTTGAATCTCTCAATATCACTCGCGAATCGCTTGCGATTGAAGTGAATGCCGGCAAAGAGCATCGATGAGGCCTTGTCCATCGTTGCTGTTGTCTTTCCAAAACCCTAATTTTGGGATTTAGGAACTCTGATATACGTTCATTATGAAAAAAACGTATACTGATATACCCCTATAAAAATAGTATTTGCGTTGATGCCCCTAGAAAACTCTTTTGTTTTGAAAAGATTTGGGGTTATTTATAATTATGAGATTTTTAAGGTGTTTTTTAAAAAGTACCAATGACAAAACCAGAAACCCTGATGCCATTGCCTCCCTCTGTTGCCAGGCTTTTGGGTTGCGACTTCTCCCGAACTTCAGGTATGCACCGCCGGATTCTTCTCCCCTCTCTTCCTCAATCGATCTATTCTTTTCAAGACTTCACTCACTCCTTTTCTCCTCGAAATTTTCGTTCTAACCTTATTTTCTAGTGGTTGATCCTATGGAACGCTTGATACAACTGAGGTTGTACCTATTTTAAAAAACTTCGCGCTTGTGAATTATCTCTAATGGTTCTTGATTGCTCCTTCCGTTGTAAAATATTGTGCATCTGTTTTCCTTTTGCTTTCGAGTTTAATCGATTCTGGTCTTAAAAAGTTCGAATCTTTTTCCTTATTTAGTTTAGAAATTATCTGAAATTTTCTTATGACCAGTTTGTTTGAGCTTTTAATCGAAAGGTTGGGACTTGAGGGATTTGATGAGCTATAAAGCAATCTAAGCTTGAACTGTGTTGTTATTGTGATCCAATTTTCTAACTTGAAGTAGTGTATGCACTAAGATGCAGTCAGCTAACTGAGTTAGATGCTTATCTAATGAACAGGCAGGTATGCTCTCCGGAAAATAAATGCCCTTTAGCATACAATGTCTCCTTATTTAAGTGTCATTGATCTTGCTTATCAGATTTAGGTTGTTTTATTATCCTTAGATTGAGAAAGGTTCCTTTTTGCTGTATTTTTCCTTCCATTACATGGCTGGTGTTAAGAGGTGCCATTGTGGCAATTGGTTGCTACTGTTTAAGTCTTTTCTGAATTTTAGTACAAAACTCATGGTATCTGAGTTTAGGGAGCGGTAACTCAAGTTAATTGGTGTGCCAAAAGGTAATTTATAATATGGATGTTTTTAAGAATGCCACCGTCAATGGAACCTTTTTGCATGATGAGAAACACTTGTGTTTTTTTTTTCTTTCTTCATTTCTTTTTACCTTTCATTTATGTTGGTTCCTTATACAGTGGGTGTGAATTTGTGTTTTTTTTAAAAAAATTAAATCTAAAGACAAGAATTTCACTCTTATTTTTGTCTTCCTCCTGTTTTTAGGCATTTAAAGAAAATGCAAGGAGGTTTTTGTATGTGAACTGAAACTAAACAGATTTATGGGTGTGTTGAAGTGCGCATGTTCTATTGTTGAGGGACTTTGATCTAGTCTGCCTTTCTTTAGCATTTGGAATGATTTCAGAATGATTGATTTTATGACAACTTAAAGTGTGGGTTTATGTTCTTTCAGAGTTGTGAAAATGTTGGATTTGATTGGAAGTTAATTTGGTTTTTTGTGTTTTTTACATTAAGTTATGATTTTTGTTATTGAGTCACTAAATACTCTTGGCAAATGAGGCCAGGCTTCTTAATGATTTTATCTATTAATTATTCAGTCCCAGTACTTTTATCATATATGTACTTGTCCTTTTATCTGACGGGCTTACCTTTTGAATCATAGTAGGAGGAAAGGCTATTAAAAAAGAGTAAGAATGGCAGCGACTTCAGCTGCAGTCCAACCATTTAAAGGGAATTTAAAGGTATCCCCCCTCATATTCCTTTTTGCCCTATTTTTCCATGAACAATTTTCATTTACATTTCTCTGAACTGCAACTCTTTCTACCTCTCTATTGATGCCGTGATAAAAGTTTCTAGATTGTGGTTTTGGTCATGAATGCAAATAGTTATCTTTTTTTAATCTTCATTCTGATGGGTTAAATGGTAGAATATTTGTGTGAGCCTTGATTGAGTTGTAACACATTGTTCAGAAAGCATTGGCTGGAATTAGGAGAATCAATCTTGATGGGCTGAGGTGGAGGGTGTTTGATGCAAAGGGACAGGTTGAAATTTCATCCTCATCATGTCATTTGCATCTTATCCCTCTTTTCAGGCTTCTTGATTCACTTATTGGGAAAGTTTGTGATTAACAATGAGTATACGTTTTCCCTAGGTCCTTGGAAGACTTGCTTCTCAAATAGCTATTGTGGTCCAAGGCAAGGATAAGCCAACCTACACCCCTAATCGTGATGATGGGGACATGTGCATCATACTTAATGCTAAAGATATTTCTGTTACGGGGAGGAAATTGACTGATAAGTTCTACCGTTGGCATACTGGGTGAGAGCTGATGACCATATATATATATATATATATATATATATATATATATCTAATCTTTTGCAGGACTGTTTCCATCAGAAAGGACAGGTGTTTCTTAGTTAATATATGATATGATCTGTATTGGTTTTGTATAGATATATTGGCCATCTTAAGGAAAGAAGCTTGAAGGACCAACTTGCAAAGGACCCAACCGAAGTGATTCGCAAAGCTGTTCTGCGCATGCTTCCTAACAACAAATTGCGTGATGTGAGTGTCCTTTCTTCAAGTTTTACAATGTCTTTAGTAGCAAGTGTCATTCCTTCCCCATAATGTCTTTAGTTCTGTATATTACTTACTTGTATCTAGATTTTCATCTTAATTTTTCTTCTCAAAAGTTCTACTTTCATTTCATTTCTTTTTTATATCATGGATTTTCTTATTGTCTTGATGATTGATTGCAGAGTGTAAATGGAACTTCATTTCGATTGACTGCAAAAAGAATTAAATTTACCGATCACAACATTTTGTATCTGTTCTATATTTGTATTAAGCATTCATCAGCATGGTAGTTTAGCATTAGGTGGGTTTAGGCCTGTGTTGGAAAATTAACTAGACTCTGCTTGACTTGAAATTTTAATTTAAGAGATTGAGCAAGGCTTGGTTAAGTGTCGAAGTATGTAGATTTGATATTGATAACTGCTTTTGTTTTTCTTGTTTTGTATTTTGGCGGGCTTTAAAAAGTATGTAGAAAACCACTCTCTCTCGTCAAATCTTAGTAAAGGAAAGTTGTATCCTAGCCTTTTGTAGAAAGATGGATGGTGAAGTGTTTACTTGTAACTATCATAGAAATGGAGAAGTATTTCTTTAAATTTGTACGTTTTAAGTATACCAGAATCAAATATCTTCTTTGCTTGGATTTTGGTGGTTGCTTTTTTCTTTGTTAAGATGTCAGCTATATTTTCAAACATAAAATGCTTTCCACTTAATTTCAGGGAAGGGGTTGTCTTGCTGGTGTGCTGAAAATTTTGTTTTGCTGGCCATTTTTCTTGTACAAAAATAATTTCTTGTCATGTCCCTCGTTATACAATCCTCTGTTTTGGCAAGTATCATTCAAGAATATTCATAAAATTGAATGAAACTGTTTATTTTAATTCATAATTCCTCCAATGTTGCCCCATTTCTCGCCAATGTTTTTAATTTTTGATGATTGAAGCGGGATTTGTTCTCTCTTTATACTTAAATGGAGCTAAACTAATAACATTGTTTCTACTACTCAGGACCGGGACCGCAAACTGAGAATATTTGCTGGGGGTGAGCACCCATTTACGGACCGTCCTCTTGAGCCATACGTGATGCCCCATCGGAATGTTCGTGAAATGCGCCCGCGTGCTCGGCGTGCACTTATTCGAGCTCAGAAGAAGGAAGAACAGAAGACAACACAACCAGGCAGGAAGGAAGAGGATGGTGAGCTTGTCGCATAACCCATTCCAGTTCTGCACACTACTTCAAATCAAGTTTTTCAGAAACTCGAGCTCATAGCATTTGTAATCAATCACTTTGTAATGGATGTTATAATTGAGCTGATCTTGTTATTCATCTAGTCTTTTTAACTGTGTTCTTGCTTTCATAAGCTGTACTTGTACCCCTGATCTTACCCTCCATAGACAGCCTGTTAAAATCATCGTCAAAGATTTATTGGGAATTTGCATGACGATGATCAATAGTCGATCTTTTATTTATTTATTTTTTGAAAAACATCATTTAATAGGGCATACATGCACAGGTTGTGAGGTATATATAATATATATACTAATATACCCCATAAATATGATTTTTTAGGAGATTATATACAGAATTATATATATATTTTTTAGAGGGTATATATATATGCCATTATTATATATTTTTGTTGAGCCTTAATTATAAAGAATAATTTAAATCCAATATTTTTTATATAAATATAGAAAAAGATATTTAAAAACTTTTATTAGTGAATAAAAAATGGGGGAAAATTAAAAATCAGTATAAAAGCCTCAAAGGCTCAAACCCAACCTTATTGTTTTCCCTCTTCCCACCCATGTCTTCCTCCACTCTCCTCCATTCCTCCTTCCTGGCCTCTCCGAACCCTAATCGGAGACTCCCTTCGCGGAATGCCTTACGCTTCTCACAACCATTCATATTCGATTCTTCTTTTCTGATCCTTTCCAGATTCACGAAGCTTGAGACCATTGGAGAGAGGAAGAGGGCTCCGGTGAACTGCTTTGCTGCGCAGCAGCCGCACAACGAGGGAACGGCTTCTGAAAGATGGTCTTCTTGGGTTCGCCATGTCGCTATCTCTCCGGAGCGTATCTTCCGGCTGATATCCGGCGCCACCTCCAGCCCCATTTGCCAATTCATCGAGTCTCCTCGCACCTTCCTCCATTCTGTCGATCCGCGAATCAAGTTGGTTGGTTTTTTTCTTTTCTTAATTGGTTTGATTTGCAAGTTTCAAGTTGTAGCTTTTATTGCTGTGTTCTAATGGAATTTAGTTGCTGTCTTTGTCGCCATTTCGTTCAATAAAAAAAAAAAAACAACGTTTCTAAGTTATATTTCTCTCTCTCTCTCTCTCTCTCTCTCTGTTTAGTTTAGACTCTAGAGTATGATTGCTGTTGATGGTTTTTTGATTGATTTGCTTGCTAATAGAATTGGTTAACTGGTTGGGAACTAGTGTGTGTTTCAGTTTTGTAGAGCATGCCCTTGCTAATTGCATTTGCACATCAATTATTTTGCTAGGTTTTGTGTTCTTTATGAGTTACTTTTTTTTTTCCTTCAAATGTTCAGTTATAGTTATGCTGCTGTTCTACTCTTCTGCTGATGATTGATGCTTCACAGGTATGGCTTTTGGCTCTTGTCATCTTACCAGCAAGGTCAAATATTTACATACGTTTTGGATTGGTTGCCTACCTCTCAATCTTGTCAATTTCAGTTCTTCCAACTCAGATATGGAGGGTGAGCTTTATGAGCAATTCACTTGGCTTTTAGCAATCTTGTTTTAGTACAACTTTGTAATAATGCACTGTAAGAGACTGTGAGCAACTTAAACAATTTGTAGTTCCTAGAGATCAGGAACACAGATTTCTTCCTTAGTTGATATTGATAAGATAGTCCACCCAACATGAAGCAGGTCCTTTAGCTTCCTAGCACTTGTGATCTCATTTAGTGAGTCTTGTTGACCAGGAATGACACCCCAATTTGTAAAGAATTGATTGAATTTGGATTACGACAACTGCTTGTTCGTTCCTACTCAGTGACCTCATCTCAGATGTGGGATGTATGATTATATGACAATCATTGCCAATTTTTGGTTTCTATCTGTCAGTAATTCCTTTTTTTCTTTTATTTCTTTCCATATCCAGATGGTACTGCTGGAATAATATTCAATTTTTTTCTTTCTTTTTGTTACTAAACTTGTTTATTTTTGTAGGATCAACTGGGCAGAGTAGCTCTGCTTTCAGGGATTTTATTTGTCATGCTGGGGTTTGGATCAGATGGTGTGCCTCCACTTGTTCAATCAAGAACTCCTCCCCCATCCATGATAGGATTACCTGATATCCCTTCGTCATTGAGTGGCTATTCATATTTAATCATGAAGCTTGGACCACTGCAACTAACAAGGAAAGGCTTGAACATAGCTAGTACGTCTGCATGTCTGTCATTTACGGTATATTTCCTTTCTGAGGCTTTCAAATTCTGGTTCATACTTTTGATTGGTTTCCAATTCTTCCTCTTGTGCCACTATATGTTGGCTACTTAAGTAAGCATTCTTGTCCCTTTTATGTCTCTTTGTGAGCTGTACCTGCATCATCAGAAACCTCGGCAGTGACCTTTTCTCATTTGTTTCAGTAGTCTGTTTGTTTTTTTATATATTAAATATGGACAAGGCACTAGAACCACCCCGTAGGCGTGATTTGAACCTGTCACCCTCTATTTGTGAGAGGAATGAGTTATCAACTTTCCTTGTGAATGTTGGTGTGTGTTTGTTTTTATTCCTATAAAAGCAATGCTCAGCCATTCCAAGTTTCCATAGCTTAAGGTGTCTCACCACCAATGATAATTCCACTGTTTTTCCTCTCTTGTACAGAGATTTTTATAGTATTGTCTTAATCTACATCTACATGGATGTACTAGAGTGATATTTCCCATCAATTTATCTCCTGTTTCAGTGATGAAAAAAATGATTTTTCCTTACTTTTATTCACGACCATTGCTTAATGATATAATGAATTGACCACATACTGATGTTTTGATGGGCCATGTTTCTTGACTGTATGTGCAGCTTGATCTTCTTATGTGTGTTTTTTCCTTGATTTTCTCCGTCTTTGGTAACTCATGTTGAAGGTAGTATAGATACCATTTCATAATTTATTTGCATGGTTTGCTATAAAATCTTAACAAAGACTACTCTTTTTTTATGAAAGATCTTTCAAAGTGCAAGTTTGTGCCTCGCAACCACAACTCCGGAGCAACTTGCATCTGCGCTGCGGTGGTTTATGGTTCCATTCACGAGTCTTGGTGTACCAGTAGCTGAGATAATACTAACTCTACTACTGTCGCTGAGGTTTATAAATTTGGTCTTTGATGAAGTGAGTTTTATGAAGTTGTTTTTATTTTGGTGATATACTAAATTTGATCTAGTTTGTAGATTTTTTATTTGTTTCCTCATTTATTATCCTTTATCATTTTGAAATGAATCTACTAAGATTACCAATGGAAAAGATTTAAAAATGCATATAATGCTGTTTGTATTCTTATGTGTGGTAAGTTAATTTTTTTTGTTTTTCCTCTTATGTGTACTTTTGTGCTTGTGATAATTGTTAGGTCCGTAATGCTGCATTAGGGATTGTAGCACGCCGGATAAACTGGAAACAATTGACAGTGATGGAAACATTGGACAGTAAGTATCAAATATTAAGCATTAGTGGTAGGTAATATGGGCTTCATTTGTTATCATTTCCTATCATTGTGGTATCTATTTGGTCTTCATTTTTTGGCCAACTTGAATTGTCTCACTCCTGCATGTACATGCATAGCCACCCACTCGCATCCACATGTCTTAGTGAACATTTTATTATGTAAAATTCTGCATATTTTGCAAGTAAGCAATATAGAAGTTTTTACCTTTTAGGTAGCAGACTGAGTGTGCTTATATATATTTTTCATTGTGTTGACTTTTGCAGTGTTCTTCATGTATGTTCGTAGGATCTTCAAGAACATTTTTAGTCATGCTGAGCAGATTTCAAAGGTTTGCTTGGGTTCACACTTCATTTATTTACATGTAGCAAATGCCTCTGATTTGTTGCAAATTTTCATTATTGTATCTTTATCTCCTCATTTGATTTTGTGGTACAGTTGTGCCAATGCCAAAATGCTATGGATCTCAATCTCATATATTATAATACCTTATGTATTGGATCATTTTAACATGAAATAATGAAAATGTTCATTCTATAAGAAGATAATTTCTTATACTATACGCTGATATTCTTATATATTAGATAGCAAATACCATATAAAGATGTAAAGCCAGGTGGTCTTTCTATCCAACTTGACAGTTGAGCGTAACTGTTAATATGGTTTAAATTGCCATGCAGCATGATTTGATTGTAGATGTTGTCCTCATTTGATTGTTATGCCAACTATATCCAACCTTCATCCCATTCCATCCATTTCATTAATTCTCCGTGTGGAATGTCAATTGATTGCGATGCTGTATCACTGTTATGTCAGCTCAAGTGTTAATTGTTCCTTTCTTCTGCAGAAGTAGGCAAATTCCAGTTTTCTTCACATGTTGGTATGTTTTTGTTTAGGTTCCATCTTTTTTATCTTCGGAGGTTTTCTTTGACAGGCAATGATAGCCAGAGGTTTTCGTGGTGACAGCAACAAACACAAAATTCACTTCTTCCACACGTCTTCAAATGGGTTGGTCAATATCTTGTCCTTGTTTTGCCTCTTTGGTCTAATATTTGCTGCTGTGCTTTTAGAACGCACCTTCATCTAATATGAAATTGCATCTCTTGAGGTAAGTTCTGTATGAGTTCAACTATAGATCATCAGAAGTCACATAGATTGAAGATGCACAGACCTAACTTTTATAACTTCTTCAGGGATTGGTGAGTACTATAATTGGTTATCAGAAATCTAGCCCCAAAGTGAAGAATTGTTCACACCTCCAGCCTAACTTATCTAAGTTCTTCCAAGAATTTTCCAAACCAACAGGCACATCTAACAGTTATCATATTGCCATCATGATGTGTTCCTCCAGCTGATATCATTCTATGTTCATTCAATCTCAGTATGACCTGGCACTCCATGCCTCTTGTTCCAATTTTCTAAAGAGAATGGCTTTAAGGGTAGATACAGTAGACTACTATTTCCTTCTATGTTCCTATTTTATGTATGTGATTATCTAATTGATGCCCTTATTTTACAGTTATCTCCACAAAACAACAAGTTCTCAGAACCTCAACATTCATTGAGAGTGATACCCTCCAAATGCTCGGCAATGTAACTGAAATCATGAGCAAGAACACCATGATTTTTCTGTCTTGTCAAACAGGTCTGATGTCTTTAATTTGTTCATGCTCAATGCATGTAATGTGATGTCTCCATGGAGTCTGTAAAAATTATTAGGTTGCGCTTTCCTGAGTGAACCTCAACAAATCTCTACCAAAACCAAAGAAAGTCCAAATGATGCCTAATTCTTTGTTGTAAAGATGATAAGTTGTCTGATATTTGGTCTTGTCTATCATTTGAGAAATTTGTTAGTCCTTAATAAAAAAATCATATCATAACACTCTGAATGTGAACATTACTTGCAAGGATTTGCTTGATATGTTTATTCAGCTTGATATCTATTCAGTAAAAGAAATGTTTTCAGTTTTGAAATGAATCTACTAAGATTACCAATGGAAAAGATTTAAAAATGCATATAATGCTGTTTGTATTCTTATGTGTGGTAAGTTAATTTTTTTTGTTTTTCCTCTTATGTGTACTTTTGTGCTTGTGATAATTGTTAGGTCCGTAATGCTGCATTAGGGATTGTAGCACGCCGGATAAACTGGAAACAATTGACAGTGATGGAAACATTGGACAGTAAGTATCAAATATTAAGCATTAGTGGTAGGTAATATGGGCTTCATTTGTTATCATTTCCTATCATTGTGGTATCTATTTGGTCTTCATTTTTTGGCCAACTTGAATTGTCTCACTCCTGCATGTACATGCATAGCCACCCACCACTCATCCACACATGTCTTAGTGAACATTTTATTATGTAAAATTCTGCATATTTTGCAAGTAAGCAATATAGAAGTTTTTACCTTTTAGGTAGCAGACTGAGTGTGCTTATATATATTTTTCATTGTGTTGACTTTTGCAGTGTTCTTCATGTATGTTCGTAGGATCTTCAAGAACATTTTTAGTCATGCTGAGCAGATTTCAAAGGTTTGCTTGGGTTCACACTTCATTTATTTACATGGTAAGCAAATGCCTCTGATTTGTTGCAAATTTTCATTATTGTATCTTTTATCTCCTCATTTTGATTTTGTGGTACAGTTGTGCCAATGCCAAAATGTTATGGATCTCGAGGAAATCTCATATATTATAATACCTTATGTATTGATCATTTTAACATGAAATAATGAAAATGTTCATTCTATAAGAAGATAATTTCTTATACTATACGTATTGATATTCTTATATATTAGATAGCAAATACCATATAAAGATGTAAAGCCAGGTGGTCTTTCTGTCCAACTTGACAGTTGAGCGTAACTGTTAATATGGTTTAAATTGCCATGCAGCATGATTTGATTGTAGATGTTGTCCTCATTTGATTTAGAGTTATGCCAACTATATCCAACCTTCATCCTGCTTCCATCCATTTCATTAATTCTCCGTGTGGAATGTCAATTGATTACATGCTGTATCACTGTTGTGTCAGCTCAAGTGTTAATTGTTCCTTTCTTCTACTCTGCAGAAGTAGGCAAATTCCAGTTTTCTTCACATGTTGGTATGTTTTTGCTTAGGTTCCATCTTTTTTTATCTTCGGAGGTTTTCTTTGACAGGCAATGATAGCCAGAGGTTTTCGGTGACAGCAACAAACACAAAATTCACTTCTTCCACCACTGCCTTCAAAATGGGTTGGTCGTATCTTGTCCTTGTTTTGCCTCTTTTTGGTCTAATATTTGCTGCTGTAAGCTTTTAGAACGCCTTGCCTTCATCTAATATGAAATTGCATCTCTTGAGGTAAGTTCTGTATGAGTTCAACTATAGATCATCAGAAGTCACATAGATTAAAGAAGATGCACAGACCTTAACTTTTATAACTTCTTCAGGGATTGGTGAGTACTATAATTGGTTATCAGAAATCTAGCCCCAAAGTGAAAGAATTGTTCACACCTCCAGCCTAACTTATCTAAGTTCTTCAAGAATTTTCCAAACCAACAGGCACATCTAACAGTTATCATATTGCCATCATGATGTGTTCCTCCAGCTGATATCATTCTATGTTCATTCAATCTCAGTATGACCTGGCACTCCATGCCTCTTGATTTCCAATTTTCTAAAGGGAGAATGGCTTTAAGGGTAGATACAAATAGACTACTATTTCTATGTTCCTATTTTATGTATGTGTGATTATCTAATTGAAATTGCCCCTTATTTTACAGTTATCTCCACAAAACAACAAGTTCTCAAGAACCTCAACATTCATTGAGAGTGATACTCACTCCAAATGCTTTCGGGCAATGTAACTGAAATCAAGTGAGCTATAAGAACACCATGATTTTTCTGTCTTGTCAAACAGGTCTGATGTCTTTAATTTGTTCATGCTCAATGCATGTAATGTGATGTCTCCATGGAGTCTGTAAAAATTATCAGGTTGCGCTTTCCTGAGTGAACCTCAACAAATCTCTACCAAAACCAAAGAAAGTCCAAATGATGCCTAATTCTTTGTTGTAAAGATGATAAGTTGTCTGATATTTGGTCTTGTCTATCATTTGAGAAATTTGTTAGTCCTTAATAAAAAAATCATATCATAACACTCTGAATGTGAACATTACTTGCAAGAATTTGCTTGATATGTTTATTCAGCTTGATATGTTTATTCAGTAAAAGAAATGTTTTCAGTTTTGAAATGAATCTACTAAGATTACCAATGGAAAAGATTTAAAAATGCATATAATGCTGTTTGTATTCTTATGTGTGGTAAGTTAATTTTTTTTGTTTTTCCTCTTATGTGTACTTTTGTGCTTGTGATAATTGTTAGGTCCGTAATGCTGCATTAGGGATTGTAGCACGCCGGATAAACTGGAAACAATTGACAGTGATGGAAACATTGGACAGTAAGTATCAAATATTAAGCATTAGTGGTAGGTAATATGGGCTTCATTTGTGATCATTTCCTATCATTGTGGTATTATTTGGTCTTCATTTTTTGGCCAACTTGAATTGTCTCACTCCTGCATGTACATGCATAGCCACCCACTCGCATCCACATGTCTTAGTGAACATTTTATTATGTAAAATTCTGCATATTTTGCAAGTAAGCAATATAGAAGTTTTTACCTTTTTAGGTAGCAGACTGAGTGTGCTTATATATATTTTTCATTGTGTTGACTTTTGCAGTGTTCTTCATGTATGTTCAGAGGATCTTCAAGAACATTTTTAGTCATGCTGAGCAGATTTCAAAGGTTTGCTTGGGTTCACACTTCATTTATTTTATATATATGTAGCAAATGCCTCTGATTTGTTGCAAATTTTCGGTATTATTGTATCTTTATCTCCTCATTTGATTTTGTGGTACAGTTGTGCCAATGCCAAAATGCTATGGATCTCAATCTCATATATTATAATTACCTTATATGTATTGAATCATTTTAACATGAAATAATGAAAATGTTCATTCTATAAGAAGTATAATTTCTTATACTATCGCTTTTTTCGATATATTCTTATATATTAGATAGCAAATACCATATAAAAGATGTAAAGCCAGGTGGTCTTTCTATCCAACTTGACAGTTACTGATTAATATGGTTTAAACACAACTACCATGGATTTGATTGTAGATGTTGTCCTCATTTGATTGTTATGCCAACTATATCCAATCTTTTCATCCCATTCCATCCATTTCATTACCAACTACTAGATGTCTTGATACTCTATGCTGTATCAGGATATGTCAGCTCAAGTGTTAATTGTTCCTTTCTTCTGCAGAAGTAGGCAAATTCCAGTTTTCTTCACATGTTGGTATGTTTTTGTTTAGGTTCCATCTTTTTTATCTTCGAGGTTTTCTTTGACAGGAAATGATAGCCAGAGAACTTTTCCTTTGACAGACACTAAATTCACTTCTTCCACAAGATCTTCAAATGGGTTGGTCAATATCTTGTCCTTGTTTTTGCTCTCTTTGGTCTAATATTTGCTGCTGTGCTTTTAGAATGCACCTTCATCTAATATGAAATTGCATCTCTTGAGGTAAGTTCATTGTGAGTTCAACTATAGATCATCAGAAGTCACATAGATTGAAGATGCACAGACCTAACTTTTATAACTTCTTCAGGGATTGGTGAGTACTATAATTGGTTAATGATAAATCTAGCTCCCAAAGTGAAGAATTTCACACCTCCAGCCTAACCATGGAAAGTTCTTCAAGAATTTTCCAAACCAACAGGCACATCTAGTCATCATATCTAACATCATGATGTGTTCCTCCAGCTGATATCATTCTATGTTCATTCAATCTCAGTATGACCTGGCACTCCATGCCTCTTGTTCCAATTTTCTAAAGAGAATGGCTTTAAAGATGATCAAGATACAATAGACTACTATTTCCTTCTATGCTTGCATGTATGTGATTATGGAATTGATTCCATAGTTACCTCAGTTACAACCACCAACAAGTTCTCAGAACCTCAACATTCATTGAGAGTGATACCCTCCAAATGCTCGGCAATGTAACTGAAATCATGAGCAAGAACTCATGATTTTTCTGTCTTGTCAAACAGGTCTGATGTCTTTAATTTGTTCATGCTCAATGAAATAGATGGACTTTCAACTTTGAAGAACACCAACCTCCCTGAATGGTTTCAACAGGAACCTTAGTTAAACTTCAACAAGAAAGTCCAAATGATGCCTAATTCTTTGTTGTAAAGATGATAAGTTGTCTGATATTTGGTCTTGTCTATCATTTGAGAAATTTGTTAGTCCTTAATAAAAAAATCATATCATAACACTCTGAATGTGAACATTACTTGCAAGGATTTGCTTGATATGTTTATTCAGTAAAAGAAATGTTTTCAGTTTTCTCTTTGTTAAAACAGAGGAAAAAAAGGTAACATAATATGAGTCCTATTCTTTTTCTATTCATTAATCTACTTTTCATGTATGTATATGTATATATATATATATATATATATATATATATATATATATATGAATTTTTTTTCCTATTAAATTTATTTAATTGATTTCTTGATTCTGTTTTTACAACTAATTTTTCGAAAATGGGTGGTTTTTATTTTTTAAAATTTAAAATTTTAAAAATATTAGAAAATCCGGACAACATATTCTAATTTTTCCCCTTTTTAATTTTATTAATATATATATATATATATATATATATATATATATATATATATTAATAAATTGGGATGGTCATTCTTAAAGCGAGGGTACTCGAAGGGTTTTATAAATAAAAACGAGCCTTCCTTGCTTGGCGGTCTCCAATGGCTGCAGTGGTTTTCAATGGGGGAGATTGATGACCACGAAACTCCTATGTAGGTTCAAGAACAGCAAGACCTTTTCTATTTGCGCTGTTTTTTCTTGGGTGCAATGATATGCTTTTAAGCGAATTTCTTTGCCTTTCACTGTTGAGTAGTTTCTCGATCCATGGCATTTGCATTTTCTGGAAGGATTCATTGGTTGGGACTTTTGTTTTAGATGATGATATATATGGGTTGATCACTTGATTGTATGCACAATGATGTTTATGCTTGAATTTTTTGCGTTTTATTACTTTATAGAAGGTCTTGGAATTCAAAAATTCATCGTTTGGTGAATGTTGGAGGTGGTGAACAAGACTTCCACGTTGATTCGAATGTTGCAGTTTACACATTGATCTAGGAGGTTACACATTGATCTAGGAGGTGAATTTTTTTAGAATTCTGTCTTTTTCTTTGTTTGAAAGAAAGTATGATGTTAGCTCATTAGTGTTCTAATTTATTTCAATTCGTGAAAACTTTTAAGACCCTAAAAATCCAGTTAATGTTCAATCATTAATGCTAGATATTGATGATTTAGGAGACAATATACATGGGAAGGATATGAGTGAAGTTGACTGAGCCCAAGTGATGTGCAAAACTTAAAAGTTATGCCCGGCACCCTCTCTTTTCTGCATGAAATGTCAATCATGCTTTTCTCTTGGCATAGTTATCCATATATTATGTAGGAGTCAAGCGCATCCAGGACTTGTTTACACTTTGAGGAAATCAAGAATCTAACTTCGCAGCTATGCCTTATAACTGGGCGAAGAGGACCAAATATCATATGGGAAATTTTAGTTTAATTTCTGAAATTGGAACTTGGTTTTTTCATCTGTTCTATAAATTGGCATATCTGCTTTAAAAGTTATTCGCGAAACATGTACTTGGATCCCCTAATAAAATCTTTGAGTTCTTTCATCCCACTTTCTTGTATCAAGACTTGGACTATGCCTTTCTTTTGTATCAAGAAAGCTCTCATTGTAAATCTGGTAATTCCTCACTTTATAAATGTACAATTGCATTTCAAATAACTCATGAGTCTTTGGCTAGAAATGGGTTATTGGGCATCCTACTAGATTTTCTAGTTATGTATATAGATTATTTGATTTCCATCCAAAATCAAAGAATTGACTTGTATTTAGCTATTGGATATCCTAATCACAGAGAATAGAAGCTATTGCTTTTGTGGTTATTAAAAACCACACTTCTGTCACTGCTTGTGCAATAGATTGCTTTAATCCTTTTCCGTTCAATTCTTGTTTATTCATTATTGTGAAACGATCAGATATATGAACTTCCATATAAGGCCCTATATTTTGGTTTTTTTTTTCTTTATTAAGTGCCAACTAGAAATTGTAGTAGAAGGTAAACGGTAGCAACTATTATAGAAAAAATGATTATTCATATGAGCTCAATATACAAGAATCCTTGTCAAATTATACAGGCCTTCCTTCAAAATCCAAATAATAGAAGGGATGATCACAAATGAACAAGATATAAAAAATATGCTACAACTAAATTCTTGAAAATCATTCAGATTGCTTGGTTGTAAATCAGCTTCTATACGGTCGTTTTAGAACCTTCTTTGTATAGTTTACGTTATGGACACCACACCATATCAATTTCCATTCCTTCTCTTGGATAATTTGACTGCATAGCTTGCTCTCACTATTTCATTAGCAGCTTAAAAGCCAGATCCACAAGTGAGGATAGACTTTGATCGTGTCTGTTGAGCCCAATGCTACCAGAAAAGACGGGGAAGCATTCCAATTCAGATGTGGTTTCGGCTACAACCTTGAGTACTTTATCCATTTCGAACTCCTTGAACAACTGTATGTATTTCTCCTGGGATTTCATCAACCAAATGACCAACTCTACAACAAATCTCCTTATCCTAGGTACCTTTATGTGTGGAAGATTGTATTTTTCAAGTATCTGTACCAGCTTCTTTACAAAGTTGTTTGCACTAATACATGCTCTGTTTAGTTCCTCATCATATTCTTCAGGACTCATGAATCTGAAGATCTGTTTTGTGAGCCCGATTGATACCTCGAGGATCTTGCCCTCCTCCACCATGATAGAATGCAACACCTACAGAAAAAGAAAGGACAAGAGAAGCAGCATTTTAGCCCTCTACTTATTAGATGAGGTGACATGTAAGGTTGTAGCCTGGGTCAACTTTACATAGATAAATGTAATTGAATTAATAAATATCTGGTATTCTACTTTATAATGTTTGTTGAATTCATCATTTATCATTGGTTTGTGCATATGTTGTATTTCATGTTATCTTAGAGAAAATCATTTTTACCTTAGTAAGTGATGTATTATCAAACTTTTGAATGACTTAGTAAGTTTGTAACTTTTGCCTTCCATTGTCATTTGTCCTGATTTATCTGTTACTTCTAAAAGGTTTTGATTTTTCATGTGTATTAACTATGCACTTTTAAACTGAAATGCATATTTGATCACTTGATTGCCTATATATACGTTCCGTCATTCAGATACCTCTTGGCATTTTCCGACAGATTAAGTTCTGTGATTTAGTTTAGTTTAAGAAGTTGTCCTCTGAGTATCTTGATACATTGGGAGTAGATATTCAAATCAAAATAAAGCATTTTGGGTACGTTCCAAGCGTTTTATTTCCAATTAATACCTTACCCTTTATATTTATAATTAGGGCATTTGCTTCTGTTTTTCCTTCAGTATCTTTGTTGCTAAGGACCTAGGGTTTTCTTTTAGGTTACTTTTCTCTATGTAGACTGTTTCACTCCTTTTTATTTCTTGGTCAAACATTTTCTGAATTAAATTTGATTCTCATGGTATTTCATGTGTACTTTTTACTTGATCAAGATTCTGTAATATGATAGTATTTTTAGACTGAAGGTTTATAATTTTCCTTGCAAAAGTTGTTTCTAAAACAAGTTTCAAGTTGGTGATTCCTAAGATTGTTATCAATGCTCTCATTCTATAAAAGACGATAAAATAACTGATGATTTTCTATATTGTAAAAACTTTCAGGAAGAGACTTACAGTAGGTGCAGCTGCAGTTACTCCCCTCAGGCAGAAGAAGTTTTCAGATCCCGAATAGGCACACAAGTTCCTCAGTATTCTGGATGAATTAATTTGGAGTACTGGGTCAGTTAATGAATCAACTAGCCGTTCTATGACCTCCTCTTTCAGAACACGGTTGCCATTCTGCACGCTATCCAATGTTAATAACGCTAGTGCTTCCCCTGCTTCAACACTTACTTTATTTTGATCCTCTGTTAACCTTGGCTTGAAAAAGATTAAAAGAAGATGTCTGATTACTCCCCCTGTGCTCCCAATCTTCTCTCTTGCATCCTGGTTCATTGCCAAACTAGTTATTATCTCAATCCCAAGCATCTGAAGCAACATATGATTGTCCCCATATTCTAGGATGTCGCTGATGTTGCTTACTGTGAAAACAATCTCTGATATCTCCTGTCGGAGCATCTTCCCAGTTTCACCGGTTGTGCTTACCAGCTTCTTTACAACTTGCAGGGACCTCTTCACTGCCTTGATCTGAGATTCTGTCACCATGTCATTTCTGAGCAGTCGCTCACCGGTATTTGTGAAGTCTATGATCTTAGACAGGAGGCCTCTGGTGTTCCCAATTTTCCAGCAGTTCTCATGATCATTTGCAAGTTTTTTCAGTATCAACAGGCCCAGCAAATTGAAGACAGAGAACTCATAGTTTATTTGGTCTGCGACAATGTGTCTCTCCCAGATTTCATAAGGTTTTGTGTCAAATTTCCGGCCGGTATATAATAGTGAAGAAACAGACTCCATCGAACCTGGAATTCCTGCTACTCGAAGTGCATTCTGCCTCTTCCCTGAAAGCCTTGACACAATCTCAGCTGCTGACCTTCTGATCTTCTCTTCCTCTGGTTTCTTCCAGCTCAGCATCTCAATCAGCCTCTCCATCACTTCAGTAGAAGACCCTACCTTCCGAAGTGTGTCACTTGAAAATCGGTCACTGTTTACAAACTTCTGCAGTATTTGAACCCCTATGAGTTGTTCGTCATGAAAATCAGAATGCAAGAGCTCCTCGGCAAAAGAAATAAGGTCCATTTTCAAGCCATCAAAGACACTTCCATTGATGCAACTTGAAAATGCATCATAGAAGAATCGTTTGATTGACACTAGGTCTGTAGCTCCAAGATCACATTCGCGGTTCACTTGTTCAAGCAACTTACAGATGCTGATCTTCCATTCCCAATATGCTCTTTCTAGAAGGAACAAGAGAGCTTCAGCCAATGCTAAAGCATAAAAGAGAATAAGTGCAGGTTTCATGTTCCCATCTTCCAGCTCTTCCTCTACATAGTCTTGTTGAATCAGACGCATCAATGAGAGCGTCATACAAGCTAGGGCGGATAGAAGCTGAAGCCAGTAAAGTGCCCTGCTGATATTTTTGGATAAGAAGACCCACCCTGCATATGTCACCACTGGAACATCAGAAGATTTCCATGTTCGTTGTCTTGTAGGTGGAAGAACTTGAGTTTGGGTGATCAGTTGGATATCATCGGCAATATGCCGCTGCTGTTGGCTTTCAGATTTGATTGCTGAGAATGGCCGAAAGGTGGCTTTGATTACTCGAATGAAGATTCGGGAGCTGGATACAATTGCCCGGAAGCTGTGCTTTCCAGCATCAGTAATGGTCCATGTTGCCTGGTGCTGCCATTCAAGTTCGTGGCTTCGGCTGAAAATTCTGGTTCCCTCAGTAAGTAGAATCACAGTGACAACCCAAAAATCTTTCTTCTTCAGTGCGGAAACAAACCCACCAAGGAGAACTACTGTTGCCCAAATGAATCCAAGGGCTCCCAGGCCACTGGCTGTCTTTTCAATGATTGCCAAGCGAAGGGCGAAGAGAGTCAGCTTCTTCTCTGGAGTGTTGTCGCAGTGAGAGCTGTTGTGACTTTTAGTATTTTGTGGTCCGATTGGTGTTGAATTGCTTCCTTCTCTCCGAGGTTCAAAGAATGAGCCTCTAAGGTCATTAAGGTAGGAGCTGTCTACACTGGGTTGTTGGATGACCTGCAATCGGATGCTGCCATCACCTTCACTTTTCTGCTTTTTCTTGATCGCCATATTGTTTCTTCTTCTTCAAGGTTGTGCTGGTTCTACTCCCCGTAGTTTAGCAGCAGATCTATAGACAATTTAGCGTTGAGCAATGCTGAAAAAGGTAAAGAAATTGACGAAGAGATGGCAGTTGAACTTGTATGGGATTTTATTTAATATTGCTGAAATCTTCAAGATTTGTCATCCAGAAGGGAAGGAGTGTTACAATGCCCAGTCAGAATGAAAAATTCAATGAAGCAGTTGGATCGGACTACAAGTCGAATGATCTTGGGTCGCAAGTTTTATTCATGAGATACCCGCAAGATTGACGACAATTCCTTCTCATAGTTCTGCTGTCATTTTCATTGCCCTTTTCGTTTCCAAGTTTATCTCTTTATATCTTTTTCTTGCATGGAGTTGTTCTGCCTCTTCCACCATTCTTGTTCTTGCCTCCCCAGGTCAGTATTTTGTTTATTGATTTACTATTCTCTTGCTTTCCCATATGTTTTTTTGCATATTATTAACTTAGCAAGTCTTCTGTATCGTGACGAAGTCCTTTCGGTCAATATCTCACATTCGTATTTTCGCAGGCTCTATCCCAAAGTATGACATTAAAGAAGCATCCAACAAGAATTTTCAGCAACAGGCTAGCACCAATTCTTGGAAGTTCACAATAAGATCCAAGAAACATCTTTTTGCAGATTAGGATCAAATGGCTCTTGCTTGGTCCACAAACGTGGGCTTTCTTTAAGTTTTGGGTTTGCAGTTGTTTGCTGACGAAATGCATCTTAGAAAGGGTCTTGCTTGGCCATTTAAGCATAGAGAAGGAAGGGTAGTAATTTTGTCTTTCTTCAATTTGTGGTCTAGCTTATGATTTGCCAATGCAAATAGATATATCATTATGGTCATTGTTATTGTTTGGAGGTCTTCACAGCAATCAACTTGGTACTTGAAAAACAATGATCTGTATTTATGAATGATGAAGATGATCCAAAGGACTGGAACAGGGGTTGAAACTCAATCTGGTACATTAAATATATTTTTATTTGTGAGTTCTGGGATTGCCATGAATTCAACATCTTACTAAAGAAATTATTTATATAGCTTATTTCTGTTTTTTGGTTTTTTTTACCAAGCTTCTTTCCTAGTCAATGGACATTGGATCCTGGCACGGATGTATTATATGTGCATCTTTTTTTATTTATTTATTTTTTTTATTACTACTGTTTTTTTTTTTTGAACAGTTGGATACTATTTTGCTGCTCCAAGGAACAAGGATAGAGAGTTGATCCTCCTTGATCAAGACTATATACAAACAGTACGAATTCCTGCTTATTGAAAATTTTTACTTCAAACAGCAACCCTTGCCATTTTTGGTTGGGAACAAGGGGATATGAATAAATTTTAAAAAATTTTGAATTTTTTTGAAAGAAATTTTTAAATCATAGATATTAATGATAAGATAGTGATGTCTTCTATGCATTGGTAGGTTATATTTTTAAATCTTAATTAAAGATTTTGACAGGAAATTTTTTTTTATAGAGAATTGTGTTAGGGATAACCCTTGGAGATACCAAATATATAATGTCGAAGAAATGAAGTAATTGATACATCCTATTCAGATTAGACTTGGTCAAAATCTATCAAATGAACCAAAGGATCATTGGTTTAGCGGTATCTCGGATACCATATGTTGGGCAATTCATTTAAGTATGCTCTCAGGTTGAAGCCCCCCATCCTATGTCAAATATATATAATCTACCAAATGAACTATGCTTGTAAATGCACAAAGCATGAAGTGTACATATGCATGTGGTCATCCAACTTGGTATATCATCAGCAGCTTTCTAGACAACTAGCAAGTTCATCTTCGTAATTTGAAAGAACCTCTCCAAACTGTATAACTAGGATATAGATTACCAAAATGGAAGTTCTGAAGAGACCAACAAATCACACAACTAGTGAAAGCAATCTATTTGATTCCTGGCTCTTGACTCCGCTCTCGATAGCTGAGAAACTTTGTGAAGCCCTCCGGGGGTAAAAATTTTGAGAGGTCACCAAATTATGCATGTATTTCACTTTAGGTGTCAATCTTTAATTTGTATTTTTTTTGTTACTTTATTTCTATTTGCTTTCAGCGGGAGGGTACTTGAGAGAAACCAACAAAAATTATCTTTGTGCCCGCCGGATTAGCCACGTGGAGGGTATTGAAATCCTAAATTACCGAAACTCTAACTAATTGAACAATATTTGTAAAAAAAAAAACAACATTTGAACTTTAATTTTGACAAAATCAAAACAAACGATATTCGAAATCAAATTTTAAATATTGTTCAATTAGTTAGAATTTTTATAAATTAAGATTTCAATATCCTCCATGTCACTAATCTGGTGGCCATACTAGATAATTATTATTGGTTTCCTTCAGATATCCTACCGCTGAAATCAAATAGAAATAGAATGATAAAAAAAAATACAAATTGAAATTCAGTATCTAAAGTGAAATATACACCGAGTTTGATGATCTCGGATGATTTTTACCCAGCTCTCTGGGCTGACAGAGATAGTTACAAGAACCTTGCTCCCCTTACGACGCTCCTTTTCCTTATGTACAGGTACCTGAGAAAGAGAAGCAGTTCCAAGCTCGAAGGAGATCAAGTCATGGGCGCGTGTGGTCGCTAACAGGGGCCAGAGAGAGGAAGTGCCCACAGTGATATTCCCCGGTCCAATGCTGGAGAAGTTGCGAGCCACTACTACAGACACCATTGACATAGATCCGGAGATGCTCAGCCGTTCCCATGACTCTATGCGAGGTAGCAAGTATTACAGACAAAATGATTATTCATATGAGCTCAATATACAAGATTCCTTGTCAAATTATACAAGCCTTCCTTCAAAATCCAAATAATAGAATGGATGACCACAAATGAACAAGATATCAATAATATGCTACAACTAAATTCTTGAAAAAAATCATTCAGATTGCCTGGTTGTATATCAGCTTCTATGCCATCAATTTAGAACCTTATTTGTATAGTTTACATTATGGACACCACACCATATCAATTGCCATTCCTTCTCTTGGATAATTTGACTGCATAGCTTGCTCTCACTAGCTATTTCATTAGCAGCTCAAAAGCCAGATCCACAAGTGAGGATAGACTTTGATCCTGTCTGTTGAGCCCAATGCTACCAGAAAAGAAAGGGTAGCATTCCAATTCAGATGTCGTTTCGGCTACAAACTTGAGTGCTTTGTCCATTTCAAACTTCTTGAACAACTGTATGTATTTCTCCTGGGATTTCATCAACCAAATGACCAGCTCTACAACAAATCTCCTTATCCTAGGTACCTTTATGTGTGGAAGATTGTATTTTTCAAGTATCTGTACCAGCTTCTTTACAAAGTTGTTTGCACTAATACATGCTCTGTTTAGTTCCTCATCATATTCTTCAGGACTCATGAATCTGAAGATCTGTTTTGTGAGCCCGATTGATACCTCGAGGATCTTGCCCTCCTCCACCATGATAGAATGCAACACCTACAGAAAAAGAAAGGGCAAGAGAAGCAGCATTTTAGCCCTCTACTTATTAGATGAGGTGACATGTAAGGTTGTAGCCTGGGTCAGCTTTACAAAGATAAATGTAATTGAATTAATAAACATCTGGTGTTCTACTTTATAATGTTTGTTGAATTCATCATTTGCCATTGGTTTGTGCATATGTTGTATTTCATGTTATATTGGAGTTTGAGTTGATTTATGATTATCTTAGAGAAAATCATTTTTATCTTAGTAAGTGAAGAGGAGCCTTGACACAACAGTAAAGTTGTTGCCTTGTGACCTAGAGGTCACGGGTTCGAATCGTGGAAACACCCTCTTGCTTTAAAAGCAGGGTAAGGCTCCGTACAATAGACCCTAGTGGTCTGACCCTTCCCCGGACCCCGCACAATGCGGGAGGTTTGTAGCACCGGGCTGCCCTTTTTTAAAGTGATGTATTATCAAACTTTTGAATGACTTACTAAGTTTGTAACTTTTGCCTTCCATTTTCATTTGTCATGATTTATCAGTTACTTCTAAAAGGTTTTGATTGTTCATGTCTTAACTATGCACTTTTAAACTAAAATGCATACTTGATCACTTGATTGCTTACCTATGAGTTCTGTCATTCAAAATACCTCTTGGCATTTACCAACAGATTAAGTTCTGTGATTTAGTTTAGTTTAAGAAGTTGTCTTCTGAGCATCTTGATACATTGGGAGTAGATATTCAAATCAAAATAAGGCATTTTGGGTATGTTCCAAGCGTTTTATTTCCAATTACGGAATCATACCTTACCCTTTATATTTATAATTAGGGCATTTGCTTGTCCAGTGTCTTTGTTGCTAAGGACCTAGGGTTTTCTTTTAGGTTACTTTTCTCTATGTAGACTGTTTCACTCCTTTTTATTTCTTGGTCAAACATTTTTTGAATTAAATTTAATTCTCGTGGTATGTCATGTGTACTTTTTACTTGATCAAGATTCTCTAATATGATAGTATTTTTAGACTGAAGGTTTATAATTTTCCTTGCAAAAGTTGTTTCTAAAACAAGTTTCAAGTTGGTGATTCCTAAGATTGTTATCAATGCTCTCATTCTATATAAGATGAAAAAATAACTGATGATTTTCTATATTGTAAAAACTTTCAGGAAGAGACTTACAGTAGGTGCAGCTGCAGTTACTCCCCTCAGGCAGAAGATGTTTTCAGATCCTGAGTAGGCACACAAATTCTTCAGTATTCTGGATGAATTAATTTGGAGTACTGGGTCAGTTAATGAATCAACTAGCCGTTCTATGACCTCCTCTTTCAGAACACGGTTGCAATTCTGCACGCTATCGAATGTTAATAACGCTAGTGCTTCCCCTGCTTCAATACTTACTTTATTTTGATCCTCTGTTAACCTTGGCTTGAAAAGGATTGAAAGAAGCTGTCTGATTACTCCCCCTGTGCTCCCAATCTTCTCTCTTGCATCCTGGTTCATTGCCAAACTAGTTATTATCTCAATCCCGAGCATCTGAAGCAACATATGATTGTCCCCATATTCTAGGATGTCTCTAATGTTGCTTACTGTGAAAACAATCTTTGATATCTCATGTCGGAGCATCTTCCCAGTTTCACCGGTTGTGCTTACCAGCTTCTTTACAACTTGCAGGGACCTCTTCACTGCCTTGATCTGAGATTCTGTCACCATGTCATTTCTGAGCAGTCGCTCACCGGTACTTGTGAAGTCTATGATCTTAGACAGGAGGCCTCTGGTGTTCCCAATTTTCCAGCAGTTCTCATGATCATTGGCAAGCTTTTTCAATATCAACAGGCCCAGCAAATTGAAGGCAGAGAACTCGTAGTTTATTTGGTCTGCAACAAGGTGTCTCTCCCAGATTTCATAAGGTTTTGTGTCAAATTTCCGGCCGGTATATAATAGTGAAGAAACAGACTCCATCGAACCTGGAATTCCTGCTACTCGAAGTGCATTCTGCCTCTTCCCTGAAAGCCTTGACACAATCTCAGCTGCTGACCTTCTGATCTTCTCTTCCTCTGGGTTCTTCCAGCTCAGCATCTCAATCAGCCTCTCCATCACTTCAGTAGAAGACCCTACCTTCCGAAGTGTGTCACTTGAAAATCGGTCACTGTTTACAAACTTCTGCAGTATTTGAACCCCTATGAGTTGTTCGTCATGAAAATCAGAATGCAAGAGCTCCTCGGCAAAAGAAATAAGGTCCATTTTCAAGCCATCAAAGACACTTCCATTGATGCAACTTGAAAATGCATCATAGAAGAATCGTTTGATTGACACTAGGTCTGTGGGTCCAAGATCACATTCGCGGTTCACTTGTTCAAGCAACTTACAGATGCTGATCTGCCATTCCCAATATGCTCTTTCTAGAAGGAACAAGAGAGCTTCAGCCAATGCTAAAGCATAAAAGAGAATAAGTGCAGGTTTCATGTTCCCATCTTCTGGCTCTTCCTCTACATAGTCTTGTTGAATCAGACGCATCAATGAGAGCGTCATACAAGCTAGGGCGGATAGAAGCTGAAGCCAGTAAAGTGCCCTGCTGATATTTTTGGATAAGAAGACCCACCCTGCATATGGCACCACTGGAACATCAGAAGATTTCCATGTTCGTTGTCTTGTAGGTGGAAGAACTTGAGTTTGGGTGATCAGTTGGATATCATCGGCAATATGCCGCTGCTGTTGGCTTTCAGATTTGATTGCTGAGAATGGCCGAAAGGTGGCTTTGATTACTCGAATGAAGATTCGGGAGCTGGATACAATTGCCCGGAAGCTGTGCTTTCCAGCATCAGTAATGGTCCATGTTGCCTGGTGCTGCCATTCAAGTTCGTGGCTTCGGCTGAAAATTCTGGTTCCCTCAGTAAGTAGAATCACAGTGACAACCCAAAAATCTTTCTTCTTCAGTGGGGAAACAAACCCACCAAGGAGAACTACTGTTGCCCAAATGAATCCAAGGGCTCCCAGGCCACTGGCTGTCTTTTCAAGGATGGCCAAGCGAAGGGCGAAGAGAGTCAGCTTCTTCTCTGGAGCGTTGTCCCAGTGAGAGCTGTTGTGACTTTTAGTATTTTCTTGTCCGGTTGGTGTTGGATTGCTTCCTTCTCTCTGAGGTTCAAAGAATGAGGAGCCTCTAAGGTCACCAAGGTAGGAGCTGTCTACACTGGGTTGTTGGATGACCTGCAATCGGATGCTGCCATCATCTTCACTGTTCTGCGTTTTCTTGATCGTCATATTGTTTCTTCTTCTTCAAGGTTGTGTTGGTTCTACTCCCCGTAGTTTAGCAGCAGATCTATAGACAATTCAGCGTTGAGCAATGCTGAAAAAAGTAAAGAAATTGCGAAAGAGATGCAGTTGAACTTGTATGGGATTTTTTTTTAAATTGCTGAAATCTTCTAGGTTTGTCATCCAGAAATGGAGTGTTACAATGCCCAATCAGAATGAGAATTCAATGAAGCAGTTGGATAGGACTACAAGTTGAATGATCTTGAGCCACAAGTTTTGTTCATGAGATAACCAGCAAGACTGGCGACAATTCCATCCCGTATTTCTGCTGTCATTTTCGTTCCCCTTTTCGTTTCCAAGTTGATCTCTTTATATCTTTTTCTTGCATGGAGTTGTTCTTCCATCTTCGACCATTCTTGTTCCTGCCTCCCCAGGTCAATATTTTGTTTATTGATTTACTATTCTCTTGCTCTCTCATATGTTTTTGCATACTATTAACTTAGCAAGTCTTCTGTATCGTGACACTTCGGTCAATATCTCACATTCATATTTTCGCAGGCTCTATCCCAAAGTATGACATTAAAGAAGCATCCAAGAATTTTCAGCAACAGGCTGGCACCAATTCTTGGAAGTTCACAATAAGATCCAAGAAACATCTTTTTCAGATTAGGACCAAACGGCTCTTGCTTGGTCCATGAAGTAATGTATATGTGAACGTGGGCTTTCTTTAGGTTTTGGGTTTGCAGTTGTTTGCTGACGAAATGCATCTTAGAAATGGTCTTGATTGGCCATTTAAGCAATAGAGAAGGGTAGTAATTTTGTCTTTCTTCAATTTGTGGTCTAGCTTATGATTTGCCAATGCAAATAGATATATCATTATGGTCAATGTTATTGTTTGAAGGTCTTCACAGCAATCAACTTGGTACTTGAAAATAAATGGTCTGTATTTATGAATTATGAAGATGATCCAAATGATTTGTAAGTTCTGGGATTGCCATGAATTCTGCCATGAATTCAACATCTTAAGAAAATATCTTTATAGCTTATTTCTGCTTTTTGTCTTTTATTTTTTTGTTTTTTTTTATTACCAAGCTTCTTTCCTAGTCAATGAACATTGGATCCTGACACAATTGAGACCTTCCCCTTTTTTTAAAAAATTATTACTATTTTTTTGTTAAACAGTTGAATACAATTTTGCTACTCCAAGGAACAAGGATAGAGAAAGTTGATCCTCAATACCCTCCTTGATCGATATTATATACAAAGAGTACAAATTCCCACCTAGTGGAAATTCTTCAAACAACAATCCTTTGTGATGTCAAAGAAATGAAGTAATTGATGCATCCTGTTGAGGTTAGACCTGGTCATGTCAAAGAAATGAAGTAATTGATGCATCCTGTTGATATGCTTGTAAATGTAATGTAGTGTACACATGCATGTGGTTATCCAACTTGGTATGTCATCAGCAGCTTTCTAGACAACTAGCAAGTTCATCTTTGTAATTTGATAGAACCTCTCCAAACTGTATAACTAGGTCATAGATTACCAAAATGGAAGTTCTGAAGAGACCAACAAATTGCACAACTAGCAAAAACATAAATTAGCACTTCAATGAAAGAACGATTCTGATATTTACAATTATCTAGATACACTGTCATTCATCTTTCGAATACAGAGATGAAGTTATTTGTTACAGAAAACAAAATAAGACATAGCATAAAGCGAAAACATAATAAGACATAACATAAAGCACAAACACCAGAATCAATCAACCAAATTTTTATCTATTTATAAATTGATACCAAAGTTAAAACTTAACAAGAGCCAATTTACTCCCTGCAGTGACAAATTGGTCTAGTAGCAGGAGGTCCTTTTGATTAACTGTCACTTCTCATCATCAAAACAACCTGAAATTGAGAAACAATTACACCATGATTAGACAAATACTATTTATTTGTGTTTCTATGCAACAGAATTAAAAACAGAACCACTTGAGTTATATAGAGACAGAATCCATTTTAGATGTTACTGCATAATTAACTAATCACAAAGTAACTGATAGATAATTGAAAGCTCTAGAAACCAAAACCAAACTTAAATTACTATTGTAGTACAAGGAATGTATGCAGAAAACTAGGTGAAGCTTATTGCTGCAAATACAAATAAAGTTGTTTGAATGATTCACAGACTTGGTGATCAGCTACCTTGACCAGAGCTAAGGTTCTACGAACCTCCTGGAGCAAATTATCCACTCTGCTTGCTTCTTGATGTACCACAAATTAGGTTTTTTCTCTTATCCAACATTCATAAACAATCATGATGAAAATAAATGAATCATCTCATAGATCGTAATTGCTATTTGAAAATACAGCCTCCCTATTGTTTTTTCACTTGCTTCAAGAACATGTAGAATGGTCAGTCAGGTGTTTCTCCACATTTCTGATTCTAATGTTCTAGTCAAATTAAGACAGTCAAATGTCATGACTATTTTCTATTGAGAAAATTGCTTGCATACCCCTCCTGTAAAAATGCTATTTGCTTGCATATCCCTCCATAACTACTTTTTTTTACTTATATACCCCTGCCGTTAGTATAGCTGCTGTTAGAATTTTTAGAATTAACTATAGTTAAAACTTAACCCTAGTTAAAAAATTACATAATTACCCTCATCTTTTTCTCTAATCATTTTCCCTCTTTTCTTATCATCTCTTTGAACTCTTTTCCCGCGATCTTTGTTCCTCTTTTCCAGTGATCTTTGTCCCCCTTTCCCTCATTTTTTTTTCACCTCTTCCGCGCACGTGCCCGTGTGGCGCGCAATCTCTAAGTCCTCTCGGCTCGATTCAACCACAAATCAAGGGTAGTGGAGTCTCTCTATCCATAGCTTTTCATCTCTCTGAACTCCTCGTCGCGATCTCCGAGTTCTCTCTCCTTCGATTCGACTGCAGATCGGGTTGTGGATTCTATTCTTAAAATTAGGAAAATGAGGTATATTAAGGCTAATGTGAATTGTTCTTATCTTTTATTTTGAGTGCTTTTTCATATTGTTGTGGATATTGTTTGCAGAGCTAATTTTGTTTTGGGTTGTTGGCTTTCAAGGTGGATAAAGTGCATTAGTGTATGCTCATTGCTTGTATGCTTGTAGGATTATAGGGTTTTTGAGAAGGATGGAGTCAAGCTGGTGCTTCATAGCATCTCATATTTTGGCACATGCTTTTTGAAATTATGTTTACAAATTTTTTAGGGTATGTTTATAAAAATCATGTAATAATGTAAATTTTTTATAGATATGTTTGTAAAAACCATATAAATATAAAGGGCATTCACTCAAAAAATTAAATTTTCAAAAATTAAAAATAATTAAAAGTATATATAAGAAAATTTATATTGGTTATTTATAATTTAAATACTTAAAGTCCATTAAACATGATAAAAAAATTAGAGAGGTATATTAGCAAACCCATAATGGTCATTTGTTATATGAAATAACTAATGCCTACAAATAAATAAAAAATTTAGAGGGCATATAAACAAACCTAGTTTAGTAATTTGCCTCATTCCATCCAATTATTTAATACCGTTAAGAGTCAACTTAATCATAGGGGCATAGAAGCAAAAATAGTTGATCTGTAGGGGTATGCAAGAAAATATCATTTTTATAGGGGTTTTTAAGTAAGTTCAAAGTTTTACAGGGTAAGACCCCTTTTCTATTTACCTATCATTGAGCAAAGAGAAAATGCATTTTGTAGTTGATGTAATGCCTAAAATAACATATTTAATTTAATCCCACTTGTGTGGAAATCAAAGCCAAGTGATGCATAGTAAATGATACACAAGTAGGTATATAGACTATCAGATGTTCTTCCAAATAGGGCAGGAATTAAGCTAACCTTACTCTAATCCACATCTTTATTCCCTTCGATCAGTCCTATTCTAATTTTTCTTAGTTTCTGTCCAAGAGAAGAGAAAACAAATATCTTATCTTTGAACTGAAGCAACATGCCACACAGCTTTGATCAATGTCTGGTGGGACAAAGTTTGGCAATTGTGTACTCATTCATGAACTCATAAAATACACCCGAAATGTATCTTGATCACAAGATTCAAGCACCAGATTTCTTTTTTTTTTCATATGATGCTCAAGATCCAGAACCAATCTGCCTGCTACCATGACTGCAAGACTATAACTAACCCTCCCATCCCACGACCTATGACTAACACTAACATTATATTATCACTTTAAGAAATCCTCAAAAACCTAGAACCAAACCAGCAACCCTAATTTTCTAAATTTGGACTTTTGGAGAAAAAAAATGCAAAGCACAGATGGCATTTGATCATGTAAGAGAATCAATTTTGCACACTAATAAATAAACATGTACAACAAGTATCATGCTTTGATACTACTAAGAAGCTAAAACCAGACCAAAAGTCAAGAATTGGAGTCCATTTCCAAATCAGAGCTAGGAAAGAGGAGGAGAGATGTATCAAAATATAGAGATTGGGTTTTTGAAACAGTACAAGACATAGATGGCATTCAATCATGCAAAAGCATCAATTCTCAAGCTAAAAAAAAAACACAAACAAACATGCAAAACAAGTACAACGCTTTGAAACTACCAAGAAGTAAACACCTGATAAAACTCAAAAATTGGAGCCCATTTCCAAAACAGGGCTAGAAAAGAAGGCAAAAAAGAGAAGGATCACCTGCGCAACAGAAGATGATGGAGAGGTCTCGGAGGATGGACATGGGCTTGGCTTGTGGGTATGCAGGGAGGAGGGGATCGTTGCCCTGCTCCTCCCTCTCCGATTCGGAGAGGGGTCGCCGCTTCATGCGCTCGAGATTCCATTCGAGCTTGATCAAATAGCCGTGATTGAAAGCCTCTCGGATCCTCGGCGACGGCCAGAGATGCATCTCTCCTCTACTCTTAACCCTAAAAACTATTTTTTTTTCTTTATAATATTAGAAATTTAATAGAGTGTTTTCATTAATCTTTAACTCAAAGTTTTGCAAAAACGAATTTTTAATTATCACAAATAGTAGGGGGTTATTGGTAAAAACTTCTTAATGTTCAATTACGGAAATACCCTTAACGAAAAGACGAGGGTTTATCATTTCAGTTTGATGCTGGGAACTCCATCCGCCCCCTTCATCCTCGGCAAGCACAGCTCCGGCGTAGGAGAGGTTCTCCTTGCAGCCAATTGAAGAGATCACCACCGTCTCCGAGAGGATCGAGGGCGTTGATCCCATCCTTCAGCGTGTGCAAGTTCTCAGAATCGGCGTGAGGGTTTTGGACGCTGCTCATTCAACCGGAGTCCACTCCACTGACCGCTGCGATGGATCCCGCGAAGGCGGCGGAGAACGCGATTCTCGAACACCTACAAAGCCATGATGAGATCCCAGACTCGCAGCAGTTCGCCGCGGCCGCCGGTTTCGAACATGGCGTCGTCGAGAACGTCGTCAAGAGCCTCTGCGGCTCAAGAACCATCGAAGCCAAGGTATCCCTTTCCAAACTCTCAGAAACCATGTAATCGAATAGCCCAATCATCGGAACGGGAGCCAACGTAGCTGGGTCGGATTACTCCTATCTCTCCCTGTATACATAACGCATGCAGTAATTATTAAACACTCGGATCAGGACCTTCTTTCTTGAATGGGTGGAAGCTGGCGGCAGGGGTTGCTTAACCGGACGGAAATGGGATCTCTCTCGCATGCAAATCTTTCTATCGGGAAACCATAGAGCTAAACCATGTGTCTCCTTTAAACCCCCTAATGGACTAATAAAGTTTCCTTCTTGCAGGAGATCAAGGAGGAGAGGTGGGCCCTTACTGATGAGGGGAAGTGCTATGTTGATGCTGGATCGCCGGAGGTGCAATACTTTCTCGCTTTGCCCTCTGAGGGTGAAATCCTCATGAAGGACCTCGAGGTTTGAGAGAGATTTACTTGCTGTTTTAAAATTTAATATTTTGTGTTTTGATATTTGGGGAGATTTGATTTGGATGGTTTGTGACTAATTCTTGAGTGGTTCAGAAAAAGTTAGATCCAACTGTGTATAAGGTGGGACCATCTGCAGCTGTTGTGAACAAATGGGTGACCATGAGGAAGGAGAAGAAGGAAATTCCTGGGAGCAAGAAGGCGGAAACAATTGTATATGTTTCTCGAAAGGTATTTGTCAATAATGTGAATCTGCCTTCATGTTTTGTGGAGAACTGTCATATAACTATATAAGATATTTATGTTTCCTTTCAATATTCTTATACTCAGATTTCTTTTGCTTGCTGGCTATATTGAATGTGCATTATCAGAAAATGCTTTTAGCAATATATGTAAGATAGATCTTTAGGCAAAATATTTGAGCATGTAAGTTTGCCAATGTTATCCAATTTTGTTCTCTTTTGATTGATTTTCCTCTCTTTTTAGGTGGCTAATGTGGAAGATAAAGTCAAATATTTGCTCAAAAAAATTGAAGCTGGAGAGGTCCTTCTTTTGCCTTTATAATCAAGTCGCTTTTTTGATTTTGGATTATATCTAAGCATGATTTGTTTTATCAATGATTGTTTACCGGGCGTTGCTATATCTGCTAACCATATTGTTTAGTTATAGAACTCTTCACCTATGACAATTAATTTTACTATCAACATCATTCTGCTAATTTGGCCTATGAGTGATATGTGGTCCAATATTTGATACCTCGTGGATTTTATAGAATCTCATAAGTGATCTAGGACCTGAATCATGTCATTTTGATGGTGATTCTGGGAACAAGATACCATGTATATTATTTGAACTTGACCATTAAGAAAGTAACTCATAATTATTTATTTAGCAAGTGTAATTCAGGTTAAATCCAAATATTTGCAATTGAATAATTCAGTAGGTTTTCAATACAATCATTGAATTTCTCCAATCATCTCCTAAATTCCATCATGTCAAATCAGGTCAAGTGTACAAGCATATTGTATAGAACAGCATAATCTTAGGTTATGTTTGGAGCCATTTCAGGTGGGATGATGGTGGCAAATCACGTCAGGGCATCAAATGATCTAGAACTAATTGAGAGTGTGTTGTAAAGAACAGGGTGGAGGTTTCATTAAATTAAATGGATTAAGGAAGATATAGTTGTTCTTATAAGATATGCTAAATGTAAATTTAGGTCTACATGACTTTAATTGTCAAGCTTATGCTTCATTAGGTAATTGGGTCTGATTAGGTTATGACATGATTTGACTTGAATTTCCTCTATCTTAGCCTAATTCAGCTAACCCATACACAACACTGAAAGTCACCATAACATTCCCCCATGTTATCTGCTCTAGATTTGAGCTTCTGTTTAATCTACCATTGCCACTCTTTGAAGAGTTTGTTTCTTTCTTGGATGATGGAAATATCCGCTAAGAGATTTAGATTAATTTATTTCAAGAGATAAATTCCTTGAAGTCTTGACTTTGAAGATTTGATGAAGCCACCTTGTAAAATTTGGTTTATCTCCTGGTTGGATGACATGACATTGTCTTAGGCTAAGAGTCTTACTCAAGTGTTATAGTACTTAATATTTTAATATTGGCTTATTTGAAGATTCTATAGATAATCATTCTCCTCAAAGTAATTCAGCACCCCTTATTTTATTTCAATAATTATTGACCCATTTTCTGCAGGACTAATGTTTTTGATTGTGCCAGGTTGTTGATGAGAAAGATGTTGATGCTCTGAAAAGGAGAAAGCTTGTTATCCTACAGTAATGAGTTTCTTATTCTTTATGTAAAGTTTTTTTTTTTTTTTTACTTGGTTTTTTCAGCCAATCCGTGGTTCTGTCAGTTTACATATAGTTTTGGTGTAACTGGATAGATATTATATAATTTTTTTTTCTTGGTGTGTGTATTCCCTTTCCTCTTTTGTTTCGCATATCTTGAAATATACCTATATTTTTTTATCTTTATTATTATTATTATTATTATTATTATTATTATTATTATTATTATTATTATTATTATTTATTATTATTTATTATTATTATTATTATTTTTTTTATGCAGGACTTGGAGGGGTTACTCATTAAGAAAAGGTCCTGAGTATGTTCTTGTTAGGGAAAAAGCTGCAACTGATTTAACTCGAGAACATATTCAAAGGTAATCCAGTAAACGGGTCACTTCCATTTATGGTAGTTATATTAAATATGATGAAATAGTGATATTCATGGCTCTTTCTATTATCTTATGATTATGCTGACTCTACTGTTTAGCAATTGACTAGTAAATTTTGGGTCTTCTGATTTGTTCTATCATTTTTAGTAGTGAAGGCTATTGTTGTTGTATAAATTTTTGAGGAAATTGTTTTGAATGTCACTTGTTGTATTCATCTATGTTAGTAAATATTCTTGGTTCCTTGGTGGGCTACCAATCAGTATAACTTTTCAATCGACACTGACCGTGAAAGTTTTATGTAAGAAAATTACCTTTTTGAAATGTAACATACTTTATGATCAATTAGTTGACATTTTTCACAGTCATCAGTATTCTTTTACATGCTCACAGATCAATATTTGTTCCATAATTCATTTTTGATGGCTTAAAATGTGCTGATTGAACTGAAGTTTGAGAACGAACTTATTTTCAAGAACCAAATTGACAAGAATAATAGCTTTAACTTCCATCATCGCTAAGTCAGGAAAAGAAAACACTATGCATAACTCAAATGTACATGCCCACTTTTCCATTCAAGTGCTTTTGAAGGTATGGAGTGCAATTAAAGTGGACACCATGGAAATCAGTTATCATGAGATAACAGTTTTACATGTTTAATTATTGACATTATATGATGGTTGTTCAAAGTAATTTGAATGGTTCTTTATTTTAAGTTGGAAAGAGTCATGCTATTTGCTCAATTGAAGATCTAAGTTTGCGATTTGCAGCAGAAAGACAATGGTCTGTTCTCATTCCTTTAATATCATCCACTGTTGTGTCTGAGGAGGGTTTCATTAGGGGTCTATCATGGACGAAGACTAGGCATAGTAAAATGCTAAGTCCAACTCTCAAGGTCATCTGCATCAGCAAATGCTCTTCTTTTGCCTGCAATAGTTATCATTGGGTTACATCTCATTTTATGGAGTAGTAGAAACTTGAAAGGTTAATATAAATAAACATTACGTTCATTAATGTTGTCTGTTTAACTAAAGCGCTAATGGAAGCTATTGATTATGTTACTTTAAGAATCTGCTGTACTAAGTGTTGACCATGTATATTTAATTCAGCAATGGTTTTTGTGAGTTTAGAAACAGCTCCTTCTAAAGGAAGATATCTCTTTCATGCCATTAATTTTTTGTTGGCAACATTGTTACAAATGAAAACTTGAATCTAAATATCCTGGGATATCATGTCAAACTGAGAATTATGAACTAGGGTTATTTGGAGGTTTCTATGATGCATTTCAAAGGTTAATCATATATTGGAGATCTGTTTTTGGGTCAATATCCTTATTAGCAGTTATTACTGAAGCGCAATCCATTTATTTATTTATATTTTGTTCGTGTGCACATCTCATCTCATCTCATGCATGAACACATACATGCATACATAGCGACATAAATTAGATAAATATTCTGACAACTTATGTCCTTTCTTTTAGTATTTATTTTTAATGATCTTTAGTGGATTCTGTTCTGATTTATCTTTGATTGATCTCTTATTTTCTAGGGGTGATTGGAAAGAGTTAAAATTTAAAGAGTATAATCTAAGTGCTCAAGTTCAGCCAATCCAAATTGGTTATGTGCAACCTTTGCTTGAGGTATGATAAACTCCTTCCTTAAGTTAAAACTTCATGTTAGCTACTTTTATATGACTTTCCTACTTTTATTGTGCATGTGCATCTCTTTCCCCTTGATACATACACTACTGACGATTGTTTCTAGATCTCATTATTCAGGATTCTCTTTACTTTTATTTTGATATGGTAACTGATGACATTGAAGGCTAGGAATTGTCTTCTTTTTTTTCTTTTTTTCTTTTTTTCTTTTTTGAGAAAAATATACCTAAGTCAGAACTGTATATTGGTTTTCTTCATGTATGTTATAGCTGTTATGGATGTATGATCTAGAACATAATGATTTTCTTTGCATTTTCAGTTGTTGTCGGGATTTTTCTTGAACGTTTATATTTCATTTGGGCACATCATTAACCGTAGTGATGTGCCACGTATTTTAAAGATAAAAGAATTACTTGCTGATTAGTCCATGTAACTTTGTTCCTGCATGTAATAATAGAGGTGGCAATAGTCAGCTTGCCATGTATGTTTATGAGGGATAGCTAATGTAAAGATGTTGAAGCATGAGTAGAAATAAGTTCTCATCAACATGAAAATGTCCAACCTGGTATACTGAGCTGATTGTATGGGGAAAGGAATTTTTAAGGCAATATTGTTCTGATCATGCAATATCTCTATTTGTGTTCCTTGGATGCCTCTATGATGCTCACTTGTATTCTCTTGATCATCTTGGTCAGCACCTGAATGACCATTTTTTATTATTATTTGTATTTTTTTTTTTCACTAATGTTATATACCTTACTTTGTCCAGGTGAAAGAGGAAATCCAAAATATCTTTCTTCAGATGGGGTAATCCAGATGACTAGCTTTTAGGGTAATTTCCTTTTACAAATAGAAGTCCAATAGTACTAAAATCGTTCTCTTGCTGCAGTTTTGAGGAGATGCCAACAAATAATTATGTTGAAAGCAGGTTTTGTTCCCTCACTACTAAAACTTTAAACTTATCTGGTTACTGATCTCTATGGTTCTTAGTTTTAATGTTCTGCATTAAATGAAGTCATGTTTTGTCTGATGTGACAAAACTTATAGCATAACTAGGAATTTATGTGGGTAAGTGCATTGAGATTTGTGTGCAAAGTGCTACATTTGTAAGTCAAATGTTATATTGGATGCTTTAACTTACATATTAGTGGGCTAGTTAGAGGACACCAAAAAAGTGACTTTCTCACTTATATGCATTATAACATGCAGTATGACTTCTATTTTTTTGATAAAACATACAGAATAACTTCTTAATGCAAAAAACATACACATAACGTCTCTTTCCCTTGGCAGTTTTTGGTGGTTTATTACTTGCGAAACATTCCTTAATAAGTTCATCTGGTGGCATGTTGGAGTTGGCATCTAATTTTATAATACCTAGGTAGTCTGAAAGTCTCTGAAAATAGGTCTCACTTTCCATACTTTAAAACAGTTTTAAATCCTTTCACTTCATTCTTCTTTTAGTTCTGGGGTATCAGATCTTGAAAAACAAACTATAGCTTGCCATCTGAGTCCTATCTATAAGTTTGTCTAGTTGCCTGATGCAGTTGCTATCTGATTTTGAATAGTAAACACCATTGTGGTCTCATGTCTGTAGGAAAAAGTGCTAAATTGTAAATTTTGATATACTTCCATGAAATTACTTTTAGCTTTTGGGGAACTTACCATTGAAGAATTATAGGCTGCCCTCTCAAGGTTGTCTGCACATTAGGATCCTGTATGTGGCATACATGTGGGTGAAGGTTAAAACAGGTTTAGTTTCAGTTTAGTATGATTTTAACTGGACTTGATCATGTTGCAACCTGTGGCTAATGTAAATACCTGTGCTTTTGGCTCATGAATCTAATTAGAAAATAGTTAGTTTATACAAGTCATATGTAAGTACTTATGACATTTTTCTTATTCCTCTGTTACTTTGTAGCTTTTGGAATTTTGATGCCTTGTTCCAGCCACAACAACATCCTGCTCGTGATTCACATGACACATTCTTTATCAAAGGTCTGTTGCACTTTTCATGTTTACATTTTCACCATCCATGTATTTATTGCATGCTAATGTCTTTTGTTGTTTACAGTTCCTTCTACTACCAAACAACTACCAGAAGATTATCTGGAGAAGGTAAAGCAAGTTCATCAATCTGGTGGTTACGGATCCAAGGGGTATGCTACAATAATAATTTATTTATTCACTATATCAAATTGTTTTAACTGGGCATGTGATATAGATCTTAAGTTTTAATATCCAAAAGATTTTCCAACAACAACTGCAAAAATTATACATTGTGGCATGGCTTATCAAAATGCTTGTATATTTGAAGATCCATTTTGCATGCATGATGTATGACTTGTTTCCTGAAATTAGAAAAGGACATTGGCAATACCTTATTTGGCATATTTGTACAATTGTCTTTCTTCTTTGAATCAGTGTTGAATGACAAGAGAAGTCAGTGTTATAGTTATCACAAAATCTATTTGGAGTATCTAGGATTTGCCAATTTTCCATTTTTCTTTCTCTCTATTTTACTGCAGTAAAACATTCTCAGCAGAGCGTCTAGGTAACATTACGATTAGTTTTCATGACTCTGACCAAAGTCTTGCCCTTCACAGTTATGAATATGATTGGAAACGGGAGGAAGCTGAGAAAAATCTACTTCGAACTCACACTACTGCAGTTTCTACGAGAATGCTTTACAAGCTTGCTCAGCAGGTGTTGATGACCCCTGTTGCTCCCCTGTCAATTATATAGAACAATAAATTATTCTTTTATCCTCTGGTTAGAGGTTGTTTCCTGAATCTTTTATTGCTCTTTAATTCATTCAACTTGTTTGTGCTTGTGGCTATTTTGGCATCAACCATGAGCAACCTATTCTTTAGGACTGAAAGTAAGGGGTTTGGAATATCAGGGATCAGCAAGATTTTTTTTTTCTCTCTTTTTGGGTAAAAGCTTGGTTTTTAATTGGAGATTGCTTGCACATAGATTTTCCCTTGATAAGAAATAATTGCTCGTATCACTGTGTCTAATAGTTTGTAACCTGTCAAAACTGATAGGAGGAAGGGCCATCCTGATTGGAAAGAATTGAAAAGTGTTTCATGTTTCTACATGTGAGCTTTTATATGAATGAGATATTCCAGATAATTTTTTGGATATAAAATGTTTATAAGGTGAAAGGGTAACTGACATTATACTTTGTGTACAAAATTACAGATATGACTGGGTAATTCACTAAATTATTTTACATTTTCTCCTTGCACTTAAGACCATAGTGTGAACTACCACATTAGTATTGATCTCAAAATACTAATCAAAATGACATAAACTCGTGTGTTACTTAAAATTCAGTTGAAATGAATACTCTTTGGAACCACCAAAACATCAGAATTTCTATTTAAATTTTGTTGTCATTCCCATACTTCTTGAGTTGTAGTTTATTTGTTAATATTTTTTTTTCTGTTCAGAAACCTTTTGTTCCGAAGAGATACTTCTCAATAGACCGGGTTTTTCGTAATGAAGCTGTAGACCGAACTCATCTTGCTGAGTTCCATCAGATTGAAGGTATTTACTCACATATGGTGATCATTTATTTACAGTATTTTTCATAATTCATCTTGATCAAGTATTAGCATGAACTCTGTTGTTTTCCCCTGGCTAAACTTAATATTCTCTTTAATGTTAGGTCTCATATGTGACCGTGGAATTACCCTTGGTGATTTGCTTGGAGTCTTGGAGGACTTCTTTTCACGCCTTGGTATGGTATTAGTCCCGAGTCTAAACAGTTACAAACTTCCATCATATCATGTGGTTTGCATGCAGTCCTTAAGGACTTTTTTATGATTGCACTGTATGCTTGCCTTGAACTTTCCTCTTTCACCAGTATGGTCCTTGTAATTTCTCAAGTGGGGGTTCATCTTTCAGGGATGTCCAAGCTACGATTCAAACCTGCCTATAATCCATATACTGAGCCGAGCATGGAAATTTTCAGGTACTGAACCTTAATCAATATGAAATTTGGCTTATTTTACTCTCACACGCAGGTCACATCTGCTTGTGGCTTATTTTATTCAGCTATCATGATGGCTTAAAAAAATGGGTAGAGGTTGGAAACTCTGGCATGTTTAGACCTGAAATGTTGCTGCCAATGGGGCTTCCTGAAGATGTCAATGTTATTGCATGGGGCCTTTCTCTTGAAAGGTATGTACAATACTTCGCTGCGCTTCAAGTAAATAGTAATACATGAGTTTATTCAAGCATCTCATTATTTATTAAAATTAGTTAAGATGTTCAGTATCTAAAAACATAGAGAAGTGAAATACATACAAACTGATTAAGATGTACTAGATTATTTCCTTTTTCTTTAAAGGAGCCATTGTCTGGTTATCTTGATGTTGGTCTCTTGTTACTTTTCGTTGAAATTTATGGTAAAGTTTACTTGAAATCCTCAACCTTTGTACATATTTTGTGGTATGTAAAGTGTGAATGATACCAAGTACTGCATTCTTTGTGAACCAGGCCAACAATGATTCTTTACGGGATTGACAACATCCGGGATCTGTTTGGACACAAGGTAATGCTTCATATTATGTCAAACCAAATCATAACAACTCAATGCTTAACATACTTGTATGGTTTGCAGGTGGACTTTGATGTTATCAAGAACAACCCGATTTGTCGTCTTGGATTGCAGTAATATTTGTTCATCAAATTGAAAGATGAATCATTTATACCTCCAGCCAAATTTGCTGCACCTTTTCTCCTTTCTTTATTGAACACAGAATTTTGTAGATGCCTGAATCCCTATCTCCACCGGACTTTAAAACTACGAGCTTGTTACTGATTTTATGTGAGTGAAGTGTTGGAGATGGCAAGAATTCTTAACAAGTTTTTATGAACAGTAATTGATCAATTCTTGAATTAAGGCTCATTTGGATCAGCTTCTAGGAAGCCCAGAAGCACATTTTTTTTAAGTTAAGTGTTTCTGGAAAAAAAAAAAATTTGTTTATATTGGTTTTTTTAAAGAAGCAGGAGCTGTAAAAAAAAAAAAAACTTAAATGGCTTTTTTTGAAAAGTTGGTGGTTTGAAGTTTATGAAAAAAAACCATTTTTCATAAATTATTTTAGGATTATATAATTACCAAAACACTCATATGAAAACAAAGACAAGGATTTTGGGTTTTGGGATCATATAATACAATTATCAAAACATTCTGATAATACAATTATCAAAAAAATTTAATTATAAAAATATTTTTGAATTAATATAATCAAATATAAAATATATATATACCCTCAGCTTACTTTGAGAATTTTTTTTTTCAAAAGTTATATCAAATTAAAAAATATATATTTTTTATAAATCAATCCAAACAGGCTTAAGAACTCTTGATCAATTTGGTTTCTAAATCTAAAAATGTGTTGTTTTTGTCCCTGGTCCAATTGGTAATCAATTCAAGAAGTTAATATTTTTTTTAGTAGCAAAGAATAACAACAAAAAATTCTTAGAAAACTCATTTTGTAATAGTTTGAATAGTATGTTATCTCAATGATTTTGGCATTTTGACACATTAGATTGAAGATGTAGAACCCTAAGATTTCAACCAGTGTTTAAAAATACAAATTTATATATATATAAATAAACCTATTTCAATTGTAACTGTTTTAAAGTATCATCTCACCCAATCCACGAACCTAGTGAAGAAGGTGCATGAGTAATTAAAATTGGGGCATTAGTGTCAAATATATAAGTCGGGCAAGCCGCTACTCGCACTCAGAACTTCGAAGTCGGCCGGGAGTTCTCATCGTCGTTCTTCTCGAGAAGGAGACGAGAAGGAAAAGATGGTACCGTTTCTTCGAGATCTTCGTGAGGTTTCAATTGCGCTTCTTCTTCTTGTTCATCTTATCTAAATCTTCTCTTTTGTCCGCTTTCTGGCAGCTCTTCTTCTCGTATTTCAAGGAGTTGGTGGGGAAGGAGGTTACCGTGGAGCTGAAGAACGACCTGGCGATCAGAGGCACCCTCCATTCCGTTGATCAGTACCTCAACATCAAGCTTGAGAATACCCGCGTCGTTGATCAGGACAAGTACCCTCACATGGTATCTTTCTTGTTTTTTCCCCTAGATTTTGTTTCCTGAGTTCTATTTTTTTCTTGACCAAATTCATTGTCTTGTGGTTGATTTGTAAGTATTTGGATGAGTGGAGATTGCAAAGATGTAACTTGGATAGTCACTCTGGTTTTGAGGGTTCAGGGTTTACGTGCTGAGAATTTTTGAGATTCTAGGGTTAGAGGCCGTTTGTGAAAAATTTTCAAAAGTGCCGAGCTTTGCCGTTTGAATTATTGGGGTGCTAGGGCTAGAGGCTGTTGTACAAAATCGTGCAAGTGCTGAGCTTTACGTTTTGGATCATTGGGATACTAGGGTTGCAGATTCTTCTTCAAATTTTTGCAAAGTGCTGAACTTTTCAATTCAAGTACTGGGATTTGGGCCTTTTGCTTTAGTTTTTTAGCTTTAAACAGATGGATGTCTTTTTCTTATTTGCTGGCAGTTGATTTGTTATCTGAAATTTGGGAATTAAAGAAGCTATAAGAATGGGTGGGTATTTTTCCTACAGCCTTTAGACTGAACTTGATGAATAGAGTAATTCTCAGTTTCTTTTAGATCATAACTTGGGTGGGTGCTTATGCTCAGGATTTTGGGATAATGCCTTAACGCGGAGAAAGGAAATCAAATAAGCTCTAGATGATTAACAAAGAAGATATCTGCATCTGTTGATCCATTATCCTTATTGAAATATATCATTGGCAATTGGTATTTAGGTGGTGTTGTTCTTGATCCTTAATTCATGGCATCTACTCATTTCATTACCCTTAAAATCATGTAATGATTTTATAATTTTACTGATTACCACCTAATTTAGCACTTCTAAATCATATAATGACTTTAACTTCCTAGCAAACTCTAATAGTCTCACCATCCCTGGGAGAAATTAATCTTATTATGTAATCAGCTATAAGCCTATAACCGGTGGGTTACAAGTTACAACTACACTTCTGTTTCTTGTTAATCTGTAATCTTTATCCGCAGGGATGATTATTTATTTATTAGTATGATTTGTTACAGCATCCATTAGAATTTGACTATGTCTGCTATTATTTAAATGCATTTATGTGATGAATTAAGATTCAGACGAGTGTCATAGTGCATTTTATCCCTTGTCAAAAGCATGCAAGGATTTTATAGATGTATAATGTTAATGTTTGAAGCATGGTCTGGCTGAACTTGTATCCTCTTGATGGCATCTGTTTTAGTGTAGTACTGTCTTGCTATAGATGAGGCCTATTGCCCTCTAGTTTTTTATTTCTACAGTTTTATACAGTCTCATTCTTTTATTATGCCTTGAATTTTTTTACATTAGCATGATTTGGCTATTTTTTTAGTGTTAACTTTCTGAATTGTATCCTAAATTTATTAATTTCTTCATTGCTTTTGCCTTTTTGTTATCATTTATGGTATCATATATTAAGGACATTTGATTACTTAATGTAAGATGTATCTTGATTATTTTGTCATTGCACACCTTTGAAGAGAAGTTTGTATTTTGAAGATTAAATCCATTGGCTTTCAAAAACAACCATCAAAGAACGTGAATTATTTGTTTCTTTGATTTTTTTTTTCTTAAGGACATACTGCACATTATTTATTCCGCAAACCTGCAATCATGCTCTAGAAATTTGAACTGCTGTTTGGGATGAATCTGATTAAGTCTTCACCAAGTTTTACTTTTTTCTTTTAATAGAGGTGTGCCTAACTGTTTGATTTACTGTTAACTACTTTTGATAGCACATAATATTATGTTCTAAGTGTTTGCCAATAACAACTAGAATCAAGACATTGGCAGGCATCTTACTAAACCCAACTTTCCAAATCTTGGGTTGGCATTGCAATTTATCATTAGGACAAATACAACCATCAAGAAAAGTAATTTAATCTAAACATGTAATGTAAGGTGCTAGGCTCCCTAAATCCATTCCTTTGTCCATTTTTTCCTTTCAAGGTTTTAGAGAGAGGAAAAAAAAGGTGGTAATGTGGATAGAACCAAGGGGGGGCCTCACTTTCAAGGGACAGTAACTCCCCAAGTTTGTAGCAGTCTAAGATTTTCTCAATTGCTACACTTGCTTCTAGCATTCCTCTTGTTTGAAGACCCATTTCCTAAGCCCCTTCAGGAAAAATCTTGGTTCTGCCAAGATGTAGCTATGGTTGAAGGGTTATCATCTTTTAAATAAGATTCCAAATTGCGAGCATCGCTAAAGGTTTTATTTTTTGCATGAAAAATATCACAATTTTCTGATTCATTTTTACAGTATACACATGAAATTTGATACAAACCTCTGTTATTAAAACACATCATTGGTGATTATGAAATTATAACTGTTGAATTCCAGTTGTTCCCGTGTTTTTAGCTATAAAAAGCCAAGGGCGTTGCTTGTGGATCTTTTTTTTTTTTTCTTAACTCACATTTGAGTGTTACTCTTTTCAGTTGTATTGTAGGTTTTTTCTGGAATCCATATCAACACTAAAAACATTTTTTGTCTGCAGTTATCAGTAAGGAACTGCTTCATAAGGGGATCGGTGGTTAGATATGTACAACTTCCACCAGATGGTGTGGATATTGATATTCTACACGATGCTACAAGAAGAGAAGCCCGGGGAGCTTGATCTTTGCATTGTAACATAGAGTCTCACGTACCGGGGATTGGGATGTAATGATCTGTGCTCAGTTTAATGGCATTCTTGATGTCAGTTCCAGTAGACGTTTCTGAAAACTCTTAATCACAATCCGATGCTTGTCGTGATATAATTGGAGATGTTCTTTTGGCCGAAGGTGTTGCACTTTTTGGTTGTTGTGTTTTCTTTTATTAGTTTATATGGATTTTGAAGACTTTATTAATGACTAGTTTAAATGAACCATTCAGTTAATTCATGGAAGTCTCTTGATCTTTTTTACCCTATTGTTTTTATTGAAACCATTGAGACCCTCTGTTTCAAATTCTTAAGAGGTCTCATCGTTGATTTTTTATTTGTTTGCCTTGTCATGATATAACAGGAGTTGGTCATTTTCATATATATATATATAACAACAACCAAGCCTTGTTCTTGTATTAGATGGGGAATAGTGATCCAGTGGTTTCGGTTCCACTGGATCATCAGTGGAACCGAGCCCATTTTGAATCACCACCACGTATGTTGCTTCGGGATTTGTGCGCGGCACACATCCTGAAGCACATTTTATGGTGGTGATTCAAAGTGGGCTCGGTTCCACTGATGATCCAGTGGAACCGAGACCACTGGATCACTACTCTTAGATGGGATGGGTTACATGAATTCTCTATTTTTATATCTTTTTATCAAAAGCAAAATTTAGTTCAATGTCTAATATACATGTGTTTTTAGACACTATCTGTTTTTACGTAATTTTAGCCAATCTTTATCCCATTTTTTTATCTTTTATTATTAAATTATTACATTTTTTAACCGGGGCACCTAGGGGCCTATCTAGCAAGTGAGGGACTAGCCTTGCTTGTCTTGGCGTGGTTGAACGAATGATTGGCTTTGTCTTGCTCTAAACTGCTTGACCGCCTAGGCAAACTAGTTAACTTGACTTGGTTTGACCTGAAAGGGATGTTACTCTCCACCCTCAGTCGCATGTCAAAAAATAAAAAATAAGTTTTTGTGACCCAGGAGCTAGCCGAAGTTCTTGGTGACTGGGGCCTACTTTTGTTTTCAGGCTATCAAATTATGGGTCCGTTTGATATGCGAAAGAAAACAACACAAGAGTACAGCACAGTACAAGTGGTTGTGGGACAGCACAACTGTTTGTACTGTGCTTTGTTTGATATTCAATGGACATCACAAAACTTTTTGTGCTGTTCTCCGTTTGTTTTGCACAAGTACTGGACAAAATACTATAAAATTACTATAATATCCTTGTGCTTTCTTATGTTGTTTTGGAGTAATTTTTTTTAGAGTTTTAATATAAGTTGAGGGCAAAATTGTTTTTAACTTGAGGCCATTGTTGTAATTTTAATATAAGTTGGGGGCAATGTTGTAATTTTTAAAATAGATTGGGAGCAATATTGTTCTTAAGTTGGGGGCATTGTTGTTATTTTAATATAAGTTGAGGGCAAAAATTGTCTTTAACTTGAGGGCAATATTGTAATTTTTTAATATAAATTAGGAGCAATATTGTTCTTAAGTTGGGGGCATTGTTGTAAATTTAATATAAGTTGGGGCAAAAATTGACTTTAACTTGAGGGCAATATTGTAATTTTTTAATATAAATTAGGAGCAATATTGTTCTTAAGTTGGGGGCATTGTTGTAATTTTAATATAAGTTGAGGGCAAAATTATCTTTAAGTTGGGGGCATTATTGTAATTTTAATATAAGTTGGGGCAAAAATGTCTTTAAGTTAGGGGCATTGTTGTAAATTTTAATATAAGTTGGGGGCAAATTTGTCTTTAAGTTGGGGGTATTGTTATAATATTTAATTTAACTTAGGGGCAAATTTGTCTTTAAGTTGTGTTATCCCTCACTTAAAAAGTTGTACCATATATTTTGAGGAACAAAATTTTTCATACTTGTCTTTGTAGAAACACCTTGTCTTTGTCTTGGCATCCATTTGCAAATCAAACAACGTACAAGAAACTTTGTCATGTGTTGTCCCTCATTTTTTTGTGTATCAAACGAACCCTATGAGTTCAAGATGTGGGAAATCTTTGCGAATGGTTCATCCTTTAAACTTCGCCCAAGTCCAAACCATCTTAAAAGGCCTTCTCTTATTTTATCTTCAATAAATGCAACATGCACTGCCCAAACCCGCTCCAACGGTTAAGTTAGTCGGGAGATCGCTGGGAGGAAAGGAGGAGAGAGAGTAGCAGAAGAGAGATCGAGAGTTTATTGTTTACAATCCGCTTACCCTCCTCCTTCCGAGATTTTCTCTCTGGAACTTTTTGGGAATCGAGTTCCGTCCCATCACATTTTGGAGGTCTTAATCGCCATCATGAGAGAGGGTGTTTGGGCAACCCATTTGTTTCTAGGGTGACGGTGACAGTACCCTAACATGGGGCGGTATGGCGGCTCTCTTTGGGATCCATGTTGTCTTTATGGGCCGTGTGAGGATTCCGACATGTGAAAGTCGGGATTTGGGGTGTATAATCAAAATGCATTTTATATTTGTTTTAATTTTAGAACTCCACAAAATTTTTTTCAGTGTGAACTCATAAATGATTTAAAAACTCAATTATAAATAATCAAGTATTAAGATACATATCCTTCGCAAAAAACAAAAAAAAATGATTTCTTTTCCTATTTTCTTTGTCTACTCATAATACAAGTTTTCACAAATAAACAACTATTGAAGGGTGTTATTTACAAAAATTCATCATATTATTTAGAAACATTACTTTTAGTTTTATCCCTCACTTTCTCTTTGAACACGGATCTTCCACATCGCACCAGTCTCGTCGGCGCCGCGCTCGCCGTATGCTGCCTCCGGCATCCGAACGTCGGCTTTCGTAATCGAGGTACTGCTCATCGCGTTTTTCAGTTGTCATGCTTGGCTCTCGTGAGTGATGCGCCTTTGATCTTATTGCTTTTTGTTTTGATTTCTCTCGTTCTTGCATTTCCGCCCTCTTCTGAATCTTATTTGGTTTACTCTGGAAAATCGTTTAGATTGAGACCCAAGAAGCATACAGAATCTTCTCAAATCGTCAAAAGTTTCAAGCCTTTTTCGGATTCACTGTTTTTATTGTTTGTACTATGACTTCTTGCTTGGGAACTTCTTGATTCCAAAGAGAATCCTTACAAGTCGAGATGGAAACTGTGAAATTCCTTCTATGTTGCAAGAAACCTCCAAGTTGATAAGCTGAAAACCTGAAAAAAAAGAGAAGAAAGTACTAAAGAAGGCTCAGAGCATTTACATGATTCAATCTTTAACTAACTATACAGTCTTTTTTTAAGCTTTCCTCTATTATATTCCATTTTCTGAGCAGATTCATATGCCCAATATGTGGGAATTTTAAACCATACAATATGCTTCGGTGGTAATTAGTGTTTCGATGTGAGACATAAATCATTCATGTTTGCATCAAATTTTGTCCTTTATCAGTGCTTTTGCTCTAATGTCAAGCACAATATCATTTGGAATTTTTGGATTCCTTCTCATGTATGATATCGCATTTCATTTTTTTGTTCTCTTTAAGGTCTCACTTTATTGGTACAAATTTTGCACCCGTCTTTCTTAAAGTGTGTTTTTGTGGTTCGGATTTTTTTTCCCATCTGATGTCTTTGTGCAGTATTTCACCTTGATCACAAATAGCATAGCATTACCGTCTTGTCAATTGTGTTAGCCTATATATATATATATATATATACTTATTTAGAAGTAGTTTTGATAAGTCATTAGTGGTGACTTCTAGTTGCTTCCATGGTTTCTGTCTTTGTGCAGTATTTTACCTTGATCACCAACAGAATAGCATTACCTTCTTGTTTATTGTGTTAGCCTATGAGGGCATATACTATATTAAATCCTTTATAGGAAGTAGTTTTGATAAGTCATAAGTGGTGACTTTTGGTTGTTTCCATGATTCTACTTTTATTGTGGGCATTTATCATATCCATCTTTCAGGCTACAGGAACTTCTTACTTACACTGCAAAAGTAAGCTGTGATGGATAATATTGTGGTTGAGAACTCACCATCCTCAACATTTTCCTCTGTTGATGCTGATCATAATGCAGAACAAGCAGCTTCAGACTTTCCAAATCATGAGTAAGTATGCTCATCATACATCAAGAGATTTTGTTATGAGAATCACTAGCCTCAGTACCACAGAAATGTTTATGAATGAAAATGAAAGAGTTAATTAATAATTAATTTGTCTGAGGTGATTGGATTTTATAAGTTTTTATTTGTGTTTAATTTATTTTGGTTCATTTTCAACAGGAAACTTAGATTTAGTAATTTTCAAGTAAAATACTTCTGCCATTCCATAGGCTTTAGTGAGATGCATTTAATATCTTTTTTGTGCTTGTTTGGCTATTATATGAATATGCGGTATTTATCATGGGATTGTACTTACGAGTCTGATGGTGAAGTGAACGGTAATAATTATTGTTAGATTAGGAAATAGTTTCAGGTTGGCTTATAAGATTTAGGCAAGGGCACATTAATAGAGGCCATTCCTTGCTTTGATACCATTGGAAGGATTTATGAAAACAATCAAGAACTTTTTTGCATATCATCTTTTTCTGGTTGGAGAATCTTATGATCCACTACCACAACAGATCATATGGCTGTTGTTATATTAAGAATGAACAGTGTTTACGAGGAGACAGGTGAACTTTCTATTACCATAAGTTCAATGAGCAGAGTTGGTGTTGCGTAGGAGTCAGTGTCAAAGGTGAGATACTTTTTATTGGGAAAATTTGAGGGTGGAGCCCAATTTGTTCAAACAGAACTAAGGATACGTTGTATAACTGGGTAGTTATGAAAATAATACTTTATATAGGACTACGAACTATACCACTGAAGTAAGACAGCGCCCACTGCATGTAGGCTCCAAGTTAAGGTTGTGGTGTTTGAGAAAAGAATGAAAGAAATTATTGCCCTAAGCTTGTGTTTGATAGGGGAATATCCCACTTGGGATTAGGAATAACTTTTGAAAAGTTTTGAATTTTTTGGAGGGAAATTTTAAAGTAAAGGTATTAATGATAAGATAGTTATGTGGCTTCTATGTATTGGTGGGTGGGTTATTATTATATTCTTAAACTTAAATTAAAGTTTTTGGCGGGAAAAATTTTCATTGGGGAATGTGTTGGGGATATCCCACTTGGGGATATCCCCCTATCAAACATGAGCTAAATGTTTAATGTTGGGGTTGACACAGCTTGAGCTTTGAATGCGATAAGATTCCAATGCAGCTTGCATGAGTTTGAAAAGGATCGAAGCTTGCTTGCATCCCAATGCTCCTTGTTCTAAGGAGAACAATACCTGAAAGGACAGAGGAGCAGAGGATGATGATTGTATGCCACACCTGTTGGGGCATCGATTCTGGTGCTACCTCATGTATGTATACCTAAGGAAGTGGATGAGTGTGTTCTGATCTGCATAACTTTTTTTGCAAGTGTGAATGTGTGCTGTGGAATTTTCTGTGTACCAAACATAAGACACCCTGTGAGTAACAGGAGGTGAATCTTCAGTGAGAGAGAATAGGCTATGAATTGAACCATGCAAAGGTACCTGGATGGATTTGAAGACAGTGTCTCATTTGGTATCTCTTGAGGAAGATGAAAATGCTGAAGGTCCTACACACCATCTCAGATGAGGGGTAATACTTATGTGCCTGGATGTAAATTGCTGTGTGGTGTTTCTTGCAGGACAAACCTGTGTGAGAGGGGAGCATTACCTGGCCAATGTGCAAAGAGAATTTTAAGTTGGGATCCATTAAGATCAAAGAAGATTCCACTGACTGCCAAGATACAGCACCGGGTGTCAGCTGTTTTGAGATATTGCTTCCCCAAACGTCTGACTTAATGGAATGGATCCGTCATACTAAAAAGGAAGTTTTAGTAGTGATTTTCCAAGCTAGTTGACAGAGGAGGGCATTCACAATGCTTTGCAATGGCCACAGTCCCAGGCCTCCCAAATGATTGTGAGGCCTAGCTCCAAGAAATGGGATTTATGCACCAGATAGGAAAGATACTTGGTAGGACTCCTCTATCAAATATTAATGGCTCTTCATGATGGGTCAATTATCTTAGTAAACTCAATTAGGGTGGCATAAGAAGAAATAAAATGTTGTAGAACTATAGTTGTGTGGTAAAATGGATATGTAGCTTTACATTGGTTATAATGTGGTGACTAGATCTATTGCTTTGTGCAGCTTGAATGCTGTAGAGAAAAAAATAATACTCAAGCACACATCATTGCTGTGATGTTGATGATTTTGTTTTGGTGGATTTGTTGTAAAAAGCTTGAAGGTGATAAAGGGAGGATTAATACATTATAAGACTGATTAGAAAGCTGACTGCAATTACTTGGGATAAGTTTTATTGGTTATTTTTTTTCTCTGATTACTTTGTTAAATTCCTGTTGTTAGTTTGTTTTGAATTTACCTTTGGGTCCGTTTTTCTCTTTGGGTGTTATGCATTTGGTTGTAATCATTTGTGTGGGAAGAGTTTCAGGTAAATTTGTCTTTATTATCTGCTCAATTATTGTGTAAATGAGAACTCGGGGATACTTTTTTAATGATGTATTGTTCTATAATAATGTCATTCTAGGAATATGGAACCAAAATATGACATCAGTGCTGAAGAATCTAGACGTATAATGGAGGTCATTGCTGCCACTGGAAAATTTTGGTAGGTTTATTGCTATTTTCATTTGAAACATCTTTGACAGATTTGAATCTTTGCTGCTAATATGGTGTTCCTGTAACAAATAATCACAGGAGCAGTTTGAAGGCTAAAGATAAAGTTGCAAAATTGCATGTGCTTCTCTTTTCTTCATTTCATTTTTTTCCATTATCTTCTATTTATAATGTCATTGAGATTGGATGCCTATTTTAAAAACTTTTGTGTGATGCTTGAATGTGTAATTTACTTTTATATTTAGGCATGATTGGGACATGCTAAGAAGCTTGCTATCATCACAGCTAAAGCAGGTATTGGGAGGTTAGCCTACATGTTGTTGTATGCCTTGGTGTTATTTTACTTGGTGTAGTTACTAATATGTAAAGAATGAAAAATTTTATTAATGATTTTATTTTAATTGGTGTTTGTGAAATTACTTCTGTAAGGCTTTGGAGGAATATCCTGAATCCCAAATGGTTGGTGGTGCTGGGTCACAACAGAGTTCTTTGTCAGGTGAAACTTATCCAGAGTTGGCAAGAAGGTTAGATGAAGGTAATTTGTGAAACTTAATCCTATCAGGCAAAGTTCTTGCATCCTTAGATAGACCATAAGGTTGAGATCTCTCCTATTCTGCTAGCAATTCATTATTAATTAAGCTATTTGGCTAACTTTTCCACTTTCTGTAAGCTTTTGATAGTTAGAGCTCATAAGAAATTAATTAATTTTATAATTTGTGATAGAAGGAAACAGATTACTTATTGTGTTATGTATCTTGCAGCTCTTTTAAGCTTTATGGATGGTCCTCCATTTACATTGCAGAGGCTATGTGAGGTGATTTCACTTTGATTCCTGGTCATCATGTTCTCTATGATCATTCTGTGAGATTCTTATGCAGCTGATATTTTGGGATGCCTGAATGCCTAGAATGCAAACTTTACCTTCTTCTTCCCTATCTGAAAGTTGTTGAAAGCTATAATACTAAGGAATGAAATTGGATTTTCATTGAACAGATACTTCTGTCTCCCAAAAGCACGTATAAAACTCTCTCGAAGCTTGCTCTGGCTCTGGAGAAGGTTTGTGCAGAAGCATTTATTTACAGGTTTCATAACTACACAATAATTCTGGTAGATTTATTTAGCAGAAAAATGCTTTATTGGTGGTTAAAGATTCATCATATTGTATGCACCATGATCCTGCATACCATGTCTTTCACCAAGGAGTTGATCCACGAACAAAGAGATCCATTATCTCTTGGGTTTCCTTGTTGTCGTCAACTTTCTAGTGGGAGCCTGGTGAATGGTTGTATATGCCTTGCCTGTGGGAAAGCACATGATTGAAGAAGGCTAGCTATCTTGGGTCAACAAATCTCTTCCCTTAGGAAAATGGGTCTCATATTTTTATTGTTGAAGTTGGATACCTTAATTTAGGCATATTCCTCCATCATATCATCTTTATGACTAGTCAGACAATAATTTCTGTTTGCTTCTATGTTTGCAGTGCCTTTTTTATACCAAACTCTAGATAGTCCATATAACACTTTTCTGGAAAATGATCTGTCTTACATCTTATTTTGTGGCATATAGGCTTCAAGTTATGCCTGACGGAAATTTCTGAAAATTGAACCGTTGGCATAAATTATCAGTTGGATATTGAAACCCATGCTTATCAATGTCCTTTGCCATTTTTATGACACAGATATTACTAGTAAGGAGTTCACAAGGACATTTACCCGTAGCATGTAGATTTGTGATTGAAATATTAACAGAATGAAGAAACATTGTTCAAGTCTTAAAATTTTGTCAAAAGTGGAGTATGACTGCCAGGAATCCCATTCTTCTCACACATTGTCTTCACTGAAAATTTATGTTTATGGGGTTAAAACTAGTACATTTAATAGTCTTGGGAATTAGAGCAAGGAAAAAATGTTTCCTTGTCCAGAGTTAAGGCTGTGTGTGTAACTTTTCACATACCATATGATTTGGTTAGACGCATTTTGTATATTGATTTTCCTATCTTACAGGTTTGTTTGCTTGAGTTAATAAATTTGTGATATTTGTTATTTATTCGAAAGTAGGTGTGCTAGGTAGTTTGCACTTTCAATATTACATCAGAAACTAGTCGAATGTTGGTCCTTGTTTATGTTCTCTGTAATTCCGTCAATTCTTATATGATTGTGAGATTGTTTGCAGAATTTATTGGTAACTTCTACAATAACAATGTGCACGGAACCCTACCCCACAGAGTTGCTTCAGAAATCTTCAGAATCTGACAAGGTAATCAGTGATCCTCCAGCTCACCATTCCAGTCCAACCCCAAACGGAGTTGAAGCTTTGGCAAGGGATGTCGATGAAGAGATGATTGAAGCTGAGGCCAATGAGGATGCAATGAATTCGGACATGGATATGCAGGAAGACAAGGGAAGCGGAACATCTGAAAGCAGCTCCGAGCCAACTGCTGGTTCTGACCCTCCTGTCAGCGGTGAAGAAGAGCATGACTGAACAGCAGCTTGATAGGCATCATGAATGGACTCCTTGCATCACTCTAGTGTTATCCCCCTGCCAAGAAACTTTGTTTGGCTGTGGTTTTCATTTTTCATTTTTCACCCACCACTGGAAAAGATCACATTTGATGTACAATGAGTGGTATGCTTTTTGGCTAAGTAGATTTGTCATCTTTGGAATACAATTCAGGTCTGGTGATGAGAAAAAAAGGATGGTAATGCACTACAAAACTATTTTTGTACTTCTGCACATTTTTCAATGACCTTTTCTTACTGTTCTGTTGTGAATTTGTGATGATAAACAGGTCTGTCTTGCTGTGATTTTCAATCTTGGTGTACCATTTTTAATCATAAAAAAAAAAATCTCATTTATTTTTCCATCATTATTTTGGTTGTAAATTTTCTTGTAAAACATTGATAAAACGATAAAAATGGAAATTGTTAATATATATAAAAGATGATGGTTACTTATGATATAGTAGCTGTTCATACAGCCTCATGGCGGTGTAATGTCGCCATCACGGGGCAGAAGGGCTATCTGCATGCCCCTCGTCGTGATGGCCGACAAAACAACAAGGGGTGATGTGATGGAGCCCAGATCCCAAGGCGGTCCGAGAGCACAAAAGGAGGAGGACTTCGGAAAAAAGGGTAAGCTCATTATCGATTACAAAAGATCCTCATTTCTCTTCAACTCTTTTTCTCTAGTGTACTCCTAGCTGACTTTACCGTCGGAGCGGGATTTGAGCATCTAGGTCCTCTCCCTTCTCACCGTCACACTTGTGTCCCTTTTTCAAGTGACTTCTTCCAGGAGACACGATCGACAACACCTTCAACCATAGAAGACTTCATCAGTTGGTTTTAACCGAAATCACCACTAGCATAACTGGTTTTTTTGGCTAATAACTTATATACCCACATATTTTTTAGTAATATATTAGTCAACTAATAAATTGATAGAAAAATAAAATAATTAAAATCATTATAACGGTAATATATTCTTGCAAACCCTAGTATTAAGTCAAGACCCGAACCTTGGCCTAGTTCTTGAACCCAAGCCCTAGATAAGGCTCGTGCTAAAAACCCAGCAACAAAACCAAACCAAAGCTTTGAGCCCTCGCTTTCTTTCATTTCGATCTCTTCTGCTAAAACCCTTTTGCCAGGATGAATCCTCGGGTTTGAGACCTCGCTTTCTCAATCTTGATCTCTTCTCCTAAAACCCTTTTTTCAGGACGAATCCTTGGGTTCTCTCTTGCGGGCAGCCATGGGCGGCAGCAGCAGCTGGCGTTCGTTCCTTCTGCGGATCGGTGACAAGTGCGCGGAGTATGGCGGCTCCAGTGACTACAAAGAGCACGTTGTCAGTGCTATTCTTTCTCTCTTTCTCTCTCTGACTTTGATTCACCCTAATACTTCAAAGGAAGAGAAAGACTTTTGCTTGATTTGGAGAAGCTGCAAACGGATGGGTTTCTTGAAACAAATTTGATTACGAGGGTTTAACTGTTCGCTTTTTGTCAAATCTCGTGTTTTTTTCGTTACAAAGAACACGTTGTCAGTGCTAGTCTCTCTCTTTCTCTCTCTCTGGCTCTGATTCAAACCCTAATCCTTGAAAGAAAGAGAGACTTTTGCTTGATTAGGAGAAGCTGTAAACGGATGAGTTTCTCGAATCACTGTTTGCTTTTTGTCAAATCTTGTGGTTTTTCGTTAGAATTTTGTTTTCTGGGCTTCCGTTGTTTCCACACAGGGTAAATTTTGGTTTTTTTTCAGAGTTCTGGGTGATGATGGAAAATGAATTCTCCGGCATTGTGTAGAACTTCATTTTTGGTGTGGATGTTCTGAACGGGTTAGATACTCGGTTTGGCGCAGACTTGTTGCAGAATTTTCTTGATGCCATTTTTTCCTTTTTTTTCTCAGCCAACTAACATGTCTTGAGGCATTTGATACTTGATTAGTTGTTTAATTATATATGTTGCATCATTCTTTTTTTCTTTGAACTAAAATTCCTTCCTCAATAATTTCATCTCAAGATTGTTTTAGTTCATTCTTTACAAATTCTAAATTTACTATTTCGTTATTCCTGTTGTGAACTTTTTTTTTGTTTGGCTGGTCTACATGAAGCTAATGTCCAGTATGCTGTATGAAAATCTATCATTTGTGAACCGAATATGGTCTTCCTCATCCAAGATAATAGCCCAACTTCTGCTAAGAAAATAAATGTTGGCCTGATTATATTGCTCTCTTTCTGTCGGTTTAAGCTTTTAGGTTGCATCAAACCCATCTAACATTCCTATTTGGTGATTAATGACCACTATTTTTCTTTAGAGCGAAATGATTGCCTAAAAGATTCAAACTGATACTTCAAATCACATAATTTTGTGCCCTTCATCCAAGTATATAAATGTCCTTTAATAATATCTAATCCTTAATTTCACATTGATAGTACAAATTTTCCAAGAGAATTCTATTTGAGAGTAATTCTATTTGGGGGGTATTAGTAACTATGGAAGAGTAGTTCTTGTTAGCAAAATGTAACCAACAAGTAACACTGATATACTAATATTGATATTGTTTGTACTTCAGGATACATGTTATGGTGTAATTTGGAGAGAGATGGAGCATTCTAAAGATGAGATTTTTGAGGTTATGTTGACATTTGCTCTTTTTTAGAATTTTATAATAAATAACTGTTATTCAGTGTTTGATTATAATGATAGATATATATGCTTTCTCCTACTTTATGTAAATTTTTCCAGGTCTTTGCATATTTCTGATGTTATGCATGCATGAACATTATGCAGTGCTGCACATATTTGATTATATTTTGCTTTGGGAAGTAGCCAAAAAAAATTGTGAGACTTGTAACCGTCGTTGTGATCAGTTAATATCTTCAAAAAGTAGTCCCAGTCCATCTTCAATAGATAATTTAGCCTAGTTCTGCCTAAATCTGGGCATTCATTTGCATAACCCCATATCTTTAGATGACTTGATTTGAATGGCGTTAAATAAGCATTAATGATTATTCCTGGACGATTTTTATACCATATCTTGTCAGTGGGATTGTAAGATTGTAAGACCCTTTAATCTGGATTATGATTTGGACAATTATAAATACATATACTTTACTTTTGCAGTACTTATTTTATTAATGATATTTAGCTTGAGTTTTAATTAACTCTTAGCTGTTGATAGTTATGTAATTGTTTTGGAATGTTATATAATTGTTGATGGCTCATTTGTTAATAGCCACTTCTAAGTGTTATAATTACGGGCTAGTGCTCACATTTAATTTATGTGGAATTCCAATTATGAAACTGTCTCGTGATATTGACTGTAGCTTTTATATTTGCAACTTATTATATTTCCCCTTAAGATCTATCATCAAAGGATTGGTAATCATTTAATAGTGATAGTTAAAAGCCTATGCAAATCCCTTTTTTCTTTTAGAATTGTTTTTGCCCATATATTCTTATTTTATCTTGATCACTGCAGCTCCTTCTGCAATGTGGTGAACAGTTGCCACATAAGATACCCTTCTATTGTGTATTGGTATGCCCCAACAACGTCTCTATATTTTTCCATCTTTTGTAATTATTCCAACCTTGAGATGTTATTTATTCAAGAATTTATATATTATTGTTTTAATTCTATGGGTGCTGATTAACATTTTTTGCCAATGTGATCTTACCATGATGACCAACAAGTTCATTCATTTGGGGTATTAAGTTGTTTGTCTTGCAGGGTTCTGGCTAACCTTAGCAATTTATCTAAAATTAATGTAACACACATGCTGTATTAATCTGAATTTGATGAGATTACTTCATCCTATGATAGTTTTATCTGATCATAGTCCAAACTAGATTTATAGTGTGAGCTGTTTTGTTTGATGCTTTATTATTAAATCTAACTATTCTATTTTAAATTTTTATTAATGACAGAAAATGTTCATAATTTGATTCGAACTTGTATTATGTTTGATTCAATCATTTTGAATGGAATATTATATAATTTATTGAATGTATGATTAATTCTCCACCAGATTGATCAAATTAATGATGTTTAGCAAATTGAGTTCAATTGTATCATTTAATGATTTTGCAATTATTCCTTATTGGAGAATATGATTCTTTTGGGGGTCACTTGGATTTATAATTTTTACATAGGAGCTATGGTTCATGGTCAAAATACTACAATTCAATTAGATATGTTTGTAATGGATGGCCATATATTTGATCACATTGTGTCCAACTATATATCGGAGAAAAAATCTAATAAAAGCCAAATGGCTATGTTTTTGATTACATAATTATATTCAATTGATTTTGTCCCCACAACATTTTGAATTTCTGTTTTCTAAATCCTTCTGGTTACTGGCCAAGTCATACATTTCATATTAGTGCGTTTACTCTTTCATAGCCACTTGCAGATTGGTTTAATTAACCTTGAAGATGAGGACTTTGCTAAAAGAGTAGTTGATGAAAGTCAAACCATCTTACAGGTAATTCATTGCTCCTTTACAATCTTCCTTTGATTTCATTAAAGTCCTCTCCATTTTATTTTTGCTTTATTTTCCATTGTTCTTTATAACAAAGCTTAGTTTATTATTGCCTACAAGATTTGAAATTCCACTGATAATGTATAAAATTCATTTTGTTTCCTGTAATAATTATGTTGTGTTTCTTACTTTGGCATACATTTTCAGCTTGGTTAGATGTAAGACAGTGCATAATACACAAATTTAGTTTGGGTTAATACTCAATGTGTGTGGGCAATGCAGCATGTAACTTTGGTGTTTGTTGTCAAGATGATGTTTTTTTTACATTTTTAGTAGGAGATTAATGTTTTTTCAATTAACATTTCAGGAGGCCTTGTTTTCGGGAAAATGTGACAGAATTCGTATAATGATGCGCTTCTTGACAGGGCTGGTACGTTTGTGCAAAACAAGGTGCTTTATGAAGTCAGTAACTTTTTGTTTTGTTTCCTCTGTCTGGAGTGTTCTGCCTTATTTTTCATTATTATGAATTTTACTTAGCTTGATTTAGATGCATAAAATAACTAATCTACATGTTTGTTATTTTATAACCATCTGCTCCCTCTTTGTACTTTTATGCTACTTATTCATATGACAGGTATTTTTCTGGGATTGATTGGGATGCATAAGCTGGTCAAATGCAAGGGTGTTTGTTCTAGAAAAAACACATGTTCCACCTTTTTTTCCATAGATGTGTATCTCTAAATAAGTTATACACCTTTTTCTTTTAACACTTGGCTAATATTTCCATCAGTTGCCTTTTTATAGTTTGCATTCGGCATACTCACTATTTCTGTTTTCTTTGTAGGTCATCTTATAGAACACATTTTCTATCCTAAATCTTGTTTGCTATCTATGTTTTCAGTTTGCTTAAGGACACATTTCTGCTAGCCTGTTCTTATTTCTCTTTTAGTAATTTATTTTGTGTAACTTTTAGTGCAAGTTTCTTTCTTTTGATACCTAATCTGTTTAAACTGGATCCTACCTTTTCCTATCTGTTATTTTTCTATCAGTCATCTTATGTTCATTTTTTTTATTGTATGTAGATGTGTAGCAAAGTTATTCTACCTGGTTCTATAATTGAGGTTTTCGAGAATCTGCTATCATTTGCTTCCAAGGTAGTTGATGAGGGTGAAAATCCTTGGCAATCATGTGCAGACTTTTATGTCACATGTATCTTATCCTGCTTACCATGGGGAGGTGCAGAACTAACTGAGGTATCAGTATTACTCCCAAAGCATTTTAGTAGCATACATGGTGTTTGGTCTAATGGCTATTGAAATTACGTTAATGTTATGGTAGTCTAGATTAGTTGTAGCTATATAAAGCATTCCTGTTTGACATGGCACTGTGTTATTAATTCATTTTGATGAACTTGCTGCGGTGATGCAAAATGTATGCCTTAGTAATATGCTTCTGTGATATTGGTTTTAGAATACAAATATATACTTAGGCATTCATTATGTTTTTTTTTTTTTAAGGCAGTTTATGTAGTTTTAAATCAATATTGGATTCAAACATGTATATGTCTATATATGTATTTTCTTTGGGGTCAAACACCTGCTTTTGCACCCACCTTGTATCCGTCAACAGTCTCAGCTATTATTGTATATTGGAGAATGCCTTGAAGAGAGTTTACACTTGAGATATCATTTTCCATGTGTGAATATAACATACTACTACAACAACTAATCCTTAATCCCAGACTAGATGGGCTCGGTTATATGGATTCTTTGTCTCCATATCCCAAATAATGTGACATTTCAACTATTTGGCATACTATTTTCAAAGAAAGCTGATTAAACAGGTGTTAGCATGATATTCAGTTCCAAGTTTGTTGTCCTCAATATGTCATTCATATTTTCACATTTTATTATATGTTAGGCTTCTTTTTATCTTGTTTCCCGCTTATAACTAAAGAAATATAACAACAATTTCCCATTTGATCATCTAGATGTGCTTTACCTGTCTTTTAAACATGAAACTTATTCTTGTTAGTTTTTCCAACATTAACTTTTGAGACCAATTTTCAGCAAGTTCCCGATGAGGTTGATAGTGTTATGGTCCGTGTTGAATCTTATTTGAGCATGAGAAAACATTCTGGTGATATTGGTTTCAGAGTTTTTGAGTTAGATGAAGTCAAGAATCCTGATGAAAAGGTATGCTTTTTTTTTTTGTTTTTTTGTTGAAGTGTTTGATTATCTTATCTTAATGAAACTGGCTTCTTGCTTTAGTCTCCCATACAAAATTATGAAATATTTGTTTTATTGTTGATTAAAAATGATTCTTTATATTATCTTCACTTTTAAGTGAATATTTTGTTCGTAGTGAACTTTTGTCTTAATATATTTTTTATAATTAAGTCAAGACCACAATTGTAAAGGGCAAGATCTAGCTATGCTATGTTTAGCTTCATAATGAGTGAAAAAGTATTTTGATGAATAAAGGGGGACTGATTATATGGTTCTAGAGGTGAAAATAACAATAAAAAATGTTAAAAAGAGACTATCTGCATTCACATTAAACAGTTCTATTTCTGTACTAGTGTGCAAGAATGAAAATAGTTTTGTAGAGAAGGGTCATATTTTGTGAGGTACAAAATATACTTTTTGCTGATGTCTTTTGTAGGATCTTAGTCTCATTTACAATTCAATATTACATAAATTTCTAAATCTTCTATTCTGTTTTTGTGCATGTCAGAACTTTTGGTAAGAGTGATAGTTGCACTCGTTTGTTTAATTGTTTCTTGGATCATATCATTTAAAGTCTTGCTTACTCTTCTATGCTTCTAATGATGCTCTTGACATTGAAGCCTTGTTATCTGTCCTTAGGATTTTTTAGAAGATTTATGGGATCAGATACAAATTCTTTCCAAAAATGGATGGAAAGCTGATAGCGGTATGTGGTTTTATTTTTACTTTTCAGTATTATGTTCACACACTATATTTATCTTGTGTTCATTATTTTATCAAACTGGGATGCATCTTCTTTCCTTCTTGTTTCTTCATTTATTTTGGTCATATTGATGCATGTACAGGCTCAGAGGCCTTGTTTATTCTTGGCAATGAGTGGCTATATAGCTACTTATAAATAATAAACTTACTTTGTCATAGCTTTCTTCAGCCATTCAAGGTTATCAATCTGGTAATACCTTGTCCAAACTCTGTGCTTATACCTGTGCATTTATCGTAATGATGGGTTCAACCAATATCTTTAGTGCTTTGCTATTGCTTGGTATAGCTCACTTTTATTTGGTCTTAGAAGTTAAGGTGTTCAACATAGCAGTTCACACAAAATTCTCTTGTGAGATTCTCACAAATGTTGTTTTCATGTATTTGTTCGTATATGTTCACTTTAACATGACATCAAGCTTTGTGATTTATTGGAACTTAATTGTGATTAATTGAGCCCAGGTAATGTGCTTTGCAGTTTCACATGGGCTTGAAACATGATTTTAAAGTTTTTCTTTGTTATATTGGTTATCATTTCTTTCATTTTTATTTGTGGAATTGTTTAAACAATGTCCTTATCCTTTTGCCTTTTGAGTGATTTTGTCATCATGGATGTGAAACAAATCAGGTTATTTAAGTTTATTACTCATTTCACCTATTTACCATGCTTTCTATAGATTTCCCACATTCTTTAAATAACTGTTTGACAAAGTTTTAATTATCCTGTGTGCTGGTACTCACATGTATACTATCATAATATGCCTTTCAGTGCCCAGGCCTCACCTGTCTTTCGAAGCTCAATTGGTAGCTGGAAAGTCTCATCATCTTTCTCCAATATCTTGTCCTGAGCTGCCTGCATTCTCTTCGTCCCACTCTTCAATATACAGTGCAAAAGCAAATCATGAAGCTAAATTGAAGTATCCTCAAAGACTTCGCAGGCTTAATATATTCCCTCCAAATAAAGCTGAGGTGTGCTTTTAGATTAATTTTCAATTATGACAAGAATTTTTCTAATAATATTTTTATGACAAATGCATTGAAACAAATTAGCTATGTCCTAGTTTAATTTATGATGTGACTGATCTAATGATTTTCGATCAGTAAAAATTCTTCTATAAAGAAATCCTTATAAACAATTCTACATTTGTTGTTTGATCTGACTTTGGCTGGCCCTACTTTTCTATTCACTGGACATTTTGTTGCTGGGAGTATTAAGTACATGTATCGTTTATGTCTTTGATCTCATGTTTCCCTGGGATTGGCAATAACTTTGTTTGGCTTGTCTCACATGAGTATATGTAAAAATTTGTTTCTTCTAGATTTTGTTTTCATATAATTCATTAAGTATCAATTCAGAACACATCTTCTACATACTCTCAATTCTTCACCTTATTGCCAAAGGAAATCTGTTTCAGTATCAGTTCCAGCAATCTGCAACTTAATGTGATTGTACATGTTTTGAGGGAAGAAAATTGAAAAATAGAAAGTTGCTTCGGTTATAAATTTATGAGGATGAAGTGTGAAGCTTTTGTATAACACAGCTTGAACTTTTATGCAATAAACTTTTGTTGGACTTCACTCAAAAGGCTACATTTGATTAATGTGTCTCCATGATATTCAAATACTTTTGATATCATTTATCTTTTTTGATAAAAGTGGATAAACCACGTTCATTGAAGTTATCAGAATGATCATTGTTGGTTTTCTTAATGCACCTTTGTTTATGATCCATGTCTGGTTTTTGGGCTCTCCTCGGGATTAGCTTTCATACTGAGATCTTTTCTACTTTTTTTACCGGTTATGCCATATCTTTCTGTATTGCAGATTATGCAACCCATAGATCGCTTCATCATCGAGGAATATTTGCTGGATGTTCTTCGCTTCTTCAACGGATGGTCCGTATAAATTATTCTTCTGTTTACTCTGTTTTTTTATTATTTATGGCACTAAAAGCTATTATAGCAAATGGGTTTCAAATTTTATTTGTTTTAGAATTTGAACTATGGCTTATTACTTCATTTGACAGTTGAGTTTTTTTTTTCTCTAAAAAACCCTGAGATTATTATTTCATTTTGTAGTTCAGAATTGTGCTTATGTTATGATTGCTTGTAATAGGACTTGAAGTATCTTGCTGGTTATTGAGTCAAACTTGAACCTATTATCATGTATACATAAATTTTAATATTTTCTCAGCCTTCTATACATGTATAATACCTTATTATGCGCTACAATTCTGGTTGATGCTACAATCAGGGGTGTTTGTTTACCGACTACAAACAACAATGTTTTCACATGATTGACATTTATTAGACTTTGTTTGAACTTTTGTAAAGGTTATGGACCTGTCTTCATCTGATAGCTTTATTCCTTTGAGGGTTAAGATCATCAATTAAAATATGCATTTTACTTGCTATTTTGGTTTTTCTTATGCTTTATTTTTAAAATATTTTTGTCAGTTGTAATCTATATTTTTACTGGAACTCTAATATATCATTTCGTTCATGGAAAGATAGCCGCAAGGAATGTGCTGCATTCATGGTTGGTCTACCTGTTCCTTTCCGCTATGAATATTTGATGGCAGAGACCTTATTCTCACAGGTAACTCTTTGAATTGTTTCAGTAAGTATTGTAATTATTTTGTTCTTTTCTCAGCATGAGGTTTTTATTATACTGTTAATTCTTCTAAATTGATTGCCTTTTGGAATTTTGTTTTGTACTTATTGAATTGTGGATACTGTTAGGTGAATTGGCCATTGACACACCTTATAAACTAATGAAGTAAAAAATAAGTTGTGATCAGAAGATGGCCAGTCAATTGCATCAAGATTATGCTTTTACGTCGGCATATGTTTTGCTCGTTACAAGGCATTTGGATTAGTGTTCCTTGTATTTCAATGTTATACTTTTTAGTTACAATTTTGTTGGTCCTTGTGCAGCTGGGACATGTTCTCCCTTGATTTTTTCTGGTTTATATTTTGTTATCTTAATAAGAATACAAATTTGGTAGGAAAATAGTGTTAACTTTAAACCTCTAGCTTTCATGCCTGTGTTGAATGGATGTTAATTCGACCTCTTTCATTTGTTTCATTTGCTTCTTTATTTTCTCTGCCTCTTTTATTGAGAACATGTTCGATTAATTTATCTAGAATTTTGTGTTTTCTTTCAGCTATTGTTACTGCCTCAAGCTCCGTTTAAACCATTATACTATACACTGGTCATCATTGACCTTTGCAAGGTAACCTTGTAACTATTTCGTTATCAGCATTATAGCTTAGTTAGCAGGAGTTTACCATATCTAGTGCGATAGTAATAGCATTTAATAATTAAACTATATATATATATATATATATATATATATATATATATATATATATAGAGGGATGATAGGATCAGGCCTGCCGCAAGTGCGGCCGGCTGATCCTATCATCCCCCATATCTAATATATATATTAAAATATATATATTAGATTTTATATATACTATGTATATATATATGTGTTTATGTATATTTTTGTTTTTTTTACATTTATCTACTTTTTAAATTATCTTATCCTGAAAATTCAGTTATATATCTACACATATCTATAATAATTAGATATATAAAAAAAAATACATAAATACATATATGTATATACATAGTATATATAAAATCTAATATATATATTAGATATGGGGGATGATAGGATCAGCCGGCCGCACTTGCAGCCGGCCTGATCCTATCATCCCTCTATATATATATATATATATATATAATCTCTTTTAAATTGCATCAATTCATGTAATACGAACTTAGCATTCTAGGGGTCTTTTAGTTTTATATGGAATAACATTGAATATAAAATTTCCCTTTAAGTATCAGTTTACCATGTGCCCAATTTGAACTAACAAATTCATAGATTGTAGTTTCCAAATTACTGTAAAGTTACTGTCTTTCCTATGTACATCACATTTTAATGAAAATTAATGAGATAACATAAAATAGCACACACAAGGCAATTGACACAGCTTGCTGAGGGTGTGAAACATTGTTTTGAGTTTTGATATCCTTATTGTTTTAAACATTAGAAAAAGAATTACATAGGAAGGACTCATCTATTTTTGAAGGAGATGGATACCAGCATTAAATGCTCGATTACATGTATTTGTCAAAGAGTAGTTCGATGGTCATTTTATGGTTCTATTCTGAAATGCTTTCATTTTTAGACATGAAAGTATTGGTTATATAATGAATGCACAACCTTCAAAAGTTCCTCTTATTTCGTTTGCCCTTTCTAGGCACTCCCAGGGGCATTCCCTGCTGTAGTAGCGGGTGCAGTTCGAGTTCTATTTGACAGGATTGCTGAGATGGATATGGAGTGCCGCACAAGGCTCATTCTATGGTTTTCTCATCACTTGTAAGTATTATTACAGCTTACAAATGCTGTCTGTTTTTTCTGTTTTTCAACTTGAACTATGATTTTCCATTGAGTTTTGGTTTAATAATATTAAGTTTTGGGATTGCACTTTTATTCTTTTTTTTCTTGAGTTCTATGCATTCAAGTTTTTGCAGCCAGTGCATGTGTATGGTGAAAAACCATCCTCTTTTTGGTGTATTTCTATTTCTATTTCAATTATGAGCCCACGTAGAACTGCCTTTAGATCAGCTTTTCCACACTGACACAGACATCAACTACCTTCTTCGATGACCTTTTATTTTTGGAGCTGCATCTGCTATCTTATTCTTTGGACAGCAGTGTTCCTTTTGTTGCAACTTTCAAACTGTGGCTGGTTGCATGCCTTGTGTAAAGCATTTTGAAATCCATTCAACTGAGGGATATCTTCTCACCTTTGATTTTCAGCTCCTTGCTCAGCAAGTTTTAGGGAGTTCTTTATGGTTTCTTCAGATTTCATAATTTTTGATGAATTACTTGATATTTCCCTTTTCAAGTGGGATATGGTTCAATTCAGGACATCAAGTTTGCCAATATGTCCCATTATTTTGCTTGTAAGATTGAGCAATAGGTGCATGTGTGGAGCCTTCTGCAAATTGCTCGGCTACTAGTAACTGATTTATCTGACCTACTTTTATCAGAGTCATGCAATTGTGTGATCGTTCTGAATTTGCTTTATGTATGCTAAACTTGTCATTTGGTCTCTTTTTTTGATATTCTCAGAGGAACTGGTACACCTGAACCTAATCAAACATAGTGGTCTAGTAATCTATTCACTTTTTGACTGCTTGCACTTAGTTGATTGCCCTGGGTGTCTGAAAATTGTTGACTGAGGAAAATGTTATGGATCTCCGATTGGGAAACTGTATCCAAGCTCCGTGGCTAGTCTGCGCTCTTTGGACTTTTCAAGCTTAGTGAATTTAACCTGAATATGATGTCTCCGCTCTTTGTCAGTTATCTCATGAATTTAGTTACTTGTGTAATTTTGACTGGTTTATTTGAACTTAAGTGAGATGCAACTGGCTATTGTCTTCTCATTGTTGTTGTGTAACAAAAGATTGAGGCTGATTATTTCGGAGATTGTTAACCTGTTTTAAGATACTGAATGGCATACAATTTTCAGACGCCAATATTTTTCCCCTCACATCATTTGGAGACTTTTTCAGACGCCTAATTTGATAATTTGGTGTTGACAGAGCAAATTTTCAGTTTATTTGGCCTTGGGAAGAATGGGCTCATGTCCAAGAACTTCCTAGATGGGCCCCACAGCGGGTTTTTGTTCAAGAAGTGTTGGAAAGGGAAGTTCGGTTGTCATACTGGGACAAAATTAAACAGGTAAGTATTTGCGCTAAATTACTGATTCTTATTTGATTGTGTAAGAATCTTGTGTCTCAAGTTCCTAGATGGGCCACATTGTTTATCATACTTGTCTGGTGCTTGTATCTCACTCTCTATTTAGTTTATTGTGTAAGAATCTTGTTGATTACTCTAATTGTGTCCTAGAATATACATGGTTGACATTTGCAATTGCTAACTCATGTCCTATGTTGCTAACTCTTTTTTATATATAATATTTTACCCCTATGAATTGTCAACAATTTATTGGTTTCCTCTAAGTGAAGAAAGAATGCTTCTACATGAATTAAAATGATTTACCTAAATATTGAGTCAGTGAAATGATCTTATTACTATATTCAGTGAGTTGATCTGTGTTTGATATTCTGGTTCATGTTCTGTTAACACATTGCTATTTGTGTCCGTGTTGTGTATAAAAGGCAAACAAGATTATTAATTTTTTTTTCTACTCTTCCCAAGCTTGTTATGATCCACTTCAATTTGTCCTATCATAATCCCCTAATTCTCTTACTTATTACAGTCTAAAGAAGTAACCAAGACTTTTTATTAGCTTGTGCATACTTGTTTGCACCCTCAAATGATATCTGGGAGAGGGATTGTGTCGGAACATGATGCTTTTTCTTACGTGCAATCATTTCTGGAGTCCTGTACTGTTTGTACATTCGTGGCCAGAGGGGAAACAAGTTAATTTACTTTTCAAATTTTAGGGCAATCATAGAAACTCTACTTGTTCTTTATTAAGCATAAAACTCTACTTATACTCTCTGCTTCATTCATTTAATCTTGAATTTAGAATCCACAGCTTGCTTGATCTTGTCATCCTTTTTAATAATTAGCCTGAAATATTTAAAATCGTCAATATTTACCAAGGCTATGATTTTTAGGGTTTAGGGATTTTTTAACCCCCATCAATATTTACCAAGGCTTTGATTTTTCAAGTTCTATAAACTTAGGTCCAACATATTCAGTTCTCTTTCTGCTCATTTTAGAAGACTCGGCTTCTTTTGTGTATTTGTGTTTCCTATTTTGGCTTTACCAAATAGTACATTATAATTTGTATAGAGCATGTGCCGAGGATTTCCATCCTGATTAATCCAGTCATTTCATCTATTACTATTGAATAAAAGAAACAGAATCAATGCTGATCCTTGATACTACCTTGATCATGATTAGGTTCCATGTGGTTATATTTTATGATTTTTTTATCAGTTTTTTTAAGTTATCTTTTAAGATGATTTACTGTTTCTAAGCAGTTCCTAAAGCCAGTGAAAACTACATTCCAACTTCTTTTCTGCTGTAATGCTTTCTCTGTTTAGTATATAATATGACCTTTTAGCAATTAGTCTTCCAGATCATATATTTACAGAAGTCATATGCTTCTGTTAATTATCTTCTCTTGGTATTCTTTACAGAGCATTGAAAATGCACCATCACTAGAGGAGTTGCTTCCCCCAAAGGAAGGAACTAGCTTCAAATACAACAGTGGAGATGGACAAGAAAACACAGAGGGGCACAAAATCTCAGCAGAGTTATGCAGCATGGTTAAGGGAAGGAAAACAGTTCGGGAAATAATATCATGGATAGAGGAAAATGTCATTTCTGTCCATGGTTCTAAAATTGCAATTGAGATGGTCATCCAGACCCTTATGGATATTGGTTCCAAAAGTTTCACTCATTTAATCACTGTCTTGGAAAGGTATGGTCAAGTGATCGCTAAGTTATGCCCAGAGAGGGATGATCAAGTTTTGCTATTAGATGAGGTGAGTTCCTACTGGAAGAACAATACACAGATGACTGCTATAGCTATTGACAGAATGATGGGATATCGACTAGTGTCCAATTTGGCCATTGTAAACTGGGTATTCTCTGCTTCTAATATCGAGCAGTTCCATACATCAGATCGCCCATGGGAGGTATATGTTTTGCCTTTTATTTTATGGGCTCTTCTAATGTTTAGTGGTAAGAATTTTTGTGATCAATATGCAAATTCCTCACTACCATGCAGTTGATTAGTAAACCACCTACAACAACTAAGCCTTAATCCCATACTAGATGAGGTCAGCTATATGTCTGTCTCCATATAGCTCTGTCAAAGACAAGATCTGGATCAACATCTAATAAACGTAGGTCTTTAGACACTATCTCTCTCCACATAATCCTCGGCCTACCTCTACCCTTCTTTTTACCTTCTATTACTAAACTCTCACATTTTCGAACTGGGGCATCTAGGGGTCTACGACACACGTGTCCAAACCATCTTAAACGTTCTTCTCTTATTTTATCTTCAATTGGTGCAACATGCACCTTCTGTCGGATGGGATCATTTCTTATCTTAACCATTCTTGTATGACCACACATCCACCTTAACATTCTCATTTCTGCCGTATCTATCTTATGGATATGTTGAACTTTAGTTATCCAACGTTCGCTCCCGTATAGCATGGTTGGTTTAATTGTCGTTCTATAGAACTTTCCCTTCATCTTGTCAGGCATCTTTTTATCATATAACACACCCGTGACACTTTTCCATTTGAATCATCTTGTTTTAATTCTATGGGTTACATCTTCATCTATCATCCCATCATCTTGGAAAATGGAACCTAGATAACACTTAGGCACTACCACTCTCTTAGTTTCACTTCTCCATCTCTCCTACTTTGTCTAAAATTACAATGCATATATTATGTCTTTCTACTTAATCTGAACCCTCTACTTTACTTTCAAAAGTATTTTCCACAATTCTACTTTCATTAGTAAACCACCTAAACCTTAATAATAGTTATAGCCATTATTGGAGGTCTATTCTGCGTATTCTGTTATATTTTCGTTTCTTTGATTAGCATGTGAATTCCTAGATTTGAGTTTGATGGTATGGCCAATGAATATTTTGGCTGTTCATTAAGTACCTTCCTTGTTTAATGGGACTAGAGTTTGTACCAAACTAATTGTGTAAATCATATTGTTGAATTTGTACCATGAACCGATGAAAATGAACCTGTAAAGCTTTTGGTGCTAATGAAAATGAAGGGGAAAAGATGTTGATTGGTAAATTCTGAAGTAACACTAGTAATTTGAAAAGTATTCAAATGCAACTACAACAGAATAGCCTATGATGAGATTGAAATAAATTCTTAGGAGTATATCGTAAGCTAGTCAAATTTGAAAACTGCATTAAACTTGATGTCCTGGGTTTGAACTGTTGATTGTTTTCTTTTGATATGATGTGTTTATGTGTGCACCTGCAAATGTGTACTGTTCTTGTTTCATTGTGCCATACAAATGTGTGATTATATACCTAACAGAGTTTTAATCTCGTATTATGCATGATTGTGTATAAGAAATGAATGATTAGATTTCATATGTCAACCAATGGAAATTTTTATTACTGTTCACTAACAGCTGTTCTTCAGTTGCTTGTTTTAAATATTAAAGTTAGGTAAATAGTGTGATTGGTTTGAGGAAAGTAGTGATGCATTGTATCCCTAATTGTGACATTTCAACTTATGTTTGATTATGCTGTCAATTTGCATATTAGGATGCATTTCTCAATTGCTAACCTAACATTTGAAAACACACTAATTAAATTTTTGTAATATATAAATACATTGCCAGAAACACCACCAAAATAAAGTTATTATAGTGTATAATGTTTACACTTATAATATTTTAAGAGACTCTGTTTTAGATAAAAAAAAAATTATAACATGTTTGGAAATTTATGCATCACACACATGAAATGAAAATATTATGCATCACACACATGAAATGAAAATATTATGCATCACACACATGATTGTCTCAACCATTCTTCATGTTTGTGTATGATATCCATGACTCCTTGTGTATACTATGCATTTCTTTCCTTTTTATAAGATGCCATCTTTTCAATACTATTTATCTATTCAATATTTTTATAGATTGGAGAGTTTGCATTTTGTTGGGGAATTAGGAAATGGTTATCAAACCACAATTGGCCAAGTTTTAAATAATAACAAAGTGTTATAATTTTAATTTAAGGTTACTAAGAAACTTTATTGACTTTGTTTAATGTTTTTGTCTTATTACATATAGTCACAAATTTAAATGCGTAGATGGAACTGCCAGTTTTCTTGCTAGCTTTTTATTCTGGTGTTTTATTTATTGTTTGGTTAAATAGTGCTTCCATTCTTGTAGGTTCTAAGAAATGCAATCAACAAAACTTATAATCGCATCTGTGATCTGAGAAAAGAGATTGCATCACTTGAGAATGGTGTTACCTTAGCTGAGGAAACTGTTAGCAAAACAAAGAAAGACTTGGAGGCTGCTGAATCAAAGCTTCAAGTTGTGGATGGTCAACCAATCCAGGCTGAAAAACCAGGGAGGCTTAAGCGCCTTAAAGGATATGCTGATAGGGCAAGTGATGAGGTGTTATCGCTAAAGGAGTCTTTGGAAGCCAAGGAAGCCCTCCTTTCAAGAGCACTTGAGGAAAATAAGGTATGCAATTTATCACAACAATTACTATTCTATCTAATGAAGTACATTTGAAGGTATCAATTTGAATTAAGTTGTCTTTGATTGCTATCTGCTCTTCTTGATTCCTGATCTTGTGATTTAAGATTGAATTTCATCCACTATGCAATCTTTATTATGGAAACGGCAAGTGGAAATAAGTTCTTTAGAAAAGGCCCACCTTTTGAATTCTTTCTGTGTTTAAGCATGATAACTGTAGAAGAGTGTGTGTGGGGCAACAGTTGATGATATTTCTTGTGATTATTTTGTATGATACCTTTGCTTCCAGTGTTAGTTTAACTAGGTTGCAATCCATGCTCCAACTCGGGCACCACATGATCTTTCTATATTCAAGGTTTGGTTGACTCCTATTTATGATTCCATGCAGGCATTGTTCATTACACTTTACAAGAACTTTGTGAGCGTGCTTACTGATCGTTTGCCTCCTGTTTCTGATGATGGAACGATTCCTAATTTACGAGCCACTCACATTGATTCCATGGCTGTGGACCCTGAGGAACCACCTACAATGGAGGTGGACAGTGAAAACGGAAGGGCCGATGACAGGTGACTTTCGTCTACTTGCATACATCTATAGTCTTTAACCCATGTTAAACTTGATGTTTCTCAGAGCTCATTCAATTAAATTAAACTTTTCGGACAGTCAATCCAATGGAGAAAAGGGAACCAAGCTCTATAACATTGGCGAAAGAGAGCAGTGGTGCCTCACAACCCTAGGTTATGTGAAGGCTTTTTCTAGACAATATGCAGCAGAGGTTAGTACAGCCTTCAGTTGCTCAAAATTAGATGGGAGGAAACCAATTATTTTCATTTGATTTCTCAGCAACTAACTTTCTAGATGGCATTGTTCGCAGATCTGGCCATATATTGAAATATTGGATGCTGAGGTTTTCATCGATGGGATACATCCACTCATCCGCAAAGCAGTCAACGATGTCTTAGGCCGGGACGGTCTACCTCGTAACCATAGTTCATCTGCTCTTCTTGATTCTTGAACATCTTGTAATTTTAGATGGAACTTCATCTATAGTTTGACTGGAAAAAGTTCATAGAGAAAGGCATATTTGTATCATGATTTGTTTAACAGGTACTTCAAATTAAGTTCTAACAAAGTTGAATCCAACATTCTGGAGAACAACCTGTGTGCTTCACAGATGTTCTTTTCTCTCAGCCAAATGAACACAACTTGCCTTCTTTTGCTCCTCTTTTAAGATATATATTTTAATTATCATAAAGGAAATCATGAATCATCCATTGGTATCAAAAAGGTAATCATGTTAATTTGGAGGATTTGTTTGGAAAATATGCTAGTCTGCGTCAGCCATGACGTAACTTATCTTGTCCTATAATAACTATATATAGACCCCATTATTACACGAGAACAAATGGAGGTTTGGGAGTAGAGATGGCTAGTTCTCAGTCCCAGTGCTGCGAGAATCCGCCGACGTTGAACCCTTTATCCGGCGGTGGCTCCGTCGTCGAGGACCTTGGAGGGCTCAAGGCATATACTGCCGGCTCTCCTGATTCCAAGCTCGCTGTGCTACTCGTATCCGATGTTTACGGTTTGCCCTCTTCATCATTCTTATTCTTCTTCTTGGGTTTCTTTTTGTTTGTCTTTCATGTTTGTTGTAAGATGCGGTATATACTTCTCCAGTGGCGATGCTGCTGATTTAGATTAGAATTGGAGTTCAAAATTTCATCTTTTCGGTTTATCATTCGCTCAAAATACTTGTTTTTGAGAAGTCAGCATCAGAATTTTCTTTTGGCGCTTTGAATACTTGGCTTTTTTGTGGGTAGTGATTGATCATCCGGAACAACTGAGAATCCATCATGTTATGCTTTCAAAAGGGACTTTTGGTTTTACAGCTGGGAGGGGAAGTCAATCATTTGCGGATTTGGAGAGGGACTTCATTTTTTTCACTCAATAGTTACAGTGTAGTGTAGTTAGAAACAACTATGATAGGAGCAATAATCTTCCTTTTGATAATCTGAGTCTACCTAAATCAAATTGTTTATCTGACTGTCATAGACAAAATGAAATCTTAAGTTTCTAGAGCCACATATGCTTTACCTTGAAATCAGGTTGATGGAGACAAGTGAATACCTTTCTGATGCGTGTTCCATATGAATTTATGGTGTGGATTTGCCTCTTATGAAATATAACAGAATGGTAGCAACTTTGACAAGGAAAGTTGGCTACCCTCTCTATCTCAAGAAATTGAGTGATTGAGGGTTTGATTCATGCCTGAAACATGGCAAAGCGGCTTGTCCACATTTACCAAAAAAATAAAAGAGAAAAAAAAAAAGAAATATAACATAATAGTGGCTTTTGCACAATATGCTGTTTGGTGGGATGATGTGGTCAATCTGCCACCATAAAAATTGATTCTTTTTTTTTTTTTGTAAACTTTGCTAATATTCAGGTTACTCATTTTTATGGTTATCTGATCAACTTCATAAAAGTGATGGTTACCTGTTTAGAATTATAGACCACAGAACATTGTATTGTTAGTATTCCATTCCTTTCATGTAACTTAGCTTTTATGGTGTGGATTTTGCATATTTTCAAAACCTTTGTTGATTGGCTGCTTATTAAATGCAGATTATTGGTGATTGATTTGCTACTTTGTCATACTTTTGATATGGTCAATAGATAGTATTTAACATAGCTTGATTTTTCTGACAGGTTTTGAAGCACCAAATTTAAGGTATGTCCTCTGTCATGTTATCAAACACCCATGCACACTTCACTCTATTGTTGCATAGTCATCTCAACTTCATTTACCTTCCAATTTTTCATTATTTCCTTTATATGTAGTTTGGTTGTGTGATACATTTCCTCCTTTAAGCAGCATGATCTTATATTTGATACTTTTCATACTTTAAGGTATAGAAGTGCATATCCACTTTTTAACCATTATTTTGAATTTTGAATAACAGTGTACCAAATTAAGGTCAACTTGCTTTATATAATGATTTGAGTTTACTATATCAGTGCACCCAATTTTTCACTTTTTGTTATAAATATCCACTCTTTAACCATTATCTCAACATTTTTTAAAGGAAACTGGCCGATAAAGTTGCTTTAGCTGGGTTCTTTGTGGTGGTCCCTGATTTTTTCCATGGTGATCCTTTGGTCCCTGAAAAAGTTCCTATTACAACATGGTTACAAGCTCATGGCACAGTATACTTTCTTCTTCCTTTTATTTTTTGCAATTTAATTATGAATTTTCTCAAGTTTTATGCCAGAAATTCTCTTATAACCTACAATGATGGAAAAAAAATCATCAATTAGCTGTTATGTTCTTGAACAAGACTTATTTATCTACTTATATTTTGTGTAAATTGTTCAATATTTTCTCTTGGATCAAATGCAACCACTCAATTCTCCATCACACTGCTATATATTGTTGTTGGATAAATACCTGTGGTTTTGTCAATTTTTGCATCGGACAACATATGAAAGCTATCCACAGTGTTACTTCCGAATCATTCAAATGAATCTTCTACAATCACAATTCTTATCCTAAAGAATGTCACAAGTTCAACATTTTGAAACATGTCATGAGCTAGAAAACTAATATCTAGGAAGCATCTAGTGAACTTCAATAAGAGTCTCTCCAATCTGTAAAAGGTTTGGAACAACCTATTTGAAAGGAATTTTAAAATAAAGAAGTTAATGGCAAAGAATTGTTTACAGATTCCTTCAGCAAAAGAAAAGTTCCATTAACAAAAGATAAACTCATTAAAAGTTCAGAAGTTTCTAAATATGAGTGTCTATAATTTAGTTTCTAAATTAATATTTGTGCAGAATAAAGGATTTGAAGAAGCAAAACCCATTGTTCAAGCTCTGAAGAATACAGGGATATCAGCAATTGGTGCAGCTGGATTGTGCTGGGGTGGTATGATTCTGTCCATCTTTAATTCTGAAGGATGCTTGCTAAATAAGAGAAGCATTCTCCCATTCCTTTGCATAGATATGATAATCCAGTATAATGAAATATTACAATTTTGTTTTAAATTATTCTATAAAATGTGTTAAAATTACATACCTCTAACTATGTGTATCTCCTCAGCCAAGGTTGTGGCAGAATTAGCAAAATCTGATGACATTAAAGCAGCGGTGATGTTGCACCCTTCTTTGGTTACTGTGGATGATATCAAAGGTGTGCTTCTCTTAATTTCCATTCTTTAACACGAGTATGTCAAAAACATCAAGTTTAATGTTAAAATAAATATCCTCTATATTTTAGAAGTGGAAGGATGTGAAATTATTGTCATCTTTGATTTAAAACATATATTATATGTGAGAATTAAGGTAAAGCTTATGATTTCTCAGAGATTAAGGCACCTCTTGCTGTGCTTGGAGCTGAGAATGATCATATCTCTCCACCTGCCCTTTTGAAAGAGTTTGAGGAGATTATATCGGCTAGATCTGAGGTAAATATATTTTATTTTCAGTTCACCAAAAATGTTCTATAGTTTATTTTCCTCATTGAAATATCTAGATTTCCAGTTTAATCATAATTCACAGATCCTATTTGTTGTTGACCAAGATAAGTCACTCAAGGTCATAAAATGCATGTATCACACAGGTTGAAATGCAAAGCATCAATTTAGATATAATGCTGCAAACAAATGCTGTCAGTAATTGTGCATTGTACATTGTACTCTATACAGTTGAAATGCATGATAACTCCTCTTCGCCGTTCCTAAGTTTTCCAACACTACTTGTCGGTCCTGATATGGCTACCATGCTCTTTTACAGTTAGATGGCTATGTGAAGATCTTCCCTGGGGTTGCACACGGATGGACTGTGAGATATGATGTGAATGATGAAGCAGCCGTGAAGAATGCCGAAGAAGCCCACAAGCACATGTTAGAATGGTTCTCCAAGTATCTTAATTAAGAGATCTTTCATTCAAAACATTTGGTTGCTTGTGTGCCATATGATGCCTTATGCTAGTGCTTGAGGTCTCTTGGTTTTATCCCAAGTACCACTTGTGTTTGAATAGTTTGCCACCAACTTTTGTTAAACCTACACATTTCACTCTCAAATAAATATATTATTACTAGAATAAAACCCTTGTTTGCCCCATTACAAGCTTTTTATTTTGCTATCAGTAGAGAGAATTTTTTTTTTTTTTTAAATGGCGTATGGTTCCTTGTTTATTCATTTATTGTAAGTTTAAGACTTCCATTATATGGGTTTAAATTGGATTGTATTTTTGTCAATTCAAGTTTGGTCTAACAAAATTAAAGACTTCTGAGAACTAAAATGATCAAAATCTTGGGTTAATAATTAACGTTCTAAACCAATCTTCACAAGAAATGTTGGCTGATCCATTTCTTTTTATAAGAAGAGGTTGAGGGTTTTGTAGTATGTTTCTAGTAGTTTGTTCACATTTATCAAACAATAATAAGTAACTTCCCAAAATTTCTTATATTTAAATTTTTGATGTAATTTTTGTCAGGGTAAGATATTTGATTAAGCTTATATGAAAATATATTTAACAACTTAAATTTTTAGGTTTTGTAATATAAAAAATATATATATATAATTATAATATGTTATAATTCACCAATAATTTTAGCATGGAATCCAAACAAGTCTTTTGAGAGAAAAAAAACCTTTTTTTTCGTATAGCCTCTTATGCTTATTTTAATTATTTAATAAAAGCAATTCTCATTATTCACATAATATATCAAATATATTCTCTATTTTTTTATTAATTTATAAATTATTATATTTTGGATGCCCAAACAATCTTTGTTAATAAGGGAGTTTTTTTTTAAAGTTTAGTGATAGATTAGAAGATAGAGATCCAAAGAGATTATTATAGATTAGGGTTTTTCACATAAAATTAGAATCAAAACAAAGTTATATAAACTTATTATTTGTTCAAACATTAAAGAGAGTATTAGGGTTTTAGTAGATGATAGATTGGTTCAAGCAAGAAGATTGAGGTGATTTTAATCATTTTAGACTTTTATTTTAATTATGTTAATGAAGAATTTTTTTTAATAAAGTGAATAGTAAAAAGTATAGGGGGTTTTATGAAAAAAAAAACATATAAAAAGACAAATGAATCTCTTATCACTGAGTTGTTTGCCTTCACCGAGTGAAAAATGAACGTCATGGCGTTGTCTCTGCCCACGCGCCTCCCATCTCTCTGCTCGCTCTCGCGTCCAAGACCCAAATGGCCTCGAGTTTCTCCGTCCTTTTCGGCTTTCCAATCTCCATGCATAGGTTGTTGTTCTTCACTACTCCACAATCCTTCTTCTCTCTTCCTTGCTTATTAGCTTCTCAATTATGCTCAGAGGTCCCGGTTTGATTTTTCATCGGATTTCCACCAGCGTTGCAGAAGAATGAGGAGGAATTTGTTGTGGGTGAGGATGACCAGGCTGCGCTCCCCAAAGAGTTGTACGATGAGGTATGGTGTTCTCTCCCTTTCTCTTTGGCATTTCATCGAACATGTATCGATCGTCTTGTTTGTTGGGCTTTTTTTCTACTAATTAAAGTGGATGTCAGTCTAGTGACTGGATTTCTTCGTGAAAGTTGTAGTTTTGATGTTTTGTACTGTTTATGGAGCTTGTACACCTGGCAGCTTCCTAGCTTTCTGGAAGTATCTTTGCACTTGGTGTAGGGGATTTTTTTTATGATTAATTATGAAAATAGGTCATTTTTACAATGAGTATGTTGATTGGAATTAAATTATAAGCTAAAGTAAGTTAAAAATTGCATTCTACATTGAGAATAAAACAAGCTAGGAGTTTTTATAAGGAATGTTTGAATTTCCTCTATCAATCACTGCATTGCATATGCAGATGCATATAGTACTTTTTATTGCATAGCAGTCAACGTTATGTTCAGGTACTTTGTGAGCTTAAATTCTGATCTTGATCTTTTATTGATTAGGTGTCAAAACCTTACTCATGCTGCTGAGGGAAAGTTCAAGTCTTTTGAGGGTAGCATGACTTATGGCTGAATTTGAGCCTATCTAGCATATGATCTATTTTATGTTTTAGATTCATTCTGTAAACTTGTAAATCTAACTACTACTAATAGTTAGGTAAGTCTAGCAATGTATCACGGATCACTTATAAAATAAAAAATTTAACTTCTCCTATGACTGTTAAAAAGAAGTTACATTGTTTGACAGTGGTTTCGTCAATTTTGGTAACCCAAGATGTCCTCATGGGTTTATAGTTGACAGTTTAAGCGTCTATGCTTCTTTTTCTTTCCTGCTATATTTACTGTACACCATGAATTTGGATTTGGTGGATGGGCAACTTCATGCTCTACAAAATTGAAAAAAGTTTCAAATTTTTTGGTGACGACAGAGCTTTCCATATAAATATTCATTATTCCTATGATTGATTTAATTACATTTATATCAAATGACATTAATTGTCCGCCATAGTAAGTTCAACCTTCCAATATTTCTCCCTGTGGGAAAAGTTATATTTCTTATGAAACACGTATTCTTGTCTACTAAATTAGTAAAATTCTTGATATAACAATTCATAATTCCAAATTAGCTGTAGTTTTTTGTTCAGAAATGTGCATTTTTATCGCCTAAATTATAAATCTGTATAAATGTCATTGTTTCGTGCTTCTTTTCCCAAATTCTTATGTTTTAGATCTTTGAATAATTCCTCCATTAAATACACAAATGCTAGGAATGGCAAGCTCAACAAAGAAAGAAGACTGCTGAATGGCATGCCTACCGTCAAAAGGAGGAAGAGGAAGAGCAAAGGAAGGGTGATGAATATCGTGAAATAGGTTCACGCCTTAAGGGGTACCCTAAGGAAGAAGTTCAGCAAGCAAGAAAGCTAGTCTCTAGCTTTATTAGAGCTGCTGAAGAAGTTGAAGAGGTATTTATTGTGTACCTTGATCTAAATAATCTTGATTAGTACATCAGTAGAACCTGACTTTTTCATAAAAGGATTTTATGCATTTTGCTGCTCTTTATTCTACTTAGTCTCATGATACCATATTAATGGTTATGAATAGGTAGATTCACAATTACAATGTTGTTTCACTTCTAACCACCATGTTTGAAAGTTTTATTCAATAAATAAAATCTAATCAATTATTGTTTCTTACTAGTGCTGTTTTTTTCTCAAGAAACTTGAATTAATTTTATTTTTAGCATATTGAATTAATTGAATTATACTTATTTATGTCCTTTAATTTCAATGGTTGGACTTATATAAGACCTATTGAGTTAATTAAATTGTTTAGGTCCTTTGAGTGGGATTCTTTTTACTAATTTCCTTAAGTAACTTATAGAAGCACAGCTACTTTTTAGCGTAAAGTGTGCATCAAACCTAATTAACTTCTATGTGTGTAGAAAATTGAGGAGGCTGCTGAGAAAGGGGAACTTACAGAACTTGTTCTAATGGTCATATGGAACAGACTCGATCTTGCACGAAGAGATGTATGATTTTCTAGAATTTCCTTTTGCTGAGATATTTGATGGTTAAAAAATTTTCTTCGAGTGTACTTTGGTTTTCTCTTGTGAGTTGTCTGCTGTAATTATCCAAGTTTTTGGGTAAATTACTATCAGCTACCACATTTCTCCATTCAACTGTTTTTTTATTTGGTTATTGTTCTTTCTTTTATAGTCACTGTATATGCAAAACATAAAACTCCAAAGGTAAGAGAATGAAGTAGTTAGTGAATAATTCAGCAGGTTTCAAGTTTTTCCTTAATAGTTCTCAAGTCGCATAGATGATTCACAACATTCATTTTATTAAAATATGTTTTGTTTTATTTACTTCTAAAATTATAAAATCACACAACTTTATTGAACTTGATAAACTCCAACCGCATGCCTAATTTTTCGTCAGAAATGCCAGACTTGTGTTGTCTTGTTTTTAGGATCAAGCTAAAGTAGTCAGTGGTAGACATTTATGCTTCTTCAGGATGTTGGTAATGTAGCTCTATTCTAAAGCTAAAGCTAGTTTGGCATATGTTTTAGTTGGTGTGGATAGACTTCTACTTGCTATTTTTCTTTAATGTTAATCTCAATTTTGGGATTCAATTTTGCCATTCCTACTCAAGGAAAAATCACCTTATTGGTTGGTATTTGGCTGAAGGGATCAGATCTGCTAGATTTTGTGTCTTTTACTCCTTGCTGCGTTCAGTCTGGCATCTGCTATTAAATGGAACCATCCAGACATAGAGTGTTTTTTCTTGCCTTATTGGATCATTAAAACTAGTAGATTTGAATGCACAAATAGTTGGTTTTTTAAATTCATAAATATAAAGCCAATCATATCTCTTGTTCTGTTTGGATTTATTGTAATGATTTGAACTACAACCATCTTAACCAAGCATATCACAGATAAATATATCTTAATAAGTACACTGTCTTCATTATTAGCAAGTTCAATCTAGTATTCCCAGCTTTCATGTTGTTGCTGCTGTTGTGATCCTTCTTTCTATCTCTTTTTCAAAAACTTGATCCCTTATTTTTTATTTATATGCCAAACTTATTTTTTTCAGGATGAAAAGGATGTCATTAGAAGCTTGGACCTTTTATATAGGAGGATAGAGGTATATGTTTTTTACTGAATCTTATCACATTGTATTTTTGGAGTCATCAAATACAGCTTATCCAATTTCCTTATCTTCTTTAATCAAGAAGATTAGGATGGGAAAGATTAATGAATCCGGTGTGGCTCTTCCTATGAAAAGAATGGTAGAAAAAAACCCTCAAAGTTTAAAGGTGAAGCAGAAAATGAATTTGTTTTGTCAAAACTCTCTTATGTTTTGGATGATCATGTTCTTGTTAAGAAAACTTATTTTAATCATCAAATATTTTTTTTGTTGTGAGATCTCATCCCTACCTTTTAATTTTTTTTCTTCTTTTAATAGGACATTATTTTGTCACAAACATGACGATGTTGACAAGTTTTTTGTTTCTAGACAGAAATTTTAAAGAGGGAATCTACACCTGTCATGAGATTGCTAAATGATCTTTTGAACCTCCATGATGGATTTGATGATGATGGGTGGTTAAAGAAATGTAGGAAGTGCATGGTTGACACCTTTCCACGTGAGGACCCATTCAGTATGCTCGTTCCTGCTGGGTTTGATGTTGATACAGTATGCCTCAATTAACCTTGTCTGCTATTTTTCTAAGCTAAACTGATTATACTTATGAATTGACTCTAGTTTAAACTACTACAGCTATGCACCTTGACATAGGATACATAAATGGCGCAATCCTTCTTCAAAAGTCCAAATAATACATATTGTGCTTTTTTACATTGTCAAATAGCTTGTGTCACATTTAATTTGTTGATTGGTTGCATTTAGAATATGCAATGTGGTAAGGTGCCGAATATTGAGATGAATTAGATACTTATGGACATATTTCTAAGAAAAAGGATCTAAAGGGAACAATATTCTTCCTTCTTTATAATAGCAGCAAAGCACATTACTTTCAAAAGCACTTGTCTTTATGTTTTGGTTACCCAGACTTCTGTTTTGTGTGTACAATTCATTTTGAATGGTAATCTTTATTCCTACATTTTGACTTCTCATAAAGAGATGATTTTGTTATGTTTCCACCTTCCACCTGCAGCATCAAGGCCGCATTGGTCTTCCACCTGAGGACGATGATGTTATATTGCGAGCCGACTTTATTAGAGAAGTTGATGAACTATTGCGAGAAGTCCGAGCTGAACAGAACAATGAACTGCTTCCGCAAGGGCTTGATGCTGAATCAGTTGCAATCAGGTTGAAACAGCAGGAGAAGAAGCGGACCATACATCAAGTCGAAGCTCTGCTAGAATTAGCAGTTACATTGACATGGTAATGCATTAGTACTTTTAGACTATTGTATCTATTGAAAAGGGAAGGAAATATGTCCAAGAACTGTTTTGTTGAGAGTAATATCACATAAAAAATAACATTTGAGAGAGAGATTTATCACTTGAAAGGCTTCAGCACATTTTTGAGAACAATGAGTTTTTGTTTTGAGAAGGAGGACTGATTTCAGGATTCTCTTAGCTTTGTTGCCTCCTCCAATGCTTTATCATTTTTTTTTTATTTTTCTGGGTTCTTGAAAACTTCTTTTAATCATTTTGGTACATGTATACAAGAAATAAGCACGAGTGGAAAGCACAAGTCCTGAAATCAAAAACAAAGAGGCATAATTTTTAAACCGTTTCTACTTCAAAAGCTTAGGAGAATCATCAGGTTCTCAACAAAGAGAATGATTATTCAAGTTACAATTGGAAGCAATAATCAGTTATACATTAGAGCATGATAAATCATCCCCTGGATAGGGAGCAAAATTCTTTAGGGCAAGCTTATTTAGTTATCAGTGCATCACGCCCAGGTCCAACACCGATGTAATGTATGGGGATGCCGATTAGTTCCTCTATCCTCTCAATGTATCGGTGAGCAGCAGGTGGAAGGTTATTATAGTCTCTGATGGAAGAGATATCGGACTGCCAACCAGGCAACACTTCATACTCAACCTGAAAGATTTTAACAACAAAAATGTGAAAATAAGCACCAGAACACCGAAATTTAGTACAGCAAATGAAAGTTATCCCACTGGAAAGCAGAAGTACCAGATGACATTTTCATGAGTTTGATCATAACTTGAAGATAAATACACAGCATCTATATTGTCTCAATGGGGAAACCAGATTGGGTAATGCCAAGAGTATAGACAATTTTACCTGAAAGGGTTAGGCTAATGTAGAGAACTAATTTAAAAGAAAAGAAGTGGGTTACTATGAGCCAACAGGCACAAAAATGGTTTGTGCACCAAGCTATTAACTAAAATTTTGGCATTAGCTTGACAAGATGAACTTCACTCAAAATGGAGCTCATTCAGTGTCTAAGGTTGCTAACAATCTAGAGACATCATTAGCACACTCATACTCAAAAATCTAGAGACTTTTTTGGGATTTTCATGTGTTTTTTGTGAAGTAGATAACTATCTAGAAACATAGAACAAGGAAAATCACATTAGTGAGTATATATATTTAACTTATTATACTTAAAGAAAATCTCCATGAACTTATTTGATGCAACAATATATCAGATGACTTAACAGCAGATGTATAAGTAAAAAGGAAAAAGAAAATTCAACAACTAAAACTAACCTGTAGTTGTTCCAAAACACTCAGATCTGCAGGGAATGACTCTATCCTTTGCCCATTAATTAGCTTGTAAGAAACACCCAACTTGATCTCTGGAAGATCCGAAAGGACATCAAGCTTGGTAAGATTTAGTGCTGAGAAACCATTAATCTGGCAACAGTATTTCAAGGCAACGATATCGAGCCAGCCACAACGTCGAGGACGCCCAGTAGTTGTCCCAAACTCCATCCCAGCAACCCTAAGAAGGTCGCCACCTTTGCCTAAGATCTCAGTTGGAAAAGGACCTGAACCAACTCTTGTAGTGTATGCTTTAACCTGCAAAATGACCCAGTAGGGACTGGTATATAATAAAGCAATGCAACACATAAAAACAAGAACTAATAATTACTGAGGATGGATTTAAAAAAGATCCATTACCACTCCAATAAGGTCACCTAAATTTCTTGGGGCAATGCCAAGGCCAGTGCAAATCCCACCAGCTGAGGGGCTTGAGGAAGTTACAAACGGATATGTTCCAAAGTCAATATCCAACATGGTTGCTTGACCACCTTCAACTAATATCTTCTTCCCTTGCAGGATATATTGGTTCATGACATGCACTGTGTCAGTAATGTAGGGTTCCAACCGCTCTGCAAATTTTTTGTATCTTTCAACCTCCTCCTTCAACATGTTTGCACCATATTTAAACCCTTCAAATCGTGAAGCTGCATCCTTTAGTAAAATTTCAAGCTTCAGACCAAAAGTATCCATATGCCTCAGATCACAGACCCTTATTCCATTTCGGTTAACCTTACTTGAATAGCATGGCCCAATTCCTCTCTTAGTTGTTCCAATAAATGATTTGGCTAGCTCAGCTTCCCTAAGTCCATCTACTTCTTGATGGAAATCAAATAACAAATGCGCCCGATCAGAAACCAATATCCTTCCCTCACAAGAGACACCATTCGCCTCCAGACCATCAATTTCCTTAAACAATCCAGGAAGGTGCACTACCACTCCATTACCAATCACACAAATAGTTTGTTCATTAAGAATTCCAGATGGAACAAGGTGGAGAGCAAATTTTTTGCCCTCATCATTATAGATGGTATGACCAGCATTTGCTCCACCCTGTGGACAACAAAATGGATGCAATAGGAAAAGCCATGAGCAAATTGGAAAAATTAAGAGTGGTTTCACTTCTATTTAATCCCTGCACCATTTTGCATCATCTGTGATCTTTTTTAGACTTGTTAACCATCATAGATGCCAGAAGTACAAAGAAAATATTCACATCTATGTATGATTTGACCATTTTTATCATACAACATGTCAAAGCAAGCTGCTATATAAATTTCAATCTCTATTTTTGCAAAATCGCTGGCCACCAAATGAAGTTAGCTCTATATTTCCAGTTTACAACAACAAGTAATTGAATTCTGAATTTAATAAGAAAAATTTGTTCAAATAACAGCATTGGCAATAATCTAGATGGTAAAATAAATACAAGAGTCATCAATGCTTTTTGTAATCATGGAAGGATCATAAGAAATTATAAAGAGTATTCAAGCAAGTACTTATTACTTCCTGTTTGATATTCAAAAAAATTTGTGGTGAGCTCCAAAGATCTTAAAGGAAAATATCTTGTGTATTGAACAGATGACACATTTTCGTTATCGTAGGGTAAATTCAATTTGAAACTTTCAGAGGGCTGAAGCATCAAATCAGTAAAAGGGTAAGTGTTCAGAGAAGATCAAGCTGTTCTTTGTTTTTTTTTTAAAAAAAAAATTTAAAAAGGTGTTCATGATTGACCAAAATCAACATGAACAAGAAAGCAAGAGTGACAAGCATCAAATAAAATAAAATGGGTAAACTCAAAAACAGAACTTTTACCCAAAAATCATTAAAAACAAACATCATCACGTCAAATCAAACTAAACCATCATAAGACAACGATTGAAGCAGTATGAACTGACTAAACAGAGTTATAATTTAAGTTCAAAAGCATGTAAATATCAAAATAAATATGCGAAAACTGCAAAAACTGCATCTTCAATCCCAGAAGCATATTGAACTTGAAGACATACAAACGGGCCATGAAACAAAGATGAAGCTAGAGAGTGATACCTGACATCGAGCGACGACATCGAAGCGTTGAGCGAGAATATCCACGAGCTTCCCCTTGCCCTCATCCCCCCACTGACACCCGAGCACTCCAGAGACCTGGCTCAGCTCTGCGACACGGTCGACGCTTCCACCAGTCTCCACTTCAGCCGTAGAAGCCACAGCCGACACCAACGGGAACCGATTCACCGGGACAGGAGAAGAGAAGGTCAAGCCGCTGCCTTTGCCCGAGAAAGCCCATGAAGGAACCCTTACTCTGCTCGTCAGCGCCAAAGGGCGGGCGCTGGCAGCGCCGCTGGAATGGTGGTGGTGGGAGAGCGCCGCCGCGTCGAGGCGAAGCGCAGCGGAGGCCATGACCGTCTGGGTGCTTGGAACTTTGGGGAGAATCGAACCAAAAGGGTTGATTTTATAAAAAGTTAAGACTTCTTTGCATATTAATCCCTACCATTTTTACTTGGGGTCTTGTCGCCCACGGGAAACGGGTCGTGGCCCATAGGTCATGGCTATTGGGCCAGCCCTCAGCTGGGCACTTTTTTTAAAAAAAAAAATATTTAATTTTTGCAATATTTTAAAAATACATAAAAGTACCCAAAATTCCAAAACAAATCCAAAAAAATACTGAAAAATTGTAAGAAATTCTAAATTCAATTCATAATAATTTAGTAAATATTTAAAAATTATAATTTAAGAAAATTTTCAGTTCATGAATAGAACTACAAGATGATTTTTTTTTAAAAAAAAGTTACTAATAATCCTTGAACCAAACAATTGTTTTCATTTTATTTTAATAATTTTACTTACAGTAACTTTTATTAAAAAAATATATATTTTTTATTATTAAAATTACAAAAAACTTTGATGACTAATGAAATATGTTATTTTCTAATATCTTTATTTTCTTAATTTTATTTTTTTTCTTAACTCCATGACTATTTTATTTGTCAAAATTGCCCTAAAGATGGATATTGACTAAGATTTAAAAAATAATTAAAATTTTTGTGGGATTAAATAAAAAAAGGGCAAAATTATATTTTTGGTCCTTGTACTATAATATATCGTTTATTTTGGTCCTTGTATAATGAAAATGTTCAATACGGCCATTGTACTTTAGAAGTTTTGACAATTATGGTCCTAAAGCTGACGTGGCAGGCACTTGAAATATGGGTAGAATATATAAATATTTTAATATGATGTGGCGACTAACGTGACACAAAATTGAACTTTTTAATATGTTAAATAACTATTACTAACATGTTGACATGGCATGTTGATGTGGCGTGCCATGTGGCAGAAAAATACTTTAAATTTTTTTAAAAAAATAGAAAAAATCTGGAAGAAAACATGATTTTGTACCTAAATCACAATAATCAACGAAAAATATTATTTTTATTTTTTAAGACAAATTGATTTTGTAAAGTGGTATCATGATATTATTTTCTCTATTGCTTAATAAAAATCATATTTTAGACAATTTTCCATGTTGATTATTGTTATTTAGGTACAAAATCTTATGTAAAAAGACGTATTTTTTTTTTCTTTTTTTTTTCTACCACATCTGTGGCATGCCAGTAGATAAACCTCCTAACATGGAGGTGATTACCCCTATTCTGGAGTATGTCAATAGACAAACCATATGACAAGAAGAACTCCAAGGTTTATAAGGGACCAACAATGTTGGAGTAAAACATCACAAATTTCATGGAAGAATAAAGAACAATAGAACCTAGGAGGAGATTGATGGCAATCTCACCTTCGGGAAGATCACAATCCATGCGAAGTTTCTTCTTACGATTCCATCTTTTTGAGCAAAATGGGGGTTATGTTGGAAATGCTCTGATACCACTTTGTTGAAAATGCTCTGATACCACTTGTTGGACAATGCAAGAAGATAGTAGGATCAAAATGGGGTGTTCTGTTGGACAATGCTCTGACACCTTATGTGGATGTTTGCTCACCATATCAACTGTCACTGCTATCACTTGAGAAATAATACGTAATAATGGCTATTAAACAAGCAATTGGCAACACCATATCTGGCAAATACCCAAGAATCAATACAAGGTTAGTAAATATAGATTAAAAAGTTCAAATAAAAGGATAACCAAAAGTAAGATGATTAGAAAAAAAAATTTAAATGCATAAAGAGAAATAATGTGATTGTTCAAAAGAAATTTTTAGTGGCCCATGCTTAGAAAACAATTTGTCTTCTCTTGTAGTATTTGAAGCATTCCTTTCTCATACATTGGTATATCCATCGCCTACTTATGGAGGTCTAATTGGAAAACTCTAATCAACAAGTTCAAGGGTTAATTATATAAATGGTCCCTCAACTTTGACCGGATTTCACTTTCGTCCCTTAACTTCAAAACGTAACAAAATCGTCCCCCAACTTTCAAACCGTAACAAAGTGGTCCCTCGGAGCCGGATGCCGGTTGGAAAGAGCTGACGTGGTGGTTACATGCTTACTCACTTTTGTTACATGCTAATGTGGCAATTTTTTTAAAAAATAATAATAATTTATGTAATTAACAGCAAACTAGAAATGAGGGAATAATCCATTGTTAGATGATTTATACTTGTTAATTCAATTTTTTCCTTGGTAGTAAACTTTATGTCCATATTTAGGTATTTAGGCTCCCTATTCAGTTTATTAGAATTTTAGAAACAAAAGAAAGGAATTTTCGTGGGTTTGGTGTTGATAAAGATGGGCATCAATCAAATGAGTTTGAAGCTTATATGCAAGCCTAAAGACTTCGTTAGGCTTTGCATTCTTGACTTAGAAAACTAAAATCTTTGTCTATGTAAAAAATGGTGGTAGAAGCTTTGTCATAAGACAAACTACAATCTACATTTAAGTCTTCAGAGTATGAAATGTGTTAGATGTAAGAGAGACCCAAGATGGGTCTTCAATCCTCCTAACATGAAGGTAATTAGGCCTGTTCGGGAGCATGTCAATAGACAAACCATATGGTGATAAGAACTCCAAGGTTTACAATGTTGGAGTAAAACATCACAAATTTCACAGAAGAGTAAGAAAAAACAAAAGCTAGGAGGAGATTGATGGCAATCTCACCTTCAGGAAGCTCACAATCACGCGACGTTCCTTCTTGCGATTCTGATTTTTGAACAAAATGCGGGGTTTTGTTGGAAATGCTCTGATACCATTTTATTGAAAATGCTCTGATATCACTTGTTGAACAATGCTAGGAGACAGTAGGAAAAGGAAGAAGAGACAAAAATCAAAACATTTCTATTACTTCTTACCCCTTGCAAAACATAACCCACTTAGCCCATTATGTTTTTACAAATACTCTTTATATTCCCTCATAATTGCTCTCATTTTATTAATACCCTCCTAACCATTCATATTTCAAGACTTATACTTTTCGTTTCTTTAAAACTCATAATGATATCTATTCATATTCCAAAAACCCCTAATTCTTCATTTTTTAAATATTTAAGTTTATTCTTCTTAACACCTCCTTAAACTTAAATATTTTATTAAACACTTCCAATAGTTTCTCGACTTGCTTTAGCATCATCACTTTCTTCTGAACCATCAACATCTTTCTCCTACTTCAATTTTTCCAACACCTTGTTAATTTCAAAAAGGTTTCTTCTAACTCTTTTTTGTTCACATCATATATGTCAATTTTGTAATGTTTTCTCAGCTGACATATCACACGCATCTCTGCTTCTTTCTTAGTGGGTGTCATAGGTCCATATAGCTCGTGTTTTCAGAATCGATCTTTAAACATTATCTCTTTATTGTAAAATAAGGTAGATGATCAGAGTCAAATTTCTCACATTCATACCTTGTCGGTAGTAAGCCTAGTTTCACTAATATCTCCTTTAGCATTGTCTTAAATTGAATAGACACCATAATGGATTTTTTGTTATCTTAAACTCTTTTGTAATCTTCAGGACTTTTACTACAAGATTCGAGCCTTAGAGATCACAGGTCCCTTCTCTTTGCCTCGGCTTGTGCTCCTTCTATAGGCTTGTGTCTCAGAGATCCTTCTCCGGATCGAATATTCTGTTCTTGTACTCTTTGAGCCTCATAGGTCCTCTGATCAAGCCTAAGCTCTGATACCATTTGGTTGAAAATACTCTGATACCACTTATTGGACAATACTAGGAGACAATAGTAAGAGAAAAAAGAGTCAAATATCAAAACATTTCAATTACTTGTTACAGCTTTTACAAAAACTCTTAATATTTCATCATAATTGCATTCATTAACACATCTCATGAATAATCTCCTAACATTTCATATTTCAAGACTTATACTCTTCGTTTCTCTAAGACTCATAATAACAACTCTTCATATTCCAAAAACCCTAACTCTTCATTATATTAAATATTTAAGTTTACCATTTTTCAACAGGTTTGAAGACGCGAGGGTATAAATAATGGGATGAGCTGGCTTTAAAAACAAAATTTGTTATAGAGTTCAAACATTGAGAGAGAAAAAATGTCAATCAAAGGCCGACTTAAAAATAAATTGTAATTATATTTTATTTAAAAAAATCATAGAGAAAAGCAGAAGTCCAAATTATTGAATTATTTGAGTGACATAAAAGATTTTAAAAATAATTAAAAGTGAATTCTCAATGACTTTCATCTAAAATTATCATAAAGAGAATTGAATGTACTAAAGACAACTAAGCAGGATGGCGCGATATCCGGCGTGCGGCGGAATTGATCAGAGAGAGGGCAACGACTAACACTCATGGCATGAGTCTGGAAAAGGAGGACGTCCTTGGTGGATGGTACGAGCAACTAAGTCCACCCGAGCCAACAGGGAACTACAGCGCTGACCAGTCCGTGCCACAAGGGGGTTAGCTATGCGGATGCGGTACACGGATGCATTAAAAATGACTTGGAATAACCTGGGATAACCTAAGAATGACTATTCTTCCTTAATAAGGGGTAAACAACTAACAAAACAATCAAATTGGAATTGGAAGCTGGAATGAGCATTCCATTTTTAAGCCCATTCCAAACCCATTTTACATCCAACCAAACAAGCACCCACCCATGACAGTCTGCTTACACCGTCTGTACTTCAAATCAAGTTTATATACATAAATATCTTAATAGTAAATTTATGGGAAAATTATTGTACGGTCCCCGAAATATTTCCAGTTTCCTAGCAGGCCCTCTGACTTTCCAACTCCCTTGTCAGATCCTCCTTTTTGAAATTGTTCCCCTCAGGTCCCTCCTAACAGTGGATTGTCAAACTTTTTCAAAAAATGGCAAGACTGCCCTTGTCTCTTTTGGTTCTTTTGGCGGGAAAACTCTCGCCCAGTCACATCGTCATCATTATTTTGGGTTGAGACTATGGGTAAGCGTGTATTTTTTTGGGTAAAGCGTGTGTGTATTATTTTTGGTGAGTTGTGTATTATTTTGTGTAAATCGTGTTTTTTTCTGGCTTATTAAACAGCTGAAGCATGTTACAACCGGACCAATAAACCTATAATAATACACATACGCTCTCACAACCAGTCAGGAACCCCAAGTCCTAAAAAATAAACCCTAAACCCCAAAGAATAATAACAGAAGGAGTTTCGGCTTAGTATATGGTGAAAATATTTATTTTTTTCAATTTTCACTTATATGGCCAAGCGTGTATTATTTTTGGGTGTATAGTGTATTATTTTGGGTGAATTGTGTATTATGGGTGAATTGTATATTATTTTGTGTAAATCGTGTATTTTCTGGCTTATTAAACAACTGAGGCGTGTTACAAGCAAACCAATAAACTCATAATAATACACGCACACTCTCACAATTAGTCAGGAACCCCAAGTCCTAAAAAATAAACCCTAAACCCCAAAGAATAATCACAAAACCAGAAATCATGCACATTGTTACAACCCTAAACTCAAAAACAAACATCAACCCCTGAATCATACACCCTAAACCCCCCAAAAATGAAAAGCTTTTTCTTTGGGAGAGGCTTGCCCTAAATCACATATCATAAACCCTAAATTCCGAAGAACTTTTCGTTGAGAGAGGCTCGCCCTCAATCACATACCCTAACCCCAAAATCGAAGGGTTTTCTTTTGGGAGAGGCTCGCCTTAGAGGTAATCGCTGGATGTTCGGAGAGATGGTCTTCTCGGTAGCCAGTGGAGATTGAATATTGTAAAATTGGAAAGAAGAGTAACAAAAACTAGGGTTTTTTGAAGTTGGGGAGAAGAACAACTATTGATGGGCACTAAGGTAATTTCACATTTTTTTTAGCATGTGTTGTATTTTGAAAACAATGTATTTACAAATACATTATAACTGAAAATTTATATATTTGGGATTACATCCAACCAAACGCTATCTAAGAAAATTTTTCAATTTATGCATAAAAATATTATATGTTTTTTTAAAAAAAAATTACTAACAAGCAAGGGTGATGAACATCGTGAAATAGGTTCACGCCTTAAGTCAGCAAGCAAGAAAGCTAGTATCTAGCTTTATTAGAGCTGTTCAAGAAGTTGAAGAAGTTGAAGAGGTATTTGTTATTACATCTATATAAAAATCATATACAAACAAATATAATTAACTCACACAATACTCATCTTAATTTTCTAACTTAGCTTAACTTTTCAAATTTGATACAATATATGTTGAAATTATATATATATTAAGTACTATAAAAATAATCTTTAACTCGGTTCTTATATCAACTTGTTGAAATAGTGTCTTTGATATCGATCGCCACATGATCTGCGGGCACTGTTCGGCAAATCGGGCAAGTTGGCATGAGCTTGTTGATAAACCATTCATCAATGCAACTTACATGAAAGACATGGCCACAATATGGCATGATGCGGACGTCATCACCCTCGACAAATTGTTCCAAACAAATGACGCAGTTATCGTTCATCAAACCGATGGTGTATTTACTCTGCTTGAGATTCTTAAATAGCTTCCTTTTCATGTACCGTAGCTTCAAATATCTAATGCATAACTCTATGATTGTGGAGAGGATCAGGAACATCATTAGGAACAACAACAGTAAGACTAACAGGATCATGAACACCAGAACAATGCCGATGGGTGAACTTAAGGAAATAGTAACAGCTTCTGATGGGCTTGATGCCACTCTTCCCATTGTTGTGTACTCTTGTGTGCTTGTGTGTGTTTTAGAGGAAGGTGGAGAGAGTTGTTATATGTTTATAGATTGAAGATAGTGAATAATCCATGTTTGAATCTAATTAGGACTTCAGTTTGAGTTGGAGTTTCAATGGTGTTTGTATTGGATGTGAAAATAAACTTATTTTTGAATCTAAGTAGGACTTTGAGTTTCAAGCAAGTGTGTAGATTTATTATATATGCATGATAGAGTTTTTATTTTTATTTTTTATGTTTATATAATTTGATGTCGCTTGTATAGATAGATGAGCAAATGGCTCCGATTTTTTTAAAATAATATTTATATTATATTATATTATATTTAAAAAACCAGTATTTAAAATTATTTAATCAAATTAAAAATTATAAATACAACTTTAAAAGTTATAATTTTGATTAATTAATTAATTTTTTTTTCATTTTCTTCAACGTTTTCTTATTTTTTATATCAAGATATTGATTATAGGGTTTTTTTTAAAAAAATTTTGTTCATCTAATCGCTTTTTTTAAAGATATGTAATAATTTTCACAAAACAAAATTAAACTTAAAAAACTATAAAATTCATATATATGACGATATTTTAATGAGGGTTAATGGACGCGGGACCGAACCCTCTATCCCGTGCCCTTTTATTGCGAGTGCTTTCGATTCGTTTACGAGTCCTCTCACTCTCCCACACCATCGTCAAGAACGCGGCGTCTTCGGAGGTTTCTCTCCTCTCTCTCTTTTAGGGTTTCTTCTCGATTTGAAGCTCTATCTCTTTTTCTGATGTTTCCATGATTCTCTTCTTCCGATCCTGCTCTTCATTTGATGTTCGGTTTTCTCTCTCGTTCTTTTTTGGTGAATTTCCATCGAGATTAGGGTTATCGTGTTTTTTTTTCTTCCTATTTTGATTGTTGGATGCTGATTTCTTTTTTCTCCCCTTTTTTCTTGATGTTTTTGTTTATTTTTTTAAATATTGATTCAACGGATGTTCTTAATTCGCCCTTGTTCTTTGTTTTCAATTGATTTTGTTGTCAGGGTAGTGAATTTCAAGAATCATGCCATCTAAAGTGGTATTGCGCCGGCTTCAGGACGCTTTCCCGCAGGTAAATTTTAAGCTTTTTAACATCGAATTATTTCTTACCTTCCTTTTTTTCCGATTGGATTTTGTTCTGTTGATTGAATTTTACCATTCAGTGATATGGAGGTAATACCAAAATCTAAGGAATATTACATCAAATCTATTAGGGAGATCTATCAACTAAAACATTATGAATCTTGTCAATGTGCAAACAATAATGTATCTTTCCTTTCTGTAGTTATTTTCAATCCACCACTTGATCAACATGCATATTTTGTTTCCAGGGGAAAAATGTGAAACCTATATATATATATATTCTCTTGATTCCTTGTTACGAATTTCATGATCAAATTAAATCAAAATTGATCGTCCTGTGTGATAAAAAAAAAATCTTGAATGTGTTTTTCATGAATGTTCAGTTATTTTATAAAATTTTGATTTTTCTATAAACTCTCAAAGTACTTTCAAGTAACAAATGCAAAAGAATGAGTGTAGAAGAGTAGTTAAAGTCTTCAAGTCTTGTGTTATCTGGCTTTGCTTTGGAAAAGAATATTAGCTTGGTTGTGGTTTGTATCTGCAATAATTGTTGGAGGTTATTGTGAAATAAATAAATTGAAATTTATTTTCTTTGGTTGTTCACAAAAATTACATTATATGTTAAATCAAATCTGGGATTGTGAGCGACAGCATGTAGCTTGTTCTATCATGCTGTTTCATGAAAAACGAAGTGGAAGTTTATGAGCTTCAGATACTTTATGTTTTATTTACATTTATGATTCTAAATGACATCCAATTCTTAGTTTTTTTTCTTCTTTGGCAGATTGATCTACGTCTTCTGAAGGCTGTTTCCATTGAACATGCAGAAGATGTTGATGCAGCTTTTGAATTTATAGTATCTGATGTTTTGCCTCGTTTTAGTGAACCACCAAAAGACACACAAGAAAATAAAGATTCACCTCACAAAGGTGTGTGCATCTCTGGACTGGAAAGTACCATCAATCCAAATTTGATTAAATTGAATAGAAAGAATATCAAAAGTTCAATTGATTTTAAAATTTCAAAAACTGCATTAAAATGCTAATGTTTGAAAGCTTGGGCTTTTCTTTTCATGCATATTAGATGAGCTAATGTTAAGAATATCATTCAAGTGCAACTTTTCTCCAATAATTCTCTTTAAACTAGAGACATGAAATTACATAGAATATGTGCATTTTTCATAAATGTGACATTTAGGCATCAAATATTCCAAATGATATTATGTATATTGATCGATTTAATAATTCAAAGTTCAAACAGTGAACTTGACTTATAAATATAATTCAAAGCCATAGTTATTTCTTTTGGATGAGAGGAGGCATTTTCCTATTTTAATTTCTGTTTTTTTTTTCATCTCACTAATTTTGTGCACTGATCAATCTTGTGGCTTCTTTGAATAACATACTTCATAAAAAAATTTATGATTTGAAATTTCTGAAGAACTCCCAACATATCCTTTTCCCAAGGGAAAAATGACATCAATTTCTCAAGCAAGCTTATGCTCATCAATTGTGATAATTAGGCTCATAAATCAAGAGGTTTCAAGATGAAGATTGCTAGGATGATTAGGTTGGTGGAGATGGAGAAGTATTCAATGTCTAATCATCAGGATTGATGACATTGTAAGTGGAGCACTTAGTGGCCTAGCTCACCCTTGCTTTTTTTATTTCCAAAGACCGAAAAAAAAAATGACCTAGCTTGCTCAGTGGAACTCTTAATCCAGCCAACTTATTTTTCATCAACTATCTTCCATAACTACGTAGCTGTCTCCCGGAAAGGCTATAGCATTTGATGCCAGCATGTACAACATAGAACTAATTTATATTACAGGATGTATGATGTAAAGGTTGAAATATCTTAATACTATTAGAAATGCCATTGATAGTATGTGCTATCTTAAGCAAATTCTTAACATCTAAATATATAGTGGGGTTTTAAGAGATTTACATATATATCTTCATATGGAACTTTTACTAGACTGTAACCTATTTATGTGAATAACCTAAAAGTGTACAAGCACAGCAAGTCATCTTCCCAAAATCCTTGATTTTTTTTTTTCCCTAGATGGCAATCTGCAATGTTTATCTTAATATATTTATCTTTCAACATTCACTAGCAAAGTTTGAGTTCTTTATGATTTCATTCAAACTTCCAATAGACTTCTTGTTGTGTAGTTCAACTTTAATGTGGTTTCATTATAACCCTACTCATGTTTAAGAAGTTTCCAAATAATTACTTTTGTATTTGAGTATGGAGATATGTTGGAAAATATAGACTGCAATGATTCATGTTGTCACCTTCTGACAATCAGCCATGAGACCTGGGCATCTTCAATTATTTGTCAGTTGTGAAAATTTAAGTTTACATGTGCATTCATAGATAAGTTTCAATTAAATGTTTTGACTGCTGTATAAGATAAACTGTGAACAATTGTGGTGGTTTTTCTATGTACTTGATCTGTATTATAATGTGTATACATAGTAGCATCATATAAAACTTGATCCATATCTGGTAAAAGTTTATGTTTTTCTTTGGTTCTTTTGGTTTAGTGATTTAAAAATTTATCCAAATTGATTTATGTACTTCATCCTGATCATTAACCAAAAAGGGTGTCTTGGTGCAACGGTAAAGTTGTCGCCATGTGACTTGGAGATCAGGGGTTCGAGTTGTGGAAACAGTCTCTTGCAAAAAAAAAGCAAGCTAAGGCTGCATAAAATGGACCCAAGTGGTCCGACCCTTCCCCAGATCCTGCACATAGCAGGAGCTTTGTAGCACGGGGTGCCCTTTTATCCTGATCATTAACCAATAAATTTAATGTTCTGAACTTATGGAGGTTGCTACACATGCACAGTATCATGTAGTCATGCCATATTTATAGCTAATGGTAGTGTATCACATGTGAACTGCAGCTGGGTCAAGCTCATTAGATTTTCCAAGGGATGGAATCAACAATTCAGATGCTAGTCAACTTTCAGAAATGAAATCAGTTGCTTTTGAAAGAACTCTCTATGACAACCCAAGTAGTTATCATGCGAGTTTGTCAATGGAGGAAGCAATAACCAGAGGTTCACATGCTAGTGAGCGAAATATACCAAGTTTCCTCACGAATTACCATAGAGCCATTGCTAATGTCGATTCAGGCATGCATTTGGAACAAGGATCTGCTGAATATGAAGTACCCCTCATCTCTAATCATAAAATTGGTACCTTGCATTGCATATCAGGTGTGCTGGGTGAAACACAGCCTGTTGGATCTCTGTCTAATCTCTACGGTGGTAACAATCATGATCACCTATTTTTTGGTGCGGAGATTGGGACAACCTCTCTAAAAGATGGCATTGTTATGCAAACACAGGACTCTAATTCTCTTAATGATGCTTTTCAAGAATCAGATCATGTTTCTGGTAAAGGTGCTGTTTCTTCCATTCTTAGTACTGCTTCCGATGATGAATTATCAGCCCTGGAGAATAATTCTGTAATATTGGTGAGTGAGGCTTTTTCAGAGAAGGATATTAATGAGTCTATGCTTGGAAGTGAAGAACTAACCTCATGTTCTGTGGTTCCTGCTAATATACGAGATTTTGATGAATATAAATTTGCTGACAAAAATGCCTTTGCCTCTGCACGAGAGGACTCCCCTTGTGTTCTTGAAGATCATATAAATTCTGTCAAATGTGTAGATTCAGTTGTCTATGAATTTGGCTGTTCAAGTGGAATCCAAGAATTTCAACCAAAGCACATGGTAGAGAATGCTGTGGATTTGCAGCCTCCATCTAATGATGATTGTCAGACCACTAATTTGTCCACTAGATCAAGTCAGATTGTAAGCATTGATTTTCTTGAAGATTTTATTGCGGATGAGAAAAATAACAAGGTATGACAACTATTATTTTGGTATAGTCACATAAATTGCCTAATGTTTTCATAATTTGCAGCTTTTTTTTCTTCATGAATTATTTGTAAATTTTCTATGTGATTTTTTGTAAATTAAAAAAATTATAAAAAAATCTTTCAAACATTTCTTGATCTTTTTATTTTTAATTTTTAATGTGCCATATTATTCTGGAAAGGGAAGTCTGATTTTTTTTTTTGTAAGCTAGGATTTTATCTCTTATCTTTTACCAAATGAACAGTTGGTATTGCATGGTGAGTCCTTCATCAGAACCGTCATATCTTTTAAATGAAGCTGGTTTTTATTAGTTGTTACTAAAGTCATGTGCCATTATTTGGTTTACTCTAGTAAATGATATTTCTACTTTGTTTCATGCGTATCTCCATACTTATTAGTTAATTACTAAATGGTATTTCTAGTTATATTCATTTTGGTCCCTGAAAACAAAGTGTGTTTGCTTAAATCCAAGGGTTAAAACAAAAAATGAGTCAGGACCAATCTGCTTTTCTTTTTCCATAGTTTACGGATTATTCCTGAACTTTTCTTAGTTAAAGATAAATTTGAACTTTTTTTGGGTTGATGGGGCTATAGTTTAAGGGATAGAAGGGCACTTCCATCTTTTTAAACAATTAACATGTATATATAGAAATTCACGCGCATTTTTTTCATTCCTGACTTTTTATTTAATTTACCAGAAAATCCTGATGTCTGCAATGGAATCAACTATTGATATGATGAAGGATGTGGAACTTGAGGAGGAGAGGGCTAAACAGGTTAAAGAAGAAGCCTCCAAGTGTGGTGAAGATATTCTTATCAAGGTGGAGGAACTTAGACAGAGATTGAAGGATGCTAAGGAAGCAAATGACATGGTTTGTTTATTTAATCCCATTTTTTTTCTTAGTCTTTGGCATTAGGAAAATGAAATTATTTATTTATTTGACAGCATGCTGGAGAAGTTTATGGTGAGAAATCCATATTAGCAACAGAAGCTCGGGAACTGCAGTCACGTCTTCTGAGTTTGTCAAATGAACGAGATAAATCTTTTACAATTATTAAGGAGGTGAATGACTGCATCTGATCAAGTATTTATTTTTTTTTTGCTAGTAGCATATACTGTTTTATAACATCAAAGTTTAGTGAACCATAAGAGGAATTGTTGCCCATCTTGTTAAAACTAAATTTGATACCTCTGGTTTTGGACAAGTTAGAGAGCTTTAAGTTCAGTTTATTTAGTTTGTTTCCTTAAAAATTTACATTTTTATTTTACTTAATCAAGTGCTATCAATTCATTTGCACATCATTAAAATTGTGTCAGTTAGTTTCTTCGACGTTGTATGTCAAGCGTCAAGCTGCAAATGTTCTGGTGTGCATGTGTTTGTACTCTTATATAGACTTTTTGCTCCCACCACCAGATTCAGTGGTGATGCTTCAAACACCACAGTAGGTCAATTAAATTGCTTGATCTGCTGCTTTTGTGCTTTCTATTTTCTTTCTGTCTATGAACTTAAAGATGCAAGATGAATAAGAGTACTTTTAAAAAGATGAGTAAGAATGTCATCTCTGGCTATATTTTGCATACCTGATTCTGAATTTTGATGACTTCTTTCTAGATTCAAGAAACTCTTGAGGCACGAGTAGCTGCTGCAAAGAATGAAATAGCAGCAGCAGAGCAAGAGAAGTTAGAAAAGGAAAGGCTGGCTCAGAAAGCTCTTGGTGAACAAGAACAGTTAATGGATACTATAGTACAAGAGTCCATGAAACTGCAACAAGAAGCTGATGAGAATTCTAAGGTAATGACACTGATTTATGTCATGAACTATATATTATATAAAATAATTGTGTATCATTTAGTCCTTGTGAAACTCAATTAGCAGTAACATCAATCTTCATTCTACCTTTTTTTGCAGTTGAGGGAGTTCTTAATGGATCGGGGTCGAATTGTTGATGTATTGCAGTAAGTTCATTGGATTATAGACTATCTTCACTTATCATTACTACCTCTGAGCATGTCCACCTGCCATTGTTGACTGGTTAAATATTGTTATTCAGCTAGGTGCTTTATTGTCATTTGAATTATCACCATACACAATGAAACTAAATCACCCCCATTCATTTAATCTCTGCAGAGGAGAGATAGCTGTGATCTGCGAGGATGTACTGTCACTCAAAGAAAGAGTTGATGGACGTATACCGTTAAGTCGATCATCCTCATCCAGACCTGGCAGCTTGGCTTCCTCACTGAGCTCCTCCGCCTCTTATCGGTCCTCATCATCACTTCGGATATCCCCTTCTGTGGAGTTAAAAGAGAACCCTAGCTCCTTGGCTACTTCCCAACAGCTGTTCAAAAGCCAGGAACTGAAAAATAGTAAAAGCAGCGACAAAATTATTCCGGGTGACAAACAGGCAATGGATTCTGATTGGGAATTCTTTGAGTCCCCAGTCATGAACTAGCGAGACCAGCAATACTTACAATCAGCATTTGGAGCTCTATCAGTAGGATAATTGCACAGCCACACAACTATCGACGTGCCTGGTTAGATGTTTTACATTCAGCTGTCATTTGAGCTGCGTGGCTTTGATTTCTATCAAATAATATTTTGAAACTGGTTTACGTGCTGGTGCTGCGTGATCGGTTGTATATATTCTAGCAAATGAGATATTTAAACTTGTTTACATATTAGAGGTGCATATCAAAACTCCATTATATACTGGTGCTGCGTGATCAGTTGTAAATATTTTAGCAAATAAGATGCTTAAGCTGTTATTTTAGCCACTTCTGCCTTTCTCTTAAAAGATGAATCATACATTGATTGAGTTGGTTTTCCGATACCCCTATGCTGTGATGTAAATACACATGGTCCGAGGCCATGGCAACCCTAAGCTGATAAGACTCGACCGTTTTTTATTATCATCAAATTGCTTGGTTGATTTCCCACACGTATGGCAAACAACTCTGCCGAGGGTTAAATCTCACCCTACACTGATTGCACTAGAATGAGGATTGCAGGATTTTCATCTAGGCCAATTCCGCTTCAATAGAGTCTGCTCCAACATGGTGTTTTGGGGAATGCTACAGAACTGGTGGGAGAGCATAAACTTCATCGGTAATGGAGCATTCACCGTATGAAAGATGATTACCCTAATAAGGAAAGAGACTCAAGAAATGGTAGCTGCAAAAACTAAAAGAAGGCGGCTCTAGGAAAATGGAGATTCTGCACACCCTTCAAATGTTGGACATACAAACAGAGTCAGGAGAGTCAGGAGCCTTGAATCTTGAGGAGCATTTTAGATTGGCCCTATTCCCCAAAAATCGAAGGAGGCATACTAGAGACAATGCTCCCATATAACTTGGCTAGGAGCATGACCAAAACTCGAAATTTTTCCACACAAGGCCAACAAACAAGAGAAGGAATAAAAATTAGATCCATAAACTAAAAGTTAAAGAAAACATCAAGGAAGAGCATGACAATATCTTGGCAAAGATTATTGCACTTCATGAAGAAGGAAAATAAATACACTACAAATTGGAACATATTATTATCTCACAAAAAACGAATTAGCTTGGAACCATTCGATAACCGTTCACGACGGAGGAGATATAGACAACTGTTAAGGAACTATGCCCGGATAAAGCACCTTGTCCGGATGGATTAGTAATAACCGTATACTAGTGGGGATGGAACTTCACAAAGGAAGACATAATGGAAATTTTTAATGAGTTGTACCAAGGAGACTCTAATTTAGAGAGGTTAAACTGGTACATAATAAAATATGTTTAAAGTTTGGTTTTTTGCCACGTCAACTGTCACATCATAATAATATATATATATATATATATATATATATATATATATATATATATATAGTGACATTATTTTTGGCCTTAATTTGACATCCTTCTTCATTCATTGGTTTGTACAGTGTTTTAATCAAATCCAACCGTATGGATGGAAAGAACATCGAAAAATAAGCAAACATGTCAATTTTCATACAATTTAGGAACTTGTAGGGTCTTCATATTAAATGGTGAAATTTTATACGGTTGGAATTTTACCATTTAATATGAAGACCCTACAAGTTCCTAAATTGTATGAAAATTGACATGCTTGCTTATTTTTCGATGTTCTTTCCATCCATACGGTTGGATTTGGTTAAAACACTGTGCAAGCCAAAGAATGAAGAAAGATGTCAAATGGTGTGTCAAAATAGTGTGTCCCATGATCTTGGCCTATATATATATATATAGATATATATATATATATATATATATATATATATATGTCAAGTGACTGCCACGTCAGCCCTAGGGACCGTAATTACCAAAACTCTGAAAATACAGGGATCGTAATGAACATTTTCATAACATAGGGACCAAAATGAACAATATACTATAATACAATGACCAAAAATGCATTTTTACTAAAGGTAATTATCAAATTTGTGCTAATATTATCTTGCTATAAATCTAAGTATATATATATATATATATATATATATATATATATATGTTACACCCCAAATCCTAATCTCCATGTGTCAAGGTCCTTATACGGCCCATAAAGGCAACATGGATCCCAAAGAGAGCAGCCATGCCTCCCATGTCAGAGTACTGCCAACCTTTCCCCCTCGATAGAAGGGGCTCCCAGACCATCTCTCATGATGGTGGATGAGACCCCCGAAAAAGAGATAGGACAGGGTCTAGTTCCCAAGAAACTCCAAGAGCATAAAGAGAGAAGACTTCAAAGAGAGGAGGTTAAGCTCATTCTAAATAAGAGACTAAATACTTCTCTTTGACTATTCTCTTCTCTTTCTCCGGCAACCCCCCGACTAACTTGATTGTCGGAGCAGGCTTGGGCATCTAGGCCCTCCCCCTCTCACCGGTGCATGTTCTTATCACATTTTCAAGTGAACCATCCACAGGGACACATTCGACAGCGTCTTCCACTGAAAGAGACATCAACAGTTAGTTTGAACTGGGAGCCATACATGTTCTTGTCCCAACCAATTTTTCGGTTATATATATATATATATATGAGATTTTTATTGTGAACATTTTATTAGTGACATATTGGAAATTAAATAAAATGTCAAGCATTGTATAGGAATTAACTAATAGATATTTTTGATGAAAAATAAATAAATAAATTATCTTTCGTTTTGGTTTTTGTTGGTTTAATCTACTCAAAATGAACATGGATGTTGCAAGACATTAATCTATTATAGTCAAATAAAAATCATCTAACATTTATTAAATTATAATTTCAAAGTTCTACCTTGGTAATTATTATTATTATTATTATTATTATTATTATTATTATTATTATTATTATTATTATTATTATTATTATTTTGAGAAAATAGATAAATCACTAGCTGCATAAAACGTAGATATCTCACTCAAACTACTAAAATGTAACGTTAAAAAACAAATAAATAAATATTACAAATTGGTCAAATGCAGTAAAAAAAATCGAGAAAGGGTAAATAAGGTAAAAAAATCCCCGTACATGATATCCACTGTCTATATAAAGTCGCACAGTCTCTAATCCAAACCCTAATAAAAAAATCATCCTAGTTATTTGTTTTGCGCCGCATGACATCAATGACGATCCGCCCTTCACAAAGATTGAAATTTAGGTAAATTCAACCAAAATTATTGTCTGGTTTTTGCTTCTTCTCATCTATATCTAGCAAATGATATTAGTCAAAATTTTAATGTTGACCAACTTTCAAAAGGAAAGTTAGCTACTGGTTAGTTCATTCTCCCTTACAAGAAGAGGTTGGGGTTTCTAACCACACCTGTGGCGTGTTTCTAATGATTTGTCCATATTTATATATATATAAAAACTATATTGTTGATTTTTCATATTAACTCAAAGCTTTTATCTATATTATGAAATATTTTATCATTTTTCCTCACGGCTTAATCTCAAAATATCTTGATGTCTTTGTTCCCAGATATTTGTATACCATATTACTTAGTACATATTTTTTGTTTAAATGATAAGTTTTTTTTTTTTAATTCCTTACATTATAGAAGTTTTGATAAACTTTTTATATCATATCATGGACCATGAGATGCAAGCAAGATCACAATTGACTATTGTATTAATTTATACCCATCAAATATATTTTTTAAAATTACAATTTTTATAGCTAGTGAATTGATAATGGCTGATATTAGAATTCTAAACCATAGATTTGTTAATGAATGAAAATATAGAGGTTGATATCGGTTTTGATTTTAATTTGATGTTATATTATATATTCATATAACTTGGGAGAAAATCTCCATGCAAAGTCAATGGTTTTAGTTAAATATTGGTGGAAAATAAAATTTCCTATATATATAATTGAACATATTCAATCTTAGTAGAAAATTCAAAAATAGTCAGAGAAAAAATTTGTTGGCAAGATTCAACTCATAACATAATACAATTCATCCATCATTTAATCTTTTGCATTTTTGTGGAAAGAATTAATTGCCTATGGTTGGTGCATGTATCTTATTAATAACGTGCATGTATCTTATTCATAATATGATTCTAGAGGATTCTGTATTGGTGGCTATATATACCACTAATTTCATAGATGTAATACTCAAATTCTTCAAATTCTTAGGAGAGAAATAGGAGGGAGGCCTCCAATGGCTATAGATTTAGATGAGGGCTTTTGCACTAAACCACCCGATAAACATAGTACTAAATATCGTTTTCTCCTTGTTATCCTTTCTGTTGTTCATGTTTTGGTACGTGATCGAGTTCGCATCAGAGAGTAACCCATTAACAATATAATTTAGGAGGTAATTAGTTTCATTATTCTTTTCATAATTATTGTTAATGTCATTGATCTTGATTGCTTTTAGATTTTTCACAAATATTATATATATATATACATTATCATCAAGATCATTATGTTTTTTTTTACTAATTCTTTCTTCTTTTGTTCTTCATTGATAGATATTTCAAAGTAAGGTGAACCTTACGTCTAAAGCACCTCCTCTAGTTCCAGTGTCAGCAAATGACAAGTCTATGACTTGTGATGAATAAAGAATATTAGGATGGAGGGTTTAAATATGGCTAAACAACAGATGGTTTTTTCTAATGTTAGCCAATATTTTTACCTAATATTCTTGCAGGACTGGTACTGTTGGAGATTAATTAAGCCGAGTTACAAAACCAAATTTGGAGATATTCCTCTCATGTAATGTTTTTTTTTTGTTATTATTATTATTTGTGATTCATGTGTTAAAACTACTTTATGTAAAAGGACTTGGTGTTGGAATTACCACAAATACAATTTTTCTTTGTTTGATTGAATAAAAATTGGGTATGAATGCCAACATATTTCATATGCTTAGATCTCTCAAAGAATTCTTTGAAAATGTGTCAACTTGTTTAAGATGGATGGTTCTTGGCCTAAAGAGCATAAAGACAGCTTTCTTAGCACAATTTGTGCATTTCTATAATATAAATCCAACCACATATTGATATCATTCTATATAAAAAAATTCAAGTACAAATGTGAAACAAGTTCACAAAAATATTAAGCTTTTCCCCTTTTTTGTGTTTTTTTCTTGTTTAAATTGCTGGATTGTGACAACTAATTGATATGTTTTGATACATCAAGAGTATGGGCTTATTGTAACGAGTACTAGTACGAGAGATGGTGACTCCACTACCCCGCACATATATTAATTTGTAGTTGCCAATTATCTTGGAATAACACTGTAAAACAAAACTATCTGTATCAAATGTTCAATCAGGAACCTCGTCATTTTGATTAATGAATTGAATGTGGTTTATCCATTTTATCAAAAAAATAAATAAATAAATTATTTTTGGTTTTGGTCTTGTTGGTTTAATATACTCAAAATAAACATTAATGTCTCAAATAAAAATCACCTAACATTAATTAAATTATAATTTCAAAGTTCTAACTTGGTTATTATTATTATGAGAAAATAGATAAATTACTAGTTCCATAAAGTGATAAAACGTAGATATCTCACTCAAACTATTAAAACGTAACGTTAATAAATAAATAAATATTACAAGTGGGTCAAATGTAGCAAAAAAATCGAGAAAGGGTAAATAAGAGAAAAAAAAATCTCCATACATGATATCCACCGTCTATATAAACTCATGCATTCTCTACTCCAAACCCTAATCAAAAAAACGTCTTAGCTATTTATTTTACGCCGCACAACATCAATGATGATATGTTCTTCACAAAGATGGAAATTTAGGTACATTTAACCAAAATTATTGTCTCGTTTTTGCTTTTTTTCATCCTTAGCTTGTAAAAGATATCAATCAAAGTTATAATGTTGACCAACTTTTATAAAAAAAAAGTTGGTTAATCCATTCTTCTTACAAAAAAAAGGTTGGAGATTCCAACCACGCTTGTGTGGTATATTTTTAATGCCTTGTCCACATTTGTCAAAAATAAAAATAAAATAAAAAAGAAGCTATAAAGTTTATTTTTCATATTAACGCAAAACTTTTATCAATATTTATGAAATATTTATTATTTTCCTCGTTGCTTATTATCTTTGTACATATCTAGAGATTTGTATACCATAATATATACTTAGTATATATATTTTTTATTTAAATTATAAATAACTTAAATCTAATATTTTTTATTAATTCCTTTCATTATAGAAGTTTTGATAAACTTTTCATATTATATCATATCATAAACGATAAGATGTGAGCAATATCATAAATGACTATTGTATTAAGTTATACCCACCATTTTTTTTTTTTTTTTATAAATGTTGACAAGCCACTAGAATCATGCCTTAGTTATGATTCGAACATGTAACTCTCGCATTGTGAGAAAAATGAGTTACCAACTTTCCTTGTGAATGTTGGTAATTATACCCAACAATTTTGAAATATATATTTTTTTAATTACAACTTTTAATTGTACAACTGTACCACAGTATTTTTTGGGTCACTTAGATACCGGAAGTAACTGTAACAACGGTTTAACTAGGAACTTTTATGATAATTAATGAATATGGTTTATCCACTTTTATCAAAAAAAAAATTACAACTTTTATAACCAGGGAATTGATCAATGGCCTAGAATTCTAAATCATAAATTTTTTAATGAATGAAAATATGGAGGTAGACATCGGTTTTGATTTTAATTTGATGTTCGTAGAAAAATTTTAGTAGAAAATTCAAAAATAGTCAGAGAAAAAATTTGTTGGCAAGATTCAACTCATAATGTAATACAATTCATCCACCATTTAATCTTTTGTATTATTTGTAGAAAGAATTAATTGCCCATGGTTGGTGCATGTATCTTATTCATAACGTGCATGTATCTTATTCATACTATGATTCTAGAGGATTCCGTATTGGTGGCTATATATACCACTAATTTCATAGATGTAATACTCAAATTCTTGGGAGAGAAATAGGAGAAGACATCCAATGGGTTTAGATTTAGATGAGGGCTTTTGCACTAAACCACCCGATAAACATAGTACTAAAGATCATTTTCTCCTTGTTATCCTTTCTGTTGTTCATTTTTTGGTAGGTGAGTTTGCATCAGAGAGTAACCCATTACCTCATGGGTTACAACAATATAATTTAGGAGGTTAGTTTCAATATATTTTTTTTTTTTTTACAACTATTGTTGTCATTGATCTTGATTGCTATTAGATTTTTTCACAAATATATATATATATATATACGGGTTTGATTCCATGGTAGGTAGGAAGTGTAAATTCCAGGCGCCTATGATCTGAGCCTGGAGCGTATTTGAAGCGATTTTTCAAGTATGGATGGAAAGATCGTGAAAAATAAGTTAAGCGCAGCCGATTTTCATACAATTTGGGAACTTGTAGGGTCTTCATCTTAACAAATCAAAACTTATAGGAATTTGAGCGGTCAATTTTAACCGTTAAGTGGGAGGACCAAAGCAGTTCTACCAAATTGTATGAAAATTCTGGGGTAAAACATTTTTAGCAGATCTTCCATCCATAAAAAAATCTTTCAGAGAATTAGAATGGGCCGGAAATGAAATGAGCGATTATAATATGCAATATCAGCCCTCTATATATATATATATATATATATATATATATATTATCATCAAGATCATTATTATTATTATTATTTTACTAATTCTTTCTTCTTTTGTTTTCCATTGATAGATATTTCAACGTAAGGTGAACCTTACGTTTGAAGCACCTCTTCCTGCTCCAGGATCAACAATCAACAATCTTTGGACGGATAAAAAATATCAGGATGGAGCTTGGTTTTTTTTTTTCTAATATTAGCCAATATTTTTACCTAATATTCTTCTTGCGAGACTTGTGTTGGAGATTTAGCCAATATTTTTACTAGTGTTCTTGTGGGACTGGTGTTAGAGATTAAGCCGAGTTGCAAATCCAAATTTGAAGATATTCCTCTCATGTAATGCTTTATTGTTATTATTATTATTATTATTATTATTTGTGATTCATGTGTTAAAACTACTTAATGTAAAGGACTTGGTGTTGGAATTATCATCAATATAATTTTTCTTTGTTTGTTAATAAAAATTGGGTATGAATGCCAACATGTTTCACATACTTCGATCTCTCAAAGAGTTATTTGAAAATGTGTCAACTTTTATAAAACCAGAGGACCATTGGTAGTGGTATCTCGGGTTCCGTGCGTTGGGTAATTCACTTGATTGAGCGTCTTTCTTATGTTCGAGTTAAAACGATGTAGGGAGCATTTTGGGTAATTGACAGATGGCGTAAAGTTACCGAGTTTGAATCACTCAGCATTTATGCAGCAGCGTAGTGAGGGGGTCAAAGGTACTTGTCATCTAAGACGACACTCCAAAAAAAAAAATGTCAAATTTTTTAGGATGGATGTCTCTTGTGGCTGGGCCTAAAAAGCATAAAGAATGTATTCTCAGCACAAAAAGGTGCACTTCTATAGATATCATTTAACAAAAAAAAAAATCAAGTACACAAAAATAAAAAGCTTTCCCCTTTTTTTTGTATTTGTTTGTTTTAATTGTTGAATTGTGACAACTAAAAAAGAAACTCACCAACACAAGAGTATTTATACAAAACTATAATTGTAGGATTAGGATTATATATCCTACATTGTGTGTACAGGATATTGGTGGAAAATAAAATTTTCTCCAATCAAAAACCAATATTTTTTTTTTACTAATCCATGAACAAAACTATTTACATATTCAATTTAGTAGAAATATTTAAAAATAGTTATAGGAAAAATTTGTTGACAAGATTCAACTGATACCATAATACAATTCATCCACCATTTAATCTTTTCGTTGTTTGTGGAAAGAATTAATGACCCACTGATTGGTGCAAGTATCTTATCCATAACATGATTCCAGCGGATTCCGTATTGGTGGCTCTATATACCACCTCTATATACCACCAATTTCATAGATGTTGTACATGTACCTTGAAGTCTGTTGTCAGTTTTTCAACAAGATTGCGCTATAGCAAGTTGCCGGGGACCAGACGGCACACCCTTTGATGGTATTAATAGACCCGTATATTCTTTAGAGTTATAAAAGTGTGTGGTGGTTGTAAGAGAGATCGCATTGTAACCAGATTTCTCTTGAACGAGAGTGATTGACCTCTGTCTGTGGATGTAGACACATTGACAAACTTCATCTGTTTTTTAACGAATGTAATACTCAATCTCTTGGGAGAAAACCAGAATCTTCGAAAAAGTAATAATAAAACCACCGGACCTTCAAATAAACCAAGATTACACTGTCAGTTTGACCCGGATCTCTTAATATAAAAGTGCATTGGCTTTTCAAACCAAACAGAAAACAGAGGCCATCCACATAAACAAATACATTTGCAAACAAAAGGACACACTGCTAACAACCTGGAGATTGACAAGAAGTTTGGTTATCTACAGAAGAACCAATCTACAAACATGAACAAGCCATGGAGAAAGAACTTTGGATGTCTTTGTGCAGGTAATACACAGTACTGCAGAATACTAGATGTCCGCCGCAAGTGCTTTTTGGATGTCTCTCTGCATTTACATATCAGAACATGAAAATTTCTTCGAAAACAACCACCATAGTGAAACAGAGAGATGTCAAGATGAAACTTACAACTAGGGAAGCAATGCGCATACCTCGATTGACAATGGGGGGGTTGTAGGCCCATACCGCGCGACGACTTTACCTTCCTTATTAATTAAAAATTTGGTGAAGTTCCACTTGACTCTGGAACCCAGAAACCCAGGTTTGCTATCCTTAAGAAATTTGTATACTGGTGCAGTATCAGGGCCATTTACTTTAACCTAGATATGATAATTAAAAAGTGTTAGGATTGTGGCCAAATTTCATAGTTGTGTTGTTTCCGCTTCCAGTCATAAAAGGAAAATGAGTAAATTCAGGCAACAAGACTAAAACTGAACAAAGGATAGATTTCAGATATAACTTTAACCAGTTCAAAAAAAAACAGGTTTCTATATGTGGTCAAAATTCACGATCAGTTGCATCTAAAGTATCTGCAGCATGAGGCGATTCAATCAAGCATAATGTATATATAATTGAACTAAAAAAAATTCAGATGACTGAATAGACGAACATGAATAAAAAGGCAGAAGAAACCACAAGCTTACAGGTATACTTACTTTTATGCCAGAACTGGGGTGCTAATTAAGTTGGTAGGTTTTTATGCCCATATGTTTAATGTGAAAGGAGGGTTTGTTACTAAGGGGATGTTAGTCAAACACTAGAATCCAACCCCATTAAAAATTTCAATGATTCCTTAATTGGCCATTTTTAAGCTTGATTTCCTTTATTGACTGCTAGTTATATTTGTTTCTCTAGGAGTCTATGGTTTCTTTTTTACTACCATATGGATGCAAAATTTTCCTTCAGGTTTTCTAATATGGGTTTTTTTTTATATTTTAGATTGATTTCCTTTAATGAATGACACTTACATTTGTTCTTTCTTGGAGTATGAGATTTCTTTTTAGGTCAATATGGATTCAAAATATTCCTTCAAGGTTTTTTAATTTAGGCAAAGGGCCTTAATGGTACTATTTGGGGTTACAGTTTTTGTATTTCTTTGACCAATGGCTTCTAGGGTTAGGTTATGATAACCAACAGGTGATGATTATGAATATTAGAGGGATTCTTAACCATGGAAAACATGAGATACAGGATCAGGCATGAAATTCTCATTCTTTCTATCATTTTCTTCATCAATTTCATAGAATTTCTTCCTTTGTTTGCGGGATATTCTCTCCTTGCGAAGGACTTTGATCATAAATCATGATGCTAAATATTTTTTTATTAAGTGCATGACAGTTTCACTGGGGTTTATCATGAATAGGTCTGATGATAGAAACACAACCACCCAAGATACCAGACATTGTCCAGCTTGCCGCCGCCCTTTTGCTATTTCATATCCAATCCATTCATATTATGTCTGGATAAGTTGACAAGAAGATACACTATCATTGAATTTTTAGAAAGGCACTAGCACCTAAAATGAGATAATTATATATCATTAATTTGTCAATCTAACTGAACTAAATTGTTTCACTTCTATAGAGCATGCTCCATCAGGCAATAACAAGGTTTGCTTCTATAAAAGATTAATCCTTCACAAAAACATGCAGATTTTGGTAGAAAAAAGACTCAAGATGTGATAGAGGATCCATGTGTTCCTAACTTCATATTCTAGTGATTTTGTTCAAAAAAAAACTCAACCTAACTAGTAGCTTGACTAAACTAAAAGAATATGAGCATTTCTCTAATTTTCTCTGTGATGATATACATCATTCAGATAAAGAAAAAAAAAATTGCATGTCAGCAGTGTAATGTTATTAGTTCCATGATAAAAAAATCAATGCATTTCTAGTCTGTAACTCTGTCATGATTCTCATCTTTTAATTCAAATATCCTTCTAAGAACAAGAATTTACCTTTTGGAATATTGGATACTCGGCTTTATACCTTGTACAAGCAAATTCCTTCGCTTCATGGCTAGTCCCGGGCTCTTGTCGCAAGAATTGATTGCATGGAAATGCTAAAATCTCAAAATCTGAAAACCAAGAAAAGCCCAATGAGAACCAAAGATAAACCTAATTTTTTCAATCAATTCCCCAATGAAATAGCTAAGCAGAACACATCCAACACAACAAAATACTCACAAACCCTACTATCATTCCAACAACTAGAGATAGAGAAAGAGAAACCAAACCTTTTTCCTTGTACTTGTTGTAAAGCGTAGTCAATTGGGTGTAGTTTGAATCAGTGAACCCACTGTTTCCAAAAAAAAAAAACAAATCCAAAATCACAAATCAAGAAGCACAAATTGCCAGACAAAAAAGAGGAACATCAACATACCATTTAGAAGCAACATTAACAACAAGAACAACTTTTCCCCTATAAATCCCCAGGTCCACATCTTTCCCAGTGCTATCCTGATAAAAAAACAAAAAAAACAACAACAAAAGATGAAAAATTCAACAGCCCAACAACCATTCACGCCAAGAGAACTCCAAAGAGAAGAAAAACCAAGAAATCTTATGGAAAATCCCACCTTGACGGTGAATTGGTGGATGGAAGCGTCGGAAGGAGAGGATTGCGAGAGCCCCATCTCTGGAACGCGCGAGATGTTTAAGAACCAACCTGTTCTTGCCTGTTTGCTTTGGTTTTCAGTTTTTGGAGGGGTTGGACAAAACCAGAAGTTATGATGCGTTGGTAGCCATGTGTAATTTCCACTTCCAACCTGGCTCTCAATGTTGACCGTTAATCCACGGTATGGTAGAACGCACCTGCTTGCTTTGCATTAATACTCATAATAATTGCATTTATGACCTTGTAAAAGTTGTATGTAATTCCTAAATATACCCTTCTAAAACCTACAATTTATATTTTTGTATTATGGTCTTGAACTTGTATAGTTGTAGGGGTGTTTTCATAAAAAATATTGGTTTAATTTCTAGAAATATTATATAAACAAACCAAATATTTGGAATGTTTAATAACAATTCCCATACAACAACAACAACAAAGCCTTAATCCTATCTCGATGTTGCTATCAAAAAAAATAAATAAATAAATACATAAATAATAGGTTTGGCATATTAAAGACAAAAAATATCCCAAACAAAGTTAATAAAAAAAAAAATTTAACCGACTTATTCATACTCCCATATTAGATGGATATCCTTAAACACTAACTCTCTTCACGTAATTCTAAATCTATTTCTATCTTTTTTTTATCTTTTATAACTAAACTATCACATTTGTTTTACTAGAGCACCATCTCCAGCGTACGTGTCCAATCCACCTTAAATGCCCATAATGAAGTCCAAAAAAAATTTGTACAGCTTAGAAGAGAATGCCTGATGATCCCCTTTCATCTGATACAGCTTAGAAAACTCAAACAAATTAACAGAAAATTGCATAGTGAAATCATCCAAAATTTTCTTCTTTCAATACCCGGGTAGAACAGAAGATACAGGAAAAAAAAAAGAAGAAAACTTGACCAAGCAACCAAACATCATACTCTGCAGTTTAATCAAAAGAAACATAAATTACATGGTGAAATAATCCAAGATTTCTTCTTTCAATCCCCGAGCAGAACAAAACTAGTGGGGAATTAAACAGACTAAGGTACAGATCTGGTATATGTTAGATCCTCAGTTAGTCATGGGAGGATTCTGCATCTGGGAAGCTGGCCTCAGCCTCTTATACATAATGGAACAAGCATGAGAGAAGTCAGACATGGCTCGGAACAGCTCTGGAAGGTGTGTTTTGAGACTCCCGAGTGATTTCTCCCTCACCTGTCTGCAGAGTTTCTGGTGTGCCTCGATCTCGTCATCTAGCCTGCTTTTCAAAGACTCGACAATGAACTTCCTTTCTGTTACAGGGTCCTTTTGATTTGCCATCTCTGAGTTCTCTGGATCAGCCTCCTCAGGTTGCCCTGCCCTCCTCTGCGAGTGTTTGTGGTACCAATCCTCAAAAGATCGTGTCTTTCGCATGTATTCCTTCCGAGTCTCCTCACATTTCTCCCTCTGCTTCAGCTCGTCTTGTTGAAGCAGCATTATCGTGTTTATGACTGCTGCAAAGCTTGAAATAGCACTCTTAGCTAGGTCGTCAGGAAGCTTCTCAAGATAGTCATACCATGTGTGCAGGAGAGTTTGGATAGGAGGCTGGTGTACTCTTGGAGGAGAAGAGACCTTTTCCTTCAAGCTACTTTCAATAGGGATCAGGTTTAACTTTAGCCAACTATTTAGAGCCTGGATGTATTCTTTCTGATGGCTTATGAGCTTCTGAAATTGCGAATGCCACTCCCTCACGACCTGCCAGAGTTGAACAGTGCGATCATAATGATGTTCGCTCGTCTCCTTGGGAGAATTGGAGATGTCTAGGTCTCTGAGATCAGAGACAATCCTCAGCTGGCTTTCATGTTGCATATGCATGGCCTCCCACATCTTAGCCATCCTAATCAAAGATAACAATATTGAGGTCATAGGTACTATCATAGAACAATGCACGTTGGAAGTAAATAACTAGTCAAAGAGAAACTGCAGGAAAAACCAAATAATGAAATTTGAATATAAGAAAGTGGAGGATCAGCAGATCAGATTTATTGACATAATGAAGTCCAAGATGCTTGAGCAATGCAGTTGAGTTGCAAGAAACACTTACCCATCAACAAGTTCTACTAGCTTCCGGTACAGCTGCTCATCACGAAGGCATTGAATTTCTGAGACTGTGGAATCCATGGATTGCATATCAACAATGTACCTTGTGTGTAAATGACTCACTGAAGCTTTAGTTTTCTCAATAGCTTCAGGATTAGCAGCACGTTTCTTTTGTTTATTAAGTAAAGCGACCTTCCTCTGGTACTCAATTTTCATAAGCTCACCAGCCTATCCTCCAAGAAAAATTGACAGCAAATCAGAAGTTGATCCTAGCTAATCATAAAAGAACATATATAGATGCTTATATATTGATTGCTTAATGGATAAATGCTCAGTTAGAGATTTGACATTCAAAGGTCACCATACACTTAACAATCGGAATTTCTACATGATCTCCAAATACTCTGTTCATGTATCAATTGCACATATATAAGACAAGCATCATTGATTAGACCAGAGATAAACTTTTTTAAGGCTGGTTTAGAGATGCACTTCTACTACTTGTAAACATATCTAAAGGATAAGAGAATCCAATGGAGGGCCCAAACTCTTTAAGGATATTGCATATGTTTCTCAAGAAGTGACTTGCGATGGCCATGTATACCCTTGAAACCGTTTAGAGAGATTTTGTAATCATAGATGAGGGATATACATGAGATCATTTTATTTCATAAACACAAGGAGCAATATACATGAGGCTGTTTTATCACAATAGTTGAAAAACTGGATATAGTCCATAAATGTGTTTATCAGAGAAACCTACCTGACAGTTGGATAATAATCTTTGAAATTACTGTTGGATCACTCAGATAACTCATAACACCATTTGCTTACAATGGTCCATCTGCATAACTGCTTCTACAGTTAAATCCTTGATTAGGTGAAATATTCAAGTATATGACCAACTTCTTCCCAGGCATTTGAATTCGCCTATTTTTCCAATTTATGACCTCATGGAAGCCCTGAGTTAAACTTTCATTTCTTTTTTAAATATTAAGTACAATGAATTTCTTGCTACTATTAATGGCATCTTTTGCCTCCAGCCTGTAGAAGCAAAGGTTATAGTGGGTATCTAACCATTCTGAATCAACTCCCTCTTCCATTCTTTATGCTATTTACTGTTACAGGTCACACAACCTACTATTACCAAGGGTCCCTTCCCCCACCTTGCTACTATTTAACATCTACCAACCTACAGCAACCCTCTATGGACTAGAGTTGTTTTTTAGCTAAATCTGGTAATAGGCAGAATCCTAACATCTATACAATAGACTATGGAAAGATAAAGTGTAATACCAAGAACTTAAAAATAAAGAAACTTAAAGATCAATTGAGTACAAGTAGTCAAACAAAAACTGCAACTCACCTTAACTTCATCATATAGTTTCTTTTCCCAAGCTAGCATTTTGTCCAGTACGGTAGCATGAGTTTCCCATTCATCGTCATCAAACTCATCCTTTCCATCATTGGCATTAGGTAACCCTTTAAAGGATCGATTCCATGTGATGACTTTCATGACTCTAGCCGAATGATCAATGTGCCCTGGAAACAATAAAAAATATATCCATCTGAAGGTGGATTCATTCCAAGCATAAAAAATAACAAAAAAAGAAGATGAACCACTAATCTGCTACAAGCCTACAATATTACATGTCATCCCAAGGTTTTTAGTGAAAGAAGTACCAACCAATTCAAACATTAGAAACCATAATAACATGCAAGAAACAACTATCACCACAGCTTTAAAGCGAAATTGGTGATGCAAGTTTCTAGTATAAAACCACGTGTAAGTCTCAAAACAATCTAAGGTATAAGTGCCAGGTTAGGTATTTCATTCAGTTGAATTGTTCAATATTCCTAAAAATACATTGAGCATCCACAGTTTCTTAGATTGAGTAACATTTGAAAAAATTAGCAACAAAATAAACCTCTTTTAATTCCTTTGCTAACTGCAATTTAAGTTGTATTTATCTCAATAAATACAATTACGCTTGTTGAAACAAATTAGGGTACTCATACATTTATCTGTGAGAAGTCTCCTCATGTTATATACAATAAAACCATCACTTAACAAGGAAGCAGATCACTTGATATACAACACAAGCCTATGAAAGCTGATGCTCATAAATGCAATGCACCTATGACCTTTTTCCACTAATTTAATTCACCTTATAAGGGACATATTTCATGGGTATGGTAGGTATCGCTCATGTAGAAGCCAGTAAATTTATCCACCCCAAAGTTTGCTTACTCTAAGTATGCACTTACCATGCTTTAGAGTGGATAACCTAAAAAGATAAGACGATCACAAAGAACATAACTTCAAGTTTTATCTACTAGACTACTAATCAAGATTGGACAATAAGTTAGGTTTGGATCAAACTAATAGGTCAGCATCGGGAATGAAATCAAGTAATTGACCCTACTTCAATAATATAATCTGACTACACACTTACCTAAGACAAGTCAAGGTAGGTTTTACTAAGACAACAAAAATCAATCTTTTCCACACCCTAGCAGCCCTAAGCAATCACCATTCACCCAAAACCATAACCATTGTAGTTTCCGTATATTCAATAAAAGTCAGTCATTTAAACAGACACACACTCCAGATCTGAATGACTATCAAAATCAAAGATCATAAGCATTTCCCTCTCACCACTGGTTTGAGATTAACAAGCAAGCTCTTATTAAGGTTTGATGGGCTGAAATGCAGCTCAGAATCCTATAATGGTATTACAGTAATAATATAACCTCCAAACAATGCAGGTAGGTATGAAGCAGTTGGAGGGCTTTTCAAACAGTCATGTTTTCTTTTAGTGAGAGCCTTTACAATGTGTCATCAGCATTCATTGAATATAGAGAATGGAATGGAACTTATTTAACAAATGAGTGAGCACTGACAAACTGAAGCATTAACAAGATGAATAAGAATTGAAGACCAACAAGGATGAAAATAGGTGATGGATGGAGATAGGTGATGGTTCTTAACAAGGAAAAGGGGTAAAAGTGCTGAAAGAGGGGATAAATACCAATGGTGGTGATATAGGACTATGAGCACCTTCCTTTCAATTGACACTGAAAATCAGTTGACCAGCAGGATGATGACAACCAACCACACTATCAGTATAATTTACCAGCATAAGGCTCCAATGATAATTACAAACTGCCAACACACAAGGTTAGATGAATTTATCATGACCACTAACCTACAGGGCAAATGGCAATAGTTGATAGCTCCATAGAACCCCATCACGGCAGAAGAAATACAAGATTTTGCCCAACAATGCATCCTGTTGCAGACAAAATAGCAAAAAGCTCAAAGAGATAGTTTTAGTTCACCTCGATTGTCAGCAAAATTAGAGTGATAATGCATCCGGTTGGCCTCCAGCATCTTGGAGACCTCATGACCGCCCTGCGACGCCCTAAGAAAATGGTCATCCAGCTCACTCAAGACCTGTAGTATAGTAATGCTGGACTTGGGCGCCGTAACCATCTTGCCTCTTCTAGCTTCAATGGCACTCGCAGAGGCGGCGTGCTGGTGGTGCGGCGTCACACCCTGCTTCTGCTTCCTCGCCGGCATTGGCACAGGAGGATCTGACACAAGCTTTTCAGGAGTCACCGGCGGCTCCTCACCATCGCCAGAAGCCACATTGCGAGGGATCGACGCAGTCAAATTGGGAGTGGCCAGTTTCCTGAACCTCTCCTCTTCTACTTCGGGTCGGATCTCGTCATGCTGGGAGAGGGCCGTGCCCGCCATGTTCTCGTCGATGGGGGCGAAGAAGTAGTCCCACGTGGACTCCGGCATTGGTGGAGGCGGAGCCGGGCTGTGCTGGAGCGGCGGTGGAGGCGGGGTCTTAGGTTCCTGATCGAGCTCGTGGTCATGGTCATGGTCGTGGTCATGGTCATGCTCGCCATCTTCGTCATCGTCCTCCTCCTCGCGGATGGAGGGATCGGAGCGGAGCTTGGACGGGAACTTCTTGGCAGGTAAAGGCATGCTGGAGGCGCGCTGGAGCGGGGACGGGGAGAAGTCGGGGAGGGGAGGAGGAGGGGGAAGGGGGGTCTCCATGGGGGGTTGAAGTGTGGCAGCGGCGGCGGCGGCGGCGGCGGAGGCGGAGGATGAGGATGGGAGGGAGGAGGCGGGCAGCGCGGGGGACTCACCATGTGCGAAGTCACTGAGGGCGGCGCCGGTGTTCTTGAGGGCCATTGCGTATGAGGAGTGCGCGGCGGCGAAGGCGTTGCGCGCGACAACGGCGTCCTTCATGTGCTGCTTGCGTTCCTTGCATCGTGACACCGATTCCTCGTTCTCGATCCGAGACTGCGCGCATCCCATTGATGCCCTCCTCCTCCTCCGGCTCCTCCTCCTCGACCAAGAGAGCTCGGAGCTCGGTGCTGTCTTCTCCCTCGAATTTGAATTTTTTTTTTTTTTTACTTTTAGGATTTTTGCTAATATAACCCTGAAAATATTTTAATCATAAATCGCTCTCTCTCACAGTACATTGTTCTTAATTTTATATATGCGGAAAACCCCCTATAATTATTTTTATTTTATCAGTTACCATATTTGGGTGAAGAAGTGAAAGAATCTGGTGGTCTCTGCGTCCGAGGCACGTGGGCAGGTCTGCTTTGCAGGAGAATGAGTTGTTGGTTCATTTTACGAGATGAACCCATCTAGATAGATGATGCTCATTATATCATACGACTTTGGCTCATGGTGGGCCCCTTTCAAAAATTTGAACGAATATATATATAGTAGGGGTATATATAGAAAATTTCAAAATTAAATGCATAAATTTACGAGGGGGTATCTGCAAAATATATATATATTTTTTTTTGCTAAGACCCTACAGACCCCTGGAATGTTTGTCAAGGGATGTGATATTAGATGATGAACACCTTTTACCTCTCATCACAAGCGTACAGCCATTTGGAGCTCCCCCTTGGTGCTCCCCCTTGGGGGCCTGACTCTTCGGGGACTGCTCCCTCCTATTAGAGAAGTGGGGATTCGATCTTGGGAACACCCAAGAGCTCATCAAGAGGAATCACATCAACGCACGGGACCTGATGTTACCGCTAGGCTATGATGCCTTTGGTGTCAAAATAATTATGATATATTAATATAATATAATATATAAGTGCTAGAATGGTTAGCCATGGAGTACATGAATATGAAGCTGTTTCTACAGGTCTACCAGCAAGGGGATTGTATTTTTTATTATCTAAGTTTTAGCTCTTATTGTAACAAAAATAAATAAACTATTATTATTATATATTTGAGTCATATTTAATTATTATTTAAGTATATATTTTAATTATTTTTACGCTGGGATGGAATCATGGAGATGGTGTGAAGATATCTTTTTAAAAAACATAACTAAAATAAATAAAATAGCTTATTTTACTCACCCAAATTAGTAATGAGGCATTAAATATAAAAGTTAATAACCTAAGCAGTGAAAACCATAAAACAACAGCTACATGATCACATTGTGGGAGAAAAAGAATGAACAAAAATAGAGAGGAAATCAATTGAAACCATCCTTTTGTTTTTCTAGGGCATATACCAATATTGTAAAACACTTGGGCTTAGAAACATCTAATTTCCAAAGAATCTATCAATTTTTATTCACCATATGGTCCAAAATCATCAATGATGCTTTTTATCGAAGAAAAAAAAAAGGTCAAATACCCTATTTAGTCCCTCTATTATTACGATTTGTCGCTTTAGTCTCAATATACTTGTGCTTTTGATCCTTTAATTTTTACGTTTGTGTCTTTTAAATCCCTCCCTTCAAAGTTTATAGGGACCAAAAAGGCCTGAAAAACATAAATAAAGGGACCAAAAAGGCTTGTGAAAGGATTTAAAAGACACAAACGTAAAATTAAAGGGACCAAAAAGGCATGTTTCATATTAGAGGGACCCAAATGGACAAATCGTAATAATAGAGGGACTAAATAGGGTATTTGACCTATAAACAGCAATAATGAACTCTCATGGCAATGCTTGCATTGTGTGCTTAAATGGTGTCTGAGTTTACCAAAGGACCATTGGTCTAACAGTATTTCAGGTCCCATGTATTGGATAATTCACTTGATTGAGCATGCTCTTAGATTCAAGTCCTCTATTTTTGGGCGGTTTGGATAATTGACGATGAAGCGAAACTCCAGGATTTGAGTCTCACATTTATATCAAGCGGTGAGAGGTCGAGGGTCTTTCATCCATCACCAAAGCCCACGTCCCTTGATGTCTCTCTGTGGAGGGATTTATTCCCTATGTCAAAAAAAAAAAAAGGTCTGTGAGTTTGTTAATCCAACTGTCCAACTGACTGATAGTCACAAGCATACACCAAGCTTAAAAAAAAATTGAAACAAATTAGTATTCATCGAAGACAAACTTGTAGCCAAGAAATTGAAAATATTAGCCATTAAGGAAGTTGACAGAAGGCAATGGATCACATAGAAATAGATGAATTTTATTTTTCAGTTAATACAGGCATGTGTGTGAATTGAAGGTTTTGTGTGAGAATCAGCATTCTGTGATGACATTCACTGGCCATTATCTCCTCTAGCTGAAGAAATATAGCTCCTCAGAGTCTCCTAATTAAGCTATTATTTATCTGATGAACTTAAACATGAAAGCATAAAAAGGACACCTCCCAGCATCCTTTTCAGTGACTCAGAGTAGAAATTTTATTTCATTCAAACCATAGAGTGAACTAATCAGCAAAATTATGAACAAAATAGCATTTTGTGTACTATAAACTACATTTACAGCTAGAGCTCTCCTAATTACAACCAAATAATTTAACTGAAATTACGTAAAATGAAGAAAAGCAGAAGATGCCCCAGTTAGTATCACGACATCTCCAAACCGCAACTGTAGAATAACACCATAAAACAGAGAAGAACGAGGGATAAAGTGGAACCTCACTCAGCAGTTCCAGCAGCTCCAAAATCTAAACTAGATTTACACCTGATCTGATTGTAGCTTTAGCCCTAAGCCTACATCAAATAATTTCAGGCACCATTTAGCACCACAGCCTGTGCAGAATTAAGGTTCTGAACTCAAATATTTCTAGGAAACTCTGTTTTCAGTTTCTTTACAGTAAAATAAAATTCCAACAACTAAGGTATTCATGGTTTGATAAGTAAACAGATAGGCGGAGGCATGTCTTGGCGGAAGCAATATTGCAGATGTGATTAATGTCATAGCACACAATTTAAATCATAAATAGTATGCTAAACTAGTCAAACCGTCATGCCCGTCCATCGATGTATTCTGATGAATCACACAGAACGAAAGCAACAGGATATTCTGGTTTAACACATGATTAAATCGTAAAGTTCTGTGCACACATTTCTCATACAAGCTTGCAGTTGCCTCTAAGAAATCCAAAAGATGAACTTTAATGATGTGGTGCAACAGATACATACTCTACCTGAGTGGAACATCACCTCCAGCCTCAGCAAATCTGAAGATCTGGTCCACAAACAGTCTCAATAGTACCAACTGAAATAACATCCCTCTCTGGCTAACTTTATCATGGAGATGAACACTTATCATATGCACTAAGCCAACGGTGGGAAGATTCGTGAGTGCGCTGAAATCACTTCTTCCTGTACAAAATTCTTGGGGTTGTTGGCATCACGACCCCACCGGATCTCACTCAAGTTTGGACTTTCAACAAACAGCATGGTGAACTGACTGACCTTCTCTACAGTACCTCTCTTGCCTGCCCTTAGAACAAGATTGTTCTTATGGTATGAGAATATACCATTAGTCAACTGAACAATGTCTCCAGGCTCAAAAGCCTCACACTCACCACCCCACATCTGGAAGTGAACTGAAGCAGTCTCATCGGCAACTAGTGCCACGCATGTTATCTCCTTTCCCTCCTGGCTTATGTTCCCCTTCTCTAAAATTATGAACTTTGTGTTCACATTGTTGGTAGCTGCAGGAATGATGTCCTTGAGGAAAACCATCCGGCAGGAGTTGAACCTGTAAAATTATCATTTAATGAGACATATTAACCTAAAATTACCAGCAAGCAATATGGAAAATAAAACATGGAAGAGTGGGAACTAGTTTGGTCCATACCAGTAGCAGGCCAGGCTGAAAGTATTGACCACGATATAATGACTGATGAGGTCAAATAAATAATCTGCAAAAAAGAAATGTCAACAGCATGATGTTATTATAGAAAACATCATATGAGCATTTTATCAAACATGTGATAGGCATTAGGCATTGCATAGAGATTACTGAATCAAAATAACAACACAACCAAATATTTTGTATTCATACCAAACAACAGGCATGTTTTGTGATAGTGTTTCATAGAAAAAAAAATTGTTTTTGAAAGAAATTAACAAACAATTTACAAGATAAGAAAAAGAAAAACAATTGAGAAATTAATACAACAGCATGATGTTGTTATAACATGATTTTGTTATAAAAAAACATCAAATGTGCATTTTATCAAACATGTGATAGGCATTGGCCATTGCATATAGCCAGAATACTGAATCAAAATAACCACACAATCAAATATTTTGTATTCATACCAAACGTTTTGTGATAGTGTTTCGTATAAGATAGGTTTTTGAAGCAAATTAACAAACAATTTACAAGATAAGGAAAAAAAGAACAAATGAGAAGCTAATACCACGAGTTTGATCGAGGACGGGCTTGACGAGAAGGGGGCAGGCGCAGCTTCTCTCCTGAGAAAGGCTTCCCCAAAAGTAAGGGTTTTTTAATATTAGGATTGGTTCTAATATTGGATAAGATATTTATATTTATATATATATATATATATTGGGAAATATAACAAAAGTTAAAAGATTTCTTTTTTGTTTCTCACTAAAAAAAATAATTGAAATAAAAAAATGGTAATTAATAATTAAGAACATCTTTGAAAAATTGTCAGAATATGATTATTTTTATGGATGTGAATGCAATTAAGTGTTAATCTTAGATTCCATTGCAACTATGCTGGTGGAAATCAAATAAAAAAATGAATATTGTGTGCTCATTTCATGTTTATATCTCTGTTAGAAGGAGATTCATGGCTTTTATTTATATTTTATTTTATTTATTATTATTAAAAGGTACCTGACATTTTTTTTGAAAAAAAAATAGATAAATCATATTTTATTTTAAAATTGGATAATATATTAAAGGAAGGTGGTCATTTTAGTCCCTTTGCCTTTTATCTCCCCCTATTTTTCAAATATGGTCCATTGAGTCCCTCTATTTAATCAAGATTTAAATTTCCTGTTAACTTATGCTAATGTGGCTTTTATAATATAAAAATATTATTTTCAAACAAAAAAATAATAAAATGGGAAATTTAAAATAATATTTTCTTGTTACGGGACGGGTCCTCATGGGATCAAGTTAAATTTTCATATTATTTTACTTATAATTGTCTGGATCCAAACCCGGTACTCATTTTATTATTTATTTATTATTTTCTTGTTTTAAAAATCAACGTAAGTTAACGAAAAAATTTAACTCCCGGTTAAACAGAGGGACTCAATGGACCATATTTGAAAATTAGGGAGAGATAAAATGCTCAAATTATATTAAAGGGACTAAACTGGTCACCTCGTTAAAATATATGGACTATTTTGAGGATTATACCTATATTAAATGTCCTTACAACCGGTGTATATATAAAAAGAAAAAATAAGTTTATTGTGTGTTTGTGCTCTTAGGTTATCTATGACATGCTCCCATAGGGGTCGTGAGCTCTCCTCTCTGGCTCCCTCTCATCTCTTCCATAGGGGGTCGTCCTTAAAGACCTCATCGCCTTCAACCTTTATTCACCATGATATGACCTTCACGTTAAACTCGTTATTCTTGATGAGATTGTTTTAAGGGGTGAGTTGCATCAAACCAAAAGAATATAAAATAATCGAGTTTCTGAATTAGGTTTAGGAAAACATGTTTTCCTTAAAAACATATTCTATTTCTTTTGATCTAAATGCTCCACCCAATGGCTAAAACCCTTATTGATACTTCAATCCACTACTCTTGAGGGAGTATTCTTATCAGATGTCATTAGTAGTTTTTGATGTTGAAGACAATCAAAAGAGTTAATTATAATATATCCATATGGTAGTTGTTTGCTTTCTTTCTCTAAAATTCAAAATACAGTATAACATTGTACAAATAATTTAGCTATAACAATGTTTTTATGTTACTTCTTTTTTTGGAAAGAAAAATTGATAGTCAAATGGAAAATAATTGTTCCAACAATTAGATCGTTTGAAAATATAATATATAAATAAAATAGATAAATAAAACTTGTATAGCAGTACTTTGTGTCCTGAGTGATATCTCCATCTTTCATGCAAAATATTTTTCCAAAAAATTCTTCTTAATAATTCAATTACATGTTATCTCTTTTATGAGTACAATTCAAAGGTTATGTTTAGTTGACGGATATCCACTTGAAATTAGACAAGTGGAATAACACATTTTCCGAATAAATAATAAATTTTGACAAAAATATAATGAAAATTTAGAAGTATAATAATGACTAAATTGAAAGCTATCAACTAATACATAAAAGACACTAAATCATTAACAACTTTTTTAAGATTCCCTAACAAACATATATATTTTTACTTATTATTTTACTTATTATTTTACTTGATGCCCAATTTCAAATGGGATATTCTCAACCAGACACAACCCGAGAGATTTGACAAAACAAGGTTATCCAAAACCCCATATAATATGATAGTTCACTCTCAAAGTCTAAATATCTAAAATCTTATTTTCATCATTGACCGAGTTCTTTGAATCTTTGCAATCATAATGTACCTCTAAAAAGTCCTTGGAAGCTATGCACACATTCATAGAATCATAGGCTACTCACAATTCACTAAATATAGTGCGTGTGCATCATGGAGTGTTTTGTTTGCCATGTTTTATGTTTTTTATTTTCACATGTTTATTTTGTTTGGAAAGGTGCATTGTGGATGATTCATATTTATTAATTTAAAATAAAACATTTATACAGTATAAATTACATAATATTATATGATAAAGTTTGTGACCCGAAATCTTGGTCGGTTTCTTATTGCCAAAGTCACTACATTAGGATAAGGCAAGATCCACCTATATGCCTTCGCTTGGGGTAGTAGTGTCATAAAAGTCATCTCCCAATGGTGAGTTCAGGTCATTCATATTGAAGATCATGGATCTTTTCGCCACAGACGCTATTGTCATCATGTATCAGCTTTGGCCTCTTTAATATATGAGCTACATTAAATCAATAAAGTATTAGAAAACTGGTAATCCGGATGATTTATGTGAAAACACGTTGTTATGTGAAAACATATGTTTTGTGTTTGTGTTGTTGATCAACTCTACTAATTCAAATATTTATGATAGATAAAATGAATCTAATTTTTCTTGCATGTCACTCTTATTGAAGCATCTATTTTTCATTTTCATTTTGCTAATTACATAAAAACGAATGCATGTATTAATGTGGTTTTGAGAAATTAATTTGAGACAGAGAATTGGTTTATAATTATGTCAATCAATGGAATGTATATGAGCTAATTTTCTTTTTATGCTTTTATACAGAAGAATAGCACAGATGCTTTAAAATCTAAATAATATTTAGCAAATTAAAAAAAAACATGGACATATTCTTATTTCAATAAAAACAAAAACATCAGTAAACAATGAACATCAATACATAGAATAGGTGTAAGACCCGAGTTAGTCCCTCTACTATGTCAAATCGCCCCTTTTAGTCCCTCTATTATAATTTAAACTTTGGAGTCCCTCTTTTTTCCGATTGTGAAATATCAATCCCTAAAGGTATATTTAAAAGCTTGTTTAGCCCCTAAAGTTAACGAGAGGAGGGACTGACATTTCTCAATTATAAAACTAAAGGGATCCCAGGCTCAGGTTACAATAGACGGACCAAAATAGCCAATTCAGCATAATAGAGGGACTAATTTTGATATTAAACCCATAGAATAAGGTCATAAGTAAAAACATGATAAATATAGTTTTAAAAATCATAAAAAATAAAATAAAAAACTCCAATGAAATAACCTTCATTTTCTTTTTTAAAACATGGACTGAGTTACATGTGGCCGACCTTAGTCGAAACATGCCATGTTACATGGATGTGTGTGTGGTTCTGGGGGCCTCCCCTCTCTTCCCTATCCCTGTGTAGCCTCTTCTTGTCAGGTGGTCTTTGTTGTTCTCCATTATGATCTCGAGTGGATTCAAGGCTTTGCTTGATCAAGGGTTCCAACGTTCGTAGCTTTATCTTTGCATCTTCATTTGCCATGTCAAATCATGGGAGAACTAGAAAGTCAATGTTTCAAATCAACTGTCTGTAAATATGTTGTTTAGCATCGCATGTTGCGTTCCATCCATATACTCTAGGTTATCGCCATTACCACCAGATGACATCCCATTCGGTCCTCTCGTGCTATTTGTTTAGCCACTACATCACCCCCTAAGAGATTTTGAATCCTGGTAAGGAGGCAGTCCAAGGTGAAGAGGTTACAATGGTGCTCCCAAATATGTCGTGAAATAGCCTTTTATTAAAACTAGGTCCTCACTAACAAAATGACCATTCACATTAGTAATGATTTAAAATAAGCAAATAAATCATTTGCTAGTATATATTAAAATTAAACTCATGATACTTCGTTTTAATAATCAATGTTTGCAAATTAAATCTTAGATCAGTTTCAACAAACCCTAAATTTTAAAATCAATAAAAAAAAAACACATGTTTTTCACTATCTAATCACATACCTATTTAAGTCTTACATAACTACTTGGGATCAACATCATATTTGCTCATGTGACATGTGCTCCACCAATCCATACTTTCACAGGCATCGTAGTAAAAACAATTCTTCATTATGGATGTCTTGTGAGTTTTGACAGTTTTTTATCACAAGCACATCACCTTTATTAAAGATGTCCCAAAACCCTCTAGTGTATGATTATGACCTTAATTTATTGTATGATCTTGTTTGCAAGTAGTTGTTTTGGTAGTTTAATTGTTTATATTATTTTATAATATTTATTTTTTTAAATGTATAAGTTAAATATTTTTTATAGATTTTTTTTCAAAAAATATATACATATAACTGATTTATTTAGATACTTAAGAAAATAATAATAATATGTATTAACATACTCAATATGCATAGTTTTTTTTAAAATTTAAACATCTAAATTTATGAGAAAAATTTCAAAATCTCAATGTAGTTTTCTTGATTTTTTTAAAAGTAAATAATATGTAACCAATAGACTGTCATAAATATATAGATAGATAGATTTTTTTTTAAATTTAAATAGATATTTTTTTTTACAAAAATTTTAAAAATAAAAAAAATTTGATAAAATTTTAAAACCCCAATCTATTTTTTGATATTTTTAAAATTAAAATTATGTAGACTCCCATAAATACATAGATATATATTTTTAAAATAACCCAGTAAAGTAAAAAAAGAAAAAAACTGTTAAGAATTTATAACATGTCTTTAAAAAAAAAAAAAAAAGAAAACAGAAACAGAAATCTGAAAACTGAGAACAGTTTTCAAAAGAAAACAGGGATGATGTGCATGCGCTGCCTCCACATAGCACTCCCCACATCTTCACTGTTCACACAAAATTAAAGGGTTTGTTCGCAGGCGCAACCAAAACCAAAACCGTCTCTTTTTTTCTCTTATTTTTTTTTCTCCTCTTCTCTCTCTCTCCCCTCTTCGATGCCGGCGCCCTTCACCTCCGACCTTGAATCGATCGGAATCGCAGGGTGTCTTGTGGAGAAGATGACGGATCTCTCATCCAGTTCTCTCTCCTGCTTCTCTGGATCTCGCAATCGGATGTGCTAACCCTAGGCTTAGGGTTCTTGGCTGGAGTTCTCTGGTATCTTGATGGCGCCCAGTCGGAAAAGGGGGTCCGCGCGGGCGGCTGCAGCTGCCGCTGCCCGGCAGCAGTGGAAGGTCGGGGACCTTGTTCTTGCTAAGATGAAGGGGTTCCCTGCTTGGCCTGCTGTGGTATATTCCTCTTCTTTTGCTTGGTTTTTTGGGTTTTTTCTCCTGTTATGCTTTCACTTAGGGGTTGCATCTTGGTTGAGGTTTTCTTGATGAAGGGTTTGAGTTTGGGTGTGTGTGTTGTTTGGGGGGGGGGGGGTAGCTTTTTTTTAGGTATAGCTGCTTGGATTTTGATGGGAAAATTGTTTTTCCCCATTTTGTTTGCATTGCTATAAGTTCCAGTTACATTTTAGATGGCTTCTCTTGCTTGCCACACTTGATCACAAAGTCTAGAGTTAGGCTGTAGTGTAAATCAGCCATCTTTTTAGTAGAATTGGGAAAAATTGGTCTTCCCCTCCAGGTTCTCGACTTCTTGATTGTTTCTTGGAAGAGTTTTCCTGTCTGATTCTGTTGATTTGGGTTTGGAAGCAAATTATAGCGTAAAGAAACTTCTTTTTAGGATAATTTATATAATTTTTATGAGAATTTGTTTCTCTTTCTAGTTTCCCTGAGTCTAGGTTTTTTTTGTTTGGAGTACCGTTCACAAGCATCGTGACAGATTCTGTTGTAAGAAATTTCACTCATGTCTGAGATATGATCACCAAATGTTTTTTATATAATTTATATAATTCAGAGGCTTTGCAATGTTGAAGTTTTACTGATACAAAGCATTATTTGTTACACCAAATGTTTTTACCTGACTCAGTATTTTTTCTTCCTTTTTCTGATAGATAAGTGATCCAGCAAAATGGGGCTATTCCTCGGATCGGAAAAAGTTGCTTGTTTTCTTTTATGGGACAAAGCAAATGTGAGTTCTCTTTTGTTTAACAAACAATTGTCAGAATTCTTGCATATTCTGTACTTGCTTTGATGTTGAACTTGTTATGTAATTTCTAATTACCCTCCTTTATCGAAAAGGCCAATATTAACTGCACAATGATCTAAACGAACCAAGGGTTTTGAATATTCTGTTTGCATCGTACAAACTCTTCATCACCAATTACCTTTTTTTCGAGGAATGTTATAGCCTTTATTATTAAAATTTTGGTAGGTTTAAGTACACAATGGGGTTGCATGTGCTTTTCTTGCATTACATAAGCATAGTCTTTTTCCCTCCCCCCTATTTACTTTTAAATTTCCTTCTTTATGTTGTTTCTTCATGAAATTGTTTTTTTAGCATTATATTTGTTATTTCCTTCTTTTTTTTTTTGTATTCTATTATAGATTTTTTTTTAATCTGTTTATCCTCTTTTACAATGCAATAATGTTTAGGATTGATCTTGGGTTTCTCTAGATGCCATTTGAACTATTTGGATATCCATTTGGATGATTGATGTGTATGGGTCAGAAGGCTAAGTTTCTAAGGAGTGATATGATGGTCTTGATCGATGTTTTGCTGTATTCATGTCATAGTTTTAATTTTAAATTGAAAAATATTAATAGGACAGAGCCTTTATTTATTTGAAGAGCCAATTAATATTGAAGTGGGATTAAGTTGATGAAAGTCATCCTATTAGAGGTTATCACTTCTTGCCTTGTGCTTTCATATTTATGTTATTGTGGTTATGTAAACAGTGGTTGGTGTATATTTGACACCTCTTCACTGTGTAGGCTGTGAGCAACTGTTTTCTTTTGCAGTATCTTTGTATTTCGTTATTTAAAGTGATGATTATGTATTTGTGGAAGTTCACCTACACTCACTCTGGGCTAGAATACATTGATCCTTTGACCTGAGGATCACAGGGTACTTTCAAGTCTTCTGATTATTGATATTGTTAAAATTTAAAAGCTGTTTTAAGAGCAAATGCTACACCTTATAGTCTGTCTTTGGTGCTGCAATTATGGCCTCGAACTTATTTATATTTGAGTTTATAAGATGTGATGCAATACATATTTGCTGATGATTTGTATGCTTTTGCATTGCATTGGATCTCTTTACTTAGTTTACTATGCTATTTTTTGTCTACAGCAAGAAATTATGGACTTCTGCAATCCATTTTGTCTAAAATTGTTTTTTTTTTCTTTAGAAAACATTATAGTAAAAATATTAGGTGCCATGTGGATTGCATCAAAATAAGTTGCATTTGACTGGATTAATTTTTTTAATTTGGCTCTCGATATCTTTTCTCATAGTAGAAAATGATTGGAATCATTGGATTTGTGATACCTCTGCCACCTCTAGATTTTAAAGTTTAATGTGAAGGAACTTTAAAACAGATTATTTGCATCCATGCATGTTAGTCTCTTGTTCTGAAGACATTGTGAAGAACAGCTTATTAATTACCTGTAAAGTACATTGGTTGGGAATAAAATAAGCTATTTTTATGCACTTATTATATCATCTCTCTATTTCATTATTCTTCTACACAACTACTTCAGAATTTTTGTTTGGTATTGTTTCCTTTTTTTTTACTCGCATACTGCAGATAGATGGATGCGTCTTTTCATTTTCTTTTTTGGTGTTATTTGATCTATGCCTGTTTAGATTATTTAAAATTTACAGTAAAACAATTAGATGAGTCTATTTTCTTGTTGATGTTTATTTGGTGATCAAGGTTCTTGATTTGTACTTGGTGTACTTGATTCCTCTGTATGTTGATGGGTTATTTTAGAGTTCTTAATACACTATGCTTAATCATGTTTGATTGGATTTTTTTAACTGCCATGGTTATTTTTTTTCACACTGTACATCTATTTAAGATGACATCTCAGATGACATCCCATGGTGTATGTTATTCACAGATGATATTGTCTTAGTTGATGAGAATCAGAAGTTAGAATTGTGGAGGAACATTCTTGAGAGTAGAGACTTTAGGTTCAATAGAAGTAAAATAGAATATATGCATCCTAATTTTAGTCAAAGTAGGAGAGACGAAGAGGAAGTGACACTAGGTGGAGTAGTAGTGTCTAAGTGTAATCATTTTAAGTACCTAGGTTCCATTTTCCAGGAGGATGTGATGATCGATGAAGACGTAGCCCATAGAATCAAAACATGATCATTGAAATGGAGAAGTGCTATGGGTGTCTTATGTGATAAGAAGAGGCCTAACAAAGTGAAGGGAAAGTTTGATAGAACGACAGTTAGACCGGTTATGTTATACGGGAGCGAGTGTTGGGCAACTAAAGTTCAACATATCCAGAAGATGAATGTGGCAGAAATGAAGATGTTAAGGTGAATGTGTGGTTATACAAGATTGGATAAAATTAGTAATGAACACATCCGATAAAAGGTGCATGTTGCATCAATTGAAGATAAAATAAGAGAAGGGCGTTTAAGATGGTTTGGACATGTGTCGTAGACCCCTAGGTGCCCCGGTTCAACAATGTGATAGTTTGGTAATAGAAGGTAAGAAAGGGTAAAGATAGACCGAGGATCACATGAAGAGAGGTATTATCTAAGGACCTACGTTTATTAGATGTTGATCCGTATCTTGTCTTTGACAGAACTACATGGAGACAGAGAATTGATATAGCCGACCCCATCTAGTATGGGATTAAGGCTTAGTTGTTGTTGTTGTTGTTTGTACTGTACATCTATTCTTTGCTTATATATTCTCTGCTGGTTCTTAAATTATTTCCAATAATAGGTTCCCAATCATTAATGTAGAAAAGTTTCGTGAATCTTTGTTTAACAGGGGAAAACCATATTACATGGTTTAAAAGCAGCACCTTGTGAAGGGGAGTTTAGTCATGTGTTGTCTTTGTTTGTATAGGAATTTCATTATTTGATTTGGATAGTGGGACAAAGAGGGTCTATTGTTGTAGTTACAAATAAAAGAACCAAGAGTAGCATTGACAACATCTTTTAAGCCATAATAGAATTTTGGCATGAAGGTTGAGAAAGGATATGTGTGTAAATGTTTTGTGCTTTCGCTGATGTTTAGCCTCAGAAAAGTTAGTGTCAGGTCTTTGAGCCATTGATGATGTTGCTATGAACCATAAAGGCTAGCTTGTGTTGTATATAAGCTGATCTTATTATTTACAGAATTTCTCTGTACATTTCATGTAAAACTTAACTTTTGCTTAAAATGACTGTCATGCAGTATGGGATAAACATCATTGGACTTTTGCATGTTTGAGCATAAAAAAAGGTGAATTGTGTTCATATCTATGAAAAACATAGTAGACTTCTGTGTGCTTGTACCGCTCCATCCCTATCATTGGCTAACTTCATATGAAATTAATAAAAATTGTATGATTTGACATTTAAAATTTAAATAATTGTAGAATTGGTTATTGGTTTTAATTTCTAATATCATTGTATAAACTTAAATACTAATAATTTGAGTTTTTACCAGGGGCATAAAAGGGTAATACAATGAAACTAATTCAGATTTATGGCTACTTTGAGAGTGTGCTACATAAAATACAGTAAAAACTTCAATTTTCTTTGGGGTGTTATGACAGCTTATATAGTTAGGACTTTGTAGTGGTAGTGGAGGTCTTTGGGAGTGTGCTACATAAAATACAGTAAAAACTTCACTTTTCTTTGGGATGTTATGACAGCTTATATAGTTAGGACTTTGTAGTGGTAGAGGAGGTCTTAGAGTCTGAGCCCTATAGGTGTAAGTTTTCTATGTCCAGTTCCCTTTTGCCGATACAATGCAATTTGTGCACTTAATGTTGATGGCTTGTTTTTAGTTGCACATTGCAACCTATTCTTTGTGTGTTCTGATTTATTTATTTATTTATTTTGGGTATATTTGGCTAGTTAACAAGAGAGAATAGTGGTTTAGATGGAAAACAAAGTTCTTGCGAAAGAGCATATGAAAAATATGCTAAAATTATTATTCTTATAATATGAATCGTGCTAAAATGTAACAGAACATTAATTTAATCTGAAATAATGATTCAATGTATTCTCACCTTTTCTTTAAGTTTTTTATATAATTACTTGTATGAGGCGTTTTATGTTAGAATTATGCATTTTTATTTTATTTTAAAGCTAGTTCAATACTATTAGTTTTTGGTATATTATGTAATATTAATAGTGCACTAATAATATTATATTATTAATTGATGTACTGTGCCACAAACTATGAATAATATATTTTCTATGATATTTTACTATTTTAAATTATTATTTCAAAGGATTTTTATTATATGTGGTTGAACAATATAAATATTGCATGGTAGAATTATTCAATATGTATTTATAAGTTTTTCTTTGATTCTTGCACTATAGATTTTTTATCCTAAGCTCTTCAAATAATATTCAGAAATGACACATCAAAACCAGGCTAATGTAACAGACCTATTTGTCTCAGGAAACGTTATCCATTTTTATTGACCATCTTTGAAATTGTAATTTTGGGAGGTGTAAGTGAATAGAATATAAAGTTTTTCCCTATCCATTTTTATAATTTTGGGATTTGTGATGTTTTGATCTTCCCAACTCGGTATATTAGTGCACACTGGAATAAGAATCTTGATCTGATTTGAGCACTTGTGTATTTGATCCCATTTTCTTCTATTTTTTCATTGCTTGAAAATTACAAAAACAACAAAATATTCAAATTACCCAAACTTTTATCCTTATATTTGTATGGCAAACTAATTTGTATCTTTGGATCATATGGTCCAGTTTAAATCAGTCCTTTAATTATTATTATTATTATTATTATTATTATTATTATTATTATTATTATCATCATCTTGAATTCTTAGTTGAAATATGCATATGAAAATAATCTCATTCTTAAAACATTTGAAGGCACTAGTGAACTAACAAACAAAGATGAAAGTTCACCAAACTTGTTTCTTTTATAATTTTTTCATGCACACATTTAAATTCATTTATAACCCCCGCAATTGTGAAATTTGATTGTTTTTATTTGTAGGTCAACAAAAAATGGAGATCATGATAATGATCCAATGGTTTTACCTATTGTGGTATGGATATTGCATAGTATTGAAAGGAAAAAAAAGATTTGCATGGCCTTGATACAAATATAAATTTGGAGAAAATTGAAAAAACTTGAAATTTGTTTTTTTATTTTTTTTTTTTGACTAATTTGCCTAAGTATAACCCCTTTTCATGATGGGTAGCTGTTGATTGAGTTTCATGACTGTGAAATTGCTTGCTTTTCAGTATATGCAGTTCTTACTGTACCACTTCCTTTTTTTTTCTGCAAAGATTAATATTATCCAATTCTTTGTTTGTTTGGGGCTTAGGGGCATAATTCACCCGTGTCTTTGATCTCAAACTTTCTTGGATTAGAACCTCATTTTATTAGTTGAATCTGTTTCTGTGGTAATGTGAGCTTCTCTTCAAAGTGCCACCTGGTTGTGACTCATCCTCTCAGAGGAAGCCCAATTTTGTGAGGATTTGTTGCTAAATAGATCTCTTTGCAAAAGGTTTTTTTAAACAGTATCCATAATTGTCTAATTTTGTTACTTGGGTGAGGGTTTCTATTGGTAGTACCTGTGCTCAACCTCTTTATAAGTATGTTGGTATTGTGTCAGAAATTTCTTTTTTAGTATGCAATGAATTTACCTACCTACCTTGTTGCATTCTGTAGCTTCTTTGAGAATTCTTGATGTTAAAGCAGCTGGTTTAATCGGGATTGTTATGACATCATGCAAATATTTTTTTGAAGTTCCATCTATTGCCTGCTTTACATTTGCAAAATTTGTAACTCTCTCTCTCTCTCTCTCTCTCTCTCTCTATATATATATATATATATATATATATATATATATATATATATCCACACACACATTCATGATGACTTTTCTACTCTTATGCTCAATTCTTTAGTGGTTATGACTTAGTGGACATGTGGTTTTATTGTGTAGAGCCTTCTGCAATCATGCTGATATTGAAGCTTTTACAGAAGAAAAAAAGAAATCTCTTCTGTCCAAACGACAAGGTAAAGGAGCTGATTTTGTCCGTGCAGTAGATGAGATTATAGATATATATGAGAAACTAAAGAAGAATGACCAGTCAGAGAATAATACTGAAGATGAGGGTGTTTTGCCTGATAACGGTAATTTAGAAGATTCTAGAAGCAAAACCTGTGGGAAGGCTACAGAACTTAGTTCTCATATGAATTGTGATAGCCAATCTGAACCCCTTTATGCCTCTGTAGATAACAGCACTATAGGTAGTCCTGATTCTGTTCCTGTATCCTCTGAGAAAGCTGACTTTTGCAAAATGAATAAAGCGGCCAAGGAACCAAATGAAAAAATATCAATTCTTGATCAACTAAGGCAAACACCTTTGGCTATTAGTACCACAGTGAGAAAGAGGCCCAGAGATGTGGCCTTGCAAAGCTGTACAACTCAGAGAAAGGTACCATCTCTTCATAGGTCCAGAAGCTCATGTGTTGATCCATATAAGTGTCAAACTTCAACTTCGCAGCAATCAACAGGTAACTGTGACTCTGGTGATGATTTAATTGCTGATGCAGTGCCAGTAGAGCTTGTAAATAGAAAAATTCTAGTGCAAGATCTCTCACCGTCTGATGGTCTGAATCAACTAGGTTCCACAGATTCAGTTTTAAATGGTATCTGCAGAGAAAGTGAGTATAACATTGTTAGCATGGAATCTGAAGCTATTGATTGTGAAGTGGAAACAATGTCAGAACCTAACTGCCAATATAAGCATTTTGGAAACGGATGTTCGGACAATGATGATAAAGTTAATCCAGATGTTGACACATCCATCAAAACTGTGATTCTTAAGAAGAAAAGAAATCCAACGCGAAAGCGGGTGCATAATGACTCAGAATTTGCTCTTTTGGACAGTAATGCAGATTTACAGATTGAAGAGAAGCGTATAGTTCCAGAATCATTAAATTCATGTAGTGAAATAAATGAAAGGTTTCATAAGACAGATGGAGATGAGCACCTTCCACTGGTAAAACGAGCAAGGGTCAGAAAGGGTGAGCCAGTTGCAGAGGATGGACAATCTGGAACATTTGTTCTGTTAAACAAGTCTGATGAAAATGCTATATCTGATAGCCCTAGCAATAATTGTCCTTCTGATAAGTCTAACATGGGTAATACTGAAGCCTCCGAGTGTTCACTGTCCATACAAAATTGCGTCTCCAACACTAGAAATGATATGAAATTTTGGAAGGCTAAATATCAATTGAAAAATATTTCAATTGATGTAGAGTCTGCGCTGCCTCCATCAAAACGTCTTCACCGTGCTTTGGAAGCTATGTCTGCCAATGCAGATGAACTGAAAGTAGGTCACATTGATGTTCCTGGGACCGTAGAATTGGTATCTAATGGTCATATGGATTCTCTCGAGACAAGGCCTTTACATCTTAATACAGATGGTGATATTGGGGGATCTTCAGAATCACAGAATATACATTGTCCTGATGATGTTGCATCTCTTCATACCCTATCTGAAATGTCCTCAGATGTTGTGGCAAAAGTTTTGGATACAAATTTGTTAATTTCTTCCAGTGTTAATCCTGATGGCATCTACTCACATAATGTGACTAAAGAAATTGATTTGGTTGTTGAAGACCGTGATGACTTGCATCCTAGGACTAAAGAAGGTGATATTCCTGAGGAAACTTTGAAACCTGTTTCTTTTTGTTGTGAGAAACAAGTTCCTTCTACTTCTAATGAAGTTATGGTTGGTGAGTTGCCGCCTTCTGTAGTTGTGGACATGAACAGTGGGATGCTTCAATCTTTAGAAGATTGCCGGTATGCTGGAGTGGAGAAAAGAGAAGGAGAAGATCAAATTTTGGAATCAATTCCTAAGAAACTGTATAGTGAAGCAGCTGTTAATGTTGACCCTGTAAATGTAACTGACGTGGTTCTATCAATTAATGATGGGGTTTTAACTTCAGAATCTGCAAACCTTCCTCCATATAATATGACTCTGGAAAGGGATTTGTAAGTCTCTGACTCCCTTTATTTTGCACTTCTCTTTAGATTGATACAACTCATATTTCAATGGATGGATTTTTTTTCTAATTTTAACTAATGTGTCCTTACATTTGATGGGTTTCATTTACAACCTTATGTAGTAAAATTCTTTGTTCTATTCATACTTTGATACTTGCATCATTTTGTTTGTGTAGGTCCAAGATGAAAATAGTCCGTTAACGTGTTATGTCTTATTCATGCTTTTTAATTAACATGCAATACATATGAATTTACAACTACTTGTGTGTTTGATACATTGGTGTGCTTTACTTGATTATTCATAGATGTACCTTATATAGGGATAATGCTATAGTGAAAATGATGTTAGTTTTTTTGCTAAGCAACTTATTGTTGAGTGAAAATAGAAGAGTTAGGTGAGTCTTGTTAACTTACAGGGCCGTGTGAGAATTCATGCATGGTTGCAAATATTTATATTGTTTTGGATGATTACCCAACCATCTCTTTTCAATCAGTAGTAATGTGAGTATAATTTGGAGCAAGAGTATGATTGGATGCCTGTAGAAAATGAGCCAATGAGGAGTGACTTGATCTATAGTCTATATATTTGCTCTACTAGCAACTCCAAATCATGTAAGGGGCTACTGTTATTTAGCAGAATATCAGATATTAGATTCAATTAGTATTCAAGGTAATGGAAGTTGTTCACATGGGTCTTAGACTCATGTATATGAAAATAGGGCAATCTATTATGTGGCCATCTAAATTTTTAAATTCTGATTATTTTTTTCAGTATGTAGTAATCCGGTGTATCCCTCTTATCCTTTAGCTAAGGAAACAAGATTAGGACATAAGAAGATAGTTGATCTCCTAGTAATGTGATATCTTCTGTTAAGAAATATATCACTCATCTCTCTTACATCACATCTCGTATTTAGGAAACATAGAACACATAACAATTATAAACTTGTCTATAAAGGAGTCTGTTATGGATTTACTTTTTAAGAAAATGCAGTTTAGGAATTTTTTATGTAATGAGAAATCAAGTAGAAGAAGAAAAAGATGCTTATATAATAGAGGGGGGATGGGCAACAGAGATCCCACGTGATTTGCCTTGACTATAGTTGTCACATCTTTGGCGTAAAAATGAAAATGAGATATGAGAGCAGAAACCCTGAAGTATATCCCCTTATGAGAGTGAATGTCTCTTGAGATAATGTAGCTTTTCATCTTTTGGAGGATAACATTGTCATATGCAATCTTCTATGGGGATATAAGATCTCATTTGATGAAACAAGTTTGCTTGTCTAGAGTGCTGACTTGCTTATTTCCAATACCTTTATGTTAATATTGTAAACAATTGTGTGTGTGTGTGCACACATATATGTTCTAGATGGGCCATTCTAAGTTTGACTATGGATTTAACTTAGTTTCTAGAAAAGAATATAGGTGTTTGAAATCATTAGGTTAATTTATACTTATTATTTGGAAGCTAACTGTAGTTCTATTTATTATATTTGGTATCTATTTTGTCTAATAATACATTAAAGGCCTACTAAAACACGAGATTAGAGTGATGAGTGCAAGATGTTGGTACTAAAAAGTCAACCAAAGAAGTTGAGATGGAAGTGCTAAGATATGATATTATAGCAAAGGATGTTAAAATGGATGATCGGAAAAGGAAAGTGTTTGGTCTTCATATATATTTTGGGCTAAGGCATAACTATTATTTGCTTAACCATAAGTTTGCTCATGTTCATACTATGTTATAACTGATACTTGTGCCGTCTCTGCCAGCCGCATTGATTATTTTAGCATTTTAGGCAGGATCCTGTCACAGAAATTACGCCATCAGCTATTTCAAAGGATAGGGGATTTTCTCCTGATTTGGCACCTATCAGGGTCTTGATAGCTGCAGCCCAAGCTAAGCGTGTCCTCTCTAGATCTACATCCTTCACTAATAGTGTTGAAGACGGCAAGGCTATGCTCCATTCTCTTGTAAATTATAAAGAAGATTCTTCAGACCAAGGGTCACCTTGGATTCCTTTGGCCACCCATGGACCTCCTTTTGATGATAGAACCCAGGCTTCTCCAAATAGCAGTAGTCCTACTTTACAACAAAAGGGCACTGACATTCCACCAGAGCATGCTGAAGCTGAGGCAACACGAAAAACTTTTGAAGCTTCACTTTATATGCTATCAAGAACAAAAGAGAGTATTGGTCGGGCAACACAACTTGCTATCGAATGTGCAAAATATGGCATTGCTGGAGAGGTCTGATGACTCTACTACTCTCATCTTTTGATATTGTTTTCTTATGCTTTTGTTATGGCAGCATTAATTGTTTTACGTGTGTTATTTACTTCGCTTTCTGGATCATGAAATCTGGCTTATATTGTTTATTTCACATTATATAGTAAGTGCACTAGTTGATCACTTGCTTATTTTTTTATTTTATTTTTTTTTGGTACTTGCTGCAGATTTTTCTTTTCTATTGATAAATTATCAGTTAGTTAGAAAAGTTGGAATAATTTATATTTCACATTCATAATGAGTAGATGTAAAACTGTAAAAATTGATTTATACCTGGAGTTTAAATGGCATATCCATCAATTCTGTTTTGAAGGTTAATTTGCAAGGCAGATGCATATGTAATTGGTGGATGACTAGCTAATATAGGCCTAGGTTTTCTGTTTGAGTGACCAACCGCCTATCTCTTCTTCAACAAGGAGACTTGGCTGAAGGAAAAGTCGCTAACGAACTTCTCCTCTCCTTTCTGCCTTCTGATACTAAGAGATAAAGAAGACAGAATGAGAAGAATTCCATCACTTTGATGCTTTTGATATGAAGATTGTTAAGCTGATGTGGTTGTATGGATTTTCTTTGCAATATTCAGTTCCCCCAAAGTGCTTAGGTGGTTTTTTTTTTCAGTGCATAGGACATACTGTGATCAAGCTGAAGGCTTAGGAAAAATTGTTCCATTTGAGAAATGTTGAGATCAGCATTTAGAAGATAATGAGAAACTCTCAATGTCAGAATACCTGATTATCATTCTGTTAGAATCTTTGCGAATTTGTGGTCCTCATGTCCTTACTTTCATTCATAGTGCTTTGAAACGGTGTAGCATGAAAGACTGTTCCACTTAGGAAGTGCACAGAAGTCTTATGGGAAGTGTTAGTACATTTATGAGTGATGTCAGGGGATAGCAAAAGCAGAAGTGTTTATGCTTAGGTTAGCATGATTTTATATGAGCAATTGATTTGTATATCTTGTACAATATCTATGAGGAGTGGGTCTTCTCATAATTTGGTCTGATGTTAGTTTTTTGTTCTTATTCTGTTTCTATCTTGAGTACCTTCTATCACTGCTCTGAAGCAAATGAGCACATTAGGTGTACCAGTCGAATATTTGCTCCTTTACCTTTCTTGGTATCTTCCATTACACCCTGAGCTAAAGAAGTTTTCTTTAGAATACCTAACTCTTATAATGAACACATGTTGGACCTCTTACATATATCTTCAATATATTGTCTGTTCGGGTACTTCAACCATTGCAGTAGTTGGGACAACCAAGCAAGATTTAGATCTTTCTATAAACTCCTTTTATGTGACTCTTTTTCCTCATCAGCTGAGTTTTATCTTGACCTCATTCTGTGTGAGAGTTGTACATTGTAATTGGTGTTAATTTTTAGAAATCATGACATTGAGTGTTCATACGTCTTGTTCTTTTATAGTGACATATGAAGCTTTCTTCTATTCTTTAATAGGTAATTGAACTGCTACTTCGTAATTTAGAAAGGGAGTCAAGCTTGTACAGAAGAGTAGATCTATTCTTTCTTGTAGATTCAATTGTTCAATGTTCTCGCACTCAAAAAGGTACTCGAAAGCAGTTTCTGTTAGTGTATCTGCAGTTTCTTATGGTACATAATCCTATTTATTGATGTTGATTTCAACACATGATTATCAGGAGGTGCTGGAGATGTTTATGCTTCGCTGGTCCAATCAGTGCTTTCTCGGTTGTTGTCTTCTGCCGCGCCTCCTGGAAAGGCTGCATGGGAAAATCGCAGGCAATGTCTGAAGGTAAGCACCTCTACTAACATTATTAGTTTCATGTCTCTGTTATAATATTGTGCCCTCTTTTTCTTTCAAAAAGGTTTTGAGGCTTTGGCTTGAGAGGAAAATCCTGCCAGAGTCTATTGTTCGACACCACATAAGAGAACTAGAATTTATGAATGAAGTACCATTTACTACTCACTCTTCTCGACGTCCTAGAACCGAGCGGGGTATTGATGATCCTGTCCTGGAGATGGAGGGAATGCTTGTTGACGAATATGGAAGGTTTGCTCTTGTGTCTTTTCTATATATATGCACAATGACTATATTCTTATTTTTCCTATCTTCTTAATTTTAAGAGAGAATTTTATTTGTGGTACAAATTTATACCTATTCATTGATATTTTCCTACAAGCAAATACTAAATGGGACTATGATGAACAACAAAAAATTTTCTTGATATGTTAATTTTTTATAGTTATTTTGCGTGTTCTCAGTGTCCAATTGATGGCAGTTATCCTTATGGTGTATTGATCTGTTGGTTGTCTTAAATTCTAATTGTTGTTGGACGTTAACTACTTTACTTTTGTTGATTCAAGTCTTTAGAAATTTGACTTGCAATTTCTTTGCTTGTAATCGAATTTTCTAGTTCCTAGATATAACATGGTATGTACATGTTGTGATTGTTTCTAATAAGTCAGGCCATGTTTTATTTTGCTCAGGGAAATAGGTTTATATTTTTTTGAAATCTTTATTATTTTATTTATTTTTGAACCTTCAATTTTGACTTTTCCATTCCTTTTAATTCAATGAGTAGGCTTATTTCTTTCTTTTTGGCAAATCAACTAGATTTAGTCCTGTTTTTGTTTGTTATTTACAAATGGGAAATTTTCTGTATAAGTTTGATGTTGCTGTGTGTTTTTTTAGGTTAAATGCTATATTAGATCAGTTAATTTTCTGTGCGTCTTTTGAAAATCTCTTTTGTTAAGGATGGAATCACTGAATCTTTTAAATAATTTGGTGTTCTGGATTCTTCTTTCTTTTGTATTCCCTAAAATTTAAAAGCTGTCAAGGATTTTATTCATAACAGTTACCTCAGCTGATTACTTTTCTTTGCCTGTTGTCAGCAACACTAGTTTCCAGCTTCCTGGTTTGACAGTTCCTTGTGTGGTTGAAGATGATGAACATGATTGTTCGTCTGAAGAGAAGAGTTTTGAAGCTGTTACTCCAGAAAGGAATGCTGAAGTTGATGACGGCAGTGGTACCGTCACTTCTCAAGAAAAGCACCGCCATATTCTTGAAGATGTTGATGGTGAACTCGAGATGGAGGATGTATCACCCCCTTGTGAAGTTAGAGTTTGCGCCATGAGTCATGTTGCATCAACTGATAACATATGCAATTCAGACAAGCAGTGTGATCATCGACATTCACCAACATTTGTGCCTCCACTACCTGAAGACCTTCCACCATCTCCTCCCCCTTTGCCATCTTCTCCTCCACCTATGCCTTCTCCCTGCTCTCCTCCCTCTGTTGTCAACCAACATTCATCAGTTGGTTCATCTCATGTTCTTACTGTTGCTGTGGACTCAAGTGATTACAATCCATCTCATGTAAGACTACCTTTTATCTACTTTATTGCTGTGTTTTCTGATTTCTGACTTCAGTTTTCTTTTGATCATGTATTCAGAACATAAGAAGCCAATTACCCCAGGCTATATACCAGCAGCCAGGAAATTTGTCTGTAAACTCTGTACCCTCAGTTCCAATGCCATACTCTAGCCATCCTTATGGAGATATTCGGAGACAGATGCCACACCCTTCCCATTCTCTTAGTTCTAGTTCGTATGGCAGCTTTCCTGGTACCCATCCAACCATGCATACTGCAAATAGGGTTCCACCTTCAGTTAATCGACCAATTCCCAATTCCTATATTCCCCAGCCACCCCCTGCTATAGTGTCAAACCAGTTCTCCTTTGTCCCAGCTGAGCCACAACAAAGAGTTCAGGCTTGGGGAAATTGCTCTTCTTACCCTAAAACCTTACAATTGGTACATGATCCCAGAGGAGGGAAATTCTACAGTGACAGTGATATGAACGGACCAATTCAACATGACACTACGGAGAGGGGAAGATTTTCCCCAACTGTTCACCCAGGTATGATCTTTATGTTTCTTTATGTTCTAATCGACTAGCTTTCTTTACCATATGGACAATGTAAGAATGTAATTCTCATTCTTACTTTACAGTTTATCCATCTTTCCTACTAAAATTCATTTCTCTTACATTACCCATAGGTCCTATGCTTTCTGACAAGGTTGACTCATCAACGATCCCTCCATTCTATGGTCCACCATCAGAGCCGTCACCAGTTCCATGCCGTGGGTGGCCTTTTCCACCCAGGATATCTAGCTATCATCCAATGTCTGGTACAAGACCGCGAGCGGAAAATTCTATTTCACCAGTGGAGGGAGGTAAGCTAAGTGATCTCTTTTATTTGGTATTTTGTTTTCCCAGAAAAAAATTTGGTTGCACTTGGAATTTTATGTGTCTTCCTTGTTCTTTTAAAAATAAGGACATTGGAAGGGGCAAAAACTGATTGGGGGTTATATATATATATATATATATATTATATATATATATATATGGGGTGCTGATCAGATGCGGTTGACCGGATGCACTGTGCATGCCCGGTCGCCTCTCATTTGACCCTAGAGCATGTTTGAAGGATTTCCAACTGTACGGATGGGAAGATCATCGGAAAATAAATCAGCATGTATATTTTCATATAATTTGGTTACCGTTTGGTCCTCCCACTTAACAGTTGAAATTCTGGATCGTTGAGATTTCTATAAAATAAGAACCGTTAAGTGGGAGGACCAAACAGTTACTAAATTGTATGAAAATCGACATGCTAGCTTATTTTTCGATGATCTACCCATCCGTACGGTTGGAAATCCTTCAAACATGCTCCAGGAGCCAAATGGGAGGTGAGTGGGAATGCACAACATTACAGTCAGGTAACACGCCCCTATATATATATATAACTGACATATATATATAACTGATATCAGGCTGTATCAGTTATAATATATATTATATATTAGATATTTTATATATCCTTTAAATATATATCTAGATTTATGTATATATTATCTATAATATATATATGTATATATGTAATGTTATAGATATATGTATAGATAATATATAGATTCTGGTAAGAAGATAATTTAATAATTATATATATATATATTACATAATATATACATAAATCTAGATATATATATTTATAGGATATATAAAATATCTAATATATATTATACATGATACTTTCAGGAGGCCGCACTTACAGCCGACTTGATAGTATCAAGACTATATATATCTATACATTATTGCACTTTCCTCTTGCCAGTTGATGTGGCAAAAAGAAGCTGTTGTTTTCTATTACGTGTTATTTTTAATTAAAATATCTAGTTCTTTTTGGTCCCAAATGCCAATTATCCATGTGTTGAATTTTTAATTATTACACCTAGCAGATTCAGATCTTAAATCTTGGTTTAGTCTTGATTATCTATTCAGTAGAAGTGTTATAATCATTCGCTAACTTCAAAAAGATCTTAATCCCATTTGTTGACCTTGCGACAAGAAAATCACAAGAGGATTCTATTCCATTTCACTTTGAATCCTGAGAATTGCATTCTTTACAAGTCTTCTTTGTTCCATTTCTAATACTGTAGCTGGGAAATTGGTCATAAGCCTGTCCCTGATTTTGGGTTTCCTTGCATGCGTATAGCTTGTGTAACTATAGGTAAAACAACTCATTTGGCATTTTTTCAGATCTTATTTCTATTATTGCCTCATCACCTTAATGAAGCAAATGATGCTATTTCTTAGCAGAAAATGCAATGCCTACAGGTCCAAAGTTACTTCTCTGCGTTAGAGTTTGATTAAATATGACACATACATTGAACCAAAGAGCCATTGATAATGAGAGCATTATCCTAGTCCCATTTTTCCATCTTCTTGTCTTGATTGGGCAGAGGAGATTCAGCTGTTTCTTTTCCCCCTCCTAGTCATGAATTCTTATTCATTTTACCCAACACCAGTAATTTCTCTTACATTTCATTTAAATTATATATATACGATAACAATAATAGATCCACTTTGAGCATTTGTTTCTCACTGCAAATTTGATAAGAAGGCATGAAGTCAGATGATGGAAGAACACATAACCTGAACTAAAGAACCAACAATATGCTTCTGCATTGTTAGAACACCCGCTTACCAAATGTAACAACTGATTGCTGACATAAATTTACTGTTGCTTGTTGAGGTATATATTTTCAGTAACTTAATTGCTTGTATATTTCCATTTCTTTATTCATTGTACTTTGTTTAATGGTGGCTGATTTCTGTTTGGACATTGGCATTATAAAAAAAGGTGTGAGCCTCCTAAATGTCTTTTATGTTTGCTACTCTACCAACTTGATGTAATAAAAAAATGGACTGATGAATTGTAAGATGATTTTTCCTTTGAGATCAACTCATTTGGCTGTGTATTTCTTCCTTACCATGTCTGAAATATTAGAAATTTGTTAATTTACTACATTGCTAAATATTTGTTTGATCAAGTCGCTTTTGGACTCGCAGTGCACAGCTTCTGGAGACCAAGATAAGCATCTTATGTGCTATATGGCCTGGTATTTTTACTGCATTTCCCTAAAATTTAGTAATTTGGGTTTCTTGTGTTGCTTAAAATGCATCATTTGTTTTCACTTTGCAGGTGTTTGCTGTTCAATCTGGGCTCATTGGCTTGCTTGGACGTCTAACTAATATTAATGAAGCCTTCATCTTCCACGCAAAAAGAACAGAGTGAATGGAAGATTATAGATGCCATGTGTCCCAATGTACATATGTATTTTAGCAATTCTGCAAATGCAGAATCGGAAAGGTAGTCATTGGGGAGAGCGCTGTTTCATCGGTTTAGAACCTTAGGCTATCAAGCGTTAATCTTCGGTTTATATGACGATCGTATCCAGTACTTATTTATCTTATTTGATCTTCAGTGGAAGCTCCAGTGTTTTACATATCTGCTTATGAGCTTTTATATTGGCGTTTATTAGCAAAAAATTATATTTTATCAACTGGTGGTGCTGGCGATTCCCCTATTCAAAAGGGTTCTAATGTACAGTGGTCAGACTGATATCAAATAGCTGATTGCAAACAAGCATCAGTTTTTGGAAAAGATGTTCGAGTTATTAACTTCAATTAATGTTCTTTATCTTTTGCTTGATTTGGATGAGGTTCTCTCTTCACCTAGAAGAAATATTTCTGCCTATATTGCTTGTTTAGGAATACTTTGACTAATTTAACAACAGAGATTTGAGCGCGTCTATTGTTTTTGTTCATGGATAGGCCGTCTAGTAAACTTGGTTCCTAACAAAATTCCCCCTACTTATTTCTCCTTGATAATTTCTTGTAGTCTTTTGTTTGTTTTGTCATTCGTTATCTACTATAACTTATTATTTGGTCTGTATGCACTGTGCATGACTTGGACTGAATGGTAGCTGTGTTTGTGAGAGACCTTTTTCCATTGTCTATGTAAAGTATTTTTTTAACTCATCACAACCTGTTGAAGTTCACTTCAGTAATCTTATGCTTGCCACTGTTCTGATGTTTATGCTTGCTTGTGGAGTTATGTTCTTTTTTCTTATTACAGTGTCAGAGTTATGGTAATTTAACTTGAATCAGCATTCTAAACAATTGTTTTGATTGAATATGGGTTCTTAAGGTGACAAATTCATTATATTTTCTGTGTCATGACATCAGCAGGTTTTGTTTTGTTTTTTTTAAAGATGATGATGTTACTCCATTTAGACTACCTTTACTTAGCTAATACTAGGCTTTATATTTTATGCCACTCATTTTTATCTTAATGTTGGTACCAAATTGTTGAAATGAGATTACTTTTATCAACTGTCTATGTGCTTGCCATCCGGGGCATTTTGAATGCTTTGGCATTCCCGATCATTCAGAAGAAAAGGATAATACCTGACCTTAGGTTAGTAGATGATTTTTTTTATGGCCTTAAAAGTGCTCGGGCATGTAATGGAAACAATATCAGGAGAGATATATATGCTTGAGTTAGTTCTAAAATTCTATTTAGATTGCTACTAATGACAACATATAAATTGGGCTGAATAGGGGAGGAAGAACATACCATATTGGTTTCGTGCTTAAATTTATTGTAAACTATTTTGACTAGTTGATGGTTTCATATTGCAGATATTATCTTCTCTCTATGCCAATATCTTTTCTGTTTGAAGGAACTTCAAAAAGATTGATCCTATGCTTATGAACTTGCATGGCATAGCTCAAGGTATGTCATGCTTCCCCCCACAGTAACTTTTAGTTTACCTGCAATGGCCATCCTATTGATGCTATGTTGCTGTAGGTGTATTTTCATTCATGGATGCTGCATGTAAAGTACATATAAACCTGTTACCCGCAGCAATGACTATTGCCTTTCCTCAATTTAAATTTTGGTGTATATAGTCGACCTTATATTGTTGAAGAAGCTTCTTGTTGATTTTGCTACCTGTTGACACTTGCTTAGGTAGATTAATGCTCCTCTTATTTTAGATCTAGTTGTTTTGTTCTGGACATTTTCTTGATGCTTTTTTTGGAGTTTGAATATAGTATGGGATTGAGGCTTAGCTGCTGTTGTTGTTGAATCCTCCGCCCAAAAAATCTTGAGCAGCCCTTTTATTTTGATCATCTCTGATTAAGTGCGTGGCAATACTGCATTGCATCATCCACAACTTTTGGCACTAAGATTTTCATGTTGTACTTTGCTATCAGATTTCTGTCCATAGCAGCTGCTAGCATTGTGATGTTATTTGGCAATAAATTATTGCCACATCATGCTGCTACAGCTTCATTAATATTAGAATATCTACATTTTTGCGTGTGGTTCTGGAACATGTTTAGAGTTTTTTAATGTGTGTCTGTATGTTTTCACTCTACATTGTGGTTCTACCCCACTCTAGCTTTGATGAATTTGTCTTCCTCTTAGTGATGCTCAATCTTGCTGATCCTAGTTGTTTAGTGAGCCATAAGTTTTCTTCTGAATAACACACTACTCTGCTAGCAGACAAAATGAACTTGAATTTTATTACACTTTTCAAAAGAAATATGAGCTAGTCTAGTGTGGAAAGGTGATTAACTAGTGGCAGTAAGCTTGGCTATCAAACAATACTGAGGTTGTGTGCCCTAGTTAGTCAACTTTCTAGAGCTGTTTGGATGCCTCGTAAACTCTAGGAACATGTTTTTCTAGTAGTCTGGTTTTTCGATTTGTCTATATAAATTCAGTATGGAAAAGGCTTTTGTTTGTATTAGGATCTAGTATATGTATTTCCACTAAAAAGCCATCCAGGAAGGAGGTCAGGGAACCAAGATGATTCTATATAATGGATTGAGAAGACCAACTTGTTTGTTCTAAAATCCATTTAAACAGTTAATCTTGTTAAAACTTTGGTTACATAAGTGTTCTTTTTCATTTATAAACCATTGACAATTGCAACATGTCCTCTGTGAGACAAATCACTCATTTCTTAACATCTTGTGGCTTGATTTGAGCACCAAGTATTTTGCAGACCCTGTTTGTTTCTTCCTTAGAACTTTTTCCATGGGGGATGTGGTCCACATTTGTGATTTGGATTCCTTTTGGTTCTTGTTTCTTTTAACAAAGAACCTCTTTTGAATCAACTTCATCCTATCTTTCAATTCTGGTATCTTAGAAGTAACAATTTTGCTATCAAGGCTGCTAACTCTCTGCAATCTGAGTTTTTTCAATCTGGGGTAATGTGAGTCTCCCTGTAAGCAATTGTAATAGCAGATTGTAAAAGTTGAATTTCTCACTCACCTATTTATTTGGTACAAAAAAGAACTGCATTCAGGGTTTTTTTTTAATTTTATTTTTATTATTATCTCATTGTCTCTGTATGTGTTTTTTTTCCTAACTAATCTTTGTGACATCATTCAGTGTCTTGTACAATCTTATGGCATCAATGATTTTAGTTACAAGTATTGGGATGGCAGGATTAGTTATTAGATCTTGAGCATTGTGAGAGTGATTGAATCAAACTGGTACTTTATACCCATGTATTAGTATATCCAGTAAAGATGATCAAATGCAACAGAAACCTGGCTAGAAAATTGTGGAAATGGAATTGCAGAAATTCTATTTTATTTGTATTTAATGTGAAATTTGCATCATCATGGTTTATGTTGTACACATCAAGTTTGATGTTTAGATTTGCCACTTAAATGTTCTTGGTACAGGTTCTATCATGCATATGCATGTGTACCAACCGGAACAAATCGTTATTCCGGCATGCCATCAGACTTTACTTATTTTCCGGGCTTTCTGAATTGGGCAATTTGCCAAAATGGCCCTGTTTTATTTATTTATTTATTTTTTTGGCCCTAGGTCAAATATATTTGCCAAAATGGCGCAGGCTGCGGCTGACAAAGTAAGTCTTGACTTCGGATGCAAATCGGCCTTTCAAAGGCCGATCCGCTCGAAAAGATGATGTTTAGAGCTAATCGGCCTTTCAAAGGCCGATTAGCTCAATACGCGATGAAGAGGACTTTTGAAGCTAATCGGCCTTTCAAACGCCGATCAGCTCCAAACATAGTGCTCTGAAGCTAATCGGCCTTTGAAATGCCGATTAGCTCAACACAACCAATGTAGAGCACTTCTTTGAAGCTAATCGTCCTTTCAAATGTCGATTAGCTCCAAAGATGATGTTTTGGAGCTAATCGGCATTTCAAAGGCCGATTAGCTCAACACAACCCATGTAGAGGGCTTCTTTGAAGCTAATCGGCCTTTCAAATGCCGATTAGCTCCATAGAGCTCTTTTCATGGTGTATGGAGCAAATCGGTCTTTCAAATGCCGATTAAGCTAATCGGCCTTTGAAAGGCCGATTTGCATCTGAGTCAGCACTTTGGTTCTTGCCGACTTCAGGCCATTTTGGCAAATATATTTGACCTAGGGCCAAAAAAATAAATAAATAAATAGAGCAGGGCCATTTTGGCAAAATGCCCTTCTGAATTTAAATATAATTTATCTGGTTGTAAGGTCAATGGTCATCATGTTGACTGAGCAGTCTAGTCAGGGGTCTCGAAGTCATTAGTTTGACAAATGTTTTGATTTTCATACTAAATAATAATGAGTTTTGTCAGTTTTGCAGTGGTTCTTATGATGATTTTTATTTTACCATTTGAAAATAAAAAAAAAAAAAAACCAATGTGATAAGAGTTAAGAAGAGTGGTGTGCGGACTGTTACTCACATGGAGCTGGAAAGGTCAAGGTGGAGTCCTAGGTGTTTGTTTTGGAAAGTGAAACATCCATTTTGTTGGAATTTGTGAAATATTGTTATTTTTTTTTTACTTTGCAAATTATACTAATAAAAAAAAAATATGAAAGCGGGATTTCATCTTTTTCTTTCAAATAATTATCAAAATGACACTTGTTGACCTATAATCGGTAAAACCTCGTGATTTGTTTTTCGTTTAGAGTTTAACCGAGAACAATGGGTATTGAGGTTTTGTGAGTTGGGGACGATAAACCCCTCGGCGGGAGAAGCTATCCATTGGAGGTAGAGATTGTGTAGCGGCTTAAGGGTTCTTTTGCTCTTGCAAAAAAAAAAAGTCCAGGGGATTCTCCCCTAGACCCTTCGATGCTCAAATTAATTGGGTAGAAGAAGCATGATAAAAGGGGGAAGGAGAGGTAGAGAGTAGCGCAGGAGAAGCGGGGGAGGAAGAGCTCTTCTTGGGAATGAGAGGGTTCACTTGTGAAAGACCTATTTTTTTCTACTATCCCATGGTCCCTCCATATCTGGGTAATAGTCCAGTCGGTTGTTGGTCGTGGGACGACCCTTGTGACATGGGTCAGGTCCTTGTCGGGAAGTCCCCTTTGTCTATAGTGCGCGGGGGCCTGTCTTGTACGGATGTGCGTCTCCATGCAGGGATGTCTCTCTTGTTGTTCGAGCAGATGACCATTTTTCTGTTAGGAGATAATGGGGGAATTTACATGTGTCCCAGAAAAGAAAGTCTGATAGTTGGAGTGATCCTACAGCTTCGCCTCTAACCGGGCAAGGCTTCAATCGACTTCTCTTTTCCCATGCATGTTTGACGCTTTTTTCCCCATAACATTGCAAGTTAAACTAATAAAAAAGAAATATGAAAGCGGGATTTCATCTTTTGCCTTTCAATTAAATTATCAAAATGACACTCATCATCAGTCATCACCTCTCCAACGAAGAGAAGACCTCAAAGAAAAGTGCAAAAGACCTTAGGAGATAATTGGGATCACTAGATACAGGTGGAAAAGTTAAAAAGTGCAGTGGTTTGTATGTTATGTCCTGCCATCAGATGACATGTCGGATGGATCTCGAGTGAAGAGAATCAGCAATTTGTTCATTCCCCCGCCTCTACAACCCCATCAGGAGACATTCTCAGCTAAGTCACCATTACAATCAGCCCTTTAAATATTATTCAATTATTTTTAAATAGGAGATCTGGTCATACTTATTATCGCCACCTGGTCCTCTGAGTGCTCTCCATGTGCCTCCTCCCCACTATTTATTTATTTATTTATTTATTTTAATCTATTCTAAAATCTATGCATCACTTCACCACCTTTTCTTTGATTTCTTTACATCACACACCTTGTTGTTCCCCTTCTTTACCTGCCACGCGTCCTCATATTTTATTTCCATTTTATTTCTTCCTTTTTTTGTTCATCATCAGCAACAGCCAACAGCATTATCCTATATCAGATAGATTCTCGTTCCAATAATTGTCCTTCTAATTAACTTTGATTTTCTCGATAATGTAGTACATACATATAGTACCAACTTGATTCGGGGCTTGATGCATTAATATTAAAACCAAGGTTTTCGTTGATGGAATCGAGTATGTCTTTCTAAATATTTTAAATTTAGAAATCACTAGACTTTGCTATGTTTCGGGTTTAGATTGGTTATCGAACAAGGTTGGGCTTCATGGTTTTCAAAATCGGACCTAAAGGCGCGTGTCTTAATATTGAATGGTAAAAGTTTACTAGTAATAAAATAAACAGTCCATGGGCCCATACGTGTACGACCCCGATGCATCCACGTGCCCTTGATGGGCTTACGTGCCTCATCGGGGAGCATGTCACGACACGTGTAATCCACCCAACCGGAGCCCCACACGTATACCCCAAAAGATATTTTCCGTCCCACGAAAGAGATATTTTGTATCCCGGTGTTGGCCCTACACGTGTCGCCGTGGCCTCCCATCACGAAGCATTTGACAGAGGTGTATTTCCGGCATTCAAATGCCACGGGGACTCGGATCACGACACGCGTGCAACACCGAGGCGAATCGGACACGTGCCTTCCTCTGATGTGATCACAGATTACTTAATAATTATCCATTCTCGTATCGCCACGTGTCTAACCCCCTCAGACTCCCTGACAAATCCCCGTTACGTTGCTCCTCGCGACCAGAGGTCCAGAGCTTCTCCCCTCCGGTGTGATGTAATAATTAATTATTTAGTTTAAAGTTATAATTAATCAGTAAATCTAGTCATTCAAATCAGTAAAAAATGTGATTTATATATTTTTATAAATAAATAAATAAATAAAAAGAAGCGTGGTAACCGTGGGAGCAGGAGACACGGGTGTCACCCATATATATGCTCTCCATTGTGGCGACCAAACAAACAAACGAACAAAGGATCCATCCCATCCCCTTCTCGTTCTACTCCTCTCTCTCTCTCTCTTTTCCTCTTCTCCATCATCATTTCGATCGATCAATGATAGATAGGATCATCCCAATCAACAACAACACCACCCACAATGATCGAGAGGGCCAGGCGCAGCAACAACCTCAGCAACGAAGACGAAGAGGCGCCGGCACGGACCAGCCGTAGCTCCTCCAATGCCAGCACCGGCGGTGGCTTCGGGCGAGACGGGAACACCGGGATCAACGATGAGCGCATCTTGATGCTGGTCTTCCGATCCATGAACTGGGACCCACGCGTCCTCAGCGTCACCGCCTGCGTCAGCCGCCGCCTCCGCGCCGTCATCAAGCGAGTCCTCTGGCGTGAGCTCTGCTTCTCGCGCGCGCCCCGAATGGTCGCCGCCCTCACATCCGGCGTCCCAAACGCCCGCCTCGGCGGCGGATGGCTCGCCCTCGCCAAGCTCTTCTTCTTTTGCTGTGGATCGGAGACCAGCCGCTTCTTCCCCATCGAACATCCCTCCCCCGGCCACTTCATCGCCGTCTCCCGCTTCTCCAAGACCTCCGGCAAGAGCTTCCTCCCTCGCCGCTGCTGGGGCGATCTCCTCTACGTGAGCGATCCCTGCGAGCATCCGACCCCGGCCGGCGGCGACGATCTCGGCGTCTACCGCGGCGTGTTCCGCGAGTTCATGAGATCTCGCACCCGCGCCTGCCTCATTAGCCGCCAGGCCGAGCTCGACCCTAGGGTTCGCTGTCCGTACTGCGGCGCCCGCGTCTGGAGCATGACGGCCGCGCGCCTCATCCCTCCCAGCGCCGCCCGGAGACTCGGCGCGCACGAGGGCGATCTCGAGTACTTCGTCTGCGTCTACGGCCACCTCCATGGCCACTGCTGGCTCGCCCATTTGTCCAGCGACGAGGAGGGTAGGGGCCGAGGAGCCCAAGCTGAGTCCAATGACGATGATGACCGCGATGGAGATGAAGAAGAAGAAGACGACGACGACGATGACGATGGGCATGTAGCGTTTTGATCTGGTGCTCGCTCTGGTTTCCTTTTAATTCCCATTTTGGCTGCTTTTTGTGTTAACTTGCTTTCTTTTGTTTATCCATCTACTACTCTGCTTTCTCTTCTTACTCGATCTCATGAATCATCATCATCATGATGTGTTTTGGTTTCATACGAGTAAAACAGAGCAGAGTAGGAGTTTTGTTTTAGTTTGGACAGGTAAGTAAGGTCTTTAGATTAATTAGAAGCATCATCTTTTTTTTCTTCTTCTAGTTTGTGCTTTTCAGTTTCAGTTTCTAGGTTTAATGGATTTTGATATGTATCTCTAAATTTCATGATGATTAATGTGGAAGCTGTCTGTCTGGGAAGGAACAACAGGATAGAAGACCTCACACAATGTACAACACACTAAAGATTATAATGCGGAAAATCTTCTAAAATGGGGGGAAAATTTTTTCACTCACTAAAAATCAAAAGAATATATAGAGTTTTAGATTTAAATTGATGCCCTATAGTAAAAAATTAATTAAAAAACATATTAGTTTTGAGCACTGAATTTCTAACATTCAAACTCTCACAACAATTTGAAGTAGTGTGAGAGTTCTCTTTGTCGTGAAAAAGTCCTCTAAAATTGCTCCCAAATCTGTAATTTCTATTTTTGTTCTTATTTTTGTTTATTAAAGTGAATAAATCACATATTGTTCTTACTTTCTTATTTTCCGTTTTTTACTTGCCCTACATTTTCTCTTCATTTTAGGAGCTCTTGACTCAACTCTACTTTTTAGCAATTCTATTTCAACTCGACTCTATGCTTTCCAGTAACTCAGTCACATCTCGGATCAATTTTTAGGAGTCACCATAGAAGCTTCAACACCCCAATTTTCAACTTTTGAAATTTTGCTCTTGACATCTCAATCTTAAACCAAAAAAAAAAAAGGAATAACCCATATTTTGCTCTCTAATGTTCAAGATGTTATTTATTTATTTATTTATTTATATTTTTAGTAAAGGTGTTGGTTGAAGCATTGTTTTTGGGTAGGGTGTTGGATGGAGATTTGTTATGTTAATTTTAGTGATGATACTGATACATGAGTGAAGGAAGAAAGAAAGAGAGGTGGTGGTTATGGTTATGTTTATGGTTGGTTTTGTAAGTGTGAGTGAGTTAGAAGCTATTTCTTTTTCTTTTTCTTTTTTTAATTTGTGTGTATGGTTGGTATGGTATGGGGAATATGGAGGATTGACTCCCAAAATTGAGATCATTGAAACGGAGGGAGGTGTTGTCGTTTTGCTGAATGAATGTGGGGGAGTGGGTGTGCCCACACTTGCCATGGAGAATAAATTAGGCTTGCCTTGCCTCATCGGGAAATAGACATCATCTAATCTATAATTTAATCTATTCTAATCTAATATAATATTATCCAATGTATCCATCCATCTATAAATAAATCTAAACATGCATTTCTCGTGATGTCACCATCTCTCCTCCCCTTCATTCATTGGCTAATTGGAGACTCACCGACTACTACTCGGGAAATTGTGGATTTAATTAACATAGAAAAATATCAACGGCTCATGGGTTTATTGATATTTGGGTCACTTATTAAGATGAGAGATTCTTTTTGTGGATGATTAATCTTCATTTTTATAATATAAAGGTCAGGTGTGGTGTTTTTTTTTTTTTTTTAAATAATGAATAAACCACTTTCATTTATTGATTTGGTAAATTAAGATCGAATAAGTTGTTACATGCATTCCTAGATGGAGCTTTGGATGGATCAGGTGGGAACAATTAAGCCATGTGGTGTTATTTTCATGTGGACTGACCTAGAGTTGAGCGACCAAGCCCAGTCAAACATGGTGTTGTTCTCCTGTAGACTAATTTTGGATCGAGCGGCCACGCTTGCACACGTTCTTGACTTACTTTCGGGGGGGCTTATTATCTTTGTCAAAAAAAAATTTAAAAAAACCTAACATGAAAAAATAATATAATTTTTGGATTTTCATCATACCTCAAATTTTACTCTTTAATTTATATGAATTATTATTATTATCGTCGGGTATTAGATACAAGTAAGTGATGATATTTAATTGATAGACTGAAGATGGGAAGGATTTGTAATATGTATAATTTGATTTAAAATAGTTACACATTTATGGTGCCTTTTTTTTAAAAAAATGTAGCAAAGAATATGAGGGTTATAATTTTTTTCTTTTTTATATATGTAGTAAATAAAATTTAAAATCATTTGTATATCCTTGTGAAACTGAGATTATTATGTAATGATAGATTTAGTATAAATTATAGAAGGAAGGATTTGCGGGGTTATATGTGCATATATGAGGTTTTATAATGTATATTCAAGAAGAATTAAATAAGTAAAAAAGTTCTATCAACATTTGCAAGTTGGTAGCTCCATCTGCAAGGCTGCAACATGATTGGCTTTGGTGCTTTTGGCTGAGGGAGAACTTTGCAGGGCAGTCAAGAGCAAAACACTTCTCTAAGATGACTGACAAAGAAAATAACAAATGATAAAATTATATTTAAATAATAAGATTTAGGCTTTTTGTATCTATTTTACTTGCATCAGCTAATTCACTATTTTAGGACTTTTAGTTTGAATGAATTGTCTAAACCCCTTCATATTCAATGGTGATCCAAATAATTTTTGGTTTTTATTTATGTTTTTAGTTTGAAAGAAATTTTTATAGAATGATAGTTAAATCAGCCATACCATATGGGAGTGAGTGTTGAGCAACTAAAATTCAACATATTCATAAGATGAGCATGACAAAACTGAGGATGTTAAGGTGGATAAGTGGTCATATAAGATTGGATAATATTAGAAATAAATATATTCGATAGAAAGTGCATGTTGCATCAACATGAAAATAAAATAAGATAATGACGTTTAAGATGGTTTGGACACATGCATCATAGACCCTTAGGTGCCCTGGTTTGAAAATATGATAGTTTAGTAATAAAAGATAACAAAAGTGATAGAACTAGGCCAAGGATTACGTGAAGAGAAATAGTGTCTAAAGACATACGTATATTAGATATTGAGCCGGATCTTGTCTTTAATAGAACTACATGGAGACAGAGAATTCATATAGCAGACCCATCTAGTATGAGATTAAGACTTAGTTGTTGTTGTTGTTGTTTGTTTGTTTTTAAGATTCAATGTTTGTTTCAATCATTTTAGAAATAAAAATAGAAAATATATTTGTTATAAAAAAAAATTATTCCAAAATTTTTAAAAACAAATAATGTGAGCCATTTTTAACTTGTACAGGGAATTAGGAACTCAGAGATCTCTAAACAGGGAGGGAGAGAGTCACGGGGCAAAGCCATGAGAGAGAGGCACTTAATAGCCATGATCTTCCGTATGATATAACTAACCTAACCATGAGATTCTCCTTCCGTGCTTTGATGAATGGCACTCACTTTTTATCAAATCCGTGGAGATTCACATGTCACTTTGCCAATCTATGCCATGGTGATATCAACTCAAATAATTTCATGCATGATTCATCGCATTTAGCACCACAAGTTTCACTTTTCTTTCTTTTTTTTTTGTTTTTTGTTTTTTTTTTTTTGACTTAGGCCATAAAAATCCCCATCAAATCGGTCGAGGGGCGTGACTATAAAGGCTCCAGTAAAATCATTTGATTCTTTCTTGGCCTCACCACGTCTGGCTAGAAGTAAACTCGACTCAAACTACTCATCCCATTTACGGGTCCGGGCACTCATCCCGAGACCTCTCAAAAGGATTTCCCAACACATAGGACCCAAAAGTTAGCCTTTGGTCCCTTATTTTGGTTTCATGCATCAAACTTTTATTTTCTTGTTTCCTGAAAATCCTAAAAACTTCACTTTGAGTTCATGATATGAAACGATACAATATCAACTTACCAAATGATTGAAATCATTAATTTTTTCACAAGATCATCAACACCATCATCTCGAAATAAGTTGAATCTATATCAAATATTCGGTAAACCTATTGGGTAAGTATATCATTACTCTTAAAATTTATAGTCAAAGGTAGGCAATGAAGATCAAAACTTGTTTACAAATCAAATTTCAGTACAAAAGAACAGAAAATACAACATGGAGTTTTCATGCTATATAAAGTACAAAGATGGAGCAAATATGTAGTAATTTTGTAGGACTGTTCGCCTGCAGAGTGCAGACTATATTACATATTTGCCCGGGTACACAGTACACACTGGAATCGGAACACAACCAACAAAAACACCAACGGATACAAATCATTTGAAACCCAAGTCTCTGCCTCCTATTTCTGGTCTTCAATCCATGATTTTCTTGGAGAAGGATCAAGAAAATTCTTTTTCGCCCAATCATGTACATCAAATCTGTGAGTATTGTTTGGAACAAATGGAAACTATCTTCAGTTCTGTATCAGCTTAATCCAGGTTGGTTACTAACGAAACGTGTCATTCTTTCTTACATTGATCAAAAGTCCAACTTAGAATATGTGATTCTTTAAAACTCAACCTCAGAACCAACTTCGGAGCCATATCTGCTTCCTACTGGAGTACTTCGATGAGAAGTTCGTTTCGTGGGCACAAGAGAATTGCTCTCTTCCTCATTAATGGCCGCTTCACTTCCCTCACTGTGAAAGACTGGATGGAGGTATGCATCTTGAAGATAAGCTTTCAAATCTAAGTTGGGTTCGGTAGCCCGTTCCAGTGTGTCCTTCACCATTGCATCCTACAACATAAAAAGCAAAATCCATGGATTTAAAATATTGTTCTAACTTAATACAAGTTTTGACTCCAGCAATACATCTGCTAGAATCAATATTAATCACTAGAAACAAGTGTGGGGTTATGCATATCAAAATCAGGCAGGCCAAAGTTTTCGCTAAAGATTTCAAAACTCAAATTGAATAAAAATAAAGTTTAACCAGAAACAAAAGATTTTCCTCATACCTGTAACGGAAACCTCACAAATGCTGACTCAAATCTATTCTTAGAATATATGTGAAACCATATGGTCAATACAGGAAGAGCAAGAAGCAGTGGTGTAGATTGAGCAGCATCTTTAGTGCTCATCAAGCCCATCAATAGTAGTTGTGATATAATCATTGCAGTGATGATACGTCTATGGACATCTGGCCAGAAGGATGCCCCACTCTCATATTGTTGGTGGTATACATTTATAATCTTGCATGAAACACAATATTTTAAGTCATTGTGTTTCCAATAGAAATAAAATACTCTCAAAGAATCTTGTTATAAGCAGGCAAAAATAAGTAACAATAACACTAGCATTCACGTTCAAATGAGAAGAAATTAGAAAAAGAAAATGACTAGAATATGGATTTTTCAACATAAGCACAAAAGCTCAGAAGTTTCTAGAATCTTTTTCATACTAGAATATGGATAGTTCTGATATTGTTATTCACAAGAAATAAAAACATAACCAAATGCAACAAGTGAATCTGTTTTCTCAAATCGACAATACACTAGCATGCTCTGTATGTGAAGCATTATGTCAACATACCTGGTGCCGGTACACAACAAATGAGAAGCTGAAGAAGACAATAATAAAGGGAAGAAGGATGGGCGTGATTACAGAATATACTAGCCCAAGCAAGAAATACAATTGTATTCGAGGTTCAGATGCACCAAACTCTAAGCTCCCAGGATCCATAGCCTGTTCTCTATCTTGTTCTGTTTTGACTAGGAATGTATTCTTCAAATGGAAAACAATCAATGGCTTCAACCTTATGATCTCTGCAGCAATTCCGGCCCAACCATCAACCATGATATAAGTAATAAAGAATGTTGCCTTCATTGGGATTGAGACACCAATTATTCTTGGAATGCTGCAAGGATCATTAAACATCCAAATATTACAAAAGGCATAAAATGGTAAGCAGCTAGTTGATTAAAGCAAAAAATCATACTCGCTGGCAGATTGATGAATGAAACTATCGAGGTTTTGAAATGCTGTTCCAGCAATTATGCTCCCAAGAAATACATTAATCAAGAGGAAAAGGTAATACTTAGAAGCTGATCGCCTTTCCAATTTTGAGAGAGATGTGAAACCTTCCACCTTTGACATAGTCATAAGTATTGTTGGAAGTAGTATTAGAAATATCTTTAGAGCAATCCCTGGTAGAAAACCTTGTATAAAGGACTTCACAACCTTCCTGTAAATACATTTCTCATAACTTATACTTCAATGTTTGTTGAAGTAAGAATCAGGAAGACAAATGTGATGCAAAGTACAGCAAAGAAAGTTATGTTTATAAAAAATTACAATCAAATACAGATTTATTTATTTAAGAGAAGTTATATTATAAGATTCGAAAAAATGCTGAAGTATCCTACAACTGTATACATTATAAATACGTTTGTTTATTCATCAGTAATAGGTATCATTTCTTCCAACAATGAAATAATTAACAAAAAGTCTTCCTAAAAATAATTAAGAAGAAATGATCTAGGCATTGAATCCCTCTTGAGAAACTTACTTCCACCTATAATTCTTATCTAAATTCACCGGTGAAGCTAATGTATTAAAACAAACATGTGATTAAATTTCCTTGCTTTCTAGAACCAGGCAGAACTTTATGCTCTCATAAGGAGTTGGAACTGCTATATTTAAGATAAATGAAATATAAAGGAATTTTGTTGTGATTATCTCTGTTATGCAAATCCATCCTGGAGCACTGCAATAACTCAATCTTTGTAAGTGATGGCTAGTTTTGCAGCATGGTCTATTTCTCTTCTTTATCATGTTGCTAGTTGTTTGGTTTGCACTAACACAGGGTACTGGCATTGTGATAAAAAACACTAAAGCATTCAAAAGCATTGAAAAAAGGACTGAAGACCAGTAAACCAAATACAGTAAAAATAATCGGAAAAAAAAAATCACAGAATTGAGATAAAATAAACTTACCTTTTGATTAGAGGTTTTAAGAACGGGGCAACCTTCTTGATACTCTCAATGTTCGCAAGGGATTGGACAAATGTGATTGGAATCATGAAGAAGAAGGTAAGAAAGAATAGTGCAACAGCCATAATCAACCTCCTAACTGTCAGTTCAACAAAAGGGATTGCAAGATTTGACCAGTAAACATCACGAGGCTCAGGAGCCCACTCTGTTAACCATAGTGTTGGGTTGCTTGTTTGTTGAGTTTGAGCGCAAACAGCTGCACCCCATCGAGTTTTGAATGAGACAAATGATGCAGGCATTATAGATTTAGGATCACCAACCACTCTTATTCTCTCCGCAGCCTCCTGCAAAACCAACCACATCATGAAATTACTTGAAATACATAATGCCTTCCATCAACATTGATAAACATGAAATGGATGATTGATACCTCTAAAAGTAAATAAGGGGCTGTTTAGTAGCCGGGATATCCCAGGATGGGGACGGGATATCCTGGACTACAGTTCAATCCAGGTGTTTGGACACCAAGATAGAAAGGGATGGGGATGGCCCCCATCCCTGAATTTTGGATGAGTGGCATCCCTCCAAATTGGAGGGACGCCACCATCCAGGATGAGACCCATGTGGGAGCCCATGTGCTCCCACGTGGGTCTTGTCCTTTAAATAGTTAAATATTATTTAAATATTTATTAATAATTTTTAAATTAAAATAATTATATATTATATATTAACTATTATTAAATTGAATATTTAATTTTATTAAATTTAAATGATTATAATAATTTTATAATTTAAAATAATGATTATATAAATTATTTTATAATTTTAAAAAATATTTTTAAATACATAATAATTATATATTAATATAAATATAAGATATTATTATTTTAGAGTTAAAATTTATTATTATCTATTAATTAATATAAATATCATTAGTTATTTAATTATACATAATTAATATTATTTTAATCCTCATCCATATCCTTATCCCACCAACCAGACGCCCAACAATCTTTATTCCTTATTCTATATCCTACCAACCAAACACCCTCCATGGTTTCCCCATCCATGGGATACAAAATCCCACTAACCAAACGCCTCCTAAATATCCATCCATCCATGCATGCATATATACATACATACATTAGTAGACTCAAAATCCAAAATCTGATGTTTCAAAGTACCGAATTCATGCTACCAATGCTAAAACTGGACTTTTGAACTGTTGGTTTCAGGGTTGCTTGTTCTATTTCCTATACTAAACATTTGACAATGCCGAGGTTGGAAGCCAACCCACGCAAGGGTTTCACTTAGACCCGACATTTCAAAATGCCGGGCTCCATGTGTTGGTCTCCAGCGACGACTTGATAGAATACAACATTCTAAAATGTTGGGCTTTCTCAGCTCGGATAAAAGCAACATTTTGAAATTCAAGGTTCATCTGGTTTCACAAAATGTATTAGCAAATGCTGACATGGAATGCTAATTGCACCAATCCAGGGGCAGTTTGCTAGTTCAAAATGTCAGGACATTTTAGCAATTATATTTCTTTTGGGAGTTCTAAAAAAAATCCCAAGAAAAGTCTAGCCTGATAATAAGCCATGAAAATTCAGCCATATTAATAAAGAAATTTGTCCCCTAGAAGTTGCTAGTATAATTAAATCTCCACTATAATCATTTTTACTCAAACTAGGTTTCACAATTAGTTTGTTTTAATATTTTATCTATCACTAATATGCAAATTGTTTATTAGCTAGTTCATATTTCTCAAAATGAAACATATTCCACACAAAGGGGAAAATAAATATAAAAATTTACCTGACATTCATATGGCATTCCTCATAAAAAATAAAATCACATGGTAATGATAAGTTTTTTCATGAGTTATTGACAGGTAAAAAAAAACTGATATTAACTGAATCTTATATAACGTCTATACTTACCGCAGTTGTTACTTTTTCAATCTCAGCAGTGTAATAATCGATTGCATCGACAGCCTTACCAAAGAGACCAAAAAATTTTGTCTACAAGACAAAGACAAGTTTCATGAAATATGCAAGTCAGATTGGAGGCAAGGAAAAAAAATTATAACCTAAAAGTATACCTTAACAGTAGGCCTTTTCTTAGGGTTCCTAGTGTACTTATTCTGGTAGTAAACAAGCCAATTTTGCAAGCTTTTCTTATTTTCCACCAGTTTTGCAAGCCGATTCGCATTATATACCACCTAGCAGTCAAAATAAAGTTTTCAATAAATATTCTAGCACAGCAAATTTTTTTGAATTAATTTTAATTGAACACATAAATTGGTATTTGGTTCTACGACCATAACTTAAATAATATATCACTACAATTATGTTCATGAATTTCTAAATATATTTTCTAACTGTATTTATGTGTCTAATACAAATAAAATTTGTGGTCTAAAGAGGTATTCAAAATCCAACATCTAGTGAGTTGTTAATAACTATGGGATAAAACTTTTGATTTATTGCTATTTGGCATGTCAAGTCTACCTAGCCAATGAATGGAACACATTTATATCATTAATTCCTAGAGATTTATGATTTTAATGACAGCTAGGACACCAGGTGTCATGTGTCTACTAGTGAAAAAAAGACCAACTACGAGGTCCAACTTTTATTGCTTTTTACTGTTAGTAGCATGAATTACAATTCCCATCCTCCAACTCTTTTGTTTTGTTCAATTCCCCACCCAATGAGGCTTTTGTAATAAGCAAATAAGTAAGACTAGTAGGCGATAATAGACAGTATTGCAAACAGAAAGGAAAGCAGGCATCCATAAAGTTGTGAAAACGCTGGTAATATCTGCTTAATTTGTATTAACCAATATGGTCATGACTTTCTGTTCAAAGCATCTGATGCAGTTTATAAGTACTTTGTGTTTTAACATTCTATGATAGCATATAACAAGAGTTAAACAAATTTTTAGTAACATTTACGATTCCTATTCTCCAATATTCATGTGTCTTTAACTCCCCAACCAAATGAGGCTTAAGTAACGAGCAAATGAGCAAGAATGGTAGATGATAATAGGTAGAATTCAAAACAGTAAGAGAAGCAAACATCCGCAAAGTCGTGAAAATGTTGGAGAAGTCTAATTAATTTGTATTAATCACTATGGTTATGAGTTTCCATTCAAAGCATCTGATGTAATTTATAACTACACTGCAATATAACATTCTATGATAGTCAGCAACCAGAGTTTAAAGTAAATTTAGCATCAATGCATCCATTGAACATCGAAAGGTGCATTGGAGTTGATTTCTTACAAATCCAAACCTGATGTGTGAGGTAATGACCATGATGATTTACTGTAAAGAAATGCTCAACATGCTCGCTAACTGATTCATCAGGGTCTGGTGGAACATTTCTCACAAGAACCTACAACAAGAAATTGAATATTCATAGGTTAGAGGTAATAAAGTTATTCTCGTAAAAGCTCTGGCATGAAGTGCTCTCAAGTATGTCAATGCAGTTCTCTGGTGTCCAGATTGAAGCTGCTGATAGTTTCTATTTACCATAATAACATACAAGTTACCCCTCATTATCTTCTCCATAGAGCCAAAAAGCACTTGCAATTTCATCTATAACGAAGAGATATCACTAGAGGATTGGAGAATCGGAGCATTTAATATGTATTTGAAGGAGGGTATTGACAATTTTGACACTTCAGGGCAGAATCAGTTATTAATGTATATATTCACAAAATGGCTGCGAGTAATTTTTCAAAACCCTGTTAGTTCAGACTGATTTCCTTTTAAGCATAATTTTCATATAGAATTCCTTATTCTACAATATGTATCTCCTACAATAACCCTTCCACTGATATTTTGACATAAGGTTACTCAAAAGTAAATTGCCCAAGTTCCATTCTAGGTTGGTCAAACTAGAAGTCTCAAATGTACAAAGATTATGCCCTCTGAAAAATGATTGGGCCTGCAAATGTTAACACAATATTTCAGTGAAAACAACATGGGATGGACATTAGCCAATTCTTCACAATCAAACAAAACTGAGTTAGAAGGGAACCAAATTGTCCAAAACTTTAGTTATGTTGCTATCATTGGCAATTTAGTCCTGGACAACTCAATGGCAAACTTTAATTGTATACTCATGTAAGTCTCCACCTATCTAGCCATGAAACCAATGGCAGACATGGTGAAATAAGATATTTTTGGTTCTATAAAGTATTGAGCAACAGATCATAAGGTCTGAATGCATATGCAATCAAATTCAGATGTTACAGGAGTGGTCTGGTTCCTCGTGTTTTCTGAAGGCCATCATTGTCAGATTTTTCAAATGGCTTACATATTTGATATCTATTTCAAGCTTTCAAATAAGAATATTTAGTTACAATGTCACATATTGAAATAGAAATGGAAATTGAACAAAACTCATATATGAAGCAATTTAATCTAGACACCTTTCACTATCAACATGCAAGGAGTTCAGCATAGAGAGCTCACAGTAAACTGATCTGGACGCCGATTTTCAGATGCAAGAAAATGCAATCTCATTGAGGCTATAATCTCATATTCCTTGTACAGAGTGTAACATGTCCAAAATGTAAAGACGTATGCCATCACCAAATGTGCCCAAAACCTGAAAGAATAAGTTGATCAGAAAAACATGAAAAATTATAAAACCATAATAATGGTTTCACTTAGCAAATTATCATGAAATTATTCAGGTGAGTTCTATTATCTATAGATCAACTTAAGGAAGATTCTAGCTATAAGATTTTAAGAAAGAAGAAAAAAACAGTAGATGCTTTAAGGGGGCATTTGTTAGAAGTATTTGGAAATCCAAATAACTTGCAAATATTGGATTTTGACTTACAGCTAATTTGAGCATAAGTTGAAGTCCAAACTTTTAGCCAAATGTAGGATTTGGAAATCCATTTTGCATCTTCATTCAAACAACAAAACAATAGATTTGGGTTGAGCTCCAGATTTGGAGATTCCGAAACTCTAAATCCCTCCAACCAAACATACCTAAGTGTAATTGAAACTACATAACTATTCATGTGAAACATCCATGGTATAGTTCATACCACTCTATGTTTTGAACTTTACACATAGGGATCAGTAAAGTATCTTAAATAGTTTCAAAAACCTGACCCCTGCACATGTTCTTTTTTTTTAGTCAGTTATTCCTTATCCACATTAACTTCCAAACAGACCCAAGTGTTATACTTTTGATCCAGTTCAATCAGTTCTACCAATGGTATGAAAGTCTCAATCATCTCAGAGATTATAAGAAACTCTGATCAAGTTAAAGAAACTAACAAAAAGAAGAGCTTGATCATACATTAAAGAAAGATTTTACAACATTTCATGATCAATAGATTTCAAAAATATATTAATTAACTAAAAATAAATCAGAATTTATTTAATAAAAAATCATGAAATTAAGTTAATAATGCTAGAAAATCTAGACAGATCAACAAAAACATGCCAAGAGTAGTTTAAGGTGTTTGCTAATGATAAATAATAAATATGTAAAGCATCCAAATAGTAGCATATCAATTACCATCCTCCAGTTTTCATAGTATGCATTAAAGAACCTTTTGGATACCATCAATATGGATAAGAATGCATCTCAACAAAACCAGCTGAAACTTTCTGCTTGATGGAAAGATATATGCTCAAACCTTTCTGATCCAGGTGGGACGTTTGATATAGAGAGCTTGTCGATGTCGCTAAATGTTAAATTCTTGAATCGCTCCAACGTTCCACCAGTCCAATTGACAGGCACCAATATGGCAAAAGCAAGAAACGTTAACGGGACAAAAATTTTCAGGCTGCGTTATGAACATTAAAGAGTTAGATAATTATTTGAGATAAAAAACAGATCGTTCACATTTATCAAACTTATAAGGATCATTAAAACTGAATTGCACAGAGAAAGCTAGAGGTTTGATGCAATGATGCACAAACCTCTAGCTTTATAAGGACCTTCTGTGGTCCATTGGGTCATTTTTGTTTCTAATGGTAATGGAAAAGTTATAATATCTCTACAAAGGAATAAAGAGATTCAGTATCAAGTATCAACAGACTTACCCGAGCAGATAAATTCGGATATATACAGTAGAATCAAGGCCAGCATGACTAATCAGCTCAGGTTCCGGCATTCTCAATGCAGCTGGCATCCAATTCAAAAACCTCAAATATGTCCCAGCATCTAGATTAACAAACTTTTTTATAAAATTTCCCGAGTGTGTTGGGCTGCTTCTTATCCCTTTAAGGTACCATTTAGGAAAGTATACTCTATCATTAAGAGGTTGAAGCCTTAACACAGCAAATGCCAGAAGGAATCCTATTGCAGACAGAATATTAATAGCCGCTGCAAGGCCAATATCTCCAAGTGATGCCATATCTTCCTGAAGGCTGATCCCAAAAAGTGGATGAAGTTACAGAGGCAAGTGCAATAATATGTCAAAAAGAAAAGGTATTAAATTGTTTAGACTAAGAGGAAAAGCAAAAGAGGAAGTCCATATTACAGCAAAGAAAAAAAAAAGTAAAAGAAAGAATAATACAATTAAGATATAAAATTAGCATACATAGAAGCAATCTTTTAACAACAGGAAAATAATATAAAAATACAAGCACGGTTTTGAGCATTGGTACACCAGGAAATAATGTTTATTTCACAATTATTAAAAGACAATGGTCCTTTTAACAAATTGGGTCGAAGAACTAGCGTCACTTCAATCATAAGTATAGTTTTCTCCTCAAACGTTATATACTAGCATTGAGTGAAGTTTCTATTAGATGCTAGACCATACCGTTAATGAAATTCTCTCTAGAAGCATGGATTTATATTAGGATGCATTAGCTTTTAATGTAGCAATGGGAACTAGAACAAACAGAGCAGTAGCTATAAATTAATAACTTCACTTAATTCCAACCTTTTCAGCACTACACCGACTAATTAACTCCCGGCGATTGGCATCCATTCTGCTTATTTATTAAAACGCATACAAGGGGATCAAAAATCTATTTTCCACAAAAAACCATTCAATCCGCCTTCCATAATAACTCATCATCAACTCACAAACTTCCATAAATGCGACCAAAAATCCCAATATCACAAGGATCAAAACCATCCTTCATGATTTCAAACATAAAAACCGAAGAAATAGATAAACAATCAAATTTTCAGGTAAAAAACAGTCAAAAATCAAGAAATGAGCATTAATTGATTGATTGATTGATTACCTTTGAAAGCCGCTCGCTTCTCACGCGCAGAGGAACGAGATCGATCTCTCCGAACTCCAAGAAGGGGAAGGCCGGCCTCCAAACCTCCAAACTAGGTTTCTTTCGGGTTTAATCGTTGAAAACTAAAATGATTACTACTAAATTGGGAGGAGACGGAGAGGAAGAGATGGTTATCGTTGGATGTTGCTTAAAAAAGAGAGATCGGAGAGAGAGAAGGAGAGAGATTTCATTGCTTTGCTTTGCTTTGCTTTTGGTGTTCGATTCCAACGCACAGCTTTTAACGCCAGACTCGTTGTTCGTTGTGCCCGACTCCGCGGGCGAACCGCTGGATGAATCGACAACGGCAACAAGGGTGTCTTTTTGAATTTTATATAGAATTCCCATTTTGGCCCTGTCAGATCTTTGCCACGTGGTGTCTACGTGGGTACTAGTTTTTTAGATCTATACCACGTGGCCTTTGCACTGGATTATAATAAGTATTATTATTTATTAATTCATTGGAGAGCTTGGCAACTGAGTTTTTTAGTATATCGATTTGGAAAATGAATATTTATATAAGTTTTTGTTAATTTCTTGGGCTTGGCTAATGAATGAGAGACATTTGGAAGTAGTTTAATGCAAATCTTGTATAATGTTGCACCGTAAGTACATCTTGATTATTCTTTGATGGTCCTTGTACGGTTGTAATGTATTTAATTTCCATCGTTATGTAATTTACTAATCAACTAACTTGTATGAGTACTACTTTTTTTTTTCAAAATGGGAGATTAAAGTATTTTAAAATAATTTTGTTTTGTATGTTGTTACGGAAGAAAATATATGGGAATACGTGATCACATGCTTAGATGAGATATCAATTGTTATTATAATTACCTGGTCAAATGACAGAGAAGATGGATTCCAAAAAATGTTAAAAGTTGGCAACTAAATGTCCTCTGAGATTAATAATTAATAATGATTTTGAAAAGGAGGTCCTCAACTTATGAAAAAGATATCATGTGTCATGCATTTTAATTCTATTTAGATTGAAGGTTGATTTGAACATTACTCTTTCTTTCAAAATTCTCTCTCCGCCCACTTTTTTTTTTCTATTTTTTTTTAAGTCTCTAATTTGAACGTTGGAAACTCCCCATGAACACTCAAATCTCTTTCTTTTTTTTTGAGTTTATGCTCCTTACAAGGTGTGAATTTTAGAAGCTAATTTTCAGAGAAGGCGCTGATCCAATGAAAAGACTTGAAGGAGCCAATTAGAGATCTCTCTCACATGTTATGAAGATATGCCCTAATTTCAAAAAGTGTAGATCTTTGCATCAATATATGTTTTTTTAATAAAAATCTCATTAGTGAATTTATAAAAAATATACATTCTTAGACATGAATTGATTGAATAATAAAGGTGGACCCCAAAGTGTCTATAGGAAAGTTCTGGAGGAAGTTTTCTTATATTTTCTTTTAAGTGCTTTTGGATATTAATGGAAGTGAGGGGCCAACTTTTTTGTCTTTATATCCATGAAAATAGTGTATTTTTTTATATCCAAAATTGCTACTAAACCTGAATTAATTGATTTCATATAAAGTTAATCTAAAAATTATTATTAAATAATATAATATATTTTAAAAATTGTTTTTGGAATAAGAACCAATAGTGTTTGAAGAAACTCATTTTAAAACAAACTCTTTTTCTTTTTTTACAAAGATGACAAACACCTCCCATGAGAAAAATCAGAGACGGAAACCGCGGCACTCATGCGCGTACCCTCACCTTGTGGTTTGGACTTAGGATTATCCCAACCAACGAAGCCTTATATAAGAGATCTGATATCAATAGATCGAGAGGCTGTTGGTTTAAAGCAATCTCTTTTTAATTTATTATTCTTAACACCTTGGTTAATATTATTTTAAATAAAACAATTTCAATTATTACACACTTAAAAAACAACACAAACAGAAGGAAGATGAGTTTAGTTTCCTGAAATCAATCATAAGAAAAATCCTGTGAAGTACTGATCTCGAGGCATAGATATAGAAGAAGTAAGATGGAAGAAGATCCCAACGCGAAGCTAACCCATTCGGCAGACATCTCAAAGCACAGGAAATATAATCTCCTCGTTGTGTTGTTTCCTTATCACCTTTGGTTCTCCTCCAATAGAGAGAGAGGAGAGAGGAGAGAGGAGAGAGGAGAGAGATCGCCATTGCCAATGACCTAGAGCATCAGGTACTTTTTTATTCTTCAGTGGTGGTGGTGGTTGTGATGTGGCCACAATGGCACACCTATTTATATGTTTGTATAACTTCTTGATTTCCTACATGTTTAGTTATTCTTGGTTTACTTGTTTATCAAAATATCAAAGGTAGAAAATGTCAATTTAGAGTATTCATGAATTCATTAGGAAATATCAGAATTTCACTTTGTAGCTTCTAAAGTTGATGGCTTTCATGAATTCATTAGGAAATATCTGAAAAATTTGCTTTTTTTTTTTCATTCAGAAGAGGTACTTGAACTCAAGAAAATTTCGCCATCCCAGGATTCAATTGTGCTTGTTTATTTCAATTTGAGTATAGATGGATGTATTCTGCCCATCAGTTTCAACACGGTATTGTGGTATAGTAAGCAGTATAACCAGAAAAATGGCTATGGAAATGCATGTTGAGCAGCAAGCTTTTTGCAGCAGATGTGTTTTTGGTAGGAAATTGAAGAACAGTGCAATGATTGGTAATAAAAGCATTCTTGATTTCAAAACTTTTGCAACATCTGCGAAATCTATTGAGCAGGTGCAGCAAGATACCAGCATCTATGACACCGAGGAAGACCTGGAGAGAGTCGTGTCTTATTTATTTAGGGCTGAAGTTGGAGGCCTGGTGAAGGTGTTTGTGGGAGTGGGAAGCATCAAATGTTCAGTATTTATTGAAGTTTCATCCTTGCCTAATTTTACTTCTGATCATAAACTCGCACTGTGTTGGGGCATATTTCGATCTGATTCTTCATGTTTTCTTCTTCCTGATCTTGAAAGTTTAGCTCCAGAAACATCCCAGTTGGCGGATGAATCCCAATTGGGTTCCTTCAAGACACCTTTTGTCCAAAATTCCTCTGGAATATATACAGTGAACTTGGAATTTGATTGTGCACAAGTTCCTTTCTATCTCACATTTGCACTGCTTTCTCCTTCTGTAGCTGCTGCCTGTGATTTGGAGATAAGAACTCATCGAAAAACAAACTTTTGTGTGCCTGTTGGGATTGGTCGAGGGTATCCTTTGCCCTTGGGTGTTTCTGTTTCTGATGACAACTTGGTGAACTTCTCTTTGTTTTCGAGGAGTGCTGAAGGAGTTGTTTTGTGCTTATATGATGGGAGCACAAATCAACCAGCATTGGAGATTGATTTGGATCCTTATGTTAATCGGACTGGTGATATATGGCACATCTCCATGGAAAGAACCAAGGAATATGTCAGCTATGGTTATCGATGTAAGGGGTCAGTTCAATTGGACAGTGGAAGCAGATTTCACATGCGCCAAGTGCTTCTGGATCCATATGCTAAGAGAATTGGAAAATTATCCCCTGAGAAAGATCAATCTGTATCATCAGTAAACTATCTTGGTTGTCTAGATGAGGAGCCTGCCTTTGATTGGAATGATGATATTCATCCAATGCTGCCAATGGAAAAGCTGGCAGTCTATCGGCTAAATATTGGCAATTTTACCAAGGACAAATCTAGTGGGTTGCCGAAAAATGTTGCTGGTACTTTTTCTGGCGTCATTCATAAACTGCAGCATATTAAATCTCTAGGTTTCAATGCAATCTTATTAGAACCGGTTTTCCCCTTTGATGAGCAAAAGGGCCCCTATTATCCATATCATTTCTTTTCAGCAATGAACTCATACGGATGCAAAAATAACCATGGATTGGTGGATAATTCTATGAAAGAGATGATTAAAACTCTGCATGAAAATGGCATAGAGGTGCTGTTGGAGGTTGTTTTCTCTCATACTAGTGAGGGGGGAGATGCAGCTTGTCAGGCAGCATCTTTTCGAGGAATTGATAATTCCTCGTACTACATTGTTGACGGGGATATAGGATCAGGGACCAATAATGCATTGAAATGCAATAGTCCTGTTGTCCAACAGATGATCCTTGACAGCCTCCGGCATTTGGTGACTGATTTTCACATCGATGGTTTTTGTTTCATCAATGCCTCACATCTACTTCGAGGTGTGAATGGTGAGTATTTATCTCGGCCACCATTGGTTGAAGCTATTGCATTTGACCCATTACTTTCTAAGACGAAAATCATTGCGGATTGCTGGTCTCCACTTGATATGTCATGCATTAAAATTGATTTCCCTCACTGGAAAAAGTGGGCTGAAATGAATGCAAGCTTCTGTGCTGATGTGAGAAACTTTATGAGGGGTGAAGGAGTTCTTAGTGATCTTGCTACCCGACTCTGTGGTAGTGGAGATATATTCTCAGACTCCCGGGGCCCAGCATTTTCTTTCAATTTCATTGCAAGAAACTCCGGACTTTCACTGGTTGATTTGGTCAGCTTCAGTGATGACAGTCTTTCTTCAGAATTGAGTTGGAACTGTGGTAAAGAAGGCCCAACCAACGTCAGTTTAGTCCTCGAAACACGGCTTAAACAGATAAGAAACTTCTTATTTATATTGTTTGTTTCTCTCGGTGTTCCAGTTCTCAATATGGGGGATGAATTTGGCTACTCAGTTGGTGGCTCACCATTATATGCTGACAGAAAACCAATCAATTGGGGTTACCTTGAGACAGGGTTTGGTTCTCAAATTATGCAGTTTATCACCTATCTGAATTCACTCAGAACTCGAAGAAGTGATCTGTTTCAGAAAAAAGACTTTCTAAAGGTCGAGAACATCAACTGGCATGGAAGTGGTCAATCTCCACCGAAATGGCATGACCCATCATGCAAAACTCTTGCCATGACTTTGAAAACAGAAAAGGATGAAACACCATCAAGTTCAAGTAATGGAGATATGTTCATATCTTTCAATGCTAGTGATGTTCCAGATATTCTTGTTTTACCTGAGGTTTCAGAAGCAACTATTTGGCATCGTTTGGTGGATACTGCACTTATATTCCCAGGTTTCTTTTCAAATATTTCTGATCCTGATTGTCATATGGTTGCAGGATCATCAAAGTACACAATGGAACCCCACAGTTGTGCTTTGTTTGAAGCAAGAGAGCAAGAAAGTGTCTTGTTAGCCAATGAAATATGAGTATCCCTTTTCTCCTGAACATACATGTACAGCAGTCAAAACCAACAAGATGTTCTTATAGAACTCTTGCTTTAGTTATGGAATAAATTGTTACCGAGACCACATGTAATTCTTAATTATCATAAATAAATGTGGTCTATTAGACTATTAGCAGTGTAACTTAAGACTGCATATAATCCTTAACTATAAGTAAATATGGTTCATTCACTTTTTTTTAAAATAATAATAATTATAATAAATTGCTACCAAACAAGGTGCCAAATTGGGCATTAAGTTATTTATCTGGTCATGTAATTCAATGCATGTCCCAAATAGGATGTGTATTTATCTAAACAACATGCTATTTAACATTTGATATATATATATATATATATATATATATATATATATATATAATATAGGGTTAGGATAATGACACTATTTTTGGCCATTTTGGCATCCTTCTTCGTTCATTGGTTTTGCGTAGTGTTTTATTAAATCAAGTATGGATGGAAAGAGCGTGAAAAATAGATGTTGATTTTCATACGATTTAGGAACTTTGTAGGGCCTTCATATTAAATGGTGAAATTCCACAAGATGTATAAAATTTCATCCGCTAAGATGAAGACCCTACAAGCTTCTAAATGAAAATAGCATCTATTTTTCGATATTCTTTCCATCCATCTGATTGGATTTGCTAAAAATTGTAAGCCCGAATGAATGAAATAATGGATGTCAAATAATGTGTCATATCTGACTTACATCATTATATATATATATATATATATATATATATATATATATATATATAATGTTACATCTAGTATGTTCATTAAAGAAAACATAAAAACATAAAAGATATAAACACCAAAAAAGGGAAATTAGCTGGTCCACTATAAGCTAATGTCTTGGTTCATTATATAACATTCTCAACGAGCTTTTAACAACCTTAGTGACCACCAATGGCCTCTTGATCTATTGATACCGGATCTCTTGTATAAGACATAAATGGTTTAAAAGAATCCAGAATTGAACCCCCACGTTCACAAGATATGAGTTTACATGCAGCTCCCTGCCCCTAACTTCCACACGGGGGTGCTTGTCACCTTTGTCAGAAAAAAAGAACCACCTCAGTGACCTGGAATATTTAGCATAACACAACCACTATTTTGTATTTATAATAGTAAAGTCCGAACATTCTATCAATTTGTCAGACTAGAAATAAAAGGAGAAAAAGCCTTTTTACTTCAAAAGACAGAACACACAAAAATGAGCTACTATTGTATTTGTAGCATCTCTTGTAAAAACACACATAAACACCTTTTACTGCAGGACAAATTACAAATCATCCACCCATCTTCTCATAAAAATTACAATAGGAGTAATGATTCTAGAAAGGAGAACCACCTGTGCATTATGCATGCCTCAGGCTGGTTACAACAGTTAAAGATGGTAATATGGTGTCCAGACCGGTGTGTTATCTCTTATAGCCATGGGGCTCCACGATCGTCACTTGATTCTTTGATGGAACTGAATCTCCTTCTATGGACTTTTTCAGTACTCCAGTAGGTTGCCCTTGCCGGTGTTGGCCTCCCTGCAAAGAAAGAAAAATCGATTGAAGAACTAAAAGGAATAGAAACTTTGAAAGAATAGCAGATGGGTATAATTTATTTCAATATGAAATTATCAGTGAGTATCAATACACTATTATAGGGTAGATACACTGAAATTCAATAGGATCTTCCTATGCAAGTATTTATCATCTGAGAATCTGTGACGATTACTAGATAATATAGAAAACTTGAAAGCATAAACTGGTAACAACTGGGCAAGACTTGCACTAGTACCTAGGTTGCCAAATAGGAAGGGTTGTGCCTATCTGATAATCATGTTTTTCAAAGTACATCAAATTGTATCAATTGAAAATAATTGGACTAGTTTCACAACTGCACTTCCACAGTGGGATATGAAAGGAGATTCATGGAATGATTCAGTGAAAATGATTACTACAAAGTAATAAATTGGAAGCCCAAACCAATGAATGAGTGGATGAACAGAAAAAGTGAAAGTTCATCCTTTGATACAGTTTCTTGGCATCTTCCCTTTGTTACAAAAGCAGGAGACTCACTAACAATTAGTTCACAAGACTTGGTGTTGTCATCACCTAGAATACACTGATCTCAAACTTCTACCTGTGCTCGTGTCTTTCCCTACACTATTACAGAGAATTAAAAGACTGGGTTTTTCTAAGAAACAAGACATGAGTTAAGGATGAAAAGAAGATGATGACACATATCAATGGTTAGCATGTTCTGCATAATGACTATGCCCCTCACTGACATCTCTCACAAATATGGACCAGTGATAATCATTTTACATGTACACGATATAAGAGAGAGTACAGATTATTGTGTATTTTTCGCTGGGCCACAGAGAAATTCAGAAAATAGTGTTGACCATATGTTGTTTGCACCATAATCAACTGGCCTACTTACAGAACATTATCTTGAAGTTAATCGTTTAAATAACCCAGGTTGATAGTGAAAAGGGGATTAATATACTAAAAGATACATACCGCTGCCTTTTGACCAGTTAACCTCCTAAGTGATGGAGCCCGTGCAACTGAAGATGCAGCAGCAGCAGCAGCCACTCGTATCCTAAAAGCAAAAGCTTATTGCGGTCATAAGTTTCAAGATAAGAATTAAGTTACCAAGCAGAGAAGAAAAATAAAATAAAATAAAATAAATAATATATTAGATGACAAACCTTTTGTGCACATCAACATATTCATCAGTTTCATCCACAATTTCCTCCTGAACAGTTAAGGATCAAACACTTGGTTATCCTAATACACATGAAAATTTTATGGGAGAATAATAATGCACTCTGCTAAATAACCCACTAGGAGACATTGGCTGATAGTTTTTTCTATCTTTTTTCCTGAAGTGCTGAACAATATTTTACACTGTATACACAAACTGCATATATACATCAACTAGTAGATCATTCTTTCATATCTACAAATTGCTAATCAATTTTTTTCAAAAAAATTGCTAATCAAATGAAAATGCAGAGACATAAGCATTTGACTCCATGATATTGGTATGACAGTGAACTTAAGGCAGTCAACGTCAGATGTCATACAAGTTATGGAAAATAAGGCTTATATCCAGCAGCCTCAAAGACTCAGATACACATAATCAGCTGACCTTATGATAGACATTTATTAATCAGAGTCATCATGACAGTAAAAGGCATCATTAAATGACAAATCCACGCCAAATATATTTGAATCACAGAACAGAATGACTATAAGTCCCTGACACAATTCAAAATTGTTCAAATAATTTGGAGAAAAGATCATGCTGCATCCAATGAGAAAAAACAGGTTAGAATTTCAGGGACTCAAACTAAGGACATGCTTACTTGCAAGAGTTCTTCAAACACATCCTCAAGAGTAATGATGCCAATGACCTCCTCATCTTCACCATCCTCTGATAAGCGAGTGACTAAATTGTTTGATGCATCATTTTGCTGCAAAGAAGTTGGCTTATTTCCATTGACCTGTTTGTTCTGCCACTTGTCAATATCAACAACAACACTCTCACTCTTTTCCTCAGGTTTACACAGTAAAGGAGTTGTCAGGTTTGAGTCACCACTAGTTTCATTGAATTCATCAGATTTTTTTGCATCAGCAGGTGGGAGAGCTTTTGTTTTCCCTTTTGCCTTCACTACGGCAGCCATATGACTGCTACCCTTTTGAAACTCATTCAGTATATCATACAAAGGCATATCTGCTGGAACCCTGATAAAATTTCTTACATGAAACCAGAGTTCATTAATAAGAAACTAAAATGAACTGGTTAAGTGTCAATACCTTGGAATTCTCCTGATAGAGACAGCACTGACTGGTGTCTCTGTCTCAGCACGAACAGTTAAAAGGCTTTTGACCTGTCTCAAATTAGTAAAATCAAAAAGGGAAATGCAAGAATTATTGAGCACACTTTCAGGAGATATACATTGTTGCATTAGATGCAAGAATGTGTAGACTCTTGTAAAAGAATAAACAAATCAGTACAAACCAGCAGAAGGCCAATGATGTTTTTGGGGTTCCCTACATAAACAGGGACTCTGCTATGGCCCCGAGCAAGAATCTTACCAATTGCTTCCCTAATTACAAGAAAAGTGCAGCCATTAATTAGTTTTGTTCTCAGCATTTATCAATTGCGAGAAGAATGTAACCTTCTATACGAACAAAAATGACTTGAGGCTCCAGTGGTTAAATATCGATATGGTTCTTGAAGTTTTGGGGAAACCCATTAAATTTAGTATTTAGAATGGAAGAGAAAGCGTACAAGTATTATACAACAAAAGGAGATTATATAGGTTGCACAACAAGGCTTAGAAGACCCCTAATATTATGTGTAATAAAAGAAATTCACATGAGAAAAAGACACACGTAAAATGCTGTAGTAAAAATTACCAGTCCAATTTTGAGTTAACATCTAGAGAGAATGTTGACTCAATAGGTGTCATAGCCTCCTCAGCAGTCTGCAAAGTAAAGAGGATTCAGAAATCAGCATCATCTGCCAAAGCTCACAGGATATCTACAAGCAATAATCAATTCTTGGACAAGCTAATTAGTTTACCTACATGATTATGCAATTAAGCAAAGCTCTTTAGAACACTTATCATACAAAAGCATGCAAAAGCCAGCACTTCATAGATGCAATCTCATCATTGACTAAAATATTGATATTTTGACAAAAACCTATATATTGTACAAGAACTAAATGCTATAACAGACAGACAAAGTACGTGCAGTTTGAATACTTTGGTTAAGACTAAATTATTTGGGACAGATGCTCTCCTTGACTAATTCTATTTCATAATGGCACATATCAGAAATTCATCATAAACAATTAGCATTGTAGTCCACCATGAGCCAAAGCAAGGTCATTAGAGCTGATAGTCTACAGGGGCAATCTACAGAACCATATTACATTATTCAAACACTATAACTTGCTGAATATATATTTCCTGACCACATGCCATTTTAAAATATATTAATTCATCATCATATTAGCATACAGAAGTATTGTGTTCTCTACTTTTCTCATTTTGTTATGGACTTCACTGAATGTGTGAATTTTGTCTAGTGTTATGAGTGAGAATTATGTTAAAATTTGTTGCCGTTGGTCTCCAATCAAGGAAACTTAATTCTTGAAAAAATTTAAAATATTTCAACTTCTTGCAGATAAAAAAATGGACTTTTCAGAGTAAATGAATATATTATGAAAAGACTCATAAGCCACTCAAACATAAACTACATGTTCCACATTACAAATAAGAAAAATCACAGATTTGTTGAACTTTATACCTTTTCAGTTAAATCTAGTGCTCCACTTATTATTGTTGTTTCATCGTGGGTGAGCTCCCCGCCTTTACCAGCCTAAAGTAACATAACGAGAGAATTTCAATTTAAATAGAGGAAGAACATGAAAATTTACCATACCACTCTCAAGTAGTTCTAATACCAAACAGAGGTTAGCAAACCACATAGAGTTTACCTCTTTGCTATGGATTGAAACAAGTGCCTTTAACTGAGCACGCCTGAAAAGAGCCGATTCATTGTGCCCAAGAACACAATCTAAAATCTGGAATCACATATATAGGAGCTTATATATTTGTGTATAAACATCATGGGCAAAGATAAAAATGTATTATGCAGATTTTCATCAAAGTAGAATTTCAAATACTTATCAGGCTATTTGCACATATGACACTCCGATCATAATCTGCAAACACTACCCGATAATGAGACAACATTTTAATTATCCTATAAATGAATATGGGCTTATATCCCCTAAATTAGAATATAAAATTCAATTTTACTTTGTTATTTCAAACTTCTACAAATGAATCAAATTTAGGTGCAGCTGAAAGGTATCCCTTTTTCTCTTCAATTTTACATCCATTGGTCATTCATGCACTCACAACCATTATTATAAACAAAATAATCATAATGATATTCAGCATAAGGTATTTCCTACGCAAAGAAACTGGATTCATAAGTGGAGAGTTAACAAATATATGGGCCGTATTCAGTTCTTCATAAGTTCAACTTTTCTTTGTTATCTCAAAATTCCAATAAAGAAGGTTCAAGTCAAAACAGGTGTACACACAAGTAAAAATCCCTTTAAGTCCTAAAATATCTTTTTTGCTGATAGAGTTTTGGTCACTTACATAAGCAAGTTGTCACAGAAAACTCTAGTAGTAACTGGATAAATGATGGTATTAACAATCACCACCAAAATTCATCTATTAATATTTAATATGGTCCAAATCCAATGTTTGACATAACATTTACAAGTAAAATAGTATCCTCTGCTATGAAAAGGCATTGAAACAAAATATTAGAAAAAAGCAAGTAAAGTTGGCATATGGAATGTGGATAAATTCAACAACAATATCACTTACTACAACTTGAAGTTTATATTTTCTGAAGAAGACCTATCAATGCTAGAAGCTTAACTTAAATTACTAGCAATATTCTTCAAAGAGGTATTAAGTATGTTATTCATCTAATAAAAATTATTCTAAAATAAATTATTCATAGTATTGGGGCTGCCCAAACTAAACAAGAGAAGTGAAAAGATCTTGGAGGAAGTATATCAATTTTAAAATAACAGCAACCAAATCAGAAACAACAGAGCGGTTGATTGCCCAACACAAAATGCCAATAACTAAGGGCATACGCATGATTCAGAAGACTACTTATGCCATGTATACCTTTCCAATAGGATATGCTATTGGATAGCAAACAACCATCAATACGCGCACAAGCCATACAAAATTAGCACCAACAGCTAAACCATATCTGGTACAAATGGCTTGAGGAATAACCTGAATAGGATAAAAAAAATGTATGAAATTCAGTTGCAAATAGATCAAGTGATGTAGCTATTTTCACAACTTCAGTGCATCAACTAAGAAGTAATTTACCTCTCCGAAAGCTAGAACAAATGTCACAGACAAGACAACAGCTACAAAAGGATGAAATATCTTATCAAGGAATATAGGAAGAGCCTGTATGAGAAGAGATAAATATCAAGACATTGTCAGGGAACATGGAATTGGAATTAATTCAATAAAATAAAAAATACTAATAAATAAGACTCTGTATATCAATCTTCTCCAAGGTCCAAAAACAAGCATTAGCAAGAATCTCATACACTAGCTAGCTATTTCATATTCTTTCATGTTGTGTTATCCAGAAATATCTTGGTGAATTTTTAATAGGAGATTATCACCTAGTGATCATCCACTGTCTCAGGTTCTCAGCAAGGAGGGAAGGTTTTTTAAACCTTGATAAAATAACTAATTCAAGTTAGTAGATAGCAATATAGCACATCAAAGATGCATGTATTACTAGTATAAGAAACCAGCATTGTAACAATTTTTCATCAAAAAGGAAAAAAAGAAACCAGCATTGCACCCACACGTCAGTGTATGAATTCCTGCATTAAATTCATCATTATATCCTCATATTTAATAAAGCATCATTGTTTGTGATTATAATGCACATATATGCACCAAAACCTACAAGCATTGTGTTGTCATACCTCCATTGCAGCAGCATTACACAATAACAAGGTCACAAGAAGTTGGTGCTGCTTCTGAACAACTGGAAGGATGGTAGCTGCAAGAAAATAATAACTAAGTAATGAATAAATAACAAGATTAAAATAAAACAAAGACATAAGAAATGATGAACAAAGGGAAACAAGCAATTGATTATAATAAAGAAGATTCATAATGAAGATTGAATGTACTGTAAGAGCATATCTTAATTTCTGCCTGTTGACATTAATCCTTTCAATAATGTGTTTGGTGATATTCTGTGGATCAGTTTTAGACTGATATCCTCTTCAAGCATCTGAGTTTGATAATGCCCTTATCCAGTTGATCGATCTACCAAAAAATTGATGTCTGCTTAAATAATTCCCCAATCTTAACCACCCAAAAACAAGAACTTAGATTCTCAAGACTTAGAAATGAATTATATAAAAAGCTTAAAGGAGAAGAAAAGTGGGCAAAAAAATAAGACAAATCCCCCACGCATCAATAGTACTGATCATCAAGAAGTTGAAACCTATGAACTTTGAATAGAATTATGGGTTAAAAGCCACACATAATTTTGTTAAGTCTAACCATCAAAGTGAAAAAGTGGTACAAGTTGTAGTTCCTATTTTCCTTAATTGAAAAGCTCAATGATTTGCAGCAATCAGCCTTACGCCCATACTCTATTATTTTCTTTGTCTCCACTTGGATAAACAAATCAAAATCCATCATTTTAACACAAGATTTTCCAGCCAAAAGTTAATACGGAACTAGGTACCCAAATCATCAAAGAATCATGTAAACAACTTACAAATTCATACAAACAAACCATACAAATCGATCACTCGTGACATAAAAAGCTAAAATCACCATCCGAATCATAAACAGGGAAACCCCACAGCAATACCACAAGTAAATACACCAATAAGACCACAGACCTGCCTGCTTCTTCTCGGTGAGCGTGCCACTGCGCTGGAGGATCTCAAGCTCAACCAATCCAAGCGACATCAGCCCAAGCGTCAACCCGGACATGATCCCAGCGAAAAGCACCAGAAAGCACGAGATCCCGGCGTACAAGTACCACCATAGCGAGCCGAACGAGATGTCCTCCGCCGCCAGCACGATCACCGTGCCCCCGCTTCCCATCAGCATCCTGGCCACCGCCAAAGCATTCACCGCATGCATCTCCGCTTCGATCTGATCCACCGATCTCTAGGAGCAAGCGCGATCGAGAGAGATAGAGAGGGGGGGAGAGCGAGATAAACTCTAGCTCCAGACAACGTTGGACGAGGTCCTCTTCCTCACGGCCATACGCCAAATCGGAGAAGCATCCATACGGACCCTATATAAGAGAGAGAAGAACCAGCATGGATGAAGTGATGACAGAGGAGTTGGTGTCCTTTGCGAGGAGTTTTACACATTGCCCCCTGAAAAAGTACAAATTTAATCATGTTTAAACAAATTCATCTCAGTCCTTTTTTTGTTGTGAATTACAAGAAATCTTTAAATTTAAAAAGTTAATATATTATGATGATGGTAAAAACCGAAGAGCCTGATACCTGACACGCGGATCAATCCCAGCTGTTGACTGACTGTAATGACCTCTTCGAGACCTCGGGATAAATTTCTCGGGAAAGATGGACTGCCTCTTCGGTTACTGAGGCAACACCTCTGGGCCCGCAGGAAACATCAAGCATCCCGAACCAATAAAATCACCGTAACCCGAAGGACTTGACACCCTGGCAATCTAGAAGCATCTAGAAAAGAAGACCGTTGGGGTATAACTGAATTACAGTCTGGCAATCTAGAAGCGTAGGAAAGTATGGTGTCAAGCTAACTGACTCCAGCTGGCATCCACGTGGCCTATTAGGAGCTAGGTCTATACCTCGCACGTGGCCTATTCTGGATGACTTGCTCCCCAAGCAACACCCCCTGCTAGAAGCCTATAAATAGGGGACATCACTCTGTAATAAAGGGGAGCTGGAGGATTGGCGAAGCCCTGCCTCTCCAGAAACTCATATACCACCTGAAAATTGTATTCTCTTTGATTCGATAGTGATTTCATCTCCGATCATGGAGATCTCCGTGGTTTTCTCCCCGATTTAGGGGTTTCCACGTAAATCTTGTGTCGATCTCTCCTTTTCTTGAGTTTTTCTCTTCCGATCTTTCTCGACTCATCTTGATCGGTCCCCAATTGAACTACAAATTCAATTGTTGACTTGAATCAAGGGTTCCATCAGATTCTTGCATCAACATATTATATTATTCTTTAAAACCAACCGAATAGATTGAATTGCAACTTTTTTTTTTAGTTCTACATAACTAGTAATGCTATGGCTGGAATCTAAATAATTCCAAATGTTTTGGGGGGCAAGAAGTAAAATACCAAGTTTGGATTCACGCACGCCACATGCTTTAATAACACTACGACCACGAGGGATATGAGCGTCCTTTGATAGCCACGTGGACGGCTGACATCTCTTGATCTTGTCGCAAGTCGTGAATCTCACCTCGCCGGTGGATCAGATAAGTTCAATTTGAAAGGTCATCAGCTTTTGACGTGACGTGGAAATTAAGTATTTTATTCTGGTTACCAAACAATGGGGCTTTTTTTTACAATGAACTCCTAAGAAAGTTTATAATTACATAAAAGTCCTTGACCTTTTTATAGTTAAGAGTTTTTTGGCATATTAACCCCTCTAAATATCTAAAATTATATAAATATTACTGCAAATATCACTTATTAAAGATATATACTGAAATTATACTGGTTAGTTGTTTAATTTTTTAACTAATACAAAGTGGAACAGATTAAATAAATTAAATAATATATATCTCCTGCTTCACAAAGCCAAAATGTGGATGGGATAATTAAAAAAAATGGTAAAAATAAATCAAGCAAAAAAAAATAAACAAGAAGAATAGAAAAAAGCATAAAATATTTTCAAACTAGCTAAACATCGTGTTTTCTCAAAAATTACTCAAGATATTTTTTTTCTTATACTCCTTTTGGTTTGATGCAGCTCCGGTGATAAAATGATCAAGGTTAGAGGTGGCCAAAAACCTGATAAAGAGAAGCTAGCCTCACATTCTGATCAGGAAGGACTCTGCATCTCATCAATGATGGCGATGAGGTTTTTGAGGATGACAAGTTGACAACACGACGGGAGGAGGAACGTGAAGAATTATAAGAACACTGTAAGAGGACCTCGGATTACTTGTTTTTTTTTATAAAGGTGGATAAACCAAAAGTTTTATTCATAATAGAGGAAAAACAAAAACAAGAGTTACAATTATCCACTCTTCAAGATAAGGACTTAATATAAATATGGACTCATTGTAACATGAAGTTGTTTCCCCTTCTTCTGCTTTTCTCCTCCTTCCTAGGCCTAGCTCGCTGCCATCGAATCCCTAGGGGTGTCCAACGAGAAGTACATGTTCCTCTTGACCAGGCTGTGTGCATCCTGGATTAGCGGCTTTTTCGACGAGTGGACTACATCAAACCAAGACAACAGTAGAAAGTTAGTGTTACAAATAAGTTGCCAAAAAACGTGTTGTTTATCTTGAAAACACAGTTTGTTTCTTTCTCCCCACAAGGTCTAAATGACTGCCATCGTCAGTAGCTCCCAACCCTTTCTCAGGGTCTAATTTACTGGTGATGAAGAGGACAAAAGGTCTCCTACGCTCTTGGCCCTGGTAATAGGTGTGTGGATGTAAAACTTATTCCCATAATACTCTCAAATTCTGTGTGCCACGTTGCATTGGCAGAAGAGGTGTGTAATCATTTCGTGTTTTGTCTCACATATGTAGCATTCAACCCAAATATTGCCCCTCCATCGCCTTTTATGGAGCTAGGTTGTCTAGGGTCAGTGTACGCCATTCCTAGGCTAGCCATACACACAACTTGATTTTAAGCAGACATGGCCGCTTCCAGAAACTCATGCTTAAATCAGTTCTGATTCCATTGTCTATACAGAAAAGGTATAGAGATTTGATTGTAAAGACCCCATTTAACACCCTCTGGTTTGTTCCAGTCCCCTGGATGCTGTCAAGATGCTAAAGTAGTGCGAGATATTCCTGCTATTCTTTGTGGGAATGTGTCACCGGGAGGAGTAGCGAAAGCCCGTTTTGGATTCTTTCCCGTGCTTTGTAGATCAATATTTATTGGATTTCTTAACATCAAGGGTCGTAGGGATGCAAAATGGTATTGCAGTGAGTACCCCTCAAACCATTTATCCATCCAAAATGGTCTCGGATTAATTACTTGTTATTCTGTTGATATGTTTCTTAGTCTCATGTATTAAAAGGGTCTATTGTGCCTTAATTATTTTCATATTAAATGAGATTAACTGTGATTCATCCATTTTATTAAAAAAAAAAGAGAGCATAATTCTTCAAACCAGCATGGCTACAAGACTTCATCATGCCATTAACATGAAGAACCTTATTTGAACAGTTTCTCCATTAACAAGTTCACAATGAAGCTTACTTGCAAAGTGCATGGATTGAAGTTGAACCACCAATCTCCTACCCATTCTCCACTCCCCTCTATATATAAAACAAAACAATGCAAGAGAGAAAAGCATACCAACAAGCTCACAAGGATGGCAACACCAACAACCCTAAACTTGTTGTTCATGATCTCTTCCTTTCTTCTTGTCTTGCTTCCAAAGTTAACAACCTCCCAGTTTGGCTCAATGTGTGTCTCCCAATTCGCCCTTGCAAATCAAGCTTGTTCAGTCATACCACCTGAAGAAGAAGAGCCCATTGGTGACTCAGGCCAAGTCATGCTTCAGAGACACCGACACCATGCACACAAGCATGCCAACCATAGCTCTGAACATGAAGGTGATCCTGATCATGATCAAGAGCACGACAACGAGCATGAGCATGATGATGAACATGAGAACGATGATGACCATGACGATGGAGAGCATGAACGCCGGCACCGCCAGCACCCGCGAGCAAACAGAGATTGCTGCAGATGGCTTCAAGAAGTTGAACGCTCATGCGTTTGTGAAACTTTGCGCAGGCTGCCTGCTTTCCTGACTAGGCCAATCCACTCTTATACTATCTCAGTTGGAACTACTTGTGAGATAACCTTCAGATGTGATGGTTTATGAGAAGTATAATTAATATAATGACTGTTAGAGAGCTTGTGGTAATAAAGTTATGGCTCTGGTTAATAATTAAGCTCTTAAATGATGTTTCTGAATTGTTTAGTTTAGGTTAAGATTGTGACAGTAATAAGGTTTATGTTTAATTTCTTTTGTCTTGATATTATAAAGTTCATATTTGAATGTTTGGTGATGGTTAAGTAATTTGAGAGATTGTGGTGATACAGTGAAGAATTAGGTTGAGATGAGGTTTGAGTTTATATGTTTCTCCTTTTATCTAGATATTCCCTTGTCTTGTTCATCTTTGAATGTTTGGTGCAGTGGGTTTGGTTGATGATAATTATAACTTGATGTTGATCTTTGTATATATATGTATGGATACAAAACTTACACCATCTCAATTGGGAGTACTTTTGAGATGGCCTTTATAAGAACTAGCAGTGACTGTATGAGAGTTTGTTGTGATGAAGTTATGGCAATAGTACTGTAGGTGTGGTGGTGGTGAGTTGATATATATATATATATATATATATATATATATATATATTATTTTTTTTCTATTAAAAACAAACATCATGTTTGAATGCTTTTCTTTTTTTTCTTGGGTAAATTATCTAAATAGTCACCCAACTATTGAGGTACTCCTATTTGAGTTATCCAATTATAAAAAATTTCAATTGGGTAACTCAACTTTAAAATTATGTTTAACAGCAGGCTGACGTGACATGACATGTGGCGCAGAGTATGCCACGCCAGCCATGCCACATGGCAAAATATACTTGTTTAACACATAATTAAACTAACAATTAAACTCATTACAATCAAAACAATACAAATTAACAAACCCTAACCTTAACTTCTCCACCAACCCCAAATCAATGTATTAATTGTTTAACCCACAATTAAACTAACAATTAAACTCATTACACTCAAAACAATATAAATTAACAAACTCTAAACCCTAACCTTTGATCCTAGAGGATGACGCCGAGCAACGTTAGCACCGGCGCCAGCGTAACCACTCCCTCCCGCTCCCGGCGAAAGCCGGACCTAACCTTCTCTCTCCCTCAGCGAGATCACACCCTCGTTGTGCCCCTTCCCCTACCAGCCCCTTCCTCCATCACCACCTCGTCGTCTCCCTGAGCGCCTTTTTCTCAAACGTTCAACTTCGCCAACCTCGAGCGACTCCGGTGCGTTGGCTCAGGCTTCGGCGGCACCATGTGGATGGTCCGCCACAAGCCCACCAGGAGGATCTATGCCTTGAAGGTCATCTACGGGAACCACGACGACGCCGTACGCTGCCAAATCTGCCGCGAGATCGACATCCTCCGCACCGGCGATAACCCCAACGTCATCTGGTGCCACGGGTTCGAAGACCGCTCCGACGAGATCCAGGTCCTCCTCGAGTACATGGACGGCGGCTCCCTCAATGGCCGCCGCATCAGTTCGGAACCCTTCCTCGCTGATGTCGCCCGGCAAGTGCTTATCGGCCTTGCCTACCTCCACCGCCCACATCAAACTGTCGAATCTTCTCATAGGGATGTTTGACCGCATGCTTTTCAATTTCTCCATAAATTGGGGGTTTAATTATAAAATAACCCAAATATAATTGTTAGTTTAACTATGTATTAAACAAATATAATTATTAGTTTAATTATGTGTTAAACAATTATATTTTGTCACGTGGCATGGCTGACGTGGCATACTGTGCGCTACGTGGTATGCCATGTTAGCCTGCCGTTAACGGTGTTACCGTGGGTGACTTGATTGAACGTAATTTTAAAGTTGGGGTACCCAATTAAAATTTTTTATAATTGGGTGACTCAAATAGGAGTACTCCAATAGTTGGGTGACTATTTAGATAATTTATCCTTTCTTTTAAGTTCATATCAAAAGTTTATTTATAAATCATCTTTTATTTATGATTAATATATTGTGATATAAGTGTTCATGTGATTACAAAAGATGTGTGAAAGTTTTCAATTATTTAAATCCTTTTGTTATATAAAACACATATTTGGCTTTTTTATGTACAAACAAAAAACTTTAATAAGATTTTCAAAGCTGAAAATGACGAGGAATAAATCTTTTGGATAAAAGCTTTACATTATAGTTTTTTTTTTTAAAAATCATGAAATCTCTTCTTTAAAATGTTCTTTTCTAACAACAGTGCTAAACATTCCCTAAAGAACCAATATAGGTTCAATTTACACGTGAAGCATTTTGGCAATTAAATAAATTAAAACTTTGAAAATAAAGAAAATACCAAATAAAATATAAAAACAATAGCTACTAGTTTTGGGATAGCAATATATCCAACCTTATACCTTTATATGAAGAAGATAATTTTTTAATTAATGAAATCTGTGAAATGAAAATATTTATATACAATCCTGTATTGGAATTTAGAAATCCGGAATTTCAACTTACTTTCGAGTGAGAAATTTATAAATAAATAGTATTCTTCACATCCTTTAATTAATTATAGTATTAATTCCACTTACGAAACTGACAGTGCACATACATATCTCATTTTGTTGGAAAAACACGGCATAAGAGGGCCCATCACTACTGGCCATGACTTACGAGAGAAAGATAGAAAGTGAGGTGAAACAGCGAACATATGAAAACGACTTACGGCACAAAATGATAGTCGGGAACTGGGAACGGAATCCGAAGATGGAAACGGATTCGAGTTACGGCACATCTCCTTGATCCGCTTCTCTCGTCTATAGCCACGTGTCTTCTCACCAATCTCGAAACACACGTGTACGACTTAGATTTGTAAAACTAGTGCGTGTTTTCTTCTCAAAAGGCGGGGAAAGAGGAGCAGTGACGCGAGCGAGAGGGAGGGAGGGAGGAGAAGGGGCTATCTGGGAATCGAGGAGGGTTTGACTCGTTTGAGGGCTTGGAAGCTGGAGATCGCGGTGGAGGGCAGGGACGAGGAGGAGTGCAGGGCTCTGGCGTCGCAAGCTATCATCCATGGCCGTGTCGTGGTCCTCCATCTTCAGGGTTTCCCTCATGCTTCTTCTCATTGCCGCCATCGTCGCTGCTTTTGTCACCCTTCCGGTTGAACAGGTGCCTCGCCTTACTTTGATCCTCTTTTTGTTGTTCATCGTTGCTTGTGCGTCTGGTGGATTTTGGGGTGATCTGGATCCGTTGCGTTTCTTGGTTTGGATGCTTTTGAATTTGATGATATGCATACTGAATTTTTGATCCTTGAATGGAGTCGTTGTTTTTGGATCTTGATCTGTTGGAGTTTGTGACCTGTGACGTGTTAAATAATTTACTTTCTTGGTGATCATTTTTGTTGCTTGGTACAGAAGAAACAAATCTTGCACTGTAAATTAGCTATTTTTGGTGTGCACTGCTTTGATTCTTGTTGACGTTTATCTTCAAATTGAGAATGTCCACTTGTTAGATGAACCTTACTATGGTTGTCATCCTTATAGTATCTAGATGAAACTAGAATTTGTGTGACACAATCAGGACCAACTAGATGACTGAATGAGATGTTCTTTTAGGTTAAAATTTTGGATACAAGGTTGCTCTGCTTTCCGTTTTTAGCATATCAAGTTTTGGTAGCATATGGCTGCTAATTCTTTTGGATCAGAATTTTAATGAACTTGAGCACTACAAAAACTTGTGCTTGTATTCGATATGTATCCAATTGCATAACTAAAACTTATTATCTCCGGTTCTGTGATTATGTAAGTTAAAAGAACTTTAATAACTATATTAACCTAGCTGTAGTAATATGGAATGAAAAATTATCTATTTTTCTCCTTTTAGCCTTTTATCTTCACATAATTATAAGATACTTGAACATTAATTTGGAAGCTAGTGATTGTGACGAGGCACAGTCTTCATAGAGAATAACTGTAAAAGTTAATGTGAAGGACTAGATATCTATCTTCAAGACAACCCATGATTAGGTCTACACTAAACTTTCTTAACTCTAATTAATGATTATAATTTCAAATTTATATTTTAACTGCACCATTTATTATGCACTAGTTTAATCTCCCATTGGGAGTTTCCTCGGCAACGCTGGCGATGTGCTATATGACTAGTATCTGGAGTTGAACCCTTTCATTGACTGAAATAAGCTTGCTATTGTGGGTCAATAAGAGTGTTTGACTGTCAAGTGAGAATTAAAGAATCCTTTTTGTGAATGCTAGTATCTAGACTGGTTCTATTCTGCAACAAACTTTTCCTTTGTTGCTTTAGCCTTTTTTATTTGACCTCGGTTACTATGATCCAAGTGCTTCTTCAATCTTTATTTTCGTTTCATTAGATAGTCTTGATATATCTGGAAGCTCATTCTTATTTTTCTTGCACTAACTTGAGCTTTTCTTTCTTGATTTTCTTAAATATTGTTGTATTTCCTTTACTATCTGTTAAGAAGAGGTTATTTATGTATATATAAGCTCTTCACATTCTTGATATGCTTATGTACAGATTCTGCAAGACTTCCTGGTATGGGTCAAGCAGAATCTTGGACTTTGGGGACCTCTCGCATTGTAAGTTGCTAGAACACTTTTTTCCTTGACTCAATCACTGATATCCAAGTTCTTATCCTTTGTTTTTCTGCTTACTGAAAAATATATATTGCTGGAATCAGGGCTATTGCGTACATTCCGCTGACAGTTTTGGCAGTTCCTGCTTCAATACTTACAGTATGTGTGAATTCCTTGTCTTATATTTCCATGGGAACCTAACAACAAGTCCGTTTTATACTCAGCTTTATGTGCATAGAGAGTAGTTTTCAGTTCTCCATGTAATTTGCGATAATAGATGGAAAATTTTCAGCAAAATATATATTTTTTTCTATCAGATTTTGTTGGTGTTGTAGGATTTCATATTTGCTCCTTTTTCATCTTTGCTAGTGAATACTGATTAGATCCCATCTTTCCACCATTTGTCAAGTAAACATCTTGGCAGTCAATTTAGTGCTGACCATTACCGGAAACTTTTACATTTCTCACTTTCTCTAACCATGTGATCCTCTTAACTTCCATGTTGTTTTGTGTTAGGATTGTCTTCATTTCCCTTATAGTAAGTTATGATGCTAGATAATTCAACCCTTTAAAATTCTTGATGTGCTGGTAAGTTGCTCTTTCTTGTCATTTTATGTTTGTTTAGGAAAACTGGCTTCACTTTTTGTTTTCTAAAAACTTATTTATCCATAAAAGTCATATTTTTTTAGAAAAAATATAAAGTATGACTTAAGTTAAAGAAAAGATTTGATCAAATAAGAAATGTGAAACAGAAAAATGAAATGTAGACGCATAGACCTGAAGATAGAAAATAGAAAAATTGAAATATCGAAAACAGGGGAACATTCACATCCAAAAATTATTTTGTGCAAGTATTTTTGGATGCTTACCTTCTGGTTGGGCTTTCAAGCTATTGGAATATGGCCAGGGTTTAATCCTCCTCGTTCTGGCTGGATATGGGATAAGTCCTTGTTAAAGTTGGTATGGAGATTGCCTAGGGATGGGCTGTTCTAGTATCTCTCGTGTTACCAAGGTCTCCAAGCATAGCATGTGATGACTTGTCTTTCATGAGCTTGACTCCTTTTCACCTCCTTTGGCTAATAGAGTCGTAGAACCGATGGTTATACTGCTTACAAATGAGTAGTCAAAGACTGAGCTTGTTGAGCATGACAAGTGACAACCTATTTGGTAGGATGGGAGAGCTTCTCACCAATAGAGACTTCTCTGGAGCCTTGCGTTTAATCTAAGAATTACTTCTTTTACGATCACAGGAAAACATATAACGATATATGATTATGGATTCGATAAACCCATTGAGCTCCAACCTAAATATGCCATGCTAATTAATAGGTGGCTAGTCCTACTTCTATCTGATTCAACTGCATCTCGTCTGCCTGTTTTATTCTTATCTTTCTTTACGACAATTTACTTGCAAAAAGTTAATTATTTTCTGCTTAATATTGGTAATCTGGTCACTGTATGTGTGCTGTGATTCTGATTTACCTTATGGTGTTTTATTATCAGATTGTGAACTTATTTTTGCTGAGTGACTTTATTCAGTATGTGAGATGCCTCACTATCTATTCTCTGTTTTTATTACAGCTTGGAGGTGGATATCTTTTTGGTTTACCCCTTGGTTTTATTGCTGACTCTTTTGGTGCCACAATTGGTGCAGCTGCTGCATTTCTGCTAGGAAGAACAGTATGTAGAAGGCATTAGTTTCAGTATTGTGTGCATGCAGTTTTTTCCTTTCTAGATTTACATACTATTCACTTGTGATATTTGTGTCTCTATTCCTGTCAGTGAATAGATTAGTGCTTTGAATGTTAAAAAGATTTGTTTATGACTTGTGCTATTAAGGTCTATTGTGACATGTCAGGACACGAGTTGTTTTATCTCTAAACATGTAGGATTTTTGCACAAGAGGAGTCCAGAAAGAAGTTAAATGTAGAATTCAAAATTATGACATGAGCAAAACTTTCATAATTCACCTTGTTTAAGGATTCTATTCTATAAAACCTGCAAACACATAAGAGCTAATTAATGATTTCCGTATTTATTTGAACATTGTAAAGCCTAGGAGATTGAGCTTGACATGTACAACTAGGTAGACAGATAATATGAGGTGTGGTTGTTGGAAGGTAATAGTGTATTCCTTTATCATTCTGATTGCCATGAAGGCATGGTAAAACCAATATTAATTGGGTGTCTTTCCGTTATTTCTTCAATGCCAGTTTCTGAACATCTCATCAAATCTGACTTTGATTTATTTGAATGGCACGAAGCTTTTAACTCAGATGTTACTACCTTTTTTTTTCCCTTTTGGAAATGGACAATTTCGGTTTTTGGATTCATTTCAACCAGCTTAAGAAACTTGGGTGGAGGAACATGGATGGTGTGCTATATATGTTATTACTCTCATAAGCCACCATTATTTTTTTCTTGCCCCTGGTCTGAACCAAATAGTTGTTATTACAATGTTATTGTCACTCGTTTGTAATTTTCTTAATTTTCCACAGCATACTGATTTGCACATAACATATTGATTTTATGAGTATTCCATCTACTTTTTAGTTTTAGTTCGATTGCATATATGAGGCCATGAGAAAATGATCCGAAGCCTTTGTTAATGCATATGCAGATTGGAAGGTCTTACGTTATTTCCAAGTTGAAGGATTATCCGAAGTTCGAAGCAGTTGCTATTGCAATTCAGAGATCTGGTTTCAAGGTCAAAATTTTTGTTTTGTTATATTTCTTTTTACACAATTTGGCCTTTGGGTTAAGAGGGATTGTGTCATTGTGTGTGTGTGTGTGTGTGTGTGTGTGTGTGTGTGTGTCAATTTCTGATTATCATCTTTACTTTTCTCCTTTTATTCACTCTTAGTGTTGTAAAATTTCTACCTTAATTGTAAATCATGGCTGTATTCATGTTGTTTTCTTTGTTCTAGTAGATTGTGCTACTACTTCGGCTTGTGCCTTTTCTCCCATTCAACATGCTGAATTACCTCCTTTCAGTTACTCCTGTCAGCATTGGAGAATACATGATGGCTTCTTGGCTAGGGATGATGGTATGCTTCTCTGACAATTCTATGGGTTTCAAGTTGTCATTAAGAATTGGTTGGAAATTTGCATGTACAACTAAGTGCATTGTTGTGCATCATGGGTGTGCTTGTCAATGTATTTTCATATTTTATTATTATTAAAAGCTATCTCTAATTATTTTAATTTTTTATTATCCTTTTAATAAATTTTTATTATTATTAAAAGTGCATTGTCTTGCATCATGGAAGTGTGTAGCACCGGGCTGCCCTTTTATCCTTTTCTTTGAGATCGCATGTTTGATGATTTCATCCATTCTGCATCTTAAAGTTTGTTGTTCATAGATTTACCGGTATATGATTGTTGAAGGGAAAGGATGGATAATCTCAAATGCACATCATTGCCAGTATTTTCTTTGAACGGGCAGATTATAGGCCTTTAATATTCCTATAAATTTTTTTTCTTCCAATATGCTTATCAGTATATTGGACCAGAAGGGGGAGCCTTGGGGCAACGGTAAAGTTGCCATGTGACCAGGAAATCACAGGTTTGAGTCATAGAAACAATCTTTTGCAAAAAAAAAAAAGTAGGGTAAGGCTGCGTACAATAGACCCAACTGATCTGACCCTTCCTCGGACCCCGCACATAGCGGGAGCTTTATAGCACCGGGCTGCCCAATATGCTTATCAGTGATAGTGAAATGGATTTTTATTTTTAGCACTTTTTTTATTCATTTAATGGTTATTCACATTTTTAAACAGCAACAATAGCACCTTTTTTTTTTTTGCCTATCTTTTACAACTAATATGACATTTGATCTCACACTAATTGTTCTTCCGCCTTGTTACCTAAAAGCCTGTCCTCTTCAACTTTTTTAAAAAATGGAAGTAAATATCTCTTTGTGCTTCCAGAGCCAATCTCATCCTTCATCCATATTTGAACCACCTAACCACTACTATCAACTTGTTATTTGTTTTTTACTGGAAATTGTTATCATTATAAGAGGTGATTAGCTTAAGATCTATTTATTTGCATACACTTACTTGGTAGTGAATTTAGGATCCTTTACCTTAATATACTGTTTAGTTGTTTTTGTAATTGATTTTTTCTTATAACAGAATTATGCATTGAACAGTTTTATTTAACTTTTTGCATGTTAAGTTCTTAATTGTTTGTCCTGAGGTTGCATACTTGAGATTAGTTTGGTATGTTTATTTGATTTATCATGGTCTTCTACTTACTCTCTTCATCATATTTCTTTTTTCTTCTTTGAAATATTTGGCCATTGCTTATTCTTCTTTCCTTGTTTGGCTATTTCATATTTGATAGTTCTCTATGACTTGTGGATCAGCATGCTAAGGTTGCTGTTAACTCTGCAAACACAGTTCTAATATTTCACTCCCATAATTTCTGGGGTTTTTTTTTGCAGTAGCATTTGTTTAGAGGTTTTTTTTATCATGTTTTTACCCTTGCGTCATTTTTTATATATCTGTTGTGGATACTGATGCCAATCAAATTTATTGATGCACCATGGCAGCCTATTACGCTTGCTCTAGTATATGTTGGGACAACTTTAAAGGATCTGGCTGATGTGACACATGGATGGAGTGAGGTTTCAACTACTCATATAGTAAGGAATTTCTCTCCTTGATCATCTAGCTCTCAAAGATACTCTCGTATATACATGTAGGTATAGAAACATCAGTATTTTATCTATATTCCACTCAGCAATAATGGTCAACTGAAATCAAATGCAGATATAGTGCTTCTTTATTCCTCTTATTTACACTCTATCCTTATCAAATTTCTTCTCTGTTTTAAAGTTAGTCACTTCCATACTCTATTTTCCTACATATCTGAATATATAATAGGCTGATACTCACTTCTATAGAATTAATTCGAAGCTAGAGTTTTGTACTGGAAATATTTTGTCCATCAGGTATCTTATATTCCATTTGTTTGCGATAATGGATGCAGGTATTCATCATATTGGGTTTTGTGATATCTGGTAAGTTGTCTTGCTACACTGTTTGAACAATCAATTATGCATGATCTTGCAGACAAGATGTATGTGTCTGCTCTAGTCATTTAGCAGTGAAGGCCAAGTTATTAGATTCTATTCTTTTCTTGCATGTTTTCTTCCCAACTTTTAGAAAGCCTAAAACTTGGGGATGTGCAATCTTTAAAACATGAAAACTGAACATAATCAGCATTTTAGGTTTGATTTGTTTGGGTTTCCAAAGCAGATCAATCTGGGTTGGGTGGAAATGTTCAAACCCATCAATGTCTGGTTGTCTTCAAGTTTGTAAGTTTAAAAACTGAATTAAAACCAAACCAAATCATGCATAAATAAAAGCTAGGTAAAACTCAGTTAGTCTAAGTAACCCAATAAGGCAATAACCCCTTCTTTATTCCCATTTGTTCTTCCTTTGACTCTCATCTTCATGAGCTAAGAGTTGTAGGGCTGGGATGCCATTACTGCAAGTCTGGCCTTCGACCTTTCTCTTCCTCCTCTCATCTCAAGCTAGTGCCTTGTTTGTGTCTTGTCATCATTCTAATTCTCTTGCTGCAAATCCTCTGGATTTCAACTAGTTTATCATATCATTACTTATATGCACTCTTGTATGCAGTCATACTTATGGTGTGCGTCACAAAAGTAGCAAAGACATCCCTGGAGAAGGCACTGGCTGAGAACTCAGAAGTGGGTAGCACACTCCCGCCACAATCGCCCAACGAATCTGAGGGACTAAACCAACCATTGCTACTTACCATTGAATCTTTGAGAAATCACTAACGTGAACTAATTTTCATTCTTTTCTTGTAAATATTCTGTTTAACCTTTTTTAATCTTATTACATAGTTACATATTTATGGACAGTATTTTGTGTGTGTGTGTATATATATATATGATAGTGGTGAATCCGGATAGACACATGGCCTCATTTAGACATACACGTGGAGACATCTTGAGCGCTCATCCCCTTCTGGGTAAAAGAAGTTTGATAAAGTCAATGCATGAGAGAGGTGTGGGGCAAAAAGATAGGCACCAATCATGAGATTTGGGATACGTGAGAGCCAAGCACCGCCTTAGTGAATGATTATAAGAAATAGGAGAACGAAGGAATAAGGTATGCAATATGTTGACTGAGAAACCCTCCTTCACCTTCAAATTTATCCATTAACTTGACTGTCGGAGTTAAACCAGGGTATCAGGCCCACCCGGCCCACCCTAACTAGCTCTTTCTCTTTGTGTAGGCACCCTGACAAGCCTATAATGGGTGGAATCCAATAGTAATGGCAATAACGTGAAGTGTATGGTTGTAGCGATACAAGAGATGCTTTCAAATAATGTGTTTCCATGAAACTAATCCGTCATATCGATTTCCACTCAAGACAAGGCCCAGTAATCTCCACTTGACTCCGACATCGGCTTTGAGTATGAGCTGCCACAAGAGTAAGCCCAAATGAGCGAAGTCAATAAGGATTATTGACAACTAGGGCAACAAACACGCCTCTCACCCGCCTCCGATAAATACCCATTTTATTATAATGAATGTGATTTATCTAATTTTTTTTTAAAAAAAATATCAATATAAAATAAAATCAGAAGAGATATAACAAGCATATAGCAGGGCACAGTACACCTTTTGACAATAGATTCCTTCATGAATACATAAAACAAGGAGCTATACACTTCCTGAGAGTCTCCAACTCCCTTGTGAGCCCTCAAGAAAAACATATATATAAATATATAACGCATGCAAATGGAAGGAACTAATTATTTGTTCATGTACACAATATATAACAATTGCATACCACCACCTTTAATCACAACTACAACATTTCACAATTGCAATTAATTAGCTAGCTAGTAAAGTGTTCCTGGTTTATAGCACTAGATTGGCAGTATTTGAAAGCCTCAATGCAACGTTCAGTACTGTTGACATGAGGACCAAGTACTGTTCCTGATTTGTTAGTCTCTCTGTAAGAACTCATGTTGCTTGGATTTGATCTCCCTGATCTGTTCTTCCTCCTTGTGTATTTGCAGCGAGGGATAAAAACTCCAGTTCCTTTGCTCTCTCTCATGTATGATGATGTTTCATAAGTCAATGAAGATGGCATCACAACTCGACCAACTTGATGGAATCCCTGGCCACAGTTATATATAATCAATAATTAATTAAACCATTGTTAATAATGATATGCACCAATTTAACCAATGACTAGACACTAATTAAACTCCATTATATGGCAGTGATTGATCAAGAACTTTATATCTATGGTGCATGCTGCTGTATTGGTGTCAAAAAGCTGACAGCAGAAAACAAGCAATATCATGCAGTATAATTACTATGGGAAATTAAGAAATCAGTTATTTCAGTTGAGTAAAACTCAGACTAGAAATTAATGAAAGATATTGATATGAATATATGTATAAGTCTGGGACTCACCGGAAGAGGAAGAGGTGGAGGATGCTGAGTGGGGAATTCTTCGTTGTCATCCATGATGAGAAGACTGATTTGCCTGCTGAGCTCGGCCAAGATGACATCTTCTTCTATTTCCATTATATGCCTGGAAAAAACAAGCTTGCTTCTTATGGATAGCAGAGATATAGGAGAAGGAACACTGCAAGTTAATATATCTCTTTGGGTTGGCTTCAGGTATGAGAAGGGGAAGGGGAAGGAGGAGGAGGTTTTTAATAGAGGGAGAGAAGGAATGGGTGGATGTAGAGGCATGTGGGTTAGGGAACTGTGGGCCACACTGACAGTCATCAAGCCAAACCATCTGTTTAGGACCTCAAAAGAAAATGGATAACATGGGTTTGGAGATCAAGAGAATTATATGCTTTTCTTTGTCTGCTTTTGCCCAAATTAAGGGAGGAGTAATGGGCAGCAAACTCAGCAGTAATGTGGGTTTTGTTTGGCCAGAGAAATGGAATCCTATATTGATGATTAATTTCTTAGATAGTGTCATTATGTTTTTTTTTTTTCGAAAAGTGGATAAATCGTATTCATTAATTGGTATTAAGTTGTTACATTGATCTTTGGATGGATCAAGTGGTTACAAAAGAGTAATATGTTGTGTCATGACCTTACAAAGTGGGAGAGTGGCGCTCTCCGTTCTCCTCATCTTCGAAGTCCGTCCCTAGGGGCCACGTCCTCCCTCGTGAGAGTTAGGCCTTGTAGTTGTCTCTTTTTGGTGTGTGCTGTCGAACTAGGAAAGAGACACTGCCCATCTCACACTAAAGAATTAACCTTAGTTTAACTCTAAATAGCACAGTTCTTTTTATATTCAATTAACCCGTAAGGGGAATGAAAAGAATACAAAGTTCTGTTATGTACTATTTTCCTAACTGAGCTGATGAAGCCCCAAATCCTTTTTTGATCAGTTGTTATGTGGTCCTCGAAGACCTCGTCGCCCTCATTGGCTTGTGTCGGCATGTCATTGACGAATTCGAGGCTTCTCTTCATCAGGCGTTGCGCCACCTCCAATCATGGCCGCTTTGAAATTGGAAATGCATCCAATCAAGAAACATTGAGAAAAGAAATATCACAAATTACTTTTAAGTAAACATACTATTTATCTTGAAAATATCATATATTCCGTTCCCCAAATAACATTAATTTTTTAGTTTTTGTTTAAATGATTTTAGTGAGGAAAAACAAAGTGGATTTTCAAAATGACTCCTTAATATATAGAAAATATATTGAATTGGATGGGGGGAATGAGAGAGTGGTGAGATGGTTGGCAATGTGGCGGGGATCCACTTGTTCTTATTCCTATCCAAATTGGGAGCCAAACGGAGAAGGTGAAAGGAACAAGGTGGTGCTAACTCCACGTCAACCACTGAGGGAGGGTTTCTATTGAGTCGATCGATCGATCTGTTGATGGACTTGAAAGCTTGGTCATAAAAAAAAGTGGGCAAACGACAGAAGGGCAAGCAAGCAACCACTCCACAAGATAGATCTGGTTTTGGGTTCGGTTGGGTTTGGTTGGGTTTGGTTGGGTTAGCAGTACTGTCTAATCACGAGGAGGAATATTATGTTATGTTCTAATTTCAAGTACTTACATTAATACAGGCACTGATCATATGATATCCAGCTGTTTCTAACTTAGTAAGCATGCAATCCTCTGCTCTGGATTTTGTTGTCTCCGAGTCTCAAAAACAGAAGATGCAAGCCTTAGGTTCCGTTTGATATGCGAAAGTGAACATCACAAAAATACAGTATAGTATAAATGGTTGTGGTATAACACAATTATTTGTATTATTCTTTGTTTGATATTTAATAAGCATTACAAAATTTTTTGTGTTGTTCTTCTTTTGTTTTGCAACAATACTGGATAAAAAATTATAAAATTACTGTAATACTTTTGTGCTTTTTTATATTGTTTTAGAATAAATTTTTTTAGAGTTTTTATATAAGTTGGGGGTAAAATTGTTTTTAACTTGAGAGCATTGTTGTTATTTTAATATAAATTAGGGGTAAAAATGTCTTTAAATTGGGGGCATTATTATAATTTTCATATAAGTTGAGAGCAAAATTGTCTTTAAGTTGGGGGCAATGTTATAATTTTTTAATATAAAAATTATCTTTAAATTGGGGAGTATTATTGTAATTTTTAATATAAATTGAGGACAAAATTATCTTTAAGTTGGGGGCATTGTTGCAAATTTTAATTTAAATTAGGGGCAAATTTGTTTTTAAGTTGGAGGCATTGTTATAATTTTTAATTTAAGTTGGGGGCAAAATTATCTTTAAGTTGTGAGTATTGTTGTAAATTTTAATATAAATTAGGGACAAAATTGTCTTTAAGTTGGGGGCATTGTTGTAAATTTAAATATAAGTTAGGGGCAAATTTATCTTTAAATTGGGGGCATTGTTATAATTTTTAATTTAACTTAAGGGCAAATTTGTCTTTAAGTTGTGTTGTCCTTCACTTAAAAAGTTGTACAATAAATTTTGAGAAACAAAATTTTCATTCACTTGTGCTGTACTCAAACAATTTCTTGTGTTGTACTAACATCCCATTTGTAAATCAAATAATGTACAAGAAACGTTGTCATGTGCTATTAATTTGTCAATAAAATCATCATAACTTATAAACCATCTTTTATTTACTAATAAATTTTATAATTCTTTCATGTAAAATTAACTACTAAATAACACAAAACAACCATTTGACCTAAGTCAAAAAGAATGAAACCTACAATTCACAGAGGTGTCACGCTGCATTGGGAGCTGTCTAGCAACAGCTGAAGAAGCAACACACTATTATACTAATTTATTTGCAATGATCATATAACAAGGGATCTCGTGTAACACACTATTAAACTCATAAATAAAATATGATTTATTCATCTTTAAAAAAACTAATTCTGATATAAATCACTTATTTTGAGGTTATAAATAAAATTTAATTTTTAAACTAACTCTAAATATTCATACTAATTTCCAGTTTCAAATCTAAATAGAGCTTAACCTGATTTTATCAAACTCTGGCTCTGGCCTGAAGACAACCAAAAGAGCAACTTTTTTTTTGAGCTAAAGGGGATAAACCCCAGTCTTCACCCAGGTAGGACGTGCGAGACTATCAGAGTACGCACGGCCCATCCACTATCAAATCCAGACTTCACTCACACGCAGGATTCGAGCAAATTCTTTGTCGCGGATGCGGAGGACCTTTGCCGCTCGACACGCAGGCCTTTGGCAACCAAAAGAGCAACTTGTGATGAGTTAGTAGTAGTACTAACATGATGCAGTGCAGTGCTTGAATTGAGGACTGAAAGCAAGTGAGATGTATGTGTGGCTGAAAGAGATTCGCTGAATTTGATGACCTGTCATGTAACCCAAAAGGCAGGCAATTGAGCATGGGAGGAAATTAACCAAATATGTGGAACGAAAAGATATGGTCAAAAACACATTAATATTAGTATTGGACTGTCAGAACTATTCTCTAAGTTAGAAAACAAGAAAATGCACACAATTCTAGGAATAAGAACAACCAGATCTATGTCGGTGATTGGTTTTTTTAAAGTTTTCTTCATGTTTACTTTGCCATTGAGATTGAGTTGGATCCCAGTTTTAATTACTTGGAGTATATATTTTTCTTGGAGGGACCCAAAACAGTCAAAAAGATAGGGAATTGATTGGTGCTGTCTCTTCTGCATCCTATGAATGGAAATATGGATGTTCTTTCATGTTCTTTCATTTTTAGCTGCCGCCTATTTGTGATGCTGCTGAAGGGAGAGAAGGAAAAACAACATCAAAAGTGGGTGGGATATATATTGTTATTGGGAGAAAATAGTGCACATCTGGTTGGACATCCTGTGACAGTAAAATGAGGACACGTGCATTCGATACGTTATCCAATTGGGAGGTGCTTATCGTCTTTGTAAAAAAAAGTGCACAATTGGCATGGTCTAGACCACTAAAATAGAAGCTTAACTATCTGATCATTCGATGGTAGAGTATGAACCCCAAGGGGGTCAAGATCTAGTGCATCAAGCCATATATCAAACCAAAAGGTATAAAAAGAGGTCATCAACTGACTGGTGAGGGGATTTGAAATTTGGAATGTGATATCTGTCTTTGGAATCCTATCCAATCCATTTGACTCTCTCTCTCTCTCTCTTAAAGTCCTGACTTGATTTTCCTTCTCTCCCACGATTCTTGTTTTTTTTGTTCGATTTGTGAAACTGATCTTTAGATGAGTCATTGATCATGTAGAGTGAAGAAGAAGAAAAAGAAGAATCACCGATCGTATAACCAACCTCTCCATCGAAATCACCTAGAGAATTTGTACTATTTCTGATCAATCTCTCTTCTTGACCAAGATTTGCTCTGATTCCATAAAGAGTAGATCATTACATTAACATATACTAATCACTAACATAGGATTATTTTGCATTGCATAAACAAAGGAATACTATACACAATCAACATATGAAAGGGAGATGGGAGTTGTGAAGGAAGAACTGAAGGTCCTCCACTATATGAGAATAAAAGAGGGCCAAATGTACAAAAATAACTATTTTATTTCAAGATGGTTCACAAGGGCGTTCACTTAGGGGTAACTGCATGGGGGAAGTGGGGAAGTGATTCACTTCGACCACTTCGACGCTTTTCAGACGTAGTGAAGATTCTCTACCACATTGAATGACCACTTCCCTATTTTGTCAGCCACTTCGTATAAAATGCACTTAAGTGGTAAGTTTCATTTGAAGTGGGATATTATTATTATTATTATTATTATTATTATTATTATTATTATTATTATTATTATTATTATTATTATTATTATTATTATTATTATTATTATTATTATTGTTATTGTTATTGTTATTATTATTATTATTATTATTATTATTATTATTATCATCATCATTATTATTATTATTATTATCATTATTATCATTATTATCATTATTATAATCATTATTATTATTATTATTATCATTATCATTATTATTATTATTATTATTATTATTATTATTATTATTATTATTATTATTATTATCATTATTATAATCATTATTATTATTATTATTATCATTATTATTATTATTATTATCATTATTATTATTATTATTATTATCATTATTATTATTATTATTATTATTATTATTATTATTATTATTATTATTATTTGGAGGAGTGTAGATTCACGCCTCTTCACTTGATGAAATGTAACACTGTAAGTCTTCACTTCAACTGGAACCTGGAACTTCCGCCCACTTCAGTCCACTTCGCACTTCCCTGCACTTTCCCCCAAGTGAACGCCCCCTAATTGAGACAACAGTGAGGCAACGAGACAATGCAAAAGGATGCTAGATAGACCGAACAAATAGGACCTCCTGCTGGTTTCAAAGGAAAACAATGAAGGAGTATACAAACTAGCAAAACTAGCGGAAATGGAAGGAAAAAGAAAAACATATACTATGACAACCTAGTTACACTGTTGGAATGGCTCAAGATAGAAGCTATTAACCTATAGAAGTTTGTATTAGTTTTGGATCAAAGAAGTATGTAATAGATGTGAGCTCTCAACTGAATTTTTGTATTTTTTTATGAGCTGAGTTTATATTCTGAAATTAACTATTATTATTAATAAATAAATATAATTTATCTACTTTTTTTTAAAAAAAATAAGTGTGTAATAGTTTAACTACAACTTTAGCTCTTTTTTACCAAAAAAATGTTAATTCCTTTTTTTTTTTACCTTTTATGGGTTGGGGTTGATTCTAATCTACATGGAGAATTTAATTTTCTCCCGTGAAATTATATGTGTGACTAACTCGTAAAAAGAATAAAATGATGGGATTTAGTATATTTTATACTCTGTTATAGCTTAATTGGATTAATTTGTCAAAAGTATATTTTTTAAATTTCATTTAAGCACTTTTCCATTTAAATGAATCACTACGAAAACACTTACCAGTGTTTTATTATGAAAAAAATAAAGATTTTTTCATATGAAAAAATAACACCTTTTTTTAAAAAAAAATCCAAAAGTGTTTTTTTTTAAATAAACACTACCCATCAGCTTATATATATTTTCACTATTTTTTTTAAAAAAAACAAATAATTTAAAAAAAAGGCTATGAAGCATAGTTATCAGACCCGGCCCGGACGTCGACCCGGTCGAGGCTCCAAGTCTCGGGTCAACTGGTTCAACCGTCGGGTCATTCGGGTCAATGCTAGGTTAATAAAAATATTTTTAAATATTTTTTAAATTATAATTATTTCTTAATGTGTAATAATATATAATATTCATTAATTATTAGTTATCAATTAAATAACTTGAAGGAAAAAAGTAAATTGTTAATATCTTAATTAAATAATAATAATAATATATAATACCGGGTTGATGTCCTAGACAGGTCTGATAACTATGGATTTATGATTTATCATTTATCTAGGAATTCAATTTTTTATTTTAATGAAATTACATATTTATCCTTTAATATATTAAAAAAATTAAAAAACTTGAGTATGAAAAAGTCATTTAAAAAAAACATTAACTCGGCCGGGTCATCGGGTTTGGTAGGTCCAAAGCGGGTCAGGGCGATTCAAAGTGGGTCGATTTCGTAAATGGGCCAATTGGAGACCCGGACCGGTTTAGGCACCGAGTCATGATCACCAGGTTGACCAGTCGGACCGTCGGACTGGTCTCTGGCTTAATAACACTGCTATGAAGTGTTTAATTTTTAGAATAAATGTTTACTAATGATTTTGTATCTGTTACAAGTTTGTGATTTTAGACAAGCTCTCAATGGGCCGCTATATCGCTTGAAGGCCCACAAGAGAAAAGCCTAACAAATTTGATCCACCTTAGGTATTTATAATCCGTCTATTTTTCTAATAAACATATAATAAATTGTCAAGATTTTTTTTATAATAATTATCATACAAACATTAACAAATTTAATGATAGCTATCTAATAAATTATTTTCAAAATGTAGTGTTATACATCAATTAAGAAAATAATGGTTGCTACCTATATTGAAAATCAGTTAGATATATTTTTTGTGGCAATATTATTACTTACTTGTGCATGTATTTGACAATCCATATATTAAATTATTTAAATAAATAATATATATAGATTTTCATTCTGTTAGTTAAACCGAATTACCAAATAACCGAACTAAACAAATTTTATTTTTAATAGTTGAAAATCAAACTAAACAATAACAAATAATTTTTTAAAATATTAATTGAATTTTTAAAAATATTTTACATATTATTTAGTTAATTAAAAACCAAACTATTTGTACTCTTTGAAAACTCTATATATAATTTTAAAATTATTTAAATACCTACGTAACAATGATATTTATTTGTATACCTCACAAACTGATATTTTTTTTACTTGAAATATCAAATTAATGGATGAAATGAGAAAAAATTATTAAAATAGATTTGTTAATATAATTGTCTAATTTTTTCTATTTTGTAGAGAGTGATTTAGACATTTTTTAAGTTGAATTTTAACTAAAATTAAAACTTAAAATTCTAACTAATAACTGTGGTTGAAGTAGAAATATATAAGCAATAATTATTGCGGCATTGAACGAATATATGCCGATATGAGTAGATTCGACAAACACGTGACCTCATCCCGAGCATACACATGGCGACATCCGGAACACCCATCAGATTGGCACGAATCCCCAGCTCAGACACGTTCTTTGGGCAAAAACGGTGTTGCTAAAATAGAGACATTAAAAAAGGTGTTAAGAAGATAAGGTGTAGAGGATACCATTTTATGAGATAAATACGGTAAGCAATATCTCTAACATGAAGGGGATGGGTGCCAAAAGCAAGGGAGGGTGATAAGAAATGGGAGAACAAGGACAAAGGAAAAAACAAAAAGCTTCTTTAGAAAAAAAAGACCTTTACTTCTACTTCCAAATTTTTTTTACCAACTTAACCATCAAAACTAAATCAGGGCATCATGTCCTCCTCAATCAATTCTCTTTCTTTGTGCAAGCCCCTGCCGAGCAAGGGAGAGCCAACCGTTACCTTATCCGGCAACTGCTGATGTCCCTCATTACAAACAAATCTCAACCATTGGTTGAGCCACATTCAATCTCAAGGAAGAACGATTTTTATATTAACATATGTAAACACATATTTTTATATCAACTTTCAAGTATTTTTTTTTAATTTTTTATCAAATAAATAAATCACATACATTAAACAATAAAGATGTGTATATTGTTAAAAAAAAAAAACCGCTGACGAATCAGATATAAAGTGTATAATGAACTTATTACAAGCACCACCTTCATTCCTTCATATCGTCAAACTCTACCTCTAAAGGATGTGGGGATATGTCATTTTATGTGAACACGAGGCTTCTCTTTATGAATTCCATAACGACCACTTTGATGTTTTGAATGCATCAGTGTGCAAGAAATTTTTAATTTTTATATAAATGAGCCGGCACATTTTTATAATGCAATTGGCGGGGTTTCTAATGCAAGTGTGAAAGATTAATATCGAAAACGACAATGAGATCGACAATTGTGTCCACTGGTCCCCCCGTAAAAACATTCAAACAAACAATTTCTATCTAATGGTTCAGAGCCAAACAAATTAACAATGAGGTCTCTCCTAGTCCTCCCCATTGTTCTCCTCCTCTTTGCAGCTCTGGCAACGAGCATCCATGGCGTTCCCAACACCAAGCTCCTCTCAGTTCTCTGCAACTCAGGAGTCTACACCGCCGCGGATCCCTTCTCCATAAGCCTCGCGTACGTGCTCTCCGACCTCAAGGCCCACACGCCGTCCCGCAAAAGCCACGATTACTACAACATCTCGCCGTTCCCCATCGCCTTCGCTTATGGCCACGCAGCGTGCGTCCCGAAACTTAGCGCGGTGGACTGCGGCGCGTGTCTCGGCGAGGCAGTGCAAGCCATGAACAGCAGTTGTGTCATGAGGATTGGGGCTCGCGCTGTGCTCTCTGATTGTGATGCCCGATACGAGCAATACCCTTTCGTTTAGTTTAATCTCGATCGAGTTTATTATTGTTATTATTATCTTGTTTTTATGGTTTGTGATCTCGGAATAAGAAGAATTGTATAATCTCATCATCCCACTTATAAATTCTGATAATTAAATTGTGAGATGATTCTTGTTTTCATAAATTGCAAATGGAATGGTTCATTGCATGAATGATAATATTATATTATATTATATAACATGTGGTCATTGATTGATTGAGGGGATCCAAACCAATTTAAGTTGTCGCCATTAATTAGACGACGACAACAACAACAACGAGCTAACCAATTTAAGTTGTTGCGATCAGAACTGTTAAACTTAGTTTCGTGCTTTCAAACCGAGCTCAAATTTGAATTTTGAGTATATATATTGATGTAATGATCCGCTTTTCTTGGAATCTTAAGCCGATCTTATCAACAAGAGAAATTGATATTCAGTGGACTGTGGAGATATCAGTCATGATTGACAATTCCTTTTTTTCTTTCTTCAACTCCACGGGATCAAAGCCATATTTCAATAATTAAACCTCACATAAAAAACTGGAAAGATCTGAGTGCTCTAGCTTGAGAGAACCTTTTACAATAAATTCATAATTTAAAAAGGAGAGAAAGATTGGTTAGCCCATTCACCCTCATAAAGAGAGGTTGGAGGTTTCAAATCATATCTCGACTCTCGAGCATATTTTTAGTGGTTTGTCCATATTTTGTTTTTTTAAAAAAAAGAAGAGTGAGAAAAGTGAAAATAAGTATAAAAAATCATAATAGAAAAGATGCCAAAAGATGTTGAGTAAGCTGGCGTGGAACTAACAAGCCTAACTAGACACTTCCAACTGGTAACCAATTGAAAGCTAACCGCCACCAAAGGGTATAAAAAGGGGTCCTTAGAAGGATCAAACCGACCCCAAGCCATTTGTGAAACTCTCTCTTTCTCTCTACTTCCTCCTCCTAAACTCCCTCTGAGATCTTCTTCATCTCTCTTTTTTCTTCTTCCTCGCCTTCAAACAAGATTATTGATTTGATTGTCCGAAAGTCCAAAGATGGATCCCTAAACCTTCTTCACAGGATCGAGCTCCAGAGAGAAACAAGCCTCTAAAGACAAAGCTACATCGAGAGTCGTTGTCTAATCGATTTCCCTTCAAGCAAAAAGAAGCTCACCAATCTCCATCAAATTTTAATTGTTGATCCTAATCCATCAACTGTAAAATGTTTTAAATCACATGTAAAGGATGATATGGTCATTTACCATCACCTCATCTTTATTTATCCATGACCATTTTTGCCAAAAATCACCTTTATGTTTATTATTATATAATAAAATTTACCGTTGGTTGAAAAAGGTTGCTAGTACATGATAGATGAATAACATAAATTTAAAATATTTAATCCATTTGAACTGACGGAAAATCAATCATGATTTTAATTAATTCCTTATTTTTAAAATTTTAAAATTCAATCAATATTTTTAATGAATTGTACTATCTGATAAATATTCTATAAGAAAAAACTTAAAATTTATCAACAATTTTAAAATAACAAAATAACCACTAAATACCTCTAAAAAAAGACTTAAAAATAATAAAATACAACAACCGAAATAAATAGAATAAAAATCAAATTATATGAAAATTATTTTCGAATTTTACCACAGTGAAAGAAATCAAATCAAGATTCCATCGATCTTGTCCCTCTTCTTCGTTCTCTCCTCACATGGAGTCTAGCATTCATCCTGGTCGTCTCCAGCTTCCTTGCCTTCCTCCCAACCGAGGGGCAGGCTCTCTCCAGACGAGCGTCTCACCGATCATCGCCCTCAAACGAAACCGGCGGACGAGAAAACCCATCATCTCCAACCTGAGACGAGCGATCTCCTTCGCTGCGTCGCTTCGAAAGATCTATCTGCGGCCGAGGCTGATGGATCTGCTGCTCCAGCAGGGAGGAGGGAATGGTGGTGGCGGGGGACTCGGGATTCGCGGCGGCGACTCCGGAGGAGGGGATTGGTTTGAGAGGTCAGTGAAGGGGAGTGGATTCCTGGAGCTTCTGATCTCCTTGGCTCTCGCGGCGGCGTTTTCCAAGAATGCGGGGTCACGGAAAAAGTACTTGGGGACTGGCGTTTTGCTGATATCGGCGATGATGGGGTTGAAGAATAGGGTTTGGAGGAGCAGAAGGGCTGGGATCTTCTTCTTCGTCACGGTGGTTGCTTTCCTTGTTTTCATGTATTCCAGTAATCGAAGGAGGCGGCGGGCGTTTTGGCGTAGTTGATGTTGATCCATTCTTAATTTCTTTCAATCATTTTTCTCCTTTTATTTATTTATTTTTTTATTTTTCATGTTATTTGAAATACAAGATTAAATATTGGAAGAAAGGAATTTTAAGTCATTGGATCTCTGCATTTTTGTTCATTTATTTATTTATTTATTTATTTGCTTGAAATGAAAGCGGAAGGATTATGTGAATTAAAAATTGGTTGTGCTTCTTCTTTAGTCCATTGTCCTGAAGTAAAAATTGAATTAGTGCAAGGTATTCTCAAATTTCTTGGACCAAGCCTCAGGTTGGTCTTTAACATGGATTTGATTTGACAAAATGTGAAAGGATGGGGGGTTTGACATGCAATTCAAGTTTTGTATGGTAAAATAAATTTTCTAACGTTTTCCAGTTAATTGGCTGTACATCAAGAACTTAGCAAAGCACTTTCCTTTGAAGCAATTTAAAAACAATCAAAGAGACCAACTTAATAGTCACATATATAAAAGGATGCCTTAAAGAAGAGTAAAGTAAAACAACACACCATAACCAACTTTCACAAGCTTTTTTTTTTTTTTTTAACAAAGATATAAGTGACTCCAAGAAAATTAAGAATGGGCAGTAGGTGCAGAACTAGTTCAAAATAATTCATACCTTATAAGAAGAAAGGCTCAATCCTGAGGCCCACCTCTTAATAAAAAAACTCAATACCAATAGACAATCATGATTGTTGACAAAAGCCCTCTTCTCTTATACTTGTAAAAAAGCCAATATGTCTGAAAACGAACAAAGAGATCATGAAAGACATGCAGCTTGACTTTCTCATTTTTTAAAAGAGGAAAGTAAAACAATACAACCAACCTCACTTCCTCAGTTGCTCTCACAACAAGAAGAGGTTAAAGAGTTTGAAGCATGCATTACTGAAGCATTCTTGCATCACTCTCCAGTAAACTTCTGTTGCAACTTGCTGTCAGGCTGTAACTTATGAAGTTTCAAGTGTTGCAATCTCGTTAGTTCCGCAGGGGGTGATTATATGGCTTTTAAGGATAACCACTTCACAATGAATTGGGCACACAAGCAATCTTACAGCCTCTCATAAGACAAGGTTCTATCAACATATCAAGAGGAGAGACACAAGCAAAGCAAACGACACACAAAGGAAACAAGAAAGTTGGTAACCCAGTTCGGCTAACCAAACCTACATCTAGGGGCCAAGCCCGGAGAAGACAATCCACTAAAGGTGTAGGGAAAACAGGAGTACAAGAGTTCCTCACTCATTCAATCTATCATAAGCACCTCCACTCCTTGATTGACAATGACCACTATCACCCTCCTCTCCAAGGGACTACTCTAGTTGGCTCACATCAATCCACCGAGTCCTCGGTCTTATATAGACACCTCCCTGTCTTCACGCCTTTATAGCACCAGCCTCCAACTTTAGTTGTAACCATAATTGCAACACGACCCGGCTGACGAACTTGACCAAGGCTACAACATCCATTGCTCTTCGACCTCGACACACCTCCAACCCTCCTGGTTGAGTTCAGAGTCTACTACGTCGGATCCACCCAATCACGACTAACGCAACTAGCCGATCCACCTCTCCGTGGCATACTCAGCCTATTACGGTCGCACCCCACCATGGCGCCAGCTCTTCAACCTCATCCAAAACTTGATTTCCTCAATCACAGTTTTGGTTGTCCAATCTTCCTGATTTTCTCCTCAGCAAGTTTACCAAACTTGGTCTTGATTCACCACCGTTTGGCCTTCAATAATGCTCCATTAGCTATCACCATATTTGTTCTTCAATCATCCAAATATGACCTTCAATTACCTCTTGATTTGGCTTCAATCAACCACTTGCATCATCCACCAATAGCTTGCCAAATCTAGTTTCCAATCAGCTCCAATCAATGCATAACAACTCTCAATCAGGATGCAATCCATTTTCATGGAATCTTCAATCAGTGGAGTCTTCATTCAAAGCTTCTCCATTCCATATGTGTTTCACCCATATCAAATCTCCAATGAATGAAGCTTTCCCAATCAAGGCTTCAATCATTCTTTTTTCCATATGTGGCATGCATGCAATCTTCAATCAATCACCCTTTGATGTAGTCTTCAAGCTTGGATTCAGTCAACCTTTGATGATGCTTGCATGAAGTCTTCAAGTCAACTCTCAATCAAATATGTTGAGCATGCAATCACTTGCATGAAATCTCCAATCACATAATAGCTCTTAATCAATGCAGCATACTTTCCAAGCTAAGCTTGTACCTCAAATCATATCTCCAATCAAGCTGTCAAGTATATTGAAATCCCTTGCCAAGTTGGGTTGCACCAAGCTTGCTCCCAGTAAATATCTTCTCCATGCATACTAAGTATAGCCTTGCTATGTAGTGTCCTCCATGCTTTGACTTGTGCCTTTGTCAACCATGTCTTGACTTCATGCCTTTGACTTGTCAACTGTCTCGTTGTCTTGATTTAGTCAACTCCCTTGTCTTGTCCACCTTGCTATATCAGTATATGCCACATCATCACCATGATGGTGTCAAGTAATGCCAACATATGTGCATTTGCACTAACAGTAGTGTTCATGTTCTCAGGTGGGTTGGTTTTATTTCTTGATTTCATGGATTGATGCATGTGTTTCTTGAGTCATTTTTAAAATGGATAATGTTATTGTATTGTTTTGCTAGTTGTTGAATGGCTGGATGTTCTTGACTTTGACCGAAAGTGTGTGTATATATATATAAACTAAAGTAACAGTGGAAAGTATTTGGAACGTGGGCTATGCAATGTATTATTATTTTTTTTTATTAAAGGGATAAACCCCATTCTGATCAAAGATAGAACGGTACACTAGGATCAGACTATCACGGGTTTACCTGCGTCCTTTACGCCTGACCCGCAAGTTTCACTTCTGCACTCTTTTTTTTTACCGCCCGTGACTACTAATCCTAGGCCCTCACTCCATCACCGCTGGGATTCGAACCATGTTCTCGTCCCAGGGTGCGGAGGACCCTCGCCGCTCGACCCGCAGGTCTTTGGCACCGATGTATTTTAAATTTTTAATGAATGCACCGATCTTTATTTATCTCAAGGCAAGTGGGTTACTACTTGTTCGAATGTTTTTAAAACATTAAAGATTATAAAAGAGCATAAACATGCAAATAATGCAAGATCGAGATCATTATCACATTGGATTAAATTATATTTAAGTTGATTTTAAAAATCCGTACATAGTTAAGTTGAAATTATGTATCTATTTTGATACAAATTAAAATTTGTATCTAAAAAAATCCGTATATAGCGAAGTGTTCCATAAAAAATTTACCTCAAAAGTCACAACAACTCCAATGTACACATGCTTCTTGTTCTCATCCAATGTAAGGTCCAACCTTCCACCCTTCGGAAAGTGAAACAAATTATATACAAAACGCTTTTTTTTTTGGATCTCATTGATTTGAATTTCAGGGAAACCAGTAAATTCAAAATCCTAGGAGTGAAGCAGAATGTACCATGTAAGCAACCAGGTTGTATTTTCCAAGCTTTTTGCTCTAATAGGTGGTGTTTGATCAAGGATATCAGGATATCCACTTGAAATTGGACACCAAATAAGATAATTTAAAAAAAAAATTAAAAAAAAATTAAAATTTAAAGAAGGTTGTTGATGTTGATGATAATAGGACTTGGTGTCTTCAATGCATTGATTGATGACTTTCAATTCAGTCACTATTAGATTTTTAAATCATCATCATATTTTTGACGGGATTTATTGTTCATAGAAAAATGCTTGGTGCTCAATTCCAAGTGAAACAACTCTCAACCAAAACAGAGTGTTAAAGCTATGCAGTCCAGATATATTTTCAAACAATTGTTGGATATGATTCAAGGATTATGTTTAGTTTATATTTAAACTTAAGTTTAAGTTTAAGTTTATGTTTATGTTTATGTTTTAGATAAGGATTGTTATCCAGTTAATTATTAGATAATAGATAAACTATATTTTATATTTTAGTTTGAGTCTAAGTAGTACTTTGTTAGTCTATTTATATCTCCATGAATAAATATTATTCATCATCTTCTCAATAACTCCCACCTCTCCAATACTTCTCCTTATTATTTTTCCTTGTTTTTCCTTTGGCTTCCCCAACATTTGGTACCAGAGCTAAGGTTGGAAATCATGACAAACAACGGGAGTGTTACCCAACTCTCATTATCGATCTTCAAAGGGGAATCCTACGAATATTGGAGTGCGAAGATGAGGACTCTCTTCAAGTCACAGGATCTCTGGGATCTTGTGGAGCAAGGCTACACCAACTCTAAAGATGAAGTGAAGATGAAGAAGAACCGGCGACGGGATTCGAAGCCCCTATTTCTGATCCAACAGGTCGTTCATGAATCCATCTTCTCTCGGATAGTAGCAGCCGAGACGTCCAAAGAGGTATGGACGACGTTGAAGACGGAGTTTCAAGGATCATCAAAGGTTTTGGTGATGAAGCTCCAGACGCTTCAGTATGATTTTGAGACTGCAACCATGAAGACTAGCGAGATGGTGCAGGATTACATCTCAAGAGTGATGACCATCACCAACCAAATGAGAGGTTATGGTGATCTCATCAAGGATCAAAAGGTGGTGGCGAAGATACTTCGAAGCTTGTCTCAATGTTTTGATCATGTCGTAGCGGCTATTGAAGAGTTCAAGGACCTGACGGCTTACACAATCGATGAGCTGAGTGGGAGCTTGCAATCTCATGAAGCCAGAATCCTCAGGCATGCAGAGAAGACTGAGGAGAAGGTCCTGAAAGTAGAAGGAGATGCATATGGTGCAAGGAACTCAGATGCGAATAGAGGCCGAGGAAGAGGCGGCAGAGGCGCATCAAGAGGGAGATTCTATGGTAGAGGCAGAGGCAGAGGAAGACACAACGATGCAAGGTAGCAAGGTGATAATAAGCAACACGACAACACTCAGAAACAATACTACAACCCTCAGAAGAACAACAAGCAAAACATTCAATGTCACAATCGCAAGCAGTTTGGCCACATCAAAGCTGAGTGTTGGTACCAAGAGAAGAGTGCAAATATGGCAGAAGAGAGCAATGTAAGCAATCTGTTTGTTACTCATAGTGATACTAACCCAGCTGTTTCAAGTGTATGGCTTGTATGGCTTCTAGATAGCGGATGCTCAAACCATCTGACAGGAGTACGGGAGTTGTTTGAGGAGTTAGATGAAACTCAGAAGCATACTGTGAGGTTGGGTGATGACAAGAAGATTGTTGTAGAAGGCAAAGGCACGATGGCTCTCAAGTCGTCAGATGGGAAGGTCAAGCTCCTGAGAGATGTGCAATATGCGCCAGGTAGTGTTGGTCAATTATTACAAAGTAATCAAAGCTACTTTGTAATAATTGGCCAACACTGGGAAGATTATGAGCAATACCTGGCGCATATTGCACATCTCTCAGTGTTGGTCATAATCTTCCCAGTGTTGGTCATAATCTCGCCAGTCTTCATGGTTGCAATCTCAAAATCATGCCGAAGTGTCTGGAGCTTCACCACCAAAACCTTTGATGAACCTTGAAACTCCGTCTTCAACGTCGTCCATGCCTTTTTGGACGTCTCGGCTGCTACTATCCGGGAGAAGATGGATTCATGAGCGACCTGTTGGATAAAAAACAGGGCCTTCGAATCCAGTCGCCGATTCTCCTTCATCTTCACTTCATCTTTAGAGTTGGTGTAGCCTTGCTCCACAAGATCCCAAAGATCTTGTGACTTGAAGAGAGTCCTCATCTTCGCACTCCAATATTCGTAGGATTCCCCTTTGAAGATCGATAATGAGGGTTGGGTAACACTCATGTTGTTTGCCATGATTTCCAACTTTAGCTCTGATACCATGTTAAAGCATGTTAAAATTTTTCTAGGATGGACCCTATAGTACAACCAGAACCACTATTGGGCTGGTTCACATCTCAGCCCTCACGGTTTTGTTATTAGACTTAACTCAAAAGATCTCGCTACTAATGGAAATGTGTATTTTTGATAAGCCCCGCACATTTTCTTCAATAGCGGATGTGGAACTATTGTTTGATTACTAACAACAATTTCTACTTAATTGGCTGTATATACTTGTGACTTGCAAAGAACTAATTTCCTTTGAAACAATCTGAAAACGAACAAAGAGATCAAGAAACGCAGCTTAGTTGTCTTTCTTATTTATCAAAAGAGGAAAGTACAACACCCCCCAACCAACCTCACTCCATCTCACAAGAACAACAAGCACTGTTGTTCATCATACTAGATGCTTTGTAATCTTAAGCCACATCACGAAACTGGAATTCAGCACACGTGGTCTCCTGGAGCAACAATGACGGACTAAACCAAAGGATAGAAGTGGCCAGATCGAACTGCAAGAAGTGGTTCTCCATTTGATGTCCCCCAATCACAATCGACGTCTGAGGATTCAACCCTCCGTCCATCAACCCCAAGCACACCACTCCCTTCTCCTTCACCTCCACCATCGAGTTCGCTCCAATCACTCTCCAGTAAACCTCATCACTACCCAAAACCAAGTCAATGCTCGGCACGTCAAACGTCCCAACACCAGAGCTAAAACAAGTCTTGAATGGTGCCACTGCTGTCACGCTCTTCATCTTCTTTGCCTTAGCTGCTTTGACGAACGCCTTTGTGACCGATTTATAGATGCTTGTCTCCAAAGTAGTGAAAGGAGTCACCGTGCTTAACTTCGTTCCTCCAACTCCACTCTCATCTATGGACAGCAACGTTGTGTTCAGGTTCACCGCTTTGCCGTCGATCTTGATGGAGCTAACACCAATGAAATACTCAGAAGAAGCCTCTCCTTCAACCGAGATCCCGCTGGTGCTGACAGGGTTTATGATTAGTGGTGTTCGCATCAGTGATCTCGAGATGTCGATGCCGCCGGGGAGGTTATAGGTGCCGTCATTGCCGACGAAGATGAATCCATTAGAGGATGGAGATGAAAACAGGCACAGTGCGAACTGGGGATGAATGTTGAACACTGATGACAACTGGTTAGGGATGGCCACCCGGGTCCGGCCGAACCCGGCCATGCCCTGGACTCCATTTGCCAGACCTTCGAGTAAGAATGTTGATCCGCAGGTGAAGAGGAAGTGAGGAACGGTGGCGGAGTAGCCGTGAACGGAGCGGAAGACGACCACGTCGTTGATAACATCGCCGGAGGTGCCTACTCTGGTGATGGTGTTCTCGGGGAAGAGGCCGCAGGTGTTGTTGTTGCAGCCGGGGCGAGGAGTGTCGTTGCAGGTGCCGCAGGTGGAGGACTCGGCGAGAGAGCACTCGGCGGAGTTGCATTCCGCCGGACGGTAAGAGGATGAGACGTAGTTCTTGTCACAGTCTACCCATAAGAAGCGGCTTCCGATGTCGACGACGAGCTTGACGGGGACGAGAGGGGTTCTTTGGTGAATCCCGGTGAGGTATTGGAGGGTGGTGGCGTCCTTTTTCACTGGGAGGACTAGGGTTTCTGGACTCTTGGTGGAGGAGGAGATGGAGAGGATGGAGAGGAGGAGGGAGGAGAGGAGGAGGAGGAGCTCATGGTGTTGAGAAGCCATTGCTGATCTTGTTGTGAGTCTTGTGAGAGTGTTGACTGGTTTAATAGGCTTCTTGAATTGATGCACGTGATTCTTAATTTAGTTTATATTATAGTTTATGGGAGCGCCAGGTTGTAGCAGGATGGTTTCACGTTCTTGACTAGACTGCAGCGTGGAAAAGAGTAAAGAAACATTTAATTATCTGCATGTTGGGTGATGATGAGTGCACTAATTTATTTTTTTATATCAAGTGGGTTATTTGATTATCTTTGAAATCATTATTAAAGGTTATCAAGAGAATAAAACAAGTGAAAGATGCCGGACAGAGATCATTATTTATTTATTCTAAAAAATGGATATATTATTTATTAATGATAGTAGATAGCACAGGTCACATGAAGTATTAACTTATATAGGCATAGATATACAAGCTAATAAACCTAGGATTGGGAGTTTTTGGAGGGACTAGTTTTATTATTTAAATAATAAAGACATAAGTCTTGTAATGCTATGATTAATTTACATGTATATACTTCTACAAGATTTGTGATGTGATAATACGATAATAAATCTTTAATGTTTGAAATAATAAGTTAATTATTAAACTATAGTCTAATAATATTTTTTTAAAAAAATATTATTAAAATATTTTAGGGTCCAGATGGATTGATGAAAAAGATTGAGCTGATGAACAAAATCATGTAGGATGCATGGATTTTGTTTGTAGTTATACTATAGTTGAGGGTTCAACCTTTATTAGTAAAATTGTCAAAATACTTTGATTTTGTGAATTTTTTTTAATAGATATAGACAAACTACTAGAAGTAAGTCATAAGCATTTTTCAAACCCTCGACGTCTTCTTATGAGAGAGAATGAGCTACTCAACTTTCCTTCTAAGTTGATTTTTATATAAAAGTAATAAACATCAATTATCATTGTCACAACAACATCATCGCACTAGCTGAGAGCCTTGACAATAAATTGGAAATTGGCACACATTGTCTCTCTCAAGTAAACATCATCACTGTCCAAAACAAGAGGTCAAGGGGCATATCTAGAGCATGCAGTGCCATGTCCACATTTATAAAAAATAATAATAATAATAAATAACAAGAAAATATAAATATTGCAATGACAAATCATTAACTGAAACAATTCGATAGTCTTAATCTTATTTAATTAGTACAGAGAACAGATAAGTGGATACTGAGCTTGAAAACAGATCTAGTTCTTCAATTTCATCAAACAAGATCATGTTCTGGAACAATGTGGTTGTTCCATAAATACATAATTTACCTAGCATCATCTGCATTTGAAAGCCAAACTGAAAAGTAGACAAATGTGAGTCTTTCATTAGACTATCATGTCATCAGGTTCATCAAATGGCATGTTTTGCCTTAATGAAACATAGACGGAAAAGTGGTGAAAAATAAATTAGGCAAGTAGAGAGCCTTCCATCACAGTCACAGCTTCTCCTCGAATGTACACACGCTCTGCGTTTTCATCCAATGTAAGGTCCAACCTCCCTCCCCTTGGAGAAGCCTAAAGAATGCAAGACAAATTATATACATTACTGAATAAATGCACTTCAAAAGGCATTTTTTTTTCGTTTAGCTGTGGATTCTCGTTGATTTGAATTTAAGGGAAAAGAGTATATTCACAATCCAAGGAGTAAAACAGAATGTACCATGTATGCAATCAGGTTGTGTTTTCCAAGCTTTTTGCTCCAATAGGGTGCTAATGCACAATGTACACTCCCACAAACAGCATCCTGAAAGTGAAAATATTGTTCAACTGATTTTATTACAGATAAATAGAAAATAACTGCAAGGCAATATAAATATTTGGGCTTACTAAGAAAATTCCTTGTAGTTATTACATTCCCCTTTATACCTTATAGATGAGGAAAGAGAAACGGAAACATATTGATGCTAGACAAAATAATTCATGTAGTAGTAATGCAAGAGGCTTAATGCAAAGGTGAACTTAGAAGGAAGACAAGCTGCTCATGCCCTCTCATACCTACTAATAGATGATGGAGGTTGACTTTGACAGATTAGAGAAAGTTGATGTTGGTGAATGCTCAGACACAGCCATTACGTTAGTAATCAGCCATATAATGCTAATTCAATTTGAAAGAAAAGGCACACTTTTTATTACTTGAACCAAAGATGGAAAAGGCTCTTTGTTGGAAACCAACCTCCCAAATGTTAACAGGTGAATTGATGGCATGCAGAACAGGTCAAGATATCTTTTCCTACACATGGAAAATGCAGTCACTCACTGATCAGCAACCCTTGTTCATTCTCAAGAACAAACAACAATTTAAGGAGGAATGAAATTTTGCAACAAAATAATTTATATAACCCAAACATTTCAGCTTCAATTGGACTGTATAATCAAATAAAACTCAATAGTTCTGCTACACTTCTTCCATCCAACAATATTTCCACATGCCTCAGCTTTGTACATCCATATAACTGACCAACGCTATGTAAGACAATAACTTCTCATTAATATTGTGTATAAATACCTAACAAAGCCTAAACTATGTATCTAGAATTACTAAACCTAAATTTCACATATTTAATCGTTGATCTACTTAATCTAAAACATCAAAATTCTAGCATTCTTTTTATAATTCCAAATTGGTATTAAGTAATGCTCTGGGTTCATCACTAATACAATAAAACATGCTAAGATCATGAACTAAAAAATTTCATTCTCACACTAATAACAGTACCTTCTTATAAAAGCTTGTCAAGCACAATATGTACTTAGCATATACAGTTTTCTACTATACGGTGCATCTCTTCACTTCACTAGGTAACATATCATATGCTTTATACGCAAAAATGATTATGCATTTTTAACAAAAATTATTCAATTAATTAACCACACCACATAAAAAAATAGCCTCCATAACAAACCTTCTGGGCATGAAATGATGATTTAAAAACTGAAAAGAACAAAGAAATATAAAAAAGAATATAAAAATTCCCTGAAAACACCTTTTAGACCCCTAAGCAGTCAATTCGCCGAACATGTCCTTACTGATTATGCAATCATCTATATGGTTTTTATCCCATTCTCAAATATTCAAACACCAAAGTAGAAGGCGCTGTACAGACCCTTTGACCGTAAAATTTGTATTGTAACCAATTTTTCTCAATTAAAATAGTAAACCTCTTAAGATATATCTTTTTTCTAGATTTGTCAGTTACTGACATTATTCTGGTTCTACTCTTTAACTTGCCAAAAACTCTAATCATATTGCTTCAAATGGAGAAACCCTTAATATGATTTAAGGCTGAATAAACTTTCCACGAATATAAAAACAAAACTGGACTGGATTGATGCAAAAATCAGATGGTGGAATATTTTTTTTAGCAAAGATATATAGACTAATCATAAGCTAATTATAAGGTACCAAACTTGGATAAGTAGAGATAGGGAAAACATTTCATCAGAAAAAGTGATTACCTCATCAACGCCCAACTTGGGAGAGAAAAAGCGAGAGAAGAAGTCATATCCAGATCCAGAAGGTGCAGAGCCTGTTATAATAAGCCCTCTTCCAGCACACTGTCGTATCTCATCAAACTTTGGTTTTAAGTTAGCAACATCCAGTCCTGAGGTAACCTCCACCTGGAGTATAAAACATTCAGTTATCCACCTTAAGTCATAAGAAGTAAATCTCATACTAGCAAATCAAAATAGTTATTCCACAACAAGATATGAGGGAATAAATTCAATAAACAATCTTTGATAAAATATTAACTAATAGCAAATAGTGACCCAGTTATTATCAAAGGAAAGATCAAGGAAAGGCAAAGAAAGTACAAGGAGGTCGCCAGATGTGCCTGTCTTTTGTACATTGATCACAGAACTACAGAAGCACCATTCAAGGTTTCTGGAATAGATGGGACCTCACCAGAATCGCATTCCCCAACCTTATGCATTGGAAAGTAACTCAATAGAGAAATTTTCTTTTTCTCCATTGCATTTGACCAAGTCTTCATTCTTAACATGAACATCCTATATTCCTCCATCGTTACTGGCTTATCCTGGAGACCTTCAACGAGGTTTTTGAAGTCGTTGATACCCTTTTGAAGAATCCTCCAGCCGTCTTTCAAAATTATGGTTCTCATCTCGCCAGCTGCGATGCTCCTCGTCTCCACGAAGTCCCTGAGCAGCGGGAAAGAACACTATGTGGCTGCTCAAAAAAAAGAACTCCTTCGATTCTAGGGATTTCGGGGAGACGAGGAGCATCGCAACAGGCAAGATAAGAACCATAATTTTGAAAGACGGTTGGAGGATCCTTCAAAAGGGCATCAACGACTTCAAAAACCTTGTTGAAGGTCTCCAGGAGAAGACCGTAATGATGGAGGAATATAGGATGTTCATGTTAAGTGTTATATCATATTCAGCCCCTTTAGTGCGTGTGCGTGCTGGTTAACTACTGCATGCTGAGTACTTGTGCTAGTTGTGCACACGATCAGGTCAGCCTCTTTTTCTCTCTTCTAACAGCGTGACCACAAAGTTCAACCTACAAAAGTATCAAATCAGGAAATTCAGTATGTTGATACATATGTCAAAAGCACCCAACACACATAATTGTACAATACATTTAACAATAAAAAATGAGTAAAATTCTATGTATTCAGTATGTATACAAGAAAATTTTTGTATATGAACAAAAAATTAAAAGAGCATATTAAATTGTCAATAGTAAGGTTGCATACAACAGACCCAAGTGGTCCGACCATTCCATAGATTCGCACACAATGAGGGCTTTGTAGCACAGGACTGCCCTTTTATTAAATCATCAATAGTGCACCCACACCATCTCACTAATCAATTATCCAAACTTACCTTTAAAAAAGTAAAGTAATGATACTAGTGTTAAATATTCATCAATGTGCCAGCAACATCGAAACTGGTTGGCTGATAAACTTTTTTTATCATCATGTTATGTGGCAAACTACAATGGTGTGTGAGGTTCATCAGACTGGTGTCACTTGGGTTTTTACTCAAATTATGCTAGAATCCACCCACCACAAACAGTGAAACTCAGCTCTGTTTACCTTCAAAATCACATCATCTCATCATCTTCAACACAAAAAAAATGTTGTCTCATTCAATTTAGAGCCAAAAACCTTGGCCAATTCCACACCAATACAAAACCAAGTAAATTGTTGGAAAATATCAATGACAATCGCATGCAAAGACAGCAGAAATTTCAACAAACAAAGAGATAACGTTCAAGAGGCCTGGAATTGGCGTGCTAGGCACTACCTTAACACAGATTTAGCCTCCCTCGTGCGAGATTGATGGCTCCATTCCCTGTGCTAAGGTACGCAAATCCACGGCAACAAGATCTTGTCTCCCTGCCTAGCACGTTTGGCGACAAGATCGTTCAAATATCACCCAAGGTTAAGAGAAAGAAGTGCAAGCAAGGAGTGAGATTATGATGGCTGAAATTTGCTTGAAGCTCAAAAAAGGCAATAGCTGTAAGCTTTGGAGGAAGAAAGAGTGCAAGTGATAATGCTCAATGCTCACTGTTGGTGGCTGCTAGGGTTTCCCAAGACTTAGTATATATAATGAACTCTACACCAGATGGAAGTCCAACCGTTGATATAATCCAATGGCCAGATTTTAATGTAATAGAAACAAGGGATATAATGTAAATAAGGCTTTGTTGTTTGGGGTTATTGAAATGAAGTGGGTTGGGCTAACGCCCACCCACTTTATTTCCAACAAGAAAATCAATAGGTAGCTGAGACCAAACCTCCGCAACGGCAACCGGGGTGAACCACCGAAGATGAAAGCGTGAGTTATCGCCAGAGACCACACTAGTCAAGAATGCAGTCAGAGATATTGAACTCCTTGGCAACAGACTGCATCCACTCATCATCCACTTGCTGTCCATCCTCCAAGAAGCATATGGCCGCAGGATTACCTTTAAATGGTGTGTCCGTGAAAGCGTCTATCTGAGACCAAAGACAGCAAAACCGCCCATTAAGTACACAGTGGCAAATCATCGAACAAATTAAAGGCAACAAATGAAAACAAGAACACTTAGTCACTCACAACAGAATATCTCACTACTCTTCCAGCCATTTTCAAACAATCACAAGGGAAAGATGAGGATGGTGTTAGTGTGCTTCAATTTAATCTAAATATAAGTACAAAAGAATGCAAATCAATGAAAGCCAGTCTATGTTGACCGTATCTTCAACCATGCATGTGACGCGAGGCAAAGATCGTAAAATAAGGTTTATTTACTGATGTCGAGATATGCTCATGAACAGATTCATATTAACGGATAAGAGAGAAGTCAATGAAGATTGAGAAACAAGGGAAAGATCAGTTGTGTGGATACATACTCCTTGCTGACAATATTAGTTTCTTCTCTGAAGGTCGGATCTCTAAAGATTGCACCTCACTGGAAATAGAGATTTGTAGTGTGGTGAAGGGAGGGTCGAGTGCTTGTGCCCCGGAGCCTCTGATCTGAAAATCAGAGAGGTTCCAAGGAAGAAGAGAGCAAGGACAGTGAAAGAGAGCTTGAGAGAGTGGAGAGGAATCCAAGTGAAGTAAAGTCTTAGTGAAATCTGAGTAGCCAATGCTTGGTGAGTAGAGGTACTCCTTATATAGTGTGTTGAGGCACAACTAAGATCCAACCAGATGCAAGTCAAGTTAGTTATAATAAAACAAAATTTCAAACATTTTCCACGAGTAGGTTCATAGAATTCTAGTCTTCTAGACATGCATTGAACTTCTCTTCTAACAATCTCAATGAAGCAAACACACACCATGAATAACATGTCAAAATGAAAGTCAATGCCCTTAAACAACACTAACAAAATAAAAAAGCAACAAACACCAGTGATCACTGTCACATCATAATCACACTAGCTGAAAGCCTCGACAATAAACTACACATGTTTTTTTTGTCTCTGGAAGTATGTCACTGGTTTAATTAGAACTCTAAACCTCTTGATTTGAACTCTCAACATTTCCTTATGATGGAGAATGAGTTACTCAACTTTGTGAGAGTTGGTAGCACCTGTTGTCTCTTGGAGCAAGAGACACCCCTTCTCCTTCACCTTTGATTTCGCTACTAACACTCTCCAGTAAACACCATCACTGTCCAAAATAAGAGGTCGAGGGACATATCTGAAGCATGCAGTGGCATGTCCACATTTATTAAAAAAATAAAAAGATTATAAACAGAATGAACATGTGAATAGTGCAATGGCAAATCATTAACTGATTTAATTTGATAGACTTAATCTTATTTAATTAGTACAGAGAATAGATAAGTGGATACTGAGCTTGAATACAGATCTAGTTCTTCAATTTCATCAAACAAGATCATGTTCTGAAACAATGTGGTTGTTCCATAAATACATGGTTTACGTAGCATCAGGTTCATCAAATGACATGTTTTGCCTTATTGAACATAGACGGAAAAAGTGGTGAAAAATAAACTAGGCCAGTAGAGAGCCTTCCATCACCGTCACAGCTTCTCCTCGAATGTACAAACGCTCTGCGTTTTCATCCAATGTAAGGTCCAACCTCCCACCCCTTGGAGAAGCCTAAAGAATGCGAGACAAATTATATACATTACTGAATAAATGCACTTCAAAAGGCTCTATTTTTTTTCCTTTCTTCTTTTTTTTTGTTTAGCTGTGGATTCTCATTGATTTGCATTTCAGGGAAACAAGTATATTCACAATCCAAGGAGTGAAACAGAATGTACCATGTATGCAATCAGGTTGTGTTTTCCTAGCTTTTTGCTCCAATAGGGTGCCAATGCACAATGTGCACTCCCACAAACAGGATCCTGAAAGCGAAAGTATTGTTCAACTGATTTTAGTGTACTTTATTCAGTTATTGAGAAGAAATCATCAAATATCGAAATTACAGATAATAACTGCAAGGGAATATAAATATTTGGACTTACTAAGAAAATTCTCTGTAGTTATTACATTCCCCTTTGTACCTTATAGACGAGGAAAAAGAAACAGAAACATATTGATCCTAGACAAAATAATTCATGAAGTAGTTGTTGAGGATCGGGTGCTATTTAACTGAATTAACCACGAAATATGAATAGTGATAGTGAGTGAATAGTAAATGAGCGATAAATGACCTTAGGAGATTTAAGGTGGATTAAGCCTTATAATGGCCAGCGTAGCCGTGGAGGAGGAATTTCACTATGACAAAGGTGGGAATTACAAAATAGTGGCCTTTCACCACGGTGACCTTTATCTGCTAAAAGAATAGAATTACTCCTGAGAAAAAGAATTCACTCTCTCACACACTCTCACACTTAATAAGCTTGGGGTGTGCTTTTAAATCAAAATTTGAGCCTCCTTATATAGAGATTTCAAGTGGGTCCTATGAGTGTGAATCAAAGAAAAAACATGTGTGTGAATCAGGTGTGAAGTCAAGAAAAGATACTGAAACCCACACATGTTGATTTCTTTGTTTTCAAATCTTTTGACTATCTAATAGAAACAACTTTTATTTGGTATCTAATAAAGAAAAAAAAACTTCACAAATCTCACCTTGGCTTTATTTAGACAAAGCGAGTGAAACTCCTTCTTCTTGCTTCCTCAGCGCTTGAGAGGCAACTCATATGCTTGAATCTGGACAGATAAAGTCGAGTGATATCACGAACTTGATAGTAGCAGTGGCTTGATCGGCATATGCTTGGATTATGCTGCTTGTAGCAATCTTCGATTGAAGCGATGCAGCAACCTTGGCTTATGATCTCTCGATGAAATGATATCGGCAGATATGTTTGGTCCTCTGCGTAGATGCGTTTGATCTTTAGGCGGATCAATAGTTCCACAGTTATCATGAAATACAGCGGTAGAATTTCTGGCAACCCCGGATCTACCCAATGGCCTTTTTGGCCAGACGAACTTCGCCCATTTTGGCTTACGTAAGAGCCATGTACTGAAGCTTGATTTGTAGACAAAGCAAGTAGTGCACGTAATGTTGCTTTTCCAAGCCTTGTAGAAATAGTGAGCATAATCGTAAGAGATCTCGAGCTTATCGAGTCGCTGGATAGTCGGAATCGGCATATCAAACAATGCCAATAGTAGAACTAGAGCTACCGTCGTATACCAAGCCAATGGTAGTGGTCTTATGCTTAGATGCAGTATCCATTTGCGACTTACCAATGTTCGCTTCTTAGGGATCGGACGTATATCTGTAGCAATGTGACTTGACGAAATGCTCCGGGCGTACATACCGCAAGTAGGCATCACATGTAATGCTCACGAAGGCTAGCGTATGGAGCATGTGAGCGTGTACTCCTTCTACCGTCCGAGTTTGTGGTGAATGCTTCTTTGAAAGCTTAAAGTGTAATCGCGACGATGGAGTGCTGCGGTTTTCAATCCTGCGTCAGAAAGCGTTCAAGTACTTTCTGATGTACCTTTTTAGAGATAGGAACAATTTTCATAACTTTCCAGGTCTACGTGAATTTCCATGCCAAAAATTTTTCTTTCTTTTGCGCTAAGTTTTTCATCTCGAATTCACCGTTTAGTTGAGTCTTTAACTTTGTTGATCTCAAACTATGCTTTTTAGAAGCAATAAGCGTAAATTCAGCGTAGAAGAAACAAATAAATAAAAGAACCGTCAGAGATAACTTTACGTAATATACACAAGTATTTGTATTATTGACACACTAAAGCCATGTATGTACCCAATGAAAGTATCGGCAAACCGCTTATCAGCTTTGGAGATTGCTTGAACCATATAATGATTTCTTTGAGCAAACAAGATCTTCTTTTGACTTGATAAAACCTTGAGGTTGGTAGCGTATAGATTTTTCTTGAGCTCGCCCATAGAAAGCGGTCTTAACATCGTAATTTTGCTTTCGAGCTCCAAATCCTGCGGTGCTACCGTGGCAAAGTAATAAGTATAGAGCTATGTTTAACAACGAGGAGATATCACCTCATTGAAGTCTATGCCTTACTGCATTTATAAGCCACGACCAAGCGTGATCTTTGAACCTTGGTGCTTGACCCCTTGAGTTCCTTCCTTTTCTTGAAGACCCGATTTACGCGACCAACAATCTTACGGACCTTTGGCGGTTTTTGCAGGATCCTACATTATGGTTCTTGTGAAGAGACTGATTTCTTACCGATAGCTTGACTAACGGCTGAGTTGCTTAAATTCAGAAGGCGACAGCGATAAGCGGTAGGTTAAATTAGCGCCAAGGTTTATCTCCGCGGTAGCGTAGGTAGTAATATCCGAATAATGCTCTGCAAAATCTGCATATTTACGTAGTCTTCTAATGCATCTTCTTTCTCTCGATGCTTGATGTTATGCGGTTGCTCCTCGCCATAAAAGGCCATCCCCATCATCGGAAGAATAATATGTACCTTTTACGTTGGCGCTTGTTAAGTGAAGTACTATCGTATACTTGTCTTGAGGGGCTCCTCGAAGCTCGCTGCTTCATGGCACCGCAGTGGTCCTTTCTTCGTCGGGCGTACTCCTTTGATTACATCGAGCGGGGCTTCATTAAACTTGGCGTCTGCTGGCGATAATCAAACCGAGGGGTGATGGATGCATGCGCGCCTTGTAACCATTTTAACGATGCGTATCGCGAGATATGCATTTTCGTTTAACTTTAGGCTCGAGTTTACCATCGTTAACATGGCGTAATGGCGAGCGACCAAATACTTTAGAAAGTATAATCGGCCGGGAGAAGCGGACCATACCTCGAAAGGAGTTTTCTGATGATAGTAGTTGTGAGGCGCAGTAATCGAATATAGCGATGGCGGTAGCTTATTAATAAAGGTTTTAGATAAACGCAGATTAGGACTTGAAACTCTTTCGAGAGAGTCACGATTGCATGCGTTACTGCGACCCATTTCTTTGTGGTGTATATCTCGCGGTCGCGGTGTCTCCATTATTAAGCCCGTTTTCGCGGAAGGCGAGTCCGCTGCGATTATTCCATACCATTATTGGATTACGAGGGCGTTTGATCTTGTCACGGTCTGGCTACCGATAAAGCGTCTTCCATTTTGCTTAAAGATGTGAAAGCTTGCTTTTGCCGGAAGAAATCTGCAAGTCGTATTAGAGTAATTAAATTGATAAAGTTAACATATATCGAGGGCTACACTTTGGCGAGGATCTGGAGGCTGAAACATCCGAATGGATGTAATCCAGATGCCGTCACGGCCCGATCTTGAGAACTTGACTCTGGTGTTTACCATACACACAATGTTACTTAAAAGTCAAGTTTGTTGGTTTTCGAATTCAACAAACCTGCGCTTTACTTAATATATTCATGCCTCGTTAGATTTCATGTGACCGCGTAATGCGCATAGCCAGTAGAATACATATCGAGGATTTGATGAGGAAGTAGATCTTTGCGATACTGCTGATTGTCTTTGCCTTGAAGAATGTAGAGTGTGTTGACCAACTTTCGGCTTTGATTCTGGCGTAGCCTTTTGCTAAGCTTTTAGGTAGCGTCTGTATTTGAAGCGCATGCGGTCAAGAAAGGCTGAAAGAAAGCAGATTCTTTCTCATATGTCACATACCTAACATTGTTGAAAGTTACGATAATGCCATTAATCGTCTTGGCAGATGAGAACCAATGCGGGGGCGGACATGAGGTATTGTTACATTAAAGGCAACCACCGGTTGCGCGAAAAGTGGTGAACCAATCTCAACATATATGGTAAGAAGCGGCGATTATGAGTATCACGAGAATCGTCGGAACTTGTAGTAGTGGCGGATAATGCTATATCGGTGACTTGAAGCTGTCATCGACAATGTTAGCGTTCATACTGAAGGAGTTTTCTCACTTATCTTGTTTTGCTTTAGCCTTGATCGTCTTTCGCGTATTTCTTTCTTGCTGCGGTAGAAAGCGTTACTGACTTTGTTTACAGATTTAGATCCTAGATCTCTCTTTGTTGCTAGCCTCTGCTCACGGGGTCTTACGGTACAAGTGAGCCTGATATTTTTAGATTCTCTACGAAACCTTCTTTTTAATTCTTGGAGTTAAGAGCACTTTTGACGTAAATGATGGAGATAGTCTACTAAAGTATAACGTGTGTAAGGGGTTAGTGAGCGTAAACAAAATTAGAGTACGATCGCTCGTAATCATAGTCTGTCACGGTCTGATATGTGCTTGAGATCGATAATGATGATACTGTGAACTTCATTCGGATGGTCGATAATTATTTGCACCTTGCTTTCGTATAAATGTGTAGAGTGGTTTGCCCATTGATAGTGATTTGATTTGAGATTTTGTCGTAAGAGTGACTCAGGCGGAAATGGTAATCATGCATGGATGTTTTAATCGACTCTCTTAGAAACCTCGTCGCGAAAGGCAATTTGAATCGGTGTGCGTTCAAAATCTCATTCACCGTGCGTCGGCCGGTCTTCTTTGGCGGCGTCATCTTCCTTCAAGGCGCTTTAGCGGACCTTGTTGGCATCTTGAACCACCAGTGACTGGCGGCGAAGTCATTTACGTCGTTGAAGCTTTCTCGATCTCAAATTGCCGTGGTAGGCGTTACCGCAGAATTGATTAGATAACAAACAAACTAGCTCGATACCGATTTGTTGAGGATGGGTGTCTTTATTTAGCAGTGCTGAAATATGAATAGTGATAGTGAGTGAATAGTAAATAAATAGTAAATGAGCGATAAATGGCCGCAGAGGAGATTTAAGGTGGTTGGCCTATAATAGCTTTCACGTCAGCGGCGAGAGGAATTTATGTAATGAGGTAGGAATTAAAATAGTGACACTCGGTGGCTATACAGCGAAAAGAATAGAATTCTCCGAGAAAAAAGATTGGCTCTCTACACTCTCACATAATAAGCAGGGGTGTGCTTTTGCGTCAAAAGGTGAGCCTCCTTATATAGAGATTTCAAGTGGGTCCTATGAGTGTGAATCGAAGAAAAACATGTGTGAATCTGAGTGTGAAGTCAAGAAAAGATGCAAGCCACACATGTTGATTTCTTTGGCTGCAATCTTTTGACTATCTAATAGAGGCTGCAACTTTTGACTGTCTAATAAAGACAAAAAAAAACTTCACAGTAGTAATGCAAGAGGCTTAATGCAAAGGTGAACTTAGAAGGAAGATAAGCTGCTCATGCCCTCTCATACCTATTAATGGATGATGGAGGTTGACTTTGACAGATTAGAGAAAGTTGATGTTGGTGAATGCTCAGACACAGCCATTACGTTAGTTATCAGCCATATAATGCTAATTCAATTTGAAAGAAAAGGCACAATTTTTATTACTTGAACCAAAGGTGGAAAAGGCTCTTTGTTGGAAACCAACCTCCCAAATTTTAACAGGTGAATTGATGGCATGCAGAACAGGTCAAGATATCTTTTCCTACACATGGAAAATGCGGTCACTCACTGATCAGTGATCAGCAACCCTTGTTCATTCTCTAGCACAAACAACATTTTAAGGTGGAATGAAATTTTGCAACAAAATAATTTATATTACCCAAACATTTCAGCTTTGAGTGGACTGTATAATCAAATAAAACTCAATAGTTCTGCTACACTTCTTCCATCCAACAATATTTCCACATGCCTCAGCTTTGTACGTCCATATAACTGACCCACGCTATGTAAGACAATCACTTCTCATTAATATTTTGTGTATAAATACCTAACAAAGCCTAAACTATGTATCTAGAATTACTAAACCTAAATTTTGCATATTTAATCATTGATCTACTTAATCTAAAACATCAAAATTCTAGCATTATTTTTTATAATTCCAAATTGGTATTAAGTAATGCTCTGGTTTTATCACTTAATACAATAAAACATGCTAAGATCATGAACCAAAAAATTTCATTCTCACACTAATAACAGCACCTTCTTATAAATGCTTGCCAAGCACAATATGTACCTAGCATATACACTTTTCTACTATAAAGTGCATCTCTTCACTTTACTAGGTAACATATTTATTTGCAAGACCTATACACACAAATGATTATGCATTTTTAACAAAAATTATTAATTAATTAACCACGTAAAAAAATAGCTCTATAACAAACCTTCTGGGCATGTAATGATGATTTAAAAACTAAAAAGAACAAAGAAATATAAAAGAGAATATAAAAATTCCCTGAAAATACCTTTTAGGCGTAAGCAGTCAATTCGTCGAACATGTCCTTACTAATTATGCAATTATCTATATGATTTTTATCCCATTCTCAAATATTCAAACACCAAATAGAAGGCGCTGTACAGATCCTTTGACCGTAACATTTGTATCGTAACCAATTTTTTTTCAAACTGAACCTCTTAAGATAAATTTTTTTTCTAGATTTGTCAGTTACTGACATTATTCTGGTTCTACTTTATAACATGCCAAAAACTGACCATATTGCCTTAAATGGAGAAACCCTTGATATGATTTTGGGCTGAATAAACTTTCAGCTAATATAAGAACAAAACTGGACTGGATTGATGCAACAATTAGATGGTGGAATATTTTTTTTTAGCAAAGATATATAGACTAATCATAAGCTAATTATAAGGTACCAAATTTAGATGGATAAGTGGAGGTAGGGAAAACATTTCATCAGAAAAAGTGATTACCTCATTGATGCCCAACTTGGGACAGAAAAAGCGAGAGAAGAAGTCATATCCAGATCCAGAAGGTGCAGAGCCTGTTATAATAATCCCTCTTCCAGCACACTTTTGTATCTCATCAAAATTTGGTTTTAAGTTAACAACATCCAGTCCTGAGGTAACCTCCACCTGAAGTATAAAACATTCAATTATCCACCTTAAGAAGTAAATCTCTGACTAGCAAATCAGGATAGTTATTCCACAACAAGATATGAGGGAATAAACAATCTTTGATAAAATATTAACTAATAGCAAATAATGTCCTAGTCATTATCAAAGGAAAGATCAAGGAAAGGCTAAGAAAGTACAAGGAGGTCGGCAGTTGAGACTTTCTTCTGCACATTGATTACAGATGCACCATTCAATGTTTCTGGAATAGACGGGACCTCACCAGAATCGCATTCCACAACCTTACACATTGGCAAGTTCAACTCAATAGAGAAATTGTCCTTTTCTCTGTTGCATTTGACCAAGTTTTCATTCTTGCCACCGGATGTGATTCCAGAGACTTTCGAAGCTGTCAAAATTCCAGATTTTGTGACAAACTCAATGATATCACATTTTACCAAGCCAAATGATAAAAGAAAATGTGCAGCAGCTAAAGTTGCGTGACCACAAAGATCAACCTGCAAAAGTATCAAATCAGAAAATTGAGTATGTTCGATACATATGTCAAAAGCACCAAACACACATAATTGAACAATACATTTAACAATAAAAATACAGTAAATTTCTATGTATTCAGTATGTATACAAGAAAAATTCTGTATATGATCAAAAAATTAAAAGAACATATTAAATCATCAATAGTGCACCCACACCATCTCACTAATATTCAATTATCCAAACTTAACTCTAAAAAAGTAAACTAATGATATTAGTGTTAAATCTTCATTAATGCACCTGCAACATCGAAACTGGTTGGCTGATAAACCTTTTTATTATCATGTTATGTGGCAAACTACAATGGTGTGTGAGGTTGAAACAAATTATGTTAGAATCCACCCACCATAAACAGTGAAACTCAGCTCTGCTTACCTTCAAAACCACATCATGTCATCATCTTCAACACAAAAAAGTGTTGGCTCATTCAATTTAGAACCAAAAAACTTGGCCAATTCCACACCAATACAAAACCACGTAAAGAAAATCAATAGGTAGCTGAGACCAAACCTCCTCGACCGGGGTGAACCACCGAAGATGAAAGCGTGGGTTGTCGCCAGAGACCGCACGAGTCAAGAAAGCAGTCTGAGAGATATTGAACTCCTTGGCAACAGACTGCATCCACTCATCATCCACTTGCTGTCCATCCTCCAAGAAGCATACGGCCGCAGGATTACCTTTAAATGGTGTGTCCGTGAAAGCGTCTATCTGAAACCAAAGACAACAAAACCGCACACTAAGTTCACAGTGGCAAATCATCGAACAAATTAAAGGCAACAAAAAAAAACATGAAAGTCACTCACAACAGCATATCTCACTGCTCTTCCAACCATTTTCGGAAGAAGTAAGACACCAAACAAACACAAGGGAAAGATGAGGATGATGTTAGTGTTCTTCAATTTAATCTAAATATATAAGTACAAAAGAATGCAAAGCAATGAAAGCCCGTCTATTTTGACCAGGTGCGTATCTTCAACCATGCATGTGACGCATACATTGTAAATTATATGTTAAGAAATAGTTAACATTTAAAACAACACATGAAACATATATATATATATATATATATATACTTCAAGTGGTTTGTATATATATATTTTTTTAATTAAAAGCATGAATATATCAAGGTGAAGAAAATGTTGACGATATGGTAAATTGTCAAACTTGCCAAAATATGTTTGGCCTTAGCCGCCTTACTTGGATTTGAGAATTCAACATGTTAAATTAAGACTTTTGGGTATTGACAAATATCAAATATTATGAATGAAATGTTTATTTATTATATATGGCAAATTATCTATAGGTCCCTGGTGTTATTTGGCACTGTTTCTCACCCAAAATACATACACCCAAAACATTATTATACTAAACCCCTACACCCCCAAGGACCCCAAGACAAAAAAAAACAGTGTCAGAGACTAATAATTAAATAACTATTATTTATTTATTTATTTATTTATATAGCCTCATGCTATTTGGATATTATGATTTTAAACTTCTCTTGTTGCTACTTAATAAAAAAAGCCTTTGTATTACATTCATGCAACTAATGTGATAGAAATATCTATGTAATCTTTGGATTTAATTTAAATATCTTTTAAATAAATTTAGTTTTAGGGCAAATTCCCTATTAGTCCCTAGCACTATTTGACGCTATTCCCCACCCCAAATACTATTACACTACACCCCTACACACCCCCAAGGACCTATAGATAATTTGGACACTATTCAAGGGACCAATAGTTAATTATTATTTAGTTTTTTTTTACTTTAACATAAGGTTTTTAATTACAACATAATTGTATACTTTTTATATTTTTTATTTTATAGTTATATATTAGTTAAAAAAATAATAAAAATTTGTATATTATAGGAGAAATATTTGAAGACACGTGACATGATCGTGAGCCCCGAGATGAGAGTCTAATTGTCAAAATAACAGTTTAACTGATCATCCGACGAAGGAGAATGGATTCCAGAAGACAATGAAAGCTAGCAGCTCACGGTTTTCAATCTATAAAAGAAGGTCCTCGACTCACGAAAATGGTAATCTGTTTTTACTGAAATTGAGCGCTAGTTGGAGCATTTGAAATCTTTTCTGCTCTTTCCACCTAGCAATCTCTCGCTCTCTCATTCTTTAGTCCTTGAGTTTCGGAGGCTCCCCTTAACATGAGCTCTTTTTTTGCAGTTCCTTATCTTGGTGATGTGTGATCCTTAGAAGTTGATATCTGGAGGAGGCACTAATCGAATGAAGCGAGAAGTTGTCAATCACAATTGATCGCCCCCTCAAAATCAACTAAAGCACTTCAATTTTTATCAACTTCTCTCACCTGTTGATCGAGATATATTATGATCTCCAAGTGGAAAGAATCTTGACATCAACATGGTACATAGGTGAAGACACTCCATATACATGAGCATCTATTTTTTCTTATTTGTTACACGAATCAAATTAATGAAAGGTTGAGACATTCATGTTAAAATAAAACAAATGATTCTCATTTAAAAAATAGGATTAATTACACTTTTCGTCCCTGAAAATGGTGTCATTGTTCACTTTTATCCTTATATTTTAAAAATGTTCAATACAATCCTTGTGTATTGCGTATTCTGTTCTATTTTGGTTCCTGATGCTGATGTGGCCGCCAAGTGGCATACCAATGAAATACAGTTTTTTATTTTATTTTCTTTTTTTCCAGATGCTAACGTGGCATGCCACGTCAGCATTTTTTTAATTTTAAAAATTTGGAATTTTGTATTTAAATGCAAAACCCATTTTTCAAAAAAAAAAACTGACGTGGCATGCTGACATGGCATGCCACGTCAGCATTTTTTTAATATATATATATAAATGAATTTTTAAAAATGCAAAAATAAATTTTTTTTTAAAAAAAAACTGACATGGCATGCCACGTCAGCATTTATATATATAAAAATGGATTTAAAAAAGAAACAAAAATCCATTTTTCCAAAAAAATGATGTGGCGTGCTGACATGGCATGCAGTGACGGACCCACATGGTTGGCAGCCCGGGCTGACCAGCCGAAAAATTTTGAAAAAATTGAGTTTGATGTGGTTTAAAATTTAATTGACATAGAGGCAGCCCGGGCTGAGGACAAAGAAGCCCGGGGTGGAGGCCCAATAGCCCACATGTCCAACTATTCTATTTCATGACACATTGACACATGGAAGCTCTCAATATATATTATTTTATTTGATTGAAAAAATTGGGCCAGGCTCTACCTATTTTTGAATTAGTGGAGGGGCCCACATCTAAGCAACCCTTTTCATTGTTGGCCAACCCTTTTCCTTGCCGTCTTTTGTGAACCGTCACTTTCTTTAGTTTTTTTTTTTTCTCAAAATTCAGCAACTCTTCTCATTGTTCTTCCCCAAACTTAAAATCCCTAACCCTTATTTCTCCAATTCCTTTTTCTTCCCAAACTCATCTCCAAACTTCCACCACCAAACCGCCGGTCCACCGCCGTTTCGCCACTGTTGGCCTTGGCGAAACGGAAGATTGTTTTGTCCGTACATTTTGTAATTAATATCAAACATTGACTTTTTAAGCCCAGTCTGGACTAAATTCCTGGGTCCGCCACTGATGGCATGCCACGTCAGCATATATATATATATATATATATATATATATATATATATATATATATATAATACAAAAATCCATTTTTTTTAAAAAAATGCTTACGTGGCATGCCACGTTAGTATTTTTTATATATATTTAAAAAAATACAAAAATCTATTTTTTCAAAAAAAAAACTAACGTTGCATGCTGACATGCCATGTCAGCATTATTTATATATATATATAATGGATTTAAAAAAATACAAAAATCTTTTTTAAAAAAAATGCTGACATGGCACATAGTAATGCCACGTCATCATATACCGGTAGTTGTCATGACACACAAGCAAAAATACGTCCACCTAGAAGAAAAGAAAAATAAAAAAAATTGTATTTGATTTGTATGCCACTTGGCTGCCACATTAGCGTCAGGGACCAAAGTAGAATAGAATATGTAATACACAATTATTGCATTGAACATTTTTAAAATACAAGGATAAAAGTGAACAATGACACCATTTTCAGGACGAAAAGTATAATTAATCCTAAAAAATATAACAATTATTATAGTAATGTTTTCTACACTGTTTCTTTAGCAAACTGCTCTCTATCCATCCATATGAAAACAAAAACTTTTTCAAAGAATATTTTAATATATTAAATAATATGAAAACCTTATGTGAAAAAAGTTAAAAGCTTCCTACCAAAACCAACCCATGACTCATCAACATCAGATTAAAAAAAAAAAATAGTGCATGCTTAAATAAATATCCCATAAAAAAATAATTTTCTTATTTTATTATTTAGATTAAAGAGAAAAAAACTGATTTTTAATAGGAATATTTACAGAAATTTTGAATAAAATAATGCAAGTAAAATATAGCGTACAGCTGGTACACCCAATGCGACAATCCAACGTGATGAAGCTTCCAAGTCGAAAGAACGCCAGAAAACAGAGAAACAAAAGTAAAGAAAATTTATATATATATATATATATATATATATATATATATATATATATATTAATAATATAAGTAAATAACGGTAACAGCGATCACGTCTTCCACCCCTCCTCCTCTGAAGCACTCCACCGCCCAAATGGGCCAATCCTCCAGCAATCGAAGAAGAAGAGAAGAGTACTACCCTCACAACCCTAACCCTAATCCCTCTCACTCCTCCCCCTCTACCAACCTTCTCCCTCCTCCTCCTCCTCCTCCTCCTCCTCCCCCTCCTCCTCCTTATCCTCCCAACTACTCCAATCCATACCCTGCTCCTCCCCCTGCCTGCAGCTACTACTCACATCATCCCACTGCCAGCTATGGCCCTCCGGTCAGATACTACAACCACTTCATGGGCCGATCCGGCTACCAGGGGATCCTTTCGGGCGGGCAGGGCTCTGGATGGTGGCCTTCGGGCTCGTCGTCTTCGTCTTCCTCGCCTTGGATGATGCCTGGTCCTCAGCAGCTTCCACCGCCTTACGTCGAGCACCAGAAGGCGAAGACCATCAAGAACGAAGTCAACCTTCACAAGGACACTATCAGGCTTGAGCCGGATCCGCAGAACCCTGATCACCATCTTGTCTCGTTCACCTATGATTCCTTGGTCGATGGAAGGTAATTGATTGATTTCTCTGGCCTTGATTCTTATGATTGGATTTCAGAGCTCTTTTTTTGTAAATTTAGGTTAGGTTATGATCTATATGCTGATTTTTGTTCGGAATTGTTTGATTTCATGGTTCAAAATAGATTATGCGTTAGGAGTAGATTGAGAAACATGGTTTATTAGGGGGATTGTTATAAGGCTTGTTAGGTTGTTTTGCTCCGATTCATCTTAAAAGTTTAGATTGTATTCCGTCTTAGTAGATTAGTTTCTCTCCTATACCATTTTTGCTTCTAAGCTATAATAGAGATAGCTGGGTATTGGTGTATGTACCTCTGAAAGTTGTATGTAGTTTGGAGAAGAGAAACAATCATAAATAAATCAGTGCATGTATTTAATTTTGAAAAATGATGTGAGGTTTGCAAAACCTGCTTAAATGCTGTGGTGCCTGAAAAATTAACTGTTGTGTCATGACATGACTAAAATTATCATTTGTGGTTATGCATAGAAAGTGCCTGAACTCTTCTATTTGAAATTGCAATTTTGTGTTTGATGCAGTTAACAATAGTATTTTATTTTGGTGTTTTTCTAAAGAATGTGTAATGTATTTAATTTTGTGCGTCATGGTTGTCCTGTTGAATTATGCTTCGGTTTCCAAAACCCTACTTGAGAGAAGCCCACAACAAGTTTATTCAGAGAAAAGTAATCATACACGACCACAAATAAGGCAATAGTTAGATCATTGTTTTAGAGGTAAAATTATCCTTTCCATCTCATTCTTCTCCTACTTTAACAAGTGTGAGTTGCTAATGAAAAAAACAAATGTGAGTTGAACCCATGAGTTACACTAGGCATGATAATCCCCAAAGCAAGAGGAGGAAAAAAAAGTTTTTATGAGGTTTGACTATTGCAAGTGGCCATGGTGGACTATGTGCACTTCTGTTTCCATCATTAATTTGTTGAAAAAATGAGGATGAGGGGTTCAAGAAGTTGTTGCACGGTCCATTCTTTATCCAAATGCAAATCATTAGTTAATTGCCTTTTTGTTGGGTAAAGTCTGTAATCCTTAGAATTTTCAGTGAGCTTCAAGGCTGTCATCAAACTGGAATTGATTTATCAAGCCTTGGGTTAATAAAGATCAAAGACTAAGTAATCATGGAGGAAATATAGAGCCAGTGGACATGTGGATTTGTTTTCTTATTTACTATTTTTAATTCTTTTTCAACCAAGTAGTGGCATAGAAACTATCTGGTTCCTAGCAAAAATATGAAACTGATATTCTGGTATCTCTTGAATTATTAAATTAAAAAATAAAAAATGTGCGGAAAGTGTTTGACATAAAGGGTGAGAACAACAATAGCTTCATTCAATTGAGAAACAATGAACCAGGTTTTGACTCTATATGAACTTCACAATCACAATCAATGATCTAATCTCAACTGCTCATTTAACTTATGGTCAACTTACCCGTAAATCTTTCTATATTATATATACATACATGATATAAAATTTGAAATTGTGCTGAAAGGTTTGACATGAAGGTCATATTCAGTATATATACATATTGCCTGATTGAGAGTACAAGGTATGAATGTTGTCCTTCAACCTTATTTACTACCCTTCACTTTCCCTTCTCGGTTTACATTAGTCTAAATTGAATTTTTAGCATCCTCTACATGAAATTTCTCCTCTTTGGATTATGTGTAATTTGTTAACCTTGATAAGAAAAGTGTATGTGCTTTCTAATGGAAGTAACATACCTTTATAAGAATAGATTCCCTTCCCATGTGAAATTTCATTTATTATTATGTTTACCAAATTGTACATGATTGCTTAGAAATTAGCATAGAGGACTAAATAGGCTCAAGCCATCTTTTTTACCCATGCAACTGATAATTTTGATCTCTTGAAATTCCAATTTCTTGTGTTTTGAAACGTTGAACTTCACACAAGTGGAATTGTGACTCATATGGTTCATCCTGGTCTTAGTCGTGTTTTTGCTATATAAAAGTTTCATTGTCAAGAATGGCTAAAATTTACATAATGATGGATACTATTACTTGATCAAGACAAGGGAAAATTCCATTGAAAGTAAATAAATAAATAAATAAATAAATAAATAATAATTATACTAAACAATTGCATATTATAAATTCTTTTATCCAATTTTTGTGCATTGAATTCTAAACTATACAACGACGACAACTAAGCCTTAATCCCATACTAAGTGATGTCGGCTATATGAATTCTCTGTCTCCATGTAGCTCTGTCAAAGATAAGATCCGGATGAACATCTAATAAATGTAGCCTCTCGCTACGTAATCCTTGGCCTTCCTCTACCCCTTTTTTTACCTTCTTTTACCAAACTATCACATTTTCGAACCGAGACACCTAGGGGTCTACAATATACATGTCCAAACCATCTTAAACGCCCTTCTCTTATTTTATCTTCAATTGGTGCAACATGCACCTTCTGTCGGATGTGTTCATTTCTAATCTTATCCAATCTTGTATGACCACACATCCATCTTAATATACTCATTTCTGCCACATTCATCTTCTGAATATGTTGAACTTTAGTTGCTCAACACTCGTTCCTATATAGCATGGTTGGTCTAACTGCCGTTTTATAAAACTTTCCCTTCACTTTGTTAGTCATTTTCTTATCACATAGCACCCCTGTAGCACTTCTTCATTTCAACCGTCTTGTTCGGATTCTATGGGATACATCTAAGCTATGTCTTAGATAATTCAAACCCGACTGGAATAAAATGTGGGAATTGTGTTTTGTAGAGTTTTTGGGTTTGTGGAAGTTGGTAAGTTGTTTTGGAGATCAAGAACTTCTTAACTTACTAAACAAGTGCAAATTATAAATTCTTTTATCCAACTTTTGTGCATTGAATTCTAAACTATGTCTTAGATAATTCAGATCTGACTGGAATAAACTGTGGGAATTGTGTTTTGTAGAGTTTTTGGGTTTGTGGAAGTTGGTAAGTTGTTTTGGAGATCAGGAACTTCTTAACTTGGATTAGTGTCTAAACAATTATACTGAACATCTGATATTTTCCTGCTAATCCTTTTCCATTAATGCTTTAGCAATTATACTGAACAGCTGGTATATTCCTGATGATCCTTCCACTGATGCATTTTAATTTTGATGGCAGTGTCACCATTTTTTACTTTGCCAAGGAGGGAGCTGATTGTAGTTTCTCCCCAGTATATCCGGATATGTACACGCCTTTAAGGATAACTTTCCACAAAGGTGTACATCAGAAATTCTGTCAGCCTTCAGGATTTGGTGTTGATTTAGGATTCTTTGAATATGATGCTCTGTCAAAGCCTTCATCTGATGATGTGTTCCCACTGGTTATCTATGCTGAGGCTTGCCCGCCTCCTCCTGGAGAGAGTGATCATACTAAAGCTGCTACTCGTGCACAGATTACTCTTGCAGTCGTCGAGAGGAAAGCTGATGAAACTTTTCAGGTGAAGGTGGTAAAACAAATTTTGTGGGTTGACGGGGAACGTTATGAATTGCAAGAGATTTTTGGCCTGGGAAGTTCAGCTGAACCTGGAGTTGATGGTAATGATGATGAGGATGATGAAAATATGGGGAAGGAATGTGTAATTTGCTTGTCTGAACCGAGGGACACCGCAGTGCTCCCTTGTAGGCATATGGTAAAGGATTTCTACCACCTCTGTTTTGTTAACCTTTTACTTATTTAGTTTTAGTTAATGCTTGATGTGGCCATATGTGAACGCCCTTTTTAGTAGCAAAATAGTGATATTGGATACTATTCTCTCTCTTGCATGTCAGTGTAACAGTTTCAAACCTGATAACTTCTTGTATTTTCAGTGTATGTGCAGTGAATGTGCGAAAGCATTGAGGCTGCAATCAAACAAGTGTCCGATATGTCGCCAACCAGTTGAGAAACTAATGGAGATTAAGGTGAAGAGGGAGGTTGAACAATGATACATACTGGGCAGCTTCTTTTGTAACTTTTTACCGTTTAATGTGCATATAAATACCTGTGTTAAAAAAAAAAAAATTCGGTTTCTTGTTAGATTGGTGCCTATCTATTTCTTAGCAGCATTTTGAAGAGTTGAAAATCACTATTATGAGATGACAGTGAATGTTTTTTCTCCATTGAGGGAATGACTGCCTGTGCATAAATATCTTATTCTTTTGTTAAATCTCATCCAGTTTTTATAATTATACTTTGCTTTTGTTTTTTTTTTTTTTAGTTTTTGGAGTTATCATATCTGCATAGCAGATTACTGTGGTTTTGCAAAATTTGGTATCATACTTGCATTATTTTATTATTTGACAGACTTCCATTTTGGGTATTTTGAGATTAATATGATGTATATATACTGTGGGGTAAATTTTAAGTAAAGAGATTTTGAGTCGAATCTAGGGGAGCGGTACTAAAATAAATAACTTTTTTTTAAATAAGAAAAAAAATCTATTTGTAAAGATTTATTAGTCATCTTTTATATATCCATATAAAAATAACTAAAATATAAAACAAAATCATCTAATATAATGTTTTTAAAATATTTTTGAAATCTTATTTTTCATAATTCATACCCATATTTTATCTGCTGGAAAGTCCTTTTTTAATATTTTTTATTAATCTTTTAATATTTCCCTATTTTCTCTTTGCCGTTCTTCTTTCCAACTCCAGTCTTACCTTTTTTTAGATAAGCATGAACAAGCTTCCTTGTAAAGTTGGTACTCCAGTCTACCTTTAACCCCAAAAAGCTCCAGCTGAAACAAACTCACAAAAATCCAATGCTTCCCTGCTGGCCTGCCCATCCTCATCCTTATCACTTCCCTGCCTTGGCCCTTCCCTACTAAAAATATGACAAACACTCCTCCAGGCTCCAACCTTCCAAAGCAGTACCAGAAACAAGTACCCAGCCATCCCCATGACCAAACCTCTTACAACACTGACCACACTAATCCTAGTACCAGTACTAGTACTACTACTCTCATGTCAACCTCCAACCTCCATCTCCTCCCCACTCCCTCTCCTATCACCCATCTCCAAAGACCCCACCACTCTCCACTACACCACCCCCATCCACCTCCCCCCCTGTCCCAATCCCATCCACCTCCTCTTCCACCTGGGCTCCCACTCCTCCTGGCTCCACTGCCCCTCCAACCACTCCTTCACCTCCACCCTAACCCCCCTCCCATGCCCCTCCTCCCTCTGCTTCTCCTGCTCCCACAACACCTGCTCCCTCTTATCCGAAAACCCCCTCTCCCACCATTCCACCCACACCCCCGCCCTCCAAACCACCCTCTCCCTCCCTTCCACCACCGGCCACCACCCCGGCCCCTTCATCCCCCTCCCCCACCACCTCTTCTCTTGCTCCCCCTCCTCCCTCCACAAAGGCCTCCCTAAGTCCTCCTCCGGCCTCCTCTCCCTCGGCCTCTCCAACTCCTCATTCCCCTCCCAACTCTCCTCCTCCCTCTCCCTCCCTAACACCCTCTCCTTCTGCCTCTCCGGCTCCCCCTCCGCCCCCGGCGTCGCCTTCTTCGGCTCCCCCGGCCCCTTCTTCTTCCTCCCTCTCCCCAACCTCGACATCTCCTCTTCCCTCTCCTACACCCCTCTCCTCCCCTTCCCCGACTCCCTACACAACACCGAGTACTACATCAACGTCACCGCCATCAGAGTCAACGGCAACCCACTCCCACTCAACCCTTCCCTCTTCTCCGGGGGGACCAAGCTCAGCACGGTGCAACCTTATACCACCATGCAAACGTCTATATATTCCGCTTTTGTTAAGGCTTTCATGGACGAAGCTGCCAAGATGAACCTTCGTTTGACTGCTCCGGTGAAACCGTTCACTGTTTGTTATAGTGCGCATGATGTTAGAGCTTCTTTTACTGGACCTATTGTGCCCGAAGTTGATCTTGTGCTTCATGGTGATGATGATGATGTGGTTTGGAGGATGTTTGGGGTGAACTCGATGGTGTGGATGGAGATGGGGGCGTCCATGTGCTTGGCTTTCATTGATGGGGGTCATAAGCTTGGAGGAGGAGCTGCTTCCATTGTTGTGGGAGGACACCAGATGGAGGACGTTTTAGTGCAGTTGGATTTGGAGGGGATGAAGCTTGGGTTTAGCTCTTCCTTGCTTGCTAATGGAACTTCATGCTCTAATTTCAACTTCACTGCTTCTGTTTGATTAAATAAGTAAATAAACAATAAGATGTATGTTATAACTTATGTAAGTTGCTAAATAAAGTGACATTTTTTCACCAGCTTGAATCATCAATGGCACGGTACGACGGTAACTGCCAGTAAAAGCTGTTGACAAGTGAAAAGAACTCTTGAGTATGTACATACAGTATATATAACAATGATAAAGGGGTTATAATTATAATATATATAAATTTGAATAGAAGTTAGTAGAGCTTAGTGTATATACGTTGAAAACCACTACTAGAATTTATGTACGTATGTTTAGAAATTCCTAATAAGAGAATATTTTGAGACAGATCTTATACAAATATTTTTTTTAATACTATCTATCTCCAAGCCCTATTTGGCCTTGTTTGCTTACTCAGCCAATTATATTTTTTTTCCAAATTAAACTTATAATTCTCAAAGCAAACACCAGTAGATTTGTTTTCGGAGAAATAACAACTCTTACCTTATAAGAGTGGGGACTCGATCTCAGGATCTCCACAGAAAAATCCCTCATCTTATTAAGGGACCCAGATACTAATAGATCTTTTGGGTCGTTGGTCAATTTAGTGGATTGTTAAGTCACCTGAAAGCATCCATTCGATTCTTTGATTATCATATCCACCATGCAGCAGCGAGTGGTGGAAAGGGTCTTGAATATGCAGCATGAGCACATCACCATCCTTACCATCACTGATAAATGTCCAGACACATTCCTAGTTGACATTCAGATATTATTGTCGTAATATGAGGAAACAAAATTAACATACCATGGTAAAAAAATAGAAATTGATATTTTAGCCTCGAGAATATGACTAGCAGATTACCAAAGGCCTTTTAGCATAGCGGTATCGGTCCCTTACATAAGACGGGTGGTCTAATTGATTTTAAATAACTATATCATCAAGAATATGACTAGCTGATTTTGTGGGCCCAATTGTCAGGAGGCACAATAGGTAATTTATCTTGGTTTATTTATTTTTTATTTAAAAAAACCTAACTGGCAGAGGGCAGTACGGTCCGGCTATCATCCTTACCTTAAATCTTTGGCCCGATCCAGTTAGCCTGGCCCAGTAACAGCCCAAGCTTAATGATAGCCATGGGCAATTGAGTCATTTTGCGTGCTCACACTGCGCTGCGCCACTCTCCTGCTGCTCTGCTGTTGCACGTACCTCCCTGATCACGCGTTAAGAAATCCCTGGAAGAACGTGGAGTGCGAGTCTGCGAGACGGTGTCGACGGAGGAAAAGGCGATTCGAGCATTCATCCATTGCTCCCATCTCTCTCTTTACTCAATCTCCAATCCCCACCTATCAGGTATAATCCCTTTCTCAAAGTGGAGATGCTTTTCTTTCTTTCTTTCTTGTTTTTGGTTTAATTATGTTATGATGTTCTTGATTTGATTGCTTTAGTTTCTTTGCATCTTATCATCGTTTTAAATTCAGTGCAAATCGTCGATGTGAGTTCAAAAATCTGTGATCAAGGAACATCCCCATCATGGAATTTTCACAATGTGGCATTAATATATCTCTTAAGGATTAGGATCTCTTCCGGATTATTATTTTCTTTGCTTCAATTTCAAGGTGTTTCAAGCTTGTTGAACTGTTTTGAAGTATGTGTATTTTTATGTTGCATTTCTGGTTTAGTAAATTGTTGCTGTGTTGTTTGCTGTGGAGTTATATTTAAATTTTGTGTTATATTTGATCCGTGTACTATAAGAAGGATGTATTGTGTCTATATGATTTTTCTTCAATTTGTTTGTTGGAGTAGTTCTTTCTTCATTTTTGGTTTTGTTCTCATGGAATGGAATGTTTTACTTATATTGTTCTTTAACACCATATCACTAGCAATGCGCCCTGAATTTTCCTGTAAGAGTGGTCCAAAGCGTAGGATGTTGAATGCTCTTGGAGATGCAGAAGGAGGTGTTGGTAGTGAGACACCTACGACTTTGAAGAGATTCATTTACAAAAAGGTGAATGTGCAATATCATTCAAGAGATATGGGAAATGAAATTTCTACAACACGCATTTCTTTTTTCTCTTTAGGTTCATCGTCAAGAAATCTCAAGCACTCACATTAGCCCAAGACCACTCCGCCTGATTCCTCGTGAAGGTATACCGGGGAGTTTTGCTAACTTTTTGCTGGCTTTAGTAATGGAGAAGATATTTCTGATCTTTAAATGGATAGCTAATTGTTTGGAAATTTTTCATTATCTGAAACGGATGCCCTAAATGTTCTCCCCACTGTTGATGTTGCAATAGTAAAACCTGTGGATATGGGCACTGGCAGAAAAACTGAAGCTGCAAGTAATTTCTCAAAGAAATCCATAGTTTCGATGGTAAATGTGTGTTTCTTTAAATATTATTTGATGGTTTGTTTGTATTTAGCAGTTAAACATTCTCACTAGAAGCAATGGTATGAAATTTTGCATGTCTTTCATTATTATAGGAAGGATGTTCATTATCAAGCATTGGTGGAAAATCGTTAAGCATGTCAAAGAATGATGAGAATGGGATTCTTGCTCTGGTATATGTCTCTTGTCATTGTTCATCGCTACCTATAATTCATAGAGGGTCTCAATCAGAGCAATTTATATGACAATTCAATCTTCTTATTTTTCTGGCTCTAGGTTTTTTTCATAGACTTCTTCTTGACCAACACTCTTCGCACTATTCCTCTGATAAAATCAGGTTCCGATAGAAGAGAAGCCAGGTGGACAAAAATATGATTCTGATGAATCTGGTTCAGAGGTAAACACCCCTTCTAAAGAAACCAAAGCTCGGGCAGCAATACGTGATAAGGTATGAATTCCACAAAATGGAAATACCACATTGTTCATGGAAACCAGCAATACTTCTCCTATCATGTAATCACTTTTTCTGAAAATTGGGTTAGTTTATATGAATTTAGCTTCTGTGTGATGGGTGAGCTATTACTCCTTTCCTCTTCTTCCATTATTCTTGTTTAAGCAATTTCTATACATATTCTGCTTGTTTTCTGATTTTTTATACTTTCTATTTGTCACATTGCTGGCAGCTCCGTAGATCCAAAATCAACGAAGGTATTAAAGCATTGGAAAACAGCATGCCAGTTTCTGAGAAGGTTGGTCAGATATGTGTGAAATATTCTACAGAAGTACATTGATTTAACAACTATATTTGACGATTGAAATATTGTATGATTTACAGTCATATTGATATGTCTTCCTAATTTATATTTTATCATGAAAATCTGGCTTCTTGACTCAATTCTCATAAACCTTATATACCAGGTGCAGAGGTTGGTGTCTGAGAACTTTGTCATTACAGACACTAGGAAATTAGGAAATATTCTTTTCATTTGTTTATATTGTCAGGATTTTATATATATATATATATATATATATATATATATTGTAATTCTATTACTTTGTTTAAGTCTTTCTAGAACATGAGAAAGTTATTTAACACACTAGGAAATATTTTATTACTTTGCAAGTTTTGCAACGTTTATTTACAATTGTGTAACTTAACTAGGTGTGCATGCCTTAATGATTCATGAAGCTGATGCATGAAAATGATAAGTCATTTGTGTTATCTTTAATAATCTCTTAGTTGTATCAAAAGTCGTGAAGTCATATAGAACTAAGCACCCTTTTCTTCTTTGGTTCCTGTCACAACATAAAGCGCTCTCGAGAATCTGTGCTGGATGATGTCATTGACTATATCAAGTTTCTGAAACTTCAACTTAAGGTAAGGTCGCTTCTTTCTTGTATAAGTTAATTAGTTTTGCTACATGATTATGATTCAGAATCCATTTTTTATATTATTGAATGGAATTTAATCCAACAATTTGAGTAAGACTGGATTTTCACTTTAAAACTATTATTTCCTGCTAAGTTCAAATTTTAGTGAGGATATTTTATTTGTTAGGGAAATTTTTGAAGTGGGATTTGAGGGAAGAAAAAAGGAAACTCTGTACATAATTTTGCAAGGAATCACTATAGTTTCTATTTATTTGGCATTTGGATTGGGATGATATTCTGCTTAATCTACTGAACCAAATATGTTACATCCTCCTATTTAGGAAGAAGTTCATATATTAAAAAGACGCCACAGGATATATCTCTTTAATGTGACGATAAATTTTAAATGTTTATCAGCACAACTGAGGGACCGTCACATTATAATAGACAAATTAAATTAGATAAAAACAAAAAACATCTAAGGTTGCCATTTCAATGCTTTTCCCCTTGTGTGTTTCTCTGTTACCCTTGTGAACCTTGACATAGGCTTGGATTAACCATGTTTTTTTTATCTTTTACAATTTTATGTTTGTGTGGCCTGCACGGGGAAAATTCAGCCATGCATGGTTTCCAGCATTAGACAGAATCATATAACCTTGCTTTCATCTTTATTTTAGAATCATAAATATTGCCATTTTGATCATCTTTTGACTTGTTGTATATGACTGTGATGTTACCTAAGGGAGTGCACAATGTCTCCACTTGTTTTTACTCCAACGAGTCGGAAGGTGTGGGTTTTCCATTAGGAGGGTAGTTCAGGTATTTAGGTTTTTGGCCAGCTTGTGATTATTTAGGTTGCAATTCGCACATATTCATGCGGAAAGCACGCGAATGATATTAACATCTATCAAATAGGTTCATTATTTGAGTTAACAGAGCATTGCTTTTAGTGTATGTGATAATTTTCCTTCTTGATCAATTGACAGTTATTGAGTCAAAACCGGTTGGGTGGTGAAGCTACATCTTTTCCCTTTGTTCAACTTGAGGTAACATACTCTGTTCTATAGAACTAGAGAATATTCTTATGAGTTGTCTTTTACTGAAAAATTTGTGCTTCACACTTTCTTGTTTGGCTGCAATTTGGAAGAGACCATGTTCATTGAAAATACATGCATGTCAGCGATTAAACAAAAAGTGTTTTTACAAGGCAAGACACCAGGCTTGGGAATAAAGAAATTAAATGAAGCATATCAGGAATCTTAGTTGAACAAGTATCATCTATATGCTGTAGCACATAGTTCCATACAAATGAAGTCATCTTCATGCTTTGTTTTTGAGCAAATTTTGTATGAGCAGCTGATTAATTGGAACTTAAAACAACCCATGAATTCATTTTTGACCTCCTATAGTCATGCAAATGATGAACTTAAAACAACTACTTTCTGATCAAATATCATCTCATTTAATTTATTTCAAAAGGGGAATATGTAAATATATCTGACATCTCCTGAATTATGCTCTGGTGTTCTATACCAGCTTTCTGTTGGATTCTTAAGGTATGGTATGGATGATCATCCTATGACATTTTTCATTTTTAGGGTTATTAACTTATTTCTCTTCTAACCTTTGCATGATTACGTTATTTTTCAATGAGCTATGGTGTTTCTATGCTTGTGTCTTAGTTTGCCAGCTGCTTAAGATGCTAAGAACTTGACACACTGGTTCAGGCAGCATTCCAGTAGGACAGAAATATTCCATAGAGTTCTTAACCTTTTAAAAATTTTGTTTCCTTTTAACTCCTTGCCATTATAGCCAAATTAGTCAGCATGTTGTACATTTACTTGGATCCGGATCCTCTCCTTGTTTTTTCCCTCCTTGTATTTCCTTGTTTTCAATCTTGGCCATTGATTTTAAAATCCAAAGGCCAAAAGCTTGTCCAACTCAGCTTTCCCTCATTAAATGCACATAACCAACTCCTAGACTCATTTAATGAGGGAAAGTTAGTTGGATGCTTTTACTTTGGATTTTAAAATCAATGGCCAAGATTGAAAACAAGGAAATACAAGGAGGGAAAAAATAAGGAGAGGATCCGGATCCCATTTACTTTTGCATTATTAGCTTTGCATCTTAGATTTTTCAAATAAAACCCCACAATTTTAGCCCATGATTATGCAAGAAAGTCCTCTTTTATTAGTTTGAACATAATTTGATAGACGTTCCTGTTGCAGGGCTATGGACACTATTTGCTGCATCCACAGATGTCCAATGAGCCTCTTGAAGAGGTCATGGGGCAAATGCTGGAGCTGAACATACAGGCTGCAAATGAGCTGTTGGAAAGCAAGGGGCTCACCATCTTGCCATGGGATATGGCCTATGCCCTTCTTTCGACCATGTAGAAGAAGCTAGCATGCTGAGTGAGGCAGCTAGTCTATAATCTACTACACCACATCTCTTATATGATTCTGCTTAAAATGTGTGAAACCTGATACTTGTGAAACAAACATGTTTAGCTCCGAAATTTTGTACGGCCAGTTTAGGAAACAATCATGTTTGTGTTGGTTTTTTGGGAGAAATTAGCTTTTGATTCGTCTCCTGGGAGTGCATGCCAATGCAGTTTGCTTTGTAAAGGAAGCAGTTTGGTGCTGTTTATTTGAAACACAGAATGATTCAGCATCGACAATTTTGTTCAATGATATGCTAAAGTTTACTGATAGCGCTTGAATTTTAAATTTTGTCAATTGAACTTCAGACTTTTCAATTTACTGTAACATGTATTTTTCATAAATAAATAAAAAATCTCTAAATAAATTTAATTAGTATAATTAGTTAGATAACCAAATAAACACGGATCTTCAAAGTAGTTGATTTGATTTTAATAATCAGGCCAAATTTTATTTATTATAGAAACAAACTAATTACAATAGGAATATTAATTAATCGATTCCAATCAGCAAACTTGGAACATGTCAAAATCTGAGAATTTGAATCCTATAAAAAATAGGCAAAATATTTCAAACTTATACAAGTTTGATATAAACTCCAATTACTCCACCCAATCACACTCCCTTCCAATTCTAGTTGTTATCCCTTCCTCCACCCAATCAACTTATTTTTAAAATTTGAAAACACTTCAAACATGCAATTCTAATCCTATCTATAATAAAACTTAACAATTTTCCGACTCTGTATCGAACTCCAACTTCATAACATTATATATATTATTCATTTCCCATCGATTTCCCCATCCCTTTCTAACGACGACGAGCAAATTAATTAACGACCATGTCTTCCAATATGCTAATCTTCTGGGACGTCGAGCCGCAGTCAGTAACTGAAGTACTCATAGATTCCACGTCTTCTGGGACATCATCACCAGCCATTGTCATGATCGAGTTACGATACGCCATTAGCAGGATCAATTGGGTCGGACCCAAAGAAGACGTCGACTCTGATGAATCCAGTACTGCTGATTCCACATCAACGAATCTATTATATCAACCAGTTGAAACATTTGTTTACAAAACAGACATGGCTTCCTTCTCCCTTAACTTCTCTCGTAGGCTGTCTGCTGAACAAACCATCAACAATGTATTGATGGAGAGTAGAACTGGAGCTGGAGTTTCTCCGGAATATCGTCTCCCATTGATCCGGTGTATCACCAACACCATCAGCGCGTACATGTCTGGTGGGATAAGCTCTGACGTTTTGAAGATTCACTTTGTGTTTGATCTCTGTGAGGAGAGACATATGGTGAGGAACTTTGATGAAGGTGGTGAAGAGGCTCTGCTGAGGAAGATAGTGGAGAGTTTTGCGGGTGAAAAGGAGAGTTTTTATGATGTGGATCTTATGGAGTATTTGGTGACAGAGGATCAGGAGGTCATGTGTGGAGGAGTGGAATATGCAACAAGTGAGAAGAAATTAGATTGTAGTATTTGTTTGGATGAGCTGGTGGTTGGCATGGAGGTCGAGCGTTGTCCGTGCGGTCACCGATTTCATGGTGACTGTATCGCTCGTTGGTTGCAGAGGAAGGACTCTTGCCCGCTGTGTAGAAGAAAGGTGCAAGATTGGATTGTGTAGAAGGTTTTTTTTTTTTTTTTTTTTTTTTTTTTTAATTTTTTTTTTAACTTTTAAGAGCCACTGGCTAGCCAGTCGCTGGCAAAGAACGGGAATAGGCCTGGGATCGACTCCCAGCAAAGCAAGTTAGCAACAAGTGCTGAACAAATGCAGTGCCCCACGTGGAGCGTCTCAGGAAAATCCCCCCGCATCATCTCGAACCTGCGACGGGGTTGAGGGCACGGAACCCAAATACCATCGGGCTAAAGTAGTCTTGGTGGATTGTGTAGAAGTTAGTGTGAGAAGAGGTGTATGCATGATGGAAAAGCAATCACTTTTTTTTTTTTTGTTATTTTTATGTGGTTCATTTAGATGGTGTATTGTGTAAGAAAAATTATTTGTTTTTTTTATTTATTACAGTTTAATGAATGTGGGAGTTGACTTGGCAATTTATATGAATCACACGGCATGCATGCATGTTGGATTATATCACTGTATAATTGAATAAAATTAAATATAGATTCATAAATTGGAGATGTATTCTATCCATGGAGTGAAATAAAGTTTAATTTGCTAAATATGAATGACATATATATAAAAACAAATTGATGTAAAATAAAAATGGATGGATGGGACAAGGTATACTTTTATGGTAGGCAAAATGGAAGCAAAGAAAAAAAAAAGAAAAAGAAAAAGAGAAAAAAAAAGAAGATGATGTTACTTGTAAAACACACAGAAAAGTATTTGCTAGATAATGCTCTAACGAACAAAAAAAAAAAACTAGAATCCTTCAAAGAATTGAATCCAAAATAAAAAAAAATTATTGATAAAAAAATATATTTTATGGTAATTACAATCAACTATTTATAGTGAAACTTAAAATATAAGAATACCCATAATTTCCTTATACCACTTTAACAAATATTATCACACATTGTTAAATATCTCCATAGAATCCTTGTGTTTATGGTAGAATATTATATAAAATATTTTTTACCAACTTTTTTTATTAATTTTTGATTGTTTCTTGATTGTTACAATTAAAATTTTTTTAATAATTATTTAATTATCATATTTAGTCATCCTCTTGTAGCTATAAAAAGGATGATAATTCTTTTCTATAATTTAATAATAAAAAATTATATTCTTCATTCTCTTTTATTTATTTTATTATTATTATTATTATTTTATTAAAATTGACAAACGACCCTCAACGGAGGAAAGCTTATATATACTGTGTCCTCATCTTATATAAAAGAGAATTTAAATAAAAGAAGATTTAAATATGAGACCTCCTAATTGTACACCTCTCATGCAAGAAACCCCAACTCGATCTCTGGCGTCGCTGGTATTCACTTTTATTTTCTACATCTCCTATCTTTCAACATGCTTGTTTGAAACTAAAAAGTGAAAGCAATGTAGATGTCTTCTTCAACAACTGGACCACTAGGAACTCATTCACGTAACAAGGGAAGAAAATCAAGCAGCTGACTAAATTGCAAAATTGGGGAGAAGCACTAGCAGGAACTGGAAATTCAGAAGCATCAGTGAAATGCCTAGGAGAATACAGAATTTTGTAGTCAACTTTTTTGATTCAGTCTTTTGCTGGCTTAGTAGCTCTGTAATTCAACCAAAAAAAAAAAACATGCTTGTTTGAAACTACACAAGTTTCAACAGTGACCTGTGTACATATTACGCTAAAAATTTCTCACAAGGCACCAGTACCATTTCACATGGCTGCTTGAAACCAGGACAGCGACATTAACAACACACTCACAAAGTCACACTAGTCATTAAAAGTTCCACCAATCATGATTCCAGATTCGGCCCATCTAATTCCAATTGACCAACATTTCCCTAATAAAGCCCCCACTCCGTAACACGGTATCTCTCTATAACCCGCCAACTGTCCCTCCACCGACACACACTCCGACCGTCACTCTGGACATTTCACGCTGAAAAATCCCCAAAAGACACCGTAAAAACATCCACAATGGCATGTTATAGTGAACACCACTCCCATGGCACATCTCCCTACTCTCCTTGTCTTGTCATATGGTCCCTCGTCCTAACGGCTGGTTCCATTATCATCATGACCACACCGCCATCTCTGTAGATAGATCTACGCCCTGATCTAATCCACACACAGACCACCACAATGTCCAAAGACAAAGTCACCACCTGGTGGCTCCCTCCCAAGCTCCTCATCGCCGCGCTATTCTCCGCCCTTCTCGTCATCTGGGCCATCGACGCCGCCACCATCCACTCCCGTCCCCGACCTCACTTCTCTCTCGGCACCTTCTCCCCTCTTTCCCTCAATAACACTAGCACTAACACCACCACCACCACCACCACCACCTTTCACTCTTGGCTCTCCGTCCCATTCCCTCAAAACTACACATCCTCACTCATCGCACGCTGGTTATCCCCTGGAGGTGAGCCCTGCCGTGACTCGCGCACCGCCGCCATCTCCATCCCCGCGTTTGATGCTATTCCTCATGTGAAGCTTCACGCAGGGGAGGTCCATGAGTTTCTTATCTTGGCTCTTGATGAGCTCGGCCAGCCCCGCTGCCTCGGCGGGGACTACTTCGAGACCGACCTTTCCAGCCAGTCCTGGAAGTCCCGGCCGCCGGTCACCGACCATGGCAACGGCTCTTACTCTTTCAAGCTCCAGGTCCACCCTCAATTCGCCGGCACATTCAACCTCACTGTCGTGTTACTCTTCCGCAGCTTCGAGGGGCTCAAGTTCTCCCCTGAAAGATTCAAGTTCCGTAAAGAACTCAGGAATGTGCAAATCACCTTCTACCGGGACGAAGACGACGAGGTGACGACGGTGCTGCCAGCCATGGAGGTCTGCCAAGAGTCTGACTTTTCCAAGGAAGTGTGGTCAGGGAGATGGACACGCCATGGGACGAGCAACACGAGCTGCGAAATTGACAACTCCGGCCGGTACCGATGCCTGGAGCCTGATTTCCCGTGCGAGACGCCGTGGTGCGACGGGCCGCTCGGCGCGCTGGAGAGCAACGGCTGGGTCTACTCCGCCCACTGCTCGTTCAGGATTTTCACCCAGGATTTGGCCTGGAAATGCCTCAGCAACCGATGGCTCTTCTTCTGGGGAGACTCCAACCACGTCGACACCATTCGCAACATGCTCAACTTTGTGCTCGGATTTCCCGACATCAAATCCGTCTCCCGGCGGTTCGACACGAGGTTCACCAACCCGAGAAACACGTCTCAAACAGTGAGGATCACCAGCATTTTCAACGGGCATTGGAATGACAGCATGAACTATTTAGGATTGCAGTCTCTGAAGAACGAACAGTTCAGGCAGTTGATATGGCGGTACTTCTTGGAGGATGATGCGCCGCCGGACGCCATGGTTTTGAACTCTGGATTGCATGACGGTGTGTACTGGAGCAGCATCAGGGGATTTGCTGGGGGAGCAGAGTATGCGGCCAGGTTCTGGGAAGATGTGATCAGGCATGTGAGGCAGAAGAGCAATGACACAAGAGTGTTCTATAGGACCACCATTGCAACTGGAGGGTATGCGAGGGACCTGGCATTCAACCCGAATAAGATGGAGGCTTTCAATGGTGTGTTCTTGGAGAAGCTCAAGGAGAGGGGCTTGTTGAATGGGGGAGTGATCGATGATTTCGATATGACCTTCCCGTGGCACTATGATAACCGCTGCAACGACGGCACGCATTATGGCCGGGCGCCGGCGAAGGCGCGGTGGAGGGATGGGTTGATTGGGCATCAGTATTTTGTGGACTTGATGCTTGCTCATGTGCTGCTCAATGCCATCTGCATTCATTGAATTAAGATATAAAAAAAAATGTTATTTTTTCAATTATTATTATCACTATAGAGGAAGAGGATTGGAACTTGTAATGTAGACAACACTGAATGAGGAGCAAATGAATACCTGTTTCATTTTTATCTTTTTCTGATTCTTTCTTCTATCTGGCCATCATCAGGATATCATATCAGTAGTAGTAGTAGTGCTGGATGTTTTTCGGCTCCAATGCATGTTCCTGGAAACTTCAATAATGTAACTGACCTTGCTTTATGTCCACCAACTCTAAAGCACAAATAAATTTAATCCGGTAACATATGTGCATTCATATGTGTAAATGTTTCAGATTCCATCAAGACATTCCTTTGGAGGAACTTCACTTTCTAATCTTCGGATATATTAGTCCAATTTTAATTGGTGACACAACTGGCTACCTTGGATAACTTGATTCTCAGTAGCCAGATGGTAGTAACACATTAACCTAACTTGCAGGTGCCAAGCAATGCTGTAATTTAAGTGTGGTTTTGATGCCGGGCGGGATAGTGATTATCCCGCGGGCTAGCCGAAATCTAGGATCGCAAGGAAGAACTAATGAAGAACCAAGAAATACCTCTGAAATTCAAAGTAATTTCATTAATAAAAAACCAAAAACTAAAGCTAGTCCACAAGCCGGACTAAATAGCTTGAAACCCTATAATTTAATTATTTTGAAAATTTGCCAAAAAAGCAAAAATCCAAAAATTATTCAAATTTGAAATTTAAAACAAACCAAATAATTCAAATCTGAAATTCAAAATCTAAAATAATCAACCAAACAAATCAGAATCAAATCATATCTAATTCAACAAACGATTTGTTACCTAAAAATGAAGATTCAAGGAGGAAAACAACAAATTTTGGCGCACCAAATGACATCCACTGGGCTTGAGCCTGGTTGCCATGTGATGCGTGTCGAAACGAGCTTTCCGGATTGGGGTTGAGCGCATGATTCTGACACTTGTAGCCCAAATTATGACCAAAATACCGCACCATGACTGAAACACATCGTTTGGCTCGAATCCTCCTGCATCAGGTTTACATTTCATTCTCTCTAGGCGATGGAAGTCATAAATATAATATGTTCTCGGGACAGATAATGCAGACAATTTACACGCTACTTTTGGAGGTGCATTTCATGACCCTCTTGCCTTGTGGTATTGATGATATATGAGTTCAATAGGTCTAAGTATCAGTAAGGCTGTTCAGGAAGTAAGACTATGCTATAGACAGACAGACAGGGACAGACAGACGATATTCCATCAGATATATAGTGTTCTTTGGCTGCCATTGATATGATCCCATTAATCCTCATGCCTTTGTTTATGATCTTCACACCTTTTACTTCAAAAAAGCTTGCTGCTACAAACATTCCCATCTCCAAGGAACACATCAGGTATCTGATACTCTTCACAATGATCAAGCTTTATTAGATGATATTCCTTCAGCAATCAAGCATTCGTGGCTGTCATTGATATGATCCCACCCTCATGCCTTTATGATATGCACACCTTTTCCTTCCTTGAATAGGCTTCCTCTGACAAACATTCCCATCCGTAAGGAACACTCCACATAACTGATATTGTTCAAAGGGATTAAGTTCAATATCAGATATTCCTTTCGTGATGGAGCATTCTCTGGTCGTCCATGATATGATCCCATTGATCCTCATGCCTTTATGATCTTCACACCTTTTTCTTCCTCGAAAAGGTTTGTTCTGACAAACTTTCCCATCTCCAAGGAACACCCCACATATCTGATAATTATCAAAAGGATCAAGTTGTGTATCAGATGATATTCCTTTTGTTATCGAACATTCTCTGGTTATCATTGATATGATCCCAGTGACCCTCATGCCTTTATGATCTTCACACCTTTTTCTTCCTGGAAAAGGTTTGCTCCTACAAACATTCCCATCCCCAAGGAACACCCCACAAATCTGATATTCTTCACCATGAACATGTTCAACATCAGATAATTCATCCTCAGTTTTATTATCAATAGGCCATAAGCCCCTTTGCTCACTGTTGGATATCACTTGGAGCTTGGGTATATTGATCTTTTGGCCTTTCAGCTCTTTGTACTGCAGTGTCCCATTGCAGGGTAACTCCATACAAAGTGAGCCATCACTGAGTAGTGATGAGTTATATATTGTCGGTAAGACTTCTTTGCTCCAAGTGATCCTCTTTCCTTTATGCAGAATACACCTTTTGTTTCTGATCACAGGCTTTCTTCTACAGATGGAACCATCACCAATAGCTACGCCACATATGTCGTGTTCTGAATTAATGATCTCACCTTCATTTGGTCGAGGTTGAGTTCTTAATACTTTTCGAACTAGAGGAATAAGATAACGTCCCAAATTATTGGAAGATGCTAATTTATCAGGTGGAACACTTGCCCTGATATTTATTCCCACTTTCTTATTGAATGATGACTGTTTCCATTCACAAAGATTTTTGAAAACTTTCGGGATCAGTTGTCCACTCACTTGCCCACAAATCTTCTGGAGTACATCTTCTGGACGACTGGCACCATTTGCACGCGTGTTCCATGCATAATCAAAGGTACTAAGCAACTTGCCCTCGATCTTCTCAGCTTCTTTCTTATCTATCATCTGCTAAAACATAAAAAAATTGCTCTTAACTATTAAGCATATATAATAAAAGAGAAACTGTGATGTTTCGTGATAGAAACCTTAACCAGCAACCTCATTTTATAACAGACACATGTTTGGTTTCAAATGCCACACTATATGCATGAATTTAACAGAACAGATAATAAATCACATAGTTTCGCATTATGATTTATTACTTGAGTGAATTAAACATAATGAAACCTAGAACTACTAGGCCTAAGATTTAAAATTTTCTAGTATTTTTCTATAATAATAGGACATCCTTGTTTCACCATCATTCCCTCAAAGTATGTCTCACTTTTAATGGACCTCTATATCTCCAAGGTTTTGCCTATATTGGTCTTTGCTCAATCTTTCAATACTAATCAACCAGCTCAAGTTTTCTCAAATTCTCTAATAAGGGTTCTTTTTACATTTGATTTGTGTTGATCACTGTTGAATGTGCACTAGGAATTTTCTGTGGCTGAAAGAAATTGCATTCAGGTAATAGTTTGGCTCTAACTATTAGTTTTTCCTTCACAATGATATTTATGCTACAAAATAATGCATTACACTTTGGTCATACAGCTTTCATATTGTTCTCAAACTTAATGAGAATTATACAGACCCGAAGGATGCCATGTAACTATCTTCCCTTAAGCTAGTTAGCAGACTATTATTGAATTTTATGTGACACAAGATTTAGCAAACAGCCCATCTCTAATTTATTTCCAGCTTGTGTATGGATCATCACTGCTGAAGGTTCTGCAAAGGACATAAATGGGAGATAAGAAGAAAGAATGGGTTAAACCATTCAACCTTTTCTAAAACTATTTTCCCGGAAATGTATAAACATCAAATTACTGCAGATAAAGTAATTAAAATGATCAGACTATTCTTCATGCAGAACCATAAAGAATGATATTACCATTAGCAAATTTGTATTGGATAAACAATCAAGTCATGAAGTGACCATAAATTTTAAATGCTGAATTTTTCAGTCTAAATTTTAACACCTGCCATAATAAAAGCCAAGATTTCTAGTTAATAGTAAATGACCACCATACTTACCGGAGCCCATCTGAACAAGATAGAATAACCCTTTGTGAAGACTTCTTTGAATAATCCAGGTCCTTTTCCAAGGCAAGAGTCGCTATAGTTATTTGCACAACCAAGTAAAATTCCCCTTTCCAAATGAGATCCAGCACGACCATACTGTTGAAGTCGTGATCGGACGTTATCTGCTTGTCCAAGGTACACAGCAACAATGCCATCTAAAGCATGTTCCCGAGATTTACGACCATCTCTGGGAATTTCAGCTATGCCTAGTTCATAGAGGCCAGGGCATGAAGAAGATGGAGGAAGATTATGGATCCTATATCTTTCGACTCCATCTTTGCCTGACGCATGATCTTCCCAGTCTGTAGGTCCAATGAGAATCTGAATACAACAGAGAAATGAGAAACATCAATTAATCTAAAAAAAGAAAAACAATACACTATAATAAATATTTCACATCATCATCCACATAACTATGTAATGGTCTATTAGATTAGAATAAGTTAATAATAAACCATTTTGTTATGAAGATTTTATGCTTAGGAAGCATCCACAATTCTGACTATTTGATTAGCAGTAATGATTAGAAAACCATATTCCATAATCTAGTTCATGATTTTACATCACACTAAGCCATAGTTGCAATGGTCATAATTTTATGCATATGTTTGGGTCGGTAGGTTGTGTTTGGATCAGGTCAATTTTTTTTTTTTTTTATAAAGTGGATAAACCACGTTCATTTATTGGAGTGGAAGTAATAAAACATAGGTGGGCAAGGGGCCCTAATATTACAAGTGGTCCCTCGGTGAACCAGACAAACTAGATGCTTGAGGAAGCTGGAAACCAACTGTGGCTACTTGTCTCCTGGCCCTCATTCTAGCTCTTCTTCCTCGAAATCCCCGTCTGGAGATCTAGGAGGTTGTTCCTCCCTGATGCTGGGCTCCGTCTGACTATGGTGAGCATTTCCTGGAGCTGGCTTCTCTTGGTAGCATTGGTTGCGTCGAACCATGACAAGTAGAGGAAGTCTATGTGGCGGATTAGATTCGTGTAAACACGGTGTTTATCTTGAAAGCACCGCCTGTTCCTTTCCAGCCAGATGCACCAGGTGGCCGCCATGATGAATAGGTTCCATCCCTTCTGGAGGGCCTTCTCCATTCGTTTGGAGAGGGGCACACCCCACGTGATCTTGTATGTATCCGGGTTTGGGGTGGGGGATCCTCCCAAGAGGCTTCCGTAATGGGTCCAGATCTCTTTCGAGTATTGGCATTGGATAAGTAGGTGTTCGGTGGATTCCTCTTCCCTGTCACATAAGTAGCACCTAGTCCTCTCGCCTCTCCACTGTCTCTTCACGAGGTTTTGTATTGTGGGAAGCTTGTCCTCCCAGGCTAACCAAGCAAAGAGCTTGATCTTTTGCGGGCACGCTTGCTTCCAGAAAGACGCGGGGAGAGGGCATCTTGCACCACCGTCTATTTTGAATCGGTAAAGTGACTTGACTGAGAAGACCTGGTTTGGAGTTAGTCTCCATTTTCTGCAGTCTTCTTGGCTTGAACCACTGTTGTCTCAAATTTCAACATGACCAGATTAAACCACACCCATTTGGTTCTGAAGATTTTATGCTTAGATGCATCCTTTAGGCCAGAAGCCTAAAATTATGCAATTGAACATCAGAGAAACAAATAACTATTAGATTCACAGTAATGCTTAGAAAGCACAAATCCATCATCAAGTTCATGATTCTGCAAACAACTAAGCTACAGATGCAACAACCATAATTTCTGTGTATGGACACTCCTAGTGGTAAATGTTCCTGACTCCACTCAAAAGTGCAGACTAGTCCCAGTTATACACTTCTGGCTTGCTCGCAGAACAGGATTCCAAAACAAAAAAACTTCAACAACTATACTGTGGCCTCCATCAAAGCGATCAACTTACAATTTAGCCTCATCTTTGATTTCAATGACACAACAATGATCATAAGGATTCTCAGACACATCAGAAATATTTTGAGCTTCATAATCATCTCTGTCAAAGATGAATGATCGACCCTAGCTAAAAATGTACTTGAGTCCCTAAAGAGTGTAAAAGTGCCCCAGTTATACACTTCCCTCTTGGACTCAGAACAGGACCGTGAGACAAAAACTACAACAACTACGCCATGCTCTCTATTAAAGTGATCAGCTTACAATTTAGCCTCATCACTGCTGTTTTCAACCATATCACACAACATGAGCATAATGATCATAATAAGCACACTCAAATACATTAAAAATACTATTGAGCCTCATAATATAGTTTGTCAAAGACTAATACTCCTAGCCAAAAATTCTGAGACAAGAACTTCAATCAGAACAAGCAATCAGGAATTACAATGAGACAAAAGTTATTGATTAGGGAATCATCTTATAACATATATTCCATCAAATACTACCTGATCAGGGATGAAACAAAACTTCGAAACAGATTAGAACGAATAAATTCTAAGAACAAACACACACACACAGAGGGACGAACCTGCCACTTGGAGAAGACGGAGTCGTGCTTCGTGCGCTTGCAATCCTCCCTCTTCAATCTGGTAGACATCTCACATCAGATCTCACTTGGGGCATGCTCGCGCATTGCTTCCATGAGAGATTACCATTGACAATAGAGATTGCCACCATCTATATATTGCTCAACTTTCCCAAAGCGTCGTCCCAATCAAAGGGACTGATGTGTAGCATCTCTAAGCCTTGGGGTTTAGTCCCACATTGGCTAGCCAAGGATGGTTCCTTGTACATATAAGGTTGGGCAACCCTCACTCAGCAAGCCGGTTTACTGTTGGCCCGTTGGGGGATTTTCACAGGTAGGTCCTTATAAAAGTTGGTAATTGTGTATATATTTTTTAAAACTATTATTTTCTTATATACCCTGCAAACCATAACATTTATATGTATACTCCTAGTTTAACATTCAACTGATATATTATTAGAAAAAATAATAATTACCTTTATTGTGAGAGAGAAATGTGGGTAAAATTATTTTTTTAAAATTTGACCTTACAATGTTGATCTCAGCTATACATATTGGCTTGTGGTTGTGTAGAAGCAAATTTGGTTTTCTTTTTTGCCAGGTATTTTTGCATATATGCATCCAAGAAAATCTGAAAAAGGCTATTTGTTTTTGTTTTTTTTTCAAAAATGGATAAACTAAGTATTTTATTGATAAGACAAGGCATACAAAGGTAAAACTATTTGGCTTCGCTTCACCAGCCTTGTGCCATCTCCAATCTCAAACACTTGTTCAACATGGCTACATCGAACCCAACAGGGCTATATAATTTTTAAGAAAACGTATTGTTTATCTTGAAAACATCGTCTATTTCTTTCGCACCACATTGTTCAAGTGATTGCCATTATAGTTGGTTCCCACCCCCCACGCCGGGTTTTATCCACCATGTGGGGGGAGTCCTTGACACCCCCAATATCTCTCAAGTCATCGACGCCTGTTAGTAATCCAAAGATTTGTCCAAAGATTTATCGGAAGTGGCTCCATATATTTGCTATATAGGGACATGAAAGTAACAGATGTTTCACCGATTCATCCTCTAAATCACATATGTTTCACTGATTCATCCTTCTATTTGTTTTGGTAGACAACAAAGCTTAAACAGATAAGTTACAAGAAAAATAAATAAATAAACTATAAATATAAATCTTAAACTCGAACTTCATTTAATCATTATATCACTAAAAGCAAGGGGTTTCATATTTCTACCTCAACATGTTACTGCTTACATTTGAATCCAATCACATTTATATATAATATCATAAAGATACATTCCATTATGAGAAACATTCTGACACTTCCAAAGAGTTTAGTCTGACTTATGGAGATTATGGAGAATATACAGTGAAGCAGAAGAGAGGAAAATGCATATTGCATAGCAAAGAAGATCCATTCCTGTGACTATTGTCACCATTTTGCTTCTCTCAAACATCTTTACTAAGAGAATCATGACAATAACATGACCCACCTTTGTCTTTAATTCGTCAAGTGAACTTATTTTCATCCATTTTGGCCTCTCCTGCACACAACACCAAACCAAAGAATTAATCCATCCCCATTGCAATATGCGGGAAGAGAGAGTCCTCAAAGCAATCCTTAGATAACATTAGAAAACATAGGAGAACTCAAGTAACGCTGTTATATAGTTTAACAAGCACAAAACTAACTCTAGTTATCATAATACAAACTAGACAAAATACGCAATACATTATGCAAAAAGAAAGCCACAAGTCATGCTCACAAGGCCAATTAGATAATGGCCTCACATCCTATTTGTCCTTATTCTGATTTTTTAGAAATTGTTAAAATATAGATGATGAAATGAGAAGTCAAGAATGAGATTGGGGTGTTTTCATTGAAATGTGCATGGGAAAGCACCTTGGTATATGATAATGCTCTACTACAGTTTTGTAAATTGGACCAAAAGGATGATGGAAAAAAGTTCAGGAATGATACCATCTATTTGTTATCCAGTTTCAGTCTATAGCAATGCAATGCTTTACTTCCATGACCCGTGATCTTGAAATTACTATATTGGTAAATTTTTCAAACATATACCTGATGCATGTTTTGCTTTACAAAAAATGTATTCTTTAATACTCACATATCAGTGTACAAGAAAATTCTTCATAGTGCCAATAAAGAATCAACATCTTCCGATAATCATGAGAGAAGGAAAGATAATATATTGCAGTAATTTCAACAGTCATGATAAATGGACAAGCATAATTGTGTATGATTAAATCAAAACAATTTGGAAGATGTCTTTTACCTTTAAAGCAAACATTCCAAACAAGGCCGATCCTTTGAGAGCACGATCTATCTCGGGAGGTGATCCAGGTGGTGAATTGCTTATAAATAATCCATACAAGCCCATGCCAAATATTAACATCACAGTACCAGCAAGATAAACATCTGAGAGCAAAATGGAAAACCAGCAATCAGGCCATAAGTACAGTATATACTATATGGATTTGTCACCTTGAGAGGAGATAACATGAAACTTATTACAACAACTAAGCCTTAATAATATGAAACTTATTAAGAATATAAAATCTCTTATATTAGAAGCTATTAGATTGAAACTTGTAATTGTTAGTACCAGACCACAAATAGGAAATTTTCATGTTTTCCGTCATCTTCATCATGATACAAAAGTTATGAAATATTACATTATAATATAAAGGCCAAGACCACCTATACTCATGGTTGTATATCTGATACATTGTTGAGTCACAAGACTTTGAATGCCTTTGTTCATTTCTTCTTTGTGGTATTATTTTAACTAGAATTCTACAAGAAAAAAGCACCTGCACAAAACATGACAGATAATTAAAAACAAAAATGTGATGGCTTGTTTATAAATCACATATTCTTGGGAAGTCTTTGAGTTTCATAACTCAGGGTTTGCTTATATATCTTACAAGGATTCTTATTTTACATACTAAGTTGATTAGATTAATACATGAATAAATCTGACGTGGGCCACATTTAGCTAGCATTAATCAGTAGTGGCAATAATACAATTTAGGCTTGATAGATTGTGGGTGTGATAACATATTTAATTCATACCTGAACTTGATTTGGCAATAAGATATACCAAGATCTAAGTGGTATATTTAATGTGGTAACTACAACGTGCTGCAATATTTATGTCTATCACGAAGCATGTCTGTGACTGTTTAACTACGTTCAACATGTTAGATTTCAGTGTTTTAAAACTTTCAAATAACATGTCTATTACAACAACAACAACTAATACTAGATGAGGTTGGCAATATGGATTCTCTGTCTCCATATCCCTCTGTCAAAGGGGAGATCCAGCTCAATATCTAATATAAGTAGGTCCTTAGATACCACCTCTCTCCACATAATCCTATGTCTACCTCTACTCTAAAAAGGAAGCATATTAAACAAAATAAAATGTTTGTGCATAGCTATCATATTTGCTTCAAATTAGCTCGAATTTTGTAGAATTTATTTATTTATTAAATAAACTCAATAAACTTTTACTTAAGATGGATCTAGTATGATCAACAACCAATCAGGTTATAATGTTAAAATACTGAAATACTAAAAATATTCATCAGAGTCAAAGGGATAATCCCAAAGTTAAAGGGAAGCATAAATGAAACTAACGAACTAACAACCAAGCTAATCTGGTTCATGCATATGTTTAGTGAAATAGAATAAATATAAACCAATATTTTGGAGAACAAGAGGTAGGCATCATCAAAATCCTCCAATGACTTTATTTTTTACTGTCTGAAACACCATATATATATCGGACCAAAAGAAAACAAAATAATTAATGAAAAACATGAACTACTTTCTTTTCCAAATGTTTGATGGTTGATGCAAGAATTTATGTGCCTCGAATTTTTCCTACAAAACTTTTACACTTTTCTTGTTCTTTATTTATTACTGGAAAAGCATTTCATGGTAACTTTTACACTTTTCCTACAACCTTGTAGTTTCATGAGCTTTCCCGCATTTGGACCTGATAAGCCACCCCCTACTGAAAAGCATCCTTGATAGACAGCATGTGACTCAAATACTCATAAGAAAAAGGCTTTCAAAAGTGACAATTCTTCTAACACCAATCACATTCCCTAAGCTGCTCTCATGATGATTACTGGACCAGTTGGAACAGGATTGTCATCAATCCTACTTATCCCAGAATCCATGGTAACCATTATATCAAAAATTGCGAGTCATACAAACTTGATGCGTTTAAGACATCAAATGAACCAACAATAGGGCATCAGCAAAAAGAAAAGCTAAACAAAATTGTTAAAGAAATTCACAGCAGTAATGCCTCACCTTAGTTAATGAAATTCACAGCACTAAGATGATAACAAGTGAGTGATCATTAGTTAATGAAAAGCATCTATACTTGTAGTTTTAAGCAGAAAAAAGCAATTAACAGAAGAAAAATAAAATAAAGAAAAAAATCATCAAAATGAGAGGATAGAAATTCTTACCAATAGCCTCAACCAATCTTAACACCATCTGCCCCGAGTGGATCCCTTTTAGACAACTTGTCCAGTAAACCTTGTATGCATCAACAATGTAAACACAGCCCTAATGAAATAGAATAAAAACAAATATCAGACACTAAGATTGTGGCTTAAAATGGAATTTTCATCATTTCCATTGGTTTCACACAAGCCGAAAAAAAAATAACAAAGAAGAACATTTAGTGATGAAGACGGTCAATAAAATAATTATGTGAGATTTTGAAGTACAAACTCTTACTAAATATGCCAATTGAATATGACTTGCACAAGTTATCACACTGAACCAAATAAATCAGCATCTCTTTTATTAATTTATATTTTCAAAGGATAATCCTCTTCATGCATCTCTTTAAAACATTAACATATTTTGTACAAAATTAAAGCATAAAATGGTCTCTTATTAATTCAAATTATAAATGTTGATAAGGAATTCCTGAGAGCTGAGATACTATCCATCTGAAAGCTAATATAGGACAGAAGTGCAAAAGAGTAGAAAGGCGGAATATATTCCATAATGGAAGAATCTTCAACTTTAATTTCCATGTCGCAACTTACAACATAAAACTATTTGCCATGACTTACCAAACTTGGAAACAATAAAGAAATGGTGTGCTTTCAACTTTTCATATGAGTTACAGAAAGATTTCTAATGTTAAATGCATGTAAGGCAACGGAACTACAAATAATAGTCTGAGGACTGCTTTTTATATGCCAATGCAGATAATGGAAAGAATTAGGCTGCTCAACTAAAATAGATTAATCTTAAAATACGGTTCATAAAGAAGGTTTGACAGATAAGTCCAAGATGTACATCTTAGCAACTTTTCTCCATAATATCACTTCATACAGGGTACAAGGGCAACCTTCTAGCTTTAGACGTGACATTCAAGACAAACCAACAATAAAGTACTAGAAATGAAGGTAGTAGATGTTTTCAAGCAAGTATTGTTAGGAGAATTACATTTAGGAAGCACAATAAAGAACCTGCTAGTGAACCTGCAACAGCCAGAAGTGCCAAGAAGCGGAAATCAAAAATTACCTGCTTAGACAAGTAAAAGAAAACAAGAATTTTAGCTTAAACCCACTGTTTAAGTGAATCTTCAAATTAGTAATATGAGATCTCTATCATGAAAATCTCTACCATGGATACGCACACATTACTTCAAAATTCAATCATTCAATGATCAAAATGCTACCTCCTAAGCCACTGAAAATTTCATTTTGCCAAAGCCCCTGAGTTATAAACCAAGATTCAATGATTTCGCCTGAATTTCCTCCTTGAAATTGATCATTATATCATCAAATAACATAATTATTACTCCTCATAATTTGTGTACAAATCATTCAACAACCCGCTCATTAAAAAGCTGAATTCAAGTAAGACACAATCAAAATAAACCATCATCAATGAACCCTATCAGAATAAACAATCTCTGTACAGGGGAGAAAGCACGATACTCTTTCTATCGTCGACTCGATGGTTGGCGCGAGGTGAACCACGGCGCTGCGGCTGGTTTCGCCCGAAAGGCTGTAATCGAGGACAGGGGTGGGCTGGTGGGCAGACGGAACCAATAAGGAACCCTCGGCCTTGGAGCTCCCATGGGGAGGGCTGGGGCTGTGAGGGGAGCTCAGGCAAGCAACGGGGGAACGGCGGAGACCATGCAGACGCATTGAGTGGTGGATTTGGAGAGAAGAGGTGGGGAAACTGATCGCTGAACTTAGCAAAGCCATTCTCTGAAGAGATTTCCCGACCTTCTGCTGTTCGCCTGCGCCACAAGTTAGAGACGTGAAACACTGAACGCCTTGTTTGTTTTATGGTTTGCTATAGTTTTGTAATGTATGATATGGATTACTTTTTTGTTTGTTTTCATTTCCATTCAAATGGTATAGTTTTTTATAGTTTTTTGATGGTTTTACATGATTTAAAAACTTCTATTTTTGTTGGATTTTTCAAACCACTGATTTGGTGGTTTCTCATGGTTTTAATTTTTTTCTATCAAAAATATCCCTACCAATTTACTTAAATCCCTTCTTCTACCCTAACAAAATCAAAGAAAGTTAAAATCTTCATAAAAAAAAGTCTTATCTTTTGTTAATTTTGTATATTAATTTTATTATAATTTTATCAATTTTAAATTAATGGTTGATAATTTGATATATATTTTGTAAGATTTTAATAAAAATTATTTATACTTTAGTTGAATTTAATTTTTATCATAAATCATTGAATTTAATATGATTTTTTATAGGTGTACTCCTGAATAAAACATAATTGCATACATACCTCTAACTAATAAGTTTAATTACGTATATACCTATGGGGTTAATTAAATGAAAAACTGTCAATTAACAAACAATAAACATGCGAAATAACCATTATACTCTTTACATATATACCCTAAAAGTTTGTTTGACTGTAAATTTACAAATACCCCCTTTAAAAATATGAAATTTAAAATAGCTAAGATATATAAAGAGAATTATTTTGGAAATTTTCCAACGCTTAACTGAAGTTGTAACCATGGTTAAGATAATCTTATTAACTTATGTTATCGAAACCAAACAATAGGGGCATATCCATAATTCAATCCATTTTTCAGGGGTATACAAGCAATTATGATTTTTTCAGGTGTAAATATACAATTATGAAACTTTGAAGGATATATAACCAATTTTTTAAATTTAACTTGATTTTCATATTAATTTGTGTTTGAGGGTATTCTTGTCATTTTTTTACTTCTACAACCATACCATACCATCAAAACAAACACAAACAACTAATTAACCATACTATACCATACCATCTTTCCAAACATGATAAACAATACTTACAATATCATACCATATTATACCATATCATACCATACATTATGAAACCATAACAACCAATCATCCAAACAGGGCCGAGAGTCTTTAGTAAATCTACTTGAGTACTACTATAAGCTAGTAGTACTACTCCACAGCTTTAATCATGTTATTATGAATACCAAAAATATCTTTCATCATGGTTAATTATTATTTTTTGGGCAAATTTTCTATTAGTCTCTTACACTATTTAATATTATTCTTCATCTAAAATACATATCCAAAATATTATTACATTGCACCTCTATAAACCCTCACAAGGATCTATAAGTAATTTGGACATTATTTAAAGATGGTAAGTTAATTATTACTTACCTTTCTCATATAGAATTAAATGCAATTCAGTTGGTGAACTGAAGTGTGTTTGTTGAAATTGAAATATAGATGCACTATCCCATCTTAACAAGAAAAGTTAGTAGCTTATTTTTCTCCCAAGTCACAAGTCTCATTATAAACCACCACACGAAGTGTGCTTCTAATGGCTTATTTATATTTAATATTTATTAAATACAAGAGCAACTAAACCTTAATCCCATGTTAGATGGGGGTCGGTTTTATGGATTCTTTGTCCAAGATCTATGTAACCCTAGGCCTATTTCTACTCTTCTTCTTATCTTTTATTACTAAACTACTACATTTTTTAATCAGGGCATCTGTAGTGTCCGATTTATCTTAAACACCTTTCTTTTATTTTATTTTTAATTGATGTAACATGCATCTTCTGTGAGATGTGTTCATTTTTAATATTGTCTAGTTTTGTATGACCACTCATCCACTTTAATATTCTCATTTCTACTATATATATTCATCTTATAAATATGTTGAATTTTAGTCGCTCAATACTAGTTTATGTATAATATAACTGTTGTTCTATACAACTTTTCTTTCACTTTGTTAAACATCTCATTATCACATAACATATCCAAAATAATTCTCGATTTTAGCCATTCTGGAATCTAATAGGTTACACCTTACACCTTCATGTTTATCAAATAAAAAAAAGGAAAAATTTCACTAAACTACCCTGTGGTTTGCCTCTTTATCAATTCGGTGCCTGTGGTTTGACTTTGAGTATTTTAATACCATGTATTGTGCCCCATGAGCATATTGGTGCCAACATGTTAAAATTGCTGACGTGGCATAAAAAAAATATAAAATGACTTTTACCCTTTATATAAAAATATGATATCATGAGACCTTTTTATATAAGGGGTAAAAATGTCATTTTATATAATTTTTTAAATGCCACATCAGTAATTTTAATGGGTTGACACCAATACGCTCATGGGGCGTACCACATGATATTAAAGTGCTCAAAGGTAAATCACATTCACCGAATTTATAAGGAGACAAATTACAAGATAGTTTAGTAAAATTTGTAAAATTTTCCCAAAAAACATATTAGTACATGCACCTCGTGCTAATACTATAATGGCAGATACTATACCAAGCACGTTCTTTCATTGATTCCTATCCTCCTGCATTCATAATCAATTCATAATGGTCCAAAAGGATGTGTTTTTTTTTTTTGTTTTTTGAGCACATGAGCAAAGCATGGTAAGTAGGATAGCAGCATAGAGACAGGAGGGGAGAGCTTTTGGTGACAGTGAACAAACAAAGTTTGTGTGGAGGATGGAGGAGAGAAAGGACTATGGTGCATTCATTCACAGATTTGAATTGCGCCCTACGGCTGGCCCTCTTGCACAAACTAGGCTCCCTCTGCAAGGCCTCACCTTCGCTGTTAAAGATATGTGCGTTCCTCTGCTCCGTTGATTTCTTTTATATGTTTGAGATACTTTGTTTGCTAATCTATGGATTAGGGCTCTTGATGGTTTGGGTTCTTTGTTTACTTGCATTATGATTTTCTTGTGCTATTATTTTTTTTAATTTAGAAATGGTGATTTCATTATGACATTCAGTAGAATAAATCTCATCTGGCTGTTGTTATTGCCAGTATGGGATTGTGTTGATTGAGTATTTCTTTGGCTTCTAGTGCCTTGAAGGGTAGGTGTGCTCTTTCTATGAAACTTTAGGAAAACTAAATAATAATAATAAATAAATAAATAAATCTGAATTGTTTGGTTGTGATGGGAAGCTTGGGATTTGTGTTTTCCATATTCACGGGCTTCACAGTTGGACATGGGATTTGATTGGGTAGCATACAAATTAAACTTTATTTAGAGTCAAAGGAGGCTAAATTAATGAGACATTTATTGTTCATTCTCATTAGTAAATAAAACCAGAAGAACTTCATTTTCACGTACATAAACAGAGGGTTTGAATCATTGCTTTTTCTTTTTTTTTTTGGTTCTGCATTCTTTCAATTCCCTCTTAAGAGCTACTTCGGTTATTCAGTTGGCTTTGTAAGTTTACCTAGTGTATCACTGGTGGTAATATTGTGACTGAGGGACACACCCAAGTGAAGCTCTTTAGCTGATTGTGAAGTCACTGGAAATTAGGGTTATTTACTCTACAGTATAAGCTTCAAAATAATTCCATGACTCATTTCTTCTTCAGTAAACCACATTCTGAATGTTGAACCAAAAACCAACAGAATAAGGATGGGAATCCAAGACAATAGTTAGTTACTGCATTGGCATAAGACAATCCAGAAAGCTAAGGCACAGCCTTCTAAATGTTGGATAAAATAGGTGAAAAACTAGAGATTTGGTTGCAGAAGCATCATTATTAGCCATTGCTGAAACTGTAGCTCCTCAGGAACTGACTTTGCATGCAAAATTTCAAATAAAAGCATTTTTGGACCTTGTGATCATTTTCTTACATCTACTTAAATTTACTTTTTAATCACTAAAAGGAAGTATTGAATTGTTTGCATCTTTCTATGATTATTGCTACTAGTATATGCTTTTTATTCTAATTTGGCTTTTTTGCATTCATTCCATGTATGTGATTGTGCACCCACTGATTTTTTTGTAGCATTTGAGAAGAACAATGGTGTCTTGATGTGCTAGTCTTAAGTGGTGTTTTCTTATCTAGCAGATTTGATATTGATGGTTACGTCACTGGCTTTGGCAATCCTGACTGGGCAAGGACTCATGCAGCAGCTACATCTACATCCCCTGTTATTTTATCACTCCTTGAGGCAGGTGCTACTTGTATTGGTAAAACAATCATGGATGAAATGGCATTCAGGTTAGAATTCGAAGGAACTGTCTTACTCATAAATGCAATTTCCTTGTAAAATGCAAATCTGATATTTTGAGCATCAGATTTCCTCATAGACTATCCCTGTTTCTTAGATAAACAATCTTAGTTTTTGTTTATCATTATGTGACTACTCTTATAGATTGGCGCCTAGTGTCCTTGCTGTTATTGAGGTGTTATAATTTAAATCTTTTAGTGAAGAAATTCCCTATGACCTTGTTGAAATTATCGAAAATATTCTACCATTTGCTTACAGAGATCCTCATCTGCAGTGTAAATGGTGAGAACTACCACTATGGCACACCCATGAATCCGTGTGCTCCAGATCGAGCACCTGGAGGATCTTCAAGTGGATCTGCTGTAGCTGTTGCTGCTGAGCTTGTTGACTTCTCTTTAGGTCAGGTTTTTGTTGTAATGAACTGATTCTAGCACTACCATAGGTTACAGCTTGTTTTGTTATCTAGGAAGTGATGCGGAGTTGTTTTTTTTTTTTTTTTTTGATAAATATGGGCAAGTCACTCGAAACACACCCCTAGCGTGATTTGAATCCTCAACCTCTCCTTGTGAGAGGAATAGCCTAACCAACATTCCTTGTGAAAAGCCAAAGACCAATAGGTCGAGCAGTAAGGGTCCTCTGCATCCGGGAGGAGAACCACAGTTCGAATCCTGGGTGACAGAGTGAAAGCGGGGCGCTGAGATGTAGTCACGGGCCGTTAGCATGAGGGGCTAGGCCCAGTGGGCCAGGCCCTGTGATAGTCCTCTCTCCGTCCCGTCCCACATGGGCTTAGAATGGGGTTTATCCCCTTTGTCCAAAAAAAAAAAAAAAAACATTCCTTGTGAAAGTTGGTGATGCAGAGATTCTATTACTATCAAGATTTTAATTCATTAAAAACAACAAATTAGTAGAGATCTTCAGCACTTTTAGTCCGTTGCCCTGCTATTCTTTACACACTTGGTTTGTTTTCTAAAGCTTAGGGTGGAAACCCATCATTGATAATGGTGCACCAACATAACTTTAGTGATCTCCGTACCTTTTGGTTCTTGATCATAATTTATTTCTTCTTCCACAGTCTTCTTCCTGCTTCTTTCTTGGATGCAGCTTCATAGCTCTCAAGCTCTACTAATTTACAGCTGCAGCTTTCATAAATTTTCAAGGATAACTTTTCTTGTGGTGTTTATGGTTGACCAATTGAATTTGATGTTGGCAATGCTGATCCATCTTCAATATCTTCTTTAGTGTCCTCTTGCCTTTGAATTGGCTGTTTTGAGGATATTATAATAATTTCTTCTATCTTCTCTTCTTCCCAGCCCAGTTCCATGCAGCATGTTTGTTGAACTCACTTCTTGAATGATCGTGAAGTTCTTGATGGTCAAGTTGTAGACATAGTAGCAAGTTGCAATATCTATTTTGGTTTCTTCTTTTCATATTTAGCAATCTTTTAGTATTCATACTCTTACTCATTATGCATTAAAGATTATTGAAATATTCATTTGATACCTTAATGATGAGCAACAATTTATTTTGCGCATCTTCAATCATGGATTATTACAAAATGCCATTCAAATCTTTTTGTGAAATTTTAGTACAACTTAATTCTTCTCTAAACAATCTATACCCTGCATGCTGAAAATATTTTTTAGGCACTGATACTGGTGGAAGTGTACGGATGCCTGCTGCATTCTGTGGGATTTTGGGTTTTCGGCCTTCACATGGTGCTGTATCAACTGAAAATGTGATTCCTATGGCTCAGAGCTTTGATACTGTCGGTGAGGAGCAATTTTGGCTCTTTTAATTAATGAAGTTTTAAAATCTTGGTATTTCTTTCATTTGATGAACTTGGTCAAGAACTAAAACCAACATCTGGTTTTGATCATATATATGCATTGCTCTCCTTTGCCTCCTGAGTATCCTCCAATTTGGTTTCAAGGTCCAAATGCCTTGCAGGTATTGTGGTTTTGGACTCAATGCATGGCCTACATGGCTTGAACCATACCACTTTGTGAAATCTGAACACATTTAGCAGTTGACAGATTAAGTTCTAAATACTGGTCAGGCATAGAGATTTCAAACTCAACAGTCAACTTCATTCACAGTAATATCTTGTTTCTGTATTATCTTGCATGCTCTTTTTGACAAGTTCTTCTCTAAGATATATTTTTTAACATGTTTCTGTATTATCTTGTGACTGAGTTTTCATGTGTATTTCAGGTCAGTAACACAAGTTAGCAGACTTGGAGAATAAAGTTTTAGAATCTATCTATCTATATATATTAGTTTATTATCAATGAATATAACATGAATTTGCTTTAGTTTTTATTTGTAGGGTCAATGGGGCAATTTGAAACTGAATAAGCTGTCCTATTTGTCATGCTTATTTCAGAATTAATTGGTGGCCTTCCTTAATCATCCAGATGACCCCTCTCTTCGTTTTTTGCTTGTTTGCATGACTTGATACATTGCATGAAGTATAAACTTCTATTGTTTTATGTTTATGGTCTTGTTTTTTTAACATGAATGGTTGGCATGTTACAATCTGTTTTATGTCTAAGTTGATTGTCATGTTTGACAACTTACAAAAAGAAAAAAACTGTTATAGTTATGCTTCAAAAATTGATGGAAGGTTTTTAATCCTCTGAATTCATTTGTTCTCCTGCTTCTTTAAATGATTGATACATTTATTTTAGATGGTATTAACATGAATAAACCTTCCAGGATGGTTTGCTAGAGAACCTGCCGTCTTAGTTGAAGTAGGAAATGTATTGTTGCAGCCACCTATTGAAGCTACCACCGAACCATCATGTATCTTTATTCCTGAAGACTGTTTTACAACTTCATACTCTCCGAATGATCACATTTCTCAAATCCTTACTAAAACTGTTGAGAAGTTGTTTGGAGGTGAGAACCCATAGTTTGTTTTCTTTTTCTTCACTTGATTTAATATATTTTCAAATTTATTTCTAATTTTAATTTGCAGGCCATTTAATAAACCAGAAAAATCTGGGGGACTACATTGTCCGCGAAGTTCCAAGCTTGGACAATCTTATGCTTAAGAGCTCTGCAAATGAAGCATCTAAAATAGTTCCTGCCCTTAAAGCTCTTTCAAGTGCAAGTCAGCTGATCCAAAGGTTCCATCTATTTTTATTACCAATCAAAACATGCTTAACCGGTGAACTTTAGGTTCATTGAAGAAGATAGGATATTTTCTCTTCGAGCCTTTCCTAGCGAAGTTATCACATTTGATGTAGAAAATTATTCATTTATGCATAGACCCTTACATTTATTAATTCACTTTAAACTTTATGTATATTGTAATTTACATTATAATCCTACCCCAGCTGTTTGTAGAGTGATGGGATGGTAATGATTGCTGCTTCTCATTATAAGATCCATTTCACAAGTTTGTATGTGAGTTTCATTGTTAAAACTTCATAATGTTAGAGATCCTGTGAGATTGAGTTTTCGATAAATTCATTCTTGTACTGCATGGACGATCCATTTAACAAGTTTGTATGTGAGTTTCATTGTTAAGACTTCATAATGTTAAAGATCCTGTGAGATTGAGTTTTCGATAACTTTATTCCATTTAACAAGTTTGTGTGTGAGTTTCATTGTTAAAACTTCATAATGTTAGAGATCCTGTGAGATTGAGTTTTCCATAACTTCATGCTTGTACTGCATGTACTATTATTATGACATGTCTTAAAGCTTACCTGAACAGAAGTTCAAATGGATGAAATCTTTGAAGTACTTTTTAGTAATTATTTTCTTGTTAATTTTATTGATTTACTGGATTGCTTTTCTTTCTTCCTAAAATTTTCAACCTTAAACTTGCTATAAAATTTGTGGTTATAATGTGTTTTTTCCTTTGGATTTGCTGATTTGTCTGATCAAAGCCCAAAAGTTACATTTGCTTTGAAGGAACTCATTTTGTTTTGTGAATTTCTTGTTGATAATCTGGTCACTTGTGCAGGTTTGAGATCAGAGCTAATCATGCAGAATGGATCAACAACACTAAACCATTATTTGGTCCAGGAATAGCAGAAAGAGTGTTGGGATTACTTTCAACCACATTTGAGAACTTAGACTATTGCTACAAAATTAGATCGGAACTTGAGGCTGCACTGACTACTCTTCTAGGGGTAATATACTTAAATGGTTCAGTATTCATAGTATTAATTCTTTGAGTTTATGGAACACACTGCTTTTCTTAACAGCCAGCAAATTTTTCAATGCACATAGCTTCATTGAAACATAGTCTTATTAGTACAATGTTAAACAGAGAAGATATTTCAAATGAATCATAGATCTTCTTGGGGTGAACTGCTTCCTAATGCTTGAATATTGTCAAACTCTTTCACAGTTCTTACTTTTGAATAGGATACTCTGAGAAAGATTCAATTCTGAAACTAATTTCTGATGGAATTGTCATTGCTCTTTTGTACCAAGACTTCTTGGTGGGATCCCTTAATTGCTTCAGCAACAGCTGAGTAGTAGTTGCTCAGCTGCAAATGTTGTAATTCTACTAATGGTTTAGATTTCTCAAATTCACCTTAAATAGACTTTTATGGCTCTTGCATGTTTAGATTATTAAAAGATAAGTGATTAGAAGAACATAATTCCTTGACTTATCCTTCCTGCAGGATTATGGAGTTCTTGCTCTCCCTACAGTTTCGAGGCCTCCACCGAAACTAGGACTCGAGGCATCTAAATTGGATGATTTCCGTGCTAATGCATTCAGCATGCTATCCATTGCTGGATTGTCGAGGTTTTGCCAGGTGTATTTTAAGTTCCTTCAACTTAAGTGGTTAAATCACAGATCTCATCAATCTGCAAGCTCCTAAACATAATAGACATTACTTACATATTCTTCCTTATCTACAGATCACTATACCACTTGGATTTCACGATAATCTCCCAGTATCGGTTTCTCTTCTTGCAAGAAATGGCGCTGATCATTTTCTTCTTAAACTTGCTCAAACTCTTTATGGTCCTCTTAGAAGAGGCTGACGACACATGGAAAGGAAACTGAAGCAGGATTGAGTTTCTGTTGTCCATCTTGCTGTTTTTTTTTTTTTTTTATGATCATATCACTCTGTGATTTAATTTCTATGCATCAGAGCATAGCAAATTTTAGGGGACAAATGCATAGACATTTATCTATCTGATGAAGTGTACAAGGCCATGGGAAATCATGATTGAACATTTTCAATCAATCAAATATGAATAAATCAAGTTTTGGAACTACAATTGGTCCTGAGATTCATTAAAATCTCAATTTGCCATGTAAGAATTTCATCCTTGTATTTCCAAAGCTTTCATTAGTTGAATTTTGTTCTGCAAATAGACTAGGTTCTACAGCTGCGGCTGCAAGCCCACGATGCTCTTAATATTAGAGTAATTAATGGTCTTCTGTTACATTGGTTAATTTGATAAATTTAGATTTTAACATATAAATATGAATTTAGAAATGAATATGTAAGTATAGGTTACTTACAGTTGCATTTAAAAATGTTTATTTTAACTTACATATATGTTTGACAGGTAAGAGATGTAAGTGAAAATATTCTATTTCCCCCTTTTTCTTTTTAAGTAATACTAATTTAACATTTGGATTATGCTAGCTCATAACTGACCAAAAGCTCAGTCCAAAGTACTTCAAGTTCTGTCACATTTAGGACATGAGCCTAAAACCCATGCCCGACATAAAACTAACATGAAAAAAACAGCCACGCTTAGGCCTGGTTTGAGCCTACAAAGAACTTAGATTAAATATCACCAGAACACGAGAAAGCACCAATTTTGATGAAAACATAACCTTCTCCAAGTGAAAACTCTACTCTATTATATCACGAACTTCTTATGATTGAAAGAGATGTTCAAGCCACCAAAAAGAAAAAAGAAAAACACTGTAACCAAAACATAACACTTTTAATGATGCTTCACTATAAATAAATTCACAGTTTATCCATTAAAAAAAATAAACAACTGAACCAAAGAAACCCATGTTTGTTCATAACCAAACTCTTGAAGGCCTCACTTGGAACATTTTATTCTTCCACTTCATTAAACAATCATAGGGCATGTTAAACCTTTTGAGGTATTGCCCCTTCTATGACAAGCCTTAAGTTAAAACACAAAAAAAAGGTGATATATGTAATGAATTGAAACAAAATCATGAATGAATAAGGTGTTGCCCCTTTGGCTTCTTCTGATGTCCTGGGAAACTATGAAAGTAATGAGTAGAAACGAAGGCAGGGTTTCATTCCTCACCCAAGCAAGACTTTCCTCAGCTTCTCCAGCTGCAGAATCCACAAAGCAATCTGCATACAGAGTAATCGACCTTCGAGCAACATATCCTCAAACCATATAATGAGGCATGACAAATAACTTTTCTGCAAATTCCTTTTGGTTTCAACCACTACTTTAGAAGAAACCCTTCCAATGATCAAGAATGTGTCAGGAGAGGACCCTTGCACCTGTCAAATTAGTAGTCATCAGGCTTGCCAGGGAAAAAGTTTATAATAATACCCAAAAGAGAAACTTCAAAAAATAATCCTAAAATGCAAAATTGAATTTCACAAAATAGGTGCTACCGATGGAGCAATATGAGAACATAATAGTTAATCTCACATTAGGTCTTTCTTTTTGTTAACAGGTATCAAACATGACAACTTATCAAGAAGCAAGAAGCTTCCTGCTACATGAGTCTAAAACCTTACAATGAGCTGACACCCTTTTCCAATTTTTTTAATATTAACAATGTCCAATACCTACAAAAGAACAAACAAATGTGATGTTGACACAACTTGTGTGGTTAGATTTGAGGAAAGAATTAAAATACAAATAAGGTTGTATGCTCAGTTCACAGGCATATTGAAAGAAAAAGTGGCAAGACAATTCAAGTTCGAGTGGCTTTAAGTAAAACGGAAGTGTGAAATAACCCGTAGTTAGATGGGAGTAATGAGAAGCTTTGAAGCTACAAGTCTTGAGAATAAGAACCATGTGTCGCACTGATTTAGTTCAGGTCATTCACTATATATGTTGTAATTAACTTACCAATGAATAGTTAATGGCTCGTATACAGTCATTGGTTTTGAGCATTAGCAGAATTACACGTGGCAACCTCCTTAGCAGCTCTGAGATCTGAGGGAAGTACTGAGAAGCATAAAACTGTAGAAAGAGAAAATATCAAGTCACATACTAATGGTGTTATGGTTAAACTCCAACCAGATCTCCTATGTTACACCGTGAGGGTGAAGCTAAGCGATTCATATTTGAGAATTGGAGCAATTGGCATCTTTGGCTTTTGCAATTTTGCAGAACATCTTGCTGATTTTTTTATTTAAAAAAAAAAACACTATAAACTTTAATAAGAAACGAACAATTGATATAGATGACCTGGAGTTCTGATCGCTCTCCATCATTTCCTTCTAGAACCAGGTGATCCACAGCAGGATCAATGACCCTATTCCATGGCTTCATTGTAAGTACTCCTGCAAAAAGTGCGTATAGATCTTCCCCTGCACCCAGCTTTGCACTATTTTCTTTGATCCCATTAGCATCAGCAAAAATTAGGGCCTGCAATGAAAGGGCAGGTATTAGCATGGATAAAGCAATATTCCTAACTATAGGATTTCAGGTTGAGGTGAAGACTTACCCTCCAAAGAGCAGCATAATTGGTTCTAGTTTCAAAATCTAGCTCTTTGTATAAACCATGATCAAGTAGTATCAATTGTGGCCTTCTCCTGCCTGCAGGTGGAGCAAAATATAATACCGGCCATTAATAACTACAACTCATGGTATCTTTTATACAGGTTGTGGCATAGTACTTGACACCAATTCAAAAAAGAAAAGTTTTCCATGTATGAGGTAGGATTCAGAAGGATATGGCAAAAAAAAAGGTGTACATCAATCATAAAAAGATTATTGAGAACTTCTCACCAAATATATTCCATCTACTTGATGGCAAAGGCCGGACCAACATGTTGGCTGCATGTGGGTCACAGTGCACAAAACCATGCCTAAATATCATCTCTGCAAAAGCTTGGCTGACCTGCATGATTTGAGTGAAAAATCAAAATGTCCCTGCCAGCTGCATGGTAAATAAAATGAATGGTTAGTAAAAGATGCTTACCAATCTTGACACATCGTTCGGTTGAATTCCAAGTTGTCGAATCGCATTCACATCTGTTATTTCCGGAGCATCCATAAATTCCATAGTCAAGAGTTTGGAGGTACTAAGATCCCAGTAGACCTTAGGGGCATAAATGTAGTCTGCTATATGTGGAGATATCCTCCTAAAATTATCCAAACACTTTATGCTGTTCTTAGCCTCACACAAGAAGTCTAACTCCTAAAAATACATTCAGTACTGATTATTTACCATGAAAGAGATAATGAATATGTTCAGATGACAAGCTTATTTAACATAAAAACTTAATAGCAAAAATAAATGTTGATAAAGATGGCATACAAGTAAGAATTCTTCCTATAACAGATGCTTCATGAAAAGAACTTTACTGGAGCAGCTTTTGTTAGACAAATATTAAACACAAATAAATCGCTAATAGCTATGGTTATTTTATATAGCTTGATCGTGAAACCAAAGAAAAGCTAGCAATTGAGAGATATACTCCATCATTTGCCAAGAATAACAACTTTTGCAACCAAGTCCACTTTATGTGCCCAAATTAACACTAAGGAAAAGAAGCCCGTAACTTACAACGGAACAGTGGAGCTAAAAACCTGTTTTGATATGACTGCATGAATGGTTCTTGCCGGTTGCAGTATAGTAGTTAAAAATCATGTTTTGTTTACTAATGTTTCATTTTCATGTCAGATATATGTGATGCTTAACAACTAATAATCAATATCAAGGTAAAAATTTAATAAAGCATCAAGCACCATCATTGGTGATTGAACTTCCAAATTATGTATCAGTAATATTTGTTAGAACAGAGGGGCTGGGTTGAAAAGGACCTGGCCCCCCCAAAAAAATTATTATTTTAAGATGATTCAAAACCTGTGCACTCTAATACCATGTTAAGAGAAAAGTTATAAAGTGAATCATATTATTGAATATACAGCAGAAGTCTATTTATAGGCTAGTAACATATACATCATATATAAATAACCGATGTGGGACTAAACTATGTCTAACAACCATATATATCTATATCTTAAATATATCTCATAACAATATTCCCCAAGTTTTGGGTGAGCAACATCTACCAGACATGAAGCAAAAAATAAATTAAAATGCAGATTGGCAAGATGGAAGAGAGTTCTTGACTTTCCATGATATAATCTGTGAATCATAACTTCATTGAGGATTTCTGCAAATAATGTTCCATGGAGGCACATACATTAACAACAGTCTGAAATATTTTTGAACAAACTGATGTGATGAACAAGTATAGATAAACAGCTGATAAAGAAGCAGGAGAATGAAAGTTTTGATCAAGCAAATGTATCCATCATATTTGCACAATAGTGGTCAACCAAACAGAGGAAGATAAACTATAGTGGCAACATGAAATAAGGCCATCCCAAAATCAAAACTGAGTAACCATAAGGAAAAAAAGGAATAACAAAAATACAAAGTAGAGGTAAAGATGAAGTGCAGAAATACATGTGGTAAAGCCCCAAAGCAAAGTGTGCTGAAAAAACAACAAAATTATTTCTTTATGGATAGGATGATTTTACAGGCATATGGTTGGACCACAAATTCCAAACCTTGGGACCATAGTCCACCATCAATCCATCAATCAAATCTCTGATACAAACTTCTTTTCTAGCTGCCAATTACAGTCCTAGCGGTAGTATAAACAAAAACTTTAACTAAATGTAAATATCAAAAGAATCCATCTGAGGGGCCTATTGTATGCTTTGCCTAAGAATTATGGTCTGAAATTCGCAGATCTTAACATTAAGCAAAGTTCTACTGATCAGTGTCAAAAGAGAAATGCACTTAAAATGTCAATGTACCAGTAGAATTAGAAATATTGTTCTCAGAATTCCCTAGGACCATCAGCCACAACCATTGAATACAGTCAAAGATGAAAGTACAATATAAACTAGCCAGAATACTGATATCTCAAGTGCAGATAAGAAGGTACGAGAAGAAAGAAGACAAGAGTAATATCTCCAAATAAGCAATACAAGAAAAAATACATGATTAGGAAAGTAATTTGATACTTGGGGCATAACTGAAGTCCCCAGCATCAATGTGTGTGCATATACATGACCACATGCATCATTTCTATGGATGATCCAATGTAAGTGCAGAAGAATAAATTCAAAGGAAACTTGCCTTTGGAAGACTTTCATGTATTTCATCAACCAACCACCTGGAATTATATTCAAACAAGTTTCAGTTGCAAATAATTGCTATACTATGTGTCATAATCACATATCTCTAACATGAAGCCAACATAATCTTGACAAGTGAGGGGTTTAAGATGCAATCTCAAGCAAGAGTCCACATGGAAGATAGAAATGGGTATGAGAGAATTTTTTTATTCTGTCCTTGATGACTGCTTAGGTTTTAGTTACATGGTATCCAGCCCTTGGCATCAACTTGGTAGCAGTAAACATGCATATCAAATAAAAGGAAAATCCTTTCAATCTATATTATATTTTACTTATGTCCATAAAAGATCTTGAAACATGTGTCCTGACCTAATATTTTATTCATGTCAGCTTATCTAGCAAATAATGATGTAGTATTTTAGGATTGGCTTCACCACTTAATGTGTCTGAGAGACATAATTCAGATGGCAGGCACAGGATGATACTGACAACAAGATGAGGAAAAGAAGCAGGATTATGATAGTTGCATATCATCCCTAAATTTTGCATCAGTAACCATATTAGGCACTTTTATAAGTTCGTATTAATTCAAGAATCTCTAAAATCATTATCATCCATCAAATTGGATGTAAACACATGAACAAAACAATCAACATATGCAAGTATGCGCCAAGTGTATATATGCTGGATGATACATATCTTGAAAAATATATTTCTACAGGAGAACATATTATTTTAATCCAGCATGCTAGCTTATTTATCAGCCATTTCTATAAGACTACAACCTCTCTAACATTTCCCACTTTGACCAGCCTGCATGACATGAATGATGACTTCCTAAACTATAGGCGAGTGGGTGACAACTATGGAAACAAGAGTTTATAAGCATTGATCTTTTGGTTCAGTAAACAATGAAGGAGCCTCAGCGTAAGTACCTATAGTCAAATGAAGGGAAACACCATTGCAAGAAACCCACTATTAACTCAACAGTAGCAATATCTGCAACAGCAGTATTCGTCAAGTGAGTGTGCTGAACCTGTAAATTAACATGTTTAAGGTCCAGTAGATATTTCAAAAGGTATGCTCAAGTCTGTAGTTGACAATGTCTGTATAGAATGAAGATAGATGACAATAAAGTACTATAAAATGCTATTGTAAAACTCAAGAGGAATAGTCCTTGCAAGTTGCAACCTTGACAGCAACTTTTGTTCCGTCATGAGTTTTAGCAGCATGAACTTGTGCAAGAGAAGCACTGGCAAGTGGTACTGGATCAAATTCCATAAAAATCTGCAAATTCATATTTGTTTAATAAGTAGGTAAGCAAAACATTTGATGGTTGTATGTCAATGGATGGGACAAGCATTTAGTTAACCAACACACAAAGACAGAGGTAAGAATTGTTGCAGATCTAATTCAGATAGAAGGAACATTATAGCTTAAAGGAATAAAAGGAAAATAAAATACTTGCTCTGGTGGTCCTCCAAGCTCTTGCAGAAAGACTTCACGCACTTGATCATATGAGGAAACTGGACATCTCTTCAACATGGAAGCCCTCATTATCTTTACATATTCTTCAGGGACTACATATTGCTGTAATCAAAAGGAAAATCTCCAATCACAATAGAACCACAAGCTTAGATCAACAATAAACCATCCATTAAATGCAGAAAAGTATGCTAAGCTCCGAATGTACCAATTGACCAACATGCTGACCAAGCTTTATATAAATCCCCCCATTGCGGAAGCATAATTCTCGAAGCCTAAGAGCAGATCTCTCATGGGCTTCATGCTTGGCTTTAGACCACTCTACACTTCCTTGCTTAAGTCCCAATGTAGAAAATTCATAATCTGAGATTGACAGAGACCGCACGCATCGCAATATGGAAATGAGGCAAATGGAAAAAGAACACAAGAATCAAACATCGACAACCAGTTTCAAACGAAAAGCACATTGATATATATTAAAGGATCCCTAACACCGTAAAGCCAAATCGGATATTCACATCATAGGCGCAAAGATACGATGTATTTTTAAGAGAATGCCAATTTTAATCCGCGAAAATACTCGATAAGGTTCCTTGTATCGACTTGAGATCGTAAGCAGTAAGCGTGACGGGATAAACAAAAGAATCAAGAATGGAGGAGCAAACCGAAGGCGATGGTGGCAGCGGTGATGAAATCGCGGACGAGTCGCATGGGAACGATGGTGCACATCTTCATCGTCGTGAAGGGGTCCTCCGAGGTCGCGATGGCGGCTCCCGCAGCACCGCCACCGATGAGGGTGGCCCATGTCGCCAGCTTCGCCCCGGCGCGCAACATTAGAGCAAACAACTATTCCGAGAAGAAGAGGCCCCGGGAAACAGAAAACACAAAAGTCGGTGATTGTCTGAACGCGAGCGAGGGAAGAGGGAAGGAACACGGGGCTCGCTTGGGCCAGAGAACGTTGGCCCAAATTCAACCTTATTTATTAAGTAAGGTCGAGCAAATGTAGAGTCAATCGAACGGCCGGATGAAGGAGCGCGCGGTAGACCTTTTCACTTATGAATTATTAAGAGATGGAATTAGGAAATTGTACTTAAAAAAGGAAATTGTTTGTATAACCGAAATGGTTATTTGCTTATATTATCCTGTAATTGTTATTTACTTGAATGCACCTGTAAGACCTCTGTTTTTTAATTATATATATATATATATATATATATATATATATATATATATATAAGGCCTGATAGGGTCAGCCAGTAGGAATTCTTGTTAGGTCAGTCACTCAATTTGGCCCCTTGCGGTGTTTTGAAAAATCAACCAGTATGGATGGAAAGAACATCGAAAAATAAGTTAGCATGTCAATTTTCATACAATTTGGGAACTTGTAGGATCTTCATCTTAACATGTGAAATTCTGAACTGGTAGGATTTTTATAAATTTTCACCAGTTAAAATGAAGACCCTACAAAGTTCACAAATTGTATGAAAATTGACATGCTAGATTATTTTTCGATGTTCTTTCCATCCATACAGTTGGATTTCATCAACATTTGTCGCAGTGAGTTAAATGGAGGTATCTAACAATGTTACCTCGACATATTAGGCCTATATATATATTGGCAAATAGAACATAGAGATTATATGGATGAGATTTGATGAATCAGGCATACAAAGAACTTAGATTATATATCACCAGAACACCAAAAAGCACCAATTTTGATGAAAATATAACATTGTCCGAGTGAAACTCTATCTGATTGTATCTCAAACTTCTTATGATGGAAAGGGATGCTCAAGCCACCACCCTAAAAAAATAAAAAATAAAAAAATAAAAAAATAAAAAAAATTGTAACATTTTATGATGCTTCACACGAGAAAGCACCAATTTTGATGAAAACATAAATTTCTCCGAGTGAAAACTCTACCCGAAGGTATCTCAAACTTCTTATAATGGAAAGAGATGCTCAAGCCACCAAAAAAAAAAAGGATTCAAAATGAAACACTTTATGATGCTTCACTATAAATAAATTCATAGTTTATCCATTTTATTAGAAAAAAAAAACATTGTAACCAAAGAAACCCATGTTCCTTCATAACCAAACTCTTGAAAAGGCCTCACTTGGAACATTTTACTCTTTCACTCCATTAAACAGATCATATGTCATTTTAAACCTTTTGAGGTATTGCCCCTTCTATGACAAGCCTTTGGGTTTTATGTGGTGGTTACCTCATATTAAAAATTCTTAACATGGTATCAGAGCTAATAAGTCGCTTAACCACAAGACAAGTAATCCCTGGCATACCACCGGTACGCCGCAACAAGATCAAGCCGCACGGTCACCAAAACAAACAAGTTACAACTGGTTCACAAAACAAACAAAGAACACAGTTGAACTTGAGTGGGGATGTTGGGATGTAAAAAATAGTACCACATCGGGAGTTTGAAAGAATGTGAACATGCTTAAATAGAAAGGGGACCCACCATGAAATACCTAAGTGCTTGGGTTTTATAAGTGGTGGTTACCCTCATATTAAAAATTCTTAACACAGCATACCTCAGTCACTTCTCTACTTCTCCAGTTGTAGTCTCTACCTCTTTATGCATCAACCTAGGAATGAACTGGTTGACTATGTATATATGGGCTTCAGTTATCCCCAGCTCAATCAGCTTCTTGATTCCCTCTTTCATAACCATCAACTCTCCTTCAAATGTTGATGCAACTTTACATCCTTTTGACCTTGCATAGCATAAGGAACCTTTGTTAGTAATAATCACATATCTTATACCTGTTGTTAAGGCCTCTGCCTCCCATGAGGCATTAGTATAAAGCAGAACTCTCAAGTTCTCTCTTAGCCATCTTCTTCCAATTGTCTCTCCTACTTCTTCAATGCTCTGTTCCTGGTTCTGATATTCTTTTGCCATCACTATGCTCTTCCAAATAGCACTTTGGCAAGCTACGTTACATCTAGCCTTCCAAACTTATCACAATATATTTCCTATTATGATAGCATTATCATTTAGCATTCAATTTTCCAGCATTGGCCTCCCCTTGATTCACTCTCCTTCTTCTAGTGAGTCCTTGTCAATAATAGCCTAGAGTAAGTGTCCTTTATTTCTAATCTCCATCCATACCTGTTGCACCATTATGCACTCATAAAAACAAATGTTTAGCAATTTCACTTTCAAGTTTACATAACACACATTGCTCATCAGGTTCTATATTCAAATTGTATAAAAGTTGCTTTGTAGGTAGCTTCCCATGAAAGAATTTCCAGAGAAATATCTTAACTCTAGGAGCTACCTTCAGTTTCCATAATTCCATCCCTACCAATGTGGCTCACAATTTGGTGTTCTAGAGTTTCATAAATTTCAGTTGTTAAGGTTTTCCTTTCATTTGTATATTCTCATCTCAACTCTCTTTGTTCCAATATTTGTTCCACTTGTTTATTCTTTATCATTTTCACCATGAGGCTTGGGAAAATATCTTCAATAGTGTCCTAATCCCATTGTCCATTGTCCAGTAGTTGGCCAACTTGCACATTTGTTAGCTCATAATCCATATTGATATAAGTAGGCTTTATTTGATAGACATATTAAAAAAAATCATGGATATGAAAGAACAAAGTCTGTGCTTAGGATTTTAGTTAGGAGAATATGTCCTCTAATCATGCTAGTAATATTTCTCATTGTTCTAAGGGTCCATGACACATTACCCAGTTTAACATCATCCCATATTTTCATGATACTTGTATGTCATGAACTTCACCCAGAAACTATTATCATAATTCAATAATTTAAACACATGTTTAGCTAATAAGATTGTTCTTATATATTTAAGATTTTTGAGACCCAGTCCTCCCTCAACCTTTGGGCTAGTTACTATGTTCCAGCTAATGAGATGGACATCACTACCCTTATTGTTACCACTACACCAAATAAACTTCCTAACAAGCTTGTATATTCTTTTCAAGTATAGTATCATGTATATCATATGTATTGAGTCCATAAACAGGAAGTGCCATTATAACAGAGTTGGTAAGGGTTACTTTTCCAGTCATAAACAAATGCGAGGTCTTCCAGTGAGCCAGCTTTTTTTCCCACAATTTCAATCATATGTTGGAATTTTTAAGTAAAGGAATTCTAAAAGGAGAAACCAAGCTACCCAAGTACTTAAAAGGAAAGGTTCCATTTCATGAACTAAGTATTTTAGATGTTGCTTTTCTTACCAAGATATAGCTTTTTTTTTCCACATGTTTGGCTACCTGGCTAGACTTTTGATTTTCTACGATTTGTTCTTTGTCCGGTAAGGTTTGAATACAATTCAAGACATATATTTAAAAACCTAGTCTCCTTCATAGTGGCTCTACAATATATAACTATATCATCAACATAAAGTATGTGATTCACAATTAAAGATTCACTGATTCTAATACCCTTGAGAAGGTTCATGGATTGTGCTTTGTTCAAGATATTTGTTAGTACTTGGGACACTAGGATGAACAGGTATAGGAATATGGGGCCATGGATCATGTCTAACGCCTGCTACCAGTTTAACTCATCTACCAACTCTCCCATTTATAATGAAAGCTACTATCGAGGACTCAATACATGCCTTAACACAAGCTATCCATTTGCTAGGGAAATTCATTTTAGTTAGTACAGGTAGGATAGTATCTCATCTCATGATGTATATGCTTTCTCCATGTCTATCTTAGTTAGCATCAATGGGGGAGCTTGGTTTTTTTTTTCTAAGGTATGCACTAGTTCTTGTTCTATTATTATGTTGTCAAAAATAAGGCTACCTTGTATAAATGCTACATGCTCCTTTCCATCGAGTGTTTGCAATGATGACTTAATTCTATCGGCCATAATTTTGGTGATAATCTTATAATTTATATTGCATAGTGATATCGGCATGTAATCCTTCGCATGTTAATAATTATCATTCTTTGGTATTAGACAAATATGCATTTTGCTCCAACTTCTAGGTATAGATGCATGTTGAAAAAAAATAAGACATTAACTTCACTAAGGATTCACCTATCGGCTTCCAGAATGCAAGAAAAAAATTCACCATTTAAGCCATTAGGTCCTGAAGATTTACATCTTGTCAATGATTTCAAAGCTTTAAACACTTCATATCTTGAGACTGGTTTATTGAGCTCCCTCCCTTGCGTTACACTGAGGGTTGGAAGGTTATCTGGAAGTTCCTGTAGCAATCTTTCCACATTCCACTGTCCTCCTGCTCCATAAGTTAGTATAAAAATTTATAAAATTTTATTCTATTTCCTTTGGATATGAAACTAGTTCATTATTTTCATTCTTAATTGAGTTGATCCTATTCCTACTCATGTGGGCTCTAGTAGTCTGATAAAAGAATTTTGAGTTACTATCCCCATTTTTTAGCCATTGATTAATGGATCTTTGTGCCCATTAGATTTTGTTCTGTATGAGCAAGGCTTAATGTCTATTAGACAGGCATCTCAATCGAGTCCAGTTATTTATCCCCATGTTTGTTTCAATTTCCTTTTGCTCAGCCTTTAGGATTTCTTTTTCCATAGCCTTTATTTTTTCTTCTAAATTCTTTGGCATACTCCTATAGTTTCTGATGAGGTCCTTTCTCAAATTATGGCATCTATGGCTAAAATCATGCATTGGATTGACAGTTCCTACCCCTGTTTATATGTCTTGTACACTATTTAAACAATTTGGTGGTTGAATTCAATGATTATCAAACCTAAAGGGTCTAGTCCCACTTAGATTTTGGAAATTACAAGTTAATAGGATAGGGTTTATGGTCTGAGTAGCATCTAGGTAAGTGCTCTATATGATAACTAACTACAGTTTCATTCCAAAACCCATTTGCTATAAACCTGTCAAGCCTAGATCATACTCTAGATGCTTCCCTTTAATTATTACACTATGTGAAAGGGGATCCTAAGTATTTCAATTCTACTAAATTGATGTTTGTTATGAAAGAGTTAAAATTCTTTGTTTTATACCTGTCATATGTTTCTCTGAACCCCCTGTCTTTCATTCTTCCTTCTAAGTGCATTAAAATCCCCCATAAGGATGCATGGTACCAATATCTTTGATAAGCTTGCTAATTTCTCCCAAGTTTTCTCTATTCTCCGGTACTTTGACTATTGTATACAACACGCACCAACCATGTTTTCTCCCACTAGAATGAGATAATTAAATGTAAAGCAAAAGTAGACACAAGGATAGGCGTTAACTTCCCAAGTCCTTTTGCCATAAAATCAAGATTCCACCAGAATATCCATGCGATGGTATCGTAGCCCAGTGTGCCAATCTTTTCTAAATTTTTCACATAATCTTTTAGTTCTAAGTTCATCAACATGAGTTTCTACAAGACAAAGTAGGTTTAAATTCAACGACCTAATTAAAATTCGGATACGGTTACCATGTTAGTAAATAAAATAAGATGACTAAAACAACAGAAAACATCCCGAAACTCCTCTCTCCAATAGAGAACCTTCATTTTTAACCATTGTTAAAACCATGATCCTTTGTTGATTCTCTATGGCCCTTTTTTAGGGTCTGATTTTCCATTGGAGCTATACATTTCCCTGTAGCATCCCCTCCTAGCGATCCTTTTATTTCCATCTCCATCTCCTCAAGTAAATCAGGGTTTTCCTCAGCCTCGGACATGTCTGCCTCATCCCCTACTTGTCTCTCATGCTTCTCTAGAGCTTCTGCAACACTTTGAACATGACTTAAATGTTTATCGCTTACCTTAGCTGTCTCCATGTCCCTGTATTCAAGCAAGTTTGACCTCATTAAAGGGCTATTCGTTTGGCTTTCCCCATCTTTCAGCAAGGTAATTAGATTAATCTTCCCAGAAGTCTGATCCTAAGCTCGAGCCTCCACTATGTGTCCACACCTCAATGAGTGGAAACCTGTAGAGTAGTCCAGCTTCCCCTTTTATCCTATGTGGCCCCCACAAGAGACCCGCGAAGCATCCAATGCCTTGGTAGTAGGATCGAGGCGCACGCCTCTCTCACTGGTCCTCTTTATCGATTTACGTGATAGCTCGCTATTGCACCCCTGACGCCTTACTTGCCCATGCACGTGATCGCCTCGTAAGCCTCTCCCAAAGCCCCTACCTCTGCTCTGAGTTCCCATATGACCAAGATCCAGTGAATCAGGTGAACGGTCGAGTGACGCATGTTCCGAAGTAGGTATGTGAGCAGCCATTATAGGCCGCCCATAGCCACCACCTAGGTTGCGATTTCCGGCCACCACCACTCTGCTCCTCCCTTGTCTCCTATGAACTAGCATCCACGGCCCAAATCCCCTCTCTTGATCCTATTCCGAGTGTTTTGTTCCACTTCATAGTGCTTTTCTTGTGGAACCACCATATTTTGACGAGAAGTGCTAGCTTCCTTAGCCAAGACATGCTTCCCTCTTGGGTCCGGTGGTCTTGGTCCGATTCTAGCCTCATCCCGGCGACTCCCAGCATGCTCCACTTGACAAGCCTCTGTTCCATGCCCTACTACCCCACATTTGTAGTAAAAAATAGGTAATCTCTCTTATAATACAAGAACAAAAACATTAGAATCCAAAAAAACTTACCCAAACCCCTCATTTGAGGGGTTTTTCCAAATCGACTTCGATGCACACCCTGGCATATTGAGCTCTGTTGAGAGCCATGATGGTCTCATCGATCTTCACAACCCTACCAAAGAAAGAGACTATGAACTCCAAAGCCTCCATAGTCCAATACTCCACAAGTAAGTGATGCAGCTAAACCCAGAGTGTAGCGGATGTCAGTCTCTCGAAGTCAGGCTGAAAACGTGGCCTCCAGGGGATCATATGAAGCACGAAGCCATTCACCATCCAACAACCATTTATCAACGGTGTTTCAACCATATGCTCAGATGAGCAACGAACCACAAATTAATCATTCGGCAAATCCGCAACAGAAAACACTCCAAGGCCATACCACAACCTGGAGACGCTTTCTTTTGCAACTTCAAGAGAGGGAGCCTTACCTAGAACCTTGGTATACATGGTGTTTTGCATAGATTCATGCGCTTTCATGACAACATCGTCCTCCAAAACTAAAGCCTCGGTCACCATGCATTTAAGCGCTCCAGCATTGGCCTGGGCGCCAGTAGGGTCTCTGTAGAAGCCGGAGCCCTGTTCCTAATGATGTTTGCCCAAAAACGCACCCCTGTGCCTCCATTTGAAGCATTGTCGCCAGCAAATACCTACTTCTCCTTCCCTGCAAGACCAATATGAGGATCAATAACTTTCGGTTCTTGGGCAGAAGATAACCCATACTCCACTGGGATTGAGGCCAGGTTGCTCACTAACGCAACCCCGACCTATTCTTTCTCAAGGTCATTAACTTCTCCCTCACCTACTTAAGCAAGTGAGGAGGGAAGAGAAAGGCTTGGAAGCCTAAGATTTCTTGGGAAGACAAAATGTTCTTTAGAGCTCACACTTGAGAAGCCAAAAAAGCTAGGCACAACACACCCTTGACAAGCCTTAAATTAAAACACACACAAAAAAGGTGATATATATAATGAATTGAAACAAAATCATGAATGAAAAAAGTGCCACCCTTGGGCTTCTTCTGATGTCCTAGGAAACTATGAAAGTAATGAGTAGAAACTCCTTCCTCACCCAAGCAAGACTTTCCTCAGCTTCTCTAGCTGCAGAATCCACAAAGCAATCTGCATACAGAGTAATCGAGCTTCGAGCAACATATCCTCAAACCATATAATGAGGCATGACAAATAACTTTTCTGCAACTTCCTTTTGGTTTCGACCACTACTTTAGAAGAAACTCTTCCAACGATCAAGAATGTGTCAGGAGAGGCCCCTTGCACCTGTCAAATTAGTAGTCATCAGGCTTGCAGGGGAAAAAGTTTATAACAATACCCAAAAGAGAAACTTCAAAAAATAATAAAACCCAAAATTGAATTTCACAAAATAGGTGCTACCTGTGGAGCAATATGAGAACATAATAGTTAATATCACATTAGGTCTTTCTTTTTGTAAACAGGTATCAAACATGACAACTTATCAAGAAGAAAGAAGCTTCCAGCAACATGAGTCTAAAACCTCACAATGAGCTGACACCCTTCTCCAGTTTTTTTAATATTAACAATCTCCAATACCTACTAATGCAACAAAGTTAAATGCCAAGTGGAAATGGAAATGTCAGCTCATGGAACTGGATTTTGAATTTTTTATCTATGTGAGGCAGCTTTGAAGTATGGGATTTTGAAAAAGCACTCTAACAAAAAATGGATAATCTGGAGGGAAGAGTTTAAATAAGAATCAAAAAACTTTGTAGCTTCCATACAACTCAAACAATAGGGGAAAGATGAGTTGTAAGTAATTATAGTGAAGCACATGAAGTGCAAAAAACAAATACAGACCAACAAACGAACAAACAAATGTGATGTTAACACAACTTGTGTGGTTAGATCTGAGGAAAGAATTAAAAATACAAATAAGTTTGTATGCTCAGTTCGCAGGCACACAGAAAGAAAAAGTGGAAAGAACATTCCTAGTTAAAGTGGCTTTAAGTAAAATGGAATAGTGCAATAACCCAAAGTTAGATGGGAGTAATGAGAAGCTTTGAAGCTACAAGTCATGAGAATAAGAACCATGCGTGGCACTGATTTAGTTCAGGTCATTCACTATATATGTTGTAATTAACTTACCAATGAATAGTTAACAGCTCGTATACATTCATTGGTTTTGAGCATTAGCAGAATTACACGTGGCAACCTCCTTAGCAGCTCTGAGATCTGAGGGAAGTACTGAGAAGCATAAAACTGTAGAAAGAGAAAATATCAAGTCACGTACTAATGGTATTATGGTTAACTCCAACCAGATCTCCTATGTTACACCGTGAGGGTGAAGACGAGTGATTCATATTTGAGAATTGGAGCTATTTGTATCTTTGGATTTTGCAATTTTGCAGAACATCTTGCTGATTTTTTTTTTTTTTTAAAAAAAAACACTAAAACTTTAAAAAGAAATGAACAATTGATATAGATGACCTGGAGTTCTGATCGCTCTCCATCATTTCCTTCTAGAACCAGGTGATCCACAGCGGGATCAATGACCCTATTCCATGGCTTCATTGTAAGTACTCCAGCAAAAAGTGCGCATAGATCATCCCCTGCACCCAGTTTTGCACTATTTTCTTTGATCCCATTAGCATCAGCAAAAATTAGGGCCTGGAATGAAAGGGCAGGTGTTAGCATGGATAAAGCAATAGTCCTAACTATAGGATTTCAGGTTGAGGTGAAGAATTACCCTCCAAAGAGCAGCATAATTGGTTCTAGTTTCAAAATCTAGCTCTTTGTATAAACCATGATCCAGTAGTATCAATTGTGGCCTTCTCCTGCCTGCAGGTGGAGCAAAACATAATACCGGCCATTAATAACTACAACTCATGATATCTTTTATACAGGTTGTGGCATAGTACTTGACACCAATTTGAAAAAGAAAAGTTTTCCATGTATGAGGTAGGATTCAGAAGGATATGGCAAAAAAAAAGGTGTACATCAATCATAAAAAGATCATTGAGAACTTTCACCAAATATATTCCATCTATTTGATGGCAAAGGCCGGACCATCATGTTGGCTGCATGTGGGTCACAGTGCACAAAACCATGCCTAAATATCATCTCTGCAAAAGCTTGGCTGACCTGCATGATTTGAGTGAAAAATCAAAATGTCCCTGCCAGCTGCATGGTAAAAAAATGAATGGTTAGCAAAAGACACTTACCAATCTTGACACATCGTTCGGTTGAATTCCAAGTTGTCGAATCGCATTCACATCCGTTATTTCCGGAGCATCCATAAGTTCCATAGTCAAGAGTTTGGAGGTACTAAGATCCCAGTAGACCTTAGGGGCATATATGTAGTCTGCCATATGTGGAGATATCCTCCTAAAATTATCCAAACACTTTATGCTGTTCTTAGCCTCACACAAGAAGTCTAACTCCTAAAAATATATTCAGTACCAATTATTTACCATGAAGAGATTACGAATATGTTCAGATGACAAGCTTATTTAACATAAAAACTTAATAGCAAAAATAAATGTTGATAAAGATGGCATATAAGTAAGAATTCTTCCTATAACAGATGCTTCATAAAAAGAACTTTACTGGAGCAGCTTTTGGTAGACTATATTAAACACAAAAAAATTGCTAATGGCTATGGTTATTTAATATAGCTTGATTGTGAAACCAAAGAAAAGTTAGCAATTGAGAGATATACTCCATCGTTTGCCAAGAATAACAACTTTTGTAACAAATCCACTTTATGTGCCCAAATTAACACTAAGGAAAAGAAGCCTATAACATACAACGTAACAGTGGAGTTAAAAACCTGATTTGATGGATATGACTGCATGAATGGTTTTTGCTGGATATGGTAGGTAAAAATCATGTTTTGTTTACTAATGCTGCATTTTCATGTCAGATATATGTGATGCTTAACAACTAATAATCATTATCAAGGTAAACATTTAATAAATCATCAAACACCATCATTGGTGATTGAACTACCAAATCATGTATCAGTAATATTCCCTAAGTTTTGGGCGAGCAATATCTACTAGACATGAAGCAAAAAAATAAAGGGTTAAAACCATTTTTTGTCTCTGGAAAAAAGTTTAATATTCATTTTCATCCTAAATTTCAAAAGTTGTTCAATACAATCCATGTATTTTGAGTATTCTGTCACATTTAATCCCTGACGCTGATGTGGCGCTGACGTGGCATACGAATGAAATGCATGGTATTTATTTGTTTTTTTATTTTACAGGTGCTTGTATTTTGATGATGTGGCGGGTAAGATGGACTGCTGACGTGGCATGCCATGTGGCAAATTTTTTTATTTTTTTGTTTTTTATTTTTTATTTTTTATATTATTTTTATCTTTTATTTCTTCAAAAAATAAAAAAATAAAAAATAAATGATAAACATAAATAAAAAAATTAAAAAAATTAAAAATGTCACGTGGCATGTCACATCAGTAGTTCAGCTGGCCCGCCATGTCATCAAAATACGGTCACTTGAAAAATAAAAAAACAAATAAATAGCATGTATTTCATTCGTATGCCACATCAACGTCAGGGACCGAATGTGACAAAATACTCAAAATACAGGGATTGTATTGAACAACTTTTGAAAATTAGGATGGAAATGAACAATGGATCTCTTTTCAGGGACCAAAAATGGTTTTAACCCAAAAATAAATTAAGATGCAGATTGAAAAGATGGAAGAGAGTTCTTGACTTTCCATGATATAATCTGTGAATCTTAACTTCAATGAGGATTTCTGCAAGTAATGTTCCATGGAGGCGTACATTAACTATAGTCTGAAATATTTTTTAACAATATGACATGAACTAACGTGATGAACAAGTATATATAAACAGCTGATAAAGAAGCAGGAGAATGATAGTTTTGATGAAGCAAATGTATCTATCATACTTGCACAATATTGGTCAACCAAAAGGAGGAAGATAAACTATAATGGCAACATGAAATAAGGCCATCCCAAAATAAAAAATGAGTAACCCTGAGGAAAAAAAGGAATAACAAAAATACAAAGTAGAGGTGAAGATGAAGTGCAAAAAATAAGTGGTAAATCCCCAAAGCAAAGGCAAAGGGCAGCCCGGTGCTACAAAGCTCCCGCTATGCGCGGAGTCCGGAGAAGGGTCAGACCACTTAGGTCTATTGTACACAGCCTTACCCTGCATTTTTGCAAGAGACTATTTCCATGACTCTTTCCACGACTTGAACCCGTGACCTCGAGGTCACATGGCAACAACTTTACTGTTGCGTCAAGGCTCCCCTTCTAAAGCCCCAAAGCAAAGTGCGCTGAAAATAAAATAAGAAAAACAACAAAATTAGTTCTTTATGGATAGGATGATTTTACAGACATATCGTTGGACCACACATTCCATACCTTGGGACCATAGTCCACCATCAATCCATCAATCAAATCTCTGATACAAACTTCTTTTTTAGCTGCCAATTACAGTCCTAGCGGTAGTATAAACAAAAACTTTAACTAAATGTAAATATCAAAAGAATCCACCTGAGGGGCCTATTGTATGCTTTGCTTATGAATTATGGTCTGAAATTTGCAGATCTTAACATTAAGCAAAGTTCTACTGATCAGTGTCAAAAGAGAAATGCACTTAAAATGTCAAGGTACCAGTAGAATTAGAAATATTGTTCAAAGAATTCCCTAGGACCATCAGCCACAACCATTGAATACAGTCAAAGAAGAAAGTACAATATATACTAGCCAGAGTGCTAATATCTCAAGTGCAGATAAGTAGGTATGAGAAGAAAGAATACAAGAGTAATATCTCCAAATAAGCAATACAAGAAAAAAATACATGATTAGGGAAAGTAATTTGATACTTGGGGCATAACTGAAAAAAAAATTCCCAACATCAATGTGTGTGCATATACATGACCACATGCATCATTTCTATGGATGATCCAATGTAAGAGCAGGAGAATAAATTCTAAGGAAACTTGCCTTTGGAGCACTTTCACGTATTTCATCAACCAGCCACCTGGAATTATATCAAACAAATTTCAGTTGCAAATAAATGCTATACTAAGTGTAATAATCACATATTTCTAACATGAAGACAACATAATCTTGACAAGCGAGGCGTTTAAGATGCAATCTCAAGCAAGAGTCTATATGGAAGATAGAAATCGATATGAGAGAATTTTTTTTTTTCTTCCATCTTTGATGACTGCTTAGGTTTTAGTTACATGAGTGGTGATCCAGTGGACTCGGTTCCACTGGATCATCAGTGGAACCGAGCCCACTGATGATCACCACCACATATGTTACTTCGGGATTTGTGCGCGGAGCCTCCTCGGGATGTGTGCCGAGCACACATCCCGAAGCCCATTTTATGGTGGTGATCATCAGTGGGCTCGGTTCCACTGATGATCCAGTGGAACCGAGTCCACTGGATCACCACTCTTAGTTACATGGTATCCAGCCATTGGCATCAACTCGGTAACAGTAAACATGCATATCAAATAAAAGGAAAATTCTATCAATCTGTATTATATTTTACTTTTGTCCATAAAAGAGCTGGAAGCATGTGTCCTGACCTAATATTTTATTCATGTCAGCTTATCTAACAAATAATGATGTAGCATTTTAGAATTGGCTTTGCCATTTTATGTGTCTGAGATACACATAATTCAGATGGCAGGCACAGGTTGATACTGACAACAAGATGAGGAAAAGAAGCAGGATTATGACAGTTGCATATAATCCCTAAATTTTGCATCAGTAACCATATTAGGCACTTCTGCAAGTTCATATTACTTCAAGAATCTCTAAAATCAATATCATCCATCAAAATGGATGTAAACACAAACAAAACAATCAACATATGCAAGTATACACCAAGTGTATATATTCTGGATGATACATATCTTGAAAAATATATTTATACAGGAGAACATATTATTTTAATCCAGCATGCTAGCTTATTTATCAGCCATTTCGATAAGACTACAACCTCTCCTCTAACATTGCCCACTTTTACCAGCCTGCATGACATGAATGATGAATTCCTAAAGTATAGGCGAGTGGGTGACAACTATGGAAACAAGAGTTTATAAGCATTGATCTATTGTTTCAGTAAACAATGAAGGAGTAAGTACCTATAGTCAAATGAAGGGAACCACCAATGAAAGAAACTCACTATTAAGTCAACACTAGCAATATCTGCAACAGCGGTATTCGTCAAGTGAGTGTGCTGAACCTGGAAATTAACATGTTTAAGGTCCAGTAGATATTTCAAAAGGTATGCTCAAGTCTGTAGTTGACAATGTCCATATAGAATGAGGATAGATGACAATAAAGTACTATAATATGCTATTGTAAAACTCAGAGAAATAGTCCTTGCAAGTTGCAACCTTGACAGCAACTTTTCTTCCGTCATGAGTTTTAGCAGCATGAACTTGTGCAAGGGAAGCACTGGCAAGCGGTACTGGATCAAATTCCATAAAAATCTGCAAATTCATATTTGTTTACTCAGAACAGGTCTTTGAAATAAGTAAGTAAGCAAAACATTTGATAGATGTATATCATGGATGGGACAAGCAATTAGTTAACCAACACTCGAAGACAGAGGTAAGAATTGTTGCAGATCTAATTCAAATAGAAGGAACATTATAGCTTAAAGGAACAAAAGAAAAATAAAATACTTTCTCTGGTGGTCCTCCAAGCTCTTGCAGAAAGACTTCACGCACTTGATCATACGAAGAAACTGGACATCTCTTCAACATGGAAGTCCTCATTATCTTTACATATTCTTCAGGGACTACATATTGCTGAAATCAAAAGGAAAATCTCCAGTCACAATAGAACTACAAGCTTAGATCAACGATACATCATCCATTAAATGCAGAAAAGTATGCTAAGCTCCGAATGTACCAATTGACCAACATGTTGGCCAAGCTTTATATAAATTCCCCCATTGCGGAAGCATAATTCTCGAAGCCTAAGAGCAGATCTCTCATGGGCTTCATGCTTGGCTTTAGACCACTCTACACTTCCTTGCTCAAGTCCCATCGTAGAAAATTCATAATCTGAGATAGACAGAGACCACACGCATCACAATATGGAAATGAGGCAAATGGAAAAAAGAACACAAGAATCAAACATCGACAACCAGTTTCAAACGAAAAGCACACTGATGTATGTTCAATGATCCTTAACACCGTAAAGCCAAATCGGATATTCACATCATAGGCACAAAGATACACTGTATTTTGAAAAGAATGCCAATTTTAATCCGCGAAAATACTGTTCATTGTATCGACTTGAGATCGTAAGCAGTAAGCGCGACGGGATAAACAAAAGAATCAAGAATGGAGGAGCAAACCGAAGGCGATGGTGGCAGCGGTGATGAAATCGCGGACGAGTCGGATGGGAACGATGGTGCACATCTTCATCGTCGTGAAGGGGTCCTCCGAGGTCGCGATGGCGGCTCCCGCAGCACCGGCACCGATGAGGGTGGCCCAGGTCGCTAGCTTCGCCGCGGCGCGCAACATTAGAGCAACTATTCCGAGAAGAGGCCCCGGGAAACTTAAACAGAAAAGTCGGTGATTGTGCGAGGGAAGAGGGAAGGCACACGGGGTTCGGTCGGGCCAGAGAACGTTGGCCCAAATCAAACCTTATTAAGTAAGGTCTTGAGATTCGTAAGATCTTTTATGATTTCATCATCTACGGCAGTGAGCAAATGTAGAGTCAAACGAACGGCCGGATGAAGGAGCGCGCGGTAGACCTTTTCACTTTTGAATAAGAGATGGAATTAGGCAGATGTCTTTTCATACTGTTGTTTGTACTTAAAAAAGGAAATTGTTTGTATAACCGACAAAATGGTTGTTTGCTTGTATTATCCTATAAGTGTTTTTTTTTTAACCAAGGCGATAAAAACCGCGGAACCTCCGAAGGACGCTAAAGACGTGTACTGGTTCAATAGGCATGAGCACAAAGGTTCAGTGAAAATCCGTTTATTTAACCGTCGTTTTATAAAGGAGGGGGTTCAAATCCGGATCTTCCACAAGTTTATTATGCATTACTTAATAAAGAATCTTGATAATAATAGGTCTTAGTGGCAATTGATTCCTGTAATTGCTATTTATTTGAATGACACCTATAAGACCTCTTTTGTTTGTTTGTTCGTTCATTTGTTTTTTTTTATTATCTTAGTAAACAGAACATAGAAATCATTGATGACAAACCAAATATTTTTCTAAAAAGGGCTTGAATCCCTCTCACACTATTTTCCCTTCTTTTTCTAAAAAGTCCAAAGTTTGGACTAATTGAATCAAAGTTGAGGGGATTGCTTCAAGTTTGAGTTGGGTTTGAGGTAAGCTCAAGTTAGAATAAATTTTTGAGTTCAAATTAAGTTGGACTTGTAAGCTGAAGTGTCTCTTTTGTCTCTTCTTTTATCATTATTTTCTTCTCAAATCATGGGATCCTTTTTTATTATTAAAAATCCCTATTAATTTGATGATAATGCATGATATGGGATAAATCTAAGCGTATATGTGACTCTATACAAATCCAAAACATACATAAGTGGCACAAGTTTACAGTCCAAACACCCTCTTTGATCAAAGGGGCCATAAATGTCAAAGAAGATAATATAGTGGTAGAGAAATGTATGACAAAGCTCTGACAACAATGACACAACAATCAACTTCAAGAATTAGAGACAATAAGGAGAGAAGAACTAAGGGAAAAGATATCTGAAAAATTAAACTCTTTCTGTCATCTTATCTAGATATTTTTTTTTTCCAAGCGAGACCCCTCACGGACTTGGGCTTCAAAGCTACCCTAGTTCCTAGGACACAAGGTTCACCCTCTTTAGTCTTATTTTCTATGCAGAATCACCCTGTCGAAAATCTTTGGCGGAACAGAGAAACTCTCGAACGCTCGCTCCGACCACTGTCGACATCTCCCTCAACTACAAATCGTAATTGTTGATTTTAATCAATACTAATCACTAGTGGAACCGAATATTGCATCAACAATGTTAGTAGCCCATATAGTGTTTGGGCCTTCCATAATGTTTCAAAACATTCATATACACTAGAATAGGTTTAGTACCACATTGCCTATTTACAAACCATGCACCCTCTTTATATATGTTTCCCACTAGTATCATGTTAGCCTTGTTTAGTGGGCATGCTCTCTTACGCGCGCGTGCGTAGGGGGGGTGCAAATCCGGGTTCAGTTTGGCTTGGAAATTATTCAATCACTTTGGCTTCCCTGACCGTTTCTATTTCCTAAACGACTTCTGTGTTTTTCCCAAAAGCCCAACGGTCAACAGATGCTTCGTTTTCCCAAACATTCAACAAATGCTTCTCTTCATTGTTTATGAACCGGTGTTTCGCTCTGAACTGATGCATCCCTTTAACTAAACTGATGCTTCTTCATCTTAAACTGATGCTTTCAAGTGTTGTGTCCTTCGGGATTTCAATCTATAGAAGGGACCCCATCCCTACCTGTAAAATCACTGAACATTATATGCTTTTCTTTCTTCTTCCTACTGTCTTCTATTACCATACTGTCTTCTTCTCTGTTGGAGCAAAATCAAGGAGCACTCGCTGTCCTTAATTCGGGTGCACGAATCAGAGGTGGTCCCTGACTGTTGAATCCTGAGAGAACATCGTCATTTTAATCCTGCTGCACCAAGAGAGGAGGCAAAATTGTTCTTAAGGACAGTGCAACCTGCACGCCTCAGTCACAACTTCAACCTGTTCATAGCACTTCCTGCAACATCAATTTCCAACAAACAATACATAATACTTTTCTTTGTGAAATCTCCCTAGCAAACTCTGCGGGTTAATAATCAACCCTATGCCTATTAATAATCAAATTTATTAAAAAAACAACTAAACAAAATTTTAAAAATATATCATCAACCTATTTTAATAATTTCCACCATTTTTTTTTCACTCGGCCATACAATCATTCACAAGTGTATATCAGCAAAACAAGACATCTAATTACCAAAAAAATTAAAGAATAATAAATAAATAAGACATCTGTGCTGGTATAATATATGCAAATATACCAGTAATTTAACATTTTTGCAGGTATTAAAAAAATAAATAAACAAATGCTATAAATAAGACCGGCTCGGCCCCGGAGTACAGAAGACACAGAACGCGCCTCGCCTTCTGCAGTGCCTGTGCTCCCCTTGTGAACAGCCGGGCGGAGCCTGGACGCCGGGGAGCGCCGGCGCTTGAAAGGAATTTGGAGAGCAAGGACGTCTTCCTCTTTTCCGAGGTCCAGCTGCCCATGACTCGGTTAGGGATCAAAGCCGTGGTGTATCACGGGGATGCTTGCCTCGGAGATGTCGAGGTTTTCCCGGTGAAGGGCAAGAATTTCCAGCCCTTCCTCAACAAAGAGATACGCATCGATCGCTTCTCCCCTTCCAGCGAGCGCTGCCTTCCTCTCGCCGTCATCCACACCATCTCCCCCTTCTCCATCAAATGCAAAATCCAAGCTAAATCCGCCACCGAACAATCCCCCCTTACCATTCTCTACTTATCCTGCTTTCAAGAACTCAAGGTTTGCCCCAGCCCCCTCATCACTCTTTCCCTGCTGATTTCCCTCTTTGGGGACTCTAATGCCTTCTCTTGTGTTCGTAGACTGCAGTTGTGCAGGCTGGGAATGAGGAATTGCATCTGATTGCAATGCCGAGCAAGGTCGAGAAGGTCCCGTCTTTCTGGTGTTGTTCTGTGCAGGCTGGTCTCTATGCGTCTTGCATGGCAATGCTCAATCTTCGGTGCCTGGCTATGGTCTTCGATCTTGATGAGACTCTTATAGTTGCCAACACCATGAAGTCCTTTGAGGACAGGATTGATGCCCTGTCCCGGAGGATTGACGATGAGGATGATCCTGTTAGGGTTTCGGGAATGTCGGCAGAGCTCAAGAGGTATTTGGAGGACAAAGAACTCCTGAGGCAGTATATTGAGAGTGATAGCGTTATGGACAGTGGAAGGTCGGTAACTGTCCAGAATGAGGAGGTCCCGTCGCTGCTGCCCGGTGCTCATGGCCCTCTTAACCGGCCCATTATAAGGTTGCAAGAAAGGAATATCGTTTTGACACGGATCAATCCTGAGGTTCTTTCTTATTTAATCCCCCACTCTTTTTGTGTTTTTCGTTGCTATCTCATACATGCCAACCATAGATTTGAGAGTTGGATGCTGGGGTCTTTGTGCACTTGATACTGAAATTGATCTCTTTGTGTTGTTTCTTCTCTTTGGACATTCCTTTTTGTCTTTCATCCTGTGCATTATCTGAAGTAGATAGTAGGTAGTCGATGTTGTTTAAACTCAATGCCTTCCCTTGTTTCAGCTTTAAGGATATCTTTCATGTTTGACATTTGTCAAAAACAATGGATTCCACTATATGCTTCAAAAGAAAATGACGTTTCCTTCTTTTGACATGAAAGATGCTGGCTTTCTTCATTTCAATTATGGGTTTTTATTTTTTTTGTCTTCTGCAGATTCGTGATACTAGTGTGCTTGTTAGGTTGCGTCCTGCTTGGGATGACTTGAAGAGCTACTTAACTGCTAAAGGTCGGAAGCGGTTTGAAGTTTATGTGTGTACTATGGCTGAAAGAGACTATGCTCTGGAGATGTGGAGGCTTCTGGACCCAGAAGCCCATCTTATTTGCTCAAAGCAACTGTTAGATCGAGTAGTTTGTGTAAAATCAGGCAAGCTTCTTGTCTTCTAAAGAGGACTGTGATCCTTCATTATGGTAAACAGTCTTTTATCACTATGAAAAATCTACAGGTTACAGGAAGTCATTACTACAAGTTTTTCAAGATGGAATTTTTCATCCGAAGATGGCTATGGTGATTGACGACCGAATGAAGGTTTGGGATGATAAGGATCAACCTCGAGTCCATGTAGTGCCTCCATTTGCACCATACTATGCCCCCCAGGCGGAGGTACTTTTCTTTATAGATCAGGAGGTAGATATTTTTTACTTTGCGATGAAAGATTTTACTATTTAAATCAGTTTTACTGTCTTGCAGATGGCCAATGCAGTTCCCGTGCTTTGTGTTGCTAGGAATGTCGCTTGCAATGTCCGAGGTGGTTTCTTTAAGTATGTCTATCTATAATCGTGCTAAAACTTACCTCTATGTTTCATCTGCATTAATTTTCAGTCATATACTCTTAACATTATGGTCCATGTAATCACATGACAGAGATTTTGATGAGAATCTATATCAGAGAGTAGTTGAACTGTGTTATGAAAATGAGATGGCAGATTTACCAGTTGCCCCTGACGTGAGCCATTACCTGATTTTAGAGGTTTGCATATTTCTTTTAACTTTAATGCTGTAGTCAGGTTCTTCTGTATCTATTGATCTTCTTGTTGTGATGGTTTATTAGGATACTGGCGCTGTATTGAATAACAATCGAGAGATTCCGTTGTCAGAGGGTATTAGTGGCGCTGAAGTTGAACCAAGTTTAAATAGAATGGTGAGTTATTTATATTATGTTCTCATTTATGGTCCTTTACAAACATTGAGAAACGATTGCAGCATTCTAGTTGTAAGGGCAGAGATAATCAACATTTCAAAAAAATCATGTCAGTATCTTTTTTTTTTGTTATTAACATTCAAATTTTTGTTGATACCCTATTTACTTGCTTTAAGCTCATAACTATGTGCTTGAATCTTATTATGGCATGTGGAGCCTGAACTGCAATGAAATACTTTCATGGTAACCCAAAACCTGCTTTTGGAACCTTAAGCATCAAGCCTACCCTGTACCTATTTTCACTCTGAAAGAAGTTTAGTTGTACTAACAGACATTCTGACAAACTTGAAATTAGACATGAAAAGGTTTGTGCTGGAATATGTGTTTTCCTGGCATGGTTTACTTCACGTGAGTGCTCAATGGGCCTTTGCTTACAGGCATCTTTTGGAAATCAACAGCTAGAACAGCATCAAGTGCAGACTGTGCAGTCAACTATTTCTTCCTTTTCAGGTAATGTGATCTGTCTGTCTAACCTTACAGATTTCCTTTTTCTTGCCGTGTATTTTGTCATTTTTCCCAGTTGTATCTACCTCTATCTATGAAGCACGGATTCGTCTTTTCCCCTTGCGAATCCGTGTCCCGTACGAATCCCGTACGGATTCGTCCGGATACGGTCGGGATACGTATCCCATACGTATCCCGGCCAAAAATAAATAAATAAATAAATAAAAGAAGAGGATACGTGGGGATACGTTGGGGATACTTTGGGGATACGTATGGGATAAATCCGATGTCCGATATAAGTCCGCGTTTTTTTTTTAATTTTTTGCTCGTCTCTCTCTCTCCACAAAGTCTGTCGTTTCTTTGGCTTGTCGTCGCCTCCCCTCTCTGTCCCCATCCTTTCTCTTCTTTGTTGTTGCCCGCTCTTCACTTTATATGATATCAACGTCCTCTTCTCCCTCCCTCTCGTCTTCGCGGAGGCGCGCATCGAGGTATAGATCGGACTCATCCATCTCTTCAGTTTCTTCTTTTTCGATTTGTTCTTGGATTTGGGGTTTTGGATTTGGTGATGGATCACTCCTTGCTGCTCCATTGGCAAACAAGTATGTGAATCATTGAAGTTTGTTTCTTGGGCCAGGGCTATTAGGGCTTATGATTAAATAAAAAAATCATGTTTTTTTTCTTCTCTTTCAGGTAATTTTGGCTTATTTGGATGATATTTGTATGAATTCCCTAATTTATCTAGGACACATTATGTAGTGCTTCTAAATTTGTGAATTGTTGGTTTCGCTTCATGGGACTTGAAATTCATGGGGTTTGCTAGGGTTTGAGATTTAAAACAAATGCTCTTTTAGGGTAATCGTAGACTATTTGGATGGTATTTGGACTTGTAATATGCTCTGCTTCCTATTCTGTAAATAATATGCCTTCTGCACATGACTCCATGAGTTTCACACTTTGCTAAATTAAGGATTAATGTTTCCTAATAGGCAAAATTGCACAAATAATTTAGTATTTAATATTTTTTTTAATGTATCGTATCCTATCGCACCCGTATCCTAGTTTTTGGAAAATAATCGAATCCTCGCACCGGATTCGTATCGCACCGGATTCTCGCACCGAGTCGGTGCTTCGTAGACCTCTATATGCAATCTGTAAGAGTGGAAGAATGGGGTCATATTAATCCTTTAAATGATCTAGATTTAAGAATTTTATCTCGAGTGATTTGTATAACTACTGTGGGAGATATGTCATGTTAAAAAATTTCAATTATTTCAGTTAGCCCAACATATAATTTTAATTATTATTTAAAAACTCTATATTTGTCCCTTCAAAGAATTTCTAGGCTTGGCATTGTCAAGTGATTCTCTAGTTGCTGGCATCCTTTAATAATGTTCATATGTTCAGTTTCACGATTCTTGTTGAATTCTGGCTATTTTTCCAAAAAAATATGTATCTTATCCTCGTTGGGGTCTATAGTAGACATAAGTGGCAAAGCTGTTTATCATTGGTATCTTCATATTTAGCTCTATTTTTTTTTTCTCTATTTCTGGCCCATTCAACTTAAAAGGTATTCACAGGGTTTAGGAAGAACAAGAATGCAATTATAATCACAAGATTTGATCACTATCATCTGATGTTGTGTCATTTAAAGTATTTTATGATTGCGATGGGAATGTATTTGCATCATTTGATTTTTTTTTTTGTTTTTTTGTTTTTTTTGAAGGTGATGAGTTAACTGTAAATCAAGAATCCACTGATAGCAGAGATATACACACTGGAGCTGGATCATATATTAGCGCGCTACAAGAAATTGCACGAATCTGTGGCTGGAAGGTACTTACTGATCATAAGCTCAAGAATGCCTTGGGGAACTTTTATCCAAAAGATTGAATTTCAAAGGGGTCTTAAATATTGATATTTTCTGTGTTACTTTGTAGGTCGAGTTCAGGTCTGTCATGAGTAACCGTAAGGATTTGCAATTTTCAGTCGAGGTTTGTAACTATTTAATAACCCTTGTGGACCTGGAATCTTAAAACTCCTATATTATTGGTGATTATTAACTATTTCTCTCAATATAGATGTATACTTAATAGATCTTATTCACCTGATTTGCGACATTTTTCTCTGATTTGCAATTTTTCTAAGGAGTCTTGTATTCCTTTGTTTTGTTTCTGTGACCATCTTTATGCGCTAATTTTCACAAGCGTCATATATGTCAGTTTCTGTAGCACATTCTGTTCCTTCTGTTTCATGGTATCCTTCTCTGGGTTAGTAAAATCCAAGCCTGTGTGTATATTTTTCAAACCTCATGATTGAATCTGCTAGGGCATATGTGAATAAATGTTATCAGGAGTAATGAAAGCAATCATTCTTCATGTTGCTAACTTAGACAACAAAAAGTCTTATATAGTCCTTGTCCCCTTATCAGAACTTAGTTTGCTCGGATACAGAAAGAAGAAATGAAATGATTTTCTTTTGCAATTGCAATTTAGCTCACTTTGCCAGTCTCTTGTCCAGGTTCTAATCAGTACTCAGAAAATTGGAGTTGGGTCAGGAAGAACAAGAAAGGAAGCTAAAATGCAAGCTGCCGAAAACTCCCTAAGAAATCTGGAGGGTGAGAACAACTGTGTGTGTGTGTGTGTGTTTGATATGTTTGCTAGTTCACTGGGAGACTCTCTGCAGTAGAAAATGATATTTTCTGAAACAATATTAATCGTGATTTTTAATCTGATAATCCAGGTGACTATTTGGCATATGCTTTATCTGACAGAAGAGTTGTTGCTGGAGGTTTGGATAAGCTCTCTCTTGGAGGTGAAAATGGCTTTTTAAAGGATACTGATATGACACCTGCAAGTGAGTTTTTTGAAAACAAAGACCCGTCTTATGTAAGCAAAACAGAACAGTTTGGTGAGCTAGATGTTTCGAAGAAATTATCAGCTGTTCTATCTTGTGTCAAAGAGCTAGTAAGAGATGAAGCTTGTACTTCAATTTATGGTTTCAATGTAACAATTGGTGCAACACATTTAGGAACTAACCTGTAATAGTTGATCATTCTAAGTATCTTTATGTATATGTATAGTGCACGGAAGGCCAGAGTCTAGTCTTTCAGGATCAGGGCCCAGTTTCAGCAATGAGTAAAGGACATTATTATTTTCAGGTAAATTTACTGATTTCCGGTTTAAGTTTCAAATTAACTTTCCCCTGTTCAACTTGTCAGGTGACCTAATTTTCCTGTTGTTCATGTTTTGAAGTTCTAAACATGTGATGGCTGTATCATAATAGCTGAACTGTTTGTTCCATGTGGCTTTCTGCACAGGCTGAAGTGGATGGAAAAATACTAGGAAAGGGTGCTGGGTTAAGCATAGAAGAAGCGAAGCTTAAGGTCTAAGAATCATCTTATCAATATATATTTACTTTACTAGCAAACATTTCAATTTTCTTGTAATATAGTTATTTATTTGATAGTATTCACTGTTGGTTGTCATCTTATTTAATATAGTTATAACCACTTCCATCATCTTACTGTTGCATGTAGTCTCATTTTGTTGTTGCACGAACTTTTTGTTGGAATGTTGATTTGATATTTTATTTACTCAATTTACTATTATCAGGAAATATCTATTGGTGAAGTATGATATGTTATCTGTTCAAAAAGTTGATTGGATGTGTTCCTGTGGTTGTCATACCTTCTAGTCATGTAGTAATTTTCATCTTCCAGTCATAGATTATAGCTGATCTAAATCCATCAGGCTTCCACTTTAATACACTGTCTAACTTCTTTCTCTAATCCTCATCTATTTTTTTTGGTGGTTAAGATATCAATAATAAATACTATGAATAAATATTCATACCAACTAAAACCTCTACTCTTTTCTTGTCATGTGGTTTGTTACCATTCCCCTTGTGTGTACAGGGTTGTCAAATTGCCTGACTATTCCAGCCTGATCTGGAAAATTGATTTAGCCTTGTGATTTCAAGCCATGGTTGGTGGGCTTGGGCCTACGTTAGGTCAACTTCAATATCTTGTCGGAGTTATGATTTACAGGTTTAAAATGTTATATAGAGTGAAATAAACCCTTTCCTACACGGGGTGGTGTATAATGTTTTAAACCAATTTGGAGTTGGGTCCAGGTTGGTAGTTCGATACACAGGACAGACCTGGCTTATAATGTTTAGCTGTTGTTCATTCTCATGAATCCGTGGTCATTCATTTGATTCTAAATGATTATTCATAATTTTCAGGTTGCTTATTAGCACATTGCCATTAATTAATAAGTAGATTACACTTGTCCATGATGGTGTCTTCATTCGAGCATCGATCTTTCTCTAAGAGATACTGATATGGTTCTCAATGCTGGTTACCTCTCTGATCTTAGAGTTGGCATTTGGTTATTGTTAGTCTAGAACTAGCATTCTTTGCCTTGATGTTGCCATCTGGGACCCAACCTAATAATGGCCGCTTGGTGGTTGTTTTGCAGGCTGCTGAGGAGACCCTCAAGATGCTGAAAGCATCAGCTGATCTGCTTGCACAAAAGCACCTAAATTCATCGAGGTGATGCTAAATAAGATTCTTTGTGCTCGTATCAGCATTCTTATTGTTTTGTAAGATGAAACATTTGTTCGTTTTCATTGATTGGCCATTGATTTCTCATGTGCATTCCTTTAGTGGTCTATGTTTTCCTTTTCACTAAATAATTTTTTACTACCTTATATCGAAGTTTATGGACACGTTCATTCTCATTTTATTTGTAAAATCTTTACTACATGTTATACAAGTCATGGTGTTGTGGCAGCCCCATAATAGATCTAGAAAGAAATGTATCATGACCTGAAAATAGTGCATTCATGGATGGCCTGAAATGGGCAAGATGCATACGTAGATATTTGAAAATGCAGTTGTTGTCATTGGTGCAGATCTAAGCCAACCTAATTGCTGCCTTCACCAGATTGCAGCAGCAGCAGTAGCGGTAGCAGCAGACAAATGAAGTAACTGTACTCTAACACAAAGATGTAGTGGGTTGAGGATTTCAATATAGAAATATTGACTATAGGAGGCCATTCACTTGCAAACTTCAATCTCTCAAGTCAAAAGATTTCTACAACCGCTCTACATGTGCCAAGAATTGTGGTGTGCTTGAGAGCATTTTATCAAAGTTAAAAGAATTAACATTTTTGTGATGCTTGGTTCAGGTGAAACGTGACGAGAAATCATATCATGTCGTATTGTATCAATGTTCTAGAATTTTCTTGCAAGAGCTAAAAAACAAGTGAAAGTTACAGATGTTTTTAGTTAGACTAACCTCATATGTCCCCTAATCTAATCATGTACATCAACTGGAATTGTGGCCTGAAGTTGTTTACAATTTTATGATGTATTTTAAGCTGCTTAGTGCACTGTGTAATAAACATATTTGTTTTTAAGGTTAGTTGCTGTATATTATTATTATTACGGACAATCAAATCCATAACCCATTTGAATGCCTGCCCACTCTTTTTATCAAGCAGATTCAGGAACATGTGTAGGGATGGTAATACACGAGCCGATCCGTAGTTACCGACCCGATCCGACCTGATTCGCCCCGAAGAAATACGGGACGGGGCGGGTATGGTAAAGATCCTTTAAAATCTGTCCCGCCCCGCCCCGTTAAAAACATACAAAAAAATGTCTTTATATATATTAAATTATATAGTTTTAGGGTTTACAATGAAGCTTTGTTTGGAGTTTTTGGACTTTGGTGTCTTTTTTCCCACTATTCTCTCGAGCTTGTATATCAAAGTGTTTTTACATTGCTGTTAAGTTTATTTTATTCGAGTTTAATCGGTAAATTTCTCTTCATTCTATGGTCTAAATGTAATATTTTATTCGAGTATGTACATATTGTGCCCTGTGACTCGCCTCGCCCGCCTCGCGCCCCGCCACTATTTAGGCGGGGCGATGGTGGTAGAGGCCTGTCCCGTCCCCGCCCCGCCCCATCCCACCCCATTGCCATCTCTAAACACATGCTTTTTTTATTTCTTTCTTTTTAAGAAAAGTGACAAGTGCTCTCTAAAAATTAGGGGTGGACAATACGGCACTCGTGCATATATGTCCTCACTTTGTGGTAGGGCTGTCAAACGATCAATCTTTGTTCGAGCGTCGGATCGACTCGGTAAAAGTTCTCGAGTTCGAACTGGAATTTCGGACTTTCGTAGCTCGAGGTTTAATTTCAATTTCGAAATTAATTTCAGTCAGCTCGAAATGAAGTCGAGCTTGATCGAGCTTGCTCAAAATTTAATATTAATATATTAATATATATAATGTAAATATTATTAAAAAAATCAATAAAATTTAATAAAATTAGTAAAAACTAATAAATATTATAATATATGAATAAAATATTTAATATTTAGTATTGACATATAATATATGATATAACAAAATTAATTTATAAATAAGTTTTTAATTTCAAACTAAATCTGAGATTTAAAAATTATAATTAAGTTCTTAATTTCGAAATTTTCGAAATGAAATTTCGAAATTAAAATCGTTGAAACTTATTCGGAACTCGAAGACTATTTATTTTAAATTGAGAACTCGCCAATTTCGCTTACATCTTTGTGTCGTAGGGGTTTGTATCTGTGATAGTCTTAATCAGCGTAGCTCTATACAAAAAACCTTATATCAATAGCCTAAAAGGCCCTTGATAGGAACACGCGCTTTCAGCCTAAACAATCACTCATTATTGCAATAGTGTTTTCTCACCATGCATCCTTATTCACCCCAAGTATGCACGACCATGAAGTTGTTGACGATATGAAATGGAAAAAAAACAATAGTTTGATTTAAGCATAGTGAGAAAACACTCATTACATTTCAATACAACAAATTTGCATGATTAATTTCTTTTCCTAGCTGGAAATTATTCCTATGATTCTTATTTAAACATTCTGAATGCCATATCAGGAAGACGACCTTGTGACTTTGACTCATAGATCACTCTGATACTCTCAGATACAAACAAACTTAAATAAGTCAATCACATACAAAAGATCAATATACTCACGTAACTTTCACTAGATCCAACTTAATTAAGCAGCAGCGGCAGTAGGCATTGCAGTAAGAGCATTGAGCTCAGGATCCGAGCAGCAGCGTGTGAACTCCAAGTTCCTCGGCTGCACGTACACCCTGAGCCCGTTCTTCATGAACAGAGTCAGTGACATCTTCTGCTGCACTTTATGTCCAGGCACAAGCTCAAGTCGATGACGCAGCAACACCGCCGATGCAATTGCCTTCATTTGCAGGTACGCTAGATCCTTGCCCAAGCACGTCCTCGGTCCTGCATTGAAAGCCACGAACTTATACGCATCTTTTGCCGGCTCAAACCTATCACCTCCTGGCGTCAACCATCTTTCCGGTCGGAATTCCATGCAGTCCTTCCCCCATATCGTCTCCATCCTCCCAACCGAGTAGATCGAATACGTAATCGTGGATCCCGCCGGCACTTGTGTCCCGTCCGGCAGCACGTCATCAGACACGACATACTTGGAGTCTTGTGGTACTGATGGATAAAGACGCAATGTCTCAGCCAGCGTTGCCTTGAGATACACCAGCTGCTCCAACTCTTCAAACCCCAATGGCTCCTCAACCCATCGGCGTGTGTCCGCTCCCCGAGTCTCCCTCAGCACTGAAGTGATCTCCTTCACTATCTTCATCTCGATATCAGGTCGCTGGATGACAGTCCAGAAGAACCAGCTAAGCGCGACAGAGGAGGTGTCTCTGCCTGCGAGCACAAAGTTGAGAGCGATCCACTGAAGCACAGAAGAGGAGAAGGGGTTGCCATTGCTGTCACCCTTCTTGATGAATCGTGATAGGAGGTCATCCGAAGGGTTATCTTTCCGCGCGGCAATGGCATCAGTTATGTAGTGTTCCACCACCTTGAGACTTTTCCTAAGGTTCTGTTCAGTCCCCAAGCCAAGTGCCTTCTTCAGCCGCCACATGAAGCTGGGGTAGAGAAACCGTTGGAGAGTGGCTTCCGTCGCAGTGTCAAACGCCGAGGCGAATGGATTGTCGGGCAGTTCCGGTGAGAGCGTCTCAGGGTCCTTGCCGAAGGTGAGGCCACAAATGTTGTCGAAGGTGAGGCGGAGCAAGAGATCCTGGAGATCAACCGCGATGGAGCGATCACAGTGGTCGCCCAAGATGCGCCACAGCCGAGTCTTGATCGCTCGATTGGCCCAACGGGTCATTGCTTGGCGGAGAGTCCGGGTTGTGAACTCGAGCGCGGCCGTTTTGCGTTGGATCAGCCACGTCTCGCCATCAGAGTTGAAGATGCCCTGGCCCAGCAAGTCATGGAACGCAGACTGCCAGACAGGGCCCTTGGGGTAGTTCTCGAAGCGTGTGCGAAGCACGTGCTCCAGATTTCTCGGGTTGCATGTAACTGTCACCAGGCCGTAGCGGCGGGCGAGAACGGGAAGCGGGAGTATGCATGTCTGGTACGTGGCGGCCGCGCCGGTTGCTCGTAGATTCTCGACGATCCAATCATGCATTCTTTTGCGGTTGTAGATGAGACCTGGGAGACTGCCGAAAATGGGCCAGACTTGGGGACCCGTTAGCCTTCGGGTCAGCACCCAGAACCACATCAGGTAAGCTGATGCCACTGCCACCACTAAGGTGGCTAATAATAGTACCTCAAGCTGAGAAGTGACTGCCATTAGTGTAGTGACTGACAGATTAAGGAACTCTGGTGTGATTGACAAAGAGGATGGTTTGTCTTTGGGTGGTTATATATGAGGAAAAGAAAGTTTGTGTGTGGGTGACGCTGGAGGAGTTGTTGGGAATTGAGAGGAAATGAGTAGCTAGGTTTGCGTTTCTTGTTGAGCGGCGCAAAAGAAATTAGAGGTAGGCATGCATGCACACTGGTTTACTGTTGTGTTGAGTTGAGTGAACCTCTTTCAACAATATATATTCAAAAGTAGGAGTACAGGTGGAATGTACAGTAGCCTGGGGGGCTGGTAATATTAGACTAGATTTCACTCCAATTCCAGCCTACTTGCACTTGGTGTTTTTTAATAATTAAGCAGCGAGGATGATCTGTGGACGAATTAGTTCTACCCTTGGTCAAGTAAGCTCCATCTTTTCCGAGGTTTTCATTTGAACGAGTTCAAATGGTTGGCAGGGCAGTTGAGAAATTGGGAATGTTTCTTTATGGTAGACTAACATGAGAAATAGATTTCATGGGCAGGTCGGCTTGTGATCTTGAGTTAGCGTGACTTTGTGAGTTTGGTTTTCTAGAAAGCATAGCAGAAATTCTCCCTGGCATTTACATATTACTAGCAAGTCTTCATAGTGTGGCCATAGGCATAATTAATTAATCAGTCTCTGATTTGCAGGGAAATATATTGTACTTTGTTATAGAATTTAACAGGCAATAATGTATGTTCTACATTGCACCTCTTATAATAGACATTACTGACGAGTTGCATGAAAGCTTTTGGGGGACTTGGATGAAATTATAAATTCACTAGTTTTTGCATGTTATATATTCTAGGGAAGTTAAGAGAATGTTTGGTTTTTTTTTCTGTTTTATGTATTATGAAAATAAGAAAAACACATAAACAAATAAAAGGATTTTCTATTGATTTTTCAGAAACTAAACAATAGAAAAAACTGTTTGGTTTAATTTATTGGAAACTATAAATAGAAACAGAAAATAGAAAAACTGTTTCATTTTTTTAATAAATTGTTTAGTATGTTTTCTGATGATTTTATCAAATATGTATATACAGTTTTTTTCTGATAAATAGTTTTTTAACTATTATAAAATAATATAATAAATCATCAAATTTATATTGTCATCTGTCACCTATATCTAGTAACATCTGAGTTACCATTCTTTCTCTCATTCTCACCATCACTACAGTCTGACCTAGAACAATATGTATGGGTTGATCAACATTTAAGTTGTGGGCTTAACATGCTCTTGTAAAGTGGCTCCCTTGTTAAGTGTACGGTATGGCCCCTTGGGTGAGGCTAAGCGGTCCACCCACAATGGCTAGCAAGCACCGTGGCTACTACACAGGCTAACTAGTGGTCTTGGTTGTCACTATACCTCATCTTGATCGAGAAAAATGCCAAAGAAATAAAGGCAAACATGAAAATGGACACAAAAAATCAACAGTCACAAATCAAGAGCATAGGAACCACTAATGAAATCAAAAGTCCAGGATGTGTGGGTGTAGAGAATAACGAAGGAAGTGACGAACCCATACTTGCAACTAAAGTTCTCGGTCACCGTCGTGATGCAAGATCGATTTACGCCTTCTTTGGTGATTTGTCGAAGGAAGATGGCAATTATTGAAAGAGATGGGCTTGAGAGAGGACAGAGAGAAGGCTTTGAGAGGTTGTGATGGGAGATCGATTTTGGGCGAGTTATCTACAAATTTTGGAGTTTGATTTTATTACGAAAATGCCACCATGTTTTCCAAGCATGGAAAACTTTTTTTTTCATTTTTGCCTTTTCTGAAAAGGCTTCCTGTTTCTTTTCTGGGTTTTCACAAAAACATGCACACCAAATACGTTTTCGTGGAAAATGAAAAATGATGAAAATGTGAAAAATGCATGAAATGCCTAAACCAAACAGACCCTAGATTTTCCATGTTATTTATGGTAGTATCTAGCTAGTTTAAAAGATAACAAGTTTTGTTCATCCACTGACTGATTTTTACTATCAGATAAAAAGTTATAATTTCAGAATTACTTAGGGGGCGTTTGGTTTGTTTACGTTTTTTATTTTTGAAAAGGAGGAAAACACAGAAACAAAAAAATGATTTTATGTTGTCTTTTTAAAAACTAGAAAATAGAAAAATGTTGGTTTGGTTTATTGGAAACTATTTGCAGAATCTGAAAATGGAAAAACTGTTTGCATCGTTTGTTATAAAATTGGATAAATTTTATGAGACCTTGGGTTGTAGCTCAAGGCATTTTGCCTTGCTAGGTGTAGGGTTTGGGGTCTATTTCTTTTAGGGTTTGGGGGATTTTTTTGGGGCCAAGGCCCCAAGGCATGTTAGAAGGCACCTATAAAATTGTTTATTATGTTTTTTTTTGTGATTTTATAAAATATGTATATATAGTTTTTTTATTATTAAAATAATATAATAAATCACCAAATCTCTCTAGATAGCACATCACAAGTATACCGAAGCCAAGCCACCATTTCAAAGCCCTAAATCACTTACCGGAGGAGAAGAGAGGCAGGCGGGAACAACATGAAGAGGTAGAGATGGACAAGACGACGGGGGCTCCGGTCTTTGATATAACAAAGAATTAGGACCACAAACACGGACCACCAATTGAAAACCAATGAGAGAGAGAGATGAAGAGACTCACTGGCAAGGAAGTGGATAGAGACACTCCTGTGGGGGAGAAGAGAAGAGAAGGAGCTCGAAGTCGCGATGCTTGCTAATGAGAGGGAGATGAGGAGAGAGTTTCAATAACTGTTGATGGAGATAGAGTACTTGCACACAAGGGTTAAGACTTCAGTTGCCGAACCAGAGATCAAGCCTCGATTGAGAGATTAGGAGGATGAGAACAAGAGAGAAGAATTTATTATGTTAGGAGTTTTGGTTCATTACAAAAATGTCACTGTCTTTTCCATCATTAAAAAACTATATTTTCTTTTTCATGTTTTTCATTTTCATATCTTTTCCGCATTTGCACGAAAAGAGCCACATCAAACACATTTTCGTGTTTTCCATGTTTTCATAAAAAATAAAAAATGACAAAAATACGAAAAACACCAAAAACATCTAAACCAAACAAGCCCTTCGTTTCCTCTCCCATCGCTCTGGGATGCCAAAAAGCTAAGCGAAAGAGGGAGCAAGAAATTAAGCAAATCAATGGAGTGGGAGAAATGAATGGCTTGAAGAGATGGTAAAGAAAAGCTCCCCATCCATCCTTGAAGACAGAAAAAAAAAATATGGCAACATGTCCACTGCTTACCACCTTCTCTCAAATTTATTCAGAGCAATTTAACCATAAAAACAGAGACACCAATAACTTCCTTTCATTACCTTTGCTGTTGGTTGTTTTGTTTGTTTGTTTTTTTTTTCTCGAAAAACTGTTTGTTGTTTTGTTATGTTTGGAGTTTCTCTCTAATAACTGAATTAATTTACTTGGTCCTTAAAATATTTTGATTTATATATATGGTAATCATATGTATATTTTATTTTCTCTTAGTTCATATAAACTCTTAATCCATTAAATATATATATACATCTTTAACACACTTCTCCAGTTGCATCACCACACGGTATCAAATTGAACATAATGGATTAGATGGACAAGACTGGAGGTGTAGACATGTACAAATATTTGAACACGCCTTCTATATATTCAACTATTGTAAATTCCTATCATATGAAATTTGACAGTGAAAAGAAAATCCACATATCGACCAATACTGAACTGTTTGGTGAGAAGGGGACTGCTGGATTAACTGGCAGCCAATGGAATCCTGTTGCACTTAATTTCCATTTTAGCCGGCCGGCAGCCGTAGCATATCCATGAAGGACAAGAGCTTCATGCTATGCTCCGTTTACCCGTTCAATAACATGGCAGAAACCAATGAGAGACACCCATGCTGCAGATCCTCCTTGTTCTTTCTAGATATGTTACACTAAAATAAAAAGCCTTCTTGGAAGAGCCTCCTATCATGGCTGTAGCGAAGTGAACAAGGAGATCATCATGTGCATCTATATATAAATAAACAGGCAGCTGATCAGGTATCTCTCATCACATACATTAAGTCATAATGGGGGCGGCTATGTCCCGCAAGTGGTCTTCAGGGCTATGCAGCTGCGGCCAGAGTTTCGGCACATGTAATCCTCATCTTTCCATTCTCATCGTCATCTCTTCTTTACTTCAATTCTTCATGCATGTATATATTGTAGGTTGTGTCACATGCTGCTGCCCTTGCGTAACATTCGGTCGAAATGCCGAGATTTTGGATGAAGGACGCACATGTAAGTATATATATATACATATGTATGGTATACCGGAGGCAGCTTGTCTAGTTATGCAACAAGAGAAGTCATTGGTTCTAGCCGATGACAAGATGCTATGTGGACTTTGATTAAGTCAAAATTTACGTGGCATCTAATAAGGAGCTGACACGGGAACTTTGATCTTTATAAAGTGAAAGTGAAACACATCACAGCTTCTGACTTGGTCAAAATCCACATGATATCTTGCAATTGGTTGGAACCAGGGATTTCTCTGATTCCAGAATTAGACAATAGTATACCACAAGTAATGTTAATGTATTAGTCTCATGATTTTGATCATTTGATTTCATTTTTCAGCCTGTGCGGTTCACGGTATGCTTTATTTTCTCCTGATGAGTGTGTCGTGTCAATGGGTGTACTCGTGCATATACAGGGAAAAACTAAGATCCAAGTATGGTTTGCCGGCGGAGCCATGTCCTGATTGTCTCGTTCATTTTTGTTGTGAGCCCTGCGCTCTGTGTCAGGAGCACGCTGAACTGAAAAGCAGAGGCTTTGATGCCTCCAAAGGTTGGCTACATATTAGAGAAATGAAAATACTACTTTAATTATAATAACCCATTCCATTTATGGATCTGAATGAATGTGCTAATATTGTTGTACATTTATTTGATTTTAGGTTGGGATGGACGGCCTATGGTTCCTCCTGTGCGCTTCCCCATGTTCAAGTGACACATGCTTAATTTGTATCTCTATTGTGTTCATTAGGTAAAGGATGACGGCAAGTCTTCTGTCTGTGATGATGTATTTTTTATTGTAAGATAATTGTTGTTTATAGTCTAGTAATTATAATGAAATAAAATCAAACAATAAAAAGTGAATATATATATATATATATAGTCATGTTACTGTAAGTTCAAGAATGACCACGTCCTCTCACTCTATTATTCTTAATATATATATATATATATATATATATATATATATATATATATATTGTTGAGAAAAATAATATATATGTTTAGGGTTATATGGGTAAATATCTATATATATGTTTAGGTTTTTTGTAAAGTGATTTGAAGATATATAATAGAGGAGATCAGCCAAACAAGGGAGCGCTGGTGTGTTCATCTTCTCCATCTCGGCAGCCTCCATCTTCTACATGGTATGTAGACTTGTTGGCCGCCTTTATCTACTTATGCCACACGAGACCTCGATATTACATATCGTGGCGTGGTGGCAGGGTATATGCATGATCCTGTGGTTGAGTATATGGAGGCAGATGCTCTGAGGATTCTGAGATACTTGAAGGGAAGCCCAGGGAAAGGACTTTGGTTCAGGAGTCATGGGCACTTGGATGTAGAGGGATATTGTGATGCTGATTGGGCAAACTGCTTGGATGACAGGAGGTCCACCTCAGGTTACTGTGTCTTTGTTGGAGGTAACCTTGTGTCGTGGCGTAGCAAGAAACAAGAGTTGGTTGCCCGATCTACTGCTGAGGCTGAATACAGGGCTATGGCGATTAGTCTTTGTGAGATGCTTTGGATGCGAAGTTTATTGTCAGAACTGAGATTATTTAGAGGTGGTGCATTGAAGCTCTGGTGTGACAACAAATCGGCCATTAGCATTGCTAACAATCCTGTACAGCATGATCGCACAAAGCATATTGAGATTGATCGCTTCTTCATTAAGGAGAGACTGGATGATGGGATTTTGAAGCTGAGTCATGTTCATTCTGGCGAACAACTAGCTGATTGCTTAACTAAAGGATTAGGTCCTCAAGAGTGTGTCAAAGCATGTAACAAGATGGGGATGATTGATATCTATCGCCCACCTTGAGGGGGAGTGTTGAGAAAAATAATATATATGTTTAGGGTTATATGGGTAAATATCTATATATATGTTTAGGTTTTTTGTAAAGTGATTTGAAGATATATAATAGAGGAGATCAGCCAGCACAAGGGAGAGCGGCTGGTGTGTTCATCTTCTCCATCTCCGGCAGGCCTCCATCTTCTACATATATATATATATATTTGAAGAATTCAACAAAGCAATCAAAAGTATGGAGCAAAACATGTAAAAGGTATTTTTTTTAATTTTAATGACTCATTTAATCTGATCTATATATATATATATCACAATCCCTAAAAAATAAAAAAAAAAATCACAATCCCTGAACCAAAGAGAGGTGGTGTTATATTCTTCTCCTGCTTTCCACTTCGCCATTCTCTGACGAGCTTGGCCTCTCTATCACTCTATGATCTCCCTCTTCCTTGATTTTTCAAAGCAAATGTGTGAGAGATCTAGAACTAGAACTAGAACTAGAACCAAGAGCATCGAAACATGAAGAGATCAAAGACTAACAAAAATAAAATCAAGAGAAAGTAATACCAAAACGAGAGAGTTGAAGGTGGACCAAGGGCTTGCTCGTTTGTCCCTTCGTTCTTCTGATCCCTTGGGCTGAAGATCGGGCTGAAGGGAAGGAAAGAGAGTGGCTAGAGCTGAAGTTCAGGCTTAGGGGAAGGTAAGGAAAAGGCTCGCGAGTGAGAGTATCCCAAGTTTTAAGTCCCACTCACAGTAAAATTTGCTGTGAGTGGAAATCCGGTAAAACACCTCCAACCTATCCCAAATTTTACCGGTAAATTATTATTCACATCAAACCAAATAAAGTGTATACCAAATTTTACTGTAAAACCCACTTACTTCACCACCACTCATAGATATCATAAAAATCAAGTTATATCATATGTAGTTATATTAACGTTAGATGTGTGAAAATTATAAAAATACTCTATACCGTGTTACAAGAGTGTTACTCCGGTATCCCCAACCCTAATCGATGTTTTCCTATAAAAGTCAATGTTTGATATTAATTACTCGATAATTTAAAGTTCAATACAAACTAAATCGATATTGAATATCAATAATAAGTATCCAACAAAGTTCACAATACATGTAGTGAAATAACATCAAAAATACAAATACAAACCACGTCCCAATTTTTCAATTAAATAAATAATATATATTGAGAGCTTTCATGTCACATGTAAATTTTCGGGTTCCTCCCGGCTCCGTCTTTGCCTCTGGCGTGTGTTACCATTTGTCTCAATTCTTTTTGATTTTCTATTGGGATCATGTGGGTCCGTAATTGGATGTTCCCTTATAAGATAGATGACTAGATCTATTTTCATTAGTTGGCCACATACTCTAACAATAACCATGTGTGCAATCCAACCACTCAATAAAATTATAAATCAATATTTTGTTCCAAGAATAATCTATTCTATTTGAAAATCTTTATGAAAAAAAAAATCATTTTGCCACGAGCTTCTAAAAAACACTGGTCTCATATAAGAGTCCAAACATTTTATAAGTAGTGGACCCATGCCCAGCACGGGGCAATTGACAGAGATCACAGAGCCCAATGATGATAAAACAAGTGTGACCTCATCCAACCTGGAGTCTAATATCAGTTGCTTGTAAGCAGAGAAGAGGACGACACAGAGAATTCCAAGCATATGCTTACATTGGATTCCCGCCTTCCTCGAGAATATCCCTTTCGGAGCTCTGAACAGCCTGAGATTCCTCTTCATTCTTATTATTAGTCTATAATAAACAACCGTGTGGTAAAGAGAAGTCTTGTCTCCTTGTGGTTGATCTCTCCCCGTATTGTATCTTCTCGTCTTGTTATCCCCCTTCTCCTTCGATCCCCTTTCTTGGCAGAACCCCATAAGAAGTTTCAATTTCAGTACCTTCAGGCGAGGATTGAGGCAGGGAGTTTAGTACTACAAGGGGCACGCGCCGGTATGACGATTGAAGAGGAGGTGCCCTTGATTTCCGATGATCTCGAGGGGAACTCCAAGCCTCGCCGCATCGCTCTCTTCGTGGAGCCATCTCCCTTTGCGTAAGCACCAATACTGTTTTCTTTCCCCTCTTTTTTAATATTTTCAACTAAACTAATATATGATTTGGTTTAATGTGTGTGTGTGTGTTCTTGATATTCTTCTGTTAATTTTAAGCAGATTGTTTTTAGTCCAGTATCAGACAAGGTAATAAGACATGATTTTGAGATAGTCATTTCATCAATTTGATTTTGGTCTTTGTTTTGACAGTTATGTGTCCGGATATAAAAACCGATTCCAGAATTTCATCAAGAATTTGCGGGAAATGGGTGATGAGGTATCCACTCTCTGCTTCTCGTCATATATTTTATCAGAAGTGACATTTTTTATTTTTTACTTTTTTATTATTAGACAGATATAGAAGCAAAAGTGATAATTTTTTTTTAATAAATGAGGACAAGAACTAGAAACACGCAATGATTTGAACACTCAACCTATACAATTTTACGTGAAAGTCAAAAGTGTCAACTTTTAATTATACAAAAAAATGTATTATTCACACTCAAACTTCCCCTTATCCTAGAATAAATCATCACACGCTAAAGAACTAAAGAAAAAGTCTTGTTAATATGGAACTGATAAAACCTTGCCCATTTGTTTAGTCATTCCTTCATGTTCTAAGGACTTCACGGTTCTTATAAATTAAATTTCATTTGCCTTGGGTGGTCAAAAGATTTTGCAACAATCCTTTCTTTGTTGGTTATTGGCCGCAACAATTTATTTAATCAGTTGTCTTCTTGGTTCTGTTTCAGGTCATTGTCATCACAACACATGAAGGAGTGCCTCAGGAGTTCTATGGAGCACAAGTAATTGGTTCGTGGAGGTATACATACATAGTGTTTCCCATCATGAAGGATTGCCTCATATTCTGCTTGTTCTTTTGTTTCTCATGATGATGAAATTGCTAATTAGTGATTAATGACTTTCAGTTGCAGTTACTGTAGAATCATTAGTATTTTTATTTCCTTAGTATATGTTGTTTATCTGTGTTTTCCAAAAGAAGGGGAAAAATAGAGGACAGGTTTCTGCCACCTTTGAAATTCTTGTGGATTTGAAGGATGTTGCTCAGTTTACAAAATGTTGAATGGAAAGATTGCCGGTTCATTTGTTGAGGATTCAAGGACCAAATCACATTCATTTGTTAAATCTCAAGACTAGTGAACTTTGTGAAGAACTGGATAATGGATATCATTCATCAAGTTTTACATGATTATCTTAATCTTTGATAAACATTTACTGTATTTGAGTGCTTCAATTGGCCTCTTTCACATGCGACCCCTAATGAGTATTTTCTATACCTTTCCAGCTTTCCCTGTCCATGGTACAAGAAGGTACCACTCTCTTTGGCACTTAGCCCTAGAATAATATCAGAGGTGGCAAAGTTCAAGCCAGATATAATACATGCTTCATCACCTGGAATCATGGTAATTCCATCTATAAAAGTTCTATTTGTGCACACATACTTACTCACATACAGATGTATATAGCTAAACGATTTTTCATTGTATAACTAACCATTCTATTTTCCAGGTATTTGGTGCTCTAATAATTGCCAAGTTGCTTAGTGTTCCTATAGTGATGTCGTATCACACCCATGTTCCAGTGTGAGTTGTTTGTATTTTGTACTTCTAGTAGTTGCCATTGATTGCAAGAATTTTGTTCCTTAGTTACTCATCTGTCTTGCAATTATTTGATAATGAGATGACATGTGTAGGCCTATATTTCCAATTTGTCACTATAATGCCTACTTAAAGATTTATGTTTGTGTCCACCTTGCCTAAAACGTGGGTTGTGTACAAGACATAAAAGTAACTTATTAGCTGATTCTTATACTTGTGCCCAGATACATTCCCAGATACACCTTCAGTTGGTTGGTGACACCCATGTGGATGATCATAAGTAAGAAAAGATTTTCTCCTCTTCTTGGTTCAAGAAATATGTTTTTTGACTGATACGATTGGCTTCCCATCTCCTTATCACACTAGAATTTCTTCATAGTGCTGCGGATCTCACATTGGTCCCTTCAGCTGCAATTAGAAGGGATCTCTTAGCTGCTCATGTCACAGAAGGTAAATTTCACATCCATGTCCTATTAGAGCTCATTATTGTTCATTTTTCTTCTTTTTGGTTGCTAACAATCTTACTGCTCCTTAGAAAATAAAATTCGTCTTTGGAACAAGGGTGTTGACTCAGAAAGCTTTCATCCTCGATATCGCCATCATGAAATGCGTGTGAGACTAAGGTAGATTTTCCCCACCCCCTTTCTTTGGCACATCAACATCCAAACCATCGGACATGTTCACTTGCATCTGCCCTATTGGGCACTCATAAATTTATCGTGTGCTGAACCAAAACATCTGATATCTTGTTAGCTCCGGTGAACCTGAAAAACCACTATTGGTTCATGTTGGGCGTTTGGGAGTGGAGAAGAGTTTGGATTTCCTCAAAAGGTGAGTTAATTTAGTTACATTTCTAAACACTATATTTTGAGTAGCGAACTTCAATGTGGTACCTGCTGGTAAAAGTTTCTGTTAGATCTGTGTATAGCTTTTTAGTTTATGGTATGTAATCAAGGAAGATCCTTTCTTCTTGTAATTGAGTAGGGTTCTGAATTTGTTTAGAACCTTCAGCCTGCCTATATCACATATTCTACAACCTAACATTTGGAATTTGTGACTAAACAGGGTTATGGATAGATTACCAGGAGTAAGGATCGCATTCATAGGAGATGGACCATACAGGCAAGTTTGGTGATGTTACTAAAGTGGAAACAATCACTCTGCCATTTTCTTCTTCTTGTTTAGCAGCAATACCTACGCACTTAAATTTGAAGCATTGCCACACCATCTAATTGTATTTGTACTAGCACCATTTGGTTTGCATTGGTTAACGAGCACCTTTTTGCTGACTATACAGGGATGATTTGGAAAAGATGTTCTCAGGCATGCCAGTAGTGTTCACAGGGATGCTTCAAGGTGAAGAGCTCTCCAAGGCATATGCCAGTGGGGATATATTTGTGATGCCTTCAGAATCTGAGACGCTGGGTCAGGTTGTCTCGGAGGCCATGTCATCTGGTATTCCAGTAGTGGCCGCTCGTGCTGGAGGAATACCTGATATCATCCCGGAGGATCAGGAGGGAAAGACCAGTTTCCTATATACTCCAGGCGATCTTGATGACTGTGTGGGGAAGCTCGAACTCCTACTGTCTTGCAAGGAATTCAGAGAATCTATGGGCAAGGCTGCTCGGGAAGAGATGGAAAAGTACGACTGGCGTGCTGCCACCAAGACAATACGCAACGAGCAGTATAATGCAGCTATAGCATTCTGGAGGAAGAACAGGGCTTAGCTACAAAGACCCATCCAGTGGTTGGTCAGTAGGTTGTTTCCATCCTCAGATGTTGATCAGCTCTGCTGAAACTAACTTGTGGTCTGTTGTGGGTGGATGTCAGCCAGCATTGCTATTATGGGATCCAAGATGTATAATTGGTTGGTATTCTTGAGTGGTTTGGGTGATTGGGGTGATTAGGGTGATTAGTTCCGCTTCATTTGCATTATAAGGTCATGAAGTGTGATTATTAATCCAGGCATGTCTTGCTGTAATATTGGGGGTTAATTGTATGAATTCATGCTTTTGTACACAGTTTCTCCTGTTCTACTTCAAACTCTTATTCAGCAGGTTTGCATGCTCTGCTTCTTGTCAAGTGCACCGAAGTTGCTTTAATGATACAGAGACATCCAGTTTCACCAAGTAACATCACTTGTCATTGTTGAGTAGAGCTTTCTTGTAGCTTTCTCAGTTACAATCCTGCACATGTTGAGGAAAAGCAGATGGTCGGACGATCGATCTTCTCAGTTCTCCACCTTCCTTTGTGTGTCATTCTTGAAGTCTTCGTGTTGGCTTGTTGTGGGTCTTCTTAGAGAATTTCAAACTTTGTTTCACTAGGCTTTGTGCCGCCTCCCATCTCGGGCGCTTAGATTTGAATGCTATATCAAATCAAGATAATATAAGAAAAGTGATATCATGAATAAGTTTTAAGAAAACAAATCGTTTGTCATGAAAACATCGGAAATTTTGTTCTCCTCATATGCTCTAGGTGATAGCTATGGTTGTGACTTGTGAGATCTCATCCTCTTTTTTTTTTAGTGTTCCATGTATCTTTGGGGGGGGTCCAATGAAACTCAAAAAATCTTGAAGGTTCACTATTGTATCTTGTATGCTGAAGATTTCTTGGAAGTGTTTCCATATGTTCGAGTTGTATGGGCAGGAAATAAAGAGGTGACTCAATTGCTTCTGCTTTTGCTTCCCCAATAATTGTTGCGCCTGGTTTTTCTTTGCGTCTGCATCCCTCAAGGTTGGTTCTCCTGCGACCCTGCTGGTTCCACCTTCTATCTCCACACCCTGCCCATCCCTTTTAGATCACTTGTATAATTGTGTATTCAAAGAATGTCTAAATGAGCATCCAATTAGAAAAGGAGCCTTGGCGCAATGGTAAAGTTGTCATCATGTGATGTGGAGATTATGGGTTTGATTCGTGGAAACAACCTCTTGTGAATAAAAGCCAGGGTAAGGCTGCGCTCCCAAGTGGTCCCATCCTTCCCCGGACTGACGGATCCTGCACATAATGGAAGTTTTGTAGCAATAGGCTGTCCTTTTTTCTAAATGAGCATCCAGTATACTTGTCTGAATGTCTAGAGTATTCAAGGTGGCACAAGCATCCATCTCTATCATAAAAAGAGCAAAAACATTGATATCATGAAGCACCTGAAACAAAGATTAAGGTGGCACAACCATCCATCTCCATCATAAAGAAACATCCATATCCTAAGTACTGATTCATTCCATGTAATTATTATGTTATAGATATACATACATCCAAGAAGGAATCAGTACATAACACCAACTGCTAAAACAAAACACACAATAGAGCTTCAATTAATCTTACTGTTGCGAGACATACTGCATGAACTGGTGATCCTCCAACAGAGCCGCCATGGTCTCAGGCGCAAGACAAACCTCAAGGTCCACGCTTCCATCCCCATTCATCCCAGGAAATGCAGATATCTTCCCATTAAATTTGTTCGCCCGACCACTCCGCACCGCCAATGGCAGACCCCAACCCAAGTCGTTGTCATACATAGGAAACCTGGGGGAGCTCCCCATTGTGATTCCGGCGCCGTCCGGGTTCCCTAAGGGAAAGCACCGAGGTGCAACCTCCCACTCCGCCACTGCTTTTCTCACTCTCTCGTCGTTATAAGACACCACACTATGATGCAGCAACCCTGCAACCCAGCGGAGGTCCTTGCCCACCACGTCCCCAACCGAGGCCGTCGTGGGGATGCTTTGGATCGCGTTACCGAAGTAGTATGGATCTACGGGCGGTGCCAACCTGTGTCTGCAGTTCACCGCCATCCTGAAAGTTGTCGGGGTTTCACTCGAGAGATGTTTCCGCGCACGTGTGACGGAGATCCAGAGCTGAGCACAGAGAGATTGGAAGGATGATATCTCATCTGCCGGCTTTCTATCATCCATCTGTTTCCCATAAATCTCTGCCATGGCGGCGCTGCTGAATTGGCTGAATTGGTGTTTAAAAGGAGAGAGATTTACTGTGTCTTTGAGTTGAAGAATGGCCGCTCGTGAGAAATGGAAGATGCGCTCGCGTATTGGAGCATCCACGGAGAATGTTACTTTCGGGCCTGCACCGTCCGGGAAGCGAAGCACTGCTTTGGACTCCCCGAAGTAGTTCCTGCGAAAGTCTGGCAAGCTGGAGACTTTGAAGCCGCCGGTGCGGCAGAGCTCAGCCCAGGCGTTAAAGAAGTTCCAGAAGGAAGTACCGTCAACAATGGCGTGGTTGACGGTGCAACCAATGAAGATAGCACCATCGCCGAGCTCAGTGATTTGGATGGCGGTGAGTGGTTGGACATGGCCATGATAGCTGAGACAGTAATCAAGGGTAAAGAACTCTTTGAAAGCCTGTGGGACGTCAGAGGAACAGGCGGGGAGGAGGTCAGCGGTGGTGAGGCTGGGTGCGCTGGCATGGATGAAGTCAACGCCAGCGTCGTTGCAGGAGATGAAGATGCGGTCATCTGGGTGGGTGGTGAGGCGGCCGGCGAGGGCGGGGAAAAAGGAGAGGGCGCGAGAGAGGGAGTTGATGAGCAGGGAGAGAAAAGGGACGGGAGGCTTGGGGAAGAGGAGGCCCTTCTGGATGTAGTGACATGAAAGCATGGGAAGGTCGGAGACAGAGAGCTTGAGATCAGCCATGTCTGATCTCTTATCAGGATAAACCTTGAATTTGGATATGATGCTAACAAGCTTGGAAGAAGATGAAGCCATTTCCTTCTTGTTTGTGTGTTCTGGTTCGGCTGTTACTACTATTTATTACTACTATTAATTGCTATACATAAAGAAAGAAAGAGAGAATGGTAGCTCTGTGTGGATTAATGACAGGTGTTGTCTATATATAGAAGTTGTTGAGGAGAAGGGATAGTGTTGAATTCATGCACTCTGAGAGGACAAGGTGGCACTTGTATCTGGCTACTGAAGCAAACTCACGTTTTGGCATTTTCTCCAAAAAGCGGCCGCCATTGATTCCTTGTAGTAATATACATATATATATATATATATACATTATCCCAACGTCTGCTTTAATTGTTAGTTAGCATGATCTGTTCATGAACCTCTATCTACATGTATAATTAGACGTGTTCTTCTCCAGGAATCTCAACAATCCTCTACATTCCCACATTATCTAATGCTTTCAATCAATATAGGGGGGAAGAACGAGAGCATATATACTGATATATTGGAGGACGGCTGTATATATAATCACAGTGGAGAATATTAACTGCTATTCACATAGAAACGTACAGATGAAAGGGAATTATTCTAACAGAAGCTAGTTGCAACAAAACCTCTCCTTAGGGAGTGATGTCAATGGTCTTGCATTATCTAATGAGGGAGGTCTGCACTTAGGCGCTTCCTGTCCATTTTACTACAGCGCCAGCCATTATGATATATGAAAGACAAGAGGACTGAAGAAGAAGATAAGATAATGTTGCAGGATAGATGCATGCAAGTTTGTCTGGTTTTTGTGTTAGCTTGGAATACCAATCTATAAAATGAATTTTTATCGTCCACCCAACCATGGTTTCACTTTCAGATGAATATAAAAGGAGGGTCATAAGTGAGGAATGGTCGTCAGCCTCACAACTCCCATTTGCCAGGTTCATCTCACCTATGATCCACGGAGGAAGAGCTAGCAAAAGACTTTGAATCATTGCGTCAGAAAGCTTGGAACTTATGAATCACGACGCTTACTATTAATTGTCTTGAAAAGTCTGAATCCCTATACTAGATTCAATGCCTACTAAGTTCTAGACAGGGACCTCACAAAGGAGTCCTCATGTGTCCTATTTTTACCTGTCGGCTGTCGCCCGTGACATTGTCGCAGAGCATATGGTAAAAGGAAGTGTCCTTAATTATTGTCTCCAGTAGACCAACTAAAAAAACTTAATAATATAATTTTCTTATGAAGAAGACAACAAGGTCGTTGTAGTATAGTGGTGAGTATTCCCGCCTGTCACGCGGGTGACCCGGGTTCGATCCCCGGCAACGGCGTATTATTTTATTTTTAAGCTATTATTTTAAAATATCCACCCAATTTTATTTATTTATTTATTTATTTATTTATTTATTTATTTATTTATAATAAACTATGAATTGAAATTCATTTGGGATAGGGATAATCCCTCTCGTCCTTCTGGACGCTCGCTCGACCCTGCGATTCAGCCCCATTTCATCGAGAAGCAATGCCGCCCATGTATGTAGTAGCTCCCTCCTCCCTCTCCTTCTCCTCCTCAATCTACTTCCCCTCTTCCCGCGTAACTCTCCACACGCCTCCATGGCCCCCAAGAACACTGAATAGAGCTCTAGCCATCCGCTCCGACCTCGCCACCCTCCCCGTCCTCTCCTTCTCCGGCCAAAAGGTCGGCGATGCCTCCATCGACCTCAAGTCCGCCCCTCTCGACACCGCCCGCGCCGTCGTCCACCGCGGCCTCATCGCCGACCAGCAGAACCAGCGCCGCGGCACCGCCTCCACCCTCACCCGCGGCGAGGTCAGGGGCGGCGGCAAGAAGCCCTACCAGCAGAAGAAGACCGGCCGTGCCCGCCGCGGTTCTCAGCGGACTCCACTCCGTCCCGGCGGCGGGGTGGTGTTCGGCCCCAAGCCTAGGGACTGGTCCATCAAGATCAACCGCAAGGAGAAGCGGCTGGCTCTCTCCACCGCCATCGCCAGCGCTGCGGCGGCGGATGATGCGTTTGTCGTGAAGGATTTCGGGGAGGAGTTTGCTGGAGGGCCGAAGACGAAGGAGTTTGTGGCCGCGATGAAGAGGTGGGGGCTGGATCCCACTGAGAAGGCCATGTTCCTGATGACGGAGGTTCCGGATAACGTCTTGCTCTCCTGCAGGAACATCGGAACGGTAAAGATGCTGACCCCGAGAACACTTAATCTATTTGACATCCTCGATTCGAAGAAGCTGGTGTTCACCGAGTCCGCCTTGGAGTACCTCAACTCAATGTATGGACTGGAGGAAGAAGAAGAAGAAGAAGAGTATGAGGATGCTATTGATAGTACTCCAGGTTTGTTTCTCTTGCTCACTTTCAGATCCTTGAAAGTCTCTCTCTCTGATAAATTTGCTTTATCTTGTCTGATCTCAGATGAAGATGAAGAAGATGAAAGTTAGCTGCCAATTGACACCACAAGGGCGTTATATAATCTGGAGGAGCCTGTATTGTTGTTGCCATTGAGTCTTTCCAATTTTCTTCTTGGTTTAAAGTTGTACTATCAATTTGCTTCATAAGTGGATGGATTTTTTTGACTGCCAATGAATCTTATTACATCAACTACAATACATAAGAAAATGAGAAATGAATGAAGTTATTCAAATCACCAGTAATCCCCACAGGAACACTCCCCACCCCTGAAGTGATGAAACCGACTGACATCCCTCACAACAATCTCTCGATCCGCAATCCTTGAAATGAGCTTGATTGCAACATGGCAATCATCACATACTCTTAGATTTTTCATTACTCTGATGGGAGCCCCAGGAGGCATGGTGAGAAGAGCGAAGGCAATGGCCAGTTTCTCACTGTGGTGAGCCAAGCTGAACTCTTTCTCCTCGTCCTCCATGTCATGATATACCGTGCTCGTATCGGGCACGTACCCAGTCTCCCTCATCTTGCCCATCAGCTCGTCTAGGAATCTATTGATCTCTTTCTGTTTCGGGTGTGAGCTATTTCCAGTTGAGAACTGATGCACTTGGCCGCCTTTGAGCTCGACCCAACTGATCCCGGGCTCCTTCCTCACTCTCCTCTCACGCATACATCTCCTGAGCTCAGAGACATCATCCCATTTCTCTTTGGTAGCACGAATATTGGAAAGTAGAACATACGATGCCGAATCCTCAGGGTCCAATCTAAGTACATGTTCTGCCACCCTCTCTGCCATCTCGGCATTCTTGTGAGTTTTGCAGGCTGACAACAATGTCTTCCATATCACGCCGTCTGCACTTACAGGCATTGATTTAATCAGAGCTTCCGCTTCGTCCAGACAACCTGATCGACCGAGGAGATCTACCACACAAGTGTAGTGCTTCAAAGTGGGTTGCATCGCATACTTGCCACTCATGAGCTCGAAATACTCCATCCCCTTGTCCTTCAATCCACTGTGACAGCAGGCATACAACAAGCTCAAGAATGTGACTTCACTCGGTTCCATCCCATCTCTGATCATCTTCTCGAACAGCTTGATGGCCTCTTGGCCACGTCCATGGAACCCATAGGCCGCAACCATGGCACTCCAGAGCACAAGGTCTGATCTATCCGCATCATCTGATTCACAAAAAACGCGAGCTGAATCACCCAGATTGCCGCATTTGGAGTACATGCTTATGAGTGAACTCCTGATGGGCAACACTGAATCAACACCGCTCCAAATGGCCTGTGCGTGAACCTGCTGACCTTGTGCCAGTGTTCCAAGATCTGAGCACGAGCTTATGATGCTCACATATGTCACTTGGTCCGGCTTCAGTCCTGCTCTTCTCATGAAGCTAAAGTAGTCCACCGCACCTTCGGCGTCACCATTCTGCGATCTTCCTGCAATTATGGTGTTGCAGGAAACCACATTGACCACCGGCATAACTTTCAGCACTCCCTCACCCTCCTGAACATGCCCGCATTTCATATACATGTGAGCAAGAGAACTCCCAACACAAGGGTCCGTTTCGTATCCACATACAATAGCGTGGGCATGAACCTGTTGGCCGGATGCTATATCTCTAAGCCCCGCGCACGATCTCAAAGCGCTGGCTAAGCCGAACTCGTCCGGCCGAAATCCCTGTCTTCTCATACCACCGAAGTATTCCAGCCCCTCTGTGTTGAATCCATATTGAGCCATCCCCGTGACCATGGCGTTCCAAGTAGCCACGTTCCTCTCAGGCATTCCATCGAACAGTTCACGTGCAGCTTCAAGGTCTCCGTTTTGAATGAAGCCGCCAAGCAGGATGTTGGAGGACATGATGTTCTTGCGGGGCATGATTTTGAATAGGGCAGAGGCGGTTGGAAGTTGCCGGAGCTTGGCGTACATGTTGAGAAGGTGGTTGCAGGTGAAGCGGTCGGACGCGGCGCCGGAGGTGATGATGAAGGCGTGGAGTTGATGGGCCTGTCTGAGGGACTGGTTGGCGATGCATCCTTGGAGCAGGCGGGACAGGAGGTTGGGTTCCGAGATGATGCGGAACAGGGCCTCTCCTTCAAGCCGGAGGCTCTCTTTGAGAGAGTCCCGGAAGCGGTAGCTGATGAACAACTCGTCCCAGCGGCTGCTGCTTCTTCTCGAGAGTGTTTGGGCCATAAGCGCTCTGAGCCCATGAATGTACTCGCGTCTCTTGCGTTAGAGCCAAGGAGGGGTTTACTCACTCCGCGCGCCCGTGTATTCAGTCAGATCCGGCTGGGGCATTGACCCGCCAAGCCCATGAGTCAACTTTGTTCTCGTGCCTAAGAATACTAAGTCAAGAGTTCAACTACCAAGGTTCAACCGTGATCAATAATACAATATTAAAAAAAATATGATATAAAATAAAATTATAGTAATAATAAATATGATTGATTAACTGTAGCCCGGTTCGGGTCAACTGCTGGTTCCCGGTCCAACCGACCGGGTCACCCGGGTTGCGGCCAGGTCTCACCCCAGCCGAGTCTGGGGTCCTACCTGGCCTGGCATCACCGCCGGTTCCCGGTTTTCCCGGTTGAACCCGAGCTGGCCTGGTCTGACAACACTGGTATTACTGATCTCTCTTTATTCAGACTATGGTCTATCCACTTTAATTAAAAAAAAAAATGACACCGTGTCATGCTCAATGCTTGATGGATAATTGATTAAACATTACAAGAAAAGAAGCAGACCTGGAAATCTAAATATTTCTCGTACACCTGCTTCCTTTCAAACTATGTACACATGGCAACGAAATTCTAAACAAACATTTAAGTAACATTGAGAAAGGAATGGTTCAGCATCTTGATGTCCTCATGTGGGTCTACAAGGTTGAGCAACAAGATGGGAGGGAAGTGAGATTGCATCCACCCATTCACTTTACTGCAAAACAAAAGATAAAAACAAGCATAGCACGCTCCCTTCGCAGGCATTACCCTGGTCAGGTTCAAAGGGACTTTCTCAGCCCGCACCAATCTTTCCTAACAAGCACGCGGCCCTGGAAAGAAAGGGCAAGCACCCCTGGTGCTTACTTTCATCAGTCAAGAGAGGAGAAATCAAAGCTTAAGAACAACACAATCTCTCATCATAAGGCCTCTATGTTCTCCCCTACTACACGAGCAAACTGGGATGCTACCCATGTTCCTACCTTCTGTTATATAAATTTTTGGAAGAATGGACAAAAAGCAGATGGCTACATTGCAATAGTTAAAAGACATTAGTCACATTGTTTAGGTTTAAGCTGATTTACTATCAGCTCAGAAAAAGTGGATTTCTGGGTTCACATATAAGCAACCTAAATATATGACAATTATCATATGTTCGCTTTCCAAACATGGGTTTTCCACTCTCAAGAGATGTCAACTTCAAAAGCAACGCAATTTCTTTAATTCCATTTGATGTATGGAGCACTTGCATATCTGTAGGAAGGAAGCTAGCTTTCTTCTTAGCCTTAGACTAGTGATAACTTAAATACTTCACATCTTAAGGAGAACTTGCTCTAGGAATTCTTCATACCTAAAGAATATATCACAGGAAAATAATGCTTCTACCTATTATTGTTAAAAGAGAAAAGGTCAATCCTACTAAGAACCTAAAAACATGAAACAAAAAACAATCAGATCAAGTGTTCAAATTGGTTTACTTCCCAGTAGACAACTCCAATGCCACAGCCAAGTAGTGTTGAGTCAGCTAGCTGGAGCCATGGATGCATGCTTTCCTGAGCAAACAAAGAAAGGCAACAGAGAAAACATTTGCACACTCCCTACGCAGGAATTATCCTGTTCAGGTTCAAAGGGACTTTCTCAGCCGGCTCTCAGCCCCTGTCTTGGCCAAAATGGCCTGAGCAGAAGCAGATGCAGGCACCCCTGGTGCAATTTCTCATCAATAAACATTCAATATAAATTAACAGAACGCAAAGGATAGTCACTCGTCCATACAAAACTTCAACAAGACCAGAACAAGTGCTAATCAAAGCAAAACATGCTTTGGTTATTCAACTGATTATTCTAGAACCTTACCACCGTTCTATGGGAATGGCTTCTGTCCACTAAAACAAATTAAAGCGACACCAAATCATCTAGCTCCAAGAGAACTGTTCCCAATTGATCCTAAGAGAAGAAATCATCCAAAGTCATCATTGAGTAGAATAAGATTTACTTTATTACAATAGATAAGCATTTCAAGAATGTGCCCAAGTCAACAGCATTAACAATAAGAACATTCTATGACGTCTCCAGATGGTATTTCAGCATTTGAAAAATCTATGGATCAATGAGGTTTGGAAAGTGAAGCTAATGACAAACAAAATTTTGGTATATTAAAACCCCACAAGAGTGGTCCAGGTTTGTCAAGAGATTCCTAAATGAAGGTAGCATTTGATATGAGAGAGATGCATGATGGTTGACTGAGTAATAGCATCAGATCATCAAGTGCAAACTAATGGATAGGCTCATATGCCCCTTGCTTAGAAAATTGCATGATGGTCAAGTTTTCAATTCATAGAAGAAAAATCTTATTTGCAAGCAAGTTCAATTTGAATTTCAAAATAAAAGAAAGAAGACCTTCATTTGCGCAAAATGTAATTTTCTGGAAGGTAGATTTCACCCCCAACTTCGCCATGCTGTTCCCCACTAACAGTTTTCTTCGCAGCTAAAAACTCAGCACTCATGGCATCCATTCCTCTTTGCACAGCTTCCTCTGCAGTCCCATATCCATGCTCCTCAGCGTACCTCCGCACATCTTCTGTTATTTTCATAGAGCAAAACTTAGGTCCACACATAGAACAGAAATGTGCCACCTTAGCACCCTCTGATGGCAGAGTTTCATCATGGAAAGCCATGGCAGTCATAGGATCAAGTGACAATGCAAACTGGTCCATCCACCGAAATTCAAATCTTGCTTTGCTCAGTGCGTCATCCCAAGCTTGTGCATGAGGGTGGCGTTTTGCTAAATCAGCTGCATGGGCAGCTATCTTGTATGATATAACACCTGCCTTAACATCATCACGATTTGGCAGACCTAAGTGCTCCTTTGGTGTGACGTAGCAGAGAAGTGCCGTACCAAGTGCTCCTATATTAGCAGCACCAATGGCTGATGTGATGTGATCATATCCAGGAGCAATATCAGTCGTCAATGGACCAAGAGTATAAAATGGTGCTTCATTGCACCATTCCAACTGTTTTTCCATATTTTCAGGAATTTTATGCATAGGAATATGACCAGGGCCCTCATTCATTACCTACACAATCACAAAAGTAGCAGCAATGAGACAGCTTCATGCACCTAATTTATTTGTAAAGGCATATCCAATATTCATCACAAAAATCTAATGAAAATGAACACCAAAATTAAATAATAGCTCTTATTATAATGTATGTACCTGTACATCCTTCTCCCATGCTCGGCGTGTCAGCTCCCCCTGTGTAAGAAGCTCTGCAAACTGCGCAGAGTCATTGGCATCATAAATAGAACCAGGCCTCAATCCATCACCAATTGAAAGTGCCACATCATACTGATTGCATATGTCAAGGATCTCATCCCAATGCTCATAGGCAAAGTTCTCCTTGTGATATGTCAAACACCATTTTGCATGAATTGATCCTCCTCTAGACACAATACCAGTCATCCGTTTTGCTGTAAGAGGTATGTATCGAAGCAGCACTCCAGCATGGATAGTGAAGTAGTCCACACCCTGCTCAGCTTGTTCAATAAGAGTATCACGAAAAACTTCCCAGTTGAGATTTTCGGCAATGCCATTCACTTTCTCAAGTGCTTGATAGATAGGTACAGTCCCCACTGGCACTGCAGAATTACGTAAAATCCATTCACGAGTCTCATGGATATGCCGCCCCGTAGAGAGGTCCATCACTGTATCAGCACCCCACATTGTTGCCCATTGAAGCTTATGCACTTCTTCTTCAATAGAGCTCGCCACTGCCGAATTCCCAATATTTGCATTGACTTTGACCAAGAAGTTCCTCCCAACAATCATAGGCTCCAACTCCAAGTGCTTTTTGTTGGAAGGGATAATAGCACGTCCACGTGCCACCTCTGAACGCACAAATTCAGGGTCAAGCTTCTCACGTGCGGCACAGAACAACATCTCTTCAGTGATAAGACCTTGCTTAGCATAGAACATCTGTGTATATCTGGGTCCACCTAAGTTCCCTCGTTTATCAACCCAGTCTTTGCGAACCTTAGGAAGACCTGTTAAATATATGAGTCGAATAGAGGATTAACACCCATGAAGTTAAGAAGGATTTAAATTTTCAATCAGAGAGATAACATTCTGAAAAATGAAGCTTAAAAATCCAGTGATACATTTCTTAAGACAGTGTTATGTGCATTTAGCAAACCAAACTCATATTGAAACACAAGAAATACATTGAGCCATGCACAGCAGTGGGAGCTAAAACCGATACAGCAACTGGATGTAGGATTCTAAGGGTGAAGAATCTAATGAGTTGGAAGAAGAGAAAGAGAGGTCATATTACTCCAAAAATTTGCACATGAATAGAAAATGATTGAAAATTGGGAAATTTTATCAAATGACAAAAAGGTAAACCTCCACAAAATCCAATCAGAAGTCCTTTCACACAACCACAAACATATAATTGAGAAATGAATGCACGTCAAGTAGTTAAGAAAGTTCATTAGCTCCTGAACTGTAAAGCACATGATTCTAGCTGATATATAGGATGAAGTAAAGCTTCAGATTTCAAGGGTGGGTGCTAATAAATTAGATTCACAAATACAAATATATTTAGGAACACTTTATCTAAGAAAAATTCAGTGGCACAGAAGCATACATAAACCATAAGAAGGCTAAGAAACATCAAAATGACTCGCAAATATAAAAAGAAAAATTACCAGCTCGTGGATCGATGTTTTGTGGGCCACTGGTATCATAGGTGTCGAAGTATTGGTCCTCTCCGGATAGATGGACCCGCCGAAAGGGAACTTGCATCACATGCCCTGTTTCCTCATGAACGATTTCCCTGCAAAGCAGAGATTTTTATTCTATAATTCTAAATGATGGATCGATGCTATGTACGAGGATGTAGAGTTGGAGAGGTGCCTGTATTCCTTGGTGCTCTTCGGAAAGCATTCCTCAAACGAAGGAAGCGGAAGAAAATCAGGAGCAGCAGGATCAACAGTGTGCGCGCTGTGCCTCCTCCTGCGCTCGATCTTCAACGTTGAATCATCATCGGTGGAGGAGGTGGGATCGGAGGTGGTTAACGTGGCTCTGGGACCGGAACTCCTGAAACTTGGCAGGCGTTCAAATCCAGGCAAGAACGCTCCTCGCTGAGAAGATGGAAAGGTGCTGCTCTTCAAGGAGCAAGCCAATGTCGAATTTATGCACGCCATATCCCAATTCCTGCTGAGACGAAAACAAGAGAAGAAAAAGAAGACGATGAGAAGCTTTTGCTAACAAGATGCTATTCTACTTCTAGGGTTTGGGAGCCCGATGAACATCAGCCATTAGCGAGGGGAGATGAGGAGAAGCAGGAGGAGAAAGAGAAGAAGCTCACTGATCCGCTTCAACCAAGCTTTCCTTATCCTTTTGCTCGACCCCGCGAGAAGAATGAGCTGAGAGATCACAATCACGCGGCCCGATATTTTATTTATTGTTTCCAAGGGAGAGATTTTTTCCAGAAGGTACCTTCTCTTTCCTATTGCCTGACTCCTGAGATATTTTTCTATGATTTTAATTTATATTTTTTTTCTTCACAAAATTTATTTTTTTTGGACAAAGAGGATAAACCTCATTCTAAGCTCATGTAGAACAGAACGGGGAGAGAACTATCACTAGGCCAAGCCCCTCATGCTTAAACGGCCCGTGATTATCTCTCCACGTCCTGCTTTCACACGTGGGATTACAATATTCTATATGCCTCTGAGGGCCTTCTTATTTCAACGGATCTTTAGCTTCTTCATGAAATTTAATTTTTCGGGTTATTATCAGAGTTTTTTTAATAATATTTCTAATGTCATGTTTTAATATTGTTCTACTTGTCTTCACTCTATTGAATAATTAAAATTAGTTCTCTTAACCAAAAATCTTAAAATATCAAATAAAAGATAAAAATAACATTTTTTTTAAGGTTGATATTTATCTATAATTCATAAATAATTAAAAATATTTTATAAAAGTTATAGGTAAATTAGAATTTTATTGAGGCGCTCCAAATAAATTTATGTTTAATTTATAAATAAAAATATTTTATTTAATTTGTAATGATATATATTAAAAAAAATAAAAAAATTATTTGTAAGATATTTAAATATAACAAAATAATTAGATTTTCATTAAAAAAAATAAAAAATATATAAAAACTAAATTGAATATATAGTACATCTTTTGAGGTACTAAATACTCACTTGAGAATATTAGAAAAATATATTATTAAAAATATAATATATCAAAAAAATATTTTATATATATTGTAATTTGAGGTTTTACATTTAATTAAAATATAAGATTATTTTTTAAAAAAAAAGTGGATAAACCAAATATAAAAGTTTGGCCATGGGTAAGAGGGTTAAGAGGGTTAAGATGATGATAAGTGATTTAATTATTTTTACAACTAAAAAACTATTATTATTATAGACATCTTTTATTTAGTAGATAATGAATTATTAGTTTCCAACACTGTTTGCTTTTTTTTTTGGGGTCCTTGGGGTGTATAGGGGTTTAGTGTAATAGTATTTTGGGTGTGTGTGTTTTGGGTGAGAAATAGTATAAAATAGTGCCAAAGACTAATAAATAATTTCTCTTTTATTTAGTAATAATTAACTATTCATCCCTTAAATAGTGCCCAAATTTCCTAATAAGTCTTTGGGGGGTTGGTAAGAGTGTAATATAATAGTATTTCACTGTTTTGAATGTGGGTTGTAGGTGGAAAATAGTGTCAAATAGTATCAGGACTAATAGGAAATTTGTTCTTTTATTTATATCTATTTAAATTTTCAGTATTTATCTTTTTATTAAAAATAGGCACTCAATCACATCAGCAGTTGTTATTACTGTCGAACTTATATTTACAAACATAAAGTTTATTTCCAACAACTAAAGCTTATTTTACTTTCAAGTCAAGTTATATGTCTCCTTTAATCTAGATTAATAGTGTTGTCTTATTAAATGATGTCCTATACCTAGTTCTTTATATTTTTAGTAGCATTTGTCTCACGTGGAACTTTTTTAAAAGAACACAGTTGCACGCCCAACTTTTATATATATATATATATATATATATGGATAAAATGGTTGTAATTTTATTAAATATAGAAGTTTAAGTACCTATTAGTATATTACACAATCAGCTTACAGTAGAAAATATAAGTTCTGGTCCCTTTGTCGTATGATCGGTTCTCTAAACATAGAGATAAGAGTATTAAACAGAATATTAGGCACTCGCTGCTGCTACCATTAAGATTGATGGTGAGGTTTACAATCTCACAATCAATCTTGCAGCATTCATTCAAACACAACCTTTAGGAAAATTCAGAACAAACAAAAAGTTAAAAGAGGGTTAACCCCAAACCAAAAGTATAACCCTGTTGTGGTTATTATTAACAACAATCTTTGAAGAATGAGAATGGCTCCATGCTTGCCATTACGCCTGGTCTAACACACAGGTAGATCATTTGGAGGTGGCAGCAAAGACTCATTTGGACCTTTTCCATTCCCCACAACAAACCCCATCTTCAATCCCCATGAGGTGTGCACCTCCAAATGACAATGTAAAAACCAAACACCTTTCATCCAAACAAAAACAAATTATCATCACCTGATAAAAAAAAATAAAAAAACATTATGAAAACATCTATAAATATATATATACCTGGATTATCTGCTCTGAATCGAATAGCTACCCATCCTCCTGAAGGAACACTAATAGTATTCCTCTCAATCGGATCAACAAGATTGAATTTTTTGGGAGATGTTTTGGAATTGTAATTCCCCAGCCCATGGCCAACTGCGAAGAAATTGAAGCCATGCAAGTGAACTGGGTGGTTTTCTGGTGAGATGACTCCAGTGTCCTGCAACACAAGCTGCACAGTGGAGTCATAAGCCAGAGGATACAGTCTAGTCCCAGTCATGGTTTGAATGTTTGCTGGACCACTGCCTGTGTAATTGAAGGCTATGGGAGGGTTTCCAGGGAAATCAGCTGTGAAGACTCCGCTTATATTGAAATAGTGTGCCTGGAGAAGTGCAGTGGTCGGCATCACAAAGCTCACATTGTTAATGGCTGCCACAACACGACTTCCATTGACACAAGTGGAGCATGGGTTGACGCCCAGACCAACAGTGAACAGAAGGGAATGGTCCAGTTTCAATGGCACTTTAGCTGGGTATTTTTTGGAGTTCAAGCTACGGAGTGAGTCTATGAAATTGGATGCTACTGGGGTGGCGTTTTGTGGAGGAGGATTGGTGGTTGTGATTGCGTTTGTGGAAACAGCGTCGGTGTAATGCACGGTGGCCGTGCCGGTGTTGTTATCGACGGCGATGGGAGAATCCATGAAAGGAGAGGCAGTCACAAGGTATTGTCCTGCAGATTGATCAGCAGTCAAGAGGACGTTTGTGGTCTGGCCTGGTGCTATGAGTATTGTATCAGTCTTGAATGGTTTGGTGTAGATTGCGTCCACTTCCACAACTGTTAGTTGATGCCCAGCTACCTTGAAAAATAGCTCCTCATTGAGGGCAGCGTTGATGATCCTCAGCATATATGTCTTCCCACTGTCTACCTTCAGTTTGAAGCCATCTGTAAAGTAGTTCCAGGTTCAACTTGGTTCATGAACATCATCATGGAATTCATATTTAGTTATGAAGATATATTATTACCTTGTGAGGTAGCGCAAGTTGACATGGGACCTGGATGGCCATTGATGGTGTGTCCATCTGAAACATTTGGTGCGAGACCGGATTTCATCGCTTCATTGATCACAGCTTCTGTGTCTGACTTCCACCATTCTCCTGTTGATTTTATAAAAACAAATTACGAATTTGAATAGACTAGGTGATCAATGAGATGTATATTTATATATACCTAAGACGACGACCACCTCCTTGTGAGGAGCTGGGAATGGGTAAGGGACATGTCGTTTGGGCAAGATGACAATGCCTCCGTGCACGGTGGCTCTGAGCCAGAGGATGTGGGCGTGCCACAGAAGGGTGCCTCTTTGCCCAGTGACAGTGAAGTTGTACACAAAGCTTTGTTTTGGTTGGATGGGGCACTGAGTGATATAAGCCGGACCATCAGACCAACCAGTCCTAATTTGCCTGATCCCATGCCTAACAACATAATTTAACCCAAATAAATAATTAACCAATCTGCATCTCAAAGCAATGGCACTTAGTTTGCTTGTTGCTCACCAGTGAATGGTGACATTGTATTTGACATGGTTGGTGACCTTGACAAGCACATTATCACCTTCTCTCGCGTACAATGTCGGCCCCGGGAACTTTCCGTTCACCGTCACAATGGGCTTGCTCGAGCATAACCTCGTCGTATTCTTCATCACAACCTGAACCAAACCACAGTAATTAAATACAAGCTAGCTAGCTAGCTCCAGGTAACACGTACATGTGAGATAAATATGCTTACATTGAACTTGTAGTGCCTGACCATGCCTTCAACCTGCAGCAATGGCCATAGGCAGAGCACCAGGACCAAAACTCTAGGCCAAGACTCCATGATCTCTTCCTCTCTTCTTGATCTCCTTATTTGGGATGGAAAGTTAATATGTTTGCATGGAATGACAGGCCAACGCAATCTTATATAGGAAAGGCATTCCTGAGGATGCAGGGTCGTTTTTGATATTAGGTGAAGGAGCCTTCATAAACAAGGTGTTTGCAAGCTAACCACAGCCTTCTTACTGCTTGCCCTCACATTACTTAAGTCCTACATAAAGTATGGATTTTGGTAGATATATCGCTGTTCAAAGAACAAACCAAAAAATAATCCCCCAACCTACTGCTTTTTGTCATCCCAGCAAACCTTCAGGTATTATTGGATGGTTGATATATCCTGCTTGTTCATGTGTGTAATAGATTTTTCTAATTATTTGGACGAGGGTTGACTTAAATATTGACTTCTAATTTTGCTGGGGTTTGCTTCTCTTACTTACTTTGCACTTCAATTTATGATTATAAATCACCCATTATAAGTTTAAAAAAAACAGATGGTTTAAGCCATATCCTGATATATATAATTAAAGCTGTTTAACAGACTTTTAAATTAAGATCTGCACTTCAGCATTCTTTTGTTGTTTCATGTTAAACAATGTTAATAGATAAAACATATTTTATTTATAATAGTTAAAGGTTACATGACTGGATTATAAGACTACACATTCACTTTAAGGTTTATCTGGTTGTAGTGACTTTGTTTCTTTCAGTTACTCTGGATAGGCTATGTTGGAGTGTTCTCTTTGAAGGCCTTCTCACATTCATCCAGTGCTCTTTGTTTTGTTTTTTTTGTTTTTTTTAAATAAATAAATCATAATTTTATTATAATATTAGAGTGGTATTACATAGGATCCCTGGTTGCATAATCATGGCAAAATAAAATAAGAAAATGGCTCATGTGGCATCTCATCATGTTGCTACTCCTCCCCTTGTGTGTCGTCCATCCCCTCCGCTGTAGAGGTACCGCCTTATGTGAAAAGTAGGTTTCTTTTGACTAGTGAATGGGTTGCCTCCAACTTTGGTTTTTTCGATGAATGTGTTGCATCAAACCAAAATAATAAGAGAAAGTTATGTCACGAACGTTTTACAAGTAAACACATTGTTCCTTGAAAGTATCACATGTTTCTCTCGAACAAGATATTCTAGAACACAGGGGCGGCTCAAGAGAGTTGGAGGCCTAAAGCGAAATTTTAAAATGAGACTTTTAATTAATTAATATAAATTAAATTTTATTAATTTTTTAAACACACACTTATACGAGTTTTTTTTTATATCTCTTATGGGTTTTAATGGTGAAGTAACTTTATAACCACTTCAACAAGAAAAAGAAAATCTAAACAAACAAACAAAAATTTAAAGATAATAGGTTATTTTATATATAAAAAAATTGGTAAAAAATATATAAAAAAACTATCTACTACTAAATACTATCTAAAATTTATTTTTCTAACTTTTTTGAGATACCAAGTTATTAATAAAATTTTTATAATAAATTTGTTCTAGCAAGTATTGCAAACAAGAACTCAAAACCAAAGAGTGAAAAGAGTAAAGATATAAAAAAAAAATTTAAAAACAATCTTGATTTATAATAGAGAAAATGGTCATTACTTACCAATTTACCAACAGCTACATAATTAATAATTATTGGGATTAGTTTTTTAATTACTAATAACTAATAAGGTACATAGCTGGAAGAAGATATATATTAAGCATTTATTAAACTAAAAAGTTAAAACTTTAGTTTATTATCTTTCATTGTAAAATGTTAGTTGATAAAAGATATATAATTGATCATATATTAAATAAAAAAAATTAAATATCCGTATGTTATAACAAATAATAATTATTATTAGCATGATAAAGTTTTAAAAAATTTCAATTCAAATGTAGTAGGAGGCCAGATATTAAATTTAAATTTTTAAATATTAATTTATCATACAAATAATTATTATAACTAAAATGATAAGCTTTTAAATTTTGTATGAGGCCTCCAATAGATATTAAAATTTAAATTTAAATTTTTAAATATTAATTTATTATAATAAATATCTATTATTATAGTTATGATAATAAGATTAAAAAAAATATTAGAGGATAAAAAGTAAATATGAGGCCCTTAAAATTTGGGGGCCTAAAGCGATTGCTTCACTCGCTTTACCCTTGAGCCGCCCTTGCTAGAACACAACCATCATCGTGAGCTCTCATCCTCTTCTCAAAGTTTTGTGCACTTTGTTAGTGAAAAATTGAGGACCCCAGATATCAGGGAGTGATGAGGGGGTGGCATAGAGGCCATAAATGCCTCGGTAGTCGCCATATGCCTATGCAAATGGGCACTCAACGAGGAGATGGGAGGCAGTCTTTCAACAACTTCACACAGGTAATAGTCTATGCATGTTCCCCACCAGTTACTTTTGTGCAGGTTATGCAGAGTGTGCTTGTCTCTCCGGTGAACTTTAATAATGTAATCAATATAATTATAGAAAATAATATATATATATATATATATATATATATATATATATATACAGAAAAAAATTGAAAAGATCTTAACTATATACAAATTGAATGGAGATGGAATTGGATTTATAAAAAATAAATATCATAAAAAATATATATATAATAATCATAAATTTAAAAATAAAACATTAACCGTCCCACATGCTTAATGACATATATATATATATATATATATATGATAGGGGTGAAATTGGATGAGATACGTGGCTTTAACTCAATCATACACATGGAGAAATCCAAGACGCTCATCTATGAGATGTTAATCCCTGAATCATAGGTCCTGATTGGGCAACACTGATAGCGGGATCAATCAGGAGCAATTAACGTGGGATAACGACGGAGTGATCGGGGGCAAATGGTTAGGCACAAACGACGGAATAAAAGGAGGAGAAGAACACAACAAAGGTACACGATTCGGAGAACCGGAACTCTCCACTCATCGTTCTCTCAACTGACATGAGCTTTGGAGCTATTCTCGGGCGATAAATCTGCCCGCGCTCACCCTCTTCTTTTATGTTGCCTTCTTTGGTGAGTGACATAGTCCCAACATCAAACAAATTGATCGGCGATCAGATTCAATCTAGAGGAAAGACGGGTTTCTACGTCAACACATAGTATACATGTAATGCTGGTGAGGAATTCAAAGCCACTAATATATTACCTAAGAATTTGCTCTACTACCAAGAAATGAAAAAAATAGATAAAAAAAGAGAAGTCTATCTCTAATCACAAATGATTCTTTGGTTGAAAGTCCGGGTTTGTGATGCTCATGTCTGATGTTTTTCATTGACTTCTTCAATTGCTTGCAAGCCTTGCATCTTATCCATAAATCTGGACTCAATACCGAAAAGCACAGGCGGACCTATCACCTATGCTTGTTAAAGCTTATAGTGGACAACTAGAGGGTGTATTGGAAGTAGTGATCATGGTGGAAGGTGACAAAAAAAGAAGCCATATAAATAAGGTGGGGAGTGCCTGTCCAATGAGTACCGTTTAGGTCTCAAGTACTTGTTTAACACAAAAAGGTAAGATACCAAGTGTGACTGCTACTTAAAATTTATACTACTACATTAATTATTGTGACAATTTCAGGTTTGGTAAACATCGCGTAATTACTTCTAGAAAGAGAATACGAGTGGTTATGAGTCTTAATCAAATAGCTACTCTTTTAAGATGTTGATGAAAGAGTATGCACTTGAAATGTACTACTTCAGATTGGCAGGGAACGATACCTCGGAGTAGAGATGCAGATATTGCATCTATAAATAGAAAACAAAACAAGTACAACAACACACAAAAGGACACATGGAAAACTCTAAAACACAGAGGAAAAAATTATGGGACATCAACAAGTAAGCAATTCACGAAATTACAACAACATACAAAGTTTTAGATCTCAAACTGATGCCCAAATTTGAGATCGTACTAATGTAAAAAGGAGACTAACCAAGAGTAAAACTCTTGAGCACTGACATTCTAACGATCAAACTCTTACAACAATATAAGAGTAATAATTATCGTATTCCACCACAAGAGTGGTGTAAGAGCCCTCATTGTCTTGAAGAAACCAATAAAAAAATGCTCTCAAATTCTTTTTTTTTTCCTTCTTACATGTTATGAATTATGCGACAAACAAGCAAAGAAATCAAGAAGAAAAGAAGAACACACAAGAATTTACGTGGTTCGGCAGTGTGCCTACATCCACGAGAGCGAACGGCGGAATTTCACTTTGTCAAAAATTAGGGTTACATCATAGGTATTTATACTAAACCCTAATGTAAGAAAATTACAAAATTGCCCTTCCGTCGCTCACTCCTCTCCGTTCACTCAAATTTCGCCTCCCAGATTCACTGTTTTGCCACCGCTGAAAGAAATATGAGCTATACTTCAACATTACCCTATCTTTTACATAGGTTTTCTACATTTGATGTACTTTTTAGGATATGTTTTTCAGGAGTTGCTGCCACCTCGACCACTAGAGGTGTTAATTGGGTCGTGCCGCCCATGGGTCGACTCAACTCGACATGAATGGATTGTACCTAAGCACGACCCAACATTGTAGTTATTGAACCATGGCTAGGCACGGGCCCATGTTGGGCCTGTACGACACAACCCACATAGTGACATGATGGGGCTTGCTAGGTCTTTTTCATTTTTTATATTTTAAATATTTTTAAATACAAAAAACCTCTATACCATTTATAAATTTATTATATTAGAATCTTATTAATTTTTTGGATTTTTTGGGAAAAATTATTGGATTTTATGAATTTTTGGGTTTTTTTTATTTTGAAATTTTCTAAGATTTTTTTGGGAATTTCTAAAAGTTTTGGGATCTTTTGGGATTTTTAAAAAAAGTTTCTAGATATTTTATTTTTAAAAATAAAAAATAAATTACCAACGGCCTCTTGGCCTATTGGTACTAAGTCTCTTATGTAAGACAGATGGATCTTGGGATTGGGCCTCGACACACAATATGAGGGCTTAGGTGTGTTTAGCAACTAAGCTCCATACTTTAACACGTCCCGACTTCCCTCGTTGGCCCTCATAAGTTGGCGGACCATGTCAGCCAAGCATGAATAACAGGTGTCCGACACAAGTCAAGCATGTACTATGTTGAGCAGGATAGTTTTTTTTTAGGGGGTGTTTGGATAGTTTTTTTTTTCCCAAAAGTGCTTCTAGAGTAAGTTAAGCACTTTTGGGAAAGAAAAGGTGTTTGGATGGGTTTTTGAAAAAAGCATATCACTAAAAAAGCCTCAGAAGTGCTTTTTTTTCAGAAGCCAGTGGCATTTTGTAAAAGTTATTTTAGAAAGTGTTAATTATCAAAACATCATTCTTAAACCTTTTTAAACCTATTTTGAAAAAGGTCAATTACCAAAATACCATTAATATTATTTTTATTATTTATTATTATTATAAAAATACTTTTGAATTAACATATCCAAACATAAAAATAACAAAAACGTTTAATTTACTTTAAAAAGTTTTTTTTCAAAAATACTTCTCATAAACTAAAAAAAAAAAATTATTTTCTCAAAACCAATCCAAACACACCCTTAACCTGTCTTCCTCTGCTTGGATCTGCATTTCATAAAATGCTGGCAGCTCAACCCCAACTCAACCCCAACTTGTGTTGGTATTGGTCCATGATATAACAGCTACTTCCATACTTTCGTGTGTCGACATGCTTAGTGCCTTGTTCCGCACTTCTGGATCGCATAAGAGTTCCAACTTCAAGTTCATCAGTGTCGAAGTCTGGTGGTGATGAAGATGTGTTGGCACTTCAAAATCAATCTGAATTTTTCATAGCTTTCTCCGAGCTATTGGCCGTCAATGATTGCACTTTTAAGTCATCGACCAAATTCCTCAATCTAGACAAATATTATACATCAGCAAAAAAAGAAGCATGCCTGAAATTCTAAGAAGAAATTAAGCTGTCAAATAATAATGTACCTTTCGTAACAGCGTCACAGAAGCTTCATTTGCTAAGTGAGGGCAGTCAAGTACATATGCTAATCCCATGTTCCTCAAACTCCTCACACTTCAGGGTGAACAAACCTTTCTGTTGGAGATGGGACATAACCACTGTGACCATTGCATCTATCTACAGTCAGATTGAAGGAGAAATTTTAAATTAATTTTTTTTTAAAAAAAACCATAAAATTAGATTGGGACTTTTAAACTTTCTCAAAATTTTATATTTATATTTATATTTTAAAATTTTTAACAAAGCATACCAGAACAGGATAACAATGGCCAAAATACCGGGGGAGAACCAGTAGAAGCCTGACGGGACACGAAGAGGAGTCTTGATGTAAATCGTGATTTGGGCCAAAAGTTGTATTTTCATTTTCCTAGTATGACCAAGCAATGTAACACAATTTTATCCTAATCTAAATAAAATGTGGTTTATCCATTTAGTTAAAAAAAAAAAACAATAACCGCTAAATCACGTTCCAATCAATAGATGTTAATAGGAGTAATTGGCATATCTTTTCTATGATTTTCCATCCCCACTCATTATTCTATATAAAATTTTTATTTTTTATTTTTACTGAGATGATTATATAGAAGGAAAAAAAATAAAGAGTATTTCTTTAAGATTTGAACAAATCTTCATGAGCTAATTTTATATTAAAATTATTCTATATACCTTTTACCCGGTATTCCTTCTCATCATAAAAGTTCTAACCAAAAGATTATTTTATTACTTATTTATTATTATTATTATTATTTTATCTCTAAATACCCAGTGATTAAGTATTCATTGTAGAATAACAGGGTTGGGGTGCCCTCCATCATACCTTGCAAGGCATGTTGCCTTTCCCTACCTTGCACCCACATTATAGAACACAAAATCCTACCTTGCACCCCAATTTACATAGGTTTGCACCCCAAAGCAATTGACCTTGGGCTAAAAGCCAATGTCTTTTAGAATTAACCAAAGGGTTGTGGGTATTTTTCCTACCAATGAGGCTTTATTATCTTTTTATCCATTGATTGAGTATTCTTTTTCAGTGAAAGAGTTCTTCACCAAAAGTAATTTTATTTTATTATGTTATAAATAATTATTTCCTAAAATTTATTTTAATTATTTTTTAATATCTAAAGGTATTTGCTACTACTACTACACATGAATAAAGTTTTTTTTTTTTTCCTAAAATCTTCTAACTAGCCTATTATATATTTTTTTTTTATCCTAGGCGACAAGCACCTCCACGAAGGACGGTATCAAAGCTAGGACGTGCGCAGGGATCACACTATCATGGATTTCACTCGGTGCACGTCTTTACTGCTTTGGGGGGCGCATTGTGCGGCCCCTAAGGTTTCACTCGGTGCATGTCTTTTACTGCTCATGACTACCAATCCCATATGGAGAAGACTCACGTGTGTGTGTGGGCCACCCCACTAGGTGACCCACGCCCTACGCCCTCACTTTGTCACAGAGGAGATTCAAACCTGGGTTCTCATCTCGTGTGCAAAAGACTTTTGCTACTCGGCTATTACACCTTTGGCAACTAGCCTATTATATTTATGTCTTAAAATCTATAAATTTCTTTTTCCATAAGGCTTTTACTGTGGAAGAACTTTCAATTTTTGGAAAAAAAAATTAAACAATTGATTTTTTAAAGGATAATTAATTCAAGGTCCCTGGCACTATTTACTTTATCCCATGAGGTCCCTGGGGTGGTGTTACTGTTGGGTGGGGTGTAGCAAATAGTGGGAGGGTTTGGTCCCTGACAAATAGTGTCAGGGACCAATAATTCATTTGCCCATTTTTTAATCATAAAAATAATATTTAAAATTTAAAATTTGAATCTTTTTAAAATATATAAAAAATTTAAATTTTTTAAAAAATAATGTTTTGATTTTTTCAATAAATCTGTTAAATTTTAAAAATATATATTCGGCTGGTGGAATTTCGAACGGCTCCAAGATACAAGATCTGTGGGGGAGGCAGCGTTGTCGAGACTAGTGGAGAAGGAGCTTCGTACCATACGGGCTGAAACCTAATGGTTATCACCATCACTTGGAATCTATAGTTGGAGAAAAACATAAGATGTTTCCAAGATAAACACTGTGTTTTCAATAAACTAGCCCATGCCACCAAAAGACAACAATTTCAGGTGATGTAGTCCATTTGTCTGGCAAAGCCTCACCCTAATTAAACCGGATAACCCCAAACAAGGGATGAGGTGCCCCTTATAACACAAAAGAAACAACCTTGTTTATGTAACTACAGTTCAACCAAAAACCTTTATTATATTAATTAATAAATATGATTTAACCACTTTTTTCATTTTCATATATATATATATATATATATATATATATAAAGAGGTGTCAGGGTGCGGTCGACCGCAAGTGCGGCTGGCCCGCTCTAACACCTACACTATTGGGCCTGGCCACGGGCTTGTTGAGCTCGGCCTGATAGCAGCAGTGTTAGAGCCGGCCGACAACACTTACTGTCGACCGCACCCTAACATTGCCCTATATATATATATATATATATATATATATATATATATATATATATATATATATCAGGAGTGATAATATAAGGCCGGCAGGATTATTGTGTAAGTAAGGTCGCCTCCCATTTGGCCACTTGCATAGTGTTTTAAGGATTTCCAACCGTATGGATGGAAAGAATATTGAAAAATAAGCTAGCATGTTAATTTTCAAACAATTGGGGAACTTGTAGTGCCTTCATCTTAACGGGTGAAAATTTATAGAAATTTTATCGGTTCAAAATTTCACCCTTTTAAGATGAAAACCCTACAAGTTCCCAAATTGTATGAAAATTGACATGTTAGCTTATTTTTCGATGTTCTTTCCATCCATACTGATTTCTCAAAACACCAAGCAAGTGGACTAAAATAAGGACCGACTTCAAATGATGATAAGTACTGATTGTAACATTTATATTATATATATATATATATATATATATATATATATATATATATATATAATAATTTTTATAATGTTTTAAGATATATTTTGATTTATTTATAAATTTTAAACAATATATAGATATGTATATATACTTTCTAAAATTATATGCGTTATATTATATCTTATATATATATATATATTGAAGATAAGATAATTTAAAAAAATATATACATATCTATATATTGTTTAAAATTTATAGATAAATCGAAATATATCTAAAAACATTATAAAAAATATAATATATATATATATATATATATATATATATATATATAAAAGATATAAAATTAGTGTTAGGATCATGCCGGTGAAATGCCTCTCTCTATATATATATTAAAAAAATATATAAATAAGAAAATTTAAATTCCACATCAAACAAAATATAAATTTATACTATTTTAAACCCTAAAATCATATAATATTCTTTTAAAAATAATTAAAAAATAAACTTCAATTTTAACATAAGCTTTTAAAAAATATCATGTGAAAAATAATCCAACGGTTCATTCTAAATTATTGTAAGGCCCAATAGACAATGAAGCCTCCCAAAATGACACATTGCACCTAATAACTAGTTTAATGATGTTTCTGTGCTCTCCTAGGCTTCTAACTCCCACACTCACTCATGTAACCCTTAAGCCTTGGTTGGCAATGGAATAAAAATGATGGAATTGAAATTGGGTGGGTTCCAATGCACCATTTTCTCGCCCAAATATTAATTACATTTAAGAAATAAAGTGCATTAAAGGGATAATAATTACAATATCGATTACTCCACCAATCACTCTATATGACCAAAATACACTTTTTTTTTTTTTTTTTGAAAAAATGGATAAACCACATTCATTTATTTAAAATAGGTTGTTACATTCTAAGTTGCTACTTTTCATTCCAATGAGACCTATGAGTTATGTCAATATAAAGAATGTTACTTTTCATTAAAATGGAGCAATCTTGTAATTACACACCTCTACATAAAAAAAATAAATTATACCATCATTGATGGTTTAATGTTTTCTATGTTTCATTCCATTCATATTTACTACTCTAATGACTGTCAATAAACCATAATTTATCCACCTTAGAAAAAAAAAAGAAAAAAAAGAACACAACGTCACCTTCCAAATCTTATCATTAATTAACAAAGTAAACCACACGCCAAGTTGTTCACCCAAAATTAATAGTATTTATTATTGTAACAATTTCTGTGCACCTAGTGTGAACGAATGTGAGCAGAGCCGGAGAGCGTGCCGTGCAGGAGCTACTTTTCCTATCATGCAAACAAAGTTGAGTCAATACAAGTACATCATCACACACTCCAAACAAAACAAGCTTGGGTCCTTCTTTTGCCCATATTCTCTCTCTGGATTCACAATTTCGAAATGAGGGTCGGTTGAGTTTCCGGATTCCACGTATCTGATCAAGATATTCTCAGAAAGCCTTGCTGTCAAACTTTATATATTATTTCTCTTTCCTTTTCTTTTGAGGATCTGATGATTGGTGGCTCCAGCTATTAGTAATCAGCTTCTTCCTTCCATTTCCATACCAGAAGTTCCCCTTTTCTCTTGTTTGGCTGGCGATGATCTCACAGAATCAACACTCCCCCTTCTGACTATATATTTTATATGCTTTTGTTCTGCAGATTAGTGCGTGCCCAGGTTCTTCCTTTCCCTTTTACAAGATTCAATAGATAGAGGTAAGCAAGATCAGTTTCTCATTTCTAGTTTTCATGTTTTCATCTTCTTCTTCTTCTTCTTCTTCCTGACAATTGAGGAACAATTCATCTCTTTCATCTTTTCTGTGATTTGTTCATTGTTTGCTCATCCAACAATTTCTTCTTAAAATTCTGCAATAGAGGTATAAGAAGAAATTGTAACCTAAGACTGCATCTAATCCTTAATTTATCATAAATAAATGTGATTTATCCATTAAAAAAAAACTCTGCAATAGAGTCAATCAAAACATATGAACCTTAATCTTCTTTAAAAAAAAACATATGGATGTATAACAGTGTGTGTTACCAACATCCAAAAAGGCCTATTGGTACTAGAGTTAAATGATAGGTAGTAAAATATGTGGAAGATCCGGATTTGACCCCCTCTTTGTAAGGTGAGGATCAGATGAACGGATCTCTGCCGAGTTTCTGTGTGTTTATATTGCCAAATTTGTGTTATGTCCTTAAAGTTTTTCGGGGTGCTTGTCGCCTTATAAAAAAAAAAAAAAAAAAAAATCAGTGTGTGTTCTGGTTGGAACTGTCCACGTTCCCATTAGAGAACACTACTGCTCTTAAATTCCTGGATCTGGTTTTGGTTTCACACTTTCAGTCCCTTTGGAGGATGCCGTGTTCGTCTAGTATGGTTACTCTTTCTTGTTTTAGTCCAAGTCTGAACTGACTGACTGTTCAAAGATATATAACAAGTAGCTAAGCTAAGCAAGGCCTGCCGATTGACTATTTGACTTTGATCATGTGTATGTTTGTGTTTTTTAATAACTAGAATCTCCTGCTGGCCAATCAAATCATTCCAGTTAAATAGTTAATGCGATTTCTCAAGATCCGATGGACGGGCACCAATTTTTTTATTCCTTTTATATCTGTTCTCTGGTCTATGTTCTTTTCCTCGGGTGAATCTTCAATTCGAGTAGCGTTAGAGGAAGACCGGATCATTCAAAGATTCATTATTTCTTTATACATATTTATTAGATTTTTTACCTTTTTTAACCATGTAACACATCTACTATTTCAAATTTCTATTAGTTAAAAATTAATTTTAAAATAATTATAGAAAATTAAATATGTTGAGATAACTTTATCCCACCCATCTTTAACTTTAAGAATCTTCTTTTTCTTCTTTATCTCAATCTACTAACCACGCATATGAATCTTAGAAGACTTTTCTCTCCCTTCTGTCCGGTTGCATCTCTCTTGCTGGTATGTCTATTTTCTTTTTAGCTATAGCTGTATTTGTTGCCATTGTTTACAGATTGTTAGGGGGAAAACAAAAACTGAGTATTGGATTATGTGATTGTTCAGTTTCTGGATGTCTCTTCTAGTTGGTTGTTTCCCTTTTCTTTTCTTTGATGCTTTTCATTACTCTACTACTAAGTTAAAGAACAGGGTTGTTGTATGTACTTTTTTTTTTCTTTCTGTTTTGCCTTTTTTTGATTAATAATTGATAAACCAGGGTGCATTAATTTAAATAGAAGTTTATCTCAGGAATAGAGAAGCACCTACCACCTTCTTCCTGTTATGTTCTATTTTATAATTGGCATGCTAATTATATTGTGGCATTCTACTCTTGAGCCTCTTGTTGTTTATCAACTTTGGTTTCTCAGTCTTGTGATTCTATGGTACCTCTGAGTTAGGGCATAGGCCTTCCAGTACCATACAGAGTTCAAAGAAGGGCATACTTTAAATTTACCATGGCGATGTTGGGTACAAGATCATTTTTTCACTATCATCACTAAACAAACATACTTGAGATATAGCTTGTGAGAGGTATAGTATTCTAGAATATACTATTGACTCTAGATCGTGAGTTCTCCTTGTGGTGGATTTGTGTAGAGGTAGAGAAGGAGAGCTCTGGAGGAGACAACCGTGTATTGTCCATTAATTATAGTGGAGGCAATTTGCTGAACCACGTAAATCTGTTTCCTCTCTCTCCTCCCCTTTTTCTTGCTATTGTTTGTTTTACTTTGATTGCCCTTTTGCATATTGGTGATTGGTAGATTAGAGATTGGTTAATTGCATATCTCAAGAAATATGCCTGTTCTTGTTCATCTGTTTTTCCGCAATCTTATTTGTCGAACCAAATCCTTGAGGAAGGTCAAAGGTTTTTGCACAACATTGCCAATCATGATATTGTGCTGTGCAATGTTCCATTAGAATTCCTTTTGGTGGTTGATGATATCTATCTGTTGATTTACTGACCTTTGGGTTTTCATCTGGGAGGAATACTCCATGACCTTCTCATTAATGTGACATTGTACTTGGCTTTTACAAAAACTTATTATCAGTTTTTCATTTTCAGTGTTCTATGGGCAAATTTATTAAAGGTGTGAGAGCTGCACTTGTCTTTATGTCAACTAGTCTTCCATGCTCTTCACCCTTTCCTTATTGTCCATCCATGTATAGTTTATAGTTGCATAAGAAACTCAACAATTTGTTAGAATATTTTTTCTATTTTACTGTCAGAACATCAGAAATTCTTCACCTCCGCTTTTCTCTGAACCAGCATTAAGGATTTATTTCACGGATTGAATTTAATGAGAACATTATTAATCTAAAACTGCAGCTGTTTTGCTTGACTGCTAATTCAACTCTATGGAGGGAATCGAGGATAAGTATACACAGGATGGGACAACAGATATCCATGGGAACCCTGCAGTCAAGAAAAATACTGGAAACTGGAGGGCTTGCCCCTATATCCTTGGTGAACTTTCCATGCTCTTTTCATAATTGGTTATGGATTCATATTCAAACTCTATTTTTGAATGTTATCAAATACATATTCCTGGAATTACTATGCAGCCAATGAGTGTTGTGAAAGATTGGCATACTATGGTATGAGCACCAATCTGGTGAACTACATGAAGACCCGTCTCCACCAAGGGAATGCTACAGCAGCAAACAATGTGACTAACTGGTCAGGGACATGCTATATAACGCCACTTCTTGGTGCTTTTATTGCCGATGCCTTCTGGGGAAGATATTGGACAATTGCCACTTTCATGGTGGTTTATATATGTGTAAGGATCAGCAGTTATGATTCCACCACTCACTTGTGTCTTTCTTTTTTTACTTCATAAACTGAGATTAATACTACATGAATGCAGGGCCTGACCCTATTGACAATGACAGCATCGGTCAAGGGTCTAAAACCTTCCTGCTCTGGTGGTTTTTGTGACCCAACCAGTGCACAGACTGCAGTTGTGTTTGTGGCACTCTATCTCATTGCACTAGGGACTGGAGGCATCAAACCTTGTGTCTCATCTTTCGGTGCCGACCAGTTTGATGAATCAGATGAATCGGAGAAAAAAAGCAAGAGCTCCTTCTTCAATTGGTTTTATTTTTCAATCAATGTCGGTGCTCTTATTGCTTCATCAGTGCTTGTATGGATTCAGATGAATGTAGGATGGGGATGGGGGTTTGGGATCCCGGCAGTGGTGATGGCTATTGCAGTTGGTAGCTTCTTCTTTGGCACTAAGTTGTATAGGCATCAGAAACCTGGAGGAAGTCCCCTTACTCGTATCGCTCAGGTTATTGTAGCAGCAATTAGGAAATCTGGGGTGGAGATGCCTGCTGATAAATCTCTTCTTTATGAGATTACCGACAAGGAATCCGCTATTGAAGGTAGCCGCAAGCTTGACCACACAGAAGAGTTTAGGTGAGTGAGCCAACAGTGAAAAACTTTTTATTTCTGTTATGGACTTCCTATGATTTATCTTGATTATGGAATCTATTTATCATAACAGATTGAGTTTGACATCATTTTCAATATAATTTATATCCAATTGTCCTAAGGTTACATCTAGATGAAGTATTGCAGATGCTAAGTTCACATATTTAAGGACATGCTTGTTGAAATTCAACGATATCTCCAAAAATAAAGTTCAGGGCCTTCAGGCCTAGTAAAGCTTTTGCTTGTGTTTTCTCTTCTGATGTATAATTTTATCTCTTCTTATTATTGCATACATCTCAGCCGTCTTATGATGGTGATGCGCTTATACAACACATCCTTGTCCTTCTCTCAGGTGCTTCGACAAAGCAGCGGTGGTGGCACAAGAGGACCAGACCAAGGCTATTGATCCATGGAGGCTGTGTACTGTGACTCAAGTGGAGGAACTCAAGAGCGTTGTGCGTCTCCTCCCAATATGGGCCAGTGGCATCATCTTCTCAACAGTCTATAGCCAAATGAGCACCATGTTTGTCCTCCAGGGAAATACTCTTGACCCCCACATGGGTCCTCACTTTAAGATCCCATCAGCCTCTCTCTCGATCTTTGATACCATCAGTGTCCTTGTTTGGGTCCCAATCTATGACAAGTTAATAGTACCAGCAGTGCGCAGAATCACGGGCAATGACCGGGGCTTCACTCAGCTGACAAGGATGGGCATTGGCTTGGTGATCTCCATTTTCTCCATGATTGCAGCTGGAATTCTGGAGGTGGTAAGGCTGAGGATAGTGGCAAGGGATAACCTTTATGGTCCTGACGACATCATACCCATGTCTATATTCTGGCAAATTCCTCAGTACTTCATCGTTGGCGCTGCAGAGGTCTTCACTTTCATCGGACAGTTAGAGTTCTTCTATGATCAAGCACCAGATGCCATGAGAAGCTTGTGCTCTGCGCTGTCCCTCACCACTGTTGCATTAGGGAATTACTTGAGCACGCTTCTGGTCATCATTGTCACTCATGTCACAACAAAGGGCGGGAAGCTTGGATGGATCCCTGACAATCTGAACCTCGGCCATCTCGACTACTTCTATTGGCTCCTTGCAATCCTCAGCCTCCTCAACTTCTTCGTGTATCTTGTCATAGCCAAATGGTACACTTACAAAAAGACTATTCAGACTTCCAGCTGATGCAATTCTGCTGAGAGGGAGCAAGCTTCCTGGATTGTGTTGCCAATCAATTAACTTATTAGTGTTTTATATATCGGATTCTTATTTTTAAATGCCTGTAAATATCTTTAAAACATCAACTGGTTTCACCCTTTGGACTTATATGGTCAAAATGGCCTCAATTTCTTTGTTTATGAGTCCTTTTGCATGCTGAACTAACATAACTACTTAAAAACAGCTTGCTTGCAAGCTCTTTTTAGTCAAAAAAAACATAACTACTTAAAAACAAGAAGGGCAGGATGGTAAGTAACAAGGCCAAGAAGAAGCCAAGATTATAATTATGATTGAAATAGGAAAATTATCAAGCAGTGGATATTGTTTGTTTCCATCTTGGGTGGGAATGAGAGGTGTAGAAGAGAGGCAATGTTACAATTGTGCTTCACTTCACACAGTCCTTCTGAAGTGATGATGAACACCTTGAATGCCTTCAAGACACCTTTCCCTCCAAGAACACCATGCTTCACCAACTCAAAGAAGCTCTCCAACAACAAGAAGAAAGTTCCTTTGTGCTTCTGCAACAATTCAGATAGAGCTGATTCCTCCTCCTCCTCCTCCCCAAACGAGGGAGATAAGCGCAAGCAGGAGCTGCTTGCTCGGATTGCAATGCTACAAACCCAAAAGGTTCGCCTCACTAACTACCTGGACGAACGCGCTGCTTATCTGACCCAGTTTGCTCAAGAAGCAGATGCTGATTTCAACGAGATCGGTGAGAAAGCACTCAAGGATCTTGATGATGCTGAGGCCAGGGTCTGTTCCACTTTCATCACCTCCTCAAGAAACATATATTTCTCTAAATCTAATACTTCGCTCTCCTGCTGACATTAGATTATGGAGAAGATGGATAACCAGATGGAGGCGTTAGAAGAGACCTCAGAAGTAAGAAGACAAGAGATTGCAAAGAATGAACAGGAGTTGGAGGATTTTGAGGAGCAAATTGAGAGGGAACGCAATCAAGACCTCTTCTTCAAGAGCCTCAGCCAGAAACCAACTCGTGGAAAACAACAAGCAGCAGGTACTACTAACATGCCGGAAGTGCTGAAACCTGTCAGAGAAACCACCAGAAAGAACGCAGGATCCAAATCTCGGAGAAATATTTATATTGGTTTAATGATTCTACTATTTGGCACAATTGGCAATTACCTTGTCTCTTATCCTCAAGTAGAGTGGAAGAAAGTGGCTGCATTGGGACTAATACTCCTGGGTTTGATTATTCAGTACGTTTATGAGCAGAACACGGCGAAAACCACAGAAGAAGAAACGGAAGATTGATGAAAACAGGGGCATATTGTTATGTACATATTGTTGTATTTTGCTCTATTTACTGTTTAATAATTACCAACCGTCTCTTGATCTATTAGTACCGATCACTTATTTAGGGTTTTATTGGTTAGAACAATCTCAAGTTTGAACCCACTAGAGTCACGACCATAAGATGAGGCTACATGCCCATTGTGCCAAATTGTCTTTTTTTTTTTATTTTTAAAAAACTGTTTAATAATCGATATTTACAATAATTAATTAGAGATGGGGCCCACAACCATTTGAGTTTAGACTTGAGAGACGAGTTCATGTAGATCGATCGAGAAGCAGAGATAGCGGAGGAGTAGATGGAGAAGGCGAGGGAGCTCCTGTCGGCGGGGGATCGGGAAACGGGGAGCGTATCGGGGCTGGAGGTCCGGCCACACTACGCCGGACACGCATCCAGTTTCTACGAGGGTTTGGCTCTTCGAGGCATCAAAGTGGACAACATCCAGCGCGGATCTCTCACCTGCACCTTCACAGTCCCTCCCAGACTCACCGTCAGTTCCTTTCTCAATCTCTGGATGGATGATTGATTGATTGCCTTCTGAGATGGAAAGATCGAAGCTTTCTTGATCCATCTGTGTGAATATATGGTTTTTCTTCTTCTTTTAATCTTTGGCAGGGTGGTGATGGGAACTTGACTCCTGGTGCCATAGCGAATTTGGTGGATGCGGTCGGATCGGCGGCGATGATAGCCGATGGTCAACACTCGAAGGTCTCCGTTGACATGTCCATCTCCTACGTGGCTGCGGCCAGGCTCCATGTAACTTCATTTTCCTTGCCTCTCCTTACTGTACTTTTTTTTTAAAAATAAATATGTACAAGCGACCAAAAGACATGGGCTAGGCAAACTATAATTTTTCATTTTGAATGTATTTTGACGTTAAGTCTTGTTTCCACTCTGCATATACTTATTAGAAATTAAATCCTCCTAAACTAGATGACATCTAGAGAGGCAAGAGGAAGAGATACTTTAGGTGCCTTGTTGTTTCCATACTGGTATCAATTTTGGCTTCAAAAATCATTAGGGGCAACCATTAGCTCTTTTCTGACTGGGTTATCCACTTTCTAAACAAAAGAAAGCTTTTTGTTGGTGGATGAGCAGGAAGTTGGGTTATTGGTTTATGACAATATATAGTCCACATTGTTTTAGAAATTGGAATTGTGGAGAAACTTTCGCAGATGATATTGTCCTAGTTGATGAGGCTAAAGAGGGAGTTAGTGAAGTTAAAATTATGGAGAAACACTCTTCAAAGTAGAGGATTTAGGTTAAGTAAAAGTAAGCTAAAATATATGCATGGTAATTTTAGTCTGAATAGGAGAGATAGAGGTGAAGTGAAATTAGAGAGAGTAATTGTAACCATTTTAAATATTTAGGTTCCATTTTTCAAGATGATAGGATGATAGATGAAGACGTAACCCATAGAATTAAAACATGATGACTGAAAATGGAGAAGTGTCACGGGTGTGTTATGTGATAAAAAGATACCTAACAAAGTGAAAGAAAAATTCTATAGAACGACAGTTAGACTAGCTATGCTATATGGGAGCGAGCGAGTGTTGGATAACTAAAGTTCAATATATTCATAAGATGAATATGACAGAAGTGAGGATGTTAAGGTGGATGTGTGATCATTCAAGATTGGATAAGATTGGAAATGAACACATTCGACAGAAAGTGCATGTTGCACCAATTGAAGATAAAATAAGCGAGGGGTATTTAAGTTGGTTTGGACACGTGGGTCGTAGACCTCTAGATGCCCCGGTTAAAAAATGTGATAGTTTAGTAATAGAAGGTAAAAAAAAGGGTAGAGATAGGCCAAGGATTACGTGGAAAGAGATAGTGTCTAAAGACCTATGTATATTAGATATTGAGTTGGATCTTGTTTTTTACAGAGTTACATGGAGACAAAGAATTGATATAGCCGACCCCATATAGTATGGGATTAAGGCTTAGTTGTTGTATAGTCCACATTGTTTTTGACTAGGTAAAAATTCCGAAATAAGTTATTCTTTTGTGAGCTTTGAACATTTCTGAGCTGAAAACTTTTTAGTAGCTGGAGAAGTGAGATGTAGCAGGAGAGAGAGATTCTTTTCTGTTGGTAGAAATTCTATCACTCGAGTTTTCTACATATACATTTATGTGTGCAATCACATGTTCCTGATGTTTGCTCATGCGTATCTGTGAAATATATCATTAGGGCTTTATCTCTTGTTCAAGCTTTAATTACTTATGTTCGGCGAGCAGGATGTATTGGAGATCACTGCAAAGGTTTTGGGCCACAAAGCAGGCTACTATGGGACTTATGTGTTGTTCAAAAACAAAGCAACTGGAGAGATTGTTGCTGAGGGTCGTCATTCTTTGTTTGGTAATCTTCTAAGCAAGATTTGATTCTAGATCTCTAAATCATTTTTCTTTTTTTTGACAAATGTGGACAAGCCACTAGACATATGCGATAGGCGTGGTTCGAAGAATGAGTTACTAACTTTCTTTGTGAAGGTTAGTTTGATCTCTGAATCAATTTAATGGGTATAATGTATGCAACTTTACAATTAAGATGACAAGGGGAGTAGTTGTTGTACATAACTCATAAAATAACACCTTTCAGGATTCTTGGCTATATCTTGCTTTTGTTTGCTATCTATGGAATCTATATGTTGAACACACAAGCTTTGATCTCAATTGCTTGTTTCTGTCAAAAAGAAGGGGTGTTGATGTGTACATTGTGTTGTGGTCAAATTCTTTGGGATGAAATGTTGAATCAAATGGAAATCCTTGTAGTTTGTTTTAATGAGAATGCCATCACCACTTGCTTCTTGCTGTAGATGGGTCTTGTGGTATCCAGGAGATGAAGAATGCAAAGCTGCATATAGCTTGGATCTTTTCCCCTTAGCATCTGATGTATGGTTTAATACTCTGAATGCTGAGCAGCTGAAGAGTCCTTAATTTACCTGCTGCACCTCTTGATTATTCCTGCAGGAAAAAGAGTTTCATGAGCAATTAGTTTATCAAACAGTTTTTCATATGATAAAGGGGTGTCATGAACGCTGATGGTGGTGCTAATTTCCTTGTTTCCTGCTGCTACTATTTCATCATCCCCCATGCGACCTCTTGCAGACACTCAGCGACAGGTCCTCGTCTGAGACTTATCGGCATAGATGATGCTCAAGCTTTTCCAAGTTTGCTAAACAGTTTAATGCTCTGAATGCCGAGTAGCTGTGGCAATGCCCTTTTCTGCATCTCAGGTGCTTTGTCTTGCATGAATTGATGATGCTCGCTGTTTCTGACACGCTGAAGAGTCTTTCATTTACCGCTGTACCTCTCCGTCATAACTGAAAAGTATTTCATGATCAGGTAATTTATCAAACAGTTCACTAAACTATTTTCCTTTTATTCAGCACTTGGATGACAAGTTCAGTGTTGCCAATTGGAGTGATTCAGGCCGGGGAGTTACTCAATATATACACCAGAATGTAACAATTATTATTGCACAATTTGTCACACAATCCTTTTTTGTATTTATCAATATATTTTTGTATTTTGCTCTAGTAACTGTTTAATAATTGATATTTACAATAAATAATCATGTAAAAATAGATATTTTAGAGAAGGGTCCCACAACCACTTGAGTTTAGACTTGAGACGAGTTCATGTATCTTGATCGATGTTTATCCATTATCGGTGGGCGTAGTAGAGACAGCGGAGGAGCAGATGGAGAAGGCGAGGGAGCTCCTGTCGGCGGGGGATCGGGAAACGGGGAGCGTATCGGGGCTGGAGGTCCGGCCACACCACGCCGGACACGCCTCCAGTTTCTACGAAGGCTTGGCTCTTCGAGGCATCAGAGTGGACAACATCCAGCGCGGATCTCTCACCTGCACCTTCACAGTCCCTCCCAGACTCACCGTCAGTTCCTTTCTCTATCTCTGGATGAATGATTGATTGCCTTCTGAGATGGAAAGATCGAAGCTTTCTTGATCCATCTGTGTGAATATATGTTTTTTTCTTTTTCTTTTAATGTTTGGCAGGGTGGTGATGGGAACTTGACTCCTGGTGCCATAGCGAATTTGGTGGATGAGGTCGGAGCGGCGGCGACGATAGCCGATGGTCAACACTCGAAGGTCTCCGTTGACATGTCCATCTCCTACATGGCTGCGGCCAGGCTCCATGTAACTTGCTTTTCCTTGCCTCTTCTTACTTTACTTTTTCATTTTGAATGTATTTTGATGTTCAAGTCTTGTTTCCCCTCTGCATTACTTATTAGAAATTAAATCCCCCTAAACTAGATAACATCTAGAGAGGCAAGAGGAAGAGATACTTTATGTGCCTTATGATTTCCGTATTGGTGTCAATTTTTTTTTTTTGGGACTTGAGAGCCAGCTGGTCAGCACCAGCTAGCTAAGAACCAAAGGGCGTGCTCGAGTGCGGGATCGAACCATTAGCTATTTTCGTATTGGTGTCAATTTTGGCTTCAAAAATCATTAGGGGCAACCATTAGCTACTTTCTAATCATTAGCTATTTTCTGACTGTGGGTTATCTACTTTCTAAACAAAAGAAAGCTTTTTGTTGGAGGATGAGGAGGAAGTTGGGTTGTTGGATTATGACAATATATAGACTCCACATTGTTTCCGACAAGGCTCTTTTGTGAGCTTTGAACATTTCTATGCTGAAAACTTTTTAGTAGCTGGAGAAGTGAGATGTAAACTAGAAAGAGATATTCTTTTCTGTTGGTAGAAACTCTTGTCACTCGAGTTTTTTACATATACATTTATGTGTGCAATCATATGTTCCTGATGTTTGCTCATGCATTTCTGTGAAATTTATCATTAGGGGCTTTATCTCTTGTTGAAGCTTTAATTATTTATGTTTGACAAGCAGGATGAATTGGAGATCACCGCAAAAATTTTGGGACACAAAGCAGGCTACTCGGGAACTTATGTGTTGTTAAAAAACAAAGCAACTGGAGAGATTGTTGCTGAGGGTCGTCATTCTTTGTTTGGTAATCTTCTAAGCAAGATTTGATTCTTGATCTCTGAATCAATTTAATGGGCATAATGTATGCAACTTTACAATTAAGATGACAAGGGGAGTAATTGTTGTACGTAACTCATAAATAACACCTTTCAGGATTCTTCGCTATATCTTGCTTTTGTTTGCTAGCTATGGAATCTATATGTTGAACACAAGCTTTGATCTCAATTGCTTGTTTCTGTCAAAAAGAAGGGGTATTGATGTGTACATTGTGTTGTGGGATGAAATGTTGAATCAAATGGAAATCCTTGTTGTTTGTTTTAATGACAATGCCATCACCACTTGCTTCTTGCAGTAGATGGGTCTTGTGGTATCCAGGAGATGAAGAATGCAATGCTACATATATATATATAGCTTGGATCTTTTTTTTTTTTTGACAGAAAGTGCCTGGATTCAGGCAAGTAGAAAAAAAGAAAAAGGAAAAGGATAGAGAACTTCAAGCAACAAGAGTGCTTCAAAACAGGAGAGCCTGCATTCCAGAACTGATGAAGATATCTTCCAGCCACCTGGGCCTCTCTTCTCCCTTGTGATATAGAGACAGCTGAGGATTTAACCTTCCGTGCTTTGCCAATGCATCTGCTAGATAGTTCATCTCTCTTGGGCAGTATGCCACCTCCAGTAATGGTATCTGTTCAAGTAAGCATCTAACTTGTTGGATATCTTCCTGGATTCTCCAGCTATTTGATGGGTTATTCCTCCTTATGAGCTCGATCACTTCAGGACAATCAGAATAGATTTTTTTTGGATGCAATCCGTGACTTGCAATTTGTTGTATAGCTTCCTTGATAGCCTTTAGCTCAGCTTGTATGCTTGATTCTGCAATTCCAGGTTGTGCTCCAGCAAGTAGGAATGTATTTGATCCTTGCATAACTACAAAACCAAAACCACAGTGAGGGTCTTCTTCACATTTGGAGGCATCACAAAACACTACAGTATCATTATTATAAATAGAGAAGTTTAGAAGCTCCCTGAATTTTCCACTAGTTCTCCATAAATATCTTTGAGCAACAGAGAGTGCTTGTTGAAAAATTTGTTGAGGCCTCATCCTTTTGTTTTGGAACACCATCTCACACCTTGCTTTCCAAATACTCCAAGTACACGATGCAACCAAGCATTTAAAGGTTTGTTTGTTTCTCCTCGCAATTCCTTGGGTCTCAAACAACCAATCACCTTCAAGAAGGTTTTCTATGAAAGAGCAGTCAGTGTTCATATATGATGCTACAAGACTCCAGCATTGCCTAGATGTGTCACAGAAACACATAAGATGTTCTAAAGTCTCCCAATGCAGATCACAGTGAGGACATAGCCTTTGTGGTCCAATATTCAAATTATATAGAGCTTCAAATGTAGGGAGCCTGCCATGAAATAACTTCCACAGAAAGGTTTTGATTCTGGGAGCTATTGGCAGTTTCCACATGATGTACCAGCCCTCCCATTTCTCATCATCTAAGTATTGTGGGTGATTAATGTGATTGTATACAGTATTCACAATCTTTGCAGATGAGGAAGATGGTAACCAAACCCAATAATTTGAACATGTATCATCTATCAACAGTTTTTGTAATCTGCCCCAGTCAAAAAGGTTGCCAAAGCAAAGGGTAAAATCAGAATGATTGAGATGTCTGTTATTTACCAGGTCATTCAAATGCAATTGCTCAATAGGCTGATCCATGTTAATGTAAGTAGGTTTCAATGCTATGGGAATATCAGTAAGCCATGGGTCATTAAGAAAGTTGGTGTTCTGGGGATTACATTTGCTAATCCAAAGATTATTTTTAATAAGGCTGGCAGAATTACACAAAGACCTGTAAAACCAGGAAGCAGATCCCAACTTAGGGTTATCCCATATTCTACAATTTCCATATTTGCAGTTAAGGATATGAACCCATAATTTATTTTCAGAGTTTAGCACTGCAAATACATTTTTGGTCATTAATGCTATTTTAGCTCTCCTAAGGTTTCTGATTCCCAATCCTCCCTCAGTTTTTGCTAGTGTAGTATTGCTCCAGTTCATAGAATGGAATTTGCCACCAGCAATGCCTCCACCCCAAAGAAAATTTCTAGCATATTTAGATATCAGGTCTAGGACTGTATCAGGGACAGGGTAACATGCCAAGGAATATGTAGGAATTGATAGTAAAGAGCTATTTACAAGTATAGCCCTCCCTGCCAGGGAAATTAAGGTGGCATTCCAAGAATTTAGGCTATGTTTTGTTCTCTCCACTAGAGGCTGCCATTGATGTACTGAGATTCTTTTTGGAGAAATTTGCATCCCAAGGTATTTAAAAGGGAATGTTCCCATTTGCATACCTAGGATACATGTAATGGATTTCCCAAGTCTCCTGTTAAACCAGCTGGGTAGGTGCAGGGAGGATTTAGATAGGTTAATACATTGTCCTGTAAGTTTCTTATAAATATCTAAGCACAATTTGCAGTTTCTAGCAACTACTCTAGTTGCTCTAGAAACAATAATGAGGTCATCTGCAAACATTAGATGATTGAAGTTGGTGGGCAACCTGTTATCAAATCCAGGTATTAAGTTCAAGGACAGAGCTTGATTTAGAAGAGCAGACAGGATCTGAGAGACTAAGATGAATAGAAAAGGAGATATTGGGTCCCCCTGTCTAATGCCTCTTTGTCCCGAGATCCAATTTGTTGGTTGCCCATTTATAAGAAAAGAGAAGCTTGTGGATGTGATACATGTCCTTATCCATGAAATCCAGCAATCAGGAAATTTCATAACCTTTAAGGTAGCAAGGATGGCATTCCATTCAAGGGCGTCATAGGCCTTTTCAACATCAAGTTTTAATAACATCCTAGGGAGGGATTGAGAATCATTTTCAATAGAGTGTGCAATCTCTTGAACAGTTATAATGTTATCAAAGGCTGATCTACCAGCAAGAAAGCCATTTTGCTCAGGTCCTATGATCTTGTGTATGACTAGTTTAAGTCTATTGGTCAGCAATTTCGAGATGATTTTATAACAAACATTACATAGAGCAATGGGTCTAAAATCTTGGACTCTACTTGGGGTCTCTTTCTTTGGAATTAGTACAATATAGGTTTTCCCCCAAGATGATGGAAGAGTTGCTGATTGAAAGAAGTGATTAATGGTATCAATGAGGGAGTTCTTCACTACATCCCAATAGAATAAGTATAACTCCACATTGAAGCCATCTGGACCAGGGCTTTTACCTTTTGGCATAGTTTTTAGTGTTTGGAAAATTTCAGCTGGAGTGATTGGTTTGGAAAGTATTTCCTTATCTGTTTCATCTAGGGAAGGAAGATCAGTTGGAAGGCTATAAATAAGTTCCTCAATAGCAGTATTGTTTGAGGGAGTCCAAAGTTTACTATAAAAGTCACAGAATACTTTGCCAATAGCTTGGTGTTCAGTTTGAATATTGTCCTGATCATCTATTATTGCTGAAATTTTATTTTTGTGTCCTCTAATCCTTGCATGTTTTTGAAAGAAACTAGTGTTGTAATCTCCATCTTTTAACCAAAGGAGTTTGGCTCTTTGAGCCCACTTAATTGTATTTTGCCTGATAAGTGCATTATGTTTATTGTATAGACTTCTTAAGGCTACATTCTCTAGATCAGAGTAATTCATGGTTCCTTCAAGTGTTTCCAGGTAAGATATATCCTGTTCACACTTTATAATGGCCTGATCCAGGGAGGTTTTACCCTTTAGTTTCCCACTAGAGAGATGCATTCTAGTTCTAGATAGTGAGTGAGTAAGGGCTTGCATTGGGGAGGTGTTGGTCCTAATGTTCCATGCTTTACAGACTAATTGGTGAGAGGATTCATACTCAAACCAAACATTTTCAAATCTAAATGGTTTTTTTTTATGCCTGGAGAATAGTTTGGCCTTTAGAAGCATTGGTGAATGGTCAGATGTGGTTCTTGGAAGATGCTTGTTACAGTATGTGTCAAAGTTTGCAACCCAAGCATCATTTGCCAAAAATCTATCCAACCTGGCCCATCTCCTAGCCAATCCCCTTTGATTATTACACCATGTATATGGGGTGCCATAAAATCCAAGATCCAAAAGTTGATTCTGATATATGAAATCATTAAAGATTCTACATTTTGATGCATAATAATCAAAACTACCTCCTTTATGTTCCTCTGGATTAAGGATTGTGTTAAAGTCTCCCACTAAAATCCAGGGTAAGCTAAGTGAAGACAGTTTGGCTAAATCATGCCATAAGGATTTTTGGAGATGGATATTATGCGAACTATATATCACAGAGAGGATCCATTCCTTTGGTTTATCAGAGGATAAAATGAGATGTAATGCATAATGCGAGTAAGCTATAGGGGTTACCTTACCCACCCTTTGTTTCCATAGGGTGATGATGCCTCCCGACATACCTCGAGCTGGGATAGCTGCCCAGTTCCAGTATTTGCTAAACTTTTCACAGAATTTTTTTGCACGTGGCCCATCTGCACGGGTTTCCACTAGGCAAACAACTTCAGGTTGATGAGTTCTCATAAGGTCCCTTATCCTTCCAATGGTTTTGGGGCTTGAGGAACCCCTGCAATTCCAACACAATAACTTGGTTGAATCCATAAAAAAACAGGCATTATATAAATAAACTCATTAATTGGTAAAAACCCAGTTCAGGATAAGTTTGCAGGCCCCTCATCAGGAGCTTTGAGCTTGCCCTTTTTAGAGGAATTTGTATCCTTGAGCTTTGCTCTTCTTGCAAGTGCCTCCATTTTTGCTTCATTTTGTATGTGTGCAAGAGGCATATCATCATCGAAGAGTCCATCGGCATTTCCAAACTCCTGCATTTCAGCATCTACTGTTTGTTCCTCTCTCCGTTGGGTCTGATCATTGTGATTATCTTCAGACTCCATGAGAGCCAGTGAGACTCTTTCCACCAATCTTCCATGATCATCCTCCGGCGGGCAAGGAGCCAGGTTTTGGTCTTCTCCATGCTTTGTTTTACTCCTGTCCTTGTCCAGATAGGTGATGAGGAGTGGAGTGTGTTGTCTCGGGGAGTGTGCTGCACCATAGGAATCTCCTGGGTCTTTCTCTGGCAGCGGCTCTGATGGTGTCAACGGTAAAGTGTGTGAATCTTCAACCAGATCTTCCTCAACGGTCGGGAGAGCCTGCCATGAGTTTGAGAGGGGGAGAGGAGCAACCGTTTGCGATGGTGGAGATCGGATGATAACACCTCAATTAGGGTTAGGTATATGAGCAGCCTTAGGGTTAGATATATGAGCAATCTCTTTGCCTTTTGACCTTCCCTCGGGATGTGTGTACTGAGGCCGATGTCCGCCACCTCGACCCCCTTTTGCTCCACTAGTTTGAGAGCCCGCAAGAGGGGCAGCATGCGGTGTATCCATGTGGCCTCTCTCCCATGTGGCATCTTGAGACGTCTCCGATGACCACTGAGAGATGTTGGCTGGACCTCGCCTCTGTTCACGGCAGTGACCACGACCGCGACAGCGCCCTCGTCCACTTCCTCTGGAATATTCAGCATTGAGCCACTTGCCATATTCTTGTTGTTCTCTCTGATTTTCATCTTGGATTGGGAAGGGTTGTTGATTCTTCATGTTCTTCTCCCCATCCTCTTTATCATCAAGCTGCATAGCTTGTTGGTCTCCAGAGCTAGGATCCTTTCCAGAATGAGAGCCTTCCTCAGCATGCTTAGAGTTACACGGGATCTTGTTGCATGTATTCATTGTATGTCCTATAAGCCCACATCTGAAACAGAATGACGGAATTTTCTCATAAAGGATCATTACCAGCGTTTCGTCACCCTCTTCTCCTACCCAAATACCAGTCTGCAATGGCTTTGTGAGGTCGATTTCAACACACAATCGAGCATACCTTGCTCTTCCAATTCCATCTGTAGATGTGTCCATATGCAAAGTACGCTCGTCTATCTTTAGCACCTGCCCCAGCAGAGAACCAAGACTTTCAATTGTGTCTGCTTCCCAAAACTCAGCTGGGAGGTGGTGCATTTCAATCCAGACCGCAGCGGTGTCCAGCTTCTCAAAGGCTGGCTGGAATCTCTCCTTCCATGCAGTGATCTGAAGAACCATGCCTCCAATTGTCCATGGACCATCCCATAGGACTTTGTCTCTCATCTCCACCGATTGGCAGCGGATGAAATAAAAGCCGTTTGGAAGATCCTCTATGTGGAAGCTGCCCAGTTCTCCCCAAAGTCTTGTGAGAGCTGTCTTCAGTTGTTCAAGGGGAATAGCTTTGCCAAGAAACTTTGCGTACACTGCTGTTTGCATTCTCTCATACATGCGCATTTGAAAGTCACCATCCGGCTTGAACCTCGGGTGATTCCTCAGTTTGAGTTTCTCAAAGTTCTCTCTGAGATTCACAGTTTCATCTCCGAAGACCTTCTCTTTCTGAGGACCTGTCAGTACACGCGCCCATGATTTACCCGGCTGAACTGTAGGATTGTGAGCTCTGTTGCCTGGGACTCCACCCCCACTCGCCATTGCAAGTGGGGGAGAAGTACGTCGTGGTGTGTTTGCAGGAAAGCTGAGATGCTACAGTGTGAGCTCAGAGCGGAAGCTCATGTCTTTCTTGGAGTTGTAGCTTGGATCTTTTCCCCTTAGCATCTGATGCATGGTTTGATACTCCGAATGCTAAGCAGCTGAAGAGTCCTTCATTTGCTGCTGCACCTCTTGATTATTCCTGCTGGAAAAAAGTTTCATGAGCAGTTAGTTTATCAAACAGTTTTTCATATGATAAAGGGGTGTCATGAGCTCTTATGGTGGTGCCAATTTCCTTGTTTCCTGCTGCTACCATTTTAACATCCACCATGAGTTGTGTTGCTGTGTGAAATTGGAGAGTTTCTCCCCCAGTCCATAGGTCCTCGTCTGAGACTTATCGGCATAGATGATGCTCAAGCTTTTCCAAGCTTGCTGAACAGTTTAACACTCTGAATGCTGAGTAGCTGTGGCAATTCCCTTTTCTGCATTTCAGGTGCTTTGTCTTGGATGAATTGATGATGATCACTGTTTCTGACACGCTGAAGGGTCTTACATTTACTGCCGTACCTCTCCGTCATAACTGAAAAGTATTTCATGATCAGTTAATTTATCAAACAGTTCACTAGTTTTCCCTTTATTCAATCCCCAATCATCTGAGAACTTGGATGACAAGTTCAGTGTTGCCCAGGGGAGATCCTGTTGCTGCCATTTGATCAACATATAGCTTCAAGTTTTGATGCTGACAATTGGAGTGATTCAGGCAGAGGAATTACTCAATGTATACACTAGAATGTAACAATTATTATACAATTTTTATTAATAGTTAATTAATTTATATCTTAAAATTTGATGGATTTTGATAGTCTCATCCAATGTGATAATTAATTCTCTGGTATGTAAAGATGTTATCTTGTAGACATGCTTTATTGTGCTTGCACAGACTGATGTAGAGAGAGTTGGATGATAGCATGAGTTCCATGTGGTTAAGGAATTACAACTAGATGACTGGGTTAAGCCCCAGACCTCACACTTCTCTAAACTAACGATGATTAATCTCTCAGTCCCGCTCCCAAGAAGCATTGTTTATCGTACCCGCTGCTCCCCATCGCCTCCCAATCCATCCTTCCGGAATCCCAGCCGAAGCCCTAGCTCTAGCTCAAGGATCAAGCATGGCATACTCTCCCCAATTCCATGGCCGTCACCTCTACCAAGTCGAGCTTTGCTACTACATGTTCCATCTCCGGTTAGGGCTTCTCCGACCGATGCTTCTGAATCTCTATTTCCCCAGAGTGAGTTGCAGAGCCCGAGCTTCTTGGAGTTCATCACCTCAGAAAGAGTGAAGGTGGTCGCCATGCTGGGCCTCGCTCTTGCCCTTTGTAATGCCGATCGTGTGGTTATGTCTGTGGCTATTGTTCCCCTTTCATTGGCTCATTCTTGGACACGGTCCTTCTCCGGAATTGTGCAGGTACTTACTAGTCTCGATTAGCTTCCTAAAGATATCAATAATGTCTGATTATACTGTAATTCTATGCTACTTCTTTATAAGATGAGAACAGTTGATCTAATTTGATTGTTATGATACTTTTTGAGTTCTATAAGGAGATGCAAGGACTTTGAGAAACCTTTGGATGTTTAGAGACCATGAAACTGGATCTATAGCTTCTATTTTATTGGATTATGTTATTTGTGCTGCAAGATTAGAATTTAGGTTGAAATGGATGGCTTAAGATTAAGAACATCCTTTTTATTGACTTTGTGCAGTTTTCAGCCTTATTAGCAAATTAATTATCCTAAATCAAGTGACTTGGTAGTGTCATCTTAGTTCAAGTGTATCAGACATGGTTTTATCAGAATTGCTTTCTTCTGATTATTTAGAACTCACTAAATGCAGTCGTCCTTCTTATGGGGTTATCTGATGTCACCCATAGTTGGAGGGGCTTTGGTAGATTACTATGGTGGTAAGTTGGTGATGGCATGGGGTGTGACTCTGTGGTCGATGGCTACCTTCCTCACTCCCTGGGCTGCCGAGACTTCTTTATGGACTCTTCTTGCTATGAGATTTTTTCTTGGTGCAGCTGAAGGAGTGGCACTCCCTAGCATGAATAACATGATCTCAAGGTATTGGTTTAAATAATCTTGTTTTGAAAATTTTATTTCTAATTAATTCCCTTTTGGTTCTGTCTGCACCAAATGTTAAGGAAATATGTTCAACATGTTATTTTGCCTCTATTTCTTGAAGGATCTACAGCTTATTAGTAAGTTTATTAGAGTTTCTTAAACAAGAATTGTCTTGTAGATGGTTCCCTAAAACAGAACGATCCAGGGCTGTTGGAATTGGTATGGCTGGATTTCACCTTGGCAGTGCAATTGGACTTTTGATATCACCAATCATCATGGCAAGAGCTGGAATATTTGGACCTTTCGTAATATTTGGGTTATTTGGATTTCTGTGGGTGTTGGTATGGCTTGCTGCAACAACAAGCAGTCCTGATAGACACCCTCAAATATCCAAGTATGAGCTAGACTATATAATTAACAATCAGAAGGCACCACTACCTCATAAAAAGGAATTTGGAAAATCCAGAGTAATCCCTCCTTTTAAGAAGTTACTCTCTAAGATGCCAACATGGGCTTTGATTTGCGCAAATTCTATGCACAGCTGGGTAATTTCTCTACCGGCTTCTGCTTTTTTAAAGAAATGGAGATTGTTAAGATGGTTTAGCACAACCTGTTGGAATTTTGTCATTGCAGGGATATTTTGTTATGCTTTCCTGGATGCCTATTTACTTCAATACAGTATGTTATTCATCCATTCCTGGGAAACTTTATTTGTAATGTTTTCTCTTTTCTTATGCATTGCATTTGATAGCAACCTAATTTTACTGAATATCTTATCGAGCAGATTTATCGTGTAGACCTCAGGCAAGCCGCATGGTTTAGTGCACTTCCGTGGGCTATGATGGCAATTTTAGGGTATGCTGCTGGTGTTGTGTCAGACATGCTGATACGAAGTGGTGTTAGTGTTACATCTACGCGTAAAATCATGCAGGTATAGATTGTTTCAAACATTGCTTTCCATTCACATTAGTGCAAAGGAAACTAGGTTCAAGAACTTATTTTAGCTCTTGTCAATTGCATGGCCACCTACATTCTCCCTGCAGTCAATTGGATTTGTTGGCCCTGGAGTTGCTCTCCTTGGCCTCAATGTAGCAAGAACTCCTGCTGCTGCTTCTGCCTGGCTTACAGCAGCTGTTGGATTAAGTTCTTTTAGCCATTCTGGTTTTTTGGTGAATCTTCAGGTGGGTGTTCAGGATGTCCAAGTTTGGAGGTGTTAACTTGACCTTTTCTCTAATTTTTACATGTTTGTTAAATTTCCAGGAGATAGCTCCAAATTTTGCTGGTGTCATACATGGTATTGCTTGCTTAACCTATCCTTATTTTTTTAGTTGTTTGTGGCCCGTGCTATAACTTATAACCAAAATTTCATGTATGTACCGGCAGGAATGTCAAATACTGCTGGAACATTCGCTGCTATTGTGGGAACAATTGGAGCAGGTATCTTCGTGGAGAAAATGGGCTCCTTTCGAGGGTTTTTAGTGCTCACATCTTTGTTATACATGTGCTGTGCTTTATTCTGGAACTTATTCTCCACGGGAGAACAAGTTAATTTTAATGGTGGGACTAATGTATAATTATTCCAAGTTTACCAATCTTTGAAAGTATTGCATGTTAAGTTCTTCAGCAATTGCCTACAAATCAAGAAATTTAAGCCGCACTGAAAAATGAGTAGCCAAGTAAAAATGGTCTACTAACCATTAAACCACAAAGTAGCAACAAGTTTATCATAACTAGTACATATTAGACTTTCACTCACGATACCATGATAGTTCCAGTACCCTATCTATTATTGACGGTAACATGAAAGGCTTGACAACAAAGAGCAGTTATGACCGGTGGTCTCTGCTCAACCATGCCGTGGGGGCGAACTTGAGACAGATCTTGATGGAGAACCCATGCTGCAACTATGAGAATAACTTTCCCGGGAGTATCTCCTGCCACTCCTGCTTCTTCTGGGTGAAGCACCCCGCAATCTGCTCCTCTTTGAGTGCCGCATCCCCGGGGAATAACTTCTGGAATAGCTCCTCCTGGAATGTTTTGGCTTGGGAGAACAACTCCGGGAATAGCTCCTCCTTGAATTTCTTCCCCTTGGCCTTGGTGATATGCTGCGAGAATAGCTTCTACCTCTTCCTCTGGGAGAAACACTCCTTGAATACCTACGAGCTCTTGGAGAGATGCTACGGGAGACAGACCTATAGTAGTGCCTACGATAAAAGGGTGAGACAGAGCGTGCAGGAGAGTAAGACCTGGAATCTCGAGAGTATGACCGATGTCTCCTGACAGGTGTGCCACTATCATGTCTGTAGTAGTAAGGTGAACGTGACCTTGAGCTGCGCCGCCTATAGTAGGGAGAATACGACCTATCTCTCTCATATGAATAGCTCGGTGATCTGTACCGACCGCGATAATGTGGAGAATCACTCCGAGACCGCCGTCGAGCTGTAAGCACCAAAGCATATTGGTATCCATGATCAAAGAATATCCAGATTATACTAAATTTAAGTATAAACAGAGAATAGTTAATAATAGAAAATCTCACAGTTTCTGATTAGATCTTATTCAGTTATTTGTTATAATCAGAGGTACACTTCCATGTCACATTACATAACATCTATGTTCCCAGATGATAATTATGAAAGAAAATGGTAACGATAAGTAATAAGAATCGAAATTTGTCTATTCATCCATCCATACAAACATGCTTTATGCAAATAGACATAGATATAGATTTCCAGATAAAACGCAAGTTAAATGAAGGTAAAATTGTTAAATACTTACAACGGGCAGTCCTTGCACCAAGATATCTGCCTGGAGTGGGTGTTCGCCCACGCCGCCTTCTAGCCTGAAAAGTGAAAATTGAAAAATAAGATTACAATACAAATAAACAATCTGATCACACACAAGTGCTAAGCTAAAGAACAAATTAAAGCTTGCATTGCAGCATAATATTGAAGTATATCCACAGAAGTTAAATAAAACTATTGCTTGCACAACCCTTTGGTTAATTGTCTGATTTTGCTTGGTCGAGTTGGATTTGATTGTTAGGGTAAAGCTTTTGAAGCTTGATGAAGAGCTGCCACAGACAGCTAACCTGCTGTCAAAAACACTACAAACGAACAACACCTCTCAAAATCCCTCAAAACATCAATTACCTCAATGGATATATCCAAATTAATAATCTAATAAACTAAGTGATCTTATAAGGAATGATGATCTACCTTTTCCACAGTGATAACCCGACCTTCAAGCACGGAACGGTCAAGATACTTGATGCACCGATCTGCATCTTCAATTGTAGCCATTGTAACAAATCCAAAGCCCCGAGACTCTCTTGACCATGGATCCACCACAAGATGGACATCAATCACCTGTTGACATACATGACCAAAGATGAAGATATATAACTTGTAATCAGCAGAAGCCAAGGTATATACAGAGATGAATTTCAAGCAGAAAGGAAAAGTCCAAAGCTTAAGAGAACACCGTTAAAAAATCAGGAAAACATGGCAACATGTGGTAAAAAGAAAACATGCTAAGAAGCACATGAGGTGTACAGATCACAAAATGGCCAACGACATCTTTGCAAGGTAATTCAAAAGCATTGAAGAATATAGTTGGGAAGGCAAATGTCTGATGATCCATCTTTTCCTCTTCTAAAAAACAAAAGAGGGTAACCAAGGCAAATTCCGTAAACACTAACAGGTAAGAGACAAGAAACACAACGCTAGTTTATTATAGCAAAAGATATCACTTCAACAATTATTATTATGGCTAAGACATACCTTTCCTTCTGCTGCAAAATGCTTTTCAAGTTCATCCTTGGTAACCCGAGAAGACAACCCTGTCACATACAAGTTATTCCCAGGATTTTCCACATCAATTGAATCCCTGCTCCTGAGAGTGTCAACCAGTGTATCAATTGCATTATCTCCAAAGGGTGGAAAAAAAAAAACAATCAAGAGAAAGAACAGGCCACAATACCTTGAGCGACTGCTGGACCTGGACAAAGACCTAGAATCAGATCTGGCGTCACGGTATGGGGAGCGGGACCGTGATGCATACCTGAGTCAAGAACATGGAAACACATAGATCAACCCATCTTTGATTAAAAACATAGCACTTTACAAACACATTCAAGGAATGAAAAAGGATGAAAAGAAATCTCACCTCGATCTCCTTGAGTAAGACATCTGAAACAAAAACAGTAGAAAGAAAACAGTGTTACTTCAATTAGCAGTTTAAAAGAAAGAAAGAAATTGAAACAAACGCTATAGACTCTTTTATCGATATGAAAATGAATTGCTCTTGAACATACAATTAAAATACCTCGATATCCCCCCAAAAAATAAAAGAAAACAAAAAACAAAACACAAAACAAAAACAAAAAAACTCATATTCAAAGATGAAATAGAAAACTATATATACATATACACACACAAACATAAAAGAATACGACATCATCCGGAAACTTTCCCCTTTTTTGATCTATGGAAGATAAATCTATATCTTGTATCAAAAAAAAAAATCAACATCTCGCGAATAAATTCTTAAAATTGCAGATATCATCGTCAAAGTTTTGCCAAGAAAACAATAGATCCATGCCCGATCACGAAGAATAAACACTAGCACGCGAAAAATCACAAAGCCCTAATCTGGAAAAAGAAAATAGAGCCTTACCCCGCAGGGTAGCCCTCGACACGCCTCTCTCTCTCTCGCGCGCCTTCTCGCCACAACGCAGTGCGTGAACGGAAAGCAATCAATCCGATGGCGCGGTGTATATATAGACAAGGGCATCACCCGAACCTTCTGGACAAGCGGACGTGAGCTACATCTTAAATCAGATTAACTACTTGCTTTGAGATTCGTACTACACGTGGCAGGCTCTCTCAGTCTGTGGCGGGCCGTTGGAGATATTACCCATGTATATCATTTCATTATATATATGTCACATTTTCATGAGAGGATCCGAATCCGCATGGTATTTTGGTAATCATTTGGAATTAGAGCTATAACAAAACCAACCCACATCCACATGGAAAATAAGGTAATCATCCCTGTTATAAATAACGGATTCAGATTTGAAACTTATTTTAGTAATCATATGGAATTATATAGTGATACTAAATACGGGTAGATTTTCTGATTTTGATCCGTTATCAAAGATTTAAATGATTTCGGCCCATTAGCGAAGACTCAGATGGATCACAATATTTCGGCCCGTTATCATCCTCAGAGAAATAAAATGGAAGCACAACCAAACTCCATATGGGCCTTGTTTCGGACGTCGTCTTCCGTTTATGAGTCTTGAATAGTGAGAGAGCGAGCGATCTCGTTCTTCTCCGTTTCTCCGCGCGAGAATAAGAAGCGGGCTTGCGTCGAGGTTCAGTCCGCTGAGAGGAAGTAGTTCCGAACCCCAAGCTCGACCATGGCCTCCGGCCAGGACTCCGCCGGGACGACCCTGATGGATCTCATCACGTCAGATCCCACCGCCGCGCCTGCCAGCAATTCGTCAACCGCACCAGTTCCGCCCTCGACACTCGGCAAGCCGGCGACCACCGAGAGGAAGTCCAAGAGGGCTTCCCTGATGCAGATCCAGAACGATACGATCGCCGCAGCCAAGGCCCTCAACCCCGTCAAAGCCATTCCACAACGGCAAAATAGGAAGGTTTTTGTTTACCATCACTTCTTGATACTTGAAATCGATTCTTTGTTTACCATTCTTGATGATCTACTAGAGAAGAAGAAATTAGAATTTGCCGAATTACATGTTCCCAATTGTTGCAGCCCGTTTCATACGCCCAGCTGGCTCGTAGCATCCATGAGCTTGCTGCGACATCAGATCAGGTTCTTGTTTATCCATCATCTTTGTGATTCAAATTGTTTCTTGGGGATTCTGATATATAAATTTGATTGTTTATGGTGTTCAGAAAGTCTCCCAGAAGCAGTTGGTGCATCATGTGTTTCCCAAACTTGCTGTATACAACTCAGTGGACCCTTCTTTAGCCCCATCCCTCCTCATGGTATGCTTCTTCTTTCTAGTATTACTACTTTCTTTATCAATTCAGATGCATCCTTTCTTATGAGGGGCCTCAAAATTTATATTTCATTTTACTATGGTCATAAAAGAGCTTGATTATTTTCTGTTTTGCAGCTCCATCAACAATGTGAGGACAGAAACATTTTACGATATGTTTACTACTATTTGGCCAGAATCTTGTCAGATAATGATGCACATGGATTAAGTCCTGGTGGTGGGATACCCACTCCAAACTGGGATGCACTTGCTGACATTGATGCTGTTGGAGGGGTCACGAGAGCAGATGTTGTACCAAGAATTGTAGGCCAACTTACTTCAGAGGCCTCAAACGCCGATGTTGAAGGTATTATATGTCCCATCTCTTATTGTTATTTAAAGTATTAACGTGTACATTTTAACATCGGCACTACATAGATGTTAAGCAATTCTTTCTTTTATGCAATGGGTAGCACAGGATGACATTCCTGCAAATAAATTGATGCTATAAGGAAAACATTGTAAACTTTCTTGTTTCTTTGTGCATCCTGTCACAGTATGGGTTTTTTGACATTGTTCTTTTTTTTTTTGGTAATAAAAGTCTGAGCAGACTATTTTATTCATTCAAAAACTGAGTTCTTAAACAAGATAACATTGTTGTCAAGTGCACAGGCATTTCTTCTTCATTTTGAAACTTCTCCTCTTCTCCCGTTTCCTTGGCATGTTTGGCCATAGAGTCAGCCATTTTGTTGTTCAATCTGGGAATATATTTCACCTCATTTGCCTCCGGTATGGACATCAGTGCCCTGATTCTTGCTGTCATATCAGCTGTTCTCCAGTCTCTGTCTACTGCATTCCCACTGAGTATTCTTGAAGTGCTTAGGTTGTTTGTATAGATCTGGACCTCCCGTGCTCCAGTACTGATCAGTTCCTCCAATCCATTGAGAATTGCCTTCTTTTCACCTTCAAACACTGACTCTGCCTCCACCCGCTTGGATCCTGCAATATATAGATGTCCATCATTAGTAAATATTATGTAGGCTATCCCTGCCTGCTTACCTGATTCACTCCAAGCTGCATCAGTCCATAACGTATATTTGAAGTTTTGTCGCTTCCATTAGTCTTCTTTCTGTGCCACAACCACCTCCGGAGTGATTGTTTTTTGGATAAATTCAGTTGCCCCAATCACACCCATCTTTATAATGGTCTGTGTCAATATCTTTTTCTCTAAAAATTTTGTTGCATCTGGATTTCCAGATGTACCATAATGTGTAGGCAATTATACTGGCTACCTCCTCTTCTGATTCCGGGGGCTTGTGTTGCTTGTTTTGCATCCATTGTCCCTGCAGCAGAGTTGTTTTTTGAACTTCTTTTTTCCTCAGCTGTTCCTGCATTTCCATGTTGTCCCACACCTCTTGTGACCATTTGCACTCACAAAACAGATGCTGAATAGTTTCCTCCATCAGCTTGCATCTCGGGCATTGGTCGTGTGGTCCAATACCTCTTCTGTATAAGAACTCTTTAGTTGGTAGCTTACCATGGAAAAGTTTCCATAGGAAGCATTTGATTTTGGGTGCAACCTTTAATTTCCATAGATGTTTCCATCCATTCCAATGTTGTGGCTCATTTGACTTTTTGATCTCATTATATATGGCACTTGTTAGAGACTTCCCAGTTGTACCTGGCAGCCACCTCTAGGTACTATGTGCCATACCAGATAGTACCTGTGAACTCATAATATTTTCTGAGATTTCAGTGCCAAAAATGTCAATTAGCAGTTCTTTATCCCATTCCTCATTCAGTAATAGATTTCTAACTTCCATCCCACATAAATCATAGTTCATATTAATGTATGTAGGTTTGAAGTTAATTGGTGTATCATGAATCCATGGTTCAAGTGCAACATTTGTATTAGGAGCAATGTCTTCAATTTTGAATTTGTCCTTAATAAGATAAGCAGCTTGAGTAATAGATTTGTATATTTGTGATGTATATCTATTATTTTTTTTTTGTTCCACAGGTCCATTTTTCCATATTTGTATGTCATTAATTGAACCCATGGTTTATCAGTGCAGTTTAGGAGATCTAGTACATGTTTTGACAGGAGTGCTTTTTTCATTATTTTTAGGTCCTTGAACCCTAAACCACCCTTAGCTTTGTCACTAGATATTGTTTGCCACTTAATAAGGTGCAGTCCTCTATTTTTGCCTGTGCTTTGCCATATGAAACTCCTAATTAGCTGTGTTAGGGTTTCCAGAATTGAGTCAGGAATGCTATATGAGTTTAGCCTATAGATTGGTAAAGCCATAAGAGTAGATTTGGCCAAAGTTATCCTCCCTGCCATAGATAGGCTTTGAGACTTCCAGTGTGCCAATTTACTCCCGGCTTTATCAATCATTGGTTTGTAGTAACCTGCAGGGATTTTGGTAGGTGCAACCCAACTTCCTAAATATTTAAAGCGAAAAGATCCTTGTTGCATGTTTAGGATGTCAACAAGGGATTTTTTCACTCTTTTGTTCATCCATGATGGGAAAAAAAACATTCTGATTTCCCAAAATTAGGTTTCTGCCCTGTTAATTTAGAGTATAAGCTCATGCATAAGTTTATGGTTCTAGCATTTTCTCTTGTTGCCTTGCAGGAAATTAACAGATCATCAGCATAAAGGCTGTGATTAATCTTCCTATTTCTGTTGATTTGGATTCCTTTGAGCATACCTATATCAGTAGCCTTATTTAGTAACTTTGTAAGCACTTGAGTTATAAGAATAAATAGATAAGAGGAGAGTGGATCACCCTGCCTAAGTCCTGCCTTGGGTTTGAACCACTGCCCCACTTGTCCATTTATGATGAATGCCATGGTTGAAGACTCAATGCAAGCCTTGACCCAATTAATCCAGACTCTAGGGAATTTCATTTTCAAGAGCACAGCATGAATAGAGTTCCAACACACTACATCATATGCTTTTTCCATATCAAATTTGAGAATCATCATTGGGTGGTCTTTTGTATTTTTTTCAAGTGAGTGCACCAATTCTTGTGCCATAATTGTTCTTTTTCATTCACAGTTCATGCACGAAGGCTTGCAGCTCTGAAGGCCCTCACTTCAGCGTCAGCTAGCAATTCGGAGGTTGTGACCAAATTATATGAGATTGTGTTTGACATTCTAGAGAAGGTTTGTGCTGTACTCATTCAAATTGCATGATAGAAGGCTGTGTATGCATGCCTTATCAATGATGATTAGAAGCTTTCATGTAATTAACTACCATTTATAATGCAGGTTGGAGATACAAAACAAAAACGTAAAAAAGGCATTTTCGGCAAGCAAGGTGGTGACAAGGAGGTAATGACTTTGACTGCAGAGAATTTATACTTGTATGCAATTTGCGTCTTATATTGCACTTTTTACTACCGATTTTTAACACCAAACAGGGTTTCTTTTACTAATAATAGCCTTTTCTAGGCATGGAATGTGAAAATCAGACCTACTTCATATTGAGTAGGTGCTTATGAGATAATCTGTGTAAAATCCATAATGCAATTCTCAGATACTTTTTAAGTTTCTCAACGGAGGCTGTAGTATCGGAGTTTAAACTTCTTGTCTTCAATGATTGCCATTGTTTTACTTATTATTCTTGTAGTCATAATCCCCTATAACTTATACTTCTTCCTGTATTTACAGTCTATCATACGCACTAATTTGCAGTATGCTGCAATTAGTGCCTTACGAAGACTTCCTTTAGATCCTGGTAATCCAGCATTCCTCCATCGGGCTATTCAAGGGTATGTAAGTATAACCCTTAAGCTAGTATGTCCCAACATATTGGATGAGCCATTTTCTGTTAATTTTTAATTGTGTTTAAGAATTAATGAGGAAGATCTTCATTGTTAAATTGTTATTTTAACTTATGAGAGATATTATTGAGTCATTGACCAATAATCTTCTAAAGCTTGATGTGATTGTAGGGTTTCATTTGCGGACCCTATTGCTGTAAGACATGCTCTGTCAATCATCTCAGAAATAGCCACAAGAGATCCATATTCTGTTGCTATGGCCTTGGGTTAGTATTACTTTTCCCAAAAAGCCCTACTTTTGTTGGTTTTTTGTGTTCAGAAAATTTTCCTTCCCCTTAAAATGTAACATCTGATTTCTTGCATTTTGGTTTTGACATGTTGTGAAAGGGCATTTTTTGTAAATGTCTGGGTTTTGTCTTAATCATGACATTAATTTACCTTTGTAAAGTTTCCTGTAGAGAATCCTTTATAATTGTTTTTTTCCCTTTTTCTTTTGCAGGGAAACTTGCACAACCTGGTGGTATTACTTCTAGTACTCAAGCTTCCAAAATAACTACTGCAAAATATAGCATACTGAGCATCTTCTCTAGTCATGAATATTTAGATTCAATCTATATTATGTGCAATCTGTTCTTTTAGATTAAATGCCTGGCTTCAAAGTCTGTAATTAAGTGCAGCCAGTTTTCCAGGTCTGGACAAACCATTTATTGCTAAACCTTTCTTCTATTAAAATCCCGTTTTTTAGTAGGAATCTTACAAATCAATAACTGGAAAGAAAATGTTTTAGTGAAATGGAAGAATTTGAAGAAACTCTTAGCCCTGTTGTTTGTATCAGTAAAATGGGGCCTCGTTAATTACTGTTCCATTACTTACATCATATAGTCTCCATGTGTTATTCTTCTTAATTCTATAAACTATCAGTAAAAGCAACATTTTTTGTGTAAAACATTTTTCTATTTACCTGATTTGTTAGAATTTTTTTCCGAGAACATACTTTAATTTTGTCTGTAATTTTGAAATTTTGCTGTCTGAGGCCTGTTAGCTTGTCTATGTTTTAAAGTCCTCTTACATTTGGTATAGATCTCTTATATCATGGTATATGTTGCTTGATATCTTACTTTAAAATTATATTTATTTCCTTTGCACAATGAGCATGTATGCTATATACAAGTCACCGGATGATATGGTATGTCCATTTACTTGTGGAAGACTTTCTCAGTTTGTCTCAGCAACAACTTTCTTTGAAGCAGGTGCTTTGCTGGATGTTCTTCATCTACATGATGTACTTGCTAGGATTTCCCTTGCTAGGTTATGTCACACATTATCTAGAGCCCGATTGTTGGATGGTACGTGCATAATATGATTTCTACAATCAATAAAAGTTATACTTATGCACTTCATTTTTTTTTCTTTATGTTTGCTACCTGACAATGATGGAATGACTCAATTCTACAGAAAGGCCAGATATCAAATCTCAGTTTGCTTCTATTCTATATCAACTTCTTCTGGATCCTAGTGACAGAGTTTGCTTTGAGGCACTATTATGTATATTGGGAAAATTTGATAGCACAGAAAGGTACTTGCTTATTTTCTATTTCACTGGAAAAATGTTCAGGTTGGGAATGGATGTTAATCCTTTTGTATTTTTCTGCAATCTAACTAATTGATATTTTGATTTATTTTATTTTATTTTAGGGCTGAAGAGAGAGCCGCAGGATGGATTAGATTAACTAGAGAAATCCTCAAGTTGCCCGAGGCACCATCAGTATCATCAAAAGATAATAACGCTCAGTCCAAAGATGGCCTTCCACCAAAGCCAAAGAGTGAAAAGTCTGGTTTGAAGTCAAAGCGCCCTCAACCTCTTTTCAAACTTGCAATGAGAAGGTGTAGCATTTTTTTCTAGTCTTATTAAACTTGGGTAATATTTTATGTGGTGGGTAGAACTTATAGCTTATTAAACTTGGTTGAATTATATGTGACACACATCACGGAACTGCTACTATAGCAACGCCATTTCTTTTTTTTTATTATCTATATAAGCTCCCACTGATCTTCCTACCATTTCGATTTGACTCGGTTTATTTTTTATTTTGTCCTGATTTAGATTGGAAAGCTCTTTCAGAAGTTTTTCTCGCCCGGTCCTGCATGCAGCAGCAAGAGTTGTTCAGGAAATGGGAAAGAGCAGGGCAGCTGCCTATGCTTTAGGTGTTGTTGGCATAGATGAAGGATCTCACATCTACGCACATTCTGACAATGCTGAGTCAATTGATTCAGATCTGAATGATGGTTCACAATCAGAAGGTATTTCTTTGGGAATATTCATTTGTCTTCAGTTGATGCTGAGGATGGTACTGACAGTCATCATCTTAAAATTTAGGAAGTATTTCTAGAAACAAGATTCTTTATACTGGAGCTGATTGAATTTGTTTCTCGTTTTCCTTGATAAGTACTACAGTGTCTATATGGATATGAAGAATAAAAAAGCATGGAAAAAATTGAATCTCACTAATTTTTAGATAAATTAAGCCAAACCTTCATTTTTGCTATTAATGATCCTTGCTTGTCAGGTCTAATTGATGTGATTTTCAGGATTGAATTTGCTCCCATCTTAGACAAATTTTCATTCTTTTAAGTTTGTGTTAGGATACCACCAGGCCCAGGTGGGCCTGGCAGTATCCTAACAATTTGTTTGCAGTGTTTACTGTTTAGTGTTTGTAGCACCTTTTGAATGGCCAATTTGCCTGTTATCGCGACTTTCCTGTTTCTTGAATATGTGCTAGGGCAAAGGCAATTTCTGTGATATGTAAAGGTGCAAATATCTGATTTGATGTGGTTTATCCTGTTGTTTTTGCAGCTGCCAGAAGGGCATTATCCTTATCTAATGGACCCAATGGTAAGGACACTATTGCAGGTTTATTAGCTTCACTCATGGAAGTGGTACGCACAACTGTTGCATGTGAATGTGTCTATGTTCGAGCTATGGTGATAAAGGCTTTGATCTGGATGCAAAATCCACATGAATCTTTTGAGGAATTGAAGGATATCATTGCATGTGAGCTCTCTGACCCAGCTTGGCCGTCAGCATTACTAAATGAGATTTTACTTACTCTGCATGCTCGGTTTAAGGTACTTCATTTCAAGTTCCATTCTTTATCCTTGCCTAATCATTGGAGCATATTTTCTTTTAAAAGGAATTTGACCAAGATATATATACTTAGGGTTTGATGATGGTTTTGTAGTTTACTGCTTGGTAGTGTTTTTATTTGACTCAGGTTCCACATGCTTAGCCTCTCACGAGCAAAGGGCTCTCCACCAACACAATTCCATTAACCTCCCATCATCCAAAACCATCCTTAGTTATAAAATTTAAAAGTTGTCATTAATTTGAATTTTTTTCTTTAAATTTGAACGCATGGAAGACCTTGAATTCTGGCTTTTAAAAATTTCAAGAGTTAAAGCAGATGTTTCTCTTCCATACCCTCGGCCTTGTAGAATAGGTTGATTTGATTCAAGTAAAATTGGTCATAATGGTGAATCATAGAGACTAAGTGATAGATATGGTTAATCTTAAATTTCTCATTTCTCACTTGTTATTACTGATAAAAGGACATTCTTCATAATGCAATCCCTATTTCAGAAGATTTTATTTTTCCAATGTTGTAAAATATGTTATTTGGCCACTAAATTTTCTGCCAATGAGGTTTGCTTTGGGATTTTAAGACTATTATGTTATGTCTGAGGTTTTTCAGACTGATTTAAATCTTAGCTTTCTCATTATGTTATTATTTTACCCTGAACTACGCTCACTGGTTTCTTTAACTTCCTATATATAAAGTTGCACAATCAATAAACTTGATAACTACTTTTTTGTAATATTTATTGATTTTTCCACTCTGGAAAATTAATTGGGCATGCCATGCCCCATTTCGTCAATAGATCTGGTTTCATTCTTACTCATGCTCTTCCGAATTCCACGCCATATGCTTATTTTCCATGTTTCATTTACTTTGCACCAGGCAACTCCAGACATGGCTGTCACCCTGCTTGAGATAGCAAGAATATTCGCCACGAAGTCCCCTGGAAAAATTGATGCTGATGTGTTGCAGCTGCTATGGAAGGTGAGTTAATTATGCCATAAGTATTGAATCATTCTCATTTTGATTTAGATGTATGCATGATTGCTTGCATCTTGCATGCCATGGATGATTATCATTGCAATCTTCAGGCTAAATTTTGTGGAATTGTGCAAGTTCACTGAACCGTCATTATGCTCGTCTTTAGGGCATTGTCCATATTCTTTCCTGATTCTCGTGAGGTGTGTTTTGTTAGTTTGAATCGGACTGGAGACCTTTTTAGCTCAACCTATATTTTTTGAACCCTTAGTCCATGCATGCTGCTCATCTTACCTGAGTGGTGTAATGCAAATGAAAGATCAATTAAGTTGCACTAAGTTAACTTGCTGGTTGCAGAATGCAGTAAGAATATATGGTTCTAGCATATACCTAGTTCATTGTTCTGGATTCTGTTTTAGATCTTGCAAAGATGGATGAATCTCTTTACTGTAATCATGTTACTGTTGATGTAGAAATTTTCAGCAATCTGATTTGATATGTCTAAATATGAATTGCTTCTTTCAGACATGCCTTGTTGGAGCTGGACCAGATGGAAAACACACAGCTTTGGAAGCAGTTACTATAGTGCTTGATCTACCACCTCCTCAGCCTGGGTCAATGTCTGGACTTACATCTGTAGATAGGGTGTCAGCATCTGATCCAAAGTCAGCTATGGCACTGCAGAGACTAGTGCAGGCTGCAGTAAGGATGATCCTGGTTTTCTAGTTATTCCTTAATTTGAATGCATAGTCATGAACAATTAATCTTAGTCACTAAGCAACCAACCAGGTATGGTTTCTTGGGGAGAATGCAAATTATGCTGCATCTGAATATGCTTGGGAATCTGCAACGCCTCCCGGTACTGCATTAATGATGCTAGATGCAGATAAAATGGTTGCTGCTGCCAGTTCTAGGAATCCTACTCTTGCTGGTGCACTTACACGACTTCAAAGGTGTGCGTTCAGTGGGAGCTGGGAGGTACTTGTTCAGACAGATTTTTTGTCCTCTCAATAGTGATTAATCATAAGAAGACATTATTTTCTTGTTATTCTCATTGAAGAAAACCTGTAGGTACGGATTGTTGCTGCTCAAGCTCTCATAACCATAGCAGTTAGATCTGGAGAGCCTTACAGGTTGCAGATATATGAATTTTTACATGCTTTAGCCCAAGGTGGGGTGCAATCTCAATTTTCAGAATTGCAACTTAGTAACGGGGAAGATCAAGGTGCTAGTGGTACTGGTCTCGGATCTTTAATTAGTCCAATGCTAAAGGTCCTTGATGAAATGTACAGAGCACAAGATGATTTGATTAGGTAAAGGAGAATGCCATCTATTTTAATCGCATGAAGTGTATTTTATTTTATTTTGAATACATGTTCTACGTTTATGTGTAGAGATATGCGTAATCATGATAACAACAAGCAAGAATGGACAGATGAAGAACTCAAGCAACTATATGAGACACACGAGAAACTTCTTGATCTGGTGTCTCTTTTCTGTTTCGTACCACGAGCAAAATATCTTCCTCTTGGGCCTACAAGGTAATGTCATGAAGTTTCATGTTTCTAGATTGAAAAGTTGAGATCAGTTATGGCCTTGTATATATCCCTGTTGGCATACAGTGATTTGACTGGTCCTATGTCAAAGTAAAAAAATCAAATCTTTTGTGTAACTGTCTAAAAGAGTACATTGCACACAATACATTGCACACAAATAGTCAGCTGTAATTTCATGGTACAACATAGTTTTGACATAAAGATTCCTTGACAAGAAATTTTCTATATTCATGCTTTTGAACAAAGTTTTTGGATGAATTAAATAAATTTTAAAGGCCATTATCATATTCATGTTTTGTTACGTAAATAGAAATGTCCTCTTGAGTTTCAATATCAACTGTTACAAATCATTTTCTGCTATAAGTTAAGATCCATTTCCAATTTCATCTCTTTTTTGTGTTTTTTTAATGCTAATGACAGTGCCAAGCTCATTAACATCTACCGGGACCGACATAATATTAGCGCATCGTCTGGATTGAATGACCCAGCTGTTGCTACAGGAATATCTGACCTTGTATATGAATCAAACATGCCACATAAAGAGCCTGATTCAATTGATCCTGAACTGGCAATGGCATGGGCTGCAGGACTTGATGATGGCCTTTTGGGAAGTAATGCCCCAGCAATGGATAGGGTGAGAATTTTGTGCAATATAGTTTATGAGTTGTCACAGGCATGTAACTTGTGATGTCCTCTTCTGATAACTGAGTTATAGTATTGTAATATGAGTCTTCAATATGAATTACATGTTTATTTACCCATATGCTCATCATTGAAAGGCAACCAAGTGAATATTTTTTTGCCTAAGTATGTTGATTTATCATGTTATTATCTTTTGCTTTTCTAGTACCATAGTTTTTATGCTGTATCCATTCTTCATCCTCTTGAAAATTTTTGTAAATTATTAACATCTTATGTTATATCTACATCATGCCAGGTGAATGAATTTCTTGCTGGTGCTGGCACAGATGCACCTGATGTGGAGGATGAGAACATCACTTCTCGGCCATCAGTTACTTACAATGACATGTGGGCTAAGGAACTTCTAGAAAGTTATGAAATGGAGGTATATGTAGCATGATTATTTGTTTTGTTACTTAAGTTGGTCATTTTTGAAACAAGAGTTGAAATTCAATTTCCTCTATATCATCAGGAAGATGATGCAAGGTCATCTGGGACATCCTCTCCTGAGTCAACTGGCTCTGTTGAAACTTCTATCTCATCCCATTTTGGTGGCATGAATTACCCATCCTTGTTCAGCTCACGGCCATCTGGCTATGGGGTTTCACAACAATCGGTATTTCCTCTTGAGCTTTGTGAAATTGATCCTTCATTTTCCATTTTACTGGCTGTGAAACAGTTGAGGTTGATGTTTGCAAAAATATGCTTGACTCTTTTTTCTCTTGTGAGATCTATGAATACTCCTCAACTAGTAGTAATGCATGTAGCTGCATGTGCCACAATCTTTCTTTTAGTTGATAGGTTTATAGTTTTACTTTTTCAATGCCTTCAACTTAACTAACACATCATTAAAGTATTTGGATCCAAACACACTAAATAGTAGTTTGTTATGCAAATAATGTTTTAGACGGTAAACCTACACTTAGTATGGCACATGTGTTAGCTTTTTCCTCATACCATAACTTGTGCCATACAAAGCATAATCCAGTTTCTACTGCATAAAACTCTCTGTTTTCTCCTTAGCATAATATTTAGGTGCAATGGTATTTAAGGATTTACTCTTGTATTGGGTTTAGGGTTTCTTCTATTTACAATTTAGGTAGTTTATTTTTGGAATAATTCTCTTTTTAGTTCCTCTGTTTTTTTCGTAAAGTACCCTTTTAGTTCCTCATCTTTTTTTTGCGACTTTTTGGTCCCTCTACTTTATAAAGTGGGACTTATTAGTTCGGAGACAGACGACGTTCACTTAAGTCGTTTCGGATGACTGACGTGTCTGCCACATGACGTTATGTTGATGTCCATGTGACCATCAGAATGCCACATGGAGAGGATGAATGGGAGAGAGATGCTAAAATTCGGATCCTAATTGGTTATGATCCGAATTCGAGGGTTTGTTTAATGTTTCTTTTCATTTTTTAAATCTTTTCTAATGGTTTAATGTTTTAAAAGGCCATGTGGCATTCTGATGGCCACGTGGACATCAACATAATGCCACGTGGTAGACACGTAGTCATCTGAAATGGCGTAAATGAATGCCGTCTGCCTCCGGACTAATAAGTTCCATTTTATAAAGTAGAGGGACCAAAAAGTCACAAAAAAAAAGATGAGGGACTAAAAGGGCACTTTCTGAAAAGTAGAGGGACTAAACAAAGAATTATTCCTTTATTTTTTATTTGAGCTCTCACACAAATCCTATTTTTTTTAAGTTTCTCTGTCTTTGGTTTGCAGCCTTGAACCCACCTTCATCATCAATTTGTTTTGGTTCATGGCATTCTGTTTTGTCACGGTTTCACCTACTAGAAACGATGCTTGCTTGCTTGCTTATTGAGTTTGAAATATGCCAAATGGTTCCCTAGTTGCCAGTAATAACTAATGTCCCAGTATCTTCTCAACTTGTTTGATACCTAGTTCCTCTGTAGATAGGCTTCCATCACTAACAACCTCCTTGAGTTTTGTTGTAAGAGTTTTATGTTATAACTCTTTCCATGGCAGATACCTCATTGCTATTGTGACTTTCTATTATATATATACCTATAAGGATTCTTAATGGTAACCAATTTTAGACTTGTTCTGTAATTGAAGAAGATTTTCCATTCACTTGTTGATATTAGATTGATGGGATGAGATATCCCAAGGCTGCTGTTTTTTTTTTTTTTTCAAAGTATATTATTCCTTGATTTTCTTTAGGTACTTTTGAAGAGAGGTTAAAGAGGGTTTTTTTTTTCATCTATTGAAATATGAAATGTTAGTAGGTAACAAAATTTTATCTTGCAAAACAGGAGAGCAAGTCAGCAAGCAGGTTTGGTTCATCATCAGCTTTTGAGGGGCGAGGATCTCCGGTTAGTTTAAGTTCAAGTTGAAGTATATTGTCCTTTCTGGTTTGGTCTTGAATTTCTGTTTTTGGATTACATTCAGGTCAGAGAAGAGCCTCCATCATACTCAGCATCTGTTATGCAGAGATCTGAGTCATTTGAAAACCCTTTAGCTGGCTATGGTGGTCAGAGTTTTAACCAGCGTGATGATGAGGGAACTTCTGAAAACCCACAGTTTGGAAAAGCCTTATATGACTTTACTGCAGGTGGTGATGATGAGGTAAGCCATGTAGCTTCTAGTTGGTTGTTGTGACTCTTTGTTAGTCATCATATTGTTCTTCTGAAGTCTGTAGAGATTCTTTCACCCCCTAGAGTCCAAGCTTTTAGCCATTTCACCTTGATGAATATCATGAACTGTTTTTTGCGGGATGTATGTCCTGAAGACTCTGGAAACACCCACTTCTCTTAGCGCCCTTTCAATGTATCCATTTAACTGAGAGTAGACATCCCCACAGCTCCAAGTTATTTTTATTTCTGCTTTACAGTGAAGTTGCTCTAACTCATGTACACCTAACAAAATGGAGATGATTCTATGCACCCACCACTCGTCAGACAAAAGAGCAATACCATATCTGACGAAATGTTCACACGAATCCGTTGATGCCTCTGATCCTATGCATCATCAACGGATTCGTGTTCACATTTCGTATGAACATTTCGTCAAATATAGAATTACTCCAGAGTCCAGACTAAAGGGCTTCACTCTTTCTGAAGGGTCTACCCAGTAGATATGCTATAAACAAACCAGATGAAAGAGTGAATGACTATCTCTGTTTTCTTCTTGCAGTTGAGCCTGGATGCAGGAGAAGAGGTTGAGATTGATTATGAGGTTGATGGTTGGTACTATGTAAGTTGCATTAGCAATTTATTCTATTCTATTCCTTTTTGTTTACATTAATTATATATCTCAATTTGAAAGCAACTAGATCTAGCTACTCATGATTTAATTTTGTTATAGGTAAAGAAGAAAAGACCCGGGAGAGATGGGAAAATGGCTGGATTGGTGCCAGTTCTGTATGTAAGCAGTTCTTGATAGTTATTTAGCACAACCCAAGAAATCATCCCACCTGCCTACACCTTGAATGCTGCATCTGCTCCAGCCTACACTTGGTCTGGCATTCTAAACCCTCCCCAATCGTTACATGAGATTTGTCTTGCGGCATTGCCTCTTCATGGCTTCTACAGAGTGATCTCCATGAGAGTGTTGATCACTGGAATAGTTTTCATCCAAGGATAAGTATGGTTTGCTTTATCAGAGCAGTTCATTTTAACTGTTGTTGGGGTCTCTGTGCCAAAGATTTCTTAATAACTTATTGTTTCTCTGTGTGGTATTGCTGAATTCCTCCCTCCATTTTTCAGATGACCCTTTTGTGAAAAGTCTGTGAATTGATTTCAAGAATATTCCATTATGATTTTGAAAGAAAAGTATACGATATGGTTCCAATTGGATCCAACCCACTTATGACATTCGACTACCCTACCATGCCCCTCTAGTGCATTTGACCAAAATGTTTCCCAGTTGCGCATGCTCTAGAATGGTTGTTACATGAATTGGTGGATATTTGAACTAACTATTCGGATAAGACCATCAAGATTTTACTGATAGATTGATTGGCAAGGGAACATCATCTATTTTCACCCTTGTAGTAATAGTAAGATCGGCCCTTATTTAATAGAATAATGAAAGAATATAAGCAGGTCACAAGAAGAACTGAGAGATGGATAGGATGGTAAGTATCGAATTAAATCAAATCCCCAATTGCCTTATTCTGTCATCGCGCGACTTTTCTCGGGCATCACCGCATAGCCGGTCTAATAAAAAATATAAAAGAAGTATTTGAGTGGATCTCTTCTCTCCTCTGGCTCTGGGCTCTGCCTCTCTTCCACCCCAACCCAACACCTGCGAGAGTTCACCATCATCTATCTAGGTCGTGCCTGATGATGAATTTCAAGAACATGGACGAGTTCTGGGCTTTCTACGTGAGTCAGCACTCGAAGGCGTCGACCCGGCGGCTTCACTTCCTGGGCACCCTCTCGAGCCTGCTGTGCGTGGTGGCCTCGCTGGTCTCCGGTCGCTGGATCCTCCTGCTCCCCGCCCCAATCATCGGCTATAGCCTCGCCTGGTACAGCCACTTCTTCGTCGAGGGCAACGTCCCCGCCACCTTCGGACACCCCTTCTGGTCCTTCCTCTGTGATCTGAAGATGTTCGCTCTCATGCTCTCCGGTGGGATGGACAAGGAGATCAAGCGCCTCGGCAAGCGCCCCGTTCTCTAGGTCTTCTTGTTTGCAGACTTTATTATTATTATTATTATTAAAATTATTATTATGCTTGTTTGTTTGTGTACATAATATACGGTACTTGTTTCTCGCTTTCTCAAAATCCTCTTCTTATTAGCGTTTGTGTATCTCTCTTTCTGGTTGCTGAATGATTGAAAGAAATTTGCTTAAACAGCAGCAAAGACTCTTCTTGATTGTACATTAGAACAAAAGCATCCAATGCTTCCGCAGCTATCTTCAAATTTGACTTCAAAAGACAACTCCGGCCCTCTTCTCATCGTTTACTTGTTTCCTACCTCATGGAGATAAATTTTTCATTTCATTCTCTTCAGAGATTTTATGTGCCTTTTTATCTGCATCATGAAGTTCATGAAGTTGGATTCGTTGCCTGAGCAACTAAACTTTGATGTGGTTTGGAAAATCAGTAAGCAAGCATCAAAGTACAATGACGCCAATGATGTACATTTTTACATGGGTTTGTCTACTATATGTTTACTTAGTTTAAGGGTCGGTCTTTACTATATAGCACTGTCAAACTATATAATACAACGACAAGAGGTTATAATTGTTATTCCCTTTCCCTCTGTCTTTTTCCTGAGACCAAACCGGCAGGCAGAGATGTGTTGTTTCGTTTCCGCCCATAGTATTATTATAAACACCAGAACATTCAAGGACGGCATGGAATAGAGAGCTGACACTCTGGATTCAAAGAAAAGAGCTACTTTTCCACACGAACCTTTCCACTGCCGTGTGCCAGGATACCACCCCACTCATCTCTTCGATCCATCCATCGAGATGGGTCTTTCCCCTCAACCTCGATGTTTCCGGAGGCAGCGATCTCTCCATGACATCCTTGGTGGAGGAATCGGTACGTACGTCAAAACTGATGCTTTTCATATATTTATAATATATAGATCAAAATTCCTCTCTAGTTATCTTGAGGCCTGGATCTTCTGCCAATTGTGTTTCTCTTATGCTTTTGATCTGATGAGTTTGTTTGTGATTCCTATTTTATGAAACATGCTGCTGAATCTGTAACTAGTCTATATGGTGAAGTCCAGCTTTCTTCAAATTCACTGCATCTAATTCTCAAACTGCAAGTTCTTAATCTGACTCTCGATCATTTAGAAATCTGTGTTTGCTCTGCAATAAGCACAAAAGGAATAATATAAGAAGTTTATGTGGCTTAGAGTAGACTGTTGTTCTGCAGTTGCAGATGTGATTCTTTGGAGGAGGAGAGATGTGACGATGGGGATATTGGTCGGCACTGTTGCTGCATGGGTGCTCTTCCAACTCTCTGGATACACTCTGTTGTCATTTGTTTCTAATGTTCTTCTTTTCTTGTTGTCCATCCTCTTTGTTTGGGCCAAGGCAGCTGGGATACTTAACAGGTAGGTAATCAGTGATCACAATATTGAACTGTGAAGTAGTGATTGAAGACACTAGAAAATGCATGATATACTACTTGAACGAATTGCAGATACTGCTGGTCACTTGTTTCTAATATATCAATCTGTTGTAACTTGTAAAACAACTGGATTACAAGATGCTTTTCAATGTGACTTCATGCAATTGGAAAGCGAAGCTAGCTGCTTCTCTCTCTTGATGTTTTTGGGCGTTAAATCTTTTTAGTTATCTGTGAAAGCTTAGTAGTGATGTTTTCCAGATTAGCTTCCCACTATATCAACGAGTCTATCTGAAACTACTTATTGTACTAACTGCAGGCCACCTCCACCTGTCCCAAAGCTACAACTTTCAGAAGCTGTTATAGAAACAACAGCAAATTTTGTATATTCTCATATGAACATGGTACTATCTGCATCCTACAAGATTGCACTTGGAAAAGACGCGAACCTCTTCTACAGAGTAGCTGGATGCTTATGGCTGATTTCACTTGTTGGTGGCCTTACTGATTTTCTTACCCTAGGATACACTAGTGAGTGATTCTTGCATCATTCTTTTCTCATTTTGTTGATAATGCTGCATTGATGGTATATTGGTATCATATATTTTTTTTGGATAAATGTGGACAAGCCATTAAAAACATACGATAGGTGTGGTTCAAACTCTCAACCTCGCCTTGTGAGAGGGAATAAGCTAGTCAACTTTCTTTGTGAGAGTTGGTTTGGTATCATATAAATGAACTCTTTATGTACTCAAGCATCCATGTTTTTGTGATGTATCACTTTCTCTATTCATGAAACTTTAACTAACTGAATGAAGGAATGGCATTTCCATCTAATTCCATGTTGATGGACATATGAACCAAGAGTGAAATTTCAAGTGAAACCTTTCATGTATATGAACTGCAAATTGGTTTGTAGAGTAGATGATCACAAATTGCATAGGTAATAAACTAGATGAAGCTGATGTTCTGCTGATAAGTAATTACAAACTCCATCTCTATCCTACAGAATGATGTTCAGGTTGTTTGAATCGATTATTTTGCTTTCTCTGTGCAGGCCTTGTCATTGTCCTGACCATCCCTGCACTTTACGAGAAGTATGAAGATTATGTTGACAAATATGTAAACTTGGTGTACCTGGAAATGAGGAACGGATATGAGAGCTATATAAAGCGTTTAAACAAGGTCAGGAAATGGATCCTGGAGAAGAAGGAAAACCTAGATTAGTAGTGTCCAGGACCAGAGCCAGTGTAATCAATCAACCTGTAAGCTTCTACACAGTAAAAATTTTGCTCCATACCATCCATTGAAGTCAGAGCTCGATGGTTCTGAATGCAGGATTTCTTAGTGATTCTGCGCTTCAATTTGTGAGTAGCTTGTTTCTACTTGTGATTTAAATGTAATGCTGCCCGTATTTTCATTTTCAATGAACACTTGATTCAAATAATTACAAGGATAAAGTATGAGTTGATGAATACTGTGCCCTGTTCCACTGTTGGAGGGTGATTATAATTTTGTGTTTACAGGACTATACTCGGCATGGAAACCACCGGGTTTTCAGTGTGATAACACTCGGCTTGATGAGTTGCATGGCCCATTTCTGGAGACATTAAAGGCCCAGGTACCATTTCCACACCCCCAAAAAGTAGTACCAAACCACAGCAACTGAGTAGCTGACAATAATCTTCAATTCTTTACAGAAGATGGTGTGCTGTGATCTGTAGGGGCTTCATGCTATCCTCATTAGTTCATAACAAAGCTCCCATTTCTGGGTGGGAATTGGCATTCAGTCTGATAACATGGTTGTCAACCAGTCCTCAACAAACCACCTATATATATCATGTTATTAATATTGAGGGGGGAAAAGCTTTTATTTACATCCTGAAGATGAACTGTCAGTGAGAATGATTCTGGGATTTGGAGAACCTATTGGCCTTTGGCAATCAATTTGATCTTGTTCCGTTGGGTTGATAAACACAAATATGTTGGTGTGTATGAATCAGCCCGCCAGTGAATCTTCACCCAAGGCCTTTTTTTTATATTAGAAATTATATGGTCGTCATGTGCAGCACCCACCAAACCAGCTCCTTCTCCAAGTAATTAAGAGTTCTTAGTTACTCCATTGCTCAGTTTTTCTCCACCAAAGGACCACAAACCACCATTTTTGTGTTTATTTAATTTGGCACCAATCCAAAACGGATAAACACTCACCAACTACTTGTCACCTCTGATTTGGACGAGCAACCACACATCTGTTCTCACTCTTTCTCCACTGTAAACTGTGATTTTCTTTTTTCTTTTCTTGGAGATGGAGAACAACAGAAGATATGTGATTATTATTATTATTATTATTATTATTATTATTATTATTATTATAGTCAGGAATAAGTAAGGGTTGGTCGGAACTGGAGAAAAATAATTCATGCACGTTGGTGCTGTCTGCCGGCCATCCAATGCAATCCAATCCAATAAAAAGAGCGTGCAAATGGTCACTATGATCCTTCTCATTTCATCATGGACGGCACTAACAACACCCATTCAAACAATCAACAACCACAATGACTTATTAATACCAAGTCCTTTGTTAACAGATGAAATTTTCCCATGAATAATTCGGGATCAAATTCTCACTTTTATAAAATGAGAGTGTAGGAGTCCGGATCAGTTCCTCATGTGAACTGTCGAACCCTTTTAAACCCACAAACATATGGAACCGATCCATGTGTGAGCTCCTATCTCGGTGTTTATATATATACACACATACATCTTTTTAAAATATATATATATATATATACACACATACATGCTTACATGTTCAGGACCCACTCTGACTCCACTAATCGAAAAAGACATTCTTTTTAACCTGGTCTGAGGGAGAGAGCATCATCATCATTCATCAACCCACATTTCCCAGCTTTTCCTTTTTCCATTGTTTCCGTCTTTTTATCCTTCGCGGTCTCCGCTCGCGGCGAAAAGCACAGGAAAGAGAGAGACAAGTCTTTCTAATTCCACGTTCCCTGATCCTTGTTGCTGTGCTTAATTATCTCTTCTCTTTGTTCCAGGTTCGTATGTTTGGATTTGGATTGTGGGATGTTGTTTTATTGAAGATTAAAATTTCGTCTTTTAATTGTGTGGATGTGGATTTGGATTGTGGGATCAGGAGGAGATGTCTTTCAGCGGGACGCAGCAGAAGTGCAAGGCCTGCGAGAAGACGGTGTACCCCATGGATCAGCTCATGGCCGACGGCATCGCTTACCACAAGGCCTGCTTCAAGTGCACCCACTGCAAAGGCACCCTCAAGGCAATCAACCCTTGCTTTCTTTGTTCTTTTAATAAAAGATGCAATCTTTGCTCCAATTGGTTTGTATGCTAGCATATTTCGTTAATGCAGATCAATGCTGTGCGCTCATCCTGCCTGACTGCCATTTTTATCTGCAATTTTCCTTGAATTACTCTGCGTTTCTATGAATTATGTGACTTCTTCTTCCCAGATAATATGGAGAGAGTGCATGAATTTATATGCCTTTCCACTTCTTTTCAAGAGGAATACATTGTCTTTTAAGGGTATTGGAAAAATTTAGCAATGTCTCAGAGCAGATTTTGTTAGCATGAGCATTGAGCTTTCTCTACACCCCCTGATTAGGTTTATTTTGTAGGTGGATGGATGGATTCTAGTTATACTTTGGGTTGAATTAAGGTTCATGCTAGTTCTGTTGACTTGGATTTTGTGAATCCACTTGAACATGCCATCTATCATCATCATGGGTAGTGGCTTCGCTTCATGACAACCTTTGTTCATAGCGACCATCATCCCTGCAGCAGTTTCCAGTTGGACAATAATTTTAACATCACTCTTTGTTTATTCCCAACGAATTATTGTTCTTGGTTTTATTATCCAAGTTGTCTTGCTAACGTGCCAAATCTTAGACTGATTTGCTCTGTTTATTATCTTTTTAGTGGAATTAAGTTCTAAAATTATCATTAATGCAGTATTGCTCTCTAAATCCACCTCCTCAATGTACTGAAACCATATTGTGTTTTTTGAATGTGGTTAAAACGTTATGGTCTTTCTCACTACTAGTTTTATGTGGTCCTTGCAGCTCAGCAATTTCTCTTCAATGGAGGGTGTACTTTACTGCAAACCTCATTTTGAACAGCTCTTCAAGGAGACAGGGAACTTCAACAAGAACTTTCAGTCACGTAAGCTTCTTCTGAATTTGTTTAGACCCACATTGTCTGCATTTTTTATCAGTTGCCATTTCGCTTTTCTTCACTATCTTCTGGATGTTTTTGTTCTTTGGCAGCTGCAAAGTCAGCTGAGAAATTGACTCCAGAACTGGTAAGCAGGCTGTGGCAATCACCATCTATGCAGTATTTCCTATTGAGAATTGAAATAACTAATCATGTTCGGTTGCAATTCATTGGTTGGCACATTTTCATCTCAGACTAGATCCCCAAGTAAAGCTGCTGGCATGTTTTCAGGAACACAAGAAAAATGTGCCACCTGTGGCAAGACTGCATATCCACTTGAAAAGGTTGGGCCTTGATCTACATAATAGCATTTGGAATTTTAGCGAGATTTTGAAACCTTATATTAGAGGTAGCCTTAGTCATGCAAATCATCTATGTCTCTCACAACAAATTGATGAAATGGGCTAGAAGTAAGTGACTATGCACGATAAGCACAAATTAATGACTCCAAAATCTGAATCTTCTTCGATGAACTTTTAGTTGCTTTGTCCATGTCTAGAATACATGTGAGAAATTTGTGTAAAGGAGACCTTACTAGTTATCATGAACTGTTAGTTTACAATGTTTTCAATTTTCAGCTTACTTGAGCTTCTTTCACTAGATTCTGGTTGTCTTTCTGTTTTGAGATATAGATTAATATTGCTACAGAGTTGTTGCTCTAAAGTTTATCTACTTTGGGAGATATTAAACATGAAAAACGTCTAATCTTTCTAGAAAAACTATGAACATCATGTCTTTATTCTTGATTGAGTATCCTTGTGTTGTTGTGATCTAATTTCCAACCTCCATCTTTCTTTGTTAATTGCTGCATTACATTGCTCAGTTCTGTTTACTTCAAACATTGAATTGTCAGGTAACTGTCGAAGGACAGGCGTATCATAAGTCCTGTTTCAAATGCTCCCATGGTGGTTGTGCAATCTCTCCTTCAAACTATGCTGCTCTTGAAGGCATTCTATACTGCAAGCACCATTTTTCTCAGCTTTTCAAGGAGAAAGGGAGCTACAACCATCTGATCAAGTGTGCCTCCATTAAGCGCACTACAGCCGCAGCTCCCGATGCCTGATGTTGCTGCATGTTCTGCAGTTAATCTACTGCCACAAATTTGACCATCTCACCATCTGGGAACACTTAAGAGTTAAGACTCAATGCTTATGTATTACTTTTATTTGATATTGCGCACAAGTTGGCGGAGAGCCCTCTCGGTCTGTTCTCCCTTTTATCTGGTTGTGTTGTGTGAAGTCTCATGTTTTTATTATTAACTCATATGAAGTGTGAATTAGAGTAATATTTGCCAATTGCCACCAACCCTACCTTGTTTTAGTTCTGTTCACTTGGGCCTTGAGACATTTATGTTGAGCCGAGTAGATAAACTATACATAATATATTATTTATTTATTTTTAATAAAATTGATAAACTATATTCATTGCTTAAGGGGTTTATACAAAAGAAATAGTCAGTCTAGCCTGAATTGGATTTAAAATCCATTTATTATTTTTTATAAATATTTATTATGACAAATCTATTAAAAGCAAATAATTAATGTTTACAATTATTTATAGGAAACAAATCCATTTTTCCCATTTTCTTTCATTCTCGTTTTTCCAATAAATGAGGGTATTTATTTTCGTCTAAGGACTCTAAATCATACACCACCGCGAAACTTTGGCGGGAGATGCTGTCTAATTCCCGCCAAGTAGTGTAATTTTTCCCGCCTTTTTCAAGCCCGCCGCTTCAACTGCCTTGTCAAAAGGGCAAGGGCAACAAGGGCAACAAGGGCAACAAAGACAACGCCGCAATTAGATTAGAGTACTCGCCTCCAATTTGAAACCCTAGAAGCCTAGAAGGGGAAGAAGAGAAGAAGAAGAGAGAAGGATGCTGGAATTAAGGTTGGTGCAGGGGAGCCTTCTGAAGAAGGTGCTGGAGGCCATCAAGGAGCTTGTGACGGATGCCAACTTCGACTGCTCCGCCACCGGCTTCTCCCTCCAGGCCATGGACTCCAGCCATGTCGCCCTCGTCGCCCTCCTTCTCCGCTCCGAGGGATTCGAGCACTACCGCTGCGATCGCAACCTCTCCATGGGCATGAACCTCAACAACGTCTCCAAGATGCTCAAGTGCGCCGGCAACGACGACATCATCACCCTCAAGGCCGATGATGGCAGCGATACCATCACCTTCATGTTTGAAAGCCCAAGTGAGTATTAACTATCTCCTTTCATGCGCTGTAGTAGATTCATTGTCGATGAATGGATCTTTTATTGAATGAATGATGTATAATAGATCAAGATAAGATCGCTGATTTTGAGATGAAGCTGATGGACATTGATAGTGAGCATCTTGGCATCCCTGAAGCTGAGTATCATGCTATTGTGAAGATGCCATCTACCGAGTTTGCCAGGATATGTAAGGATCTCAGTAGCATAGGTGACACTGTTGTGATTTCAGTGACAAAGGAAGGAGTGAAGTTCTCTACAAGAGGAGACATTGGAACTGCAAACATTGTTTGCAGGCAAAACACTACAGTTGACAAGGTATTATTCTATGTTAATAGTTTGCCTTTTTTTTCCATTTGAGATGATGATGAAGTTATTAACATTCAAGTTGTGAACAGCCAGAGGAAGCAACCATCATAGAGATGCAAGAGCCGGTGTCCTTGACCTTTGCTCTGAGATACATGAACTCTTTCACCAAAGCGACACCACTGTCGAGCACTGTGACCATCAGCCTTTCTTCAGAGCTGCCGGTGGTTGTGGAGTATAAGATCGCGGACATGGGTTACATCAGGTACTATTTGGCACCCAAGATTGAAGACGATGAAGACATGAAGCCTGAATGAAAGCCTAGTCCAACTTTGTTTTCACGAATCAAAGAACAAACTTTGTTGTTTTGAATCCGTGGTTTTACTTCCAGTTTCTTGAGAAACTATGTTTTGACCCTCTGGTCTGATTTGTGTTGCAAATGAAATGATGGATGCATGAATGGGTGGGTGGTTAATGTTTCTCTATGTGAAAAATCATTAATAATAAGCACCACATACAGTCAAATTGAACCTCTTCTGGAGAAGAGAAACAACTCCAAATGAAGTCAGGAAAGGGAATTAAATCATTTTTAAAAAAAATCATTGTAGAAATGGAACTGATGACCCTCTTCTGATCTCACATACATTGGAACAAAGAAAACTATTGCCTCGTTTATAATCTGAAAGTATCTAACATAATCCTGATGATACAATTGAAATTGTTGAGTTCTGTTTCTGCCAGGAATTAAATCAAATCATTAAGTCAGAAAACAAAACAAAACAAAACAAGAAAAGCACACTGTAAAAGAAAAGCTGGACAAACTTATGGCAATCTCCAGTTCTCTCCAGCATAAACAGCCTGGCCTCCAAGTTCTTCCTCAACTCTGAGCAACTGATTGTATTTAGCAACACGTTCTCCCCGACAAGGGGCACCAGCTTTTATCTGACCAGTTGCGAGACCAACGGCTAAATCAGCCAGGAAGGAATCTTCAGTCTCTCCAGATCGATGAGATATAACCACACCCCAAAGAGCATCTTTTGCCAGTTTAACAACTTCAATAGCCTCTGTGACGGTCCCAATTTGATTTATCTGAGATGGGAAAAACAAAATCTGCTATAAATCTAGCAAAATAAATCCTATAACTACACAGCCTCTTCTGAAAGATTAACCAACCACACCTTTTTATAATTAGAGGTTACAATGTTAGCAGGCCTTCATCCTAGGTAAACCTTATTTAATTCCAGAATGTATACTAGAATCATCCAAAATATATGTTGTCCAGTTCCATACTGATTTTTAGATAGATTAATATGAGTTTATTATACATCATGACCTTAATGAAAATGGTCATCGAAGACTATATATATTCGGGGAAAAAAAAAACTCAGAGATCTTTGAATATATAAGCAAATAGTACCTTGAGAAGAAGAGCATTGCAAGCAGATTCTTGTATTGCTCGCTCTATGCGCTTAGGATTTGACATTAACAAGTCATCTCCTACAACCTGCATAGAATTTTATCAAATGCTACTCTTGGTCATAATATTGTGAAGCATAAGAAATGACTGACCTGACAAATTCCAAGGGCAGAAAATAACTTAGCATGTTCCCAATCATCCTTGTCAAATGGCTGCTCAATAGATACAATTGGATAGTCTGGTAATAGAAAGTAATTATCAAGGCATTGTTCGTGATGAAAAAGAATTAGAGCAAAAAAAAAAAAGGAGATAACCATAGTTTTCTCAAAGACCTGAACAAAGTTGTGTATACATCTCAATCATTTCTTCTCCTGTCTTGAAATTCTGCCCTGATTTATTTGGTGCTTTAGAGTCCAGGTCATATTTCCTCCCTGAGAATAATAAAACTTGCATCAGCCAAAATACTGATGAATAGGTGTTTATGAATAGCACTGCATACAAAAACCAGTAGATAGTGCGTGGGGAATTATGTTGCTAGGAAGTGATGGTGCAGTATATCAATAAAAGAAAAATAACAAACAGAACCAAAATAGTCACTTAATGGTACAGAAAAGAAATTAGCCTGAAGTATATGGCACTTGTCTTGATTCAAGCAATCAATTTGATATAATTTATTAAAAGACAAGAATGCCATCCAATGTTACCAAGTTGTAAGTGCAGATTATGCGAATAAAATCATCCATACCTATGCAAAAATCAGTAGCTGCAACATCCATTGCCAACTTAATTCTCCCATTATATCCTGATCTGTCTATTGCCTCCTTAACAAGATCCAAGCCCTCAGAAAAGCTGATAAATGGAAGCATACGATGTTTTAAGCAGGTTAAAGCCAATATTCAGCAAAATGAAGTAATCCCTTTCCAACAGAGTTGCTATCAATCTCTTGGTCGTTGTGATGTATCTCAAGCAAATTATTACAAGTGTCCAACTGTGGATTGGTTTAAGAGCCAGAATATGTCCTGGCTCCAAAAATTATAAATAATCTCACAAAATTTGTTCAGATGAGTTAAGTAAAACAAATAATACTTGCCTGGAGATATTGGGAGCAAATCCTCCATCATCGCCAACATTGCACCCATTTGAACCATATTTCTCACTGATAATAGACTGTTTTCCAGTCAAGATGCAAGGTAATCAGGTGATGCAGCAGAAAGGCTAAAAAATTGCAACTAGCAAAGAAATCCAAAGATAACTTTTATCTTCATGGAATAGGTATATGAGTAATAGCACAAATTATATTATTTAAATAAACCATGAATACATCCACATCATTCCCAGAAAACCACCATTGTTAAGTACGACCATTACTTAAATGGTTGCCACATACTTAACTAAGTGTGAAAAGCATTCTCAAACAACAATACACTTAACACTTGCAATTTGAAAGGAATATTTTATACAAATAACAGGTCAAACAAGGTCACAGGACTCACTTAAAGTGATAGACAATTTAATGAGACAGTAGCATGGCAATTGCAACACAACTATGTTAAGTTAACATATACAAAAGAGAAGAGCTCCTTGTCACAGAATTAGGAGATGAGGCAGCTTATAAAGTTTAAATAAACACAATTGATAAGGGCATGATGAAGCTCAAATTGGTAAATACAGTAACATTTAACTGCTAGAAATGGAGAAGTGAAAGCAGAAGATAAGAGTTACATGTTTTGGTTTCATAAACAGTTTAAGTCATATCGTCTAGGTTTTAAGTTTTAAGATACATCCGGGAAACAATATTGATAAATCCTTAAAGGATGGAAATTGGAAAGCATAGCAAGAAATAGGCAGCTTGTGTACCAGGTTTTAAGAATTGATTGATAGATTTCATACAGCAAGATGAAGTCTTAGGATTTAGTTTAACACAGTAGTACCTTTAGGTGATGGTATGTCTCTGAACCCATTTGTACAGCCTCTGTGAAATTATTTGCACCAACTGGAAGAATCATAATTTCCTGAAATATTTATTCATCGGTTTAATTTAAAAAAAGAATCATAAGTATAAAAGATCAACTCTTTTCATCCATCAATAAATCAAGTGCGAGAAAACAAAAACAAAGAAGTCCCCTGAACAAAAGGCATGGGATGTTTAGTTCTCAAAGTGTGAGAAGGTATGGAAATTGGTGACAAAACAAAATATCTAATCACCTAGTTAATTAGATGATCCAGTAATGAAGCTACTGTATAGATAAACTACATCAGTAAGAATCAACGAACAGATAAATATCAAACAACACCATGGTGTCTCTCAATGAAACGTTGTTAACATGAAAATTTCTTTTATTCTTTTTGTGATATTTGGCTCCATTTACCTGTGTTGCTTTTATCCAAATATCATTTGTAGCCAAGTACACCTTGTGGTTAAGTGCATAAGATCCTAACAGTAACTGAGAGTCTAAAGCATGTATTTAAACCGTAGCATACTTATGATTAGGTGCAAGAAAAATATCCTTAACTAGAAGAAGCCATGGTAGAGTCATTCTTTCAGCCTAATAATAACAACTCTAGAAGGATTATTGGACATATCAGATGCACTAGAGATCCTAAATCTCAGAGAAAAAACCAACAAATTGGATTTATAACCTGAATTAGCATATGGTCATACTTGAACAGCCAGAGAATTCCCAGCATGCTTTCCACCACTAATAACAGTGAAGGCAGGAACAGGAAGGACTGGTTTGCTTTTACCAGAAAGATCAGCAATATGCTTATACAGAGGGACCTGAGAAAGAGAAACCAAAGCGAATAATAAGTCAAAGGAAGAGATGGATACAAGTAAGTCAGCAAACAAAATATGATGGCCTGCCTCCTTTTCAGCAGCACCAGCTTTACAAGCAGCAATTGACACAGCTAACATAGCATTTGCTCCAAGTTCAATCTGAAGAAGGAAACAGAACTTAAATACATCAGCAAACATGTGATATAATTCTCTCCAAGTTTTCAGCAAATATTTTGAAATAGCAATCTGCCAACAGTGTTGTTCCACTTCTAGTAGAAATTTATGCTAAGAGGATAATTTGAAGACCAATTCTCAATCAAACATACTTAAAAAAAATTATTTGTACTAAGAATTCAAGGGTGAATTTGATGCATAAAAATCAAACTTCTTTGCATGCAATAGAAGCAAATATCATTTAAGCCTAGTGGTTGCAAAGAAAACACTTGCCTTATTTTCGGTTTTATCCAAGTCTATCATTGCTTGATCAATCTGGGCCTGGAGTGTAGGATCCATGCCAATCAGGGTCTCAGAAATCCTTTCATTGATAAGCTTAACTGCTTTTGAAACACCCTTTCCTAGAAACTTTCCTTTGTCACCATCACGTAGTTCAACAGCCTCATACCTGATATCAGTGAACACAATCTTTGATGATTGACAAACCAACTAAATTCTAGCAATAAGCTAGCCCTAAAAATGAAAATTAAAAAACAAAAAAATCTTTCCCATGAGTTTGACAAACTAGAATTTAGAATCACTCATCCATCATGAAGCAAGTGATTTCAAATGAATCAAATTGGAAGAATAGAAATAAACCAGCTAAAGTGAGGAGAGAAGAACACATCTCACATTCCAATAGCAGTGCCGCTGGGGGCAGAGGCACGGTACATCCCTTTGTTGGTGTAGAGATCCACTTCGACTGTGGGGATTCCCCTGCTATCCAGGATCTGTCTGGCTCTGATCTTCGTGATCGCAGAGGGAACGGCCTTCTTCATATGATTCGACTGCCGCCATGACCGAGAGATCAATGGAAACCGGACTCAATTACCAGAGTAGCCTTAAGAGAGATCTAGAAGGAGTATAGAGGAAGAACGTACGATGAAGAGAATGGGATCGGGGGCCTTGGCCCGGACCGCAGCATTGACGGCATCCTCGATCTTGCGAGACAGCATATGCTTGTCGAGATACTCCTGGACGGACATTCTCGCGCCCCAGACTAGCCCTAGAACGCGCCGCTGAGCTTTAGATCTCCGGAGCGGAGCGTCACAGAAGAGCAAATGCGATCTCTATAATATAACAAGAACCGAGAACCTTCTCCCTGGGCCTGGGAAGCGTTGCTTCCACTGCAAGAGAGGCGCCTTGGGATTTGGTTTCGCTCTCGATACGACCAAATGGTCTGAAGTATGAGCACTGTCTGTGACCAGGAATTCCCAGCACCACTTATGCGCAGAACCCAAAAAACATATACAATTTGTTGCCAACCGAGTTGACTGTTTGAACATATCAACACTTTTTTTGTTTTAATCAGAATATATGTTGATATTTGAAGAAGAGCTTTGTAAATTCATAGAGCATTTACAAGGGAAACCGTTTCATTGACTTTTTATTTACTGGAAATAACCTTTATGATCTCAAATATCAGGGGTTCCCATCAACACAAGCACAGCCTTTGAAATCATAAACACAGCGCAGGGAAAGTGTACGGCGCCTGATCAGGTTAACTACAAATCTCAGGACAATCACACACTGCAATTCAAGTGAGAAATCATCTACATCACAACAAACGCCCGAGAAGCTCCAGTGAAGTGCGTAATGGATCCAAGCAGGCTCTTCGAGGCACCGAAGTGCCGCAACCTGTAGACACCTGAAGCAGCGGTTTTAGGAATTCGCCATTCTAAGGTTGCATAACTCAGAGGACTCAATTGTTTAGGCCTAGACCACTTGAAACGCAGGCTGAAATCATCATCGTCATATGCTGGTGCCCAGGTATCAGTACCATGTAGAACCTCCACCAAGGCAAAGGTCCCCTCTGTCAAGAGGTCATTCCTCGGGCAACCAGACCAGAATGTTGCAGTTACCATCTCCCCTGCTTTGAATGTAGAATTCACAGGGACATCAATCTTGACATCACCGAATTTTACGCCAGCAGGAGTTGAGTCCAGGATGACACCAGGGAGGAGACTGATTTGTTTATTCAAAAGATCAGGAGGTTGTGGACCTGATGAGATGCTCTTCCCACCAACAAGTGCAGCTGCAAGTTTTTTGAACTCCTGAATGTATGCTTCGAGTGTGTGTGGTCCAAACAATGTGGAAGCTCCCTGAGACAAATTATGTTCATGAAGTAAGCATATATCCTCAATAATGTCTCAAGGAATGAATGGCATTCCATCTTAGAAGCAATAACACAAGGAACCTAAGCAAAAAAGGTAAATAAAAAAAAAATTACGATAAAAAAATGATAATACAATCAAGTTGTGTTTTCTGTGTTTCAAGATGCATCTCAAGAAGTTATTGTGATTGATGATAGGAAGCATAGCTAATGTTGTTATAGAATAGTTAATATGCATAACCACCTTGTGTTTTATCTAACTAGCAAGAACAATGAAATTTCAACAACACGAACCTCATATCTTTGGATCTGGTATTCTTCATTAGTGGTAATATACTGTGAGTATGAATTTGTCAATCCAGCTATAACAATGTGGACATTTTTGTCAAATTCCCCATTGCTGCCACTAATAAGTACAGTGCGTACAGCATCTCGAAGACGCCGCCCAGCCATTGTAGTAAATTCTGCCAAAAAAAGATTTTTTTTAATTTATATTTTTTCCATGAATAACAGTGGATAAGTGAACACAAAATATGATGATGTTAATTGGTTGTGTGAGTGGGTGGGTTCATAACCATTAGAGATAGGGAGAATGTTTCTATTTTCAAAGAAGAATTATGTCCAGGACATAAGTACCTCCAGGTACGCTGAGGATGACAAACTGTCCTAGTCGTATTATCTGAATTGGAAGAATGGAAGGCTGTGGCAGGAAAATAACAATCATTATAAACAGTTGGACTTCTTGCAGGAGTCAACACAATGGAATTTTCAAATATATCTATATACAGATGTACAAGATGATAAAGAAGTAACTTCAGAAGGAAAACACCATAAGTGGAAATTTAGCTCACCGCCCAGTCATATGGTTCCTTCATTTCACCAGTATCTAGCAAAATTGGCTTTGGGTGATGACAATCTTCTTGCTCTTTACTGGGTGTTTTCAATAAGTTTCTCACCAATTTCCAGAATGCATTACCCTGCTACAGCATATAAAAGAAAGTCATATCAACAAAAGATTTTTAATAACAGGAACAGAATAACATGCCCACTTGGAAAATTAACCTTGTCATCCCCTTGTTGGAAATCGAAAGCACCAGGACCATCAGTAGTTCCTGCAGCAAATGAAAATCCCATAGCTGCGGGGCATGTCTTCACCACACTTTTACTTCCATCACTTGAAGAAAGAGTGACTTCAAGTTGAGAAAGATCTAAATAAGTATGACGATAATCAATTTTTCCTTTTATTTGCTCAGATGCTGTACTGAAGAGGTCAGCAGCTTTCCTGAATTGTCTGTCTCCAATGATGCGTGTACTTTCAAACTCATCTGGATAACTGCCAGATGAAATATGATGAACAAATTCATATTACAAACATTTTCTTTGAGTACAATAACTTATAGGATAAATCAGAGAAGTCAGTGCTAACCCAGGGCCACGTCCATAGCAGAGCTCATTCTTCCCACCACAGGTACTGTGGTTGAAGTCACAAGGTAGTCCAGTGTCTGTGCAGAATGCTCCAAGCACATTTGGACTAACATCTCCACAATTTGATTGACAAAACGCAGAGACAAATTTTGGCCTATTTCCCTGTCTGAAAGAACTCCGCAGCCGGCGAGTGGCACTAAAGGACCTAGTCACTCGCTTACCACCAGATGCCTCGAAGGAGGACGCAATTTGCTTTAACTCATCAACTGCAGAAGATAGTGCACATGATATCCGATGAGATGAGTTAACCAAATAACTAGCATTCATCATCTTTCAAGATATTATACAGAAACCATGTTGTGGTTTGTTTAATGAACAAAACAACAAAACACATACCATTATTATGTAGCTGAGGTATTATGGTAGATACTCTACGAGGAAATCCTTCATCTATCCTCCCAGTGCCTAATCCCTCCGGGTATATGATGTCGACTTCATCAAGAGCCTTTTGCTTAAACCAGTCCTCCATGAACCGGGCAGCAGCTCCTTTGTTGTCACCACTAATCAGGGAGTTTGTCCGACTCATTGATGTCCCATGAGTTGCAAACCAGTTAAAAGCACCAACCGGTCCCCATTCATTATCTACGAACTTCAGCAGAGTCATTTCTTTATCAACATTAGACTTGTATCGGCTTCGCTCTGAAGTAGGATTATTGAGGTATGCACTAGGACTTCGGTTAATACCAGCATCTAGTTCTCCTGAAGACCAAGATAGTTTCCGAATAGGAATAAGAAGATCAAAGAGTGAAATGGCAAGTAGAAAATTGGGAACTATAGAATTCACTAAATAGAAATACAACTTAGTTGAAAAGCAAAAAGTAAGGTCATTAAACAAAAATGTGGTGAATACTTAATCATGGATTTTAAACATGGATAGAATGATCTCAACACCTAACTGATATTATTCCCATCAATTAGCTCTTCCAGAGAATTAATACTATGCATGGCAGCAATATGGAAATGCTTTACAAATTCAAATCATTTGTTATGACACAGATTCATGGGACCGTCAGATGACAGAAATTAGTCTCCTAAATCACATTTGATGATGATGCATCTTGCTCACAGTTTGAAATCGTGATAAACAGGTTTCAAAAATAATACTAAAAATAGTCCCAAACATATTTTTGCGGTTACACATAAATAAGCAGAAGGAAACACAGTCAGAAGCAAACACTGAACTCTTCACTTACCTTTATTCACAAATACTGTTCCAGGACGTAGGTTTTCATGAGCCTGTATGATGCTTTGCTCAATGCCATTGACAATGACATCAAATGACTGGCGAACAAATCCAAGAGATGTTACAATATAGACAACATACTGAAGGTAACCCCCAGGCCCAGCATGAGTATGTATACCACTAATCGCCACATTCTGCTCAGTGTACAAATCACCATACCTGAGATAAGGGAGACGGTATCATGAAATGACTCACAGAATAATCACTATCACCATCACATGGGTCGTTTATGTAATATAATCAGGAGATATCAAAACCAATAAAACCTGGCAACTTTTACAAGCAGAATGGTAAGCATATGGCCTTTAGCAGAGTTTGGGTACTAATATCATTAACTAACTGTGTGTAATTTCTAGAACCCAGGCAATGGCACATTCTGCTGTCCATGGTCCCTAGCATATTCTACTACAAATATGAGCAAGCCACAAAAAGCAAACCTTGGATTATGTGCACCTTAGATAACTAACCAAGAAATATTCACTAGTAGAAAAATGAATCAACTAAAGTAAAGAACAAAAAAGGGAATCCTAGGAAAACCAAAATGGACTATAGATCGATTCAATAGGCCTTTCAACTTCAAACCATGTGAAACATATCAGTCCCCAAATGGTTAGATCACCAGCTAATAATGCCCAGCACACCTTATGCATAGATGTCATCCACAGTTTTAGCATGACTTATAATTTGAAGAAATTAAAGATAACAAAACAACTCTGCTGGCTTGCATGACATTGTGAATAATAATTCACAGAAAAAGCATAAACCGGATACCTTGACTTCAATCTTTCAAGCAGCTTAATCGTGACAATTTGTGATGCCATACATGCATCGAGATTCACAAATACCACACGCTTCCCCCCAGGTTCAGCGACAATAAATGCTCGAGCTTGTAGCCGAAAGTGAACCCCAGAAGCAACTTGCTCCATATTAGCATAACCCATCATATTAACATCAGCAGCAGGTCCTGTAATGTCATAGCTCCCAAGTCCAACCAAATATGTGGAGCTTGAGGTTGTCCCTTGGCATTGTTGTGCAAACAATACTAGCAAAAGGCAGAACCAGATCGAAGCCATCGACCAATGCCTGTTACAGTTTCCTAGCATAGCTGTCTCCATATATCTTCTGAGGGAGGAGATTCCCAATATTAATTCATGTGTAAATAATCCTTTTTACCTGAGAGGTGGTAGAGATACACATCACACATACTATCTTTGATGCAAAATAGGAGTACACTGAATGGGAAAATAGGAAACGCCACAATAATAACAACATTATATATCACAGTAGAGCAAAAACCATCACGACTCAAAATTTTTCTATAAAAACAAATGGATTTATCAAACATCAACAAAGAGAGCCACATGATTGCTACTTAGAAATACAGGAGAACCCATAATGAGATGGTTACAAAAGCATTAGGTTAGTGCTACTACGGCTACTACATCTTGCTAAAATTTGGGGATCTCATGTCAAAACGCCCAATTTTCCTCCGAACCCTAGAATGAACAAAAAAAAACACACTGAGGAAAAGAAAATTAAGCAATCAATGCATCCATCTACTTGTTCGCCTCCTCGAACAAAAGGGCTAAAAAAAAATCACTAGATTGTATCTCAAAAGCCACAAATTGGAATTGTATTGATGAAATAGTGATTTCACACTCACTGATCCTGCTATCCCTTCTCCAATAAGCTGCGGTTTATCCACAGCCCTCAAGAAACGAGAACAAGATAGGTAGCACTAGCAGAGAGATAAGGCAGTGATACCTGGGCCGGGAGAGTGTGATGAATGCACAGAGCTTGGCAACCGAGTCTGTCGTTATGAGCAGTTGAAAATAAAGAAGTGGTTTTATAGCACGATCAATCAAATTCGACAATAGATCGCCACGTCGAAGAATAGGAAAGTGCGATGCCTTCGAAGCTCAGACAAATCCTAACCAGTAACGAGGAACAACGTGTGAAAGGGACAATGAACATCGGCGAGGTAAGCGCAGGTCAGCGGCGCACGCACCCATAATTGTTAGTACTCGCTAGCATGAAGAGAATATTGAGCGGCGGCTGACGCGGGACTGGAACTTCAGTATCAGGCGGAGCAATAGAGGTGGAAATAGGTCCATGGGTTTCAAGTTTCAACTCAACTGATTTCGGTTCAGGGATGGATGATTACTGAACACGCGAGCAAGGACCCAGGTTCTTGGTCTCATATGTGTTTGATTGATGATCCCTTCCACGCCAAGTATCACATTACCATCTACCAGTCTTCTCGCATCTCATTTTCTTGTTGTAATTATTTCAATTTAGACACATTTCTGATTATTATTTTATTGTAACAAGTCAAATAAGTGACCACATCAATTTGTTCCCACATACAAATATGGGCCCCTGGCCAAATATCATGAAGTTTCTTGTTATATTGTGGTGTGATAACTAGCACTCTTACGTTAGGAAGAAGAAACCAGATTGCTGATCTTGTTTGAGAATTTTTATCATTTCCAGAAATAATTGCCAGTGGAAATCTGGATTCAAACTAATGGAAAACCTAAAAAAAATACTCACACAGGAATCAGAAGTCCTTTCAAATAGCAACGCTTACCTGCAATATTAATTGATAGGCATCATTTCTCAAACACACCTGAGAGTCTGAGACTATGGTAGACCATCTGGACTACCATATCATTGTTTTGTACCTCACTCTTGTGTTTCCCATCAAGCTATTTCACCACACCAAACGCTACTGCTGCTTCAAGGAGGAAGTTGCCCATATCAACATTAATGTAGTCAAAGCAGATTTAATGGGACCAAACTCAAGAACACATTGCCAATTGAACCCAAAATTTAATCATAAGCACTCAGGCTTCATACATAAAATTGTTTTGAGTACTGAAGAATATAAAATCTCGGAAGTCGGAAGGAAAGGTAATTTCAAGTGATTGTAACTCAGCTGGTACTAAGGATTGCCTCAATCCCTGCAAAACAAGATGAGAAAATAAAATGAAACAGATGAGAACAACCATCCAAGGTTACAATAAACCTCTCACTCACCCCTCATAAAATTAGTAAAGAAGAAAATTAAAAAAGCAAGAATGATTGAAGGGAAAAAGAAGTGTTATATCTTTGATGTAATGTTTCTTGTATTATAAAGGAGCAACCATCTTCATGACACCAGATGCATAAATGGCAATAAGTTGTAAGAGGCAGCAGTGTGGGGTCTTCTTGCAAAGTGAATAGATATTTGCAAATAATGGAATGAGTCTGCTTTGTAAAGTATACACTAATAGTAAAAGTTTGGGTTCCACATATAGTTGTAAATGGAAGAGAGAATAGCTTGCAACAAAACAGCTCTATGCATATCTGTCTATATGACCAAATCAACGAGAAACAAGAAATGAGATAGAGTGGAAGCTTCGTCAACAGAATTAAGGCAATAAACTAAAAAAACAATAAAATCAGACTTATACAATGTTCAGATCATATCTGTTATTAAGAACATATCCAGAACTTGGTGGAAACAAAGCATGTATTTCACTTGGTGATTATAATTCCTATGGGCAATGAAAATAAAGGATTGATGGGAGAAGAAAATTAAGCCATGGATATTGTGCACAGATGAACCCTAATGGTCGGTCTTTCATACTGTATACATCTATCAACACAAACGGTCAGTTTGTCCTCTAAAGCCTTTGTGGTATGAAAGGACTAAAGTCAGCTAGTAAGATGTTCACAAGAAACCATAAGATGTACAATCTAAATCAAAGTGTTTGCTACCGAATTATTCTCTATTACATAGTCGCAAAAGCAGCAAGGGAAAGACAATCATTCTAACTATTTAACTCTGTGAAATACCTAACTTATAATAACAGGGAGAATTGTGCTTGATAAGAGAGAAAATAAATTATGTGAGAATAGGAAAGGGATGTGTGTGTGTGTGTGTGTGTGTGTGTGTGTGTGTGTGTGTTGGGGGGGGGGGCTTGTTTGGTGATAAGGAAGGGATGGTGAAGAATGAGCTTTAAAAGGAAAACTTCACATTAGACATTAGTCATTAGATTGTCTGTCTAGTCTCATTAACAACAATCAATAAGCATTTAAATCATTGAGAACTACAAACTGCTGGTACATTAAAAAAAAACAAAATCATGAAAAGCAAAGGGCTCAGCATCTAAACATTTCAGGTGGCATTACAGGAGAATAACAGCTCAGAGAGAAAAAAAAAAAAGGTCACACCTTTATATTAGATGTTGCTGGGATACATGAAAACCCTGACCTTGGAGCCCTGGATAAACCAATAGATAAAAAGGGATATGCATCAATCACTGCCACAACAACTAACTAAGAACCAAAGACAGGATGCATATATGAACTACTTTGGAATACTCACTACTCACCATGGATTTTGGCGGCAGGTTAGACCTGAACTTGGCCCGGACAACACCGCTGTTGCCGTGAGGGCGGGTGACCTTGCCCCAGATGCATCGGTAGTGAGACCCCTCCTTCTTGACCTTCGCCTTGTAGATGTAGGCCAGACGTTTCCCACAGTACCAGGCCACCTCCTCTTTGGTGTTCACACCCTCGATCTGGAGCAACGACGTGTTCTCCTGCTGGTTCGACTTCGATCTGAAACAAAAACCAAAAGCAAAAATGAAGTTCAATTCAAACAATGAGAAATTAATTGAAGATGAGATAGAACCTCTTGTAGCCAAGAATCGTTCCTCGGACATACAATCTACAAAACCAAATAAAGAAGAAAAAACAAATTAGACAGCGTGGGAGGGCAAATCCTGAGACTTCAAGAACTAGGGTTAGGGTTTTGAGAGGTCTTTCTCACCGCACTCGCTCGCCTTGCCTCCCCTTCACCATGTTACCAGTCGCTACGGCGATGAAACAGAAGCCGAAATGAAACCCTAGTTTTCAGAAAGTTGATAAGTAGATTCCCTGTTGTGATTTTATGGATTTTTTCACTTTCAACCCTTCTTTTTTAAAAAAATTATATATTTTTAAATTAATTATAATATAAATTTTCCATCTAAAAACAAAATCGCTAACAAGATATATCATATCATATTCCACTCTAATTAAATATATATAATATTATTTAAAATTAAAAAAGATTTCATTTTGGCATCGTTGCACTTGTGGTTCCACAAGAATTCCACTTCAGTACCATGAGAAAATTTAACTCTACCTAGAGTTGGTTAATGATAGATTAGATTGAGAGATTAATGAGAGAATTTGAAATTTTATTAGGATAAAAAAAAGAATAGGCTGAACTACTACACTATCCAAAAACAATAATTAAAATATAATTTTTATCACAAAAGTTATCACCTTAATCTATTTTAAATATAATAATAATAAATCAAATAATCTTTTTGTTTATTTATTTACTAAAATTAGATGAGAAAAGATTTCATGATCATCTCTTAATACGCAATACTAATCAGTCACTACAAATTTGTAAATATCTATTTATGGATAACTATAATCCAGAGAGACTCAATCACAACTCCAATTAAACTTGGATCCTTCTTAAGTTTGGAAATTATCAAATTCCCTACTCCAACTCAATCTAGGTTTCTTAGCAACCCATACATGCATGCTAGCTCTTATTAAAAAAACAAAGGAGAGCGCTCATGGAGGACTAGAAAGAAACAGTTATCTTGATATTGATCATTCATCTTAGAGCATGCGTGAGATACCGAAGGAGGACTTCATGTCCTGCTCCATTGATATTGAAGAGCATGAGTATTCTCCGGAATCGATAAAGAGGAGGAGGACTCGCCATTGGAATTCAGTGAGAAGGAAACGCCCATGTCTCTTGTTAACCTTACTGGTGTTAATTTTTTTAATGATTAATCTCTTCTACTCCTCTCCACATACATTGGAGTTGAAGAGACACATCATCCAGTTTCAAGTCTCTTCAAACACCACGGTTCGTTGATCCTGCTATTTTTTTTACTTTTTACTTTGCAAACATGTGAGTTTTTGGTGGCATGCATGTATAGATTTCTTAAGTGAAAACTTGGTATTAGTTTTTGACATAGTTATGTTTGTAAATCATAGATTTTTTATTTATTTTTTTTATGTAAGCTTAAGAGTTTTAGTATTTCTGATAATGAGCCTTAAATTAAGCAAGACTTAGATCAGATATATAAGAAGCATAGAAGAGTACTGGAATATTTATATTGCATGTGTCTGATGTTTTATGCAGGTCCCTGAGATTTGGATGAAACCCAATAGTGAAGGTTATTTCCAATGTATTCAACGGCCACAAAACCGTACAAGTATGTGTAAATTCACTTTGATTTTTATACTGTAAGTGTGAAATTACAAGTCTGAGTTTGTCGATTATCATCAAATTTGATTTCAGAGCAATACAAGGGTACAGATGGGTATCTCCTGGTTCATGCCAATGGAGGATTGAATCAGATGAGGCTTGGGGTATGCATTATTGATTTTTCTTCAATCTTTAAGTTCAATGTGTATGTGTTCTATATATATATATATATATATATATATTCAGTTTGCTGCATGATCACCTGCAGATTAGTGATATGGTTGTGGCGACTCAGCTAATGAATGCAACACTAGTTCTTCCTTCTTTTGATCATAATTCCTTTTGGAGAGACCCAAGGTATCGAGAATTTATTTCCTAGAGGAGCTGAGTTGTATTTTGGTTGTTTGAAAGAAGTAATTAACTAGCATGTTCTTGATTGAATAATACAGTGAATTCAAAGATGTATTTGATTGGAAGCACTTCATTGATGAACTCAAAGATGATGTAAAGATAGTGGATTCTCTCCCAGCAGAGTACGCAAGCACGAAACCTCATGTTATGCCACCCATCTCCTGGTCCAATGTATGCTCAACATAAGTTACATTTATTCCGATTAAGTTTCAGATGGAGTTCCTCATGCATTGGAGTATCATTGATTTACAGAGTTCATATTACAAAGGTCTGAACAAACTACTGAAGAAGCACAAGGTCATTCAGTTCACTCATGCTGATTCTCGGCTAGCCAACAATGTAACAACTCCATCAATACAAAAACTAAGATGTCGTGCGAACTACAAAGCACTTCGCTTCAGAAAAGAAATTGAAGAGCTTGGGAAAACTCTAGTTGATCGATTGAGAAACCAAAACAACTATTACATTGCACTTCATTTGAGGTACAAGAGTTAATTTTCCATTCATGCATGCCGAGCATTACCAGTTAATAGAAAAAGTTCATGATCAAGATGTGAGTTTTGATGTATTGCAGATTCGAGAAGGACATGCTAGCATTCACTGGTTGCACACACACGCTGAACGCACAACAAGCGGAAGAGCTCAGGGAGATGAGGTACAGTATCAAGCGATGGAAAGAGAAAGAGATCAACAGCACAAAGAGGAGATTGGAAGGAGGATGTCCATTGACTCCTAGAGAAGCTGGTCTTTTTCTGAAGGCTATGGATTATCCTTCCACTACAAATATCTACATAGTAGCAGGAGAAATATATGGGGAGGATGGTTTGGAAGGTCTCAAGGCTTTGTATCCTAATGTTCATACACACAGTAGCCTGGCAACACCTGAAGAGATGAAGCCTTGGGAGAAGTACCATAATCGCCTGGCAGCATTGGATCACATTCTGGCAATTAATAGTGATGTTTTTGTGTATAGTTATGATGGTCACATGGCCAAAGCAGTGAAGGGTCAAAGGATATTTGAAGGATTTCTGAAGACCATTAGTCCTGACAGGTTTGTATATCTGAAACTATATATATGTTAGAAAAGTTTTAAGAATATATGTATATCTATTTGTTTTTCTTTACAGAAAGGAGTTTGTGAAGCTTATTGATCAGATGGATGCTGGTGAGATAACATGGATGGAGCTCAAGAATAAGGTGAAGAACCACCATGCTGATCGTCTTGGAGGTCCATATGAGAGAAAGCCTGGAGCTGCGCCAAAGCTGGAGGAGAACTTCCATGCTAATCCTTTTCCTGGTTGCATTTGCAAATCAGAAAGAACAACAACTTGAAATTTGGGGGTTCAGTGATGGCTTGATTAAAGTGTTTCTTTCTTTTTTTTTTTTTGATAATTGTGGACAAGCCACACAAATTCAGTGATGGCTTGATTAAAGTTGTATAATACTTTCAGACAGTAGTTTTAGTATGGTCATTGATTTGCTTCTTCCATTTGAAGAAGCTCATTCTGAATTTGTGTTGAAGAATTAATTCTCTTTAAAATGTGAGGAACTTTTTCATCAAACAAACATTCTGTTTAAAAAAAATAAAAAATAAAAAGAGAGTTTTTTTTTACCAAATTAAGGTTCGTTCGTGTCCCTCGGATCAAAGATCATCAACTTTGTCGCGCATCTCAAAGTCCTATTGTAAACGGATGGATAAACCCCGAGGATTGAGTGAGAGTTCGCTGCAATGGCCGCCTCCGTCACGCTGCTCCCCGCCCCTCTCCTCCGGCTCAAACCAATCCCACTCTTCGCATCCACTCTCCGTATCCCACCCCCTTCTCCGGCATACATCTGCAGAGCTTCCATTAATGAAGGAAATGGAACTCTAGCAACCCCTAAACCCACTCGCCGGAATCGGAGGGCGGCTTCTGCCTCATCCGAGAAGAAACCCAAGCGGTCCAAGAAGAAACAAGAGGAAGAAGAAAGAGTGGAGCCAGTGGAAGACGATGAGGAGGACTTCGATGACGGGATGGACTTCCCCTACGAGTCTCCGCCACTGGTCTGCTGCTTTGGCGCTGCGCAGAGAGAGTTCGTCCCCACGGTCCGGGTCTCCGACAGGCAGATGCATCCGGATAGATACTCTAACTGGAAGCAGCTCCAGTGGAGCCCGCCCGAGTTCGTCAGGGCTCCCGGCGGTCCGCCGTCAAATGTCGCCATCTCCCATGTCAGGCTCGGCGGCCGGGCGGCGTTCATGGGGAAAGTAGGCGATGACGATTTCGGGAATGATCTGGTGCTGAAAATGAATCTGGAGAGAGTTCAGACCCGGGCTGTGAAGATCGATCCGAGTGTCAAAACAGCGGCTTCCTACATGAAACTCCGGTTCCAAGACGATGATGGTCGGAAGAAGTTGGTGGCGGATACTGTGAAAGCTTGTGCTGAGGATTCCTTCGCCATGTCTGATGTCAATCTCTCTGTCTTGAAAGAGGTACTTATCTCTCATTCTGTTAGCTGAAAATTGAAATCTTTGATGCTAAGGTTTGATTTATTTTTTTTTATTGTTATTATTATTATTGTGAATTTGTGATGACTTGAAGCAATTGATCCTTATGTTGGCAAATGAAAAAATGGGTTTTGGATGTAAATTTATCTGAAAAATATGCAGGCGAGGATCTTTCATTTCAACTCAGAAGTACTTTTATCCCCTGAAATGCATCAAGCTCTGTTTAGAGCTATAAAATTATCAAAGAAATTTGGCAGCCATGTGTTCTTTGATTTGAACCTGCCATTGCCTCTGTGGAGATCTCGGGAGGAGACTAGAGAAGTGATAAAGGAGGCTTGGAACAAAGCTGATATAATTGAGGTTTCAAAACAGGAGCTGGAGTTTTTATTGGATGAGGAGTACTATGAGAAGAAGCGAAACTATAGACCGCAGTATTACTGTGAATCTTATGAAGAAACAAAGAACCTCCGCAACTATTACCATTACACCAAGGAAGAGATCGCGCCTCTTTGGCATGATGGTATAAAAATATTGTTTGTGACTGATGGAACATTGCGGATTCATTACTATACTCCAAAGTTTGACGGGACAGTGATCGGAACAGAGGATGTGCTTATAACCCCATTCACCTGTGATCGGACTGGCTCTGGTGATGCTGTTGTTGCTGCGATGATGAGGAAGTTGACTACTCATCCAGAGATGTATGAGGATCAGGATGTTCTTGAAAGGCAGCTGAGATTTGCTGTTGCTGCTGGGATCATTGCACAATGGACAATTGGTGGAGTGAGAGGGTTCCCTACCGAGAGTGCTACTCAAAATTTGAAGGAGCAGGTTTATGTGCCTTCAATGTGGTGATCTTGTCATGATATTATTGCAGTTGAAGTTTCATAGCTTTCTAATTGAGGGAACTTGTGATGGCTACATAACAGACTGGTTATACATTACGAAATTTTTGAAACAAGAGAAGCTGATGACTGGTCTGTATTACAGTGCTCCTCTGATGCAAACTTCAGGGATATTTATGCAATCCAGTGGGTTGTATTTGGCTAGTGTAGAAGAAGATGATAGCTGCACTGGAAAATTACATGGGTGGCATGTATTGTTTGATGTTACTCAGGCCATTGGAATTTTTGGGATGTAAATTGTTGGATTATTGACCAACATCTATGTATGCAAGATAGTTGGAAAACCAAACATTCTGAAGAGCTCCTCTCTTTGTGATTCTAGTTCATCATGTTCATGTACCAATTTCTCACTTGAATGAGTTAATGGTTGGCAATACTTCAAGGGTGAGTTTGAACACTTCCCTCTTTGGGTAACTGCATCAACTGTTGGTTTCTTTGTAAAATCTTAGTTAGCATCTAACCTGCTTCACAGTTAGTTCTTCAGTTTCAGTTTCCTCATTTCGGGTTGAAAATGATAAATGTTGCCTGTACACCTGGTCATTTTCCTATGTGTGAATCATGTTGATTCTTGTTTAATTTCAATCCTTGTAGTATGTGGATTCATTCCTGATATTTTACTTGATTGTTTTTCTTCACAAAAAAATTGATTTGCACCAAAAGATCATTGTATCTCGGGTAAACGGTGAGGGATAACCTCAGGGGAGGTCTTTATAACCTAAGTAAAAAAAATTAAAAAAATAAATAAAATAATTTGCTTCTACAACTGGAATCTAAGAACTCTATTCATCATATAAAGACTTTGTGCCAATTTAGTCTGTTTCCATTATGTCTCTTCAGAAACTGTATATAAACTAAGCACTCTTTCTCATTGATGTGCAGACTTCTAAGCTTGATCTTGCTTCGACTTTACTTTGTTTCCATTTTGATTTGGCAGTCTTCCCAGCAATATCTAGTAACGTTCAAAAGTTATTTTTATTGAACACTAACAACAAGAAGACTCTGAATTACAAGACTAGAGAGATTGGTACCAAGACAATTACAACGAGAGATCACAAACAACTACGCAAACACATCACAATTCACACACTCTTAGAAGAGTTACATACGGACTTGATGATTCTCTGTTCCTACTCGCCGGAGATCTCAATGGATTTGATCTCCGGCTTCTTGACCTCCTCCTTCGGGACTGTCACAGTGAGCACGCCGTTCTCCATGGCCGCCTTCACCTTATCCACCTTGGCGTTTTCCGGAAGTCTGAACCTCCTGAGGAACTTGCCGCTGCTCCTCTCCACGCGGTGCCACCTGTCGTTCTTCTCCTCCGATTCCTTGCTCCGCTCTCCGCTGATCTGGAGTACCCTGCCCTCCTCCACCTCCACCTTCACTTCCTCCTTCTTCAGCCCGGGGAGATCGGCCTTGAAGACGTGAGCCTCCGGGGTCTCCTTCCAATCGATACGAGTACCGGCGAAAGCGGCGGTGTCGCTGGAGAAGCTGGACCCGGGCACAGACAGAGCATTGCTGTTGAAGAAACTGGGGAAACCCTCGAATGGATCCCAGAGATCTAGGGAGAAGGGGTCGAAGATGTTGCTCCTCCGGATGATCGACATCTCTATCTCTACTGAAAGCTGCTGAAGAGAATTAGAAAGAGATTGAGAGATTTGTAAGAGTGATTGAGTTTCTTGGATTGGGGATGGATCGTTGAGAAGTGTGCCTGAGAGTCTGAGACTGTGAGTGTATTTATAGAGCTCTCTTGTTGTGTCTCTAGATTTTTCTCGTTTTTGCTCGAATTTTCGAGAGTTTCTTTCAGCCCATTATTCTTTGGTGGGCCCGTCCAATCTTCCAGTAGCTTCTAAAACTGTCCTTCTATCCCGGGTCGGATTCGTTCTCGTGCAAACCCGATTCGTCTAACAAATTTTATTTTTGTGTTTTTTTTTTGTCATACTAAAAGTGAGAAATGTTAGTCCCTCCCACATACCTTTTTGATCCATTTATATATACTTTACTTGTATATTGAGAGACTAAAAAGACTCAATTTATAATGAAGGGACTAAGGTGGTGTTTGTTTGGCTGGATTTCAAATACATTGTATTTGTAAATTCAACCACTTTTTAAATCTCATGTTTAGTTGACTGGATTTACAACTATACTGTAGTTTCAAATCTTATTAGTTGTGGGATTTGGTTTTACACCCAAATTGATCGTAAAACCAAATCTCGTAAAACCAAATCCCTCAAGATGAGTTACCATATATATATATATATAGATATATATAATTATAATATCTATATCTATATTTAATACCAAGCGAATAGAAACCTAATTTTAATTTTAAAAAAATCTAAAAAAAATCAGAAAATTAGAATAAGGTTTCGGAATTTTCTCAGAATTTTAGAATTTTTAATTATAAAAAATCTACCACTAAGTACGAATATATTTAATTTTAAAATAGATTTATCTCTTTAAATATTTATGGAAGTCTATCACATAATTGTAATTTTGACAAAAAATTCAAAAACTACCTAATTTAATTGAGATTATGAAATTTTATGATAGTTTTGAATTTAAAATAATATAAATATCTCAAAATTTTGGATTTTTAAAAAATAATCAAAAGTATGCATAATAATTAAGTTGAGATTTAAAAAAAATCATAATTTAAATTTAAAATAATATAAACATCTCAAAATTTCTTATTTTTTAAAATTTTAAAAAATATCCATAATAATTAAATTGAGATTTTAAAATTGTCTCATAATTTTGAATTTTAATTAATATAAATATCTCAAAAATTTGGATTTATTTTTTAAATTTTAAAAAATATCTATATATATTACACAACAAAAGACCATGTGTGGGATAATTTTCATTTTGAGAAAAATTTAAAAATTGATAATTAAATTGAGATTTTAAAACTTTCTCATAATGTTGAATTTAAAATAATACAATTATCTCAAAATTTCGGATTTTTTTAAAATTTTAAAAATTATTAAAAAAAACTAGGTTGGAGTTTTGGAATTTAATATATATATATATAGGGGATATTGGTACTTTTGATATAATTTATTCTATTTCTTTTTTATATTAGTGTTATTCCATTCCCATTATTTTTTTCATTTATCCTTTATTATACTTCGAATTGGTTTCCAATTAACATAATATTAGGGTAATTTTTAGATGATTTTCTGAAAGATTATGTTTGTTTTATATGCAGGGGTTTCATTCATTCGAAACGGTTTGAGAGAAAGAAAATACACATATTTTCTAAATTTTCCTTTACTATATATTTATTTTAATATTTCAAGTTTAAATATTTTCTAACATATAATGTCGTTTAAATGGTAGTGTTATCCAATTTCTATGAATTTTTTTATAATCTATTTTTTCTTATTAAAATTTAAATAATGGTTTTCAGGCAATATAGATAGACATGATGTCCAAAAATAAATAATTGTGTTTAAATTTTATTTCAAATGAATTTGTTTCCCATTTCCATGTTTTCAACTAGGCATTTGAAATTTCTTAGAATTTTGGATTTTAAAATTTTACAATTTTAATTACGTTTTTCCTGTATTTTCGGGCGGTTTTTTATAACTTTTTATCATTACCATATCTTTGGATAACAGTTTTTAAAATGTTTTGCAAAAAGGGTGGAGGATTATTGAGGAAGACCTCATGCGCTTATTCAGGACCTACACAATGGGCAAGGGCAACAAAAAAGATTGAACTAGGCGCACACAAAGAAGAAGACTCCGACCAGAATTGGGGACTTCAGGCTGATCAGTCTTATCAATTGCTCGATGAAGATTTTAACCAAGGTGTTTTCCAACCGGCTTCAATAGGTCATTGCAGGCATGGTAGACGACTCCCAAACCGCTTTCATCAAGGGAAGTTCCATTCAAGACAATATCATTGCAGCCGATGAAATTATCCACATGATAAGGACCAAGAATGAAGAAACGGTGATGCTCAAGATTGACTTTGAGAAGGCGTTCAATATGGTGGATTAGGATTTTCTATTGGATATACTCCAAGATAGAGGCTTCAGAGACAAATGGATAGCGTGGATTAGTGATATCTTGGTATTCCTCATAGTCCTAGATCTTGATCAATGGACAGGTAGGGGGATATATTAGGCATAAGAGACGGCTCAGACAGGGGGACCCCCTCTCCCCTCTCCTCTTTGTTATTGCTGCGGATACCCTTACCACTATGATCGCTAGAGCATCTAAGGGGAATCTTTACAGGGGAATTAGGTATGGGGTGCAGGACGAAGATGAGATTACGATGCTGCATTACGTGGATGATCTTCTGGTCTTCGGTTCCGGAGACATTAATCATATGAGAACCCTGAAACTCATATTTTATCTATTTGAGGGGTTATCTGGTCTGGAGATGAAAGGGAAGGCTTATAGACTAATCAAATGGCAACGGTTATGTAGACCCAAGGAATTTGAGGTTGGGGAGTAATAGACCTCCACTACTTCAACAGGATTATGGATAGGTAAATGGTTGTGGAAAATATTCAATAGGCAGACCATATTTGCAAAAGCATCATACAGAACAAATACTTTCGGAGTTCTAACATTAACCCACATAAGAAGGCTCCCACTAGGGAATCTCACTTTTGGAAGAGGATGGCGGAGCAAAGGAGCTTGATACAAATAGGGATAACAACTACAATAGGGAAAGGGGACACGGTGAATATGTGGCATGGCAGGTGGATCCAGGGACACTCACCAAGTATACTATTCCCCTCAATCATAGGCTCAACAAGGGATCGTCAACTAACCCTAAAGAAGGCAAGGGATAGCTTAACCCAGGGTCATCCTATCCTCAATCAGGACTCACCAGGGAGGGACATCGTGAATTGAGAGAACTATTGGAGGCACCCGCTAGGACCGACGAGGGAAGGGAGGACTCAAGGATTTGGACCATGGAAGCCCAAAGGAGGTTCTTGGTCAAGTCCCTATATAAATTCATTATTGACGGAGGTACGTGGAGCCAGTTCCCCATTAACTTATGGAGGATGCCCTACCCGATAAGATCAAGTTGTTTGCTTGGTTGGCAATGAACGACAAAATACTCACATTAGACAACCTGGCCAAATGAGGCTGGCAAGGGAGCCGCACCCTCTGTTATCTATGTAATGAGCAAGAGGAATTAGTGCAGCACTTGCTTACCACTTGCACAGTCACAAGGCAAATCTGGCTTTACTTCTGCCCATTGTTTATTTTGAGTGCGCTTCCTCAATTGATAGGGTATTTATGGGGACACAACAGTCTAAGGAAGATCTTGCACAAAGAGATGCGCAGGGGGTGGAATCTGGCGGTCATGGACATAACTTGGAGCACTTGGTTGGAAAGAAACTATAGATACTTCCATAACAAACAATGCATTTGCTTTGAGATCATTCGAGGGGTCGCTTTCTTTCTATTAGAATGGTTTGAAGCCGCTACTGGTACCAAGCAACAAAAGCTGATGTAGATGGAATCCATCACTCGCAGATCTTTGGCCTTTGATCCTGGAGGACCCCTGAATGGGGCGAGAAACTAGGATGATTTCGAAGAAGAGATGACAAGGCATGATGTTCAGGGGTAAACCGCAGAGAGATTGTTGCGGGCCATAGGGCCGCTATTGTACCACTTTGTATCTTACTGTTTCTTGCCATCAATAAATGAATGTGATTTATCTACTTTAACCCAAAAAATGTTTTACAGAAATATTGCCTATTTCCTCATGTTAATCTGTAATTAGCTTTATTTTATCATGAGCTTATTTAAACTATTTATATCAACTTATTAATTGTTTGGCAACTATGCATTAATTTTTTTGCAAAAGTTTCAATAGTTGTACAGTCTTGATGAACAAATTATTCTTAATATGTAGCTTGAGCTTATCTTAGTTGTTGAGAAGTTGCAAGAGTTTCGCTCCATCAGAATTCAAAAAATAAAGAAACAAGGCAAGTTTCTTAGATCTTAAAATTGGGGGACAACAAAAACATGATATTAGATAAATGTTCTTGCTTTTCTTTTAGTCAAAATTACAAGAATATGGTAGAATCATTGATTATACAATTGTGAGTATGGAGTTTAGCTTTATAGTAGATTTGATTTTGAGTGGTATAGTATGAGTGCATCCATGACCGACAGAAGGGCATTATTTGTATCACTTTAAAATGAACTCAGTAAATAGCTTTACTTTGGGATTTAGAATAGATAGATAGTAGATACTATCTATTCAATCTTCTTTATGATTTAACTATTCTCTCATATATTTGGGATAAGATTACTACACATTATTATAAAAAATAATCAATTCAAACCTATTCCAAATTTACTTTCAACTGCTTCTTGCTGCTACTTTGTCTCTCAGATAACTCAACACCCTTTATCTGAATTTATAATTTAAATTCATGACTTACTAGATTTATCTTTTAAGACACAAGTAAATGATATGAATATCTAAAATCTTGATGTGTCTACAACTAATACCAATGAAGCATTTTCTTTAAATAAAAATAACTAGCCTATTACATGTATTTCTTGAAATGTGTAAATTTTTTTCCATGATGCTTCTAACCATGGAAGAACTTTTGGCTATGGAAAAAAGGAATATTTGAAATATTTATTTTTTAAGTCTAAAACTACTACTTAAAATGAAGAATATTTAGGGCTTGTTTGGATTGGCTTTTGAAAAAAGTGTTTTTTTTTAAGTTTGATAGAAGGACTTTTGAAAAAAGTGCTTTTCAGAGTAAGTAAAGCACTTATGTTATTTTTGTGTTTGTATATGTTAATGCAGAAGTAGTTTTATAATAATAATAATAAATAAAAATAAATAGTTATAATAATAATCAAGGGCGTTTTGGTAATTGACATAGCTTTGAAAAGGTTTGAGAAGGGTATTTTCGTAATTGACACTTTTTAAAACAGCTTTTTTCAAAAGCTACAAATCAACTAACTTACGAGAAAAAGTTTTTTTGCTTTTTCTGACAACTTCTACTTTTACGAAGAAGCCCAGTCAAACGTATTATTTTGTCGCGAAAGCAACTTACTCTAAAAGCTTACAGGGAAAAAAGCTCATCCAAACAAGGCCTTAATCCCTTCAGAAAATCTATCCAATGGTGCAAATAAGAAAATTTAAATTTCACATCAAACCAAATATAAATTTCTATTATTTTAACCCCGCAAACCATATTAATATCTTTTTAAAAAAATACAAAGATTATTTAATTAATATAATTCATAACTTTAAAAAATTATTATCCAAATAATAGAGTTATTTGGAAGCAACCTATCAAATGGAAATCAAACAAAAAAAAGTAGAACTTATGTAACTTTTATATTTCATATTCTAAATATAAAAAATACTAACATCTTACAAATGTTTAGGCATGTAATGTTTAATTTTATTTGTTTCACATGTACTGCACTGTACTACACCTAATTTGTTTGTAAATATATGAAGGTTGTGAATTTTGTTTATCTAATTTACAGCTTCTTTAAATAAATTATAAAAAAAATACAATTCTTCTGTTTTATATAGGTAAAAAGTATATTTTCAAAGTTGTATTGCTTAATGTAATTTACAGAAGTTCTAAACATATACATAAAAAAAATTTTAACCCTTATATATCAATATCAGAAAATCAATACCATAGGGTTTTGGAATTTTCTCAGAATTTTGGAATTTTTAATTATAAAAAATATTTATAGTACGGATATATTTAATTTTAAAAAAGATATCTATATATCTATATCTATATCTATATCTATATATAATACTAAGGGAAAAGGACTCTAATTAAAAATCTGAAAAAACCAGAGAATTAGAATGGGGTTTCGGAATTTTCTCAGAATTTTAAAATTTTAAATTATAAAATGTCTATCTATCTATATTATATTACTAAGTACGAATATATTTAATTTTAAAGATCTATCACTTTAAATATTTATGGAAGTTTAACACATAATTGTAATTTTGAAAATAAATTCAAAAACTACCTAATTTAATTGAGATTATGAAATTTTATGATAGTTTTAAATTTAAAATAATATAAACATCTCAAAATTTTGGAGTTTTTTTGAAAATTTTAATAAGTATCTATAGTAATTAAATTGAGATTTTAAAATTTTCTCATAATTTTGAATTTAAATATAAAAAAAATAGAATAGGGTTTTGGAATTTTCTCAGAATTTTGGAATTTTTAATTATAAAAAATATTTATAGTACAAATATATTTAATTTTAAAAAAGATATATCTATCTAAATATTTATGAAGTATATCCCATAATTTTAATTTTATAAATTTAATTTTACAAAAAATTAAAAGACTACATGATTTAATTGAGATTTTGAAATTTTCTATAAAATAATATGAATATTTCAAAATTATGGATTTTTTTTAATTTTAAAAAGCATCTATCAATATTACATAGCGAAAGAGAATTAGTTGGATAAATTTAATTTTGAATATTATTAATTTAAAAGATAATGAATTTGAGATTTTAAAATTTTCTTATAATTTTGAATTTAAATAATATAAATTTCTCAAAATTTTGGATTTTTTTAAAATTTTAAAAGTATCTAATATATATTAGATAGTGAAAGAGAATGAGTAGGATAATTTTAATTTTGAAAAAAAAAATAAAAAAATAGATAATTAATTTGGGATTTTAAAATTTTCTCATAAATTTTTAATTTAAAATAATATACATGTCTCAAAATTTTGGATTTTTTTTAAGATCGTAAAACTTATCAAGAAAATTAGGTTGGGGTTTTGGAATTTAATATATCTTGTATATGTATATAGGATATATGTATTTAGAAATAATTACTTACTTAAAAAGGGTGCGTGTGAAAATTTTAAATTTAAAAAAAAAATCAGAAAAAGAGAAAATTGGAATTGGGTAATTGAAATTTCTCAGATTTTAGGTTTTTTTTTTAATTTTAAAAAAAACATACACAGATCGCGTTTTTTCCTAAGTGGTTATGCCATGTCTCCCTCCACGTCTCGCATCATTTAAAATCAATTAGAATGATGAGTGATTTTTTTTTTTTTTTTTGAAATTGCTGAGAAGCCTTAACCGTCGGAGGAGGAGGAACGTCGGCGTAGACTCATCAATGAGGAAAACATGATCCAAGTAGCCCTTTTACTCTCTTTATAAATAAATGTTATCAGAACCGGACCGAACATTGAACCGGTCAAGGTCCCGGGTCACCGGTTCACCGGTTCAACCGTCGGGTCAATTGGGTCAATGTCGGGTCAATATAAATATTAATAATAAAAAATTATATTAAATAATTTATAATAAAACTATTTTTAAAAATTATTATAAAGAAAACTATTATAAAAACTATTTTAAATAAAAAAAATCTGTTGTAAATAATTTAAATATTTGAAAATAAAAATAATAAAAAAATTGACCAGGTTCAACCATCGGGTTTAATGGCCAGGATTCAATGGCCAATTCACCCGGTTCAACCCTGATCCCGGCTCATCCCGTTCAATTCCTTGTTCTGCGTTAATTCTGAATCGGACGGTTCCATGGCCGGTTCAATTTCAACCGGTCGGACCATGGTCCTCAGGCTCGATAACTATATTTTATTTATTTGGTCTTTTCTATGCTTTAGTTTTAATGACAGAATTCATATTTAGAAATCTTTAGTAGACAACTTTGAGGAGTGGTTTTTTTTTCTCATGAACTTGCTAAGAAGCCTTAACTAACAGAGGAAGAGGAGCGACGTCGGCGTAGAGTATCAACAAGAAAGAACAGGTTTCATGTATCCTTTTTTCTCTCCTTTTATTTATTTATTTATTTGGTCCTTTCTATGCTTTAGTTTTAATGACATAATAAACATAGGTATAAATCTTTGGTAGAGAACTCTGATGAGTGATTTTTTTTTTTTTTTCTCATGAACTTACTGAGAAGCCTTAACCGCTGGAGGAAGAGGAGGGACGTCGGTGTAGAGTCATCGACGAGGAAGAACAGGATTCATGTATTCTCTCCTTTTATTTATTTATTTGATCCTTTCTATGCTTTAGTTTTAATGACATAATAAACATAGTTATAAATCATTGGTAGAGAACTTTGAGTAGTGAATATATTTTTTTTTCTCATGAACTTGAGAAGAAGCCTTAACCGCCGGAGGAGAAGGAGGGACGTTGGCGTAGAGTCATCAACGAGGAAAAACAGGATTCGGGTATCCTTTCTCTCATTTTGTTTATTTATTAAGTCCTTTCTATGCTTTATTTTTTAATGACATAATAAACATGGTTATAAATCTTTGATAGAGAACTTTGAGGAGTGATTTTTTTTTTTCTCATGAACTTTCTGAGAAGCCTTAACCTTCGGAGAAGGATGAGGGATGTCAGCGTTGAGTCATCACTGTGGAAGAATAGGATTTAGGTATCTCTTTTTCTCTCCCTTTATTTATTTATTTGGTCCTTCTATGCTTTAGGTTTAATGACCTATTAAACATAGTTATAAATCTTTAGTAGAGAACTTTGAGGAGTGGTTTTTTTTCTCTCATGAACTAACCACTGGAGGAGGATAGAGTCCTCGACGAGAAAGAACAATATATTCAGGTATCCTTTTTCTCTCCTTTTATTTATTTATGTGGTCACATCTTTATCTGCCTCTGATCCTTTAAGAAATTCACTTTTTGTTTTATTTTGTTGTTGTTCTTGAGTTTTGATTTACTTGAAGTTCACGTTCTTCCAATAGGAATTGATATAGAATTGGGTCTCAGTTTTACACTATTGATTGGCAACAACTAGATTCTGACAATTCCCTAGGTACTTTTTCATACTCATAATACTTCTCATAGTTCTAGAGCTCCAAAGAATTTGGAGCGTCCATTCAACATACAAGATTTTGACAGTGAATCAATGCATGTTGGGGTCCTTTCTTCAATTTTTTTTTTTAACTTATCAGATTTCTTCGTTATGTTTATATCTATTTTCGTTCACATGTGAAAGTATATGTGAGTAAATGAGTCTTCTTGAATATGTTGTTAGCCCTGCACTTATACAATCGGTAAAGATGAGTATAGGTAAAACCAAATGGAATAAATTGAGATTGATACATCAGACATGTGAACTAAGGAACATGTTATTCATAGTTATTTCTAAATATGGATTATGTTTTCTTTTATTTATGTTTTATTTCTTATTTTTGTTTGCATTTTTTTCCTTCTTTATTATACATAAAATTTTAAAAAAATTGAATAGAGGATATATTTTTATTGTTTAAAATTTAAATTAATTAATTTTATTTAAGAGGGCTACCGTTTTTAAAAAAAATTGAATAGAGGATATTTAAAAGGAAAAAAATATTTAAACAACATACATTGTGGGAAAATTGGCTCCAATATGACATGAGATAAAGTTTATAAGCTTCCATTACTCTTTATAAGATTTCTGAATCTACGTCCAATTTATATCCTCACTTATATCAATATTTTTTATAAATAATTTAAACATAACTTTAATTAGATCCTTAGTTATTTTATTTTACTTTTAAAATTAACTATTTGTTAAGTTTATTTTTTCTTTAAATATTTTAAATATCTTAAATTTTGAAGTATCTACATCTCTTGAAATCTTTTTTTTTCCATAATGCTTTTAACATTGGAAGAAATTTTGGCTATAGAAAAAATTTAATATTTGAAATATTTATTTTTTTAATCTAAAAATTAATACTTAAAATAAAAATATTTAATCCATTTAGAAAATCTATTAAAAAGTGCAAATAAAAAAAAATAAATTTCCATAATGCTAAAAAAATATAAATTTCTGTTCTAAAAAACCCCCTCAAACCATATCAAAATCCTTTAAAAAGCAATTCAAAGGTTTTTTTTAATTAATATATTTAAAGACGTTTAAAAATATCATCCAAATAATAGAACGCTACTTTCCAAATTATTCGTTTGAAAATTTATTTTTAAATACTTTAAAAATTAAAATATTTATTTTTCACTTCATTGAAACTAATTCTTAAAATTATTAATCCACTTTGAAAATTTATTTAAAAATCAAATCTTATATTATTTCCTTTATTCATTTGAAAATGTATTATTTAATACTTAAAACATTAAGTATTTAATTTTTTATTTCATCAAACCCTACATTCTAATTTTTTTTTAATTTTTAAATATCTAAAATCTTGAAACATCTGAAACCATTACTAATAAAGAGTTTTCACTAAATAAAAACTAACAAGCCTACTTCATGTATCTCTTTAGATTTAATTTATAAAAAATTATGACTCTTATATATCAATATTAAAAATTTATTATTATATTTAAAAAATTAATAATATTTAAATAATATTATTTCAAAAAACCTGAGCAATGCGAAGGGCCATTTGCTTGTATATTTTACTATTTATATATAGTTATTTAATTATGTATTAATTAAAAAAAATTAAATGGGTTATATCATTCATAAAAACAAACAATCACCCAGGGTGGGGTAATCTCACCATGAGTGATCATATACAAGGATTACATAATCTAATACTCTTATAATACATCAAACCAAACACATACTTTCTAAATCCAGCACTCCAAAATACATCCAACCAAACACTGGATTTAACTCTCATGTATTTTAAAATACAAGGATTTACAACTATAATGTAACTCAAAATCTATTGATTTGAAACTACCTCTAACCAAACATCACCTAAAAGGACAAATTTGGTATAATAGGAATAAATTGGATTTTAGACCCCATATTTTATAAAAACGTTTACTTTTCCAATCCTAACTGATGTGGAACTATTGTTCGCATACAAAAATATGACATATTACATGTATAGATGAATTTATTTCTGTTAATAAGTTATTACTAAGGTGGAAGTGGAGTTCATCATAAATCTAAGATTGAATTGATATTTGAACAAATATTAAATGATGATATGTGATTAAACCAATATGGTCAATTCATTATGTCATCCGACTTTGATTAACCTTGAAGAAATTGGTATGAGATAACATGAAATAATTATAATTTGATTATAATTTATCCTTTGAGTTTTAATAAATCCATAATTTATTCATAGTAGTAATTATTAATAGTTTATAAGTAATCTCTTTCTTAAATACCGAAAGAAGTGAGACTAGAACATTTCCATGCTATAAGGAGAAATGAGAAAATTGTTGAGTGATCTCTTATGAGCTCTTTAGAACACCAACCGGACTTCTTGGGGTGTTAGGATTGGTACATGAGGAGGAAGCGATCACAAACATATATATTGTTCATGTTTATTAGATAAATTTTGGTATCCATAGAGTATATATATATATATATATATATATATATATATATATAGGGAGATGATACAGTAAGGCCGGCCGCACTTACGGTCGGCCCGCTCTATCTCTACCCTATAGGGTCGGGCCTCGGGTGACCTGAGGCCCAACCCTCTATCACATGAGATAGTGTAGTCGGCCATCCTCTATCATCTCCTTATATATATATATATATATATATATATATATATATATATATATATATAGGGTTGATACTACGCTACCCTTATCATTGTCTGAAGATGCTGATTTCTCGTTTTGGCCCACTTCCACAGTGTTTTGAGAAAATCCAACCGAATGGATGAAAAGAACAAGGAAAAATAAGCTAGCATGTCAATTTTCAAACAATTTGGGAATTTGTAGAGTCTTCATTTTAAAGGATGAAATTTTGAACCGGTAAGATTTCCATAAATTTTCACCCGTTAAAATGAAGATCCTACAAGTTCCCAAATTGTATGAAAATTAACATACTAGCTTATTTTTCAATATTCTTTCCATCCATATGGTTGGAAATCCTTAAAATACTGTGCAAGTGGCCAAATGGGAGGCGACCTTACTTGCATAGTAATCCGACCGGCCTTACCTTATCACTCCCGTATATATATATATATATACGGTCGTGTTACAGTACGGCAGCCAGTAACACTGTGAAAGTGTGGTCGCCCTATTTTAGCCCACTTGCACAGTGTTTTAAGGATTTCCAACCGTATGGATGAAAAGAACATCGAAAAATAAGCTAGCATGTCAATTTTCATACAATTTGGGAACTTGTAGGGTCTTCATCTTAACAGGTGAAAACTTATAAAAATCTTAGTGGTTCAAAATTTCACCTGTTAAGATGAAGACCCTACAAGTTTCCAAATTATATGAAAATTGACATACTAGCTTATTTTTCGATGTTCTTTACATCTATACGGTTGGATTTTCTCAAAACACTGTGCAAGTGGGCCAAAAAGAGACGACCGCACTTGCACAGTGGTAAGGCCGACCGCATAATATCATGCTCCTATATATATATATATCTTTTTTTATCAAATAATTTTAAAACCAAACTATAGGGTTCTACAGTTTTTTTGTTGTGCACCCATGATCTTTAATAGTGGCACATAAACTAGGGATAAGGACATATTCCCTTTGAAGTGACTAGAAGTTGAAAACATTCTTCTCAAAATTTATGCTTGTTGTAATACAAGATCTAAGTGGAGAGGAGGTGAAGAAGGGAGCAGTACTTGGCCATGATCAGTTTAATTACTCAAAAAGTTTAAAAGCATTTGGCAAATTTACAAAATACCGAGTCTTACTATATTAATTACTAATTATCAGTGATCATTAAATTCAGTTTTGATCATAAATACTTTGTTGATTATGAATTAATTGCATCCATTATAACTTGCTAGTAATGACATTCACTATAAATATCCCAAAATGTAGAGGGCCATTCACAATATATTGTCACATAACTCAATGGCCAAAACATCTAGTCTCCTTCCCCTTCACATACTTGTTCTCTTCCTTTTCAGGATCTCTCTAACAACCACTGCAAATGTAACCTCTGGGAAAGGCCTAAGCCTCCAAGTACTTTATAGCGAGTATGTTCAAAACCCTAGCTTGTATGCCAACCTCACCACATTCCAACGTCTTGAAAGAAAAATCCAGTCTTCAGAGTCCTACTTTCAATGACTAAGATCCAATTACAACACCACCGCGATTCTTCGTCCTAAAATCTTTGAGCATTTAGGGATTTTCACGGTGGCTTTGAGCATTGGCATTGGACATGGTGCTAAAGCAGTCACCCTTGAGCTGAGCATTGGCAATACACTCACTTGGACACAATGTGTCCCATGCAATCCTTCTTTCCCTCAAACTCAACCTATGTTTGATCCCCTCTTGTCCCCCAGCTATCGTGCGCTCCCATCCACCAATCCTCTATGCTTGCCACCATACCAGAGACAAGATCACCAGTGTGTGTACAATATTCTATATCGTGATCAAAACCAAGTGTCTGGTACCCTGTCCAAAGAGACATTCACCTTCAGTTCCTCTAACCCTCGCACCCGATTTGAATCCATTCAGAATTTGATATTTGGGTGTACTCATTCCAGCCATATGCACTTCAATGGAGAACCATCAGGAATCATGGGGATGGACAGAAGTCAACTCTCGTTTGCTACTCAACTGACGAGACATACAAATGGTCGTTTTTCCTATTGTTTTGTCTCGCCTAGCGCAGCTCCTACCGGCTTCTTAAGGTTTGGAAATGACATTGTGATGCAAGGGCAAGTGCAAAGAACTCCATTCAAGGATGTTCAAAACAGTAAAGGTTATTATCTTGAATTAAATGACATTAGTATTGATGGCAATAGGCTTGATTTTCCGGCAAGGATGTTTGAAGTTACTATGATTGACACTAGTACTGTGACCTCTTATCTTATTCGGCCAGCCTATGCTCTAGTGAGGGAAATCCTTGCGCAGTACTTTGATCATTTTCATCTTGTACCATTCGTAAGACCTGGCTTGCCATTAGACCTATGCTACATCTTACCCCATGACGTGCAAAGCATATTGCCAAGCATGACATTGCACTTGCTTGGGGCTGATCTTACCATCAATGGAAGGGAGTTGTTTCTCATTGATACGCATAACAACTTCTTTTGCTTAGGAATGTTACCGAATGACGAGATGACAATATTGGGTGTGCTTCAGCAATACAATATTAGGTTCACATATGATCTCAACCGTATGGAACTTTTTTTTGTTCATGAGGATTGTAAGCATGATGCGCCAAACCTCTAAATGTTTAATTTTATGGTGAATAAATACAAACTTTTAAATTTCCATGCAGGCTAGAGGATATTTTGCTTTTCAATTAATGTTGTGTGATGTCATATGGTATGTATTAAATTGTGTGATGTTGTATGCCACATCTGGAGGATGATATTCAAATAGGTCCGCAACATTGAAGATGGGAGAGATGGTCATATCTGCAGAGAGATCCACAACATAAGTGTAACACCTCGGATTTTTCTTAATAAATATTCAATAAATTTTAAATGAGGTTAATTAGCACAGAAAATAGGTAATTTATTTTAACCTCAAATTAAAAGAAAATCGTGAGTTAATTGACCCGAAATTAAGCCTCGCAACTATAGGGCCAAGAGAAGGCCTTATTGGGCCAGGCCACTTTTACTTAGAATAGTTGGAGGTGGATAGTCAGCAGAGCCGGATTAATTAAATGAGAAATTATTTAAATATTAATTAATCCAAATTAATTAAGTGGAAGATACCGGAAAAAAGTTAGAGTCCGGATAAAGTAGATCAAGTCGGGTCAAAGGCCCGTAATTACAGACACTACAAGAATTGTGAGATGTTGCAGCAGATTTTAGCGGCTGATTTCGAAATCAAAATAAATTCTGAATATGTAGATGACTTTTGTGATCGATGCACCTGTACTTATTGGTGGATGTGTTATGCAGCAGATAACTGAAACACAGAACAAGGTGGTGATCACTAATAGGATGTGGTTTGCTTGTGGTTTATATTCTAATGTTGTTTCACTGGTTTTTTGTGCTTGGTTTATTCATGTGTTTTTCTGTTTGTTTGTTTGTTTGTTCAGGAAGAAATTGATGTGAATTTGATTATTACTGATTACTGCATGCCTAGGATGACTAGGTATGACCTGCTCAAGAAAATCAAGGTATGTTTTTGTTTTTGTTTTGAGTTTATTATTGTTTTTTCTTAAAGAAAAAAAAAGTGGAATTGATTGGATTTGTGTGTTCTTTTGAATCAGGAATCATCATCTCTCATGGACATCCCATGTTGTTATCATGTCTTCTGAAAATGCCCCTTCAAGGATCAATAGGTAAATTCTTTTTCTCATCTTTCTTTGATTTGAGGAAAAACTTCAGCTTCTCCACTTTTTCCAAAATATTATTTTTGTATTTTGATGATTTGGATCAAAACAAGTCTAAGATGAAAACTTTGTGATCTTTTCTAGATGCTTGGAAGGAGTAGATGAATTTTTTTTCTGAAACCAATGAGGTTATCAGACATGAAAAAGCTCAGACCTCATATACTAAAAGGAAAATCCAAAGAACAACAAAAAGAAGAGCAACAGCAGCAACAGATTTACTCTCTCTCTCTCTCTCTCTCTCTCTCTCTCTCTCTCTCTCTCTCTCATTCTCTCTTTAAATTTGTATAGATACTTAAATATTTTTTTTGAAATTCCTAAATGTTGTATTTTTGGATAGTGAAACATTTGTTCATCAATAAAATCTATTTTTTTATTATTAATTAATTTGGTCTCTTCAAATATTATCAAAGATATTTATGTAATATTATTATTATTATTATTATTATTATTATTATTATTATTATTATTATTATTATTATTATCCTATAGCGGCGGATATATCTGCAGCTATAGGATTGCCCTAACAACCTTCAGACCTTAGCGGCCGATATATCTGCCGCTATAGGATTGCCCTAACAACCTTCAGACCTATAGTGGCGGATATATCCACCGCTATAGGGCGCCGTTAATGGTGTTACAAGCCCTATAGAGGCGGATATATCCGCCACTATAGGGCTCAAGCGCTGGTAATGGGACCCAATAGTGGCGGATATATCCACCGCTATAGGGTCCCATTGGCTGATAATGGACTATATAGCGGCCAATATATCAGCCGCTATAGAGTCTTAATAGTTGTTAACACAACCCTATAGCGGTGGATATATCTGCCGCTATAGGTGGATTTTCCGCCGCTAAAGATTTTACCGACGGAGGATTTAGTGGCATGTGATATCCGCCGCTATATATATATATAGCGGCGGATAGATAACCTATAGTAGCGGATATATCCGCCGCTATAGGTTATATTTCCTGTAGTGAGATCTGGTCTCATGAGAGATAGATCTCATGATGCCACAGTACACCTGTGACTCTGGAATCTCTTGACCCGGGTTTTTTGGATTTGAGTCGTGGATATAGATGAGTCAGATAATTATTTTAGTCGCTCATATGACAACATAACAACAAAATAAGATCAAATAAAGTCATTTGGTCTTTAGTGGAAAATAATTAGAAAGATAATATTGTTTAATGAGAGATATTATTGAAAGATAAGTTAATTAATTGAGTGTTAAAGATAACTTAATTAAAGGATTAAAATAATATTGTATATAAAATATTATTTAAATTAAAATATCTTTTTAATATTTCTTTTATTATAAAGTAAAGGTGAAAAAGAGAATGAAAATTCTCGCTTCTCCCTCTCGTGTTTTTTTTTTATAGTGATAAGAGCTCCAAGAGCTATACTAAAACAAACTAAAAAAAGTACAAACAACATTCATAGAGAATCAAAAATTTAACCCAGCCACACTTATAATGTCTTCTAGCCACCTTGGCTTGTCTGTACCCTGATGGAATAGAGATAATTCAGGATTTCTTCCTCGGCTTTCATTTGCTAGTGCATGCTGCAACCACATTGATGTCTCTTGGGCAGTAGTTCAATTCAATCAATGGTACCCATTTCAGATGCTCATGCACTTGATCAATTGCCCTCCTATAATCCCTGTTGTGTTGAGTGGCTTCTGATGTGATTAAATCCAGGGCATGTAAGCAATCAGTGCATATTCTTCCTGGCTTCAGATTCAATCTCCTGGCTTGCTCCAAAGCTTTCCCAATGGCTAGTATCTCAGCCAGTATGTTGTCTTCCACCTCCAGTGCTTGACTTCCAGCAGCAAGTACAAGATGTGAACCCTTGATGATGACAAAGCCAATACCTGCCACAGTAGAATCAGAAGTTATAGATGCATCACACATAATGGTTATTAGATTGTTGTGCACAGAAGTAGTAAGGTACTCCCTGAGTTGGCCACTGGTCTTCCATTTGTACTCCTGTGCATCCTGAATTGCCTTCTGTGCAATCTTAACTGGCTGAGTTGCAGTGTTGCTGAACACTTTCTCACATCTAGCTTTCCACAATCCCCATGCACAGTTTGCCACCACAGCTTTGTTGGTCAGCAGGTTGAGGCCTCCATCTCCTCCATTGTGCAGAATCCAATCACCATCAGCAATGCTTTCCAGAATGCTGGTATCCATGCCTGTGCTTCCTGCAATATATTCCCAGCATTGCGCTGCAATTCTACACTCAAACATTACATGCTTAATAGTTTCACTAGTTAGTCCACAATTAGGGCATAAGGTTTGGGGCCCTATATTTAATGCATACAGCAGTTCACACGCAGGAATTCTCCTGTGTAGTAATCTCCAAATAAAAGTTTTGACTCTTGGAGCCACTGGGAGTCTCCAGAGCTTGTGCCAGCCCTCCCATCTCCCTTCATCCAGGCCTTGCCTTTGTTGAATAGTGTCATACACCCTCTTAACCATCCTTTTTTTTGTTGAGGAGCAGCCTGTGCCCCAAACCCATTGATTGTTGCCTTCAGCCACAAACATTAAATTGCTAATTCTATTAAGATCATAATGTGGTCCAAAGCAGTGTAAAATGCTTTGATGATTAAGACCATGCTCAGACATGATGTCAGATATGTTGAGATTCTCAAAAGGAATATCCATGTTAAGGTAAGATGGCTTGAGAGCAATTGGAGTGTCAAAGGCCCAGGGGTCACTGAGAAAACTTGTATTCATAGGATTGCATTTGTTGATATCCAGATATGCTCTTATAGATGCTGCAGTTTTACATAAAATGTGATAAAACCATGACCTGGAACCTTCCCTAATGTCATGCCAAGGATTCAATGCTCCATATTTGACTTTAGTAATTTGAACCCAGATTTTGTTTTCATCATTCAACACAGAAAAAACATTTTTGACCATACAAGCAGTTTTAGCAACTCTTAGATTCCTAATCCCCAAACCTCCCTCAGCTTTATCAAGTGTAGTAGTGTTCCAATTAATGGAATGGAAGCCGCCACCAGCAGTGCCTCTACCCCATAGGAAGTTCCTAGCCAATTTGGATATCTGATCAAGGATTGAATCAGGTACAGGGTAGGAGGACATAGAGTAGACAGGTATGGACATGAGTGAAGAGTTAACCAAAATGGCTCTTCCAGCTAAAGAAATGGATTTTTGATTCCAGGAATTAAGATTTCTCCTTGTTTTGTCTACTAGAGGCTGCCATTGGTTGATTGTAACTCTCTTGGATGTAATCATGGCTCCAAGATACTTAAATGGAAGAGTCCCAATTTTCATACCTAGAATATTAGTGATGGAGGTTTTAAGGGTTCTATTGAATCTGGTAGGCAGGATTATAGAAGATTTAGTCAGGTTTACTCTCTGTCCAGTGAGGAAATGATATATGTCAAGGCACAATCTGCAGTTTTTTGCAGCTTTCCTAGTTGCATTGGTAACTATGATTGCATCATCAGCATACAACAGATGGTTGAAGTTGTTTGTAAGTCTTCTATCATATCCTGGGATCATTCCAAGCTGCATGGCATGATTAAGAATTGCAGTAAGGTTTTGGGAAACTAGTATGAATAGATATGGAGACAAAGGGTCCCCTTGTCTAAGTCCTTTATGGCTGGGGAACCATTCTGTAGGCTGGCCATTAATCAAAAAGGAAAAGGTAGGAGAAGTGATGCAAGCCTTGATCCAAGATATCCAAATGCTACTGAAGTTCATCTTTTCAAGCGTGGCAAGGATAGCGTTCCATTCCATGGCATCATATGCCTTTTCTATGTCTAGCTTAAGTATCATCCTTGGAAGAGATTGGGGATCATAATCTAATGAATGCACAATTTCTTGAACCGCAATAATATTATCAAATGTTGATCTACCCTCAAGAAAACCACTCTGTTCAGGGCCTATGAGCTTGTAAATTACACCCTTAAGTCTGTTGGACAGAATTTTGGAAATTATTTTGTAAACCACATTGCAAAGAGATATGGGCCTGAAATCCTGAACTTTGTTAGAAACCTCCTTCTTGGGAATCAGAACTACATGAGTTTTGCCCCAATTTTTTGGAAGTTCAGCTGTAATAAAGAACTGTTTTACAGCTGAGAATAAAGGTTCCTTAATTATATCCCAATAAAACATATAGAATTCAACATTGAACCCATCAGGTCCTGGGCTTTTCCCTTTTGGCATTGACCTTAGGGTTTTGTACACTTCTGTTACAGTGACAGGTCTACACAAATTTTCCCTGTCCGTATCATCAATGGTATTCAAGTCATTTGGCAGACATTCTAACAGAACATTTATAGGAGTAGTGATAGAGGGGGTCCAAAGTTTAGTGTAAAAATCAGTAAATGCATTGCCAACACTGTGCTGATCTGTGTGCACATTGCCATTGTCATCAATAATTGCAGAAATTTTGTTTCTATGCGCTCTAATTTTAGCATGCTTATGAAAAAAACTAGAATTGTAGTCTCCATTCCTCAACCATAGAAGTTTGGCCCTCTGAGCCCACTTGATGGAATTTTGCCTTAGTAATGCAGTGTGTCTATTGTACAATGACCTGAGTGCCAGATTATCTAATTCAGAGTAATGGGGAGTTGCCTCAAGTGATTCTAGGAAAGCAATTTGTTCTTCAGTCTTGGTAATGTCCTTATCAATTGGAGACAATCCCTTTTCTTTCCATTTAGTTAAGTACTTCCTAGTCTTGTGCAACATATGGTTGAAAGCATGTATGGGGGATGTTCTATTATTATTAGTCCAAGCTTTACTCACATTAACATGGCACTTCTCATGTTCAAGCCAAAAGTTTTCAAACTTAAAGAGCTTCTTCTTATGCGAATCATATATTTTAGCATTCATGAAGATAGGAGAATGATCTGATGCAGTTCTAGTGAGATGTCTAATTACATAACTATCAAAGTATCCTAACCATGTTGAATTAGCCAAAAATCTGTCAAGCCGTGCCCATCTTCTAGCAAGGCCACTCTGATTATTGGACCAAGTGAATGGTGATCCATGATATCCTAAATCAAGTAGTTGATTACTAGAAATAAAGTTGTTAAATGACTTGGATTTAACAGAGTAATGATCAAAACTACCACCCCTATGCTCTTCAGGAGATAGTAATGCATTAAAATCCCCAACTAAAACCCAAGGCAAATCCAAAGAGGACATATAAGACAGATCATTCCAGACCCTATTTTGTAAAGTCACATTCTGAGCATTGTAAATCACTGTCATTACCCAATGCTTAGGATGGTCAGTGGACAAGATTAAATGCAAATAAAAGCGAGAGTTTGTGATGGGGGTTACCATTCCAATCCCCCTATTCCAGAGGATGATGATACCCCCGGACATACCTTGGGCTGGTATGGCAGCCCATTCCCATAACTTTGACATTTTTTCACAAAATCTGATAGCCCGAGATTTATCAGCTCTCGTCTCCACCAAACACACCACTTCAGGCTTGTGAGCCCTCATTAATGCTTTAATTCGAGCGATCTTCTCTGGTTTCATTAATCCCCTGCAATTCCAACACAAAATTTTGGTATTTTCCAAAAACATCAAAAGTTTAGATAAGCAAATGATATTAAGAAGGTGAGAAAGCCTCATCTGGGCTAGTGCTTGCTTCAGCAACAGGGCCTGATATTCTACCCTTTTTCGGGCATATGGTTGTCTTTACTTTCCCTCTCCGGGCTAGCGCCTCCATCTTTGCATCCTTCTGGATGAGCGCCAATGGCATATCATCATCAAAGATCATGTCATTCGGTTTCTGGCATTGCATTACAACCTCCATGCTTTGATCTTCATTGATACTATCAGCCTCCTTGGGCATGAGCCTTTCTGCAACTCTACTAACTAGGCTTTCATGTTCCTCCTTCTTGTCGGCCAGTACTTGCCCCGGAGACTGTGCTGTTGTTTGGGAGTTGCGCCCTCTGTCCAGCGATGTGATCAGTCCTGGATCACATCTGCCATCTTCCTCCATGCCATCATCCATCCCAGCTGGCATCAAGGCCAACGGTAACGTTGGGGCTGAGGGGGTAGGCTCAACGGTTGGCCGGGAGGAGGGGTTGGAGGTCGAGGCCTGGTGGCCTCTAGGATCATTGTTAGGGTTATACATTTGGGGCATCTCATCCTCTCCGTAGTCATGCTGATATTGAATCCCTTTGCCTCGTGATGTGGTTTCTCTAATAGCGGCTATACCTCCTCTTCCTCCACGTGTCGAGCGAGAAACATTAGGCAAGCTCACGTGACTAGCTGGGTGTCCTCCTCTCGTCGACGTGGCAACCTCCGTTGTGGCGATGGCGGCCGGCGGTGTTCCTTGGTTCGGCCGGTGGACACACACGCCCCACGGCCTCTCCGGTGGCCGCTCCTCACCACCCAAACTCATCATCTTCCGCGCTAGATTCCACTTCCTTAGCTTGGTCTGTTCGTTGCTCTTGCGTCTTTCCTCCCTCCCTCGCCTCGTCACAAGCCATAGGCTGCGAATCATTCAGCTGTCCCTCAGCCCTCATCGTCCGTTCCTCCCCTCCCTTAGGCTGGCTTCGAGGGGGCACCTTGCAGGCACTAACAACATGGCCAAATCAAGCCACATCGGAAGCAAAAAGAGGGGATTTTCTCGTACAGCACCCCGACGAGCGTCTCGCTCTCGCCTTCTCCTACCCATATCCCCGTTTCCAGCGGCTTGGAGAGATCAAGCTCCACACAGACACGGGCATACTTTGCTCTTCCAACCTCCGTGAAGGATGCTTCTGCCCTTTTGGTGTGATCATCAACCTTTAGCACAGGGCCAATAAGGGAAGCCAGACCCTCCAAGCTGTCAAGCTCCCAGTACTCGATCGGCAGATGGTGTAGCTCAATCCATACGGCCGCCGTTTCCAACCTTTCAAAAGCTGGCTGGAAGCCCTCCCTCCATGGCATGATCTGCAGTACCATACCGTTGATGGTCCATGGCCCCTCCCAGACCACCTTCTGAGCCATCTCTGGTGTCTGGCACCGAATGAAGTAGTACCCATTTGGCAAATCCGAGATGGAGAAGGTTCCGAAATCCCTCCAAAGGCTCAGGAGGCTTGCACGCACTTGATCTAACGGGAGAGCTTTTCCAAGGAATTTTGCATATAAGGCCATTTGCATCCTCTCGTGTAGCCTCATCTGGAAGTCAACATCAGGTTTGAACCTCGGATGTTTCAGAGATTTCAGCTTGTCAAAGTGTTCCTTCGTGTTTATGACTTCATTGCCAAAGACTCGATCATTTGTCTCCCCTGAAACAATCCTTGCCCAAGACTTTCTTTGGTGCCTTGGCCGGAATCCGAGGCCTTCCACCAGGAGCTCCACCCCCACTCGCCATTGCAAGTGGGGGAGAAGTTGCACAAAAAAGGCTTGGCTAAATTCCTGCTCAATTGCTCAGTACAGCTGCACCCCCAAGTTCACGGGTATTACTAAGCACATACCTTAGGTAACATACATATAACTCTCTTTCTCTCTCTCTCTCGTGTTCAGACCGAAGCCTGCACCCCTCCCCTCTTCTACTTGTCTTCTTCTTCCCATCTCCCCACCGGCGATAGTCGCCGTCGAGGGCACTGCCACCCATCAACCCCACGGCCTCGAACGACGCCGACGAGCCAAACACGGCCAGCCAGCCAAAGTCACAAGACAGCCGGCATGAGCCATGCGGGCTTTCTCTGCCTCGAAGCTCCCTCCGGCCTCGGCCTCGCAGCCCAGCCCACTGCCCTGCGTCGACGCCCCTTTTCCGACGATCCGAACGCCGGCGAGGTCCCCTCCTTTTCTTGTGAGCTTTATGGGGAAACCCTACTCTAATTAGTTGATTGAATGTTAAAATTAGGGAAACCTACTCTAAATGAATTTATGATTTAGGGTTTAGAATTGAATGATTTATGTGCAAGAGTATGGGCTGTGAAAGGATTGGGGATAGAGGGAATATTTGCAAGTATTGGAGTTGTAGAGTGGAATGATTTAATTCATGATGAAAATGGTGAATGTTTGTATTAATTTCGGGGACTATAAATAGAGGAGATGTTGCCGAAAATTCGTCGATTATACATGTTTAATTCATCATAAGTTGTAAAGCATTTGATTACTTTTAAAAAGCATGTTAGAGCCTTCCAATATGCTAATGATGAAAATAGCTAATCTTCTATAAGGAGCAAATTCCGTATTTTCATACTCCTTAGAAATATAGCAATGCATGTTAAGTAAAAGCATGCTTTAGTTAATTTAATGTTTTTAATATACTTTATCGAGTCTAAGTTAGAATGTAAGTTAAGAATATAGTTTTCGTATTCATGAATTTCCTTTTCCCGATTATTAGGAAAAGGTAAAGAAAAGGGCAAGGGCAAGGCCGCAACTATCAAAGGACCGAGCCAACCCTAGTACCTACTAGACTCAGGTGAGGGAACTAGCTGTACAGTACATGTTTTTATCGTATTTTGTTATCGTATTGATTTCATATTGAAAGCATGAGTTAGAAGTTTTTTTATGAAAAGCATGAATTGGAAATTTGATGAAACTTTCCAGAGTTTTGGGAATCATTCATACACAGTAATCAATAATAGAAAAGAGAAACAGATTCAGAAATTAATAGACTACACTTTATTGACATACTTGCATGTACCAGTGGTGGCTCGTAGAGAGCCAAAGAGTACAGCATTAGGTTAGGAAATGGGTGATTTAAAACTCTGATTTTCATTACCGAACTATCTGTTTTAAAAAATTCCACTTTTATAAATTAAAACCCTTTTTCCATACTCTTGGAGTGCCTAGTGTACGTATATAAGTTTGACATTGTTTAGCGTGGATAGATCTACCTGTTGGTCGCTAATTCTGCATTATTGAAGTAGATGTGTAGTTAGTGATGATAGTATTGTGATGATTAGATAACTCCACATTACCCACCTCCCGGTAGCGATTAGAGATCCACCGTAGAGGCGATTAGTACAGATTACCAAAGGTAATTTCGAAAATTTATTCACAGTACAGAGAAACAGATTATGAGATATTCATACATGAGATTTCTATGCTTTGACATGATTAAAACAGATTGAAGATAATGCATTGACCAGCATCTCTAGTTGCTCAGCATTACTTTTAGATTACAGTATTTATTTTCAGTTACTTATATATGTATAGTTTTATGCGTCATCTTTTACAATTTTAATTGATACAGGTATAATTTTATACCCGACAATACTGTTCCCAGATCACTGAGCTCCAGTAGCTCAGCCCTTTTTTTGTGACATTTTTATACAGGCAATAGACAGGCGACCAGATAGAGGGCTTTGTCTAATAGCGAGTTAATATGGAGATTACCTATAGTTGGCTCTGACTCCCTATGTCGTAGTGCTTGATTATGTATTGTTATCAGTGTATTTGAGACAACTAAGTCTAAAACAGTATTTTTATTTGGAGTTGTATTAAACAGTATCTTGAGTTTGAGTTTATGATATGATTTATTTGCTTTAATAACTTCCGTAATTACTTGATATCCTTTGATTATCAGTTTTATAGCCTTAGACTTACGGTTTATTTCCCTTGACATGGCTGGTGTGACACGTGTCCCCTGATTTGGAGATGGGTATTACAATAAGCATTATTATTAATTTCCCTTGTATTTAGCATTAGCATCCTCCAAATTTCTCCGCACCTTATCCTAAAGAGCCTTCATACGATTTGCCATATTGTCTGCTATAATGTTCATCTAGGTAGTTTGGGCAGGGGAACCAAATCTAAAGCATGACGTGGAGGGCATCAATACACAATTTGGAATGGCGACTTCCCAGTAGACCGATTTCGCAAGTTGTTGTAAGCGAACTCTACCTAAGCAAGAGCAAAATGCCATTGTTTGGCTTCTTCCTTGAAATGCAGCGAATTAAGTTTCCCAAAGTGCAACTTACCACCTTTGTTTGACCATCAGATTGAGGATAATTAGTGCTACTGAAATTCAGGGATGTATCAAATCTCCCCCATAAGGTCCGCCAAAATGACTCAAGAATTTGGTGTCCCTATCAGAGGTAATCAACTTCGGAACTCCGTGCAGACAAACAATCTCCCTGAAAAATAAATTCGCCACATGTATTACATCAAAGGTCCTTTTGTATGCAATGAAGCGAGCATCTTGGAATACATGTCAACCAAAACAAAATTAGAATCAACTTTGCGTTGGGTACGCGGAAGAATCAATACAAAATCCATGGACAGATCCTCCATGGGTGTTGCTGGAATGGGAAGAGGCATGTAAAAAGCATTGTTTTGTAACTGACCCTTCCCAGATTGGCAAACAGGACACCTCCTAACATGACTGCCAATGTCTCACTTCAGTTGCGGCCAATAATATCTCTCCTCCGCCAGAGCTACCGTTTTGTCACGTCCTAAATGACCTTCCAAACTTCCACTATGCAACTCATGAATTATTTGCTCTTAAAGTGAGCTCCTTGGGATGCAAAGTTGTTTGCCCCGAAATAAGAATCCTTCCTGAATATGCATTCCATCAACAACCTACTCAGACTGTCATTTGTCCCAAATATCCCGAAAATCCTTATCATCCGCATACAACTCCTTTAGGTAGTCAATCCCCTCTACCTCAGCCTACATTGTCACTAGCAACGAAGCCCTCCTACTTAGAGCATCACCCTTTCATTGTTTACACAAGTATCATATATAGTAGTTGTTAAAGATATGCCCCTCGTTTGATTAGGCCAGCACTACTTCCTGCATTCTGTTTCCCAGTCAACCTTTTTATCACAAATTTTCTAAGAAACAGTGGGTGGGAATATTTCCTGGATCAACTCCATATCCCAAGTTGCATTTATTGTAAGTTCATTTGCACTTTATTAAAGAACTCTTTGTTGACCTCCGTCTCGTCTATGAATGTGAATACTAGCCGCCACGCGCAAGCGTACGTGGTCATAAATAATAAAATACCGGTAAGTACCAGGTCGATTTCCTCAATGAAAGATAACTAGGTCTACTAATCACAAGTGTACTAGAAGCTTAAAGAGTCGATCCATCACTATAGCGAAGAGTGTCTAAAACCTAGGTATGTAGGAAGAATGCGAAGGTCACTTGGTGTGATTCTCTTAATAGGAGGCTTCTAGGGTTGTATGGCACTATAACTTGTGACAATTTTCTCCTATGCTCACTAGATGTTGTTGCTATGGATATGGGTAACTTAATGATAAGTCTGGTACTTGTGTGGACTTCAAGTGCATCGCACAAGTTTCCTATGTCTAAGGAACATGCTTCCACTTCTCTTCATATTTCTATGAGATTGGGGGAAGCATTGTAGGACCTATAACTCTATCAATCACCATGGGGTTACCATTGCTTATGTTTAAACTATTGGTAACTCAGCTTATCACTCTGTTCCATCCTATGATTTCATTTCTATTCTCACATACACCACTCAATGCATAGAGAACTAAGGTACATCATTACCTTTTGGCACACGAATGAAGTTATCATTGAATAATAGACATAACCATAACAACCCAATCAAGCAAACATAGGATAGATTAAAATATCAAGTCATTGGGTTTATACAACCCTAGAAAGGATATTTAAGCTACCATTACAAAAGATAGATTCAAAACAATGACAACATTAAAATAAACATCCATGTCCAAAGTGCAAAAAAAAAGGTAATAAACATTCAAAAACAGATGATTGATGATCCCCCCTCGATTAGAGTCACCCAAGCTTCAAATATTGTTGACAACCCTCGGACCGTCGCCCTCTACTCGCTGCCGCTCGTGGAGATCGAAGGTGCCTCAAACCTAGAAAATCAGCTCTTTATATACCCTAAGAATCAGGCATCACGATGCTAAAACAAGCATTACAATGCAAATGAATTTTGGAACTCTTGACAAAAGCATTGCAATGCGATCCGCGCGCATTGCGATGTTAAGACGTCTTCTAGAAAAGCTCTACATTTTGAACATAATGATACTCTCTATGAGCATCGCGATACTGTCTCAATTCCAGAGCGACTCAAATCTATGCATCGCGATGTTCTGAGAAGCATCGCGATACTGATAAAAACTGTGAAATTGTACTCTTTGCCCTCGTCGAACATCGCGATGCTCTACTGTCACATCATGATGTTTAGGTCCTCTTAAGATTTTTGCTTGAGTCTTTGTGGGCATCGCGATGCTCGCCATGGACATCGTGATACCTTATATTTAGCTTCTTCTCTTTCACATGCTATATAAGAAAACCACTCAACTTAGCCTCTATAAGCACAAAACATATGATAAACATGATTAGATCACATGAGACAGCTAATTTGGTCAAGCCATGCATTTTAGGACCAAAACAATGTAATAACTACTCAAAACCATACATTTTGATCCTAAACATGTGGGAAATGCCCTCTAAAATAGCTTTCTTTTGAGAGCTATCACTCTTACGGTAAGACTAAATTACAAGATTAGAGAAATTCATGCAAGCAACTACACATTTACAAGAAAAACCATTAAAAAAAACTTACTAACACCACATTAGAATAATTTTTTTCAAGGAAAAAAAAATAACTATCAGACTTTCCCTCACATGCAAAGGTTGCAAAGTTTTGAGATTGGAACATGCTTGAAGTATTTTTGAAGTATTTTTCTGCTAAAATAAAAAATATTTGTCCATATTTATAATAAAAGAAGAAACACATAAAATTTCATTTTATAGTAAAACAAATACCCCATGTATGCCACACTCATGCATAATAACACTTCATAGTTATTAGTTAAAACGTGAACACAAAGTAAGAAATGTGTTCAATATATCAAGAGTTATTTATAAAAGGGATAAATCTACTATTTGTCCATGTATTTTACCCAATTATTCATTTTTATCTCTATATTTTAAAAATGTTCAATATGATCCCTATTCTTTGCATATTTTGTTTAATACAATCTTTATTACTTAACGTGGCAACATATGTGGCATATGAATGAAATACATTCTATTTTTTTATTTTTTTTTTATTTTTCATTTACATGTAGTTATATTTTACTGACGTAATGTGATAGCTAGTAGTATTTTGCTTATATGAAGTAACATGTGGCCTATTTGTTGATATGGACTGACAAGTGTCCTGTTGATAAGGCAACTTGCCACATCGGCAAAAAAAATCCAAAGAATTCAAGGCAATGAGGCATGCTAACATACCACATCAGCACGCATTAAATTAATTATGGTGTTGAATGATTTGAATATTCTCTGAATTTTTTTGTTGATGTGACATATTTAAAAAAAATTAATTTTTTTCTAAGGTGGTTGTTGGAGTTTAGTAATACACATATCATTTCATGTCAATAAATATAACAACCTATCACTCCGCCCTTATTTGATTCAAGGATTTTGGAGGGGTGAAGAGGGGTGAGAAACTGCTCCTCACGCCCTCACAATTCACTCCCCCAAATTGGGGTCTTTTGGGGGAGTGAATTTTTTTTCTTTTTTTTGAAAATAGTGGATAAACCACTTTCGTTTATTGATTAAAGGAAAATAGGTTGGTACAAATTGATCCCTTGATGGATCAGGCGGTTACAAGCAATCCCTCGATGGCAGTGTGGCTCTCTAGGGGTGGGTGTTCTCAGTCCACCTCATCTTCGAAGTCTGTTCTAGGGGGGCTTCTCGGCGTCGTTTCCCTTGTGAGGAAAAGGCTATGATTGATGAGGTTGCGTATTGGTTGGAGCTGAAGTTGCTTATTGGCGTGTGCGCTGTCGAGCCACGAGAGGAAAAGGAAGTCACAGCCGAATCAATTTCACAGTAAACCACGATGTTTATCTGTGAAAATTCTTCTGTTCCTTTCCGTCCAGAGGGTCCAGGTGACAGCCAGCACCAATAGGTTCCAGCCCTTGCGGAGATCCCGTTTGAGTTGATTGGTGGTTTGTGTGGGGCCCTAGAGATCTTGTATCCTTGAGGGGTTAGTCCCAAAACCGGTGAGTTCACTGTAGTGTGTCCATATCTCCGTCGAATATCGACATCGGAGAAGGAGGTGCTCAGTGGTTTCCTCTTCGCTGTGACATAGGTAGCATAGTATCCGGTCCCCCGTGCAGTTTCTTTTTAACAGGTTTTGTAGCATTGCGATCTTGTCTTCGAATGCAAGCCAAGCAAAAAGTTTAACCTTTAGGGGGGATGGTTGATTCCAGAAATGGGCCGGTAGGGGACTTCTTATTCCTCCATCGATTCGAAACTAGTATAGCGATTTGACCGTGAAGGTTTGGCTTGGGATGAGATTCCACAGTCTTCTATCTGCTTGTTCAGGATAGTCCTGGTTCAAGTAATCCTTTATGCTTTAAATCAGGTCGGTTGCCTCTCTTGACAAGGGTCCTGTGTGGATAAGCGGTCTTTCGTATTGCAGTTGGTGCCTAGCGTCTGCGATTGTGTGCTCTGCCTTTTCCCACAGGGTTTGGAGTTCTGGGCATAGCCGAAAGGGGCTCTGCCCATTAAGCCAGTTGTCAAACCAGAGTCTGGTTGAGTCACCCCTTCCTGGAACGGTGATTAGATTAGCTAGGGCGGGGTCTCGTTGTTCGGTGACTCCCCTCCAGAAATAGGATGCTCGTGTGGGTGGTCTTTTGTACGGGTTCACTTGGTTTCCCCGAAAGTATACATGCGCTATGATCCGACCACAGATGTCGGCTTCTCCTCGTAGTAGTCTCCACCACTACTTGCCAAGTAATGCTTTATTGAAGATTTTAAAGTTGATGATTCCCCAGCCGCCTAGTTCTTTGGGTCTAGTTAGTCTTTCCCATTTCACCAGGCGGTAAGCTTTGGAGTCCGGGTTCGCACCCCTCTATAGGAAGTCTCGTCGGATTCCTTCAATTCGGCCAATTACCCAAAGTAGCAGCTTGTACATGGACATCCAGTGATTGGGGACCGCTGATAGGACTGAGTTGATGAGCGTGATGTGTCCCCTCCTTGACATAAGTCTTCCTTTCCATGTGGCCAGCTTGTTCTGTACTCTTTGGATTAGCCTTTCCCATTCTAACTTTCTGGGTCGGCTCCCTGCAAGTGGAATTCCTAAATAATTTATTGGGAGAGATTTAACCTGGCAGTTTAATATGGCGACACCGGTATGCGCATTGGTGTTTATAATTTCGATTGGTACAATTGCGCTTTTGTTGTAGTTGATTATGAGACCTGATAGTCCCTCAAACAGGTAGAAGATGAGTTTCAAGGTCCTGAAATCGCTTACCTTCCCTGAGCTGAGGATTAGCAGGTCGTCAACATAGAATAGTGCCGGAATTTGTTCTCCTTCTCCCTGGCCGATTCGGTATCCGTCGAAGATTCGTGCCTGTACCGCTTTGGTCAGCATTCTTGTGAAGACTTCTGTGGTGAGAATGAATAGCAATGGGGAGAGCGGGTCTCCTTGTCTTAGGACCCTTCTGTGTCTTACGTAACCCATTGGGGATCCGTTGATTAGGAACTTTGACTTTGATGTGTGTAGGATCGTTCTGATCCAGCCAATCCAACGTGGGCCGAATCCCAAAGCGTGTAGGATTTCCAGAAGGAAATTTCAATCTACCGAGTCAAAAGCCTTTTCGAAGTCCACTTGCATTAGTACTCCTCATCTTGTTTTCATTCCATGTATAGTTCCCTCCGCTGCCACTATACTGTCATGGATACATCTTCCTCTGATAAAGGTTGTTTGATTTTCGCTTACTAATCCAGAGATGATCGCCTGCAGTCGGTTGGCTAGCACCTTTGTTATGATTTTGATTGAGCAGTTTAAGAGGCTTATCGGGCAATATTCATGAATTGAGGATGCCTCGGCGGTCTTAGGGATTAGTAGGATGTGCGCCCAGTTTAGCCTTTTCAGGTCTGTTGTGCCCTGATACAACTCCTGGAACGTCTGGATGATTTCTTCCTCGGTGAAGTTCCATCCTTCCTGGCATAGGAGCATGGGGAAGCCATCTGGTCCAGGTGCCTTCTCCGTACTTGGCTCTTGAATGGCCTTATGGATCTCTGTTTCCGTGAATGGGTTTTTCAGTTGATTCATGTTGCCTACTTCCGGCTCTGTGAATAAGTATGACCAGTCTGTGGAGTATCTGGTCTCTTGACTAGTCCTAAAGATCCTCATGAAGTGGGTTGAAGTTGCTCTTGCTATGTCTGTTGGGTTTTCTAGAGTGTCTTCCCCCACTTTGAGTTGATGTATCCAGTTGGTGTTTTTTCGCTGGTTGGCTATGGCATGAAAGAATTTGGTATTCCGGTCCCATTCCTTGAGCCAGGTGATTCGCGAGCATTGTCTCTAGTGCGCCTCCTCCAATCTGATCAGGTTGTCGTATTCTGTTCTCTGTGCCTGAAGTTATTCCTCTTCGATGGCTGATGGTGGTTGCAGTTCACTTCTTATGTCCATCTCCTCAATATACTTCAATAGCTCCAGCTTTCGTTGCCTTTGCGTTAGGAGGTTTTTCTTGTTCCATCTTTGTAGGCGTCCTCTTAGTAGGGTGAGTTTTTTAGCCCACTTGTAAGAGCCGCTCCTAGCGAAGTCATTTGGGTGCCACCAATGCTTCATTGTTTCCTAGAATCCTGTTAATCTACCTCAGCTCCTGTTAAAACGGAAGGGGTAGTGTTTTATCTCATGTTGTCCACGGTCCAGTACGAGGGGTACATGGTCCGATCGATTTTTTATTTTTTATTTTTAATTAAAAATTATGACTTGAAATGACAAAGTTGCCCTATACTTATTTTAAAAATTCCAACCAAATCCTATATAAAACCAAACCTATTTAAAACCATTTATTTTATATAAAATTTTAATAATCTGAAAATAATTTCTAAAAAATAAATATAATTAATTAGTTTAATAAATAATTTCTAAAAAATAAATATAAATAATAAAATAAATTAAATTTGCTTAATTAAAAGTATCAGTTGGGTATAATAGATGAACTAAATTGTATATTACACCTTATAAAACCTATTGGCAAAGATTTTAATACTAACAAATTAACTTCATAGGATCTAAACGGCGGATATGTCAATGTATTTAGTAATCTCCGGCTTCTTGAGCTCCTCCTTGGGCACTGTGACGGTGAGCACATGATTCTACATGGCCGCCTTCACGTGGTCCACCGTTGTGTTCTCCGGCAGCACGGCAACCTGAACCTCCTGAGGAACTTGCCGACGCTCCTCCCCACACGGTGCCACCTGTCGTTTTTCTCCTTGCTCCATTATCCGCTGATCTTGAGCAGCCTGCCTTCCTCCACCTCCACCTCCACCTTCATCACTTCCCCCTTCTCCGTAGATAGAATATTGGAAAAACTCATCTCTATCTCTACTGAGACTGAGAGATGCTGAAAGAGAATCAGATCCAGAGCGATATGCAGATGCTTCCGAGTTTCCTCGTTTAGTACTTTTTTTTTTTAAAAAAAAAAAAACTAGAAAATATGGTGAAGCGATCTCAATTTGATTTAATTTGAACTCTGAGATTTTTTTCAACTGTAATAATATGAAATTTATTTAGTTTAAGATTTTTTCTAAAATGCGAAATAATCTTGTATATTTTCTAAAAAAAATTAAAATGTGAGATTTTTTTAACCAATAAGAAAAAAAATATATTGTTAGATAAATATTTAATGTATTTTTTGTTTAAATCATTAGCTTAGGATTATATCTATTTTAAACTTTTTTTCAAATAGTCTTGGCTTGAACTTCATTCCCCTGTTCTCTCTGAAAACCCCAAGGGGGGGCTTGAACTTCATTCCTCTGTTCGCTCTGAAAACCCAAGGGTTATCCCCAACACAATTCCCCATAAAAAAGTTTTTCCTGCCAAAACTTTTAACTAAAATTTAAAAATATAACCCACCAATACATGGTAGAGACATCACTATTTTATCATTAATACCTTTAGTTTAAAATTCCCTCCAAAAAAGATTTAAAATTTTTCAAAACTTATTCCTATCCCCAAGTGGGATAACCCCCAATCAAACGCAGCCAAAGATTGGAACTCTAAATCCCTATCTACAATACCCGCAGCTTATGGACACAACTACTGATGATAGCCTACACCGCAACCATGAAGCACTGGTAATCTGTGTTGCAAATCACATGGGCACCTCAGCAGAGATGGAGAGTAGAGAATTGCACATTATGAATCAAAGGGAACCTCCGGATCCAGGGGAAATGAGGTACGGGGAAGTAGACATGATTGATAAAGAAGAACCGCCTGACCCAGGGGAAGCGATGGAACTCGAAATTAGACATCAGTTGAGAGGAGAAACCAATGGCAGCAAACGTGGAGCTACGGCTGAAATTCAAATCCAGAAGAAAGGTCGGATCGCAGGAGCGGAGGACCACAACCTTAATCTTCAAGTTTCCCGATGAAAGTACTTCTATGGAATTGTAGGGGTGTCTCCGAGACAAACATTGTAAGTAGAATTTTAACCTTTATTAGATCACTGAAGTTATCCATTATTTGTCTGGTGGAAACCAGAGCAGATGAAGCTAGATTGCAATCTTTTTGTAACAAATTTAAGAAAAATTGGCATTGGGCCGTTATCCCCTCTGTTGGATTCTCGGGTGCGATTATCACTCTGTGGAGAAAGGAAATGGGCTTGGTCACACCTTTTGCACAGAACATGTATGTACTACATCTCGATGTTACTAATCAGGAGACTAAACCCTGTCTGGTATCAGTGATTTACAACAGCCAGGCCATGGGAACTCAAAAGGAAGTTTGGCATAACTTATCAAAGATATCCACCATACCATTCCCCTGGCTACTGCTTGGGGATTTTAATGCTGTAAAGAATAGTGAAGAAAGGAAGAATCTCAGAGGAACTCGCAATCCCACATTTGAGGTAAAGGCCAGGTATTTCAATGTTTTTCTTACTCATAATAATCTCCATGAGCTTAATTACACTGGTTCACCTTACACTTGGTGTAACAACCAGAAAGGTATGGCCAGAAGTTGGGCTCGTCTTGACAGGATTATTGCAAATGAGATTTAGCATGATAGTATAGGGACCTACCATATTGAACACTTAGCTAGGTGTCAATCTGATCCTAAACCCTTGCTTTTGACCACCTCACTAAAATACTGTTGGAAAACAATCAGGAATTTGTATACAGCAATACTAAATTAAACAGATACTAATATAATTTGCAAACAAGTAAACAATAAAACTGACTTGATTTGAGATTGAGGCTAAGCGTTGATCTTTATGTCCTATAAGCGAATTTAAGCCCTACTACGTCTTTGTAGTTAGTTGGCGTCTGCCACTGAGGATTCAACAATCATGGCCAAGAACCTAGCACTCGGTTTCTTGGTCCCTGGCGAATTTACTTGGTGAATTTCCTCCTAAATTGCGAGTAACAGTTTTAAGGATTGGAAAGATTGAAAAGAACAAGATAAGATGAGATATCAAACCGATACTTGGCTTCGCTTTTATAGGCATTTAAACACCCTTCTTAAAGATGCAATGCTTGGAGAGGGATGTGTCCTTCCGAGAGGTTGTGCTCTTCCTCAAAGGTTGTGTTGTATAGACACACCTTTTCACCAATTAAAATAATTAAAAAATAAAAATGAATTCTTTTTAATCGTAAGAGACCCTAAGAGCCCAAGGCCCAAGGCCCATCTTTGACATATAAATATATAAATATATATATTAAGCCCAAGCCTCATCCAAGTCAAAGCCAGCGCCAAAGCTGGCCCAAAGCCCATCTAACTAAAAGCCCAAGGCTTTGTTCTTCTTACTAAGTGTCCCATGTGAACACTTATAAACTATATACTTTTCTTTCAATCTTTCGATGTGGGATTATCTTTCTCTCTATTTCTATACAAACTCCAACAAATACAACAGAGGATCTAGACTCTTTAAATTTGACATGAATTGGATTAACACATATGAATGTCTCAAGGCAGTGCAAGCTGCTTGGAGGGGCAACCACAATAGGAATCCTCTACACACCACTAGCCACAATCTTCACAAACTCAAACAACAACTCATCAAAACATGTTCCCTTACTACTCAAGGCTTAGAACATAAAATTAAAGGCATAGAAAAGGAAATTGAAACACTAGAGGAGCTGGAAACTCAAGTAGATGCATCAAAAGAAGAAGAAATGTATATCAAGTTGAGGAGCCTCTATAATAAACACCAAGTTCTACTAAGACAAAATACCACATTTTGGATACAGAAATCTAGAGCAAACTGGCTTAACAATGTTGATCATAATTCCAAATACTTCCACCGACTGGCTAGAAATCATAGAAAAAAATTAAAATTCTACAGGTCAAGGATGAGCAAGGTAACATTGCAACCAACCCAATTGATATTTACTCTTGCTTTACTAACTTCTATTCAAGGCTTTGGCAGGACAAGTGTGAGAGAAATCTGAAAACCACTATTGATGCTCTACCTAATGATCTTCTAGTATTAACAGAAGAACATACGAGTTTTCTTACAGGTCCAGTGACCAGGTTTGAAATTTACAGTGAGAGTAATATTCTGGTCAAAACAGAAAACAGAGAAAAATTCAATTAAATAACACTCAAAAAAACATTTTAAATAATGTGTTTACTCAAAATATTTTTCATATATTTTTTTATTTAATACCGTAAACATGACTAAACACGCCAAACTAGTGACAAAATCCTTTATTAATATGATGAAAACCTAGTCCACTGCATCCCCCAAAGTGAGTTGACTGCTCACACGATAATGGCATATCTGGATCATGTATAAGAAGACTCTTTATTGAATCTTTTCGGCTTTATATTTTATGATCTTTCCATTTCCAATGAATTAAATTGTGATTTATCCAATAATCATGCAATAAAGATTACAAAAACATGACAATCAACCCTTAAATAGGGAAACAAAATTTTCTACGAGTTGCAACCAAACTCGTTCACAGGAATTTTTTTTTTTTTTAATCACAATCACCGTGCACACTCCAAAAAAGGAATCTAAGATTCGAAAGCTATTTTCATTAAACACGAACAAGAAGAAGACTCTGAATTACAAGACAATACTAGAGATATTGATATGAAGACGATTGATCACAATGAGAGATTACAAACAACTACATACCGAAACTCTTAGAAGAGTACCCACATACCGACTTGATGATTCTCTGTTCCTACCCGCCGGAGATCTCAATGGATTTGATCTCCGGCTTCTTGACCACCTCCTTCGGGACGGTCAAGGTGAGCACGCCGTTCTCCATGGCCGCCTTCACCTGATCCACCTTGGCGTTCTCCGGAAGCCTGAACCTCCTGAAGAACTTGCCACTGCTCCTCTCAACGCGGTGCCACCTGTCGTTCTTCTCCTCCTTCTCCTTGCTCCGCTCTCCGCTGATCTGGAGCACCCTGCCCTCCTCCACCTCCACCTTCACTTCCTCCTTCTTCAGCCCGGGGAGATCGGCCTTGAAGACGTGAGCCTCCGGGGTCTCCTTCCAATCGATGCGAGTACCGGCGAAAGCCGCGGTGTCGCTGGAGAAGCTGGACCCGGGCACAGACAGAGCATTGTTGTTGAAGAAGCTGGGAAAACCCTCGAATGGATCCCAGAGATCGAGGGAGAAGGGGTCGAAGATGTTGCTCCTCCGGATGATCGACATTACTGAAAGCTGCTGAAGAGAATCAGAAAGAGATTGAGAGTTTTGAAAGAGTGATTCCCTGCTCGGTGTTTCTTGTATTGGGGATGAATCGTTGAGAAGTGTATTCATAGAGGCCTCTTGTTGTGTCTCGAGGTTTTTCTCGTTTTCGCTCGAATTTTCGAGAGTCTTTGGTGGGCCCGTCCCATCTTCCACTACCCGTAGCTTCTGCGAATGTTTTTTTTTCCGTGTCGTTTTCGCCCCCATTTTAACCAATTTCACTTCAACGAGTGCTCAAGAATTGTAAACAGATGGAGGAAATTTTCTGTACGTAAAGAAGAGAGAAACTGCTTTATTTTATAGGGAATCAGGGATCAAGGTCAATAACTGCAGAAATCCAACAGTCCCAAAATCATTAACTGCAGAAACCCAACAGTCAGAAGATTATTAACCGTAGAAACCCAACAGTCTAAAAATTTAATTTTAAAAAAAATAAATTAGTTGAATTAATGTGGCAGATTTCAAGAAAATAAAACGGCACGGAAGAGAGTCTTTCCATCAAATCATTAAATACAGAAACCCAACAGTCAGAAAATTATTAACTGCAAAAACCCAACAGTCAAAAAATTTTAATTTGAGGAAAATAAATACATTGAATTAATGTGGCAAATTTCAAGAAAATAAAAATTTCCTTTTTTTTTAATAATGTAGGTGATAAAAACCTCCCAAGTGGGTGTATAAGGAGGTGTGATTTTAGGTGATGAGCATCCTTGATCCCTTACCGTGCCTGTGTAAATGTGGGAACTCGAACCTACAAACATGCTCATCAAGTGAATTATCCAAACTGTGAGATACCACTAGACCAAGCATTTTCATCAATAAACTTAGAAACTTTAGAATGAAGACATATAAGATAAGTGTTAATACGGAGATAAAACACAGTTTGAATGTTTTAAAATCAACTTAATCTTTTAAAAAAATCTATAATAATACAACAAAAAAAAAAAGACTTTCAACATTTTTTTTCCACAGAATTATGGAAACCGAGTTTGAACTTACCTGATTAGAGTGCTCATTAATAGAATGTTTTTCTTCATTATTATATTAAGCAACAAATAGTGTTAAAGTGGATTGCCACATTTTTAAGGTGAAAAAAAACTGTTCTGATTTTAACTGATTGAGATTTGAAATTTAGTATTTTTTTACTTTAGTTTTATTCTTTTCTGATAAGTTACAAATTCTCAAATTTATTTTTTTTTTTAAAAAAAAAGCTTTTAGACATGTTCACTTTTGGGCATGCTTCATTTTCTCTGCTCTATTTTTTTAACACATTTGCCTTGGCGCTAGAATTTTGTTGAGAGATATTGGATTTGAAGTTGATTTTTTAATAAATAAATTTTTAAAAATTAAAAATAAAATTCATATAAAAAAAAGTTTTAGATATTTCAAAATGATAAATATATATTAAAATATCTATTAGATGAATATAAAGTATTTTTTGGGTTCATACCATAGTTAAGATTTTTGAGTTGACAACTGTTCATAGATTTCAAAAAAATATATATATGTGCAATCAAATGAGAAACTTTTATATTTGCAGTTTTTCAGTATATATACACAGTTGCATGAGAGATGCACAAACAATTTTCACTTTTAAAAATTATATTATTTCACAACTTTTTATTTTAATTTTTTTTTTAAAAAATCTCTTTTCAACGTTTTTTTAATTTACCAAAGTTATCTAGATTTAAAATTAAGTATTTTTAATATTTGTTTCTATAAAAGTATTTTTCAAAAGAAAAATAAAACTCCAACTCATGAAGCTTGACAACTCTAATATCGCCTTTAAGTCGAGACAATGAAATGACTAGATTAACTTGTACCAGATTTAGAATTACTGTTTGGATTGCTGAGGCACAGAAAGCCGCTTTTATAAGCTTAAGTCATTTCCTGACTCAAAAGTTTGTTTGGATTAAAATTTTTTAAAAAGTTGTAAGACTAAAAAGCTCAATCACATGAGGTGCTTCTAAAAAAAGAAGTTTGGTAGAAGTAATTTTGACAAAAAACCTTTTTTTATAAGTTAAGCTTTTTTTTTTAAAGCCAATCCAAACAGGCCCTTAATTTCAATCACTTATCACTGGCACGTTACCTAAAGATAAAAATAGGACAAGCAACCCAAAGCTCATTTTTGAGTTGAGGTCATTTTGCACTTTATTGAAGAACTTGCACGACAAGACTCTAAATTATAAAATTAAAAAGATTCATACGAATAATTATATTTTTAAAAAATAATTAAAATCATCTTTCTTATAAAAATTAGTTAGCATATTCCCTCTTCACAAGGAGAGTTTAAAGGTTCAAACTATATTTGTAAGTTGTAACATGCTTTTGGTGTTTTTCCATATTTATAAAAAAAAAACTACTAAAAACCTTACTAACAACACATTTTGAAGTATTCTTCTATTAAAATAAAAATTGATTTGTTCACATTTATAATTAGAAAAAACACATTTCATACTATTAAACAAAGTCAGCCATTTAATTTAACAAATACTATAATAAAATTTCACTAACCAGTAAAATATACTTAAAAAAGGTAACTTTCACTTCATTTTATAGTCAAACAAATACCACACTCATGCATAACACTCCACAATTATTAGTTAAAACATCAGCACGAAATAAAGTAAGAAATATGGTCAATATACCGAGAGTTATTTATAAAACCTATTGACCTTTAATTATTGGGAAAATTATAAAAGGTTTTTGAAACTGTTTCAGCACTATTTTGAGAAACCCCAACACACATTATAAATCAAACAATACACCTCAGATATTAAAAAATAATTATCAAAAAATCAAGGGATTTTTTAACAATTATTAATTATTTAATCTCCGGCTTTTTAGCTCCTCCTTGGGCACTGTGACGGTGAGCACACGGCTCTACATGGCCGCCTTCACCTGGTCCACTCTGGCGTTCTCCGGCGGCCTGAAACTCCTGAGGATCTTGCCGCAGCTCCTCCCCACGCGGTGCCAGCTGCCGTACTTCTCCTCGCTCCCTTCCCCGCTGATCTTGAGCACCCGGCCCTCCTCCACCTCCACTTTCATCACTTCCCCTTTCTTCATATTTGGCAGATCGGAAAAACCCATCTGAGAGATCGATGCTGAAAGATATTTGCTGATGCTTCCGAGTTTCCTGCAGGTTTGGGAATAACGTAGGCAGGCATCTATATGTAATTTATAGAGAGACCTCTTGCTCTTGTTATGTTTCGAGATTTTTCTAATTTTTTTCTCGAATTTTCGAGAGCGAGGAAATGTTCTTTGCTCAGGAACCAGGGAGGAAATCTCGCTCCCCTGTTTTTGTTTTTCTCGACATTAATTTCCGCGCTTGTTCCTCCGTTGAAGAAAATTTGGTTAAGCGTGGAAAAAGTGAAGCGAGACCAGCGTCAGGAACCGACGCAAACGTGTTGGATTCGGAAGTTAAACAGGATATATGCTTCTTGACCTTCCTTCATGACTATATTATTTAAGTGACAAATAGTGCTTTTTGTTTGTTCGGAAAAAAAAATAGAGAGAAGTAATGAAAAGCCCCTCAAAAGTTTTGAATTTCATATATAGTCCCTGCAACTTTAGGTATCTATATTCAGTCCCTCTTTTATACAAGGATTTACTTTTCAGTCCCTGCAGGTAGCAAACGGTGTTAACTGGGTTGTGAAAAGACGCTGATACCCTTTGGAGAAGCCCAGTGGTTCCGGATTAATCGCTGCAGACAAAGACACCATTTCGTGAAAAGACTAAAATGCCCTTTGAGATCGTCTTCTCCCCTTGAATCAGCTGCTGCTCCAAATTAACTAAACCGCTGACACTCCCTCTCCACACGAAGAAGACAACCAGCACACCGTCTGCTCCGCCAGGTCATCCTTCATCTTCTCTTCCAAAGAAATATTGCCTGAGTTTGTAAACGAGGTAGCAACCAAACCCTAACTCTAAAACCTTTTGAGATCGAGGGGCTTGGCCAGGGCTTCGATCTCTCTTTTTTTTCTTTTTCTTGCTATTTTTCTATCCTCCGCTGTAGAATGCAATTTCTGCATGTGGATTGTAAACTCATTGTGGAGATATAGGGTTTAGGGTTTTGTTCATGTGCAAGGATTTGTTCTTTTCTCACTTGTAATCAGAGACCACTAGCCATGTACACCAGTGGTGTTGTTCATGTGCTTTTGGTACATGTAATTTGCGGAATGTGTTTCATTGTGGGTTGTGGTTTTAAAATCGGTAAAAGTGTTTAAAATCAAGCTACACCGCTTAGTATACCGGAAATCGCTTGATATTCGCCTTTATGTGTTTAAAATCCAGAAGCAACTATTTAGTACAATTCAAAGGGCTTAATTGTTTCTATCTCTTTTCACGCTTTAGATTTGTAGTTAATCGCACAATGGCTCGTAATTTGGTTAATGGAGGATGCTACACGGGTCCCCTTGTTGACCGCCTCGATGAATTGAAGAAACACATGAACAAAAACACAGCAATTCATCAACAAAGACGCCATTTGCTCCCCGCTTGGAATCAAGCTTAATAGTACAAGAGAGGGGCGTTCGACGACCGATGCAAGCTTATGACGCTGGCTTGCGAAATTTAAAATCGGGAAAGCTTGTCGAAGCTTTCGTCCGGAGGACGTCGCCATAATCCTTGGACTCCCCTGCAGTGGAACTGTTGTGGAATTCAAACGGCCCACCGCCCGATCCACATTTGAGGACAGATATCTCGACAAAGCCTACTCAAGGAATCGAGATTGCATTAAGAACGCTCTGTTGGATCTTGTTCATAAGAGAGGCGAGGAGGAAAACCTCGTGAAATTTCTGATAGTGTATTTGATGGGTGCCTTCCTGTTTCCGACCACAAACTGCACGGCCCCAAGTTGGAGTGCGCATTATGCCGATAACCTGAAGAACCTAGGGACATATGCATGGGCACAGGCCGTGCATAAATGGCTCATGGACGACATCCAACCGATACCGCCGAAAGTACGTGAGAGAGGTGTTCTGGGGAGAAAAAGACGAAAACAAGTTATCTTAGGGGGTGCTCCATAGTGCTGATAATATGGTTCTATGAAGTCACCGGTTCTGGAAAGAAGGTGGAGTTCGGCCGGACTCCAAGAAATTTGGGCTACGGTGAGACCACCTGCAAGAAGGTTACTACTGTCAAGGCAATTATCGAATCATTCAATGGGAAATCAGTATGCTTACTTCGTCCTTTCATCTCTTACTTCTTTAGTTTTAGGGTTAAAGCCATTTTTGGTCCCTGAAAACGGGACCAATGTTCATTTTCATCCCAAAATTTAAAATTTGTTCAATATGGTCCCTATGTATTGCATATTTTGACATTTTGGGTCCCTATATATTCCGTATTTTGGCAATTTTGGTCCCTATTGACGGCGTGGCCATGTGGAATACCAATGAAATGCATATAATCTTTTATTATTATGTTTAGATCAAGTTATTTTCTTTGATGTGGAGTGATAAGTGTCAGTATATGTTGATGTGGACCGTATTGAACAAATTTTAAATTTTTGGGATGGAAATGAACATTGGCCCTGTTTTCAGGGACCAAAAATGACTTTAACCCTTAGTTTTATGCCCAAGGCTTTAGTATTATGCTAAAGTCTTTAGTATTCTACTAAAGCCTTTAGTATTAGGATAAAGTCTTTAGTATTCTTATAAAGTATTTAAAATTAGGCTAAAGTCGTTAGTATTTTTCTAAACTCTTTAGTATTAGGCTAAAGTCTTCAGTATTCTTCTAAAGTCTTTAGTATTTGGCTAAAGGCTCTTGTATTCGTGTAAAGTTTTTAGTATTCACTACATGCTTTACTTGTTTAAACTACTTATAACGTTACTAAAGATTTTGCAATATTGTCTCACAGTTCCACCACCTCGTCCCAGAAACCGCGGAAGAGGCTGCCCTCACCAATAACCGGCTACTACATAGCACGGCCATGGAGGAGAGACCTAGTACGGATGCAGGTCCAAGCGTGGCAGAAGGTGAGGGCAAGCGCAGCCTGAAGAGGATTGACAAGAAATCCCAAAGACAAAGAGGCCGAAAGCGTACCGCCACAAGTTAGTCCAACTCCGTTCATACGGAGGACCCCAAGCGCAAGCAATGACGACTTTATTCGGGCCATGCACTGCATACACGATGTAATCAATTTAACGAGGTCGTTATAATGCGCCAGCAAATTGATAGGTTGCTTGCCGTGGAATCAGCCCACCAAGCCCCGCCACCAAACGCCAGAAGGCACTTGTCTCCAAGCCGCATGCGAAGCTCCCCGATACTTCTACAATCCCCTTAACGGATATCGCTGGCGAAACAGTTGCCCGCAAACTGCGGATTAGAACTGTTGGGAAGAGGATAGCTCCCGAAGTTGTTGAGGGAAGCCCGCCGGCATCGGAGAAGGAAGGCGAGGAACCAGTGCGCATCGTCGACGCACTAATTGAAACTTGTGAGATATCAAGGACGCTACTACCAAGTGATGCAGCGATGTTGATTCCCACTGGCGCGGAAGGGCCCATAGAAGCCCCCCACATCATCGTTTCAATGGTTCCCACCGACGAAGCCCCCACTAAAGAAGCCCCGACTGAAGAAGCTCCCACTGAAGAAGCCCCCACTGAAATAGCCCCCATCAAATGTTTCCCCACCAAAAGCCCCCGCTGAAGAAGCGTGCCCTCCCCGCCCCTATTGAAGCCCACGCCTCAAGAATCGCGTGATTGATGCAGAGGCGTCCCGCAGACGCTGGAGAAAATGTACAACCCGTGAGGACAAATTTCATTCCTAAGAACAAGCGCCCAACAGGTTCAGTAAAATTAACAAGGAGAAGCAAGCACTCATTTCATTCTTCCCGAATCAGTTCATTGACAAAGTGAGAACAATCTTCATAGTATTTCTCTTAAATGCTTAGTATTGCACTTAACCGCTTAATATTTCTCTTAACTGCTTAGTATTTGGCTTAACTCTTTAGTATTTATCTTAATTGCTTAGTATTTGGCTTAACTCTTTAGTATTTCTCTTAAATGCTTAGTATTCATGTTAAACGCTTAGTATTTATCTTAACTGTTTAGTATTTACCTTAACTCTTTAGTATCTTTCTTAATCAAGCTTAGTATTTCCCGTGACGGTTTAGTATTTCTCTTAACCGCTTATTATTTCTCTTACATTCTTAGTATTTATCTCAACTGCTTATTTTATCTTCTAGTACAATTGTTTGGAAGAATGAGTGGGCATTTACAACTCGCCAAGCAATTATACCCATTGGTCGAGGAAGAGATCTGTGGTCGACGCACGCCATGGACGTCTTTGTCATGATCTTGCTAGAGGAGCTGAAGAAGACACTGTCGAAGTACAAGAGGCGTGGATCCATCACTGTGCCTTTTGCACAAGCATCGCCGGGCAAAGACCACACAACCGATGATTCTCTCAAACTAATGACCGATGCAAAGAATATCTTTTCAAAATTTGGAAGTTGTTCTAATGCCCATCATTCTCAACAAACACTTCCACCTACTCGCTTTGGATAAAGAATCCGCACACTACACTCATTACTCATCTCTCAACGGGCCGCGTATGACAAGGCCGCTAAGGAAATGGTAAGCCAAACACCTATCACCTCCATATTTCGTGGTTCTCCCTTCGCACTGCCTTAACCATCTTTGTTCTAAATGCAGAGGGTTATTTTCAAAACGCACTTACCATCGGCATGGGCATTGCTTTGAAATAGACAGCTATACATTCTCACATGACCGTGATCAGCCACAACAAAGAGAGGATTGTGGATCATTCCGTGTTCGTGGACGCTTTTATGGAGCAGATATTGGGTGGTGAGAAGCTTCACCTCAATCGATACGAAGTTCCTCGCTTACGCCTAGAGTATGTATGCCGTGATACTTTCTGACGGATTCCTCACGAACAACTCACGCCACGCAAAGGGAAGGACCCAAAAACTGATGAACCAACGTCGAAGGAACTCTAAAGACTTTACAATCATATTCTACGTGTATAATATCAGTACTCATTGTTTACTAAGTGTTCACTGTTTAGTATTTACCTTACCCGTTTAGTATTTGCCTTAAATGTTTAGTATTTTTCTTAACTGTTTAGTACTCATTGTTTACTAAGTGTTCAGTGTTTACATACAAGAAGGAGAACAGTTTCAAGCAAATACGTTCACAATCAACAAGTTCAATCACACACACAATAACACCAAAGACTGCTATTTAAATATTACGATTTTATTTGCAAGACAAATAGCTACAGACTACCGTCTGTAGTTACACTTGGGCGAGCAGAAACAGAAGACATTTTCAACAACTGTTGTGTCCGAAAATGTGAACATCAAAATCTTTATCCTCGCTGAGAGTGAAGATCAACAGGTCCCCCTTACCGAGATGATGGTCAGCCCAAAAGGCAGGCCACCCGTGCTGGAAGATAGCCTCTCCGCATCCCTCGCCCACCCACCATCACCGCCAAGGGTTCTCGCTTCGGTCCCCCAATGCACCGGTCCATTCTAACGCGTGGTGCATAAAGCTGGAATGACCGAGGAATCCACAATCGACTTGGCGAGTCAAGAGGGAGAGATGAACCGCAGTAGAAGGAGGGGCGATCAGCTGCAACTCATGATGGTGAAGCAATGGTAGAATCCCTCATTCCCACCACACCTATTTAAAGCCAAGTCTCGAGAGAGAGAAGCGATCTCTCGAGATCTCAGATTCTAAATGAGTCGCCGGTTCCCAATAAGCACCCTACGCTTCATTAAAGTCGCCTTGGTTTCCAATAACTATTTAATATTTTTCTTAACTGCTTAGTATTTTTCTTAACTGCTTAGTACTTCCCTTTAATCGCTTAGTGTTTCTTTCCCACAAAGACCTATTTAAAGCCAAATCTCAAAGAGAGAGAGAAGCGATTTCGAGATCTCGGTTGTAAATGCTGCCGCTTCGGTTCCCAATAAGCACCCGGCGCTTCATTAAAGTCGCAACCTTCTTTCCAATAACTATTTAATATTTTTCTTAACTGTTTAGTATTTTACTTAGCTGTTTAGTATTTTTCTTATCCGCTTAGTATTTCACTTAGCTCTTTAGTATTTCTCTTATCCGATTAGTATTTCTCTTAACTGCTTAGTATTCTTACCATCTCTGATTACTTATGTAAACATTTTATAAACGTATAATGTCAAAACTTTGTAAAATCACATTATTTACATTAGGCAAAATGTAAACCTTATGGCCAAGACGGATCAAGCAAATCAGCTATTACAGCGTTGCAAGTCCCGCGGCCAAGGCTGTTTTTGAAGTTTACCGCACCTCAACTCTCTCACGCCTAAAGCTTGCGACTCAATCTTGTCTCGCTTCGCCGCCTGTGCCTTCTCTTCGTAATAGGTGGGCGATCCAAGGACGCGGATGCGATCCGCGCGGTTTATCGCGTGGGGGACCGAGAAATATGGTCTGCATATGCATTGGCGTACATTTGTCCCGTGAAGTAGTCATCCACGAAGCGATGTACACTTGCCTCCGAAGTCGCGATTGACGCACACGCATGCATGCAGGGTATTCCATAGACTTGCCAACGTCTACATGAGCATGTCCTTGTCTGCAGATTGATCGCGTAGCTGCACTGGTCGATAACTTCGAATTGCTCACCATCCGAACGGCCTACGCGAAGCAAGCGGCTTGACTCGATAGTGTCCTCGAGGTTCCGATGTATTGATGGGCAAAGATATGTTCCCCAGCGCCGGACATGCTCGCGTTGGGCGTACATCATATTCATGAGCTTGTACCTGCAAAGATGTTTTATAGAATATACTAAAGCCTTACAAAAGATACTAAACAGTTTACACCTGATACTAAAGACTTACGCCTGATACTAAAGACTTACACCTGATACTAAATAGTTACCCCTGATACTAAAGCTTCATGGACGATACTAAAGAGTTAAGCTAAATAGTAAAGTTTTTTAGTCGCGGGTGAATATTACCTGATTAAGTCGACCATTTCGTCACTGGAGGTGCGCTGGCTTCCTTGATCCACGCATTGAATGACTTCGGCGACGTTCGAAAGTACATCTCACCCCATCTTTGCCCCTTAAACAAATAGTTCACCAATGGGCCACATCGCACTTTTGGATTAGCGGTGATGCGGCTTAGCCGACGCGCCAGAGGTCCTTCATCGCGGCCATCAATTCTTTAGAAGTACATGCGTATGCGATGCGGGTAAAGAGGGTCCAACACTCCTCCTTCAATGCTTTCCCAAGACTAGTATTTCCCTTCATGAAGTTCACTCAGAGGTGTCGCAAACAATATGCATGGGGCGATGAAGGGAACACCCTTGCGATTGCATTAACTAGACCTTTCGATCTGTCTGATATGAATGTAATGCACTTGTCATAATCCTCATCTCCACATATTGTATTCCTGAGAGTGGTGAGGAACCAAGTCCAATTGTCGTCAGTTTCATTGTCCACTATTGCAAATGCGACGTGGAAGAATCCCTCATTGCCGTCTTTGCCCGTCGCTCCTAACAAGATGCCACCGTATTTTCCAAGCAGATGTGTTCCATCGACGAACAACAGCGGCCTGCAACCCAACTTGAAGCCGACGACACAAGCACGGAAACAAAAAAAACCACGTCTGAATCGCCCTCCATCACTTTCAATTGTGGCAACGCTACCGGGATTTGTCTCCATCACCTTTTCAACGTACCATAATAGCAAATCGTAGCTCTGTACCTCACTCCCGTGGAGAACGGTTCGGGCAACCTCTTTTCCCATCCATGCTTGCTTGTAAGGAAGACCCACGCCGTGCTCTCGCAAAATATCCCGTTGAATGTCGACGGCTCGATACAAGGGACGATCCTTGAGCTTCTGGATCACACGATCGTAAAGACTTTAAGTTGATACTAAAGGGATAAGCCGAATACTAAAGACTTTAAGAAAATCCTGAAGTCTTACATGTTTATAATACATGGTTGCGGGAAATAATAAACACATACAAAAGGCTTACGTTGGAAGCGAAGAGTCAGACTCGTCAGTCCACGGCCACTTCACCGCTGCCCACAATAAGGTCGCATAATATTTTGTTAAACGAGTGAAAAATGTTGCACATATGCACAAAGTCCATAGAATTGTCAATGGGACAAGCCGTTTCTATCGTTGATGCAGTGCGATATAACTCACTCTCAAGCCGGAGGGTCAAGGTCCCACCGCTCACATATATCACCTATCATCAATCCCAACAAGTGAAAGCTGTGAGCTCCAATGCTAGACCTTCTCCCCATATCAAGGACTCTTAAAAGGGTTTCCATCAAAATCCTGCAAGAAGAATGTCATTGCAAAAACGAGAGAATTATACTACGGATGTTATGAAAAAAATGGGTAATCTATTACCTTTTTTGTTTGCCGCCGCAGACTCACTACGTGGTCTCAACACAAGCTCAACACAAGACTAAAAGCTCAACACAAGCTCTCTGCAAAAGAACAAAGGAAAGGAGACGAAGAGAAGGAGTAGAATTGGACTCTTCTACAAGACTAAAAACAAAACACGTGCCCTCCGCAAAAGAGCGAGAGGGAAGGAGACAAAGAGGAGTATAAGAGGACTAGCTTATCTTACAAGCATGGAAGTACACAACCCGCCTTTTCAAAGAAAGGTTGTTTTTGGCGGAATTCAATGGGTATTTTGGGGCTTTTTCAAAACCTAACGCTAGCGTGTCACGCAGTGGACTAAAGAGTAAGTAGGTTGAAAAGGAGGGACTGAATAGTATAGTGTTTAGTCAGAGGGACTAAAAAGTCAGAAATGAAACAGTCAGGGATGCTACAATAATTATCCCTTATAATAGTTATATTAGGTGCTTTATTATATTATTTTATAATAAAAAATTATAGATACATATTTGATAAAATAATCAAAAAATATACTGAACAGTTTTATAACAAATCAAACAAATTTTCTATTTTATATTTTTGTAAACAGTTTTCAAAAACCAACCAATATTCTGGTCAAAAGAGATAAAATCTCAATTAAATTATACCCACAACAGTCATGTTCACTGTATCAAATATAAATAAATAAATATATATATATATATATATATATATATATACATGTTGACTCAAAAATATACATGACTACACAGGCCAAACTAATGACAATAAACTCTTTTATTAATATAAAGAAAAACTAGATCATGTAGAAGACATTTCTTACTGAATCTTTTACTAGGGCGTTCACTTGGGGATAAATGCCTAGGGGAAGTGAGAAGTGATCTACTTCGGTCACTTCTAACGTTTATTTGCACGTAAGTGGCACTTCAGCCCATTTCGGTGAAGTGGGCACTTCCTCTATTTTATACTAAAGCCATTTCGGCATAAAATGCACCGAAGTGGACAAAATGGTTTTGGCTGAAGTGGGTTATTATTATTATCATTATTATTATTATTATTATTATTATTATTATTATAAAACATTTGAAGGAGTGGACACTTCGGTGCCTCTTCATTTTGGTGGAAATAAACACTAATTCAGCGGTGAATTCTAAGATACCTTGGGGGTGGAACCCAAGGTAGCATACCAATTTGTGTGCAGTTCTAAGATAAATCATACAGTTTCAAGTAGAAATTGTGTATTGAATCAGAACTGACCCGCATTTGCATGTGAATTATATGTGCACCTCTATAAAAATTGTGCGAAGTGTAAAATTATGCAGATATACTACCTTACACTGTCACAAAGTATCTTAGAATGCACCCTAATTCAGCCCATGTCAGAAACTGAAATTTTTTTCATTTTAGCCCACTTTACACTTCCTTGCACTTTCCCCATGTGAAAATCCCCTCAATCAAGCAAAACTCCTGGATCTTATTATATTGTTTTACAAATATTGTTCTTTCATCACAAAAAAATTAATTTGCTTCTTCTACAACTGGAATCTAAGAACACTATTCATCATCATGTGTAGACTTCTTAGTTTGATCTTGTTTCTACTTTACATCTGTCTCCATTTCCCAGTTTTTCTTTTCCCAGCAGTATCTAGTATCGTTCAAAAGCTATTTTTATTGAACACTAACAACAACAAGACTCTGATCATTACAAGACTAGACGATCCTGAGATCGATACCAAGACGATTGATCACAATGAGAGATTACAAACAACTACGCAAACACTCTACTCTTAGAAGAGTTACATACGGGCTTGATGATTCTCTGTTGGACAGTGTCACCGGCTACTCGCCGGAGATCTCAATTGATTTGATCTCCGGCTTCTTGACCTCCTCCTTCGGGACGGTCACAGTGAGCACGCCGTTCTCCATGGCCGCCTTCACCTGATCCACCTTGGCGTTCTCCGGAAGCCTGAACCTCCTGAAGAACTTGCCGCTGCTCCTCTCAACGCGGTGCCACCTGTCGTTCTTCTCCTCCTTCTCCTTGCTCCGCTCTCCGCTGATCTGGAGCACCCTGCCCTCCTCCACCTCCACCTTCACTTCCTCCTTCTTCAGCCCGGGGAGATCGGCCTTGAAGACGTGAGCCTCCGGGGTCTCCTTCCAATCGATGCGAGTACCGGCGAAAGCGGCGGTGTCGCTGGAGAAGCTGGACCCGGGCACAGACAGAGCATTGTTGTTGAAGAAGCTGGGGAAACCCTCGAATGGATCCCAGAGATCGAGGGAGAAGGGGTCGAAGATGTTGCTCCTCCGGATGATCGACATTACTGAAAGCTGCTGAAGAGAATCAGAAAGAGAAAAACCGATCGAGAGATTTTCGGAGAGTGATTCGCTGATGCTTCCGAATTTGCTGGTTTGGGAGAATAACGCAGGCAGGTATTTATAGAGGCCTCTTGTTATGTTTCCAGATTGTTCTCATTTTTTCCAGACTTAACGAGAGTCTCTGTGACGATAATTCATTGTTGGGGCCCGTCCCATGTTCTAGTAGCTTCTTCGACCGCTCCCCGTTCCGGGTCGGGTTCGTTCTAGAACAAACCCGATCCGGTGATCCTTCGAACAATTTTTTTTTTTTTTTCTAACAAAAATCATAGAACACCTATTTGAACATACCTTATTACAGTGCCAATCATAAACAGAATGCTCTTCGTCGTGAGTGTATTAATAGTGTTATTGTGGATTTTTTTTGTTTTGAGAGAAAATTACTCTCGCTTTAACTGCTTGGAGTTTTGAATGACGATTTAAATATATATAAATTGATTAATTTTAAGAAATATTTAATTTCAAATATGAAATTGTATGGTTGATTTGGGATGTAACATGAAGATAGAGAATCCATATAGCAGAGTATGAGATTAAGGCTTAGTTGTTGTTGTGATTTGGATGCAACCTTCTATTTGAAATCTAGACTTTTAAAAAATGTTGGTTTTCATAAAAAGAATAAAAATATATTTTAAATTATTGAATATAAGATGATGGGCTAAATATATGATGTATTTTTATAATTTTGCAGTGATTTAGAATCATTTTAAAATTATATTTATTTTTAAAAACCAATTATTCATGTATTAAAAAACATTTACAGTACACGGTTACATTCATAAAAAATCAGGAATAAAACACAAAAGATATAAAAAATTGTAAATCAAACATGGCAATATCTTTTCTCCATAAAATGAGAATATCTCAATTTTTTTTATTAAACAATGTAGTTGTGAATACTTTTTAATATATAGATAATTTTAAAAAGTTAACTAGATGTAATTAAAAATATATATTATATTCATAAAAAAATTATAAAATCAGTTCAAAATTTTCAATATTTAAAAAAATTCTGAAATTTAAATGCTTGTTTTAGAACTGACATTTCTTGTTTTCTTTTTCTTTCTTTTTTTTTGAGAAAAATTAGCACTGACATTTTTGAATGCTAGATTTCATCCGAGATTTTAAAGTTTTGGAAATGTTTTGTTTTGGATTTTTTCCAAAAGAAAAAAAACCTCCCAACATTGAATGACTGACAAATTGGTTTTTAAGTTAGATAATTGAAATCAGGTAAAACCATAAGAGAGCAGCATCTTTGATAGAGAATTCAACCAAATATGACTGCACTTTCTAAATAAATATGAACCACTAAAAACACATTCTAGAATTCAATCAACTATGACTGCACTTAAAATAAAAATAAAAATACACAGGTAGGGAAACAAATTGGCAGAGTTACAAACAAGAAGTTCACCAACTATAGTTGTTGCAAGCTACTTGCGCTGAAGAATCTTGCACATATTGCTAAAAAAGGTAGCTAATACTGCAGTGCATAATTCCAGGCACTGAATCTGTACAAAATGTTACAAAAAAAAAAAAATCAAAGATCAGCAAATAGATGATATGTCCTAGAATCAACTATAATAAGCCTCAAGGCAGATACAGCAGCAGCAGCAGCTAAGCAACTAAAGGCGACAACATTCAGCCAGTGCCAAGCCTTTTCCAGTGCTGACAGCTTGTTCTTCTTGGCCATAAGGTACATGTGATTTGCAAGAACAAATGTGAGGGGAAAAGTGCTCAAGGCCCCAGTCAGGCTCATGAAATCTCCAAGGAATGGCAATAGAGCAGCGACCAGTGTGTTTATGGTAAGGTAGCCTCCTCTAACCATCACTCTAAACCCAAGGTTGTGGAAGGAGAATGCCTTTCCTTTTCCTCGCCCATATTGAGTATCCAAGTACTCATACATGGGACTAGCAAAAATCTGGTGAAAAAGAAGATTGATTATATGTAAGTGCTGTATGATGAACATGAAATAATCACTATCTGAAAAATATGCACTTAACTTAGATAGCGTAAGCCATGAGTATAATAAACTCAAGTGAATATTAGTTGTTTCGGGAATTAGATAGCATGGCATCTATCTCAGAAAATTAAATTTTCTGAAGAACCAAAACAGGAGGGTAATAAGAAAGACAAGAAAAATAGACGATAGGTAGTTGACTTAAGAGTTTTTTAATTACAACCCTTGAAAAACAATGAAATCACTTGTCACTCTCTTATTTTTTAATAATATCATATATATTTTTATTATTATTATTCTACTTGTCGTGCCACCCCTTGAGTTAGTTCTCATAACCAAAAACCTTGAAAAACCATTTAAAATACTAAATAAAAGATAAAAAATGTCATTTTTTCATGGTTGATATTTATCTATGACTAATAAATAATTTAAAATATTTTAAAAGAGGTTATAAGTAAATTATAATTTTATTAAGAAGACTACAAGTAAATTTATGTTTAATTTATAAAAAAATATGAGGTTAACTTATATTTTTATTTAATTTGTAATGACATTTATTAAAAAATAAAAAAATATATTTATAAAATATTCAAAATAAAACAGAATGATTAGATTTTCATTATATATATATATAATATCAAAAACTAAAATTGAAACCAATATACCTTTTGAGTTAAATTAATCAACTGAAAATGTGAGAAAGAATGCATGATAAAAGATGTGATATATCAAAATGTCAAAAAAGTCATTTTACATACATGATAACCTGAGATTTTACATTTAACCTAGATTAAAATATAAGAGTTTTGCCTAGGGGTAGCAAGTAGAAAAAATATAAAACATGAGGTTATGATGTATTATTGAAAAATGAGAGGATGATAAATACTTTAACAATTTTTTAGGTGATTGCAAAAAAAAACCCTCTTGAATTAAGTAGTAATGAAAGTATACCTCACATAACATTAGAGATAATCATTTGTATTCACTAGTTGAGAGATGGTCTAGAATATACTAAAGCAAAAACATTTTATTAGTTTCTAAAGACAGAGGAGAACTGGGGAGGAGTCATCTTATGAAGAAGTTACCTATAAGTCTATAACAACAAAGAAAATGGCTTGCTAAAGGCCAAGTAATGGAGAGAGAACAAAATTTGGAAGGTTACCGGTTGCACCAAGTGAACTAAATAGAAAGGAATAATCAGTGGCAAAAGCTATGACAAAGGGCATGACAAGACTTTTATCCCTCATTTATCCTAGAATTCAATATAAACATGAAAGAAAAAAACCAGGAATAAGTGAGAAAACTAAGGGAAAGAAGCACACATGTAAAGCGATAACAGTCTGCAGGAATGCTGCAACATTAGCCATTGTCTTCACCCAGACTGGGCCATTCACGCTATTAAGGAGATAGGTTGATGTTGAGGAGCCATAAGCCCAATATCCCATGAAGGTCACAGCATACAATGGCAAAACACCAATAGTAAATTGGAACCAAAGTGCCTTCTCCATGTTCTTGATGACAGGGGGTTTAACAGTTGCCTGTGATAAGAATGTTAGTCAGAATATGGAAAAGAATTTAATTTTTGTGGTTGTAAATTTCCTCCATTTCCATTGAAAAGCATGATAATTCCCAAACTAAAAAAATGAAAACTATCGTCACAGGGAATTAAATGAAATCAAAATCCTGGCATGTTGCCCCATTAAGGGGTTCAAGAAAGTCAAGAACAGAACATGATATTTCACACACAAGCCAAGACTTCTCCATTAACCTCTTTTTAATTCCATATCTTTTTTAAACTAACATGAAACCGATCATACATGTCACGTTTGAATTTCCAACTCACAGGGGAAATCAATTTAACTCACTTGATGATCCACCAGTAATATTATTTAGACAGTTGGAGCTTTTAAATCTTCGATTTAGTAAACACGACATTTAGAAACATACCTGTATCTCAGGCAGCATTCCTGTATTGTAAGCAAAAACAAGACTTGCGACAGCACCAATTGTACTGAATATCTTGCTTGCATGAGATCCAGGAATGTTGTAATCCCGAACTGGGGCATTCTTTCCTGTATACAGGTTACATAAATGTAATACCATAGTTTATACTCAAGACTATTATAGAAAGGAACCTGAATATTTCTCATAACATGGAAGGGAAAGTGAGAGACTTGAGTTATTACCATCTCTTAGTGACAACACAAATGCTACAACTATGTATATGAGACTGAGGAAGGTTGAAACACCCAACCAAATCCTCAAACCTGATAGATGAGGTATCCCAAAGGCAAACATTGCACAGACAACCCCAGCGATTGCTATACAGTATGGAAGCTTCAAGACATGATCATCCCTGTAAAGAACATAGACAGCCTGAAAAAAATGAAAAAAAAACATCTAAATATCACAAACAAAGCTAAAGAGGAAAACAGGAATATTATTTGGTCCCATTTCAATCGAAATATCAAATATCTTTAACAAAGATTTAAACCACGATTTCACCAGTAAAATAGCAAAGTCAGCATAATTTTGTAACAAAGAAGTATTACAAACTAGGTGTGAACGAACAATTGTTTTACCTTCAATGCTTGGCCACCTAAAATGATGTATCCGGTGTTGATCATGAAAAGATTAACATACTGTAACGCCCATGTAAGAGCATAAATTTTTTTACCTGCAAACATAAATTATTTCTCAATAAAATACAATGATATAAAATTTACAAAATTTATAGTGATTGAGAATTGATAATTATCAGGCAGTTGTACACCAATCACAAGAGATCTTCTAGATGGATGCAAGAGATGCAAGCTGCACATCCCTCAAGTTAATCCAAGGCAAGGTAAAATACTCTATAAAATATAGAAATCCAAAGGAATAACTCACCGTAAATAAAGCCAGCAAGATCTCTGTATCTGATATGCCTTTGACCACCGAATTCATGAAGTCGAGCAAGAAGGGCATTAGCATAAAGGGAAATGGCAGCTGCAAGAACTAAACCAGTTGTACCAGCAATCCACCCCAGAGGTACCATTATTGATCCAGCGTACCCCAAAACATACGCACTATTTACTCCCGTTGTGAGTACAAAACCAACTTGGTACCAAGGATCTAAACAAGATAGTAGACAGAGGAAATATACATCATCAAAAAAGCAAACTAATTACATGTGAAATAACACTCCAAACAAAAACAGCAGTGCTTAACAAGGTTCTGAATTTCTCTATTCAATAAAACTTTCACAAATCAGAATTTTGCAGTCTGACTTGTGCTTTATCATTTATTTGAAAAACAAAAACAAAAACAAAATTAAATTTTTATGTGACTAATGATTGTTTTTTGTAACAAAACACAATTTTTATTGGTTGTACCTTATAAATAATTACCTACTCCTGTCTTATTGATTATGAGTTTATAACCAAGAGGCCATACATAAAGTATTCTAAAAATCTGCTAAACTATCTTAACCAGCCATTCATTATAGACAAATTTGAATCATCCAATAGCATCATGACAATCTAAAGACAAAAGCGAGGGAGGAATAGTTTTGGAGGGATCACCATGGCTAATTTGATGAGCCGTGGCATCTGCAGCCTCAAGCCCTAGCCTTTCCTCGTCCCGGACCTTCTCCTCGCGCACATCTAAAGCCGCCGCCATCGACACCTCTTCTTGCTGCAAGCCGCACCCTTGGAGCAAAGGAAAATCCTCCCCGACGGATGAGGAGGAAGAGGTAAAGGGAATCGGCTGCGCTGCAAATGAAACAGAGATTTATATCAGGAATTCGGTTGCTCGTCCACTTAATTTCAAACCGAAAACCAAAACAAATTATACAAGGAAACTGAATGCTAATCCGCAGGAGGCGGGATCGGTTGCGGGTATAATTAGCAATCAAAATAAATCAATGGACGTGATTTTCCCCACCATTGATGAGCAGAGGCGGGCTTTATAGACCTAGAAAAAGAGAGAATCAATACGTCCACCACTGCCGTTGAATCTGTTCACCTAACTGGACAGCCAATGCTCGCGCTTCAATGGAAATCTTTGAATTGGAATCCGCACACATTCACGGATGTGCCTGAGAGTGCGATGCTTTCATTGGATTGGGAGCCGATGAAGGTTCAAAGAATAAAAAGGAGAATGGAGGAGTGGTTGTCGTCTCTTCGGAAGGACGAGGGCATTCGTATTCGATTGAAACACCTGTGTTTTTTTATTATTTTTATTTTTTAGGTATTGGCTTGCTTTTGGCTTGCCTGATAAAACAGAGAAATGGCCCACGTTACCTGAGCATATATAATATCTCCATCTCTGGGTGGTCCCCCGTCCCCGTGTATGTGGCCCCGAGAATTTGATACTTTTTAGTTTTTCTCCTTATGCGGTCGTCGTGTGTGTGTGGGGTTCGTTTCAAACTTTCAAGTAATTTTTGTCTGGTTACGGTTTATGTGGGAGATGCTTTTATAATAAATAAAGTGTTTTCTTAATTTAATCTAAGATATAATTATTTTTAAAATGTTTTTTTATTTGATATAATGTAAGAGACCAAAAGATTAAAAGTAAACCATCGATGATGGAGTCTATTATAAAGCGGAGATTAACATTCACATGAGAGGACCCCCTTAGATTTGACTGACAAGACCCTAAAGGGAGATGCACCAATGCAGACCATTTACCATGTATTTGAGATGTCAATATTGTCACGCCCCGAACCAAGTTGGGACGTCAGCAGATTGGCCGCATACACATGAGGATGAGCCCCACTACGTATGCAAGGTCTCATAACTGTTTACACTTATTATAAATACCTGAATAATATAAATTTATTGTTAATACGCAAATGTTCAATTCAACATCCAAAATGACCTAACAAATTGACAAAGTCTATAAAAATAATTCATGACAATTTAATTTATCAATAGGACACTAAGGATAAGATCAGATTATGGACATCTCATCTACCCACACACTAGCTACTTTTCGTAATCTAAAAAAAAGGTCCAGAGATTAATGAGCTTGGGAGCTCAGTAAGTACCCACTAAAACAATGAACCATGCAGTGTTTAATATAATAAGTAAAACTGAAACAAAACAATAAAAGGAAAAGAATTCATAAATAACTCAATAGTTTGCAAAAATTATAATTTCTAAAGTTATCATAAAAGCATACTATGATAAGGTTTAGTTTATACTCAAAACATTAGAATCTCCCAAACTTGCTATGACGACTAATAACCCCGATGGAACTGGTCAAAAACAGAAGGTTGTTATTATAACCGATAGCACGGAAAAACAGAAGGTTGTTATTGTAACTGACAACACAGGTTGAACTAGTTTATAACAGATACGTATCGACACGGTCAATGTTTAACCCCCATTGACGAAGGTCAGAACACATACAGTTTGGAGACGTACTCGAAAATCAGAAATAAGTGTCACAAAAAAAAAATCATAACAAACAAATAGCTATGTGTAAAGCAGACAGATGTCAATAGTTATAAACCAAACATACACGCATGGTTCTGTTTGTACAAAAATAGATGGTTTAAAATATTCTTGAAACATCAAATAAAACCAATAAATAATTAAATCATAATGAAAATAATTTCTGTAAATTTATAAGAAAACTTTACTAAAATTTTTAGGTGAAATACTTACCTCCAAATCCCCAAGTTCAATCTAACCGCAACTCAGACCGTTGTATCTGTAGCAGGATCTAAAAAGCCAAAAATATAATCTTAATAACTAATGTAAATAATTTCAATATGTTTACAAATAATTAATTATATATGACTATATAAGTAACCCTCTTTCACTAGGATACAATAGAAGACTGATACTGTTGCTCTGCCTATAATTCAACTAAAGGATTATGTGTGTTTGCATTGTGCTATCAATCCCAAAGAATTTAGTATTCAAACAGACTATGCTCACTGATTGGACAACCCAAAAGCATACGTCTATTAGGACCGGTTTAATTGTGAGTCACTACATGATGTTTATTAATTTAATAATTAAATATAATCCATACAATTCTATCGGTAAACTTTAAGATAGGTTGCCTTTGCATAGTTGGATATATTAATATTTTGGGTTCAAAATATAATTAACAATTTTATAGGTTGGGTTTTACCTATTGTAAGATTCATTGAACATTACATAACAATTCAACTACAGAGAGAAGTAACACAGACTGTAGGCTTTTCTCAAAATAAACCAGAATGATTAAAATAGTCAACAAGGAAATTTCTACTTATTTTGAAGTGATAACATGGACTCGTCAACCAGTTCAAGTCATGTAATGTAAAATCAAAAATTCATAATATTTTTTATCATATTTATTAAGTAAACAATATACACATCAAGGAGAATTGAAAGATTAATGGAGACGGATATATAAATCGAACAATGAGAGGGCCAGATTAGGAGCGACACTCTATAACAAGATTGAATAAAAGGAGAAGAAAACCGGATGACTCACCTTGACAACCTTTTACTCTGGATCTTGACAACTGAAGGAGAAATCTACGAGAAAGAAAGAAAAAAAAAGAAATATTAGGGTTCCAAGATGAGAGCGGCTGCATGGGGAATAAATAATGGGATTTTTTAACTATTTTTTTATTAAAAAAAAGATCTTGACCTAATAGTTATGATAAATATCAGCCCATTTTACTCTTTAGCCCCCACTATTTTATTTATTTATTTATAACCTATTAAGCGTAACCTAAAGCCCCATAGGGAGATCTTTTTCACATTCTTTTCTTTCTTTCCTTTCGGGAAGGGAGGAGGCCTCTGCCCTTCCATCTCAAGATAGAGAAGGAGGGCAGGGTTTCTCGTGTTTTATATCTTCCTATTAATGAATTAATAAGGTTTATTAATTTTTATATAAAAAAAATGTAATGCGGAGTTGAGAAAGTTATTTGTCATTTATCACATTTTACTTGGTATAGTATGAGAATTTTCTCTTCTTGTTTTTAAGACTTTGAGACTTTGTCACTTTTCTTTTTCAACTTTATGAAAAATATTTTATATATAAAAAATTACAAGACTATATAAACATTGTAAAAAATAATTTATAAAAAAAATAATTGATTTATCTAAATTAAAAAATAAAAGTTTTACTTATAAACAATAAATTCACATGATATTATATATATATATATATATTTATTTATTTATTTATGCATTTCATGCAAAATAAAATAATATTTATTTTTTAATTCAATATTTAAGTAGACAGATCATCTAAAGATAAGCATGTGCCTGTTATAATTGATGGGTCAAAAACTAATATATCTAGAATTAATTATATGTCCTGCAATAAATAATTAGATTAATAACCTAGTCTTCTCCTAACTCATATGATTGTGAGTCAGTCATATTGAATAATTTTTTTATTGATTTTTAATTGATTGATTAATTTTATAGCTCAAGAATTATGGTGCACCCCATTTGTATCAAAATAAAATCAATGATACTGGGATAAATCTCCACTTAATCTCATAGATAGAGTTGGGGATGTATATGCAATGTTGTTGATTATTCCCTCAGCTGATTAGACCAAGCACATTGATTATAAATAAGATACCAATAATATGGAAACATAATACTGACACCAAATAACTTCTCAAGATATGAACTTATGAAAGAACATCCCACTTTTGTCATGCACAATGTTTTCTACTGTATCAACATTTTCATCACCAATAATGGAGATATAAACACACTGTTAAACACGTAATCATCACTAAATATCTATCAAGTTGGAATCATGATCAAGCAATGAAGTTTACCCAAACTTTTAACTTTTTGTTAAATCTAATTTAATATGTAATCAACTTTCACAATAAAAGTTGTTTGGTCCATTCTTTCTCATAATTAGAAATTAAGGTTTCAAACAACACCTATGATATACTTCTAATGATTTGTTCATATTTATAAATAAAAAAATATTATGAATTTATACCTTAAGACATGTTAGATTCGAATGTGTTTTGCATAGCCAAATTGAGACATCGTGACCTTTGTTGAACATATATATATTTTTTTGGGGTAAGGAGCTGTTAAGGTAAATCAAAAGAGGGTCAAATTACAAAGTCTTTCTACTAGCCATTCAAGCAATTCGTCATGTTGTCCATATGAGCTTTCTTTTTCAGTTCTTCTTGCTTCTCTTGATAATAGATTAGCATTAATTAGGTTAGTTATTAATTCATTAATTATATTATTATTTTATTTAAAAATAATACAATGAGTTGGATCAATGTAATTCTAAACAACATAACAAATAATACAACCATTACTTATTTTACAAAACCTTAATTAACAAAATTTAACACCTTAATTGAACGTGGGTGATCCAATTGAACATAATTTTAAAATTGAGATATCCAATATCCAATTGAAATTTTTTATAGTTTGATGACTCAAATAAAAATGATTGAATAGTTGGGTAACTATTTAGATAATTTACCTTTATCTAATTTAAGATCTTCTATTTGAACCAACACTCCTGTAATTTAAGTTACATGATAAGGCTACTGGCTACATATAGGTCTCTCAAATATGATATATGTATGAGAAGAACAATGGTACTTATATGATGGTACATTTTAAGACATATTCCGATCAAAGTGAGGCACCTAACATTCCGATCAAAATAAATTAACAACAAACTATGAATCACACTCATTTTATAACATCATTATAGTATTTTATTTCAATTTATTAATTCAATGTTTCTCACATAACAATAATTACAACTAGGGCTGTAAACGGGCTGAGCCCAGCTCAAATTCGGCTCGAAATAGCCTAGTTCGAGCTCGAGCTCGGCTCGAAAGCTCGAAATTAAAAACTTAATTATAATTTTTAAATCTCAAATTTAGTTTTAAATTAAAAAGTTATTTATAAATTAAATTTTTTATATTATATATTATATGTCAATACTAAATATTAAATATTTTATTCATATATTATAATATTTATTAGTTTTTACTAATTTTATTATATTTTATTGATTTTTATAATAATATTTACATTATATATTAATATATTAATATTAAATTTTGAAATTCGAGCTAAATTTCGACTTTCTGAAATATCGAAATTAATTTCGATTTCCTAAATAATTTCGAAGCTCGAATCAAATACAAATTTCGATTAACGAAGTCGATCGTAAACACTTTTAGCCGAACATATTACATCAATATATGGCAATTTACTAATTCAATGTTTCTCACATGACAATAATGACAACAACACAGATTAGAGTCCTAGGTTAGTTTGGGAAAAATATGTTGTAGTTTAGAAAACTTGTGGAGGATGATTTCCATAACTCCTTCATTTAGACTATTTATTTATTATTATTATTGCATTCTATTGTGCAATCAATTTTTTAATAATTATTTATAATATATTCTTTCATCAATCACTTTATTTCTATTATAATATTTAATTTCCATTCATAGACATTGCCTAGCCTGGACGGTGGCGTGTCTACATATCTAAATAAAGATATATCATACACTCATTTTCATACAAAAGTTGAGTGACATTAGACCCAAGCTTTAATCTGATTGGTAGTCAAGGCCGACCTAAAAGATCACAATTGGGTCGAACCCAATCAAATGGGCTTAGTCTAATCCATTCAGGTTGCGTGAAAAGCGGCAACCATTGCCCCTAGGCCCCAACTGATCTCACGCCGTCCATCCCGTGGAACGAACGCTAGGGTTAACCTCTTCGGCATCATAATCGACTCCTCTCTTTTTATATCAATGCGTTCTCTCTTCTCCACCGCCCTCTCTCTGGGTTTTGCTTTCTAGTCCGCCCTCTCCTCTCCTTCTCTTCGCCGCCTTCTCCCTTCGAGCACGCGATTCAAGAGAGGGATCCGCCTCGAATCTTGTATTTCATTTCTTATTCGCAGGATCAATCGCCGTCAGTGGCGCTCATACCAAACCCTAGTCCTTCTGGTCTAGGGTTTAAAGTTCTTGGGCCATAAGGATCGCAGGTATGAATCTTGAACCATTTTTTTAGTTCCTGCTGTTGCTGTTATACTTCTATGCGGATTGGAACTGTTGTAGCGGCAGGCTTTGAAAGGATCCAAGTAGGTTTATCTGCCAAGTGGTTGGAGTTTCTCTCCTGCACCTATGTCATAGATGGATGACGAATTCGATCGGGGCCTAACCCTAGGCGGCTAAACAAGGAAGATATAGATATTTTTGTGAAAATTTTTAATTTTAATTGTTCGTGTGCTCTATCCTTAACAAGGTATATAGATTTTGAGGATTACCGCTCCCTTTGAGGTTGACTATTTGTTGCATGCGTGGGATTAGTTCTTATGTGTGCGTGTGTGTAATTTGGTTCTTGTCCGCATGAATGTGTTCATCCTCAAACTGTTTCATTTTTAGATAGATAGTATCATCTTGGGCATGTATGGACTGCTTGGTGCGTATACTCACTTTCTAACTGATCGTGGTGGTTTTAATAATTGCACAATTCATTGAAAGCCCATAGATTCGCCCCTCCACATTCCTCTTGAAGCCCTGTTAATGCCAATGATGATATGAATTCTCAAGCACTGGATTGATGTGTGGATTTTCTGTTTATCCAGAGTTGCATCATTGTTTTATCTGTTTAAGAGATTTGGTAAAAGTAATGCTTGGAATTGCTGATGCATATTCTGATTTTGTTCTGTTTTTTTTTTTTTTTTTGAAAGTTTTGTACTCTTAATATGTGATGCTCTCTTTTATTGCTCTTAAGGTACTTCTATTGTAGCCTTGATAACTTTGGATCCATATGTTTACCTTCATTTTGCAGGCTTGCATTTGTTAATTTCTTTATCATAATTCTGGTATGTATGGATGACCCTAGCTGGCCTAATTGTGCAGGATTATCCAGTCATTTGATAGATATTGCTCACTAAGGTGGTCAATTTTTTATTGTCATGGGTTTCGACAATGAGTGCATACTGAATATCCAAACTCTTCCGGGTGAATATTTCTGTCCTGTTTGTCGTACCCTTGTATATCCCAATGAAGCTTTACAGGCTCAATGCACCCATCTGTACTGCAAACCTTGTTTGGCATATGTTGTGGCCACAACACATGCGTGCCCTTATGATGGTTATTTGGTGACTGAATCTGACTCCAAGGTTGTTTTTTGTTTTATTATTTCTTTTGACTGTCATGATACTTTTTGAATGAAGATTTTAATCAAGTTACCACCACCCTGGTTTGCTTACCACAGCCACTGATCGAATCAAATAAATCAATTGTGGAGGCTATCGGCAAGGTAGCTGTTTACTGCCTTTATCACAGGAGTGGATGCCAGTGGCAGGGGACCTTGACCGAGTGCATTGCACACTGCACTGAATGCAGTTTTGGAAACTCCCCTGTTATATGCAATAGGTGTGGTACTCAGATCATACACCGCCAAGTGCAAGAGCATGCCCAAAGCTGTCCTGTAAGTCCTGAATTCTTCTGTTGCTCCAACTGTTATAACAACAACATGGGTCTGTATTACTTATGCCATGGTCTGAAAACAGGGTTTGCAGCCTCAATCGCAACAGGTTGATAATACACAAACTCAAGTTTCTACTGGGCAGACACAAATTGGTACTCAAGATTCATCTATTACTTCTTCCACCACTACTGGGATGCCAGTTGCTTCTTCAACCCCTTCAGCACAAATGGTTGCTGCAACATCTACCAAAAGTGTTGCATCAGCTTCTGATTCTACTCCTGCCGCTTCTGATCAGGCAGCACAAACCCAGGCTACTGTAATTGCTCAACAGCAGGCTGTTTCCCAGGCCCCCCCTGCCGACCAGTGGTACCAGCAACAGCAAATGCAATATCAACAATATTACCAGCAGTATCCCGGGTATGACCCTTATCAGCAACAATACCAACATTATGGCCAGTATCAGCAGCATGCCCAGCAGTATCCACAAGCTTACATGCAAGTTCCGGTGCAGCCTGTAGTTCAAGGACAGCAGCAGTCCCTTCATAATATGCAGCCACAACCCCAACCCCAACCTCAGTCTCAGTTGTTGGTGCAAACTCAGCAGCCTCCACTACAACCTCAACCTCAAGGCCAAGCTGTTCAACCTCAAACACAACCACCGGTCCAAACTGCTCAGCCCCAACCACAACAGCAACAACATTACCCACAAATGCAGCCGCATCCTCAGCAACCTCAGCATCATTCACATATTCAGCTTCATGTACCTGCTCAGCAGGTCCTTCCACAAACACAACCCCAAAATCATCCTCCACCTTATGCACAAATGCCTGGGCAACCACAAACTCATCCCCACCCCCATTCATTACCTCCACAGTTTCCAACACACCCTCATCCTCAACTTCAACAGACTTTACCACCTCAATCACATCCACATTCCCAAATGCAGCACATGCAACCCCCACCTCAGCAACCCCATATGCAGCAGCTACCCCATCCCCAGCCTCATCTTCGTCCTCAGGGCCAACCCATTCCACAGTCACAACCACAGCAGCCAGCTGCTCAGGCAGTAACTGGACATCAGTCTTACCCACAGCCTTATCCATTCCAACCGGCACACTCTGGTGCTCCACAGCAACGACCTGTGCACATGCATCCTCAGCATCCATCGGTTCCACACCAACCTGCTCAATATCCTGGTCAAATGCAGAATCAGTTCCCTTCCCAGCAAACTCAAATGCGCCCACCCCCAAATTCTGTACCAGTGCAAGCTCAACAACCAGGAATGCTGCCACCTCAAGGATCTCGTGGGCTTGCTATTCCAAGCCTGCAGCCTGGACAACAATTTCACCATCATGTGGGTCCACAGCCGGTTTCACATCAGCAGATTTTACCTCAGCAGCAAGTACAGGGCCAATTGCATCCCACCCAGCAATATCAGCAGGGATCCCCCCTGCCACAGCAATCAGTTCGGTCTCAGGCTCCAATTTTGCAGCAACAGATACCCACACAATCCCCATTCCAGCAAAATGTGGCAGCGGCACAAGGAGTTCCTAGCCATCAAGTTCAATCTCGAGCCCTTAGGCCTACTATTATAAATCATGGTGCACCACAACAAGCATCTCAACAAATTCCTAGTCAGAATTATCTGTCGGAGGCCAATTTGAATTTGACAAGGTCATCTGAACTACAAGCTGGAACCACACAGCACACTCAGGTGGCACCTTCAAACAGTCACGGATCTTTGCCACCACAACCTTCTGCATTGCAGTCAGGGGCTGATGTCAACCAAAATCAAGTATCTGCTGCCAAGGAATCTTCAAGGTTGATAGCTTCTGAGATGCAAGGCAAGTCCTCGCCTGATACAGCTGCTCAATTGCATAAACTGGATGCAGGAACAGAGCCAAAAAATTCCATGGGAACAGAATCAGTCCTGACAAAAATTCCAAGGAATGAGTCTGATCCCGTTTCAATTCTTCATGAAGGAAAAGCTAATGCAGATTCTAATGATAATAACCAGCCTAACATTGATGGGAAAGGTGTCCAAGAATCTGCTCATGTTGCAGTGGCTCAAAGTGATAACTTGGATGAGCAAGTTGTTGAACATGCTCCAGATAAAGAGGTCACTGATTACCGTAATGATGAGAAGGAAATTTCAAACCTTAGTACTGCACAAAGAGAGATTTTGTCCAATGAGACTGGGGGAGGGCAGTCTCTTCCAGATTTGAAGGGGTCTTTAGGCTCATCCCAATCTAAACAAGGTCCTGTTGCAGATGTGGTACCGGGCATACCTCCAGCTGGTTCGTTTCCTGGTGAGGAGAAACATCTTCGCCAGCCTCCTGCACCTGATAGGATAGTTCCTCCACATATGTCTCATCCTGTTGCCGGACAAGAAAGGTTCCCAGAGTTTCCACCAAGTCAAATGCAACAACATGGTCCTCTGTTGGGTCCAAGCCAAATGCATCTACCATTACATAACCTCCCTGAAAGTAGGCCTCCTCTAGGGCAAGGGAGACAGCCTTACGGTCCATATTCAAATGAGGTGTCACAAACTGGCCATCTTGATCCTGGAATCTCTAACTTCTCCTCAACAGGGGCTCTGGTCCAAAATCATATCCCACTACCTGTAAATGGGCCACCAGCAGGTGTATTTGGTGCTGCAGGTGGAATGATGAGTAATCCTCCAGGTCTTGAAAATCCGGTTGGTCAGCCACGTCATGCTGATGTTATTAATGGAGATCACAGTAAAGGACCTGTTGGTGGCACAGAAAGGTTTGGGTCTTTTCCAGAAGAAAGGTTCAGACCTTTTCCTGAAGATAGGTTCAGAACGTCAGTACAGGATCCTCACAGACGTGTTACCAATCCGGGAGAACTTGAAGAAGATTTGAAGCAATTCCCAAAGTCAACTCAGTTGGACAGTGAAGGTCTTCCCAAGTTTGATGGTCACTATTCTTCATCTAGGCCAGTGGAGGGATCCCGACCTCTTGGTGGTCCCTTTCCTCCAAATAGCAGTGGCTCAACATTGCTTCCAAGGGAGATCAGAGAACACCGTAAGCCTGGTGGTATTATTCATGATGAATGGGGCAGAAGGCCTGATTCCCTTGGGGCTATTCCTGGAGTTGGCTCTCATCTAATGGGAAGTCTGCCTCCTTTGAGAAGTCCTGGTAGAGAATACGCTGGGTTTGAGATGCGTAAGTTTGGATTTTCTAAACAAAGCACTGATAACTTTGGCAAAGAACCTCTGAACTTTAGTGGACGCTCAAATGCTTTTTACATGCCTTCAGATTCATTTGGCAGTTCATTTTCTGAATCTAGGTTTCCTAGACCTTATGCACCTGGACCAAGTAATTTCCCAGGAGGTAGCTCTGATAGGCCTCAACATATGCGAATGTTTGATCAATTGCCTTCTAGAAACCTCCCTGGTGATAGAGGAAATGATTTGGATGGTCCTGGTATACGACCTAGCCACTTCCGGCATGAAAGGGGCAATGAAGCATTTGGTGGGCGAGATTTTCCTAGTAATTTGAGGGTTGGTGAACCTCTTGGGCGCAGTCATCATCATTTGGGTGAACCTGGTGGTTTTGGTGGCATCCATCGTGATACACGGGTGGGTGAACCAAGTTTTCCTGGACATTTTCCTCCGCATATGAAAGAGTCTATTGGAGGAGGATACTTGCCAGTTCATATGCGTAGTGGGGAACCTGGACCTGCTCGCAGTTATTCCATGCATGGTTTCCCGAACGAAACAGGGCGCTTTGGTTGGGTAAGTGTTGTTTAAGACCCTGCATAATAATGGTTTTCCTTATTATTTCAAATCTTCTCAAGAGGTTTCCTTGTCTAATAGATTTTGCTTTAAATCTTGATGGATGTCCATGCATGATTATTGTACTCTTACTTAGGTATCTACTTTTGATGACATTGGCTCCTTTGAGCATTCAAGCAAGCGGAATTTTGGGGGTATGGGATGGTGTCGCATTTGCAGGATTGATTGTGGAAATGTAGAAGGTTTGGACATCCATTCTCAAACTAGGGAGCACCAAAAGATGGCTATGGATATAGTCTTAAGCATTAAGCAGGAGAACTCCAAGAAGAAAAAAAAGTTAGTCTCTCTCTTTTTTGTCTTTATCTGCATTGTATATTGTTTTCTTTTTTTAATACTTTATTTGATATTATAGCTGTTAAACAATGGGAATAGACACACATGCATAGTTACTTAAAGAATAGAACTGTGATTTTTTTTTTAAAAACCTTTTTTATGCAGGGCACTTGAGGACGGGACAGCAATTGAAGGCTCGAGTAAGTCCAGGAAAGTAAAATTTTGAGATGTGGGAATGGACAATTTTTAAGATGTGGTAAGTTGGCTCCTCATAAACTTTTACTATTGCTCACAAGAATGTCATCTACTTAGTATTTATTATGAGTTTTTGATTATTTCAAGCTGTTATAATGTCTAGGGATTATATGAAGCATTTCAGAATTATTTCAATTTCTTTATCTGCAGCTTGCTGCTTACCTTGTGGAGATCGTCCTTTTCGGTGGATGTAACCATTACTGTTTTGGTTTGTTTTGTCAATCATGAGTTCTTTAGCTTGCTAAAAGTTCTTGATGATGGCTGCCTTCACTTGTAATGAGCTACCTCATGAATTGAAGTTTAAGCTGGAGCTGACAATGGTGGTATGTAGGTTCTTTGGTAAATGTTCTGGATATATATTTCATTGTAGCTTTTGGGCTGCAAGTTCCTTTGCTCTTTGGATGGATAGCACTAATATTCTGCTTTTCTATTGAATCTTCTCTCGGCTTAGGACTGTACTTTTATTACAAGAAATTGGATATCTTGAACATTTTAATTTTAGCTGACTATATTTCCAAGATCAAATTATTACTTTTGTGAGAAAATGAGGACATTCAAAGAAGGAGATGAATGAACTGCTGTCCCTCTATTTGGTATTTTTCCCCATTAACTCTCTGGTATATCCCTAGATTGTTGAAAGACTAGACCAATATATTACAATTTGCTTTCCCTACTATTAAGCCCGTAATTGACTTTTTGCACTACGACCAAATTCCCATGTATCCTTGATGACTTGGAAACTCATGAACACGCCCTTTGGTGTTTGAAAATGCACGGCTTCAAGCGACATGCCAGTGCTTACCAAACCTATTAAAATTTAGTTTTTAATTCATTTTATTTTTTGAACAATTTTGGTTCGCTTCTTATTTTGCTATGGCGGTTACTTGTTCACTAAATCTGTGGATGTCTGTTAGTGACTGTAGTCTTGACCGCTAGTTGTTCCTTTTACTCTGCTGATTCCTCAACTTGGATAAGGTATTTATGTTGGCTGAATGATTGAATAACCCATCTATTGCTTTTGTTAGAATGTTAGTAGAACCCTTCATTCTGAAACAGCTGTAGGATCTCTAGTTCTATTTGTACTTGAATCTCTTGTGTACTAAAAAAGAAAGTATAATGCATTAATGTTTGGAAGAAATCCGTTTCATCAGTCTTTGTTTAACTTTTAACTACTTCCCATGCTTGTTGAGAGCTATCTCAACTCTTGAAGTAGTCTTTGACCTTCTCTACAATTCTGCTTTCAACTATACTCTTGGTGACAAATAAACTGTAAAATGTATAATTTTGTGTAACCATAAAAATCATGTTAATAACTAAAGTTGGATTCCACACATTATCACAGCTTCATCTGTGAATGTGAACAAGAGATTTTGTCTGTTCCCCTTCCTCTTTTTTTTTTTTTAATCTTTTGGATATTGTTTGTCTTTGCTTTACCATAAAATTGATTTCTTATAGAGTTCCTTGCTTTAGATCCAATGTAAGACCAAAAATACTCTGGGAGTTCTGAATGGTAATATATTTTAATATAGGAGCTATGTTGGCAAAGAGTGACATCAAGGACGGACTGTGAAACTAACCAGTCCCATATTAGATATGATTCCTGGAAGATGGTGTTAACACTTGAGAAATTAAAAGGATTACTGTAAAATAGAGGCGATATTTTGCGGATCTGAAAGTGTGAGTACAGTTTGCGGCAACTACTGCTAATCAAATTAATTTGATGTGTTAGAAGTGGAGGTTCATATAGGCTGTATAGTTTGTGCTGCCATTTTGAGGTTTAATTTAGTAAGCAATCAAGGTTCTCATTAGATTCGTGATGTGAGAAAGTACTAAAGATAGGACCAAACAGAGTATTTTAGTTCGCTTGAAGCAGTATCTCTAGTGGTGTTATATTTGGTTGGAAGAATTAGTGGAAGTTTTATGCAGTTTAGGCAAGTTTTGATGAAATGTCCTTTGTGGTGGTGGTTACCCCAAAGCCACTTTGATGGCCTTTCATGTCCTAACCCAGTTTATGTTTTTAAAGTTGCCTACTCTTCCTATTTTTGGACATGTTATTATCTGTTTTCAAGTTGTTGTGTGCTTGTTATTCATTTCAGAAGCTAAGATTGGTTAATGAGAGTATTTATGTTGAAGATTTTGAAATAGTTAAAAATGACTTTATTTTATAGGCTGCGTCTGGGACACCTTAAGGCTTATCTCCATTTTATCAGGTTAGCATACTTTTTCCTCAGGGTGTTGCCATTGACTTATTGCTCAATTGATTATCTGGACACAATTAGTTCATCGGTAAGTTATATTAGTTTTAAAATGTTCATTGCACTCAATAGATTTCAACTTCACAATGCACCATTTTTTCCGCTAATGTACAAGTATGGTTGAAGTGGTTGTGGAATGTATCTTTTGATCTAAGAATGTTTATAATGATGATTTGATTTATAAGTTAGGACTTATATTTATGTGGTTAATATTTATTCTCTGTTCATTGGGCTACAACCACGGTTGGAATTGCTTCAAGCTTATCTAAGGGTTTGGGTTTAGTTTAAACTTTGACCTGATTGTAACATTATCACTAGTGTATATATGGTGTATATTTTAACATTAGGAATCCAAAGGATCTGGATTTAGACTCTCATCCTAGACTACTTTCTGCGAAGTGCTCATTCAGACATTCGTGTTCTGTTTTAGAAACTCCATGAACAAATTTTAGTGTATGTCATTCAATTAGCTTAGTAAAAGCAGATTCTTATTCATAAGATTCACTATTAAGTTGGAATATTGAAATAATAACATGTAGTATGCTATCACGGTGGAATTGACATTTTCCTGGACTATATTCTTTACTGTTGGTTTGCTTTCTGATTTATATTAAGGTGTATTTGGTTCATAGAATTTGTTAATTTTATTATGGACTTACGTTCCTAGGAAAATAAAAGATTGGGTCATATATGAAATTCTCATGTTTGGTTCTTACTCGAATATTGATGGATATTTTACATTGATTTGTTTGTTTTGTTAGATGTATGCCTCGAAAACCAATCTTGTTAATTAGTGAGTTATTTAAATACCCTTATACACAAGTCTTGAATAATAACAAGTCAAATTGTTTGGTAATGCACTGCAAGGACACATAAAACAATTTAATAAATAAATGATTAATTAATTAATTAAATAATTAATACAGATAAAAAAAGGGAAGGGGAGTTGATGTGAAAAGGAACAATTAAGAAAGAAATAGAATGAGAGGATTGGTGTAAGGTTGTGGAGGGAATGTAATAATAACACCAATTCCCATAAATGTTGGGGTTATGATGTCCATGGGTATTTATCATTCTCAGGAATTTAATCCAAAACAATGAACTATGAACCAAACATGAGTATATTACATACTTATAAGACTAGTTTGGGAACCCAGCAGATTCCATGAACCAAAGACCCCCTGTTGTCATCCAGTCAATTACTTGCTCACTGGGTGCGTTATTGTGATTTGTGTGCCTACCATGGGATAATAATCCTGCATGACTAACACAACTATTATGTTTTGCATATTTCTTTTCTTATTTACTTCTAAAATCAGATGGATCTAGTAATTTTGGTTTTGCAATCCTTTTTCAATGACAATTAGATTATGGAGTGGTCAATCTTGCATTCGCTTGGAAGCCTTTTCTGGTCAACTTATTTAATGGATGAAAATGAAAGTTAAACAAAGTGGTTGTTGATAAAAAATTGCCTCTATGATGGTTATTGAATATTACATGGTCTTAAGTTTGTGAAATGTTATTTGCGATAGTTAAATATGCCATTTGTCAAAAGTTCCTGTGTTGGTTACCAAGTCAAAACTGTCACAAGGAAAATTCCTGGGTACACCATAACACCATACTAAATTGGGATACTTTGGAATAAAGGTTTTAGAATATGATTCTGTACTCACATAAATATTTTAATCCAAGTTAATCAAAATTAGTGTACTTATTATGACAAAATTTTTAATTCAAATTTTATTAATTTAGATTAATAGGTAATTTTCTGCATTAATTAATTGTTATTAATTTAAATAATTAAAAATTTGAAGGTGTAGTTATTCCAATATCAAATTATTCTGTTTGGTTGGAGAACTTGGGATCAAGGTATATTCTCTAACGAAACATAGCGGTTGTCTTTGTAGCTTTGTGGCTTGTGGGGTTCCATAAAGAAGAAAATCTCATTAATTCTCTCCATACTTAACATATTTTTTTGGTGATGTATATAAAAAACTTGGGGCATTTGCATATACCTTTACACAGTTCACTTATACGCAGTTACTTCTTTGTGTGCTCGGTAAGATATTAATTATATTTAAGTTACCTGCACCTATGCCTTATAATACCACAAAACGATTTGCGGTCAAATAGGAAGAATTTTACTTAGACCAACTTTGGTGTGAGTGATCTCATTTTCCTCATGAATAAAAAAATAAAATTGTGGTGATATATATACAAATTTTGGGAATCTTTGTAGTGAAATGTTAACTGATTTTTTTTTTTAAAAAAACTATTTGAGGCTTGTATGTATATATATTTTTTTATTTTATTTTATTTTATTTTATTTTATTTTTTGACAAAGACGACAAACGTCCCCACAGGGAAAGTTAGGGAAAGGCACAAAGTGTGCCCTCACCTTTGTGAGCGGGGGTTCAAACTCGGTTCGTCCGAGTTCTCTCGCCCTACGCAGGAACCCGGTACCAATAGGTCAAGAGGCCATTGGTTTAGGCTTGTATTTTCATTCTAATCTTAATGCCATAAGATTTTTTGCAAGAATACATGTGCAAAATGCACTTTTACAGGGTTTTTGTGTAAGCTTTTCAAATAATTTATGTTGCAATTATTGGCCTTTTAAATATTAAATGAAGTGGGGTAATTTTATCTCTACTTGCATGTGATTACAACGGTAAAATGTATAAAATGCCAAATGTTATATTTCCACTTGCTGCATATTATTTATGTTAAAGTTTAAAAAATAATAAAGGAAGGAAATTCATGTTTCTCATATCAAACATTTTCTAGTGTAAGTGCAAATTCATCGAAATAATTTACATGTAAATGCATTATAGCGTACTTTCACTTGTTTTATACCAAGCAAAAGCCTTAGCAAACATTGGTTAGGAATATAAGATATGAGATTGCATATATATGTTCATTAGTGTATTAGACAAGGCTGAGTTCTATGGAACATGACACTTGACAAAGTTCACTGTTTTAACGTGTCTAATTGATCCTGTCATTTCTTTGTTATGTGTAGTATAAGATTTGACTTGTTAAGGTTATCCGTCTAGAACTTCAAGTTTGGTCACTTGTCTTTCCTCCATTAGCCTTGTTCAGATTTATCTTTTTATCATATTATGATCATCTCTCAATTTCTGTTTATCTATTCAGTGTAGAACTTTCTGTATATATGATGTTTAATCACCTTGGTGTTGTTCATGAACTTTGATTAATCATGATGTCATGGTGGAAAAACTGGAAAGAGGGATCTTTTTTTATTTTTTGGCTTTGGCAAGTTTTAGTGACATTTGGATCACTGATGTCATGACAAGGTGTGTAATTTCTTTATCTTGTAAAATCTTTGAGTCATTGAAGTGTTATTGCCTGTGAGACTTGGTAGAAGAAATTCTGTGTATTGGGTCTGTAAGAGTGAGTTCCAGGGCAGAAGCTGTTCCAAGTTTCAACTCCATTGATTTGGTTTATTTTGTTTCGTCTTGTACTTGTATACCAAACTTGAAGCATTGTACCTGTGACCACGCTGAAAACTAAGGAAGCATTTCTTTTTGTATATAATCTCAGGTTTCCTCTTAGAGTTCCTTTCATGGCAATTTGATCTCTTTTAAACTGAGAAACATTTCTTTTTGTATATAATCTCAGGTTTCCTCTTTGATCTCTTTTCATGGCAATTTGTTCTCTTTAAACTTAAGCCGGCCTCTACAAGCCTGACTTCTATTTCTATTTTTCATTTTTATTTATTACTGTTATATATATATAGATGCCATTTTATGAATATTTGTTTTTGATAAATATTACACAATCTCATTGGTGTGATTTAAACTCTACTTTTCTTATGAATACTGGTTGGAAAAACATTTTTTAAAAAACCTATTTAGACAAAAAAATAATAATAAAAATGTTTTTAATTTTTTGTGGAAGATATTTTCATTAATTTATTTATAGTGGTTTAACTAGAAAAAATATTTCTTTGAATAAATTCTGAATAATCACAAGGTTGTTGGTAAAATTTAATAAAAACATTATAAAGTGAGATATATATAATTATATATATTATGTCTCTGTGGTGTAAAGTGATAATAAATTTTTTGTTTCGTTACTAGAGATTATACATCTATTTGGGAACTACAAAATAAGGGGAGATAATTGGAGCAGCTCACAAGAGAAAGTTCAGCCGCAAAGACGAGAAGAAACCCAGATTTATAAGCTCAAATGAAGGTATTAATTATATGGTCTCAAGTTACATCTTTATTTTAACACACGACTTTAAAGTTTAAACAAGATGCGACACAACCAAAACGTTGAACACACACAAGACCCAAGACCCACAGGCACAAAGCCCAAACTTTTCACGTCACTTCACCGTACTAAGAATCGAAAGCCATTCGCATAATTGTTTAACCTGAAATCTCAACGGACTTGACCTCCGTCTTCTTGACCTCCTCCTTGGGCACAGTCACCGTGAGCACGCCGTTCTCCATGCTCGCCTTCACCTGCTCAACTTTGGCATTCTCCGGCAGCCTGAAGCTCCTCAAGAACTTGCCACTGCTCCTCTCCACACGGTGCCACTTGTCATTCTTCTCCTCGTGCTCTTTGCTCCTCTCGCCGCTGATCTTGAGGACCCTCCCTTCCTCTATCTCCACCTTCACTTCCTCTTTCTTCAGCCCCGGGAGGTCAGCCTTGAATACGTGCGCCTCCGGCGTCTCCTTCCAATCAATTCGGGTGTTGGCAACCGCCGCCGTTTCACTCGCGAAGTTGGAAGCTGGGGCAGAGAGCGCGCTGTTGAAGATACTTTGAAAGCCCTGGAATGGATCCCATACGTCGAGTGAGAAGGGATCAAAGACGTTGCTCCTCCTGACAATCGACATCCTTCGCTCTTGATCGCTCGCAATCACTGAAACTAATAATTGTATTGCTGTTGTGTTGTGGTTCTCGATGAAGAAGAGGGTCTTATTTATAGGGCTCAAACGTGGCTTCGGGGCGTTTCTTGATTGATATCGTGCGTGCTCGAATCCTCCACAACCTTCCACCGCTTTCTTGAACTTTATGTCTCGAGATAAGCACATCCATCATCAAACCAAGTTCGCGAATCTTGATAAAAATAAATCAAACTTTTCGCTACGTTCTCATCCCCGCCTTTTTCTATTTCCGCCCAAAATCACAATGCGCGAAAACTCCCGCCTCTCCTCCTGCGCACATTTGATTACCTTTCCATCTTCTTCAAATCTCTCTCTGCGTGACCTTGATTTGCATCTCGTTCTTCTTGGAATCCATGGGGAAGCACAGCAAAGGCCACAAGAGAGACAAACTGGGGAAGGGGAAGGTCACCCCTGTCCAGATCGCCTTCATCGTCGGCCGCTACCTCGAGGACAATCACTACATGAACGCCCTCTCTGCCTTCACATCCGAAGCGGCCGATCTCTTCTCCAAGACCAAGGGCAAAGAGGTACTGTCACCATCCGTTTTCCTCATTGTTCTGGTTTTCCAAGTTCTTAATGCTTGAGAAATTTGTGCAGCCTCCCAAGGGGTTGCTTGGATTGAGCGATATATTGGATGAATACATAAGCTTGAAAGAGCAGAAGTTAATGGTGGATCAGGAAAAACGGAGGTTTGAGACGGCGCTTAGAGGGTTTCAAGATGTGATGAGGGCTTACTACTCCGTAGGGAGCGTTCCTCTTCCTTCTTCTACGCCTCCTCTTCCTCCCTATACCGTTGCAGCTTCTACGGGTCCATTCTACACTCCGCCATCTAACCCTCCTTGCAATGCATCTCCTCCAGGTATAATCCTAACCCAGCGAGATTCTACTCCTTAATTTTCAAGTTAAAATCTCGTGTATATTTTACCATGTTTTTACATAATTGTTCTCTGTGATGTTAAATTTGTCTGAATATTGGTGATAATGAAGGCATATTTCACAATCAACAGGATGGGACCTATGATTTGATCTTATAAATGCATTTTTTGCATATCCATATTTCCTAGATTTTTTATTTGTGCTTTTTTTGTGATTTTTTTTTTTCTGATTTAGATAACTGCTCGCTTGTCTTCATCTATTTACTCTTGCTCACAGTCCCGTCATTTATTTATTTATTTTATATATTTTTGTTTAGTTACTCTGGTTAGCAAAGTTGGGTTTTTGATAAGAGACTAATTGACTTAAGATGATTGTTTTCTTAATGAGAGGAGTTGATGCCTGAGGGAGTACTAGGCATTGAAAAAACATTCTTATCTTTTGAGGATATAACTTAAGATGATTGTTTTTCTTAATGAGAGTAGTAGAGGCTTGTTGAATTGAGGGAGTGCTAGGCTTCTTCTTATTCATATCTTTTGAGGATATTATAGAAGGCTGGCAGGTCAGGTCATAGTTTTCAGACCCGGACCGGCCCGGCGGTCCGACCGGTCAACCCGGTGACCCGGTGCCTAAACCGGTCCGGGTCACTAAATAACCCAGTTATGCAAGCGACCCGGTGTGACCCGGCCTGACCCGGTCTGAACCGGCCAAACCCGGTGACCCGGCCGGGTTTCTATGACCCGGCCGGGTCAATGTTGTTTTTTGACATGACATTTTCATCCTCAAGTTTTTTCAATTTTTTTATTTATTAAGGGGCAAATATGTAATTTTATTATTAAAAAAAAAAATATAAACCATCCCAAACCTAAATTTAATTTGAAGTTTTCTTATGTATTGAACTAAATTTGACTTGATGTTAATTTTAAACTTGTGTTACGTGTTGATTAAATGTGATGTTAAGTGTGTTTTGAAACTTTGATAGTTTGATGTGTAATTTGAAGTTTTGTTTTGTATTGGATTAAGGTTGGTTTGATGTTAAGTTTAAAGTTTAAACTTTTAATGTGGATTGGTTTGATGTGTGTTTGATGTTTTCTTATGTATTATATTGAGTTTGGCTTGATGTTAATTTTAAACTTTTATTGTGGATTGGTTTGATCAAGTTTTGAACTTTGAACTTTGAAATTATTGATCAAGTTTTGAACTTTGAACTTTGAAATTTTGTTATATATTAGATTGAGTTAGGTTTGAAGTTAAATTTAAAATTTTATTGTTATTAGTTTGATGTGGAGATTGAAATTTGGAAGTTTTTGTTATCTATTGATTTTAACTTTTAAGTTATGTTAGGTTTGTATTTTTTTTTTCAAGTTATTTATTTGATAATTATTATTATTACACATTAAAAAATAATTTATAATTTTAAAAATAATATTTAAAAATATTTTTATTAACCCAGCATTGACCCGATTGACCCGATGGTTGACCCGTGACCCGGAGCCTCGACCGGGTCCATGACAGGGCCGGGTCTGAAAACTATGGGTCAGGCATTGAAGGTTCAGCTTAGCGAACTTGCTAATCAGTTACTTGCTCTTGTATTTTGGCTAACTATTATCAAGACAGAACAAAGACAAATCAGAGGTAGTAACTGTGGAAAATGAGGAAAACCTCTAAGCTCTATATCAATTATTTTAAGATGTGCATTTTCTTAGAGGAAAGCAGCATCTATTTCATCATATCCAAATTTCACAGCATTGGTCACTTCTTTATTTAATGTGGCATGATTTATCAACCTTATTTAAAAAATAAATAAATCCCATCATTGTCTTTTTTTCCTGTTGTGAATTTATATCCTTTTTTGATAAACTTCTTTCTTGCCTGCATGAAGTGACTCTTGATCATGGTCTTGCCTTTGTGTACCAGCCCTGATTTGCAAAGTTGAGAGATAGATCGGCCACTGACATTTTGGTAATTAATTTTGTGAGTGAGTGCATTTGATTCTTGCTGCAAGTGAGAGTGTTGTTTGTTATAAGGATTAATATCTTTTAAGGTAGAATGTTCAGTTGAACAGAGAGGGTTGACCAGATAAATATCCAAGAATTATCTTTCACTGTTCACCTTTTATCTCTCCTTCTGTTGATAAGAGTTTATTCATTGTGTTTTTTTTTTCCCAGGCCAAATAATAAATGCATCCACCATGTTGAACCATGAACAAAGATCTCTGCTTCAGCCAAATGCTGCTGAGAATAGGAGTTTTTCAACTCATGTACCCAGGTCTTCATCTGCTAACAAGAGAAAAGCCGCAAAATCTTTTCAAAAGTTCCCTTCTGCTCCCAAAAAATCGTGTGTTCAATCACTCAAAGATTCATTTAACGGGCTAGGTAATTCCAACTTTTCCTCAAGACTACTGTACTAGACATAGCTTTTACAATGTCCTATCTTCTTGATTTGCCTTATTTTTCTCAGGAAATACTCTACCCTCAGAGAAAGCATGCCCCCCAAAGGGGCAAAACACTCAAGATGCCATGGAGAAACCTTTGGTCGTGCAATCAATATTGAGGGGCAATCTAAAAGTTACATCTCCGGTCCAAGGATCAGCTGTAGCAACAAGCTTATTCAACCCTCCATCTGAACCTGAAGTCTCTTCTGGTTCTCCTAAAACTCCTGGGCAAACATTTTGCACTCAGGCCAACAAATCTAGTTCTCTTAATAATTCTCCAGTTCATACCAATGCTGCTGCATCCCAAGGAGTTTCCTCATCCAACTGTTCTGTGGTATCTACCAAAACAATCATAGTCAGCCCTCTCAAGGATAAAGGTTATTTTGCTGTTGAGAGAAGTTACCATGTTACTTCTACACCTTTGCATTTGAACTCCACTGAGGGAAGCAGAAGAGAGCACATAAGAGGGAGGCTGGATTTTGATGATTCTAATATGCCTGCAAGTTCAGAAAAACCTGTAGATACTGACAGTTCTACCTCTTCAACTGATGGGGAAACACAAGAATTCGACTTTGATCTTCCAGATCTTGATATGCTTGATAGGGATTTCTCCTTCTCCCAACTTTTAGTTGACTTTGACATAGACTGTGAAGAAATTCCTTGCGAGCCAACCACCACTCCTGATCTCCTTCCGGGGTAACTTTATGTACTGTTACATTATTGCTTGTTTTAACTTTGTCTAGTATCATCTGCTAACATGCATGCCTAAATTTTATGCATCTGGCAAACTAAACACAGGACAGTGCACAACATGGTCAGTGGATGTATGGAAATTAATCAAACTAGTGTAGCTCCCTTTCAATCTTCAGTAGTGGCTCTTTCTCCAGAGGATTCAAATATGCAAGGTTTTAAAAGTTTTCTGTTCTTTTAGCAGTTTATGCATCTACATTTTTATAAGAAAGAACAAATCCTTATTCTGTTTTATTGCTTAATTGTAAACAGCTTCTGATTCTGTCACTGCCTTGACAAGTGTCACAAAGTGCATAATTGTGAGTCCTGGTATGTCATAATCTCAACATGATACCTCCTTTTTCATGTTTTTATACCTTCTTAGTTGATTTCAATTAAAGCAAATATTCTGCTTTCTCAATATGGTCTCATTTGATTCTATTGACAGCTAAAACAAGGAGAAATTCAACCATTTCACCTGTAGTTTCGCCAAGGAAGCATAGCTCGCCGACAGCTGACAGCTAACAGCATAACAAGAATGCTTTAGTATGTTTAAACAGCAAAATGTAGTTTGTCTTCAGCTAATGGCCATTTTTTTGGTCTTGTGCCATTTGTTGTCACTATGTTATTTTGAATCTTGAAACCACTGTACCTGTGCTAATCTAATTGATCTCTTCGACCTGTGATTATACAAAATATGCCACAACTGGAAGGTATCCTTGTTATTGACATCCAGTACTGAAATCTAAGCTTGGCAGTTAGCAACTTGAAACTTGACTACTTTCAAATGTCCTAATACAGCCATGGCAAGTAGTCTTGTACATCAATTGAGCAATGTTTGTGCAGCTGAATAAGTCTATCAATGAGCAATATAACTACATGTATATAATTGTTTTTGGTGCTGAGTAAATATGTTGATGACCAAAATGTGTTATTACTTGAACAATATTGTTAGCTATCTTTTGAGCATGAATTAATGCTAAATCTCTCTCACTGTTTAGTTTATTCAAACTAATTATATTATCTAGCATTATAAAAATTAAGAGGCGGCATTTGCTAAGCTTCTATCAGTTTTTCTTATCTTTTCTTAAAAACAATACCAGATTGTTTATGAATACTTCATTACCTTCTCTTTTGTCTTTTGAATGAAGTGGAAGATCATGATCTACAAGACTACAACTGAACTGCAAGTCTCCAATCATCTGAAATTTTGGGCCAACAAATCACAGAAGTGAGAAGTCCATTTATATAAATGATCTGTGTCGGCATTTGTTTTACCAGTAATTAATAAGAATGATATGAATAAAGAAACTCACCTTTTTCCTTTTCATTTACTTGCAGGAAGGAAAACAAGCTCTCAAGAGTGAGCACACCAATCTTACCTAGATCCTTGATTTATCTTCAGCATCTTCAGCAGCAACAACAGAAACACCAGCTTAGAAACTCTTATCTCATGAGATATCCAACCTTAGATTAATTCCAGACAAAGTTGACAGCAGAATATATCTATATAAATATAGATCATCATGATGAAATTCATATGCAAAGCACTTACACAATAAAGATCTGGCTTCCTCCTCGATGAACCCAAATGGCTGGAAATGGATGGAGGAGAAATTCAAAAGGATCGCATGATCCCAGTCCATTATCCACAGAACCAGGATCAATGCGATCCCTTTGGATGCTTCCTCAAACCACAGGCCCCTAAACATCCTCAGGCTCTCTCTCTCCCTCTCTCAAAACCACAAGTGGAGTGAAGTGCTTCTGCAAAAACCAGCACTCGGTTTTAAAGAGAAGTTGTCCCTTTTTTTCCTTTTTTTTTCCAAGGTAACTGAGCAGCCTGCATGCCCTAATTTTACAGGAAATGACTATCATACCCTTCAGGTGTTTTGCAGCAGTTACTAATGAAGTCATGAACTGATGAACAAAATACACCATTTTCATTGATTCTTGTACTGAGCTATGGAAAAAAGTTTGAGAAAGAAAAAGTCATGCAATTACCTGCCAAGCATAATGCTGTTAAATTTTTGGTTAAGTGTGCATGGATTTTTTAATCCCTTGTGACGTGTAGAGAACTAGCTCCAAGAAACTAACCATTAATATTCAAGTCTCAATCATTTTGCCATTCATGGGATTCCCCTATTTTTTCTTCTTTTATGCCTAGTCTCATCATTCTTATTATTTTAATCCATTTACTTGGTTTTCTTAATCAATGTGGTCCGATGATGCCTATGGAATATATAACTTATATGCTATAGATGACTAGCTTCTTGCCAAAAGGAAAACCATGTATGTATGAATATATATAAGAACAACCACAAAGTTATACATATAATGAAAATTATATGTATAAGAAGAAGCATAGATAAACTTGTGTGTATATATGATGATTTGAAATCATTGATTCAGGGTACGCTTGTTTGGCACATCGATCACCGGCCGGTTTCAGGATCGATATGGATTCTCCACCAATTCAAATGCTATCCTGCTGCAAAAGAAAACTGGTATAATTATAGTGGCCTAGTACTAGAGAAACATGTAAGGTATATGGTGTGTCATGTTCCTCCATGTAGAGTAATGGAGGATCTCCTTCTTGGGATACCCCATTAAGTGCCAAAGGACCCCCCACATTCCATTTCCACATGTCATCCATTAAGTCTTCTTCGTCTCTAGCTCAGGCATCAATATATTTCTCCAGTAGCATCATGTGACCATGCATTAACTTAAATACAAACAAAGATCAAATCACCATTTGAGACCTATAAGCATCTGCCTCTTTGGTAGACTGCACACTCATTGCTTTTTGACAAGTGAAGGTAATTGTATAGTTCTTCCTAACTTTGGGTATCTGCTTAAACCAATCACATGCACCTAAGGTGGCCATATATCAGGAACATATGCAAGACATCATAAATCACTTAAAAAGCAGTGTGTTTAGTATGTTTGTTTTGGAGCTGTGTACCTATTCACATGTCCTACCACTCATTGTGGTCCATTGCTGCTGCACTTGAGCAGTCATATCTATGTGGTGCTAGATGAACACATCTCTCTTTAGTTTTGAAGGCCAGGACCAACCTATAGCTATATTGCTTTTTGGAATCCTTGCTTTAATTTGATTGCAAATGATGTGAAAGGATTTCTTTTGCTCCCTTGATCTGTAACTACATGTAGAACAGAACTCTTAATTATATATATCAAGTAGAATGACCTCATTGCTTACATAAATTATATATAGATACATAAATCTCTCACTTTGAGATATTCAAACTGTACTGTAACAATTGAAAAACAAACAAATGTGACATTATTATTATTGTTGAATAACAGGTATTAATTAAAATATTTGAAATTTCTGTTTTCGATGATCTCCTAGCAGCGAGGCAAGTCAGGAGGTGGTGGAGGGAGAGTGGAAGAAGGTGTAGCCCCATTCTCAACCTCAAAAGCCATACCCAAGCCTGTGGGGAGGTGAACATCCAGATGGCAGTGCATCATCCAAACACCTACATACAATATCAACATATATAATCAGTCAACAATTAAATTATTTAGTTTCATATATATATGGTAGATGTATAGAATGGAATTTATAAGTTTAATACCTGGATTATCTGCTATAAACCTGATGACTGCCCAGCCACCAACTGGGACAGCAATGGTGTTCCTGATCTGAGGATGAACCAAGTTGAACATCTTCTGCGCTGCATCCTCATTGTAGTTTCCAAAACCCTGAGCCAGCACAAAGAAATTGAAACCATGGAGATGCAGTGGATGGCTCTCAGCTGTAATTAAAGCTGTGTTCTGAAGCACCATCTCAACTACTGAATTATACTTCAGCTTTTTCAACTTGGTGCCCCTGTTTGTCAGTATCAAAGGGAAGCTCGTGTTCAATGCATTGTTGGTGTAGTCGAACACCAAAGGCGGCTTTTCGGGAAAATCGCTCGTGTAGATCCCTTGCACACCTTCAAAGTGTGCCTCCAACAATGACATCTTTGTAGGGGACTGAAAGGATATGTTGTTCATGTTACCAAACACTGAGAATTGGTTGCACTTGGTCTGATCAGGTCGACAGGGCATAACTCCCAGACCAAAGGTTACAAACATCCTCTCATCGACATGGAGAGGAACAGGAAGCATCCCTGGCCTAAAAAGTCCAGTTAGACTGGAGTAGAAGTTGTGGGCAGTGGGTGTGTCATTGAAATCAGGCATGGCAGGCATAATTGGAGTGGCTGATGATGATGGCACATGAACATATTTGTACTGAAGAATTCCGGTAGTGGTGGTGTTGTCGAACGGAGAATTAGGCGGGCCAGTTGCACTAATGTATGCACTGGCCGCCATGTAGTATCGCCCGGGAGGAGCACTGGCCACCAGGAGAGCATCCACAGTTTGCCCGGGAGCCAAAACCAGCACGTCGGTGGTGTATGGCATGGTGTAACTTGCATCCACAGCGACAACTGTGAAGATATGCCCAGCTATCTTGAAGAAGAGCTGGTTATTGAGTGCAGCATTGATCATGCGTAGCATGTATGTCTTTCCTGGCTCCACATCCAACTTATATGTGTCTGCTTTGAAGAAGAGATGGTGTGAGCTTTAAGCAATTTATTCATTTAATAACAATTTGATCGAGGAGCTAAATATATATACTGACGTTTTCTTGAGCAACGATAAAGATCACCCATCCTGCCATTGATGGTGTAGGCATCTGATATCGGTGGTATACCACCTGTGTCGATGGTGATTTTTTCTATATCCGCCATGTTGGATTTCCACCATTCTCCTGTTTAATTTTCATTAAGTCATGAGGTTAAGCATGTTACTTTGTCGGAGATGATCGATTAATGATACTTGATAGATAGTCAGTTACCTAGAATGATTGGCACTTCCTTGTAGGGTATGGGGAATGGGTAGGCTATGGGGCCAGCTCTTGGTTGGATGATAAGAGCACCATACACTGTAGTTCTGAGGGACGAGAAATGCGCGTGCCACCATAAGGTTCCCTCTTGATTAATGATGTTGAACTTGTATGTATATTTGTTACCAGGGAGAATGGGGCACTGAGTCACATAGCTAGGTCCATCAGCCCAGGCACTCAGTAGTTGAAAGATGCCATGCCTGCAAACCAGCACATAGCACATTAATAACTTGATCATCGATCGATTGATCACTTGTTGAAAGATTTATGATTGTTTGTTTTGTTTAATATTTCTTACCAATGTATGCTAATGTTGTGTGGTGACTCGTTGATGACATGAACAATGAGAGTGTCACCTTCATATGCGTGTACTGTTGGACCAGGGAATTGGTCATTGACAGCAGTTATAATAGAATTTCTGCATAACCTTCTTACCTTCAGATCACCCACCTAAACAACCACTCATGAATTAGTCATTGATCCTGAGTGTTTGTAATATAAAACCAATATGATTATATCAGCCAAATCAAAATTAATCAAATGTTTAAAGCTACTGGACCAAGTCTTTCATTTGACATTAAAGATTTGGTACTACTAATACGACTTATTGGCTAATATATATGATCTATAGGCTAACTATATATATAAGGAATAGGATTCAAGGGGACATTGCATCTTCAATCACGCAAATTTTCTGTTCATAACTTGTTGATAAATTAATGAAGAAGCATAGAGATTTTTTTCTTCTTTGATATGTTTGAGAATCATGCATTCTAGATCATTCTAACTTGGTTAATAATAAATGAATGCATTTATGTGATGTTTTCTTCTAATACCAAACATGCAGTAAACATGCAATATATATATATGACGTACATATCTCATGCATGCAACTAAAACATAAAATCAAAATGGTTTTAAGAAATAGTATATATCATCTTCAGCATGAATTAATAGCTTGTAATTAGCTAGCATGCAAGACAGAAACATAGAAAAAATTAAGAAATTAATGGAATTACATGGAAAGTGTGCTCCACAACTGCAGCATGAGCCCAAGAAGTAAGGAGAGCAACCACAAATGCTAACAAGAAAATAAACCTTCCCATGTGGAGATAAAAGAAAATGCAAAGAATAATACGAACAAACTCAAGAGATCGAAAGGGAAGAGAAGACAGTTAGCTATATATCTCCCCGTCTCTATGTACATGTGATGTTGAAGCAATTTGAGTACATTATATAGTAGTCATCAAGTAGACATATATAATCAAGTAAGCATGGCTGATAAATTAAAAAAAGGAAAAAGGAAATAGAAAAATGAGGCTGCTACTGAATTTCTCTGTGAACACACAAGTTGTTGCTATGTCAATGTTATGATCCAGTCTCAGTTAGTTTTTCTGCAGAGCTGGCCGATAAAGACAATAAACATAAACAAGTTAATTTTGTAAACATATAAAAGAAAAAGAAAACCATGTCTATTGACCATCATCAATTGGAACTCTTCAATCCTCAAAATCTGCATTTTTATAATTTTAATTGGAGTGGAGTACTGATGATGATCAATGTATTTGAAAATTTTGAATACTTTCTCAACAAGGAAATGACAGTAATGAAATAATTGAATAACCAGCTGACTTTGAAGCTATGGAACATAATGGAACAAATATATATCCATTGTTAATTATCATGCAAAACGGCCAATCATTCACTCGTTTTCTTGGCAGAATGAGTATAACCAATTAATGTCAGAACTTGTCAAAGGTGATCATCCCTTGACATTGTAAACAAATGCATGAAGATACCAACCCGGCAAGTTGATCACTTTTAAGAACTACTCCACTAGAACTTTGTTTATGTTAAACCACAATATTTGATGTCATAATAAGCAATAAACTAAAATGACAGCACATGCGTTTCGTGATGTTACTGATATAAACCACCGGAAGGTATGGTTTGGACTCAATTGGGGTCAAGCTAATATATATGTATATATCTTGTCTTGATTCTTACTTTGTACCTAATTAAACTTGAATAAGAAGCAATCTAGAAAAAATCAAATCGATGGGCTGAAGTTGTACTGGTTCTGAGTGAAGGTGGGAACGGGCCGGCCAACTGGGCCCGGCGAGCCCGACCCGCTGGTTTTGGGCTACAGTAGCAGCCCGCCAGGCCGGGTTGACCCACCGGACCCGGCGGGTCACGGGTCACTTTTGGGTGACTGACCCGTAACAGGCCCGGGCCACTTAATGGAACCGGCGGGCAAAGTCGTAACTCGCTGGTTTATGGGCCGGCCCGCCAGTTTCCAATTTTTTTTTAAAATATAAAATATAAGTTAAAAATAACAAAAAAGATGGAAATAATTTCTCCTATAATTTAGATGAAACATATATTTTTTAAATGAAAATAACAAAAAAAATTAAAATAAGGACCCCGTATGATAACTTAGATGGAAACATATATAAAAAGATGGAAATAAAAAATTTACATAAACAAAATTTAGATGGAAATAATTTAGATGTGAAATGTATATAAAAATGTGAAAATAAAAAAACTACATATAAAACTTTAGATGGAAATAATTTAGATGTGAAACATATATAAACAGATGGAAAATAAATTATATATAAAAAAATTATATGGAAACATATATAAAAAGATGGAAATAAAAAAAAATACATAAAAAGATTTAGATGAAAATAATTTACATAGAAAGATGAAAATAATTTATTATTTTTTCCAACTCTTCCTAAACTTTTTTAAACCTATTTTGAAAAGTGCCAAATACCAAAATACCATTATGACTATTATTATTATTTATTTTTATTATAAAAGTAGTTCTACATTAACATATCCAAACATAAAAAAGACTTAATTTATTCTCAAAAATCTTTTTTTTTCAAAAATCTTTCTAGCAAATTAAAAAAAAAATAGTATCATTTCTTCATAAGCCAATCCAAACAGACCGTTATTCTAACTTTTTCTATGTTTATCTTATGTTTTCCAACATCTTCTCTCCCCCTGATGCCAAAGTTAAGGTATTTTTACTTCCTAGCCGTTGTATCTCTAGTACTTCTAGTCGCAGGCTTCTTCACGTTTTGAGACAAATACTACATGGAAAAGTGCTTATGGAAATCTCCAGTGTGATCATGGACGTTGCCATTTATATCCTTCAGAAAGAAATGTCGACTCCCTCTGCACGTATTTTTCCTCTTCCATGTCCACCGGCGCATGCGCAACTATCACCACCACCTTCACTTCCAATTTCTCCGCCACAGTGATCGCCACCACCTCCAACCTCACCACCCATCAGCACTCTAACTCCACCGCCGGCCATTGCTACCTATCTATAGTCGTTTTGATGAGAGTACTTCGAGATGGAAAGGAAACCCCAAGCTTTGGTACAGATCATCAAACCCGAGAGCTCGGCTTTATCTTTGAGAAAATTTGGTGCCCTCCATGATACCTTGCAAGGCAACTAGCCTTGCCCTATTTTGCACCCACAAATTATATACACAAAACCCTACTTGCACCCTAATTGAATGGTGTTGCACCCCAAGGCTACTTGCCTTGGGCTAAAAGGCAAGGTCTCTTAGAATTAACCAGAAAATTCCAATTCTTATTCAATGCATATTTTTACAAAAATGTCCCTATAAAATTCATCAATTCAATACATATAATATTAAAAGTTATCATATAGTTAACGATGTTAGCAAAGGTGATTCTAAAGTTGAGTTATTTAACTGAAATTATTTTAAAATTCAGTGATTCAAATAGGAATATCTAAATAATTAGGTCATTAGAAACACAAATTAATCATATTATGAGATTCCGATGATTTATTTAATCGATATAAATTGATTTTACGGGTTTGATCAAGGAACTTTGTTGATTGAGTCGGAGGACTTGAAAGTAACTACTGGTTTGATTTTAATATAAAATTAGATTAATCTAAATAGACATTTATTTAAAATAAAAAATATTTTAAAATTTTTAATAGAAGGTATTTTCATAAATTTATTTATAGTGATAGATAAAAAAATATATTTTATTTGAATAAATTCAGAAGAATCAAGAATCACAAGGTTCAACAAGTAAACTTTAATAAAAACATTAAAAAGTTCATTTATCCAAATGAGATATAATAAATTATATATATTGATATGCGTGGGTAAAAAGGGTCAACCATGTGGCCACATCCAGGCCACCGAGCTAGCCGATCTAACCCGTACACATGGCCACCTCCCAAGCACCCGCCCATCCCGCACATGTCTAATACACGTCAACACCCCTAACGCCCATTTAGTCGACTCAAATCCCTACCCAGATTCCCCTGACTTTAACAAAAGATATGGGCCAAAATCAGGGCATGGGGAAGAGGAATGACGGAAGGATAAGGGGCCGAATGGCTTGTGTCAGGATATAAGTACGGTCGATAAGGAATCATGACACAAAAAAGGGCGAGTGTCAAAACCAACCCGACATCGGAAGCAACGGGTGAAAGAGCCCACTTGGCTCCCAACTTAACGGGTAAGAGAGCCCACTTGGCTCTCGACCTAACGGGTAGGACAACCCCACTTGGCTCCCGGCTTGACAGGTAGAAGAAACCCGCTTGGTCCTCGACGCGATAGGAAAAAAGTTACTTCTGACACTGAGGGGACCGGTCCAAAAAAGTCGACCCAACACAGAGAAAAACACCCACTATGTCCGCCCAACAGGAGGGGCATTGAACAAGTGAAGGCTATAAATATTGGGAGATACCAAAAGAAAAAAATAAGGACACAAAAACATTCAATAATAAGGCCCCAAATAAACTTCACCGTCGGAACTGAACCTGGGCATCAGACCCACTCCGATCGGTAGCTCTCTTGTGCAGGTTTCTCGACCACCGACAACGTTTATGATTTCTCTAAGGGCTTGCTTGGGAGGGGTGAAGGAAGGTTTCATAAAGTAAGGTAAGGTAAAGTAGGGTAAGGTAATAGAAGGTTTTGGAACCATATCTTGTTTGGATGGAAGTAAGGTAAAAGGAGGTTTTTAAACCTTGTGGTGTTTGGTTTGAAGGTAATGGGAGGTAAGGTTTTGTGCTAACATTACCAAAATACCCTTTGAATAGATAACTTAATATTTTATAGGTGTTTGAATTTATTGTATGCTATATATTGATATTTAATTAATATTTAATGTTATATGATAATATATTAGATTATTTAATAATATATTTTAATTAAATATTTAATATTTAATTAATATTTAATGTTATATATTAATTAAATATTAAATATTTGATTAATATTTAATGTTATATATTAATATATTAAATTATTTAATAATATATTTTAATTAAATATTTAATATTTAATTAATATTTAATGTTATATATTAATTAAATATTAAATATTTGATTAATATTTAATGTTATATGATAATATATTAGATTATTTAATAATATATTTTAATTAAATATTTAATATTTAATTAATATTTAATGTTATATGATAATATATTAAATTATTTAATGTTATATATTAATGCCTAAGGGTATTTTGGTAAACTTAAAAAGATAAACCTCTAAAAACCTCCGATTTGGAGGGTTGAGAAAATGAAGGTTTTCAACCCTCCATTTACCTCCAAAAACCATACCCTCTCTCAAAACCCTCCATCCAAGCATGGGTTCATGGAGAACCTTACCTCCAAAAACCTCCATTTACCTCCATCCAAGCAGGCCCTAATTCACACAATCAAATACAAATTTAACTATTGATCTAAGATCGATGTTGAACCCCTGTAAACACCGATTTTAACTGCAACATATATAATTTCTGATGTAAACCGATAGTTTTTGTTTTTGGCAACTACAAAATAACATAAACACGGGCTTGTCTTCAATGGGGACATAATCCGAGCAGCTCAACAGAGAAAGGTCTGCCTCAAAGATGGAGAAGAAACCCAGATTTATAAGCTCAAACTCAAATGATGGTATTAATTATACGGTTCCAAGTTACATCTTTATTTTAACACAGGACTTTAAACAAGATAAGACACAACCAGAACGTTCAACACAAGACCCAATACGAATTTCCAAACCATTTCACATTACTTCACCGTACTAACATTGTTTAACCTGAAATCTCAACGGACTTGACCTCCGTCTTCTTGACCTCCTCCTTGGGCACAGTCACCGTGAGCACGCCGTTCTCCATGCTCGCCTTCACCTGCTCAACTTTGGCATTCTCCGGCAGCCTGAAGCTCCTCAAGAACTTGCCACTGCTCCTCTCCACACGGTGCCACTTGTCATTCTTCTCCTCCTGCTCTTTGCTCCTCTCGCCGCTGATCTTGAGGACCCTCCCTTCCTCTATCTCCACCTTCACTTCCTCTTTCTTCAGCCCCGGGAGGTCAGCCTTGAATACGTGCGCCTCCGGCGTCTCCTTCCAATCAATTCGGGTGTTGGCAACCGCCGCCGTTTCACTCGCGAAGTTGGAAGCTGGGGCAGAGAGAGCGCTGTTGAAGATACTTTGAAAACCCTGGAATGGATCCCATACGTCGAGTGAGAAGGGATCGAAGACGTTGCTCCTCCTGACAATCGACATCCTTCGCTCTTGATCGCTCGCAATCACTGAAACTAATAATTGTATTGCTGTTGTGTTGTGGTTCTCGATGAAGAAGAGGGTCTTATTTATAGGGCTCAAACGTGGCTTCGGGACGTTTCTTGATTGATATCGTGCGTGCTCGAATCCTCCACAACCTTCCACCGCTTTCTTGAACTTTTTAGAATCAGGTCTTACGTCTCGAGATAAGCACATCCATCATGCAAGCAAGTACGCGAATCTTGATGAAAATAAGATATGAGAGTTCTAGTGGATGGGGCTTTGATATGAGTGGGTTGGGCTTTGAACCTTTGGATATGGATCGTCGACTTGGGCTGGACCCAAACTAACATAATTGTGGCTTATGGAGCCTGCCTGGAGTCTGGACCAAGTAACCCTAGACCGTCGGTTCACTTCTCGGTTGCTCCTCTGATTGCTTGTAATCGCGCCGCCTGCCTTTCGAAGCCCGGCCGGTTCTTGGGTATTCTCTTGCACTCTTCTTTTATCTTCTAATTCTTTTGGCGAATTATATCATCTTACGATTTGATGGAATTAAGCTTATGATTTCGTATGCTAATGTTGTTTTCGGGTGATTCCTTGATCGTGTTGCAGGTTTAGGGTTTATTTCCAATGGCGGCTAACGGCAATGCGCCCACAAATCTTGACAAAGAGCAGGTATTTCTTTTGCATCCTCTGCACACAGTTTAATTAAGCATGTTATGGTTTAATCGAGATGAATAGACGAAAAGAGAAGGTATTTCTTGTGATGTTTATCTCGTTTAGTTGATTGTTGAAAGCATCAGGAAGCTGATATTGTGCTGCTAAACTGTTCATCATCAGAACACTGAATCGATTAACTTGTACGATTAACCGGTGTTCCTTCGTTGTTGTTTGTACTTATCTAGCATTTCTAGAGGTTTAGCTTGTAATTTTCACTGAATTTTTCCTTTTTGTTCTTTGCGCTGTTCCCTGTGGGTTGTTATATGTATTAGGTTCAGAATTGTTTTTCTTTTTTTCATTTATTTTGTGACTACATGCATGATTAGAATGTCCTCTATATATATTACTTCAACTGGCCTATAATTCTGATTATCACCTTACTTTAAGCAGATTTTTGGGATGGCAGAGAAAGAGATGGAGTACAGAGTAGATCTTTTTAATAGGTAACATTGCCATGAAATGTAAATGTCCAAATTGCTCTTGCCATTGATATTTTTGGTTTATGGCAGTTTTATAGCTTTGTTGTTTGCTATATCTGTTACATCTTTTAGGTCACACCTCCAGTATTATTATACATTTTTCTGTTTTGCATTTAATCTCATTCATTTCAGATGGGATATTTGCTTGCTTATTTTGTTACCATTATATTATAGTTGATACTAGTTTCCTAGTGCAAATGAAGCCAAGCATGGCTCATAGAAGTTATTTGTTGAACACCTTATCCAGGAGTTGGACATTTGTATAACTCTACGTTCAGTTCAAATTATTGTTTGTTTATTTTAAACGCTAGAAAAGCATAGAAGGAATAAATAGCAAATTCTCTAGAGAGTTCATTTATATATATATACATACACCTTGAATTTTGACTAATGAATATATTCTTTATTCATATGGTACAGGCTAACTCAGACATGTTTTGAGAAATGTATCGAGAAAAGGTATGCTGAATTCTTTTGACTTTTTTATTTTTTACATTCTGATTTTGTGCATTTTTAATTGCATACTACTCTCAAATCTCAATTCATGCCAAAGTATTATTGTTTGAATGAGTTTATACCAATGTGTAAATCTCTGAGACATTTGCAAAGATTATTCACTTTGTGCTTACATCATTAGTATGGCATATTTCAAATGCCCTATGATACACCTGATCTGGCTCAGCTATTGATAGAGTGAATAGATCTACCATTTCTTGAAATCTCTCTTACGAAAATAGATTTTTGGCTGTAGCATGTAAGGTGGGAAGTAAGTAAAGCTTAATTGCTTTCTATAACCTTTCATTCCAGGTATAAGGAATCTGAACTCAATATGGGTGAAAATAGCTGCATTGATCGATGTGTTTCAAAGTACTGGCAGGCAAGTTATTGACTTATTATTTACTATTGTTTGTGCATGTTTTGGATGGGGGTACCTTTTTGTATGTTCAAAAAAAAATAAAAGCAAACACCCTTCAATGGAGGAAAGTAATGAGTGGGTAGAATAATTAGAATTATATGGTCAAACATTTTTTTATGATTTATATATTTGCTTCCCTTTAGATCTAACATATTCATAGAAAAAGCCTTTTTTGGAAATTATTTTTCTAAATCATTCTGGATCTTATTTGTATACAGTATAGTACACTGCTAGGAAGATTCGAGTAAATTCTATTTTAACCCGTTATGATTGTGACTTGATATAACCAGGCTGTTTTAGCATTTTTTTTTGCCTGATAGATTTATGTTGTAGTGTGGTTGATATGAGGGCAATTTGTCAAAAAATAAAAAATCTAAAATATAAAGAATTTGCAAAAAGACTTATTTAAAAGTAATTGTAAATATAGTTTTGTTGTGGCCAAATCTTAAGTTTGGAATGTTGGCATTCTAAATCCCGGCTTTATGAAATGGTCTCTCTAAAAGCCACTTGCATGTTCCAGATACCTGCTTCAAGTTCTAGCCATTAGAAAATAATAGACATGGTTGAAATGTCGGCTTTGGCCAAACATGACTATATATACATAAGTTTTTATGAAGGATCTTTTAACAAATTATTTTATTTGTTTGGTTTTTTGTTAAAAATTGCCCTTCATAGAATATTTTCTCAGGTCTTTAAAACCAAGACCATTTGCAAACTAAAATGGAATGTTCCTAAAACTTTAACCCTTACCTTGTCATGTTTCAGGTAACAAACTTGGTAGGTCAGCTCCTTGGTTCCAATCGACCCCCTATGTGAAAGTCTTTCAGCAGACAATGTTTGGATACTCAGGATGCTCATCCTTTCGCTTGAGGGGGTTTTTATTTTTATTTTTTATGGGTAACAATATAGAACTGTTTGGAATATTTCTTCATGACTAATAACACCACAAAGATCAGGTGTTTTTGTTGGTTTAAATTATTACTTACAGTTCATGTAATTTTTACACATTTGTGTTTTTTCGTTTGAGCAACTTTGATAAACCAACTGACAATCGTGATATTTAATAGTGATTTCTTGATCTATATCCTGTGAGATTGCAGGCGATATGAGGACAGACATCACGGGACTCACACAGGTGCCAAACCATAAACCATAACAAAGATTTTCCTTATAACAAATCATACAACGAAGAGCATGTGGATGCCATGTGATGATCTGGGTGGTCTGTCGGATCTAGAAAGTCTTGAGAGCTTCGAGAATCAAGAAGACTAAAATTTTTTTGCATCATAATAATCTAAAATATGATAGAGCCTTTAGATCTTTATGAGTTTTGGAATCTCAACCATATGTTGGATTAGATCAATATCTATTCTCCATTGAGGAGGTGGAGGTATATAAAAAGGAGTGACACCTTATTTAAGTTCAATACAAAGTTTTTCTAAGTGTTTCTTGGCTCTTTCTCTCTCTCACTATTTTGTAGAGATTGACTTGCTTAACTTGTTCAACATGAGGAACAACTCCAAGCGTGACACGGGTTGAATTCTTGTCCTCTGTGCTACTATTTCATCTAGTTGGACAAATTATTGCAGTTTATTTGTCAGCACATGAGAGATTTTGATAGCAACAGAATGAAATTATATGCAACCACACATTGAACAACACCACTCGTTACTCTTTTCTTTTTGACAGAGGTGACAAACTCTCCCCACAAAAGGGAAGTAAGAGACGTATGCAGAAGCCTGATATCAATAGGCCCAGAGGCCATTAGTACTGCTTGTTATTCTTTCGTTAGTCGACACTCGAAGACTCTCCACCGGCGAGCGTTCTTCCTTTGAGCCTGCATCAGTCTAGGCGGCCAGCGAGGTGACTCAAAGACGACTGAGATGGCCGCGCATGTTCTTGTGTTTCCCTTCCCTGCTCAAGGCCACTTGAACAGCATGCTCAAGTTTGCCGAGCTCCTCTCGCTTTCCGGTCTCCACATCACCTTTCTGACCACCGAGTACCATTACAGTCGTTTCTGCCTACACTCCCAAACACACGCTCGTCTATCTCAACGCCCGGGCTTCTGGTTCCGCTCCATCTCTGACGGCCTTCCTGACCAAAAACTCCGCTCGGCGGCTCGTCTGCTCGAACTCTACGAGTCCCTGACTAACAATTCAAGCTCTTTGTTCCGAGACTTTTTGATCTCCAACCAGCGTCAGGAGACTCAACAGTACTCTGAAGATGGATGGCCTCGGATCACATGTCTGATGGCGGACGGGGTCATGCCGTTTGCCATGGATGTAGCCATTGACTTGGGTGTACCAGCAATAGCTTTTCGCCCTTCCAGTCCTTGTAGCGTCTGGTCTGCCTTCTGTCTTCCCAGCCTTGTAGAAGCAGGAGAGTTTCCATTTCCAGGTATTCATTCAATTCACAGTTGCACACGTGCACGCTATGTTATGTAACTTTGTTTCTTCTTTTTTTCTTTTTCTTTTTTTGATTATTTAAATCGATCCAGAGGAAGGCGACTTAGATGAGAGGATACATGCTGTCCCCGGAATGGAGAGTTTCCTACGACGCAGGGACCTTCCAAGCTTTTTTAGAAAAGCTAGAGATACGAGTGATTCTGGGATTCGATTGCTTTATGAAGTCACGGCTAGCTCGACTCGAGCAAATGCCTTCATCCTCAACACCTTTGAAGCCATGGACGGTACCGTGCTATCCCACATCCGTACCGTTTGTCCGACCACCTATGCCATTGGGCCCCTTCATACCATGCTTAGAAGGATGTCAAACTCAACTTCTCGTAATTCGGCAAGCTTTCGGGATGAAGACCGGAGCTGCTTGACTTGGCTTGACAAGCAACCAAAAGGTTCCGTCGTGTATGTGAGCTTTGGTAGCCTCGCAGTGATGACAGATGAGGATCTGATGGAGTTTTGGCATGGGTTAGTCAACTCGGGTCAACGGTTTCTTTGGGTTATACGGTCGGATCTGGTCAACGGGGTTGAGGAAGAGGGAAGCCCGTCGATGTCGGCGCCGCCGGAGGTGGCGGAGGCGACGAGAGAAAGAGGTTGCCTTGTTGCGTGGGCTCCACAGGAGGAGGTCCTGGCCCATCCCTCGTTAGGCTGCTTCTTGACTCACAGTGGTTGGAACTCAACCTTGGAAAGTGTGGCGGCCGGAGTTCCGATGATATGCTGGCCTTTCTTTTCGGACCAGCAGATCACTAGCAGGTTTGTGAGCCAAGTGTGGAAGATTGGGCTGGACATGAAGGATATGCATGGGAGGGATGTTGTGGAGAGAATGGTGAGGGACGCCATGGAAGGAGAGAGAGCTCAGGAGTTGAAGAAATCAGCCACAGCGATGGCGGAGAAGGCCAGGGAAAGTGTAGAAGAAGGGGGATCCTCCTATATGGACTTTCAGAGATTAGTGCACTACCTTAATTCCACTGGTTCGTCACAAACATTCTGTGATCAAGGAGACGACTAAAAATCATTGATTCTCATCTTTGCAAATAAAAGAAGTTTATTCTTCATATCTCATTCGAACTCATCAACTTACAAAATATATTTCACTTCTTCAACCTTAAAACAAAGCAAGAAAAGTATATAACCCCGAACACTCGCACAATACAATATTACAGGCAGATATATTTTATATTACTCATTCTTAAACACAGATTTCAATATATTAGTCGCACCGATACTTTGAGCACGCCGATCTCCATCTCCATGCTGGCCTTGACCTGATCCACCATAGCTCCTCTCATCAATGCAGTGCCACCCTTCATCCTTATTCTCCTGTGAACCAGGTCCAAAAGGACCAAAACCAATAAAAGCAGTGGGCCGAGACTGAAGTGCTGTGGGAAACAGAGGACCAAACTGAGATAGAGCTGCTTCTAAAAGTAGATAAAGAAATAGGACAAATAAAAGAAAAGATTAAAATCAATTTTGATGGATGTACTTTGATCAATATTCATTTTCACCTTGTACTTTAAAAATATTCAATACAGTCCCTATATTTTAGGGTTTTTATTTGAATACATCCCTAGTGCTAAAGTGACGACCATGTGCTAATTTAGTATTTACGGCGTGGCGACTTACGTGAGATTTGAATGACGTGGCGTCTTACGCGTACTGATAAAATAGATTTCAAATAAATTAATTTTTTAAATGATGATATGGCATGCTGATGTGGCATACCACCCGGAATAAAAAATTAACCGTATTCTATTTGTATGCCACCTATGCTACCATGTCAGCATCATGTACGTATTCGAACAAAAACCCCAAAGTACAGGGAACATATCGAAGATTTTTAAAGTACAATGATGAAAATTAACATTAGGTCAAAATACAGGGATCAAAAATGACTTTAATCTTAAAAAAAAAAATACAAACGATGGAAAAGAAAGAGAAAAAAAAAACAAAAATAAGAGATGAAGTTGCAGGAGAGATTTATAAGCATTTTTTATGGGCTTTTCACTACAAAGATTGTAACATCCCAAAATTTCCTAAGTAAAGTTCAGTAAATTTTGAAATTTAAAATGAGGTTAATTAATTTAAATTAGATTAATTAGTATTAACTTCAAAGTTAAAGAAAATCAAAATTTAATGGACCGAAATCTATTCTCGCAACTATAGGGCCGAGAGAGGCCTTAATGGGCCAGACCAGAGTTACATAGAATAGTTGGAGATGGATAATCGGCCGAGTTAGATTAATTAAACCAGTAATTAATTAAATATTAATTAATCCAGATTAATTAAGTAGGAATATCAGACAAAAGTTAGAGTCCCGATAAAGTAGATCTGGTCGAGTCAAAAGCCGAGATTCACGGATCTGGGTTGGGAGGAGAGACGACCCGTGATGCTACAGTTAGCCCGTGTCACGGGGGTCGTCTGACCCGGGATTCCCGGATCTGGTCTGAGATAGAGACAAGCCAGAGAATATCATCGATCGCCCTCGTGACGGCACAGTAAGAAGATAGGGTCGACGAAAAGTCGTTCGGCTTGTAGTGGAAGATATTATAAAAGATATATTAATTAAATCAAATACTATTTTAGAGGATAAGGTAGTCTAATGCTTAAGTAATAAAGTAATTAAATAAATTAAAATCTATAACTTAGTATATATATGTTAGATGAGGGAAAGAGAGAGAGAAGTTGACAACTCTCTCTCCCCCTTTCCTCTTTCGATTCAGACTCTTCTCTTCCCCTACCCACGCGTCCAGCACCCCTGAGCCGCTCGCCGCTAGTGAGGACGTTGGCCCGCAACACCAGCAGCTCGCCTCGCTCTCACGCGCGCAGCAGCTTCACCGCCGCTCCGGCTCAGCCGCGCGCGACCAGCCCTGACGCCCCTCCACCGTGCGCGCGTCTCTCGAGGTTTCCAGCTCCGCTGTCCGCCGGCGCCGCCCCCAGCCTGCAGATCAGTCCCGCGCCTCGCCAGCCTGCACACACCTGAGCGCCAAGCAACACCTCCGCACCTCAGCTCCGGTGAACTGAACTCTAGTAACTAGTGAAGTTTTTCAGGAGAAGGTATAATGAAATCATGGAGTTTAATTACATGAGTAATGTTCATATGCAGGGCTGAAATTGAGTGGGGATTGTAGAAGAGATTGAGAGAGTAGATGTATGTGAGTGTTATTTAGGCATGTATGTATGAGATTATAAGTTAATGTGAATGTTTGTATTCATTTCTAAGCCCTAGAAATAGAGGAAGTGCTGCCCATTTTTCCTTGGGAATTCATGCTTAGTCCTTTATGATTTTTAGGGCCAAAAATTGTTTTAAGGAAGCAAGCTAGTATCCTTAGATTCATACTAAGGAAGATGACGCATATATTATCTAATTAGTGAGTTGTGTATGTTCATGCTCCTTAGAAACATGAATTACATGTTAGGTAAAGGCATACCCTAGTTAACTTAATGAAAATTAAGATACTCCTTCGAGTATAATTTAGAGATAAGTTAAGAAGGTGTTAATGAAGCATGAGTAGAAGATAGTAGAAGTATGGAGAAATACAAGCATGTGATAGTTTCGTATTTTCATCGTATTCTGTTGAGTTTAATATAGACTACGAGCCAAAAATACGACCTCCGTATTCATAGATTTCTTATTTCAACTATCAGGTAAGGGCAAAGGCAAGTCCGTCGCCGAAGGACCGAGCCAGATTTAAGCTCGAACCCAGACCAAGGTGAGGGGAATCTACCTGTACAGTTCATGTGTTTTACCATATTTTTATACGATACAGATTTCAGTTTTGAAAAGCATGAACTATGAGTTTTATGAAAGTTTCTAGAGTTTTATAAACCCATTTCATGCTTAGTATTCAGTAACAGAAAAGAGAAACAGTTACAGATACAGATAGATTACATTCTATTGATATACGTGTATAGACCAGTGGTGGCTCGTGTAGAGCCAGAGAAAGTACTATTAATCGAAGTTAGGAGAGGGGTGATTTAAATTCTGATTTAAGTCCAAACTATCTGTTTTAAAAATACTTCCATTTTATAAAAATCAAAACCCCATTTTCCATCCCTTCGGATGCTTAGTGTACGTATATATTGTCGACCACTTGTATCAGATATACTTGTTGGTTGCTGGCCATACAGTATTGAAGTAGATGTGTAGTCAGAGAAATTAGTCTTGTGTTTATCAGATGATGCCGCATTCCTCGCCTTCTAGAAATAGAGCTCATCTCAGAGAGAGAGAGAGGGCACATGTACAGATTACCCAGGGGGAATATCGATTTCATTTCTAATTCACAAGACAGAGAAACAGAAACTCAGATATGCATTTAAAAGAGAATACATTGATCAACATTTACATGCTCAGTATTCAGTTCAGTTTTCAGTATTTTCTATTCGTGTTTTTATACGTCAGATTTCCTTTACTGTTTTACTTATCATACGGGTACAGTTACACCCGACAGACTTGTTCCCGCTCACTGAGCTCCAGTAGCTCAGCCCCTCTTTCTTGACACTGTGATTGCAGGATATTAGACAGGAGACTATATAGAGGGTTATCCGATCACGAGTTAGTGGAGATGCTCTGTAGCTGGCTCTGACCCCGTGTCTAGAAGTCCTGATATCTTATTTATGAGTGTTGTGAGACTTTAAGTCTGAGACAATATTTTTATTTGGTAATGTATTAAACAATATCTAGCGTTTGAGGATTATGTTATAATATGTTTGCTTATTTACCTTCCGCATGTTATTAATTTCATAGTTTATTAGCAGTTTACAGCCTTAGGTCTGGGGTTCATTCTCTAGATCTGGCTGGTGTGACACCTGGGTCCTGAAAAGGATAAGGGTGTTACAAAGATGGCTTTCACGGAACAATCCCACGCTTGGGGCCCAAGTGGTTTAATTTTTTAATTCAACCCAAAAGACCTCATACTAATACTAATGAAGATAAGTTCATCTCTTATAAGTCCCTCATATTTCTCCTCCATTGGTGATGTGAGACTAAGTTTGACACCAAACACACACTACTTTAGTCTCCATTCTCAAGAAAATAAATGTTACTTTTCATATTGTTGTAAAGTTTTTATTTTTTGAGCTTCAATGCTAAAGACTTTTTCTTCTTTGTTGAAGTAAAGAATGACCTATTGTTAGTTCCGACGGGTCGGTTGTGTGTTTGGTTGTAGTGAATATTGCAACACACTCTCACTTTGATTCTCAGGAACACAACCTCACACACTCAAGCAATTAATGCAAGCAAGAGAAAGGAGACACCAGATTGGTAACCCAATTCGGCTATCCAAGCCTACATCTGAGGAGCCAAGCCTAGAGACAACGATCCACTAAAAAAGAAGAGAATACATGGGTACAACTCCCTTGTCACTCATCTCACTCATACATAAACACCCACTCTAGAATGACCGATACCCACACTACCTAACTCCCTTTTGTCTCTCTCCAGTAGCTCACTCAAATCCTTAAGCTGGGTCCTTTATATAGACGCTCCACGAGCCTAATCAATCTCCCTCCTCTTTTAGAATCTCTGAAATCTCCGCGGAAACTATTTTTGGATACCTTCCAAAAATAGCCATTGTAGATCCTAACGCACCCGATCCTACAACGTGGCCCAGTCCGCCGAACTGACTAAGGCTACAGCTTTGCGTTGCTCTACGAACTCAGACCGTCCAACCCTCCTGGTCGGGTCTGAGTCGACTCCGTCTGATCCTCCTAATCACGATCACGGCAACTGGCTGGACCCCTCTACATTGTGTCCACAAACCTCCTCATAGTGCCTCCCGGCGTGGCGCCTCCCGACGCGCAACATCAAGTAGTTTCCAAACTTAGTCTTTTGCTTACTAAAGTTTGGTCTTCAGAATATCTTCAATCAATCTTCTTACCATATTTAGCCTCCCATCAAGATATGACCTTCAATGAATCTTTGAATAGATCTTCAAATATTTTTCCAAAATCAGACCCGCGATATATTTAGTCTCCTTCTAAATATACGCCTCATGATGTCTTCAGCTCCACTTGGATCCTTGTTGCCAAAATGAGTATAACCGCCTTCCAAGTTGGTCTTCATTAGATATGCTCCTCAAATATACCGCGCCTTCCAATCATATGCTCATGCTAAACATATCATCGTTCTAATAATAGCTCCCAAAATATCTTTGCTTCTCTTGCTTGGCCAGTCGCTTTCGCACCTTTCAAACTTGCGCTCTTGCTGATCATATCTCCAACGGCCTCAATATCTCAATTTCCAAATATATTATTAGTGAGATCTTCCAAGCGATATTTCAACCACATGTGTAATTTGCGAAGCCTTGACCTGGTCAACTAAGCCCCATCATGCCTAGTCACGTGCCATGTCAACTAGTCTCTAATTTCATGCCTTGTTTCCCATGCCACGTCACTTTCTGCTACATCAGCCTCATCAAGTCTTTATTTTCACTTTGTTGTACCTTGTGTCATATCCTCACTTGCAACGACATCCTTTATTGTGTAAACTTCTGCCTTGTCAGCTTGTGTTAGATTGCATCTTTATTTGCCATGTTATTACATTGTCAAATAATGCCAACCTAACTGCAGTTTGCACTAACACCTATAATTCAGAATCTCATTATCACCCTACTTTTTTTTTGACAGAATGAGCTGAAATCAGCTAGTTAAAAAGCAAAAAGACATAATGTGAAGAAATCAAAAGTGCAATCCAGCAGTAGCCACTACTTCTTCCAACCACCTTGGTCGATCAACTCCTCTATGAAACAAGGAGAGAGCAGGGTTCCTTCTACCATAACTAGCTAGCAAATCAGCCATGTTATTGATATCCCTTGGACAGTATGTCAATTCCATGAGTGGATTCTGTTGAAAATAGTTGTTAATGTTCTGTACTTCATTTGAAAACCTCCATCTGTTCTGATCATCACCATCCACCAAGAGGTCCAGGATTGCTGGGCAGTCAGTGCACACTTGATCCATTTTTATGTTGTTCATAGTGCATTGCTCCATGACAAACTTAACTGCTAAAAGCTCAGCATGAAGACTGGAGTTTGCCAGGGTAGCTGAAGTGCCAGCGAGAATGCAGGTATCCGAGCCTCCAATAGCAATGAAACCTGTTCCAGCAAGAGTAGACTCATCAATCCATGAGGCATCGCAGAATACTGTAATCCTGTTATTTAAGACAATATTGGATAGATACTCCCTTAGATGTCCTTGCTTCCTCCATAGATGTTCTTGTGTGATTGTGAGAGCCTGTTGAAATATTTGTTGTGCATGAACTCCTTTTCCATTAAATACAAGGTCACATCTATGTTTCCAGATGCTCCAAGCACAAGTTGCTATGAGAGCTTGAGATAGCACCACTCTGCTTCTTCCCATTCTCCAGTGGTTCAGGAGCCATTGTCCTCCCAATAAATCCTCCCGGTTATTGTACTCAAATCCCATGTATTCCGCCACAAATTTCCAGCATTGCTTAGATAAACTGCAGTTTTGCATAATGTGGTCCAAGGTCTCCCTTTCCAGTCCACAAAATGGGCATAACATCTAAGGGCCTATATTCAGATTATACAACATCTCATATGTTGGAAGTTTGCTATGTAGTAATCTCCAGAGAAGGGTCTTTACTCTTGGAGCTACAGGCAGTTTCCATAATTTGTGCCAACCCTCCCAATTACCAACATTAGAATGATCCTGATTAAAGTGTTTATAAGCTATACTAACAATTTTGCCAGAAGATGCCTGTGCAGACCAAACCCAATGTTTAACAGAATTATTTTCAAAAACCATTTTACTCAATCTTTCCCAATCAATTGAATTCCCAAAGCAGTTTAAAAGGCTGGCCTGGTTCAATGTATTATCAACCAAAAAATCAGAGACTTTCAAGGACTCCACAGGACAATCCATATTAATATAAGTTGGTTTTAGGGAAATGGGAATATCAAACATCCATGGGTCTTTTAGAAAACTTGTGACTGTAGGATCACAGACATTGATCCATAAATTAGACCTGATTGTATAAGCAGTTTTGCAAAGCATTTTATAAAACCATGAAGCTTTTGGTACCTGGGGGTTGGTCCATGGGTTAAACTCCCCATACTTTAGCTTTAAAATCTGTACCCATTGTTTGTCTTCAGAGTTTAGGACAGCAAACACATTTTTAGTCATAAGAGCTAGTTTGGCATTTCTTAGGTTCCTAACTCCCAGTCCTCCCTCAGTTTTATCAAGTGTAGTAGTACTCCAGTTCATAGAGTATAATCTGCCACCAGCAGTGCCTCTTCCCCACAAGAAATTTCTGGCAAGTTTGGATATTTGATCAAGTATTGTGTCAGGGACTGAATAGCAAGATAGGGAATATATTGGTATGGACATAAGTGAACTGTTGACCAAAATAGCTTTCCCAGCTAATGAAATAGAGGATGAAATCCAGGAATTGAGGTTATGTTTTGTTCTCTCTACTAGTGGTTGCCATTGGTGAACCGAAAGCCTCTTAGGGGAGATCTGAATTCCTAAGTATTTGAATGGGAAGACACCAGTTCTCATGCCAAGGATGTTCACTATAGACTTCCTGATTCTTTTGTTACACCAGCTGGGCAGGTGAATAGTTGATTTACTTAGGTTAGCCTTCTGTCCAGTTAGGTCTTTGTATATATCAAGGCATAATCTACAGTTCCTTGCAGCTATTCTGGATGCATTGGTGATGATAATCAAGTCATCAGCAAACATCAGATGGTTAAAATTAGAACTCAATCTAGTATCAAACCCAGGAATAAGGTTCATGTTCATGGCTTGTTTGAAGTATGCAGACAGGTTTTGTGACACCAACAGGAAAAGGAAAGGGGACAAAGGATCTCCCTGTCTAACACCTCTGTGATTTGAGAACCAATTTGTGGGTTGCCCATTGATCAAGAATGCAAAGCTAGGAGATGTAATACAAGCCTTGATCCAGTCAATCCAAACCCCCAGAAAATCCATATTTTTAAGTGTGGCAAGGATGGCAGTCCACTCTAAGGCATCATAAGCCTTTTCAATGTCTATTTTAATTAACATCCTAGGGAGGGACTGAGAGTCATTTTCTAGGGAATGCACCATCTCTTGAACTGCAATAATGTTGTCAAAGGTACTTCTACCAGCCAGGAATCCTCTCTGTTCTTGGCCAATGAGCTTGTGTATCACTCCCTTCAGTCTATTACTCAAAAGCTTTGCTATGATCTTATAACATACATTGCATAAGGAGATTGGTCTAAAATCAATAACCCTATTGGGAGAGTCTTTTTTAGGTATTAAGACAATATATGTCTGGCCCCAAGATCTTGGTAAGGTGGCAGTTTGGAAAAAGTATGATATAGCTTGGCATAGAGATTCCCCTACAATTTCCCAATAGTATAAATAGAACTCCACATTAAGACCATCAGGCCCAGGACTCTTCCCTCTGGGCATTGATTTAAGAGTCTGGAATATTTCCAATGTTGACACAGGTCTAGACAATGTACACTTGTCATCCTCATTAAGTATGGGTAAATCATTAGGCAACCTCTGTTTGATCTCATCTATAGATGCATTGTTTGAGGATGTCCATAACTTGGAATAAAAATCAAGAAAGCATTCTCCAATACTATGATGGTCAGAAACCATGTAGCCCTGATTATCGCTGATGGCAGAAATCTTGTTCTTATGACCTCTAATTTTAGCATGCTTGTGGAAAAAACTAGTATTATAGTCTCCATTCCTCAACCACATTAGTCTAACTTTTTGAGCCCATCTTATAGTGTTTTGTCTAAGTAGTGCATTGTGTTTGTTATATAATCCTCTCAGAGCTATGTTGTGGAGTTCAGAATGATCTAGGGTAGGCTCTAAAGACTCAATTAATGAGATATCCTCCTCGGTGTTATTAATAGCCTTGTCTAAGGGAGTCATACCAGTTGCTCTCCATTTTGATAAGAAATTCCTGGCCCTGACAACATAATGGCTGAAAGCATGCATGGGGGAAGTGCTAGTCCTACAATTCCAGGCTTTGTAAATACTTTGGTGACACTTATCATATTCAAACCAATAATTCTCAAACCGAAAAACTCTTTTTTTCTGATGGTGAAAGAATTTTGCAGAAAGAAACATAGGCGAATGATCAGAACAAGTTCTGGGAAGGTGCTTATTAACATAGGAATGAAAATTGGTTAACCAATCATTATTAGCCAGGAAACGGTCCAATCTGGCCCATCTCCGGGCTAAACCTCCTTGATTATTGCACCATGTAAACGGAGATCCATAAAACCCCAAATCAAAAAGTTGGTTTTGGGATATAAAGTCAGTAAAAAATCTACTCTTGATAGAGTAATGATCAAATCTGCCTCCTCTATGCTCATCACGACTCGCAATTGCATTGAAATCCCCGGTCAAGAGCCATGGTAGATTAATCATAGAGATGGTCGAGATGTCATCCCATAAAAATTTTTGTATTTGAGGATTTTGGGAGTTATATACGACTGTGAGAACCCACTCTTTGATTTTTTCAGTAGTAAGGATCAAATGCAATGCAAATTGAGATGAGGCGATAGGTGTTACCTTCCCAACTCCTTGTTTCCATAGGGTGATTATGCCGCCAGACATGCCTTGAGCTGGGATGGCCGCCCATTCCCAGTGTTTTTTGAATTTATTGCAGAGTTTAATGGTTCGTTTCTCATCCGCTCGGGTTTCTACTAAGCAGACAAAGTCAGGCTGGAATGACCTTATAAGGGCCCTGATTCTTGCAGTTGTTTGGGGATTCGAAGAGCCCCTGCAGTTCCAACAAATCAGTTTAACAGATTCCATAATGATATATTGAAAGATCCATTATAAAAGCTTCCTAAATGAGGAATATAGTAAAAATACTCCCATAATTAAGGTGGAAAGATTAGGCCTCCTCCAGAGGTCCCGATACTCGTCCCTTCTTCGGGCATGTGGCAGCCTTGGCCTTTTCTCTTCTGGCCAAGGCCTCCAGCTTAATCTCTTTCTGTACTTGCACAAGTGGCATATCCTCATCAATAATTACCTTACCTTTACCCTTATTTTGACCAACCTCCTCCATGTCAAGGTCCCCAGATGGATGTTGATAGTCTTTGTCCATGAGGGCCTTTGACACACGGTCCACCAGCCTCCCATGCTCATCCATGGCTGCTTCTTGTTCACATGGTGGTTCTCTTCGTCTAGGTTTGAGCTGTCCATCCCCAGACAGAGATGTGATTAGACGTATCGGCGTCTGTCTCGGGAGTGTGGGTGTACTAATTTCCTCCACAATATCCTTGCTTGAGATTATCTTCTGATTTGGCAACGGTAAGCTTGTGCTCCCATCTACACGGCTATCTCCAACGGGAGGATTTTTGGTCCTGGATGCGGCGGCACAGGTGGTGTCACCATGTCGCTGCGATTGAGTAGATATTACAATTGCTTGGCTAGGGTTCTCCCCTACTGTTAACTCATTGTCTGATTTGCTTGCCTCGTGATAAGTATCTGATCCATCTCGAAGCACATCCCATCGGTTTCCAGCGTAACCCCCTCTCCCTCCACGTGTACTCCGGGTTCAATAGGTAAAGTTGCCATGAAATGCAAATGTCCAAATTGTACTCTTTTTTTTGGAAAGTAAAGAGTTGCATTCAACTAAGTAACCTTACAGTAAGTCTATTCTAGGACTAATACATCAAAAAAGGCACGAATAAATGCAGGTAAATCTTCAAGATGAAGAAAAGTATCCCAAGCTTCAGTCTCACGAGCTAGCTTTGCAAGTCCATCAGCCACTTTGTTCTCCTCTCTGGGCCTGTATTGTATTTCCCAATCAGCAATAAAGGATAGTAGATATCTGCATCTTCTAGCCGCCTCCACTGTCTGTCCATGATCACCTTATGCAATCTCCCTCATGTTCCTTGCCAGTAGCATGTTATCAGTATATATGAGGACTTCTTGGAGATTTTGAGTAGTAATTCTTTCAAGACCTGCTTGAAGAGCTTTAAGTTCAGCTTCATACACAGACAATGCCTCACAAGTCTTCATTTCTGCATAACAAAAGAGGCCAGCATTAGAGAGTATGATATAAGCTATACCAGTAACCCCTTCACTGTCCACCCATGATGCGTCTGTCATAAGTATATATTTGTAAAGCTTTCGATGCCACCTCAAGGCGTCATGATCTCCAACTGCAATGATTCTGGCTTCATCCAAGTTGCCTTTGGAGAGCCACTTACCTTGCATGAGATCCTCTGCCAAATCCATGGTGCAAGAAAGGTGTCCTTTGGCTTGAAGATCTTCCCAAATTAGTTTCACCCACCTACACTGGGAAAAGATATGAGTGATAGTTTCAGGTAGAATATTACATATTGGACACATATCTGCAGGTCCAAACCCTAGTTGATACAAGTAATCCTTTGTGGGGAGTCTATGATGGAAAAATTTCCAAAGAAAATGTAGAAATCTTAGGTGCAGCATCCAATTTCCAGAGCCACTTCCATCCTTCCCATAATTTAGTGGGATCATGAATTGTGGAGTTTCTAAGATCTTGGTAAATCAATGAGGTCAGTGATCTACCCACAACATATGTTCTCCATCTCCATATTGAATGTCCTGGTAGTGGTGAGATCTGCAACTTAGAAATAACTAGTGAGATAGAAGCAGAAAATATGTCAAATAAGAGTTCAGAATCCCAGCCATTGTCAGCTCTAAGATGAGCAATAGTTGAAGTAGTTAGGTCATAATCCATGTTAATGGGAAAAGGTTTGAATTTCAATTTTGTTGATATTTTTTATAGCTTTGTTGTTTGCTGTTTGTTCCATCATTTAGTTTATGCCTCCATATTTATTAAACAAATTGATAGGAGTATGAATTTCTGTCAGTGATATTAATTTTATAGAATAGTTAATATATAGAATAGGAACAGAGTTATTCTTGGAATTAAACTATACAAAAATTTACAATACGATAATCATGCTAGGCTTAATTGGTGATTGACTGCAGATTGATATCATGCTAATTGGTGATTGATATTAACTATAAATTGATACGATCCATAATTTTCTCCTTGACTAATTTTTTTATAACAATTATTATGCATTTATCTGTTTTGTGATTAATCTTATTCATTTCAGAGGAAGCCAAACATAGCTATAGAGGTTTCTTGTTGAAGTTCAAATTATTTTTTATTTATTTGTTTTTTTGGGCCTCTTGATCTATTAGTATTGGGTCCTTTATATAAGCCGTAGATGAACTTAGGATCTATTAGAATGTTGACTGTAGAATGTTAAGTGTATTCTCAACAGGTCGGGTTTAGGCAGCACCCAAATCCAAGATGAGTTTTATATATATGTCTGTATAAGTTAGGATTGTCTTTAAAAAGAAACACAGAAATAGAAAAGAGAGAAAAGCTTCAGCCGCCCAGCTCTTTCTGTTTTTCTGCTTATGTATCAGTGACTGTTTGGCTCCGACCACCTACAGCTAGCAACCATCTTCTTTTCATGGAATGAGAGACATGGCAGTCTTTCCTCAGTGGTTTTCGTAGCCACAAATTGATCGTCAATTGCGGTCGGCAGTGACAAAAAGGGGTGGCCCTTATTCTCTTGATCAAGCTCTGTATTTTTTCAACACACGAGTGGAAGGCCGTGACTTGGTCGGAGCGAGTGGAAGCCGCTTATCATCTGTTCAACGCCTGTGGAAGCTAAACCCTCCCATCATCATCATCATGACAAGTAAGGCCATTGAACCTTCTTCTCCCTATTACTTGCATTCCTCGGATAGTCCTGGAGCCATGATTACATCCTGCATTCTGAATGGAGAGAATTATGATATGTAGGAGAAGACTGTTAGAAATGGCTTGAGGGCTAAAAATAAATTGGGTTTCATCAATGGCACCATTCCGAAACCTAAAATTGAACTTGGTGAAGACCCTACTTTGGAAGCTATTGCTTGGGAGACTACTAATTCCCTGTTGATTTTCTGGATATTCAATGTAATTGCGCCATTATTGCACCCCAGCGTGAGTTATGTTGAGAATGCCAAGGATATGTGGGATGAACTCAAGGAACACTTTTCGATTGGCAATGCACCCCGCATTCACCAACTGAAAAACGAAATTTCATCACTTAAGCAAGGAGGTATGAATGTCATGACTTACTACACAAAATTGAAAGGGATGTGGGATGAGTTGGGTAGCTACAGTAAAGTTCCTACCTGTACTTGTGGAACTGCAAAGGAGTTCATCCGTGAGAACGAGGAAGAGAAAGTTCACCAATTTCTTATGGGACTCGACAACCATGTTTTTGGAACTCTACGTTCCCAAATACTTAGTACGGATCCATTACCATCCTCGTGGCGAATCTATTCCATGATGATGCAAGAGGAGCGCCACGGAGCAATGGCACGAGATGCTGAACCAAGACAAGATGCGTTAGCTTTTGCAATCCAATCAGTTGGTCGTGGCGAACGAGAAAGACCCAGTTGCAAGCATTGTGGGAAGTAGGGTCATGACCACAGTACTTGCTACGAATTGATAGGCTATCCTCCAAATTGGGGCACTCGAGGAACCAGTGGCAGAGGCCGCGGAAGAGGCGAAAAGGCACGAGGCCAAAGTCCTAGATGTGGACAATTTGCCCCAAGTCAGCAACGCATGGCAGTACACACTGGCCAAAATTTTGGGGTAGCTCATGTAACCCATGTGCAAGGAGGGGGCGTTGCTGGTACCTCAACGTTGGAAACTTAAGCTACAACCAATATTCTAAGTTTCACAGTGGATCAAATTCAGAAGTTACTCAGCTTAATTGAGCCCTCAATGCCAGGTGCAGAGTATTCGTCAGGTACAAACTTGTGGATACTGGACACAAGTGCTTCCTGTCACATGACGGGAAATTTATCTGTTCTTTCTAATGTTCGTGAATCATCCCCAACATCGATCAGTCTCCCAGATGGGGTTCAAACTCTTGCTACCAAGCATGAGAAATCTCTTTGGGTCCAAGATTATTTTTACATGATATTCTATATGTTCCGAAACTCACTTGCAATCTAATTTCTATTGGCCAATTGATTCGTGATTCCAAATACACAGTAATTTTCACTAGTCGATTTTGTGTAATACAGGACCACACCTTGAGGACCCTGATTGGACTGGGTAGGTTGCAGAATGGGGTTTACTTCTACATTCTAGTGGCAACGCAAGTGGCAATGAAGGTTGGAGTAGGAGCTTCGCGTTATCTCTGGCATCAACGCATGGGACACCCTTCTGATCAAAGTCTTTCTTTAATTGCCAAGTATGTTGGACATCAATGTTTTGAATTTGACAATGGAGATGTTTGTGACTCTTGTTTTCGAGCTAAGCAAACTCGTAGCTATTTTCCATTGAGTAATAAGAGGTCTGATGGATGTTTTGATCTTATTCACTGTGATATTTGGGGGCCATATAGAGTTGATTCATCTTCTGGTGCTCATTATTTCTTGACTATTGTTGATGACCATAGTAGAGCTGTCTAGGCTTATTTGATGAAGGATAAAAGAGAAACGGTACAAATCTTGATTGATTTCTGTGAAATGGTTAAAACTCAGTTTGGCAAATCAGTTAATTAATGTGTTCGTAGTGATAATGGGCAAGAGTTCATCTTATCATCTCTACGATCTCATTATGCTCAACATGGAATTTTATAACAAACCAGTTGTGTAGGCACTCCACAGCAGAATGGGCGAGTTGAACGCAAGCATAGACACATTTTAAATGTTGCTCGCGCTCTCCGATTCCAGGCACATCTACATATTGAATTTTGGGGTGAGTGTGTTCTCACAGCCACTCATCTCATTAATCGAATCCCAACACCTCTACTAGACAAAAGAACCCCCTATGAAATTCTCTTTGGTCACTAGCCAGATTTCCAACACTTAAGAGTGTTTGGGTGTTTGTGTTATGCCACAACCTCCTGAGAGATAAAGATAAGTTTGCAGAGCGTGGTCGCAGATACATGTTTGTGGGATACCCATTTGGCAAGAAAGGATGGAAATTATATGACTTAGACACACAAGTATTTTTCGTCTCCCGTGACGTGGTCTTTCATGAACATATTTTCCCTTTCCAAAATACATTCCAAACACAACAAGACATGCCTCACGCCACTCAACCAAATGTGAACCTGCAAACCTTCCAACCCACAATCTTCGATGACACTTTGCTTAAGAATGCAACGATTTCTGCAGCAAGGGGGAGTAATGCAACTATCTCAGCACACAATGACATCTACAGCAGCTTAGTTCTTGCAGAACTGAATTGCAGTCACAACAACAGCAGCCCAGTTTCTGCAGAACTGAACTGCAGTCACAACAACAACCCAGTTTCAGCAGAACTAATTTGCAGTCCGCCAATTTCCATGCCTGATTGCCCAATCTCCAATCCAGTAGTGCCCACGACAGCAGCCAGTGAAGAGATTTTTGGACATGGTTATCGATCTAAACAAGCCCTAGCCTACTTGCGTGATTATGTTTGCCACTCAGCTCGAATTGTAAACCCCTCTGCAACACACTCATTCCAAAATGGCTCCTCAGGTACCACTCCTTATCCCATTGTCAACTATATTACTTGTGATTCATTTTCTTCTGGCCATAGAAAGTTCATAGCTACAATCATCAAAGATGAGGAACCCAAGAGTTATGGAGAAGCTGTGAAGGACCCACGTTGGAGAGAGGTGATTTCTAAGGAAATTGCCGCATTGGAGGCTAATAAGACTTGGACGGTTACAAGTTTACCACCAGGCAAAAAGTCTATCACTTGCAAATGGGTGTATAAAATCAAGTATCGGGCTGACGGGACTGTGGAAACGTTTCAAAGCACGTTTGGTTGTTCGTAGGATGTTCCCAAATAGAAGGCATCAACTACCACCAAACCTTTGCCCCGGTTGCTAAGATGGTCAGTGTTCGTTGTTTTCTAGCCGTAGCAGTGACACAGGGTTGGGAGCTTCATCAACTAGATGTTAATAACGCCTTTTTACACGGCGATCTTGAAGAAGAGGTATACATGCAACTTCCTCTTGGTCTTTTCTCTAACAAGCCTGGTCAAGTATGCAAATTACATAAGTCTTTATATGGTTTGAGACAAGACTCGAGAAATTGGTTCGCTAAATTAACATCAGCTCTACAGGCGTATGGTTTTGTTCAATCTTTGGCCGACTACTCCCTCTTCACATACAAGATTGCAGATTTTTTTTTTTTGGTGTGTTAGTGTATGTAGATGACTTGGTGTTGGTTCGGAACAATTCGGAAGCTTGCTTACAATTCAAGAAGTATCTTGATAGTTGCTTTAAAATCAAGGACTTGGGACCCTTGAAATTCTTTCTTGGGATCAAAGTTGCACGAAATGCTCAGGGTTTATTCTTGTGTCAAAGGAAATATGCTTTGGACATTCTTTCAGAATGTGGTCTTCTAGGTGCGAAACCTGCAGATTTTCCCATGGAGCCAAATCACAAACTTCCTCTTGCGAGTGGTGTTGTTCTTCAGGATCCGGGTCAATACCGTCGACTGGTGGGTCAGTTAATCTATTTAACCATTACTCGACCGGAGCTCTCGTACTCTGTTCACATGTTATCTTAATTCATGCAAGCGCCGCGGCAGGAAATTATGATGTCGTTGTTCGTGTGTTAAGATATCTGAAGGGACATCGCGAACAAGGTCTCTTCATGTCTGCTGTTTCTGATTTACAATTGTATGGGTATTCCGATTCCGATTGGGCAACTTGTCCGCTTACCCTATGCTCCATCACCGGTTCTTTTATCATGCTTGGAACCTCTCCAATATCATGGAAGACAAAGAAACAGAGCACAGTGTCACGTTCTTCCGCCGAGGCTGAATATCGCGCCATGGCTAGCACCACAAGTGAGTTGTTATGGCTCAAGTCATTCTTGGCCTCTTTGGGAATTTTTCATTCACAGCCTATGCGATTATACTGTGACAGCCAGGCTGCATTACACATTGCCGCAAACCCAGTTTTCCATGAACGGACGAAGCATATCGAGATCGATTGTCACTTTGTTCGTGAGCGATTAACAAGCGATGACATTGCTACCTCCTATATTTCCACCAAGCATCAACTAGCTGATATATTTACCAAGGCCCTTGGAAAACAACAATTTCAATTTCTCCTTTCCAAGTTGGGCATCGTGGATCCATATGCTCCAACTTGAGGGGGAGTATTAGAATGTTGACTGTAGAATGTTAAGTGTATTCTTAACGGGTCGGGTTTAGGCAGCACCCGAATCCAAGATGAGTTGTATATATATGTTTGTATAAGTTAGGGTTGTCTTTAAAAAGAAACACATAAATAGAAAAGAGAGAAAAGCTTCAGCCGCCCAGCTCTTTGTGTTTTTCTGCTTGTGTATCTGTGACTGTTTGGCTCCGACCACCTACAGCCACCATCTTCTTTTTAGGATCGAACTCTCACGACCATAAGATGAGGGCATGCATGCAGAGAGCCACGCTGCCGGCCCCTGACTTTCACACGGGGGCGCTTATCGCCTTTGTTAAAAAAAAATTGTTTGTTTATTTTAAATGCTAAAAAGCATACAAGGGATCAATAGCAAATTTTTGAGAGATTTTAATTTATATATATACACCTTGAATTTTAACTAATGAATACATTCTGTATTGAGATCTGATACAGGCTAACTCAGACATGTTTTGAGAACTGAATTGAGAAAAGGCATGCTGAATGCTTTTGGCTTTTAAATTTTCTACATTCTGATTTTTTGCATTTTTAATTGCATACGACTCTCAATTCATGCCAAAATATTATTCTTTAAACGAGTTTATGCCAATGAGTAAATTTCTCAGACATTTGCGATGATCTTTCTCTCGTCTGTGCTTACATCATTAGTATGCCATATTTCCTGGATGTTGCATGTGAAAGTGAGAAGTAAATAAAGCTTAATTGCTTTGTATAACCTTTTATTGATTCCAGATATATATAATGAACCTGAACTCAATATGGGTAAAAAAACATGCCCTATACACTGAAAATCTATGCATGTCAAAGATTCTACAAGAGAGAAGAAAAGACTAAAATTGACTAAGTGAGGATATTACATAGATATGCCAAACTCTGCGAACACAAATCAGAAAATGAGAGATAATGTTCATCCCAAAAAGGATGAACAACGTCGTGGATGAGATAGCTAAATCAGCTAGGACAAGGGATCTGAAAATATTTACAGACATATACACTATATCATTATCACTAAAAATTATTTTTACTAATTTGTTTTATAACTTTAAGAAACTCTGTAATGAATAGCTGGTTCATTGGAACTCTATATACCAAAAAAAGAGAAAAAATATGGGTGAAAATAGTTGCATAGTACTGGCAGGCAATATTGACTTTTATATATATATATAAACATGAAAGCAAACACTTCCATGGAAGTAATGAGTGGGTAACATTTCCTTATGAAGTATATATTCGCTTCCATATAGATCCAATTTTATTTTTTTGATAAAATAGATAAATCATATTTTTATTTAAGTATTTTAATAGGTTTATCTTGTTTGGACAAAAGTAGTAAGGAAATGAATACATCCAATTAATTTCGATCATATCTGCCAACAATGTGTCCCAATCTTTTTCTTTTCCTTCACCTAGGCTGGAGCTAGCTCCTCCCCAGAGGATTCCCCTTCTTCTATCGCCCTCCCTGGTGTGTTAGAGGTGAATTTCAGGCTCCTTTTCACCAGGTTCGTCACTGTCTCCAGCTTTGGTTTTTTTGCCAATGGAGTTGCACGACGAGGTGTGTGGTTGGGTTTGTCAATGTCCGACGTATCGTTTCATGCCCTTCCATTTCTCTAGCTGGCAGGGGTCCCAGTTTAAGGATCGGGATCCCCTCTAAGTCCTGGTTCTTGTTCCTTGGATGGTCAAGTGTCTAGATGTAGTTAACTCCTGTAGCCCGGGGTAGAGGTTTATCAATGATTCTCATGGAAATTATCCATATAGATCCAACTTGTTCATGGAAAAAATCCTTTTAATAAATTATTTTTCCAAACTATTTCTTATTTGTGTACAGTAGTATAGTATACTGCTCCGAAGATTTGAGTATATTGTATTTTAGATCGCTATGATTGTGACTTGATGTAACCATACTGGTTTAGCATTTTTTTTTTTTGGGAGATTTATGTTACGTAGTCGTTGATATGTGAGCAATTTTTAAAAAAAAATCCTTAAAAAAAATAAAAATTTGGATTTTTAATATTTAAACTTATTGCCTGTGTTTGATTGGGGAATATCCCCAAGTGAGATATCTCTAACACATTTTCCAATAAAAAATTTTCTCGCCAAAAATTTTAATTGAAGTTTAAGAATATAATAATTACCCACCCACCAATGCATGGAAGCCACATAGCCATCTTATCATTAATACCTTTATTTTAAAATTTTCTCTAAAAAATTCAAATTTTTTCAAAAATTATTCTTAATCCCAAGTAGGATATCCCCCAATCAAACACAAGCAATTTTGTAAATATAACCTTGTTTTGGTCAAAGCTGGTGTTCGGAATATTGCATGTTTATGCGTTCCAAACACTGTTAGATTTTTTTAAGATGACTGTTTTGTTTTATATTAATAATAATTATTATTAATTTTATTAACTTAAATTTAACATATTTTATATAAATTTAATATTTAAACATTTTTAAATATGAAGTTTTAATTTTAATAAAAAAATTGTTCTTTTTATTTATTATTATAATTAATTTTTTTTCAAAAAACTAAACTTGATATTTTTAATACCAACTCTATAAAGAACAATCAAAGGTGCAGAAAGTCTAGAACTGATAAAATTGGCGATAACCAGAACAAACTCAAATGCTCCGGATGCACGAGAATGGGTCCTTACAACAAACATAGTCTTCTCTGTTAAAACTCTGTATCAATTCAAAGCATATGGGAGGAGTTAGGTGTGACCTTGGGAGTAGATTCGGGAATCAATTATGTCTTCTGAAAATTAAACTTTTCACATGGCTTGTAAGGGAAGATCGGATCCTCACACTTGATAACTTACACAAAAGTAATGGAGAGGAGGCCGAACCAAATGTTATCTATGCGAAAATGAGGATGAAACGATTCAATACCTGATCATCTCATGCCCTTATGTAACGCACATATGAAGCTACTACAAGAATATGTTCAAATAAAGAACATAGGTGAATGAACCGGGAGTCCTCTGGGGGGCTAAGACCATCTCTCGTACGGTGGAACAAACCCTACGAGGGGGTGGAACCTTGCCATTATGGCAATCACATTGAGTATTTAGTGCGAAAGGAAAAGACAATGGTTCCAGGATAAACGATGTGTTTTCTTGAGAATTATCCGTGATATTTATTTTCCTCATACTCTCTTGGTTGGATACAGCTCCAAGTGCCAAGCGACTGAAGTTGGAGGCGACAACAAGTCTCTAGTCAAGCACACTCTGGAATTCAGAGCCTACTCCCCAAGGCATGAAGGTGAGGGCAAGGATGCCTTCGAGGATGATCGGCCAATCGATCAGGGAAGGCCATGAAATGGGGCGCAGTGACACCATCTTAATAAGGAGAAAGGGGTAATAGGAATGATGTATTTGTACTCTTGATTGAGTTTTTTGTCATGTAACCTATTTTTACTATCACTTATCATAAATAAAACATGATTTATCCACTTTATAAAAAAAACTTTATAAAAAACATTTTAATATCCCAAACATTACGATCTAGCGATAAAAAAATGATGACATGACTGAAACATCTGATTTGGCTGAAACATGACAGTATATATGTAAAGATTCAAGAAGGGTTTTTCAAATTATTTTATTTTGTGTTCTTTTTTGAAGATTGCCCTTGATATATCCCATTGTCCGGAAAACCTAGATAATTTGAAAACTAAAATGCTATGGTGCTAAGTCTTTTTGCCCCTTCCCTATTTTATGTTTTTTTATTTTTTATTTTTGATATAGGCCATAAAGATTTCTTATATAGGTCAATCAAAGATGTGGTCATAGGCTCCAATAAGTAAACTCACTCGATCATCTTTAATTCTTCACCGTGCACATACAGTTTTTGAGGAGTAAACTCGACTTGAGTTTGCTCCTCCCATTTACAGGAGTGAAGACTCGATCCTGAGACTTATTTAAGGAGAATTATCCAACGCAAATCCAAAATTATATGGTATATACCGTTAAGTTATGAGCCCCCTGACTGTCTGTTATGTTTTAGGTTTTTTTTTTGCCGGTAGGAGCCAGTGACCAATTGGCCAGCCGCTAATACAAAGACAAGGACGTGCTTAACCCCTCGACTGAGAAAGTGGGAGTGGGGCCCGCGCTCACATGGGCGTGAGGACACCCCGCTCGACCACTGCTCACGTGCTCAAAGAAAAAGCCCTCAGTTGCGCATCGAACCGTGCCCACTGGCGCGAGGTTCTTACAGCGACCCGGGTAACCAATAGGCCCAAAGACCGTTGGTTGTCTGTTATGTTTTAGTTGACAAGCTTGATATGGCAGCTCACCCGCCAATGTGATGTATGTTTTAGCAGACAATGTTTGGATACTTGGAATGCTCATATCCTTTTGATTGAGGGGTTATTATTATTATTATTATTATTATTATTATTATTATTTTATGGATAACAATGTTGAACTATTTGGAATATTTCTTTATAACAAATAACACCGGTGTTTTTGTTGGTTTGTGTAATGAATCAATGGTGGTTTTTTTGACTTTATTATACAAAGTCAAAAATTATGGTTAATAGTTTTTTCACATGGGCGGAATGGATTTTTTTTGCCGGGTCGACGTAGGTTAGATAAAGATTGAACCATCTTAAATCTATGGTATTATTTATTATTTATGTATTATTCATAGACTATATTGTTATTATTTATGTACTGATTAATTTTTTATATATATTTATATTTCATGATTAATTTAGTTATATAGTAGTTGCTCACCATCAAATCCATCTGGATTTCAAATAATATGTGCACTTCCTTTTGATGAGCTACATGTCACGAGGCTAGAGTTTCACTTGTTATTTGAGTGGCGTTTAGATTTATTTATCTTCTTGAACAATTAAATAATTTTTAGAATCTCCACAAAATAGTAAGTGAGAGAGTTAGGAAAACACTTGGAAGAAAAAACTTCTTATTAAAAGAGAACTATATTTGTTGTGTGGATGATCTTTGAAGTTTTTGGTTTTTGGTCAAATGACATCCTTTTATATAAGCTTCCACCTCCTCAATGGAGATAAGATTGATCTAATCCAATGATTATGGTTGAGCTTCTAAAACATTCCATAAGAATCCAAAGGTTATACTATGTTTTAGGTTATAATAAAAAAAATATATAAGAGAGTTCTAAAAGCTTTTTGAGTCTCTTTAGATCTAGATGTCATGTTTCTCTTAACAGGCAGTGACAGAAGCTAAACTATAATAAAGGTTTTTATAATAAATCCTGGTACGTTAAAATCAAAAGTAACATGGAAGCCGCCTACTTAAGGAACATCTGGCAAGTAATCAATAGATGCAGGGTTACATCTTTTCGCCGGGCTAGTTGCAAATGAAGAATGGCCGGGCTACCCAACTTTGAAAGTTAGTGATTTGATGGCTCCCTAATTTATTACAAAACATTAAAAGCAATATCAACGTATTATTTCCTTTCATTATTGGAGAGTTTTATCACTGCTGATAGAATTAAAATTATATAATACCCCTATAAAATTTGAAAACTACTTAAATACCCCCGTAAAAATGCTATTTACTTGCATACCCCGAAAATCAACTCTTTTTACTTAGTTATATGCCCCTAAAGTTAAATTGCCCCTTGACGGTGTTAAATCAATGGATAGAATGGAAGTAAATTACTAAATTGAGTTTGCTTATATACTCCTCTAATTTTTTTAAAAAATTTTTATAGATATTATTTATTTTATAAATGAGAAAGTAGGATTGGAAGTCAAAATTATTAAAAATAAGGGTAATTGTGTAATTTTTCAACCATTGTTAAATTTAAACTATAGTTAACTCTGAAAAAACTAACGGTGACTAACAGTAACTAACGGTGAGGGTATATAAGTAAAAATATTAGTTTTAGAGAGGTATGCAAGCAAATTATATTTTTATAGAGGTATTTAAGTAAATATATGGTTTTAGAGGGTATGCAAGCAATTTTCGCTATAATAAACACATACAGCCACTGAACATATGGACAATACAACAAATCATTGCAGAGTGTTTGTTGCCTTTTCTTGTTTTATCAAAAACTGACTTGTACTCTCCACCGAGCTAGCGTTCTTCCTTTTGAGCCTGCATCAGTCTGGGCGGCCAGCGAGGTGACTCAAAGACGACTGAGATGGCCGCGCATGTTCTTGTGTTTCCCTTCCCAGCTCAAGGCCACTTGAACAGCATGCTCAAGTTGGCCGAGCTCCTCTCGCTCTCCGGTCTACAAATCACCTTTCTGACAACCGAGTACCATCACAGTCGTCTCTGCCTCCACTCCCAAACACACGCTCGTCTATCTCAACGCCCGGGCTTCTGGTTCCGCTCCATCTCTGATGGCCTTCCTGACCAAAAACTCCGCTCGGCCGCTCGTTTGCTCGAACTCTACGAGTCCCTAACTTACAACTCAAGCTCTTTGTTCCGAGACTTTTTGATCTCCAACCAGCGTCAGGAGACTCAACAGTACTCTGAAGATGGATGGTCTCGGATCACATGTATGGTGGTCGACGGGATCATGCCGTTTGCCATGGACGTAGCCACTGACTTGGGTGTACCAACGATAGCTTTTCGCACTTCCAGTCCTTGTAGCATCTGGTCCTACTTCTGTCTTCCCAGCCTTGTACAAGCAGGAGAGTTTCCATTTCCAGGTATTCAATATTCAATTCAAAAAGTTTTGTTTCTCAAATTTATTTCCTTTTTTGATTATTTAAATCGATCCAGAGGAAGGCGACTTAGATGAGAGGATACATGCTGTCCCCGGAATGGAGAGTTTCCTACGACGCAGGGACCTTCCAAGCTTCTTTAGAAAAGCTAGAGATATGAATGATCCTGGGCTTCGATTCGTGTATGAAGTCACGGCTAGCACGACTCGAGCAAAAGCCTTCATCCTCAACACCTTTGAAGCCATGGACGGCACCGTGCTATCCCACATCCGTACCGTTTGTCCGACCACCTATGCCATTGGGCCCCTTCATACCATGCTTAGAAGAAGCGTGAGCTCACTCTTGTCAAACACGACTTCTAGTAATTCGGCAAACTTACGGGAAGAGGACCGGAGCTGCTTGACTTGGCTTGACAAGCAACCAAAAGGTTCCGTCGTGTATGTGAGCTTTGGTAGCTTCGCGGTGATGACAGACGAGGATCTGATGGAGTTTTGGCATGGGTTGGTCAACTCGGGTCAACGGTTTCTTTGGGTTATACGGCCGGATCTGGTCAACGGGGTTGAGGAAGAGGGAAGCCAGTCGCTGTCAGTGCCGCCGGAGGTGGCGGAGGCGACGAGGGAAAGAGGCTGCCTTGTTGCGTGGGCTCCACAGGAGGAGGTCCTGGCCCATCCCTCGTTAGGCTGCTTCTTGACACACAGTGGTTGGAACTCAACTTTGGAGAGTGTGGTGGCCGGAGTTCCGATGATATGTTGGCCTTTCTTTGTGGACCAGCAGATCACTAGCAGGTTTGTGAGCCAGGTGTGGAAGATTGGGCTGGACATGAAGGATATGAATGGGAGGGAGGTTGTGGAGAGAATGGTGAGGGAGGCTATGGAAGGAGAGAGAGCTCAGGAGTTGAAGAAATCAGCCACAGCAATGGCGGAGAAGGCCAGGGAAAGTGTTGAAGAAGGAGGATCCTCCTATATGGACCTTCAGAGTTTAGTGCACTACCTTAAATCCACTGCTTCGTCACAAACATTCTGTGGAGAAGGAGATGACTAAAAATCATTGATTCTCATCTTTGCAAATAAAAGTTGAAGAACTTGTTGTATGCAAAATAAAAAATTTTCCCATGTGGAAATGATTTCTATAAAAAAATTTATTTAAGTAAATTTTTACAGAATCAGTGTTTGACTAGATATGATAAAAAATTTCAACCAAATTTGTGGATGAAGACACAAGCCAAAGAAATAATATTAAGGATAACAAGAATTTTATAGATATAATTAAATATAAATACACACATATCAAGCATGTTGGTGTCCAAACAGGAGTTCCAAAACAAATGATCTCTATGATTAAGATTTCCACCAATTCCAATGGAGCCAATGGCTTTTTCATGAAGATAAGTCAGTCATCAACTGAACTATAATTCTCAAGCCATTCAAGCATCCAACTTTGCCAAGAGGAGTTCGTTCTTGACCATTGATCACTTCACTAGGAGTAGTGAACAACCAATCAAATTATAACGCATACCATCAAATTTCAAGCAAAAAATACATATTTCAGAGTTGAAGAACTCCATTAGCAAATCCGAAAAAATAAAATGATCTTGTTGGTGCAACAAGTACACAATCAAAACCATCATAACATGAGAAACAAAGCAGGAACAAAAAATCACAATCCATCAGTCCTCAACTTTCTCCATAATCAAACTCATAATCAATATATTGACATAACATGGATTAGTCACGAGCTTGGGCAATGGTGGGGAGCTCGGCGGACTGGCGGATGGTGACCTCTGAGGAATGGCTCATGAAAAACGAAGGCTGAATCCAAGGATTTCATAGTAACTTTTTCTTATAAATATTTTATTTTGTAATGTTATATTCGGAACCATTCCTATGGAATGCATAGGCATCCAAATAGACCCTTATTCTTCATATCTCATTCGTGTTAGAATAATTATCTGTAAGTTTTTCTCATGTTTGTCCTACCCTCTCAAGGTCAAGTACCCTATTTCCTTTAGCAGTTTGTTTTTGTTTAAGCTTATTTTCTCTTGGATGAATAAAGTGAGTGGCTTCACAGTTGATTTTTTCCAAAAAAGAAACGATGAATTTGGCTGAGTAATAGGGTTCTTTTGAAGTTTTGAAACAGTCAGCGTAGTTTGAAATTTTTTATATTGAGATAGCATAAAAAATAGGTAATCCTAGGAGTTTGTTAACACTAGATTTTATTGGGCTTAAATAACTCTCAAACTTTCTTTATGGCAAATTTTAAAATTTATACCAAAAAAAAAAAAAATAATGAACAAACGAGTTCCCTTCGCTGATCACAGCTACCGAGATCATGAGTAGCCTCTGAAAGCCTCAAAACCCCAAAAATAGAAAAAAGAATATGAATGCCTCATCTCCAAAGCAGCAAGTCTCAAAATGTTCACAACTTTCTCGATCAACGAGCCTTTATTAATCCCATCAAACCATGTGCGTAGCTACTACTCCTGCTTGCATTTAACGAGCCGATCATTCCGTTCCCCATCCCCATCAGCTTAACGTCCACTCCGTTTTCACCGTCTCGTATCCTTCCATACAAAACACACGCACACGCACTTTATTCCTCCATTTACCTATTCAATAACCACCTATCTATATAAGTTCAATACCACCTCCATCCTCAGGTATCACCACCGCTTTACATATTCGGTTCTTTAGACAAAGAAGCGCACACCCCACTACCACCACGGCACCACCATCAATGATGCCTGGCATGAAACACATGGGCGGAGGGATGATGCACATGACCTTCTTCTGGGGGGATCGCGTCCAAATCCTCTTCACCGGATGGCCTGGAGACCAAGGGCTTGGCATGTACCTCGTCTCACTCCTCTCCGTCCTCGTCGTCGCCGCCCTCGTCGAGCTCCTCTCTGCCGTCTCACGCCGCGTGGCACGGCCCAACGCGCCCTCAGCGCTCTTGCTGACAGTTCTCCACACCGTGCGCATCGGGCTGGCTTACCTGGTCATGCTCGCTGTCATGTCCTTCAACGTCGGCGTCCTTATCGCGGCCATCGCCGGTCATTCTCTCGGGTTTCTCCTCACTGGGAGTGGGCTCTTCAAGTGGTCTCGCCCAAGTGTGGACGCTGGTTTAAACTCGACCAAAATGCTAGATCAAGCCTGAAGTATTGTAGTTCTTTCTGTCTTCTGCCTAAAAGTGGGAAATATATATATATATATATATTTGCCTATGTCTTTCTTTGCTAAACAAGAAAGTGCCTGACTTTAAAAATGAGCATGCATACTGCGATAATTAAACTTCTATGGGAGTAGATTACACAAGTTAATACATAGAATTTCCTTGTTGAGATTTAATATCCAGGTTTATTGTTTCGGAAGAAAAAGAATAGCCGTCATTATTAATATAAGGTAAGCCTATTAGCCTACCATTTAAGCAACTCGGGTACCATCTTGACCGAAAAAGACCAGTGCAAGCTGGGTTGCAAGTAAAAGCATCATGCCTAAGATTACTACTGACCATTTTGGATATCCAAGTGCTGCAAGGATTCTCCTGCCTGGATGCCATAGATGAGAGAACAATCCCTTCTGGTCGATTTCTACAGCACGCCCAGCCTCCTCGTTTCCATCTTGATTTGTTGAATCATTTGCATGGCTTTCCTGTTCTAATTTAACCTGCTCATTGTTCTCCTGGTCCAGACCCCGTTCCTCAGTTGAATCTGTTCCAACTTCAGCTATTTCTCCTGGCTTCTTGTCGAACAACCCTTTGAACTGCTTCCTGGCCTTTTTCTCCATTTCCTGCTTTTTTTAGGAGAATCATGATCATCAATACAAACTTTGATCAACACTTAATTGAGGAAGAATCGGTATGAACTTGCCTGTTCCTTTTGCTTCAGCTTGAGAAGAGCAGCTGTAGCATCAGGTTCTGAAGATTTATCGACCTTTATCATCTACAACTCAGTAAGAAGAAAAATATCAACATGTTTTCCATTCCTTCTAACTACAGTTATCTGTATCTCTGCCAACAATAAACTGAAAGATACCATTTCAAAATCAGTCTTTGCTTCAACAAAATCTCCACCTAGCATGTACGCCATGCCCCGTCGATATAAAGCTTTGACATGTACAGGGTTTGCATCCAATACCTAGAATACCATAACAAAGAATGATCAAGCGAGCTATAAAAAATCAATTTGCAAAATTGGGTGGATGGTGATTCTATCATATTACTAACTTGATATTGGAAACATTCAGACTGAAAGTATATAATACGCAAACAACTATACCTTATTGCAAGTCTCAATTGATTTTCTGTATTCCCCCATTTTCTGGTAGCAGGCGGCCACATTCAGATGTAATGAATTCTGTAAGCACAACAGTATCAGAAGTAAGATTAACTGAATAGTTGAAGCTGAAATATTATTCAGCAGTTGCTACAAAAGGCCACAATAGAAACTTGGGATGATTTCAGGGATGCTAAACTTTTGGATTCAAATACAAAATGAAAGACATAAAATAAAAAGAATAAGAAAATATTTTGCATGGAGAAGACAGTGGTCTTACCCTTGAATTCAAAAAAACCTTTCCCTCCTCATCATCTTGTGGGTTTACATGATTATACTCTCGAAGCACCTGTTCAAAAACATTAGAAGGCACATGCAAATCAAGTGACTTCAAACTAAAATCCAAACCATAGTGAGTTTAAAGCTCGCAAAGCAAGTAATTAATGATCAACTGCAAGGTATAAGACAAAAGCGCAACACTGGCAGGATTTAAGGAATAAAGAAGACATGCCTTCTCATATTTTGCTTTAGCAAGTTCAAACTTTCCTTCTTTGAATAGCCTGTTACCCTGCAAAGAGAACTATGCAATTAAGTATCATCACTTAAGTATTATTTCGTGAAGATGTGGCTGCAATAAATATGACAAAAAAAAAAGAACTTAAAAAACAACAGTGAAAGTAAATCTTCAAAGGGAACTGAAGTATGTAACAAGCAATTTAATTAAGTATAGAAATGCCTTGGCCCTGATATGATCAATATTCAAAAAAAAATATTTTTTTCTCATCCATTAGCAGTATGTATTTGAAAATTAACTGTAACAAATGTTTAAAATGAAAATCATTACCCACTCAAACCAATCATAGCTACTGCCAAGTACTCCAATAAAATATGGCATTCCTCAATCAATTCATAAACTGGCTAAACAACTTGAGTTATTTGAAGTATGGACTACTTGATACAAGAAAAATGAACCAAGAATCTAAAGGAAAAGCTTCTCATAGATGATCAAATGCTATACCGTGTTCCTTATTTTATCTGCTTCATCCATTATACTTTGAAAGCTTAAACCAGTCCAGTCCTGAAATTGAAAGATAACCAAACAAATAAATATTCCTCTTGAAAAAATGGAGGAAATAAACAGAATAAACAGCTGATCAACACTGTCAGGGACCCTCCTCAAGGAACAATAAACAGACTTTACATACCTTAGGCATTTCAAAACCAAGTAGTTCAATCTCCCATTGAACATAAGCACCTTCCGGAACACTAGGAGGCCTGGTCATTGAACGATCTTTAAAGAAGTTTGCCAAAGATATTTTTTGAGAAACCCAAGGGATTCAGTTTGAAAAGTAACCTCAAAAACTTGTCATAAGCATAATCTGGTGGGCAAGTGACAAGGGATATCTCTCCAGGAAGCATTAAGCGAACACACATTTCAAGTCCCTCAGGAACCTATGGAAAAATTCAAGAGAAAAAAAAGATAAGAAAGTAATCAGAGTTTACAGGGGCATATTAGCTGATGTTTTGACACATATATTAGATCCCTAAAAGGAACTTATCCACCCAATTAATAATGAAAATGGACAAGAATAGATCTTTCACATTATATGTATGGTGCCAATAAGATGTTTCCCAAATAACAATAGCACCCTCCTATACCATTAAACCCGAAAAGCTACTGAATTCAGAAGGAACACAGTTAAAGTGTACTGAAAAGAACTGATGGATGTTTGTCACAAGATGGAGTGCATAATAAAGCCAAGTAAAAAGTGGGAATGGAGATATGACAAGAAATATGAATGGTCAGTATGATGATATTCGGAAAGGAAAACCAAATATAACTTGAAGGGAATAAAGCACGAGACTCTAGCTTGTTCCAGAATTGCTCATTGGACATTTAGGCAGATCCCAGCATACACTGTGATGTGCTGTAGACAAATGGCTCTAAGCACAGCTCCCCCTATCTCAGCCCAACCTAGACAATTAAACAAGGTTTTATACAAGGGCTACCGCTGACTTGAGAAGATTGGTCTAGCAAAGGGACCAATGACTGCTGACAACTCAAGATGAATCCTTAAAAATAAGCAAAAAGTGATCTATGAAATTTGTTATATCAGACATTCATGTTTTCAAGGAAGGCCAGTCAACAGAGCTTACAAGTCCTTCACCAGAACTGAACTCCAAGGGTTGACCATCATTATCAACTCTGGTATCGTAGAATACAGACTTTTCCTCATTAAGGAGCATGCCCTTGTAATGCACCCTTAGTAAGCTATCATGAAGAGGGCAGTCCATGGGAAATTCACCTGATCATCCAGTAAGAGAAGCATCCCATTTATAAAAACATATGTCAAGTATAATGCCAAAATGTGAATAGACATTAAAGGAGAAGGATGCAGACATGACTACTACATAATAAGAACAATGTTGGTCTTCATTCTAAAGGAGTTCCATTCCTGCAGAAGAACCGGCACCTAATACTATTATACTGAGGGTTCTGTACTAGTAGACCAGATTGTCACAAAGACCCATACCTCTTCCATCAACAATTCGGCGTTTTATAAGACGACCATCACCAAGCATATCCCGCACCTGTGGCCACGAATCTCGGTATTAGATGAAAGAAATTTATAAAGATAAGAGTCAAAAAAGAGACATCTCAAGAAAATAGTTAAAAGATGGAGAGAAAAATGAAGGGGTAATTAGAAACAAAATGTTGAATGAAGGGAATGCCATTCACAGGGACTTCATAGCATATCTACAATGACAAGTGATGCAATTGAAAAAATAAATAAATAAATAAATAAAAATGAATCACATTATCAATGAATGGAGGATGCACCTGAATGAAATGAACCAATTCAACTTCAAACTGAATGTCTTCAAGGTCTTCTGTTATTTTCATCAAAGGAGATTCAGTTAAGTAGGCATTTGAAACAAATATGGTAGCCTTCTCTCCTCGAGTCATAGTTCCAATTGCCATCTCAAGGCCCTTAGGTACCTAAACTACAAGTATCAATTATCATCACATCAAAATATATAGAAATAACCATGATATGTTTTCCAAATAAAATTAAGCACACCAAATAAAACAAGTAAATTCAACCAAATTGATAGCAAAATAATGGGTTGACAATATTTGATGAATAGAAACAGGCAGTGAATCAGATAAAAACCTTCAAACTCAGGCAAAGCTATTTAAAATTGTAAGGATGGCCCATGCCATTCAAACACTTCAATTAACATGTATCATCCAATATCAATTAACTTCTATAGGCCATGAATCCTCAGTGTCCCTATCATACTATATTTTTCTCAGAAATGGAAGTGGGTCAAGGCTTTAAGCATACTGAAGGTCAGGAAGGAGTTATTCACAAACCTCTGATTTACCAAAAGTGAAGCAATATGGTTCCTCTGTTCTTGACAGAATTAACTTTCCACCAAGTGTCATTGCAGTAATCCTGTATATTACATAACAAATATGTTATACATGTGTCTAAAAAAATGATCCGTTAAGGAGTTTACTATTCAGTTAGAACAAAGACATTGAGCAATCTAGAACTAATCAGAGGAGAAAATATGTTAATGCTATGCTGGATATCATTATATGATGACAACTGATGAATGATGCAAAGAAAGAGTTAACCCCCCTTGACATGATAAGCTGCTATAGGGGAGAAAGATTGCTGAATGAAACAAATGTTTAAGGTGTAAAGAATCCACAACTAACAGACACAATTGATCATCTTCATGCTTAGGTTTTTTTTTTCATTAAAACCACATGTAGTAAATGAGAAAAGGATAAGAAAATCACCAAGATGTTACTTCATAAGGTTCTCTTGGAGATTCCCATCCTTGGCCTTCTTTAATTATCTGCATATATACATTAGTATACATAAAACACTCAGATTAAGTACAGTAAAACCACAAAAGGAAAAAAAGTTAATGAAGACATGAAAAGAAATCACTTTCCATCAGAAATTAGTTCTGGTAGTTATCACAGAGTGGAGGAGATGAACATTGATAATAGCACAATTTGAGAGCAGCATCATTTTGAAACATAAACTGAACATGAGAGTTACATCCATATTTTCCATTTAATAGGCTGTTGTTTTCAATATATCAAACATACTGATGGAACTTGATAAGAATATCATTTTAGTATTTCATCAACACATGCAATATTACTGTAAGACTACATATATTACAGAGTTGAGATAATAAAGTTTAATGGACTTGAAATACCTTCTTCACAACCCCCAGATCTTCACTAACAACCTGCACAACAAAAGAAATCTAGTTTAAGAAAAAGAAATGGAGCAGATCCATCAAATAACTCCCCCCACATTGGTGATTGTTATAGCAAATTAGAATTTAGAAGTCCTTGAAGCCTGTAAATATCTCAAGGATTCAGTAATACTTGTAAATATCCTCACCTTGACTTTGAAGAAATCTAACAGCTCAATCTCAAAATGAAGTTCATCATCTTTTGGGAAGTTATCTGGAGCCTTAAGGGGGCAGTCATCCTCAGCATAGTGTAATTCTGGCTTAATTTTAAGCTGAAAATTTGAGATTACTAGAGAAAATTAAAACAAAGAAATAATACAATTATTTCCAGAAAGTAGAAGCAATAGCCCAGCTCCTAAAAGATTACAAAAACAATGGAGAAAACTTAATGTATCCTGTCAACCAATGTGACATCCTGAAAGACTTTTTCATTATACCAATATCATTGTGTAAAGATATAGAATGCTTCCGAGCTATTTGTATGGTCATTAAAGAAACCTCTATGATATAAACAACTGGATAGATAAACAAATAATGTGGTAACAGTGGTTCCATTATCAGAAATTAAACAACAGCAAGATAAAGGAACATCATAAGAAATATTTGACCCAGACTAGACAAATAAAGGGAGTACCATTGCCACTTCACCCTTTAACATGGTGGGCAGGCCTTCACAAAATCCAAGTAACATTTTGCTTTTCCCCAAAATATACCAGACAGGGTTACCGTTGCCTGTTACATTCAAAACAATTAGAAAGATTTCCAAAAGTTCCGGAAACACAAAGCTGAATATAATCAGCATCAGAAGCTGGATATTGGCCTAATAAAAAAAAAAAAAAAAAACATCAGTGAAACATTTCCTGGCTATAAATGAACTACAGCATGCAACCCATAATCCTTTTCCCTGATCCTTAGGCTGAATAGACAGGCAGGGCGAGGGAACTTTAGAGAACTATTATCATGAAGGTTCATCTCACAACACTGAAGCAGATCAACATGGTTCTTGCTGAGGAGCAATAACTACTACTTGTTAATCTAAGCAGTTGATGAGATAAAATAATCATGCATATATATACATAAGAAATGACACAATATGGCACATCTCAATGGTTTGGATGTGTAATTACCTCCATGTTCAGATCTTGTAGAGTTGACGATAACTCCATCCAAAGTTCGAGTGGTGCAATGGATGATAACCTACAAAGCAAATGAAACATGATCAGTCATGGCATCCACTGGTTTGGAGACATCACGCTCTGATAGAAACAAACCATCGGAGAGTCAATACCTGATCTCCCTCCCCAGGATGCTCAGTTCCACTGCCAGGTCGTATGATTGCTTTCATCAAGCTTCCAGGAGTGACCTTCTTCCTCCTATCAATCAAAATCAGAATGAAATGTCAACGCCGAGCAGTGAGTAACCGAAAAACACTGAAAAGAAGAGGAAATAGGGATTCGGTACCTCTCTTCATACTCCGATGGTTTCTTCTTCTTCGGGGCGTACTCCCGCTTCATAGCTTCGTCTCCTTCCATCTCTCCTCCTTCTCAGCGGCGATCAGGATAAATGCAGAGAATTGGCCGCTCCGCTGTTTCACTGATTCTTCAATAGAAACAAAGCGATGGGGATCTTGAGAGAAATCTCTTGATCGATCGATCGGACACGATAACGAACAAATAGGTTTAGCAGCCGGCCGCTGGTGACTGCCGGACTGGAGACACGAAAAGGATTTGATTGGTTGGTTTGAGGTTGTTGGAAATAGCCCGGCCCATGATTCTTCTTTGGGCCTAAACATGGCCCACAATTGTGGGCTTGTACTCTCTGTGAGATTTTTTTATTATAATATTTTTGTAAAATAGCGCCGTTTGGATTGACTTCTGAGAAGTTGAAAAAGACTTTTTTTTTTATAAATTAAAGATTTATGTGGATTTTATATATGTTTGATGAGCTTTTCTGAAAAAATAGAAACTATTAAAAATGAGAAAAATATTTTTTTTACAGGAGCTGTTGGTTGAAGCTTCTAAAAAAAGCCGAGTTTTTGGGATTTTTCAATTACAAAAATACCTTTATGTAAATTAAAGAATGACTTCTCAAATCTAACCTAACATCATGTAAGCCTTGGAATATATTGTTATTATTAATGTTAAATATAGTTATTATTAATTATGAAAAATATATTAGTTATTATTGATGTCAAATGTGATTGTTCTCTTTCTTATTGTTATTATTATTCTTATTTATTGAATGTCTATTTTAATAATTTGTCATTGAATAAGTCATTTTGGAAATGAACATCTAAATAACTTTCTAACTATAAAAAGCACTTCTTAATAAATATATCCAAATACAAAAAATAATAAAAACCCTTACTTATTCTAAAAAATTATTATAAAAAAATTCTTTTATCAAACTAATAATTTTTTTTCATAAGCCAATCCAAGTAGGGATGGCTATACCCGAGCCGATCCGTGGTTTCTGACCCGATCCGCCCCGAATGGAGCGGAGAAATGCTGAGCGGGGTAGGTTTGGTAAAGATCCTTTAAAATTCGTCCCTCCCCGCCCCGACTAAAAAAATACAAAAATATCCTTTTATATATATATATATATATATATATATATATATATATATATATATATATATATATATTAGATTATATAGTTTTAGGGTTTACAATGAAGCTTTGTTTGGAGTCTTTGGACTTTGGAGGTTGTTTTCCGACTTTTTTCTCGAGCTTGTATATCAAAGTGCTTTTACATTGACGTTAAGTTAATTTTATTCGAGTTTAATCGGTAAATTTCTCTTCATTCTATGGTATAAATGCAATATTTTATTCGAGTGTGTATATTGGTGCCATGCGCTTCGCCCCGCACCCCGCCATTATTTGGACGGGGCGGTGGTGGTAGAGGCCTGCTCCGCCCTGCTCCATTGTCATCCCTAAATCCAAGCGAGTCCATAACCAATCTCATCTTTCTTTTATTTTTAAAATAAAAAGTCTATTTAACTACAAATATAGATATTTCTTATAAAGTGCCTATTATCTTTTATAATTCTTCTGTTAAATGAGTTGGAAGATTCTCGAAATTGAAAACACAGGAAACTAGAAGCCAATCAAACCGCCCAAACTTCCTGTCATTCTCTAATGAAAACATATTATTCTTTGGAAAGTAATAACCATGACCACGACTCAAGGATGGAGTTGATCAACAACTATCAAGTTGGTTGCGTGATTTATCCAGTGATTCCAGTCTTGGAAAACTATACGCGTCTTAGGACATTAGTTATCAACATTTTCATTAGTTTACTACTTTTCTACAGTGGGAATGCACATGGACCGAGATTTGCACGCCAGCTGGAAACACTTCTATTATAACTCGCTCTCGTGCTTTCCTTTCGAGCAGCGAGGACTACTACGGTCGGGCAAAACAAGCGAACAGAGATGAGAGGCGATAGGAAGATCGGTGTTGCGCTGGACTTCTCGAAGAGCAGCAAGAGGGCGCTGGCCTGGGCTATTGATAATCTCCTGGATAAGGGCGAGACGCTCATCGTCATCCATGTCAAGCGCGGCAAGCCCGATGAGGGCAAGCACGTCCTCTGGTCCAAATCTGGATCTCGTACGCCTTTTTCTCGATCTTTCTCCTTGTTTTTTTTTCTTCTAATTCGAGTGTGTTTGATTGGTGTTTATTTTGGATGATCGATGAGCAGCTCTGATTCCTCTGACGGAGTTCCGGCTGCCGGAGGTCTTGAAGCAGTACGATCTGGAAACTGACATCGAGGTGCTCGACTTGCTCGACACCGCTTCAAGGCAGAAGGAGGTCTGCCATTCTTTTCTTGTTTTTATTTCTCGTTTATTGTTTGTGCTGGGTGGTGTATTGAATTTATTAGAGTATGTGGGATTTCAGGCGACGATCTTGACGAAGGTGTACTGGGGTGATGCGAGGGAGAAGCTCCTTGAAGCTGAGCAGGACCTCAAGCTGGACTCGCTGGTCATGGGGAGCAGAGGCCTTGGCCAAGTCCAAAGGTATTATCGATCGATCACCAACTGTTAACAATTCATTCCAATTACAGCAGATCTGATCTAGTACCGATTGTTTTTTGCGTTTATTGATTCGAAGTTGAGTAGAAATTCACCAAAGAGAATGATACATTTTTTCTAATGGTAGGTTCTGTTGTTTTTTACCATAAAAAAAAACAAGTAAAAGAGAGAAAAAGAAAAAGTGGATTAACTTTAGTATTGGAACAATGAAATGACCTTTCTCAGTGGCTTTACATGTATATCTTTTTGATAAATGTCCACTAGATAGCACGCCACAGGTGTTGTTCGAACCCTCAACTTCTGAAGAGAGTATAAGCTAGCCAACTTTGCTTGTCTAAGGAGAGTATAAATGTCTAAGGAGAGTATAAGCTAGCCAACTTTGCTTGTGAACTTTGGTTCTTTACATGTATATCTTGAAGACAGAATCAATTACATTAGTCATTTTGAAAATACCCAAATTATACCAACCAAATGATGCATTCCATTAGTTCTATCAACAGAAGTTGCCTGCATGCTTAAGTTTTATTGTTTTGTAATAAAAATAATGCATTCAAGCATTGCCTCAAAGCTATTTTAACTCATGACTACCTTGATTGAAGGAACCACCTGTTTTGATTAATTAGATTCAGGGAAGTACTTCTTGTGGTGGTTGAGAAGGAACAAAGCTATCTTCAAAGTCTCACATTTTTCCCAGCTGAATTTGAAAAAATTTCATCTTGTTTCAGAGCCTATGCAATTTCTGATTTCCTTGAATACGAATTTGAACCAGCTTACTACTGACTTTTAGCAAAATAACTTTCTAATATTGAAGATCAAATATACTTTATGAACTTCTAGGAATGTAAGTGTTATTAGAGTATTCATGGATCCTTGCTTTCTCATTTATTTTAAAATTTCAATTCCAAGTATGAATGGGATATTTTAATCTGACCATCTTCTATCTTTGTGTATTTGTTCTTACAGGATTTTATTGGGCAGTGTCACAAACTATGTTCTGTCTAATGCTTCATGCCCTGTGACAATCATCAAGGATCCAGACTTCAAGCATTAATGTTTTTGTAGAGCTGTTCATGCTTAAGAATAAGAGTTTTCTCAAACTATTATGTAGCCATTTAGAGAGAATGAAGTCTACTGATAGACTTGTTATGTATTGTATTTTTTTTTCTTTTATAAAGTTATGTATTGTATTCGAACCTTACGATTTCCCTTGTTGCTAATCTGAAAATAAATTTAGATGGATGTCTAAATGCTTTCCTCAATGGCATAAAGCTAAAAGAATATATTCTGTTACTAAGCTGATAAGTGATAAAAGATTGGTTTATGTTGGACCAGGCAACATTGAAACCAATTGAATTGAATGCTGTTGGGTTGTTTAAAAAAAAAAAATTGAATAAGTCATTAATTTATAATAAATATGATCATAAAGATTACATGCAATCTTATTTTATTGTGTGTGACTCTTCCAGCTTCAGCTTTTTTGTTGGGTTAACTTGCAACAAACTATGATAATAATAAAAAATTAGTATCGTAAATAATTTGTAAAAAAACATGTTTTTTTTTTTTTTTTAACATCATCTATTTCTCTTGAGCTAAATATTTCAGGCGATTGCAAATGTGGTAAGCTCTCATCCTTTCTTTTAAGATTTTGTGCACTTTCTAGGTGAGAGACTTGAGGCCCAGAGATCATGAAGTGTGCTGTTGGGCAGGTCAAAGTAAACTGGGCCGGGCCTTCAGAAACCAATTGATAATTGAAAGCCTTCAAGCCCATTACGTGTCACCAGGCCAGGCCTCGTTGTCTCTACTATACCGCGATGATCCACTCTCCAGCCCGTTTAAAGAAGCGTGATTGGCGGGAAGTTGAGGAAAGTTTGGAATTTGGAACCCTAGAGCGAGAGAGAGAGAAGAGAGGCGAGAGCCGCATCGTCGTCCTCTCCGAATCCCTCCTCTAATCTCTGCGTCCGCATCTCTGAAACCAAATTTCATTGTTTTTTTGGCCCTGAATTTCTGTTTGTGGCCATGTATGGGAGGCGAGCATCTCAGCTTTTGGGAGAATTAGCCGCCGCGGAAACGGGACAACTCACTGTTTACAATGTAAGCTTATATCTATTACTTCTTAACTATTTTTGTTTCTTTTTGATCTTCTGTGATTAATTTGCGTTAAGATTTTTAAACCAAGAAGGATGATTGAATTTTATTTTATTATTATTGTTATTTTGAGATAAAATGGATGAACCACTTTCGTTTTAGCTAATAGAATGGAAAAAATTACTCTTTTTGAACTTCTTTGCTCTCTCTGTCAGCTGTACTATAGTATGCAATATTTGGATTCCTAAATTTATTTGTTGTATTATATGACTAAGTGCTTCTGCTTCATTAATCATGTAGAGTGATACATTTGATCAAGTTATCAAAGAATGTAACGAGCACAATGTTCAGCTTCAGTCCTTGTTTAGGTAAATAACCTTCATTGCTTTTGTTTACCACCAACTTGATATTATTGAACGCTTAAAAAGGTTTATGAATCTTTTGATGCTAGATTACTTGTTGGCTAGTCATTATGTTTGTTGTTATTGAACTAATTTCCTGACATGCTATTCTATCAAGGAAAATGGAGGAACAAAATTTGGACATACAGACCACTAGGAATGAAGATTACTTCGGTGCTGTTATCCATCACCTTTCTTTGGCTCGCAACAAACGTTGTCTCATGGCCTACATGTAAACCACTTCATATTAAATTGTTGTGAGGCTTACTTGCTTACTTTTGTAGTTCTATGGTAGTCAAACAAATCCTTAATGTTTATCTTAAATTTTCCTGGTTTCATATTTAAATAGGTACAACCGAGCGGAAACCATCCAAAGCCTGAGATGGAAAATCGGAAAAAAACTTCCGCAAGAAATTCAGGAAAAGCTCAGTTTCTCCGAAGGAGAATATTTCAAAAACCATTCTGCTGCAATAGACTCCTACATGTCAGAACTGGATTTGGATCTAACTGTGGTACATTTTAATTCTTTTGTTTTTACTAATCAACTTGCATGGGGCATGCGCATGTTTATTTTTTTTATTTTTTATTGTTTGGATAAATGTGGACAAGCCACTAGAAGCACGCCAGTGGTTCGAATCCTCATTCTCACATTATGAGGGGGAATAGGCTAGCCAATTTTCTTTATGAAAGTTGGTCATATTTCATTCTTTCTCATATTGAAGAACTGCTGTACTTTTTCTAGGACATGATTCCTCCAAAGGATCCTTACATTCAAATCAGGGTTCTTGACGACATTGGTGAAGTGTCCCTAGGTGACTTGGAGATATCTCTCACCCGACATTCAGTGCATTTTCTCAGGCGGACAGATGCCGAACAATTCATTTCCCAGGTCTGTAACCATCAGCAGTTCAGGTTCAAGCACTTTCTGATTTCTCATAATACTAGAGCTTCTCATGAATTCAGGGTTTGATGGAGGAGTTCCTCGGATGACACAGTATCTGAAACCCAGAGACCATGATCAGTAGTTTGCAGGTTTGGTTCCTCACCTCTTTATTATATGTAAATCAATTCCTTTGTTCGTGATGTATTTGTGGTAACATTTTCAAAATGGACTTTGATTAACAGATTTGTGGGTTGCCAAAGCTGAGTCTTATATCCTTACATCGGCCAAGTGTTCAAGCAGTCAAGAAGCTGCAAAATTTGAATCAGCTGGATTCTTAATTCAATTCTTGGTTGGACATGAAATGAATGTATATATGATCTCTTTGGTACAAATGGACACAGCTAGTGTGGTTTACTTTATATATAATGTCAATGATATATGAAACATATTTTTCAAAGGATCATGGAATGAGTTCATTGCTTTATATTCAAAATATGCACAGCTAGACTGCTAGTGGGTTTTAAACCTCTTTCCCTCCCATGCCAGCATGGAGCACCATCAGTACTTAGCCGTTTGAGAAGGACCCACGCAGTCCCCCATCTTAATCAGAAGGAAAGAGGTTGGAACCAACCAACTGCACTAGAGAAGTGTGATCATGCTCCTCTCTTTACTCTTTAATGCCAGAAGGTGATCACGCTAAGACTTTCAAGTAAAGTATGCCTCCTTCTCCAGTGATTTGTGTGTAAACTCAACCCACAGCCTACCCCAATATATTGATTTTATCCGTTGAGAAAGCACAGAATAAAAAGTCAATATGACACCTGCTTCCCTTTTTATCCAACAAGAGATTCAAATTCACCTCTGTTTTCAAATCTTGGCTTGTCACTGAAGCGTTCTAACGGCCAAACAGCGGGGCCCAAAAGGAGTGTTTTCAAAGCCAGTGAGACAACGAAGGAACAAAACAAACATCCCAAGATACTTGGGGGAGGCGACAACACATTTATATAAACCACAAAGAAGATAACAGAAATTTAAAGGAGAAGGCCGCTCTCTCCATCTTCATTCTTTCACGGAGATCATGTGTTAAGAGTTTGAGAGAGCGTCTGCAATCATGGCCGTCTCTTGCTCTTCTTATATTATGAGCAAGCACTCATCAGTGTCCATTCTCTCAGTGCCACTCTTCCACCACCTTTCAGAAATGGTCCTTTTCTTCTCATGGAGAGACACTCCTCTCTCTGTCATGTAGAGGACCGCAAGCCCACCTGTCTTCCACTAGCTCACTGTGTAGTGTCTCGGCTCGGCTTTTGGGTTACTAGATCTTTGAGACGCTCGGGTGGGAGGAAACCTGTTTCCAGGGAGGGTTTGGCGAAGTCTGCTGTTCTTTGGGGTTGTGCTATGTTTGCTGAAGCTAAGGAGTTGAACATGGATGATTCGGTGGGAGGTGTTGGTGTTAAAGATGGTTCCTTGGTTGGTGCTGGTGGTTGTGAAAGTGAGTTTTTCAGTGATGCTGTGGAAGGTGAGAGCCATGGAAGCAGTTCCAGCACAGAAACATTGACTAGTGAAGGGCCACAGAGCAGCATTGGCTCCGAAGAATCACTTGGTTCACCAATGGAGAAGCTCTCTGTTTCCGAGTCTGTTAGTTCTGAAGAGAAAAGCAAGAAAGAGGATGGGGAGATGGTTAAGCTGAAGCCAAACATTCCAGGTATTGGAACTCCTCTGTTTTGCCTGCGTATTCTCAGAAAACACATCCTTCCATTCTTTCATTTATTCTTTTTGGTTAAAAGATTTGAGCGTCTATATTGCTCTCCTGTAGAAGTTGAGATGATGAAGGAGAGGTTCGCAAAACTGTTGCTTGGAGAAGACATGTCTGGTTGTGGGAAAGGAGTGTGCACTGCATTAGCGATTTCTAATGCTATAACCAATCTTTGTGGTAATGTTTATATGTTTTGTTTTGGTTTGGCAGAATACTTGGTGTGGTGGATTTTGTTTAGTGTTATAACTTCTCCAATCCTTTTTCATTCTTGTATTTCTTCAGCTACTATTTTTGGCCAGCTTTGGAGGTTAGAGCCTTTGCCTGCTGAAAAGAAATCCATGTGGCGAAGAGAGATGCAGTGGCTTCTCTCCGTTAGTGATCACATAGTTGAATTTGTGCCTTCTTGGCAGACATTTCCTGATGGGAGCAAGCTTGAGGTACTTCCTTGTTCATCATACATGAAAAGTTTAAAACTTTTCCAATATCTTTCAGATATCTCTTTGTATCTATTTATATGTGAATTCAAACACTCTGTCCTCAACTGATGACAATATATTCCTGCAGACACTAATTTTTTTTTAAAGTATAATTCAACAGACAGGCCTTAGTCAGGCATATAACCATTTACTTATTGCTTGCATTTACACTTTCTAATCACATTGATATGACTTTCTTAAACTGATCTCCAGTGATGAACAAATCATTTTTTTCAACAAGTGCATTACAATTACAAACAGCAGTGTCCTTATTTGCATTCATTTTCAGGTAATGACTTGCAGACCACGGTCAGATCTATACATCAATCTTCCAGCACTGCGGAAACTAGACAACATGCTTCTTGTATGAATTTTATCTCACTCTTTATTTTGGTAATGACTTCTGACTTGTATGAAATGTGTTCATGCTAAGACTTTGCTTATCTGCAGGAAATATTAGATAGTTTCAGTGACACCGAATTTTGGTATGCGGAGCAAGGAATATTGTCTGCAGACCATGATGGTTCTCGTTCTTTCCGGAGAACCCTTAACCTTCAAGAAGAGAAGTGGTGGTTACCTGTGCCTTGTGTTCCTCCTGGAGGTCTTCATGAGACGACAAGGAAGCAACTTGAACACAAACGCGAATGCACAAACCAAATCCTAAAGGCGGCAATAGCCATCAATGGCAATGCTTTGGCTGAAATGGATGTTCCCCAGTCATACCTCGACTCACTCCCAAAAGTTCGATGTCCACTTCTTTCTTTTCTTATATATCCCTCTTTATATGAATTTATTTCAACTTATCAATGTCACTTTGGTGTTGGATTGCAGAATGGAAGGGCCAGCTTAGGTGATGTTATATACCGCTATATTTCTTCAGATAGTTTTTCACCCGAATGCCTCCTTGATTGTCTGGATTTTGCATCTGAACACCAAGCACTAGAAATTGCCAATCGAGTCGAGGCATCAATCTATACCTGGCGCCAAAAACCTGCTGCTAAACCTACAAACAATACAAACCGCAATAACACTAGATCATCTTGGGGAATTGTTAAGGAGATGATGGTCGATCCAGAGAAAAGAGAATTGCTCGCAGATAGAGCTGAGACCCTCTTACTGTGCCTGAAGCAGAGGTTCCCTGGACTGACACAAACAACCTTGGATATGAGCAAGATACAATTTAACAAGGTGAGCTCATATTTAGAACAAAGTTATATACATATAAAAAAAAAAATCGGAGATTTTGACCATCTTTGATGAATGAACTTGCAGGATGTTGGCAAATCCATTCTAGAAAGCTATTCTAGAGTTCTGGAGAGCCTTGCCTTCAATGTTTTCTCTAGAATTGATGATTTGCTATATGCCGATGACTTGGCCAAGCACTCAGATCAGTTATCAACTGTTAGGCCTGCTGGCGCAATTGTTCAGAATAGAGTTGCAGTCCCATACTCTGTGCCTATCTCAAGCACTCCATATGCAACTGCTTATCCTGTGCCAAGCTTCTCACCTGCACCATTAGTCAGCCCTGCAAGATCACCACTACTCACCATCAGAAAACCTCAGAACCGTGTTTTTGGTGTCAAAAAGGTTCTAACAGAGTATCTTGGAATTGAGACCAGAGCAAAACATAACAGTGATGCAGTTTTGTCCACAATGGTCTTGAGCTTGAGCAAAGGACATCCAGATCCATGAAGACAGTAGCAAAGTAACCTTTCTCCTCTTGTGATTGATACTATTTGTCGATAAATTCTGTGACACTGAATTGAGTTGTATGTTTCTGTAGCTGTTTTATGTGTTTGTTTTGGAGGTAAAATAGGAACTGTTTTATGTTTTATTTAAAGGTCAAAAGATGTCAATTTCTATATTTTAATGGTTTCTTGCCTAATATTTGACAAAGTACATGCACATGGGGAAAATTGAAACTCTATAAAACTCAAATAAAAAACCTCCATTTCCCTTGATCTCTGTGAAATATAATAAAAATCACAACTTTGGATCTAAAATTCACTTTCCCATCATCCTCACTGGTCAGCATCTTCTTCTCTTTCAGCTAGCTCAAACAATGGCGAAGGATCCAACCTCCAGTTCAATCACTTTCCACCACCTCTGCTATCTCCTCTTCGCCGTCTCTGCTCTCTCTTCCATCTCATTCATCTACTGGTCTCATTGCTCGACATGTTCTTGCGGAGCTGATCCTTCTCCCATCTCACTACATCAACACAACCAATCCATCAACCTCCTATCCTTCCCCTCTGCTTGGAATCACCTCTCCTTCTCTTCAACCCCTCCTCGAAAACTCCTCAAGATCGCTCTTTTCGTCAAACGATGGCCACAAAGGAATCTCGCCGGCGGACTCGAGCGTCACGCCCTCACCCTCCATCTCGCCCTTGCAAGAAGAGGCCACGAAGTCCACGTCTTCACCACCACCACCTCATCCAACTCCACCAACCTCAACACCACCTTGAGATTCCACTTCACTCCGCCATCACCCGGCGGCTACCTAAACCAAGCTCTAGCCTGGCAGCAATTCCAAACCCAGAACTCCACTGATAACAAACCTTTCGACGTTGTCCACACCGAAAGCGTTGGGCTTTTCCATGGCCGTGCTCGTAATCTCAGTCACCTTGCTGTTTCCTGGCATGGGATTGCATACGAGACCATTCACTCCGACATTGTTCAGGACCTCCTCCGTGGTCCTAACGAGACACGGCAATCAGTGTTGACTGAGAGACTTGTGAAGGTGATTGAAGAAGTGAAGTTCTTCAATAGATACTCCCACCATGTAGCTACCAGTGATCATGTCGGTGATGTTCTCAAGAGGATCTACATGATCCCAGAAGACAGAGTTCATATCATCGTCAATGGTGTGGATGAAACTATTTATAAACCAGATTCAACAAGGGGCAAGGATTTCCTAAGAGAAGCAGGGGTGCCTGAGAATGCAACTCTAGTTATAGGAATGGCTGGGAGGTTAGTGAAGGATAAAGGACATCCTCTGATCTTTGAAGCTCTGAAACAAATCTACGTGGAGGATGAGAACTTCAAGCGAGATGTTTTTGTCCTGGTTGCCGGAGATGGGCCATGGGGAAGTAGGTACAGAGACCTGGGACCTAATCTACGTGTCCTTGGTCTTTTAGAACAAACCCAACTGGCAAGCTTTTACAACTCGCTTGATGTTTTCATAAACCCAACTCTGAGAGCACAAGGCTTGGATCATACGTTCATAGAAGCAATGCTTTCTGGGAAACCAGTCATGGGGACAAGGTTCGCCAGCATCACTGGATCACTGATTGTGGGTTCGGATATAGGGTACACGTTCCTACCAACTGTGGGTTCTCTGAAGGAGTCTTTGTACATGATGTTTAGAGATGGGAGAGATGTCCTGGGAATTAAAGGCAAGGTTGCAAGGAATAGAGCTGTCCAATTGTTTACTGCCACGAAGATGGCAACTGCCTATGAGAGACTCTTTCTGTGCATCTCAACAGGCACTTATGAGAAGAATGATGATAAGTATGATTACTGTAAATACCCGCTTCCATTGGATTAGATAATTGAAGGATGCTTCTCAAACATTCCATTTTAGTTGAAGCTAGCTGGTGCGCAATTGAGTTGATGTAGTGCTTTGTCCACTAAACCTAATTGGTTAACAAGGTGGCAATGCCATTTACTTGATGGATTGAATTATATATATGTGTATCTCATAAGATGGGGATCATAGTGTGTGTGTGTGTGTGTGTGAGTGAGGTGTTGGGAAATGGAGGTTTCAGTGATGAAATGCTGCTTAAGCCTTTGTGTTTTGGTGGTTGTTTTGGGTGTTTCTGGAGTTGAAAAGGTTGATGGAGCTGGAGAGTGTGGAAACGTTCCGGTGAACAGAATGGCCTGGAGGATGGCACCATGTGCAGCAGCATCACAAGATCCACAGGCTCAGGTTTCAGCAAGGTGCTGTTCAGAAGTGCAGAAGATAGGGCAGTCACCGAGTTGCCTTTGTGCTGTAATGCTTTCAGATACTGCCAAGATGGCTGGGGTTAAACCTGAGGTAGCAATCACCATCCCCAAGCGATGCAACCTTGCAGACCGCCCTGTTGGTTATAAGTGTGGTGGTGAGTAGTTGTTTAACTTCCATCCTTGTGCGTTTATTTTTCTTTCCAGTTTCTCTTGATCTGACTCTGCTGGGCTTGATATTATTATTGCTTGCAATACAGATTACACATTGCCGTGAGGTGCTGAAGAGGACTACCAGTAAGTAGTAGCTGTTGAATAAAATGATGGCATTGCCATGTCAAAAGTTGTGTCTGTATGTTTGAAGATGTTAAATAAAGCATTAAGTACTGCTGGTGTGTTTACAAGCTTGGCTGACTAATGATGACAAGAATATTCAGAGTACTTAAAAGTTAAAAAAGAGAATGAACAAAGTGCACTACTACCTAACTACAGCCAATTCACAAACACTATTCAGAAATCTTTGAGGAACAAGCTGATTAGCATTGTTAACTTTTTACACTAGTCAGTGACCAAAACAGAGCATTTGGATGTCCAAAGTAGGTAGTAACAGGGCTCAGCACCGTAAATTAGAATATAGCAGTGTTTATCGTTGTTTCTAAAGACTGAATAATGTTCGGTGCCATCAAGTTTGAGACATGCTCCTCAAGACGCTGTTTTAGATCTAATTTTCCAACCTTGGAATGTGCCAGTTTGCCCGGGGGTAATTCATTGGATTGCTTTGTTGTACTTGTTTGTTAGATCCACCATCTTCTGCTCATCTCCCACCTTAACAACAGTTAAATTCCTCCATTCAAAATAGAAGGGTATGTGGCACAGCAGTATCTCATACCTGCACCCTTTGCTCATTAGTTTTGGAATGGATATCAAACGGCTCCAGTCTCAATCCATCACTCCATTTCTTCTTGAGCAGGTTCAGCAACATCTTTTCTTCGAGCTCATTGATCCTAAAATTTATGAGTATAGAGTAGTAGAGTTTGTTTAATCCATTACTCTCTGCCTGGCACATATTTAGCGAAGAATGAGTCAAGTGAAAAAGAAAAGATAATTAGATTTGGGCCATTCAGCTATTACTTCATCGAGAAGCCTACCTTCTTGGATGGTTTGTTCAGACGTCCAACATAAGCATTGGATGTTGTCTGCCTTGGCTCCAACCCTGGATCCAACCCTGGAGTGACATTGCGGAAAGCATCAATGACCACTTTTCCGTTGACACTTTGAATTGGATCTACCACAACCGCAATAGCTCTAGGGTGCAAACCTTGAAAATGCTAAAAGGGAAAATCCAAATAATGGAGATGGTAATAAGAATTGAGTAATACAACCACAGCCAAGCAGTGCTGATTGAATACAAAATAAGCAGTAAAGCTTTCTGAGTCATGTGGAGTGCCCCAATATACTAATATTCAAATGATCGAAATTTATGACATGAGAAGTAGGCCAGTAGTGCAAGAGAAGTGAAATACATCAACACTCAGGTATGATGAAACTGCAAGGAGGAAAACAATAATAATAATAATAATAATAATAATTATTATTATTATATATATATATATATATATATATATATATATATATATATATTTATTTATTTATTTATTTATGAAATGGATTCATTAGATATGGAATGGAAAACAATAATTGAGGTCTAAAGTTAGAGCAACTGACATAGTTGGCGAGGGGATAAGTCCAGACCTGCTGGATAATTGTGTCACGTCCATAAAGGCCACAACCAAACCGTGGATGTGAACAATACCATCCTACCACCATTTCATGTCTGTATAGAAGGATCAAAGCTATTAAGTTTTGAAGAGAATCAAAGGTGAAATACCAAACAAAGAATCTATATACAATAATGATTAAGTGGCTTACAAGCACAAAGATGAAAAAAGAAGAAGAAGAAATTAATTAAGATATAAATAATGAGCATCATGAAGCAGACATTTAAACGGAAAGAACAAGGGCACTCGTAGGCAGCACATCCTTATCAAAGGCTCATCATCATAAGAAGAAGAAATAGATGGCTGTGGTCACTAGAAACGTTAGGGAAATGGAGAAATACTATTAAGAACAACAATTACATTAGGGACTAAAGATCAAAACTAATACATTGATTGATAAAAACTTAAATGAAACAAAGTAAGATTCATCATTCTGATGCTAGACCACTCAATAATCTTTGTCAATGTGCATGTGTTACATCAAAGAACCACAAGATCAAATTTTGAGTTACCAGCAGAAATAGTGCTCTAGAAGCTTGATTTTTCCATCATGCAAGGCAAAGAAGACCATCAAGAAAAGAAATTAGTCAAAAGATATCCCGAGGATTCATAGAATTGGTTAAATTCCATACACTATCCACTTCTCCACACCCAATATACTCAATTTTGGATCAATTTACATGATCTGGTAGTCTTGCGTCAAGGTAAGTGTTCAAATATATAAGAGAGAGATACCTGTGGGTTCTCTGAGCATGTTGAGCATTTTTGACTGGAAGGCACGATCAATGATCTCAAAAATGACGCCCGCCGCGCGATGCGGCATCGCGAACACATCTGCAACTCGGATCGTGTATTCATCCACGAACTCCCCGAGCACCAGTCCCATCACCTCCATCGGAACCCTAGCTTTTGCTGAATCATTCCACCATGAACTTAACACCACCCTCCGACAGGAAGACGCAAGAAACCCTAAATCTGATCGGATATAGAGAAAAAAAAAGGGAGGCGCACCGTGCTTGAGCATCTTGCAAACTGCGAGAGGGGAGATGCATATCTTCTCAGAGGAATCGGGAAGAGGACCGTCGATTCTTCTGAATCTTCTCATCGCCATCTCTGCTTTCTTGTTTCAGCGCGTTGGCTTGGCGGGATCAAATCTGGGCCGTCCTACCGAGGCCCAATAAAACCGGCCCAACTTTTGCGCCCACTAGTAACAACAAGCCCAAGTATGGCCCGACGGCCGTTTGGATTAACTTATGAAAAAAAAGTTTTTTTTTTTAATTTAATAAAGGACCTGTTTGGATTAGTTTTTTTTTAAATCCAGAAACGTTTTTTTATAAGTTAAGCGCTTCTGGGCTCAAAAAAACATGTTTGGATTAGCTTTTTTTAAAAAGCAGAAGCTCCAAAAAAAGCTCAAACACTGTTTTTTTTTTATAAGCTAGTCATGTGATGCTTATGAAAAAAGCAGTTTTGGAGAAGCAATTTTGAAAAAAGAGCTTTTTTACAAGTTAAACACTTTTTTGGAAGCCAATCCAAATAGACTCAAAAAGGCTTTTGAAAAAAATACTTATGAGTTCTTTTTTTTTTTTTTCAGAAGCTACAAATCACTAACTTATGAAAAAAATTATTACAACTTCTGTTTTTTTGAAAAAAACCACCACAAACATGTTTTTTCTTTCTGGGAATTGGAACATTGAGGCTAGTTACACTGATTTCCTACATGCCTTACAAATAGTCAGAGGTTGATCAAATTTTAACTGTCAGAGGCTTCAAAGAAACATTCAATTGATCAAACAATTTCTGCAAGAACAGCCTGATGTGGAGCTGAAATTCTGTCCAAAGGATATAAACTTCTTGGCTGATGTATTAGCTAACTATGCTAGAAGCAATCCAGGTCTCTCCTTATTTCACAGAGGAAGTGATAAACCTAGGTGGTTGGAAGAGAAGATTACTGTAGCTATTTTTGATTTGTTTTCAATCATCCTTTATCTTGTTATGTTTTTTTTTATTCTAATTAGCTGCTAACAACTCTACTTTGTCAAAGAAAAAAAAAATATGTTTTTATTTTTCCGAAAAACACTTAACTTATAAAAAAGTGCTTCTTGGCTTCCCACTGATCCAAACAAACCCTTAATTAATATGATCAATTTTATTCAATGTAGGAATAAATAACATAACCATTACATATTAAACCAGAATATACAACTTGGAATGAATGGATATCTAAGTATACACAACAATGGGGCTTTTTACACGATGGACTCCATCATTCCATACAAGTGAAGCCGAAAGCAGAGACTTTGTTGTTTGCCCGCTAATTTTAACAATAAATGTTTGTTTCTCTCCTAGAGATTTGAATGAGATGATGTTTGGCTTCACGTTGACACTGAGTTCTGATGGAGCTGCCACTGTTGCTGTGTAAGTTGAGTTTGGAAGCCCCACGTTAGTCACTGTCCTGTTGAAGCTCTGGGAGAAGTTCTTCCCCTCCTTGGCAGAGAGAGCAAAGGATGGGTAATTTAGATCCCATACAGTCCCATTGTTACTGCTTGAACATGTACTATTATCTCCAGTTACAAGGCTTAGATTCTTGCTGCTGTATCCCTGTCCACATAGCATCCTAACATAATCAGCTTCATATGCATCATATATAAGACCAGGATCTACTGCAGCTATGGGATTTATATGTCCTGCTCCATAACCCAACTCTTGGTCCTTGTTTAATGATACATTCATGGGGTAAGCTACAAGATAAAAACGTCAAGCAAATTAATTAGAGTTAGTTTACTAATACTAACAATGAAGATGAAGAGGTGATAGTGATGACATACTTGTTGTCATAAGAGCTGACTTGATAGCAGCTGGAGACCAGGTTGGGTGGAAAGATTTCACATAAGCAGCAGCACCACTTGCATGAGGACAAGACATGGAAGTACCAGAGATTATGTTGTATGGCACTGATCTTTTATCGTCAGGATCTACAGACATTGAAGCTATTGGTGACCAAGCTGCTATTATGTCCACTCCCGGTGCAGTTAGATCAGGCTGTAATATATATGTTATTCTTAACTCATTAGACATGTATTCAAGTTTAACTAAAAATCAGAGAGATTTAGTTGTGTATTATACTTTAAGAATGTCCCTTGTGATGGGGTTTGGCCCTCGTGAGGAGAAGGAAACCACTGAAGGAGCTTTTGGATCATAAACCCCTTGGCTCTTAAGTATACTGGCTGTTGGATTGCTGTCAGAATAGAAAGAAAAAAAATTAGAAGTTTTGAATAGTTCTACTGTGTTAATTTATCTGACTAAGACGTCAAGCACCCCTAAAGAATGTAAATGGACGTATACATCAGCAGAAATCCGTTCACCTGACCCTCATCTTATTAAAAAGGGAGTTCCGATCCCGGAACTTCGACAGAATTACTGTACATCACTTAACAAAGGACCCTAATATCAATACGTTTTTGTGGCCGTTTGTATTCTACTGTGATAATGATAGAGAGATGATACCTTGTTGTGTTAATGTAGACAGAGACGTTCCCAGTATCAAGTGGAACCAGAGCAGTAGCTGGTAAAGGATAGGAGAAGGCATAATCATCATAGCCATCGTTCAACATCACTGTGCCAACAGCACCAGCATTCAGTGGCCCGGTACCATCAGTCAGTTGATCACAAAGGACAATCTTTCCTTTCACCAAATTCTCATCCAAGGAACCATCATAACAATACCTGGAGGTTGATCCATCATAACCTGCAGATGTATTTGGTGCATCTCCTCCGTACATGAGAGGGTACCAAGTTTTCTTAAGGTCAAAGGTGTTGACTGCTGCTCCCTGAAACACAAGTCAAGATCCTTGTTTTAAGTTGACTTTCAAGTCAAAGTTAAGGGATATAACACACTAGCTACCTGATAGGACTTCCCATTCCCCAGCTTAACCTCTGCCAGGAAGCGTCTATCAATGGTGCTTGCAGCTACAGTGAGTGACCATGGAGAGTAATTGGCGACGCTATAAAGGCTGGGGCCACTGTTGCCGGCCGAGTTGGAAGTGAGAACCCCATTCTTCATGGCATGAAAAGCACCTATAGCAATGGAATCCTCAAAATATTCAAATGGAAAGGCACTCCCAACTGAGAGAGAGATGATGTCAACTCCATCGGCGATGGCATCGTCAAACGCAGCGAGGATGTCGGCCTCGGAGCATCCCCTGTCTGGCCAGCAGATTTTGTACGTTGCTATGCGAGCAGATGGCACAGCTCCTCTGGCTGTTCCCTCTGCTAAACCATAGAGACTTGCACCAATGACCAGCCTCCCAGCAGCTGTGGACGAGGTATGAGTCCCATGACCTTCTGCATCTCTCGGTGAATCACTGCCATCTTGTGTCACTGCACCTTCTAAATTATAGTATCGAGCTCCTATGATTTTGCTGACAAAGTGACAAACATTTATAACAAAATGGGTTTTGATTTATTAGATGTAAAAGGTTCTTGTTGGACTTACTTGTTGCATGTGAAATTCGATGAGGATTGACAAGTTCCCTTCCACTTGCTTGGAGGTGGACCAAAACCTTCATCACTGAAGCTCTTAGATTCTGGCCAGATCCCGGTGTCAAGCATGCCTACAATGACATTGCTCTCGTATTGGTTCCTTGTTACGTTAGTTGGAAAGCCCATGAAGTTCCATGAGCTTGTGGTGTGAAGCTGCTTCTTTTGGCTGGGGAAGACTGATACCACAGTGCTAAAGCCTGCGTGTAATAGTACAAGACAAAGTATTGAATGCCAAATAGACTCAATGTCTTCAGCTTAGAGCCTTAATTAGAGTTAAGCTTACCAGCCATTATCTTTGCCTCTTCATCAGTGAGCCTCGCTACAAAGCCATTGAAGCTTCTGTAATAACTCCAGAGAAGTAGTTCTGATGTGTCTCTAGAATTGCTATTGGACAAGAAGAGCTAAATCAAAAAAATTGGAAACAATATATAACTATATAAGAAACTATGTGAAAAATAGTTGTTAACCTTCCAACAACATCTTCAAGCATCCTCCTATGAGTTGATTGCACTGCAGAAAGGCCACCTTTTGGCTGGTTTCCCATGTATACTATATAAACCTGTTTCAATTTAAACATTTTCTCAAACCACTTCTTAATTGGTAGCTAAATTATGCAAATGTTTATGAGAGGTTTTGCCTTTCTATCCGTTTCTGATGCTCCAGCATAGTAGGTACTGGCTGCGGACATGAAAACACCAATGAGGAAGATGAGTCGCCATGAAGAAGGAAGAGAAGAGTGGCTATCCATTGGAGAATTAAGTCCTGGAGAAAGTAGGCACTATTCTATCATTTATATATAAACTTTTTCTTCTGTTAGCTAGGAACCGTGTAGTCTTCTTTGCCTTCAATTAGAATATCTTCAAAACCATATCTGCCAATAGTGCGATACAAGAAGCAAGACCTATTTAAATGTTTAAGTGTGATGAGGTGCATGGTGAGAGGAAAGTAGACTCCACGCAGAAGAAAATATTTGCTTGTTCTGACAGGGAACATCATGATCATTGGAGAAGCATTTCCTTGTAAGCCTCTGCACTAGCAGACGGACGCCAACAATATAATAGTTGAAGGATGGGCGCACAGAGAGAGCTTTTTTTTTTATGACTAAGGCGACAAGCGCCTCGAAGGACGTCAAGGACATGTACTAGCTCGACAGCTCAACGTGAAGGCAGATTTGTGCACCCGGATTTTCATATTTGGCAGCTCACATAAGAAGAGATCCAGACACCTAAACTCTTACCTTGCAAGAGGTGGGATTCGATTTCGGACCATCCACATGAGAATCTCATCTTTTAACAAGGAACTCGGTATCAATAAGGCCATTATGGCTGTTGGTCGCAAAGAGTGAGTTTTTTTTTGAAGTTTTTTTTTTTTTTGGCATGGTATCTTGAGAGTTGCGTATGGGGCACAGGGGCATGCAAACATGACAAGATGGTTCATCTAGTTTACTATAAATCTCTATATCTAAACTCAAAACTTTGTCCTATTACTATAAACAAGAACATATTAAAGTTTATGATAAAAAAAAAAAAAAACAAGAGATGGAAGTCACACAAGACAAGAAAGGGAATATGTTATGATAAGCCATATGATTGAGAATGGATTGCTCTGCATGCACGCCACTCGAGGAGAATGGATTACTCACATTTATCTGAAAACATTAGACAGTAGCAGAGAAGATTGCATGATTTCTTTCATGGCGTGGGACAAACAAATATGAAACCAATGTCTTATTCATTGTTTTGGATTTCAATATGTGGTGTAATGGGGTATTAATTGTTGAACACTGGCAAACAATTTTATGATGGATACACAACAATGGGACTCCTCACTTGATGAACTCCATCACTCCACACAATTGAGGCAGAAAGCATTCTCTTTTCAGTTAGAACTCCTCTCACAGTCAACAAGAATGAATGCTTCTCCAGTTTTTGTGTGAATGATAGTACTTTTGGTTCAACTGTTATTTCGAGTTGTGAGGGGCTTTGCACACTTACACTGTATACTGATTTTGCGAAGCCAACATTGGTTACTGTTCTTGGAAACCTAGCAGAAAAACTCGGTCCATTTGTAACAGAGAGAGCAAAGGAAGGGTAATTCAGATCCCAGACCGAACCATTGTTAGCGCTAGAACAGGTGCTGTTATCTCCAGTGATAATTCTTAGATTTTTATTGCTATAACCTTGGCTGCACAACATGTTCACATAGTCAGCTTCACATGCATCGTAAACTAAACCGGGGTTTGCAGCCTTGACAGGGTTCAGGTGGCCAGAACCATAAGCAAATTCAGCATCGGTATTTTTGGATGCTTTCATGGGGGAAGCTGGTTTAAAGATTATGCAGTACTGTTAGAGAAGTATATATGTTTTACTCGACAGTAAAAAGAATACACAAGTAAATGATTGTTACCGGTGGTCATTAAGGCAGACTTGATGGCAGCTGGAGACCAGGTGGGGTTGAAGGACTTGACATATGCTGCAACCGCAGTTGCATGAGGGCAAGCCATAGATGTTCCAGAGAGGATGTTGTAGGGCACTGGTTTGGTTGCTTGTGAAAATGCAGCAAGGATATCTACTCCAGGAGCAGCCAGGTCAGGCTGTAGCAGAGTTGCATACTAAGTAAACTGGAGTATGGATGCATGAATTAATAATAATGTCTGTGATTAAAGAAGCAAAGTCACCTTCAGAATGTCTTTAGTGATTGTGTTTGGCCCGCGGGAAGAGAAGGAAACCACATAAGATGCGGCTGGGTCAATACTCTCTTTGGTTTTATATATATTTGCCGTTGGTTCACTAACAAGAAATAATATTTGAAATTTCATCAAGAAAAAGCAGAAATAAAGGAAGTTTTCACAATTTAATTAGATGAGTACATACCTTGTTTTGTTAATATACTGGGCAACATCTTGGCCATCTTGGAGTCCAATAACAGTTGTAGGTAATGGAAAAGAATAGGCTGCATCTTTGAATATATCATCCCGTGTGATAAATCCTACTGCACCAATAGTTCTATCTTCGAAGGCGTAATCGTCACACACAACAATCTTTCCTTTCACCATGCGGATGTCTAATGTATTATTGCCACAGAACCTACATTAGCAAAGAATAAGCCCATAAATTTCAAGAAAATCCATGCTGTGCTGAATTCTTATAATGGAAATCAATGTTACATGCACCAAGAACACAGGACTACTACAGATAATGGAAATGCACAAGTTCACCTGGAGATGGACCCATTATAGCCTGCAAAAGTATTTGGAACATCTCCCCCATAAACCAAAGGATACATCTTCTCCCCAAGATCAAAGAGGTTAATTGCAGCCCCCTGCATCAAAAGAGTAATTAGAGTAAATTTGTGACATTAAAAACTATAGCTTGCTTAGAAACTCTGGAACCATGCAACTTCAAGCATATATACCTCATAGACATGGCCATTCCCCAGTTTGACATCTGATACAAAGCGTCTATTGATGGTGCTAGCCGCCACAGATAGAGACCATGGAGAAACATTTGACACAGTGGCAGGGCCTGGACCACTGTTGCCTGCTGAGTTTGAAGTCAGGATCCCTTTCTTCATGGCATGATATGATCCAATGGCTATGGTGTCCTCAAAGTAGTCATATGCTTCTGTGCCACCTACAGAAAGAGAGATGATATCCACACCATCTGCAATGGCATCATCAAATGCGGCGAGAATGTTCGCATCAGAACAACGACCAGCTATCCAGCATATCTTGTAAACAGCTATGCGAGCAGAAGGCACACCCCCTCGAGCAATGCCTTTAGCCAATCCATCCCGGTTTGCACCATTTACTTGGTTTCCAGCAGCAGTAGATGAAGTGTGGCTCCCATGTCCTTCAGCGTCTCTCGGAGATTCGATGTCTCCTTCTCCAAAATCTCCTTTCTGAAGATAGTATCGAGCACCGATGATTTTACTGCATGCAGTCATAAATTAAAGATAGATATCATGGTGCAACCTACACCTTATTTGTATTGCCATTATTTTGTTGCTTACTTGTTGCAGGTGAAGTTTGATGAGGATTGGCAGATGCCCTTCCATCTACTGGGAGGAGGACCAAACCCATCATCATTGAAGCTTTCAGATTCCGGCCAGATTCCAGTGTCAAGCATACCGATGATCACTTCACCCTCCATTGGTGATCTATGCACATTCTTGGGAAAACCCATGAAGTCCCATGATTTTGTAGTGTGAAGCTGCATCCTTCTGTTTGGGAAAACAGAGACCACTCCATCCATGTCTGCATCCAAGTGATCACAAAATAACAACATTTTTGCTCAGCATATGTATCCATGTCAAATCCATAATTATACACATGCCTGCTATTTTCTTCATTTCTTCTTCTGATAGTTCAGCTGCAAAGCCATGGAAGCTCCTCTTGTAACTGTAGACCAAGTGCTGCTCTGATGCACCAGTACTGTTTAGACAATTTGTTGAAAACATCTATTTAGACTTGCAGTATAAACAAAAGATAAGCATAAACTTGAAGGGCTCTAGATATCAAGCAGACCTCCCAAGTACTTGATCTAGCATGCTAGCATGAAGTGTTTCTATGGACGTCATGTCCTTGGGAGGCTCCCCCATGTACACAATGTACACCTGCAATCAGACAAAGCCAAATGATTAATACAGGGACACCAATTCGTATTTAGAGAGTAGAATGTGTGCTTGTGTTGGAACAATGAGCAAGCCAAGAGTCCTCTACAATGTGCTAGCTCTTGTCAATCTACATAAAACAATTAAGATAAAAGATCACTGCCTTTCTTTCTGGAGACTCAGCAGCTCCAAGGATTGCAGAAACAGCGAGCAAACTAAAAAGGAAGATGTAATGGATAGCTTGACTAGCCATTCTGAAATTTTACGCCTAAGCTTCAGTGTGTGCACTTACTCTTTATATAGATAAGAAATCCTACTGGACTCAAATTCATCTTTATAGTCTAATCCAATTAAGGAGTCTAGTTGTTTCCTCCTGATCAAAAAGGATCCAAGGCCGGCTTGTTTAACTCCCACAAACAAAATAAATTGTTTGGCTGAAGCCTGACGCAGTCTACTATGCAAATGGCTTGATCGAAGAGCACAGTTTTGCCGGCTAATAGTACATAACAGATCCCTTACACCAATCTTGGTTATGCATGTCAAACAAATGACAGGAATATAGGGAATATATGCCCAAAAAATAAAATGTATTAAGACACTGAAGAAAAGGCCATCCATGTAAGCCTTGGTCAAGTTTGTCAATCTTAATTAATAAATGAAACAATGGCTGGGACATACCATGACGACGTCTGAGTACACCAACTGATGCAGGCTCCTCTATTTTATTGATAGTCAGCATTATTACATAGCATTACTCCACTGAGGAAATATGCAACTACTTTGACTCATGAGCAGAGTTTTGCAGCATGCTTACAAATGTCTATGCAAATGGACTGTGGCCTCCACCAAGGAATGTGTTGAATGCCATCTCCAAAATAAATTCATTAGTAATATATAGTTCACCACTTAAATATAAAAAAAGAATGATGATGGTCAAGCACCAAGCCATGCACTATTGCAAAGAAATTCCCCTTCAAACCTTGTAAGCAATAGCTAAAAACTTTCCTGATCATATTGCATCTTGCCAACATAACACAAACAGAAACCAAGTTAATGTTGAAGGCATCTCCAAATGACCGTCATAATTTCTGAGAAAGCATTTACACACATTCATTGCAGAAAATTTTGCAACAAAATGGCATCCATACAATTGATGTAGTGTAGATATCCATTTGTATCATCACAAAAAACTATTAAATATACAAAAGGTTTTAACACACACCCAAGTTTGACAAAACAACAGCATTGGAGAATGCTTGCATGAACATAAAATGTTTGTTTTTGGAGTTAGCAAGACAGTAGTGCAAGGCAAGGGAAAAGAGCAAAAACAAAACAAGTTACTTCATCAAATCAGAATAAGATGCACAAATTAGAGGTAAAATAATTAAAGCTGTCCAATATGAGGCGGGTCATTAAATTACACGGATCATAAAATCATACAATCACTAGTGTATGCAGATAATTAGCTGTCACATCAACTCCATAGTTATTTCTGGTTCAATGCGAAATTCTATCTCCTTTCCACTGCCATGAACCATAAAAAAAAAGGGATAGTACAAAATCTGAAATCTGATGCTTACCAAAAAACGATAGCATCATCAAAGATAAGCCCTATACAACTGATGTTGACAAACAGGTATTTATCCAAGCAAATATGGTAGAACAACAAGATTTTATCCTCCGTCTTAGTAAGAAAATATTAATTTTCATCATAAACTCAACATTCGCACAAATAATTATCTGTAGTTACTTCTAATAAATTATTGCTTTCAAGTCAGAGGCACTGTCAACCTTAACCAGCACATACACCGGGCATAATCAACTGATCCCGAAACTAAAATTGAGAGAGTAAGCGAGTCCATGAAGATGAGTCTGTCATGAATGTCTAATGAAGTAAATTTTAAGATAAAAATTATAGAAACCATTATTCATTAAAATCAACATAATTCCACTTATCATATCCATGTCAGAAGACAAACAATGCAAAGCAGATGATAACATAATAAGCGAATGTTCAAGAGGTATCAGAAAACAATAAGAAAGCACTACATAGATGAATGCAATTTATGCAATCTTTTGAAATCTATAGTTAACGATAGCACATCATTCTCTTGATAGAAGCAACTAATTAAATTGTGCTTAAAGAAATGAACTGGAGAAGAAAAGCATGAACCACCGGAAAATAACTAGTAATGAAAAGCAAGATCAATAAGAGGAAACAGAAGAAAGAGAAGGCAAACAAGAACCGATTTTATTAATTTTTTTTCATTAAAAAAATATTTTAAACTCATAATGCCTAACAACGAAAAGTCTCAAAGTTTCATCAATGTTCAAATGCCACACAAACTAAACAATTCCTAGCTGCAAAAATCAACAACCTGAAACTTTCACAAGAAAAGTTAATTAGCTCATTCTCTCTCACAAGGAGAGGTTGATGGTTCGAATCGGCTTGTTTCTTATGACTTGTCTATATTTATCAAAATAAAATCAATAACATGAGGATTGAGGATGATCAACCATTCCCAAAATATGGAGAATCTTATCAAGTGGATTTGTTTGTCCAAATGTCACATCTTTATGCAATTTCCAATTGTTATATGTTTAAATGTCTTATTCAAACAAGCAAACAATATGCAAACCTAGTTATTACTTATTATTATACATCCAAAAGGAGAGAGGGAGAGAAAGGACCTCGACTCGTGGATGTTGAGAAGTGTTTGTCTCCCGAGTGATACTAATCTGGCGAGCAAGCCGGGCTAAAATGGTCCACTCTTCTTTTTTGAATTCTTCATAATGATAGATGTTAATGGGCCATGTGAGGCCCACTCTTCTTGTTTTTGGAATTCTTCATGTTAATGGGCCACAAATAAAATGCCTGGTAAAGAATATAATCTTTGTTAATATATATATATATATGAGTAATGATCCCATGGGACTGGTCCCATGGTGGAATCGAGACGTGGCAACATCACAGTGGTGATCTTGCCTCGAAATTAAACCAGAAAACATATCCCGAAGCAAGATCACCGTTGTGATGTTGCCACATCTCGATTTCACCATGGGACCGGTCCCATGGGATCATTACTCATATATATATATATATATACTCTTATTTGAGTCATCGAATTATAAAAAATTTCAATTGGGTTCCCCAACTTTAGAATTACATTCAATTGAATCACTCATACTAAAACAGCTAATGGGACGTGGTATGACACGTGGTGTACAATAACCATGCCACGTAGCAAAATAACTTTTTTTTCACATTAGAAAGCTTTTCTTACCCTAAAGAATGTTTAATAAAAATCAATAAACATTGTAAACAAGGAAAAAAAAGGAAATTTCCATTAGCTACCATCCCAAGACGGAAGCAATGGGGCTTCTTCACATCGCAAGTGGCTGGAGCCGATTTCCTGGCCACCTTCGTCACCAACTGCTTCCTCGGGGCCTTCCGTTGGTGGATTTGCATGTTGTTTGCTTGGTCCTCGCCATCTAGAGATAGAGAGAAACTAAATTTAGGGTTCAAGTGAAGATGAACATATCCTAAGAGAATATTAGGGTTTCAAATGTTTGTTGATAAATTTTTTTATCACGTGGTACTTAAGTTATGTGTCATGCCACGTCATCTCATCATTAACAGTGTTAGCATGAGTGACTCAATGACTCACATAAGGATGAAATCAGATAGGCACGTGGCCTCCAAGCTAGGCATACACGTGGAAGAATCCAAGGCACACATCCATGTGCCTATCTGTAAGCCTCAAACCCCAACTAGGTAATACAATTGGTGGCGTCAATGAACGTGGGGAAATAGCGGAGCGATCTGAGACAAGCGGTTAGGGATCAGAGATTGGAAAACGGCTCCACAAACGGGAATAAAAGGGGAAGAAGAATATGATGAAGGTAGGTCATTCTGAGAATAAGTATTCATCTTCTCCACTCACCATTCCCTTTATTGACTTGAGCATCAGAGCCATCGCCGGACAACTAGCCCACTCGCACTCATCTTTCTTCCCTCTTGCAGGTTGCAGCCTTCTCCGGCGAACAACGTGGTCTCGACAGTAAATAAATTCAACCATTGATCGGGGATCGGGTTCAATCTTGAGGAAAGACCGATTTTCCCTCAACAATATATATATAATTCTCAATTATAACCAGCAATGCATTCATTAACCAGATTATATTGATATTTATCCGCTGTGAGCAGCTGGCTCAAAAGTCGCTTCAATCAATCTTGAGAGTATTTAATAGAATTAACAACTAACATTCTTTCTGGGTGGCAAGAGTGTCATCACTGAGCCCAGGCCCGCCACCAAAAAAAAACACACCATACCTCTTAGCTATTATACTAATACTACCCACCAATCATGATTACTTTTTTTCTTGGGAAGATGTATGAAACCCAAGGCCAAGGGGGGACGCTTCATTTCATTTGCACCTTGGTCATCCCCTTCCTCCTGTCTTTCTTTTTTGATCTCCATTGTCTCGTACATTTGCCGGCGGCCTTGTTTTCTCTTCAGTGTCGCATGGCACCAGGTATTACGAATTTGGATTGTTTTATAGTTTTTACCTTTGATTTGATTAGATTTAGATGAATGTGAATCATTTGATGGGGGCTGGGACTGGGAGTAGTAGTGTGAGTGGACAGACAGGGGATAGGAAATGGGCCACCGCGAGTACGATTACTTGTTCAAGATCGTGCTCATCGGCGACTCAGGTGTCGGGAAATCCAACATCCTCTCCAGGTTCACCAGGAATGAGTTCTGCTTGGAATCCAAGTCCACCATCGGGGTTGAGTTCGCCACCAGGACCCTCCAGGTCAGGTCACACGCCCTGCTCTAATGCTTCCTTTTTCTTTCTTTTTGTGCCATTAGCTTTATATATATATATATATAGAGGGCTGATTACATCCGGCTGGAGCATGTTTGAAGGATTTTTGAAGGTATGGATGGTAAGATCTGCTCAAAATAAAATTTGATGCATCGATTTTCAGATTTGATCCTTGTCGATTTTAGTAGCATTTGGTCCTCCCAATGGTTGAAATTTTGAACCATTTTGATTCCTATAAAATAAGAGCAGATTAGAGTGAGGAATAAACGGTTCTGCAAATTATATGAAAATTGGACAAACATTTTTTCGATGATCTTCTCATCCATACGGTTGAAAAATCTTTCAAACATGTTCTAGGGGTCAAATGAGATGTGACCGCAACTACACATTGTTGCGGCCGGCCGGATGTAATTAGTCCCCTCTCTCTCTCTCTATATATATATATATATATATTGTTTGATAAATGTGGACAATACCAAGGGCCTCTTGGCCTTGGTATTGGGTCCCTTGTATAAGGGTTTGTTGATGGGGACAAACTCAGTTTAAACCCCATGACCACAAGGTGAAGGCACGCGTCCGCCCCTGATTTTCCTCCGGAGGTGCTTGTCCCCTTTGTCAAAAAAAAAAAGAAGATAAATGTGGGCAAGCCAATATAACAACCCCGCAATAGTGGTTATAACAATCAACCTCTCCTTGTAAGCAGTCATGGTTATAACCCTCAATCTCTCCTTATAAGAAGGAATGGACTAGCCAACTTGTCTGTTGAAAGTTGGTTATTAGCTTTATTAGCTTATTTAGGCGTAATTTGACAAACAAAGAAATATTAGTAGTAGCTCTAATCTTGGTGATAAACTTGAAATATTGAAGAAAGCATGGCAATGGTCGGCAGGTGCCTCTGTAACCATTGAAAAAGTCTCATTTTGGAATCTTTAGCTGTCTTCAATTTGAATTGATGACTCATTGTATGATCCATCGAGTCCTTGAGATTTTATTTTAATTACATACTTGACTCATCCCTGAACCATGCCAATAACTTCACATTCTATGAACTTTGCCTGCATTGTGTAATCTTGGCTGTTAAATGCGGTTGGGCCACCCATTTTTCACTTCATTATTTGTCGACATAAATTTTTCATCACTAAAGTTTGCTTCTTGTTAATATGATGGTTGTACAAAGTCAAGTTTTGCCGACTGAATGAGAGAATTAGTCGGAATTTGTAGGATGTTTTTTTTTTTTTTTAATAAAGTGAATTAGCCACAATTTGCCTGTGTGGTTAACTTTATTCTTTGAAATTTGCCTTATTTCATTGGCAAGCATTATGAACTTTCTGAGACTGATGCTTGAGGATTTGGCTCTTAAGATTGGAGAGAAAGGCAAGTCCTCGACAATTTTTAGGCATACTATAATGATGAAATTAAATTTTTCCGCTCATTTGATTCCCATCATTTGATAATTTAAGACGCTTGGTCATGATGATAGTGTTAGTGGAAATTTGCTACCTGACTATGAGAGGTGCGCATGGAGGTATTTCTTCATTTAATAACAACTGGTTGTAGGCCTCACTATTTGAGGTTCATTGTTGGATTGATTGTCTATGAACAATCATTTCACTTTCTGAGCAGATTGAAGGCAAGACAGTGAAGGCACAGATATGGGATACTGCAGGTCAAGAAAGGTATCGAGCCATCACAAGTGCTTACTATAGGGGTGCTGTAGGTGCACTCCTGGTATATGACATAACAAAGAGCCAAACATTTGACAATGTCCAGAGGTGGCTTCGTGAACTAAGAGATCACGCAGACTCCAATATTGTCATCATGATGGCTGGTAACAAGTCTGATCTGAACCATTTAAGATCTGTTCAAGAGGATGATGCCCAGGCATTCGCCGAGAAGGAGGGCCTCTCCTTCCTTGAGACCTCAGCACTGGGATCCCAGAATATTGAGAAGGCATTCCAGACTATCCTTACTGAGATCTACCACATTGTAAGCAAGAAGGCTCTTGCCGCTCAAGAGGCAGCTGCCACAGCGCCACCCATTCAAGGGACCACCATCAATGTAGCTGATTCTACTGAAGGTTTTACAAAGAGAAATTGCTGTTCTACTTAGTCCTTGTCAATGAGCCATTACCACCACACTAGTCATCGGCGCTATCTGGTGAACTTCAATATCACATTCATTGCATATTATTCTTTGATATCTCTGTGATATTCGATTTCAAGATGACGGAAGTTAGGCTTCAATTGCAATCAAAATGCTACATTAAATGAAAGCAACCTTATCTTAATAAATAAAATGTGATTTATCCACTTATTATGAAAACTAAATGAAAGCAACCTGTGTAGTTTTATTTTTCCTCTTTCTCCCTTTGTTTTGTTGGTGGTGACAAGCACACTAGAGGGAGAAATTAGGTGGCTGAAGACTTTGAAACATTACTTGACAAGTATTCTGTAATAGTAATAAAGCTCATTTGGCATATATGCGCATGTCAGTGTATCATGGTGCGGCCTTATCAAAGGATTTGCATATTTAGTTTTCTTGATAGTTACTGAGCAACATATGTATTTATTTATTTAATTTTGATAAATATGAACAAGTCACTAGAAGTATGCCACAAGCGTGGTTCGAAACCTAAACCTCTTCTTGTGAGAAAGAATGGACTAGCCAACTTTCCTTATGAAAGTTAGTACTACTGACCGACATATTTATTATTGCAATTTTTTTGGTGAACCTTGGAATTAAGGATCAGGGATTGCTGATATTGTTAGCCAGTATTAGTCACTAGAGGAGAACATGATACACCTCTGTTCAGGACACATATATTTCTCCCGAGGTACAGTTACAGCTTAAAGAAGATGCATAGATATAGAATGCAATATATATTTGTTCCTGTAAATAAGCTGCTAAAACAAATACGCAAGCTTGCTTAGTTTCTACTGTTTAATTTGTATTTACTGCATACTGTATAATATATTCGATACAAATTAGGATCTTATCGAGAAAATGGATGATATTTTACTTGGTGGTCGTTCGAGTTGACTATCTTTAGGTTTATTGGTGGTGATCTAATGATGAAAATCCTCTCATTGGAACCTACTCTTTCTTTTTCTTTTTTTTTTGAATAAAAGTGGATAAACCATTGACACCTACTTTTTTCACTTTTAAGAAATGACAGGGGCACGATCAGAAACCACAAACTCTTATTATTTGGTGGAGAGTTGAGACAATCTAATTACTATGGCAGAAATGATGTGTTGCTGTGCACCATCCTAATCTTTAGTCTCAGCTTGGAGAGATTGAAGCTGAAAATCCAATAGATTAACGTTTTAGGGATTTGCTTATCTTACCATCAACATCATTATCTTTTGAGCATAATCACATCAAATCTTCATGTTTGGTGGGAGAAGACTAGAACAAAGCCATAAAAGGTAACTAATGTTAATCAACATTTTGATGATACAGAGCATAACAATCCCAAGTACAAGAAAAATCAGAATGTCATGGATCACAACCATTAGCATGTTGCAAAGAAACACTATATATTGTTCTAGTTTTCAAAAGAGGCACAGCTCTCATGCAGTAAGCCTCCACTTGTTCATCAATATGGCTCAACTATTACAATGTCTGTTCCAACATTAGTTCTGTAATCAAAACAGAAACATTTAAACTTTATGTTTCTATTGGTTTGTCCACATTTATAAAAAAAAAGTTCTCGGACATGAGTTGGTGGACACCTGAGTCAGCAGTAAAAGTAGCTAGCACTTAGAGAAGCACTTGGATGACTGTATTAATTAATTGGATAATGCGCTGACAATCAAAAGCTTATGTTTGACTGCATAATCATCACTCGTAAGACAACATTCGACAAAATTTAGTGGTTTATTTCTCTTCCGAGAAAGTGGATAAATCACTAAAGACAGATACCATATAGTTTTGCCTTTTTGTAGTTTCTAAGAAGAATGTGATTTTGTTGTGGCTGGTGAAACATTATAGTGGACTAGCACGATAACACCACCATGTGGACACCCGTATCTCCATATACTTTTTATATACTTGTCAACTCAAGAGGATTGGAATATATGAACAACATCATAGCAACTATTTCTACAGTTGGGATTAATGGAAGGATGTCTTAGAATTAATTCATATTTATGTATATATCATGTTTTGTAATTTGTGAAACTTTAAGACTTATGTTGTGAAGGATTGTAGAAGGTGGTGGTTGTTCATCTTCCTTTTTTTTGTGGAAAAAAACCTTTGAGATCTCCACAAAAATATCCACTCAATTTTCTCCTGAATTCCTATACAAAATACTCTTCGTCATTCCCAATAGGATGATCTTATGAACAACGACTGATGGGTGACCTGCGGCATATCCTGTTACTTGCGTGAAGTTTTGAGTCTCTTCTTCTGCAACTTTGGCACGTTTATCTTAAGCTTTTGATGAGAGTATGTGTGAATACTCTGCATTATTTCCATTGTCGTCTCCTACAAGATCACTGACTTTAGAACTTGAAGAAAATGCAATGTTTGGTGAAACACTAGTGGATAGGCGCCTGTCATCTTATGAAAAAAAGTACATAAAGAGTAATGTTTAAAACATGAATCTGAAGTTCAATATTGTAAACAAGAAGCAATTCATTAGAGGACGGCTGGTTCTTTCCATGTTGAAGGTGGCGCAACATGAGAAAAGAATCATGAATATCGGCAAATTGCTCTATTGGTCCCTGCTATGCCTGAGAGGATCTGTTTGACTTCTGTTGCTTGCCATTCAGATCCTTATGAATAATCATCTCAACTTACAAAAGAAATAATATCTTGATCGGTTTATGGAGGACATAATGAAACATCATAAACCATTTTTTATAGAAATCCTGCTAAGGTCATGCTGCGCTCCTCGCGATTAAACTTTGTGTCTGGAAGCTTCGAATGAGAAATGTGTGATATCCAAATTTTATTTCATCAGCAGAACTTAAGCAGGTGAGCTATGAAATTAAAAGCTTTATTCAGATTCCATGTCAATTAATTTAAGATGCCTGGAGATGAAAGCTGTCAGTGTCCTTATTACATTGAAACACCACCTTGAGGGTCCTATCATTTTAGCTTAAAGGTTACACTTATTTTTATTTATTTTGTTTTAATGAGATTTATAGATCAAACTAGTGCAGGATCAAAGTATCAAAACAATTTTGTGAAGAAACCGTCTGTGTTTTTGAATTAATGCTTACCATGAAAAGGAAGAATAGTGGGGATAATACTCCTTGATTGACATCCTCTTTTAGATATGCATTGATTTCCACCAAGGTTCAATTGATATTTATCTCATTCCCCATGTCAGTGCAACTCATTTTAGTTAGATGAATATATGCACTACTGCTGAAAACTTAAGTGCATAGCTTTTGAACATGGGTCTAAAGTGTAAGTCATTTCTTTGTTTGGATTCGATTCCCATCCTATTCAACACTAACCGTAGTCCATATCTAAAGTGATAGCCAGAGAATTTCCTTTTTCCTCTCAAATGACAGTGAAACCCATGGATATGGTTCAAAGAGAATGCAAGGTCACTTCACTTGAACACTATATAACGAGCCCAAAGTCCCCCTTCAACTCACAACACTTCAGAGCTAAGTTTCCCACTTTTGAGCTTGCTTTTAATTCCTCCTCATAAGCATACCCATGGCAACTCATGTGTATGACAAAGAACCTGCTGGATGGTTTAACAGCAAAAAGACAAAGGAAATGAAAGATGATAATGAGAAGTGGGTGCATGATTCCTCTGTGGATCATAAAGGAAATGTTCCTCAAAGGTCTTCAACTGGAGCTTGGAAAGCAGCTCTCTTCATAATAGGTAAGAGACTAGCTCACAAGCATATGTATATATTTTGTTTATGATTTGCCATGCATTAAGTTAACTGACCATGTAATCAACCCATGCAGCCATAGAGTTTGGAGAGAGGTTGAGCTTCTTTGGACTGTCCACAAACCTCATGATCTATCTGACAAAAGTTTTACATGAAGAGCTAAAAACTGCTGCCAAGACGGTGAACTTCTGGTCAGGAGTGACCACCATGTTGCCTCTCATTGGAGGTTTCATTGCTGATTCTTATCTGGGGAGGTTCTCCACTATTCTCTGCTCATCCTTCATCTATATTGGGGTTAGTACTCTCTATTTACTTGATATTCATCTTATTAATTTACATCTCAGTAATAAATTGGTCAACTATTCAAAAGTTTATTCCTGATCATTTGCTTCCATTGCGTGATTTTTTTAAGCATAAGTTCTAGCACCAGATTCGTCATTCTGACTAATCATCATAACTTAATGGAAAGTTTTGGAAGATTGTTAATGATGTGTTTTTTAGGACAGAGATAAAAAAGGGTTGAACCTAATTCCAAGTTTGATCTCCTCCATTCCTTTTAGATTTGTTCTCATCCATTTCTTCTTTTTTTTTTTTTTAATCTCTCTCCTTACAAAAAAGAATGAGTTAACCAACTTTCCTGAAAGTTGTACTCATCAATGGCAACCACACCTTTTTGCCCGCTTAATTTCCACTATTGACTTCATGGGATGCACCACCGACCAATCTTCATGAGTTTGATGTGCATACCTGCAAGTGTGGACCAAGCCGCATTTGTTTGATGGATTCATCTTTCTCTTGATTCCAACTGCAGGGTCTAGGCTTACTGATTTTGTCTCAACTGGTCCCAAGTCTGAAGCCTTGCAGAACCAGCCCTTGCCTTGGATCATCCAAACTTCATAAAATAGTCTTCTTCCTGGGGCTGTACTTCATCTCCATTGGTACTGGTGGGCACAGGCCGTCGCTCGAAAGCTTTGGTGCTGACCAATTTGATGAAGATCATCCCAAAGAGAGGAAGCAGAAGATGTCATACTTCAACTGGTGGAACTTTGGCTTGTGTGCTGGTCTACTTCTTGGTGTGACCTTTGTTGTCTACATCCAAGACAATGTCAGCTGGTTGATCTGTTACATAGTGCTAGCCACTATTATGGGGATTGCTGTGGTTATCTTCTTGGTAGGAAGGCCATTCTACAGGTACCGAGTTCCGAAAGACAGCCCTTTGACACCGATGGTTCGAGTATTAGTCGCTGCAATAGCGAAGAGACACTTACATCACCCTTCAAACTCAGGCGAGCTATATGAGATCGCAGAAACAGTGAAGAATGATGAGATGAGACTGTTGCCTCATACCGACCGATTTAGGTTCCTTGACAAAGCTGCCATTATTGAACATGATGAAGGTGGATTTGAAATGAAGCACAATCCATGGAGATTAGCTACAGTGACTCAAGTGGAGGAGTTGAAGCTGATCATAAACATGATACCTATATGGCTAGCTGTCATTCCCTTTGGCGTAAGCGTCGCACAATCATCCACCTTCTTCGTCAAACAATGCGCAACAATGGACCGGAAACTCACAGGCAGCTTTGAGGTTCCTCCAGCCTCCATCTTCTCTCTTGGCGCGATAGGAATGATCGCCTCAGTGACCATGTATGATAGAATTCTGGTCCCATTCTTGAGAAGGCTAACTGGGAATGAACGTGGCATAAGTATTCTCCAAAGGATCGGCATCGGCATGGTTTTCTGCGTCGTTGCGATGGTTATCGCTGCAATTGTGGAAGCTAAGAGACTAAGTGTAGCTCATGAAGAACAAAGTAAGGTGGTCTCCATGAGTATGCTCTGGTTGGCGCCACAGTATGTGATACTGGGATTTGGTGATGGTTTCTCACTAGTTGGTCTGCAGGAGTACTTCTATGATCAAGTGCCCGACCGCATGAGGAGCTTAGGAATAGCCTTCTATTTGAGTGTCATTGGTGCAGCTAACTTCTTGAGCAGCCTTTTGATTACTGTTGTGGATCATGTGACTGAGAAGGGAGGAAGAACAAGTTGGTTTGCCAAGGATTTGAACAAGAGCCGCCTGGATAAGTTCTTTTGGTTGCTTGCCATTCTGGATGCTCTCAATGTTGTGGTTTATGTCTTTGTTGCCAGGAGGTACTCTTACAAGAGCGTGCAGAGCAAAGTGGGAATCACCAACTCGTCTGATGGAGATGACGACGACTCGAGAGTCTAGATTTCTTGTTAATTTACTACAAATCATAAATTATATAGCTTCTTATTAGTCCTGCTAATAAAAAACCAATCAAATCTAATCATAGATATTGTTGATGGTTTTCTTATATATGTATGTAGTAGCCTTATTTTTGTATCAATATGATGTGCATCAAATGGGCTACTCTGAAACTATGGTTGATTGCTGTGAGGCTCTGTTTTCCTACTTTGAAAAGTTAATTAACAACAAATAATGGTGTTTGGTCTCTCTTCTGTTTTTTGTTTTTTGTTTTATTTTTTTTGACATAAGGAGCTTGATGATTCAAGCTAGAGCTAGAGCAAAAGTGAAAATAAAAGTGAATAATGAAACTATGGTGATCTCTCTTTTGTTGAACATTATAGGTATTAAACCATGGGTCCAAAAGATGCCTTTAAGAATATGAAACTTGTTTTAGTGCCTGCTATGGAAGTTGTTAGGTTACTTTGTCCATTTTGCCTCTTTTATTCCTTTGAGTTGGTTGCATCCAAAAGAAGCTTTTTTATTCCACCTTGCCTATACACTTTGGTTGAGAAGATAAAAAGTGGAGACTAGTACCTACAATGCTTCAACAGCCACAGAAAGTGATTGACAAAAAAAAAAAAAAAAGGAAAAAAGGAAGAAAGAAAGAAAGAAAAGTTGGCCAGTCAAATGGTTATATATATTCTGAATATTTAATTTTGGGGAAGCACGTTATTTTTCATGAAAACATCTTAAGTTTATTTATCTCCATATACTTCAGATGATTGCCATGCTTTAGGGTTTTGTCCACTTTGGTGGGGGCCCTCATGCACCATATATCTGTTAACATGGATAAATCTATATGAATTCTAAAAGTATCATGAAAGTATTGTCATATTAATGGCACATGGACAGGAAGCGAATATGTGGGATACAGTTTCCTCTTCTGTTTCGCTCAGGTAGCATCGATTAAGGGTCCCTCTCCAATTTCGTTTGTGCAGATTGTCCAAAGTGATAATTCTATTTCCTATGGCTAATCAAACAAGGAGTTTGACCTTCAGTGGTCATAAGTTCTTCTAAAAGTCCTTTTGTAGGTCACTCCGGATTCCGTCATCCACTCTGAAAGTGGTAAAGAGTTTTCACAGAAAACCCTTGTATTGGTGCCAGTTTTCAGATATGTACATCGGGACTAGGGTTAAGGGGGTCCATGTTCTGCAGTAGTTAGATTAGGAACTGAAATTCCGTCGAATCCCCTTTAGATAATGAACCTGGTTTGATGAGTGTTTTGCCTCTTCGCATCATCTCTCGCACCTCCTAGAGGGAAAGGGATCTTTTTAGGATTAATGATCGACAACTTAGCATCTTATTCCAAGGTGATTGTTCCTCTATCCAATTATCGATCCAAAAGTTTATGGATTCACCGTTCTTTGGTTTGGAGGTGATATTGACTATCAAGGCTTGTCTTTCCATACATATGCCCTTCCAGAAGTAAGAGGCTTACCTCGGGGCCGATTGTAAATGTTATAGAAATTCCTCTTTGAATATCTTTTTTTGAAGACTTTTTGGCATAGACCGACCTGCCCTATGAGTATTCTCCACCACCATTTACCCAAGAGTGCTCCATTGAACTCCCATAAATCTCCAACCTCCTTGTGGCTTGGGCCTACATAATGTATCCCAACTAATCAAATGGTGGGCATGTGAGTTTGGCTCGGCTCCTCTCCATAGAAACTATTTTCTTAAGGCATCAATTTTAGGAATCACCCATTTTGATAGTAGATATATTGCCATCCAGTGGATGGATATTGTGGATATGGCTGAATTAATTGTTGTGAGGCTCTTGTGGCATCTATTATGGTTGATTGCTGTGAGGCTCTTTTTGCCTACTTTGAAAACCTTATTAGCAACAAATAATGGTGTGTGTGGTCTCTCTTTTGTTGAACACCATAGGATATTAAACCATGGTTCCAAAAGATGCCTTTAAGAATGAACATTGTTTTAGTGCCTGTTATGGTTGTCCATTTCTCAATGGGGCTGACATAACCTCTTTTATTCCTTTGATCTGGTTGCATCCGATGGAAGCTTTTTTATTCTACCTTGCCTATATACTTTGGTTAAAAGATAAAAAGAGGAGACTAGTTCCTAGATTGCTTCAACAGCCACAGAAAGTGATTGATAAAAAATAGAAGGAAAAAAAAAGTTAGCTAGTCAAATGGGTAACATAACTGAAACAACGAGACACCTAGGAGGAATAGTCAGGAGAGGTTTTGCCGATTATAATTTCAGATAGACTAGTAAAATCAATTCAGAGAGTTTTGATTGGTGTTTTTTTAAATTTCTTTTTAATGTCGGATAAAAAACTATGAGAATCCTAATTTTAGTTTTAATACTAAATTTTAATTCAAAAAAAGGACTTGGGCCATTACACATACAGAAAACTAAACACCGGTAAAATACTACTTGCATGCATGAGAGAGAGAGTTGGGATGAGTGGAGGAGGCGGTGCCCCCCCTCCTGTCCCTCCTGTCCCTCTAGCCCCATCTGGCGGGGAGGTTGTCGATCTTTGTGCTTGTGGACCATCGTCTCCTTTGCTTAGATTGACAAAGAGGTCTTTGGAAAAGCTCAAAGCGTGTGGTCATTGACACCGTTCATGTGGGCCGAGGAAAGCAAACAGCGTCTTGCTTGTCGAGGTTCCAAAGCGCCGTATGGGAAGCTTTTGGCAAAGCTCCTCCGTTTGGAATCGTCGGGGAACCCACCCTCACAGGCATGTGGCGTGAGCTTGGGGTACATCCATATCTCGGATATGCCTACTTCCTTCTCATCCGGTGCGAATCGGGCGGTCAAGGATCGGCCTACTCACGGTGGCCCTTGGCCCGGAGCACAATCTGCGGCTTGCCCCATGGCGGCCACATTTGAGCACTCGCGTTCATGCATCGGCAAGCTGTTTGGGTCCAACTCCACAACTTTCGGTTGATTTTGGGATGAAGCTTATTTGAGGAATCCTGCGTGGCCATTGGAAAACTTGTTAAGGTTGGCAATTTCTGATATCACTCTCTAGCACCAAGTTAAAGAGTTTGTTTGGAGATTGACTTGGCGCTCGTTGAAAGCGAGGATTACAGGTGGAGGGATGGGGCTGGCGCCTCTTACGTGATGGTCACGTATGAAGCGAGCTCCGGCGTTACGCTTGCAGGGTGGCGTCGTTGGAACATGAAAGCTAACACACATGGTAAGCGGCGTGGTCATCCTTCATTCGGCTACGACCGGCGGTGGCGGCTGTGACGACGGAGTTGATGCACAGGCTCCACTGGACTTGGCGCATCAAGGATCGTCGAAGTCTGGGCCTCCTAGAGTTGATGGGCAAAGCTCGCATGGTTCCCCGGCGGTGGTGGAAACCTTGGCCCGATGATCCGGCTTTGGGATGGCGGCGTCTTCCTCGTAGGCCAGCGGTCCAAGCGCTGATGCATTAGTGGTGCACGCGGCGTGGCCCACGTGCGTGAGTTACCTGGCCCGGCCGATTACGTGATGGCCCGGCTAAAATTTGGGAATCTTTGATACTAAGCCCGCGTGGCGGGTGAGAATAGAGAGATGGCGACACATGGCTGCGGTGAGTTGTCAAACCCACTCAATACAATTCCCTGCTTGCGTCCCATCTGTTCGATCCCGGATCCCAGTTCTCAAGTGGCGGTTCAAATCGATAGGCTGCCTTGAAGTCCCCATCTGCTTCGATCCACGATCCGGATTCTCAAGTGGCGGTTCGGACGATAGATCTGCGGTAGGGTGAAAAACGGCGATGTCAAAAGGTAAGCGCAAGGTATGTTCCTCTCCACCCACATACGATGTCCTCGGTGGACCAGCGGTACGCAAGCCCTGATGATGATCATCGGATGGTGGTCGATCGTGTAAAGCAAGCTTTACAATCCAACATGGTGTCCCCTGATCCCAGGAGTGACTCTGAGTTTTCAGAGGATGCCTTGGAGATGGAGGTCTTGGATGATGACTTTACCCTCTGGGAGATCCAAAAAGGAGCGAGGAAAGGGCCCGATCGCGCATTGAAATTCCGATCCTTGGCCTTGATCCGGAAGAAGAAAGGCAAGCGGAAGGCTGGAGCGAGAGGAGTCGTACGGCCAGGCCTTTATTTTCTCGATCATTTATGTATGTTTTACGACTTGCTTTTATGCGTAATGTTGTGCAGTTGTGTTCATCCGACTGATGGATGTGGTTGTAATAGACCTCTGTTTTTCTCTTTTTAATCTATAGCTACTATGTAGCTCCCTTTGAACAAAAAAAAAAATACTACTTGCATGAGATGAGTTTGAGCATGCGAACCTATATCTATGTATGGGAGGAGGTCAAATCAGCTAGATACTTCAAGCAATGGAATATAAGTAATGGAAGAACGGAGGAAGGGAGCTGGATATCGAAAAGCAAAATAGAAAACCACAAGGTATCATTAGAGGCAGTCGGAATTATGGCCAATGTGCTATGGCAAACCTGAAAATCCAGATGTGCTCGTCTTTAAAAACAAAAAACAGGACCAATAAGCAGTGTCCCAAAGAGGCATAGCCTTAGCACTAGAATACCAGCGACAACAACAGAACATTGAAGACATGGGGAAAAGGAAGGAAACATACTGAGGGTTAATTTTTTTGGTGGATACTTTATTTTGCACATATTTCAAATCGGATCTTTAAATTTGATTTATATCAGAAATAGGCTAGCTTTAATTTCGTTTCTTAGGTTGAATGCATTTAGAATTAAGTTTGAAAACTACCTATATAGGTACTTGAGCTCGATACCACATCATCAACAATCCACGTAGCGAGCAATAAAAATAAACAAAATTATAAAAATTATAAATATTTTTTAAAATTATTTATAATTTTTTTTGAATGATATTATGGCTGAAGCTTTGAAAAGACACTGGCATTCTTTAAGTTGCTAATGTGGCGTCGTATAACGATGGAGCTCAGGTTTCTTGGAGTTTTTGTCGGAATCGATATCTTGACCGATGAAATGAAATTAAAAGTTTGAATCTTACGTTTTGATACAAATTGAAATTCATTTAAAATATGGGCAAAGTATCCACCCAAAAAATTTACCCTCCTTATTGATGCCTCAGTGGCAGAAGGGAAGACAAAGACAAGTATTGGTTACATAATAATCACTAACAAAGGACGATTATGTATTGCTGGTGCAAAAATTTATTGGGCCTGATCAATATTTGAAGGAGAACTGGCAGCTATGAACAAAGGCTTGGTTGCAATGCTGTGAAAGGGAATTACTGAAGTCCAGATACATACAAACAATATATTCGTAGCAAGCATAAGCATACTAAAGATGGGAAAACATGACCATAACTGGTATACCAAAGAGACAATGAGAGACTTTCAGAATGTATGTTATTCCTTTGATATCCTTTGAAATGATACACGTCTCTTGTTAGTGTTCCAATCCAGATTAAAGAAAGGAACAGTTTCCAACCTCAGCCAAATTCAAAATACTTGGAAATATAAAAATCTCTTGACAAAAGAATTCGTCTCGTTCTTCAAACAAGAACATCTATCTGACTATCTTCATGGAACTAGAATCTATCTATCTATCTATCTTGAGAAGCATGACATGTCACACGTTTGAAACAGTGAAAGCCCAAGAGATAATTAATCTCACTTGTGTCTGTTACGAAGCAAGAAGACACTAAGCTCCTGGGAGGGACTCCCACCCGGGTTGATGAGGTGATAGGACACGGAGTCACGCGAACCCACCACTCGCTCGTAGCTGGCCCTCACGTACATCACCTCCCCCTGCCCCGTTCTCACGTTCTCCGGCATGACTCCGGCTCCCGCCGACACCGACCGCAAGCTCTGCACCACCACCAAGTCCTTCTCACACGGCCTCCTCCTCACCGCGTACCCAACCTTGCGCCCGTTGCAGTACGCCTTCCACACCGGCCCTGACTGATCACAACGGTTCGAACGGCGTGACGCCGATGTGCACTCGAGCGACACGCGGAGGAGCCCCGAGCTCATCTCCCGCGCGAGGAAAGCAGTGGGAACCGAGATCTCGAAGAGGAAAGGAGGAGGAACGGCGGGGTCACTCTGAACGCAAAAGCAGACGTGGCCGCGACGGTGGCCGAAGAGAGTGCCGACCACGAGGGATCGGCACGGAGATGGAGGATGGTGGCACGACGCAGCAGCAGCGTCGATGAGGCTGTCTTCTTCTTCTTCTTGGTTTTCTTGCTGTCGTGGGGAGTCTTCTTGGGGTCTGTCTTTGAAGATGTCTACGAGGGACGCGCAGCTCGGCCGTTTGCCGACGCTGGTTCTTGTGGTGGTGATGGCGACGGTATCCGGGGATCGAGCAATGAAACAGCAAGCTATAGATCGACGGAGGTTGTCGATCAGCTTCATGGCTGCTGCTCCTTCTTCTTCTTCTTTAGACGTGGGAAAAAGAGAGAGAGAGAGAGAGAGAGAGAGAGAGAGGTGAGGGGTTCTAAAGTTCTAACTTCTATAACTAAAACAGAGGGTTTATTTGTTAATATGGGTGTAACGGAAAATAACAGTCAAATGATAAGTTAGTTAAACATGGTTTTAAATTTGATAAAAAGAAAGAAAGCAAGATAAATTAGATAATTGAAGGTGTGCATGGGCATGACATCATTGAACTCCACTCCAACGAGCCCAGTCGACAAATTGCATGCCTCCGTACACGTTGTTTGCGAAGCGAACGCCAACAGTGAAAGCCATTGCAAGAAGCGGGACACGCTTGGCACCGGGTGATGACTCCACCAAGCGTTCAAGACCATTGATTATCTGGTACCGGGAGTTGGAAGAGATTGCAAGGAATACACCTGGAGACAGAAGCAGGACTATGAGGGTCACAACATTACATAACTAATGTCACTGGAGTTGTTTCAATAATGAACAAACAATATTCATAAAGGTGATAAAATGAAATAGAGAAGAGGCAGGGGAAACTTCGAAATTGTGAGTAAAAGACCAAAAATTCTGTTAAATGGAGCATAAAAACACCCAATAAGAAAGACCTTCTTAGTTTATAAAAATTAATGATATAAGATCAAACTAATATGATATGTAGTGCCAAACATACCCCAAAGAGCGGCGCTTTTCACAAGAGGGGGTACAGGGATGTCCTCTTCTGATTTCCGCATGGTCCTGCGTACAAAGTAGACCAAGGGTAGTTTGTAAACCATACATATCATCCAAGACAACATAATACAGACATTGATCAAGGATCAAAAGATGGAACATAAGAAACTACATGAAAACAATGCATGATGGTACCGTTTAGCAGTCATTATCAAATTGGCAATGCCTTGCCCCACAAGGCCACATGCAAAACCAACTGACCCATACAAAATCCCCTGGATCCAGAATATTAAATTAGTTCCACTGCATGGTGAGGTAGCACATATTGAATCTAAAATAATATAAGAAGTTTGAGACTCAATGTCTCAAAAAGGATGTCACAAGGGTGAAAAGTGTATTAACAATAGTATCATTATACCTTATAAAAGTATGTTCCTATCCTTTGCTGAAGTGAAAAACTGCATCCAGGTCTTTCAGCTTCAAATACACTGTAACAGAAAAATACCCAAATTTTACATCAGTGAGGGATTTCAACTTTTTGTTAAGAAGAATAAAAGGAAAACGGTCCAAATCTAGTAAAGAACAAACTAAGAAATAATATTTGCTAGCAATCTTTTTATATGCCATTGTGAACCAAATAAGGAAAGAGATCACCTAAAGCATGATTATAACATCTAAATTAACAAATAAAATGTAAATGAGGACGTACGACCATAAAGCCAAGATAAGTTGTAGTTTTAATTGGGTTCGATGGAAAAAATACAATCCCTGAGCACTGGGAACTAATAGCTGCTAAGCAAACTTACCCACACAACCACTTCCATGTCAGTGCAAGAGTTCAGTGTAAATGTGGTTCATAGCTAGTAAATCTCAATGGCATGGATATTTCAAACTATCTTTAATCAAGATAGTTACATTTGGCTAATCATACAATGATAGATTGCCAGCACAAACTCTTAATATTTGTAAGTATGAATAACTTACCTTGGATTAAAAGCATATGAAAATGAACACTTATCCCCATGCAACAAACAGGACACCCAGCAATGCTAGATAAAACTATAAAAAAATAAAAAAATAAATAATCACAGACACTATTGCAATTTATCAGCTTAAATGATGTACACAAGGAGAAACTGCAGAAAAATTGTATCATCACATCAGAGACAGAAAAGTTACCCCCCAAAAAAACAGAAGTGAGAGAAAAACATACCTACTAGGCAGAGCATCATAAGCATGTTTTACCCGTCCAAGAAGGCCTTTTGATACAGAGCGCTGCCCAATACGTGCATAAGGTGCCAACATACCAACCAAAGCAACATTAACAACAACTCCTACCAGAAGATCTGCAAGATACAACTCAAATTCTGCCCAAAAGTCCTTTCCTCTCTTTTGCACTTCTGCAAATGTTGCGCAGCAAGAGTCGATGATTATCTGAAAATTTGGAATTATATTAACCGCCTTAAAATTCTCCATTTTGCTTGATCAGTCAAGCATTTAGGAAAAGAAGAACTTGCATACCTCTGTTCCAATTTTAAAAAGGAAGGATGGATCAGCAAGCATTCGATTCCTAAGCATTGAGCACGACTTTATTGCAATACCAAGTGGCCACACTGATGCCTTTGAAGTAGGCAGGAAAAGTAAAACACTCATACATCGAAACTTTACATGATGTAAAAAAATATAATCATTTGAACAAGGAATTACCTGCAAGTCCAGATATCTCTCGAGGAGAACTTTTTGAATCCCCATGGTTTTTGCAGCCTCTAACATGTCAGACGGAAGCTCAACCCCACGTGACTCAGCCTCCCTTACTATCTCATCGAACTTCAGAACTGGTCCGAACTCATCCTCTTCTTTATCATCCTCCTCATGGTTGCCACCACCACCTCCTCCAGGTGGAAATTTCCCATCCCTACCAGATCCATAAGTAGAATCTGCACCCCCATTTCCACAATCAGTATCTGGAAGGTGGTCTGTCTCTGAAATAGTAGCACCCTTGTCTAATGTAACATCACCATCCTTTCGCAACACATTACTAGTGAGATCATTGGTTCCATCTTTCCCAGAAGGCTGAAACTTGCACATGATCCTAAAATCCCATTTCCCCTTCTTCTCAGTAACACTACTCTGGGCTCTATATGAAACTGGAACAATCATTTCTTTCAGGTCAAGAGAATGCTGAAATCCGCAGGATTCAGTAAACAGATGCCTACCATTATAATGAATAAAATTGATGCCAGAAGTACCATCCCCGTATAAATTAGAGGAATAAGAAAGTCCAAAGCTTGGATAGGACAGAGCCATATGGGCACCTGAAGGATCTTACTTCTCCACTTAAAAGTGCTCAAATTAGTTCAAAAACTCATTCACGGAGTCTTTATATCATGCTTTCAAATCTTCACTAGAAAAGAAGAGACCAAAGCACTGAGTAAGCTTCCAGGATCGGGCACTATACGAAATGAGACAGAACAATGAACACGCGAAGTATAAAATCAACGAGGTGAAGAAGCCCTAGAATCGAATGGATTAGGCGGTACAATCAAGCAGTCAAAATGAAAGCAAAGGGTAAGGATCCATACATTGATGCTCCCAAAATCGAGCAACGATCTCGCGGTGGGAGAGTGAGCCAATGATGCAGCCGGCCGTGATTTTGAGCGTCCGCCGCTCGAGCAGCGGCGAGGAGGGGGTTTTGAGAGTGAGAGTTCACGAGCACATTCTCTCTTCCCCAATACCCAATTGAACTAGATAGTTGATAACCAACAAATGGCTCATTTCCCTAACAACAAAAGATAGAGGGTTCGAATAATTCTAATAACTTGTGCACATTTATTAAAAAAAAATTGAACTATTTAATAATCAATAATTGAATAATTTATTTCCTCACACATAAAAAGTTGAAGGATTCAAATCACCCACATGACATTCATGCAGTGGTTTATATACATTTATAAAAAATAAATTGAATTGCTTGATTTTTTACTTTTTTATATTATATTATATTATATTTTTTATATTTAGGCATGCGGATGTGAGCTACCCCTTTCTTTTTTTATAGAGTAAGTGTTTTCATCAAGTATGGAAGTTTAATTACATATTACACAACCAGATTACATAAAAGTAGATTAGGAATGAAAAGAAGTTTTAGATCCCCTAGTTGTATGGTCGACTCTTTATATCATTTCTCTTTAGGAGGTATTGTCTTCAAAGGCTACGTCGTGTTTGTTGACTAGCTGTGGGGCCACCTTGAGGATTCCAGGCTCTACTTCACCAAACTTTGGGCCTCCTCCAACCTTGGGCACATGGTCATAGATGTTGCATCAAAGCAAGATAGTATAAGAAAAAAAATATCATAAATAATTTTTAAGAAAACACGTCGTTTATCTTGAAAATATCTCTTGTTTCTTTCTCCCCATATACTCCAGGTGATAGCAAAGAATGCAAGGTCTCATCCCTATCTAAGGGTTGCTAGCTTGAGAGAGGTGCCCTCGTGCTCCAAACTTTTTGTAGCCTGGGTGGGTTGTCATGTATGTTTAAGATCCTTTGGAAGTGTTGCTAGATAATGACAGCATATGAACAGGCAAATGAGAGAATAGGCCACCAATTCGTCTTTGTTTCGTATAAGTAGCATAGTGTACATGACCATCACCCCCTTACTTTCGCCTCTGTAGGTTATCCAAGGTAAGTATTTTGTTTTCTCTAGCTAGCCATGTGAAGAGTTTGACCCTCAGTGGGCATGGTTTTATCCAGAAGTCCTCAAGCACATCGCTTCGAATTCCACCATCCCTGAAGTTATAGAGGATCTTAACTGAGAACCCTTATGTAGGCGCCAACTTCCATACTCTCTCGTCAAGACGAGGGTTAAATGGGTCCAAACTTTGAAGGTGTTGTGTTATGAGTTAGAGTTGTGTCGAATCCCAATCTTGTAGTGTGTCTGGTTTTGAGTAGTAAATTTCCTCGTCATACCAAATTTCGAGCCTCTTGGAAGGACATGGATTTTTTAAGTACGAAGGGTTGACAATTTGGCACTTTGTTCCAGGCGCTTGTTCCTCTAGCTAGTTTTCCAAAATGCCATGAACAATACTCAAGAGCATCTATGGAAAACTCACAACCAGCTTAGGGAGTACCTTATAAACTCAGTACATAAAAATTATATTACTGTCTCCTGTGATGCTTCATGGACTAATGACTGTTCTCCTTGTGGTATAGGCTTTGATGTGGTAATTGGAGCTGAAGAGGTGTTGTTTGCTGGTTGTTCAAGCAGGATTGCAGAGTTCAGCATTCAAGCAGAGATCATGGCCATTCTGTTTGCTGTAGAGCAGTGCAATGCAGTGAATATTAATCCAGATCAAATATGCACTGACTGCTTGGGGGTACTGAAGGTGATAACAAATAACACCTCCCCAGATTCTTGGAGACTCCAGAGAGAAATTGAAGCCATGAGAAGATTGATGGAGCAACAACCCCAGGCGGAGATGATGTACTGCCCCAGAAATATCAACTATATAGCAGACCATGGAAGAAGAAACCCAGGCCTGTCATTATTTCACAAGGGGGAGGACAGGCCAAGATGGTCGGATAGCGATTATAATGGTACGCTAGGTACGCAATTCTTCTAGTCCCTGATCATGTAGAAGTTAACTACTTTTTCATTTTCTTATATTAGCTAGCAAGCTCTTTCTATGCCAAAAAAAAAGTTCAAGGTCGTACCATTCTCTGGTTTGGAAATGATATTAACTAGTAGTGTTGGACATTTACGACAAACCCCTTTCCAGAAGTTGGAAGCTTGTTTTGGGGCTTTCTTGTGGGCATCATAGAATCTTCCTCTAAAATACAATTCCTTGAATTTTTTTTGACATAGTCCCGCCTTTCTAGTAAGGATTCTCCACCACCATTTTTCTAAAAAAGCTCCGTTGAATTCTTATAGATTAAGAATGCCCCATCCCCCTTATAGCTTTGGTTGACATATTCTATCTCAATTGACAAGATGGTAGGCATGCAAGTTCGTCTCGACCCCTTTCCATAGAAATTGTTTCCTTATGATATCAATCTTGTGAATGACCCATTTTGGTAATTGATGTATTGACATCCAGTAAACGGGGATCGTGGAGAGAACTGACTTGAGTAGGATAAGCCTTCCCCCTTAAATTGCTCAACCAAGAGCTGCTTATTATAATTACAAGGACATTGATTTACGTGAAGGGCAGGGAAGATATTCAACTGATTTGGTTTGGGGTGCTAAGTATATCAAGGGGAACTTCAAGAGGTTGGCTTATGTGAAGGGAAAGGTTGACTCTATGAATTTCTTTAGGAATGAACAGAGCATTCCACCTCTATCTATCAAACACTGATTAAAAATTGTAAAATAGATATGATCTATTTGTACTTGGTATTTTAACTCTTTATTTTTTTATTATTCTCAATTTTATGAATAATGGGAGACCATTGCACCAAATTTTGACGAGAAATTGCTCCTGCTATGAATAATGGGACATACTTTCTCAATCTTTGTTAATTACAAACCCAATTACCCAATGAATAACATAATTAAGGCTTAATGGAATAGCCAAAATAAAATGTTCACAATGTACATTATTCTCAAGAGCAATTTGAATCTGAAACATAACTTGTGCAACCAAAGCATAGTTTCCTTATTACAACAATATGCAGCACTACACCAAAATTTTCATAGCTTTCTTATAATTCAACCAAGCTTTATTTGGCTTCACACTTTGTACTCACAAAATTTTCATAGCGAGAAGTTTCTGTTTGTCCATGATGCAGGTTAAATTGCTCAATCACATAAATACTATATCAGCTACCTGTAGCTCAACCTGTCAAAAAAAATAAAAAAAACTTTGAACACTATAAAAGCAACTTTGATTTCTCTCTCTTTTATATTGATAATGAAAATAATAAAATTAAATACTGACAACTCTGCTATTGCAACTACTTGTGATTGTACATCAGACCAAGTTCACATTGCATGCATACATGCAGACATTCATTGGGTAAATACAATGGAATGGTAAAATAAGAAACTCACTGACTTGAATGCTGGCCGTGATAAGTTGGCTCATCATCAAGAGAGATAAGTATCTGGGCTACAGAGTCCATGGTTGGACGATTGGTTCTATCCTCTTCCAAGCAAGAGATTGCCATCTCTACCATCACTGTTGCTTTCCTATGATCAAATAAGCCATTCAGTCTAGCATCAACAAAATCATCAATCCAAGAATCATCTGAACCTCTGAGTTTTCCCTTCAACATCCTAACCAGACCCAATAGCTCCAACTCTGGTTCTGTTTCTTCTTCCTTCTCTCCTTCCGCCTTCCAATTAGAAGCTCTACTACCCATCAACAGCTCTAAAAGCACAACACCATAGCTATAGACATCAACCTTGGCCGTGATAGGAAGATTCAAAGTCCATTCAGGAGCCATATAACCCCTCGAACCTCTAACCTTTGAAATTTTGGAATGAGCTCTACCTCTGTCAGCCAACTTCGCTAATCCAAAATCTGTGATCTTCGGCTCAAAATCACTATCCAAGAGTATGTTCTCTGGCTTCACATCACAATGTATTACCCACTCAAGGCACTCATGGTGGAGATAAGCCAACCCTTTTGCAACTCCAACTGCTATCTGAAACCTCTCCTTCCATCCAAGCAAGTCGGCAGAGTTGTGAGCGCCAAACAGATGCTTGCCCAATGTACCATTTTCTGCATATTCAGAAACCAAGAACTTGTGCGAACGTTGAGAGCAGAATCCATAAATCCTAACAAGATTCATGTGGTATATTTTTGCTATCACAGACAATTCGGCCCAGAAATCTTCTGCTTGAATTACATCATCCAACTTCTCCACCGCCACGACCCTCTCATCTTCCAACACTCCCCTGTACACAGCTCTTGAACCTCCTCTATCAAGTTTATCCTTGAAGTTTCCAGTTGCTTTTTTCAGCTCGGTATAAGTGAACCTCTTGAATTGCCTAGCAATCAGCTTATAACCTTCCTCGATTGATGTTGGCTGCTTCTTATCCTTCTTTGATACAAACCACCATCCAAATAAAATGAACAAGATCTCAATCAACCCAAATGCTAATAAGAACCAGTAGAAATAGCCCCATTTGGTCCCACCACTGATAAACTCCTCTTGCTTAGAAGTAGCAACTGCAGTCCTTGTAGCATGACAATTAAGCTCATGAACTTGGAGAACATAGAAGTCAGAGGTTTCAACATCCACGGGGAGTTTCAAGTACAAACTGCCCCAAAAATCTGGATTAGTTCTCCCATTGAACAATGAGCTCTTGATAAAACATTCAGTACTCGCCATCTTGTATACAAAAGCCACACAGGAGCAATCCTTTTCACATCGTTCCCGGCATGCTCCAAATGTCACTGAAGAAGTATAATTGAGATCAGAACCCCAGAAATCAGTTTTCTTTAGCTTCACAAATCTCAACTGCTGAGAATCTCCACAGCTGATGTTGAACTTAGGCTTGCAACCTTTAGTCCAATCACTGAGATCACTCATTTCATAAGCGAAGGGACATGCACACATGGGTTTCTGGGTATTATAAACACATATACCATTCCTACCACACAACCCATGCAGATCACAAAAATTCTGAATAGCATCCCATGTGACCGACCACAACCCAGTAGACGCATTCAGACTATACAACCTAAGATTACCATCATAATCCAGAGTCAATCTTCTCTTGATCCCTTCACCCATATCAGAAGCACTGAAAGTCAATTTATCACTAGATTGGAATGTCCCATTTTCATAAAGAACTCCAAACCTGCTGCTATTGTAGCTGTACCTACCGTTTTCCCAGTTTTTGTAATCAGGATTAGGCCAGTAAATGCTAGAGATGTCAGGGCCATCATAGATGAGCTTCATAACATTATCATTGTCAAAGAAAAAGCTATAATAGCCTGAAGAGACTGATCCTCCAGCCATATTTGAAACAAGCTTCTTAGTTTTGGTGATGGGTTGTGTTGGAAGGAGGGTATCAGTTGGTAAATCAAAGCTTTGCCACAGGATGTTACCTTGGGGGTCCTTGATGACGAGATTCCCGGTGTTCAAGAGCTGAGCTTGATCAGCTTGGGTAGAGCTGGTGTTTGTGCTCCAAACCACGGTGTCATCCACGTCAGTGAGGACCAAGGCCCCGTCCTTCTGCAACGTGACTCTGGATCCAAGTCCGTTCACGGGTTGGTTGCGGTTGGCCGTCCAGGAAATGGTCTTGGCTGCCGAGTTGGAGAACCAGATGGAAAGAGCGTACGCGTTGGTGCCGACTCTATAAAAGCCACATGTGAAGGATCCATCAGGAGAGACAAGGACTTCTGAGGCTTCTTCTACTGAGAGAGAGGACTCTTTCGAAAGAGAAGTCTGGGGAGCTGGGGAAGCTAAGGGATTGAACAGGGAGATAATGAGGAAGAGGATGATGGTTGAAAGGGCTGATGAGTGATGGTTCTTCATTGAAGGAATTGCAGCTAGAGATGAGAGAGCGAGAAGGCTCGGGCTTTCATTGTCCTGCTTTCTAGTGAGGGATTGACCCCTTGGTGCTAAGACTAGTTGCGAGCCCAACGTGCACGTATTATTAAATAAACACACGGGAAAGAAGAAACGAGACAATGATGATGCTATTCAGTCTTCTTCCCACTGGTGTCGTAGACCTGAAGAACAAAAGTCTTCGGCTTGGTATTCTGTTTTAGTTCTCACCAAGTAGATAAACTGATTTACAAATATGTATATTGATAGGGAGAAAGATGGAAAGACAAGTGGTGCCCATCTAGACGCGGAAGGTCATCTGAAGCACCTTCCTCGCCAGTCCCAAAAGAAAAGATCTCCTTTGGCAACCCCTTTTAGAAAGATCTCCTTCGGCAACCTCTTTCGGAAAGACCTCTCAGCACCTCCTTTCTCCTTCGGAAAGCCAAGGCTCCCCGGCACCTTCTGTTAGAAGGATCTTCAGGCGCTCTCCTCCCTCGTGTTGAGCCTGGTCCAACCACAAAAGCACAGTGTTTTCCCAGCAAGCATCCAACAGTTAACCTAAGGACACGTGGCTCTTCAGGGCCACAGTGCGCGGATTACAACCAGATGGAGAAAGTCAATTATACCGCGGATAAGGAGGCTGAATTTAAGGCGAGGACACAGATTCAGGAGAGGAGGGTAGGATTTTACCTCCCTAGCTTTAAAAAGACTCAGGCGACTAAGAGAAAGGACAAATCATCTCCACCAGACTTGGGCCTTCATCAAAAACACCCTTCTTCTCCTCCTTTTCTCTCATTTGTACTAAGGGATATTAGTGGATTTAGCCCTCACTGACAGAGCCCGTGGTTTTTCCCCGATTCGAGGGTTTCCACGTTAATCTTGCGTCTCTCTTTCTCGTCTTCCTCTTTGATTTACACGCTGTTCTAAGTCCTGATCTTAAAATAAATTCAACCGTTAGAGTGAAGTTGGGATCAAAACCGATTTTCACCCCAACATATATGAACAAGGATTTTAATAATAAATAAACAATAATTGTGGTAATCATGTAAGTTGTTGGGATGAAAATCGGTTATGATCTCAACTTCACTCTAGCGGTTGAATTTGTTTTGAGATTCGGACTAAGAACAACGAGAGGAGACCAAAAAGAAAAACCAAGCAACCAAGGAGAGAGACGCAAGTTTAGCGTGGACACCCTCAAATCGGGGAAAAACCACGGGCCCTGTTAGTGAGGGCTAAATCCATAAATCATTCTTAGTACAATGGGGAGAAGTAGAGGTGTCAAACGGGCCGAGCCGGCGGACACTGTAGCACCCGGGCCATGCTTGGGCACGGCTCGGGTGCGAACTCGTGTTGGGCCATCTGCTTAGCAAGGCGGAACCTGCGACGCAGTGCAGCGACCATTGAACCAGTCAAAGTGGATGCCTTTTTTAATTTTCATGGACCACACTAGCCGCTGGTCCAAAGCCGTTGACTAATGGCTAGTTTTTTTTATTTTTTTTTAATTAAATTCATTTGTTTATTTATTTTAATTTTTTATATATTTTGTTAACTTTTTAAAATTTTAAATTATTTATTTTTTAAAGTTGGAAAAGCCTATTTTAACTCCTATAATAATTATAAAATGACTATTTTTTAGGATATTTACGTCTTTTTGATAAAATGACATTTTCACCCTCATCAACAACTATAAACGGTTAGTTTATGAGAGTAATTTGGGTAATGAAAATTTAATGAAAAAGTCTATAAAAAACCCTATAATCCATGAAAAAAATTTCACCAAGAAATCTCATTGTTGTCAATTTCTCAATACTCTTTCTCATCAATAATCTTCTTCAAGTTCAAGTTCAATTTAAAGTTCAAGTCTTCTTCAAGTTCAAGTCTTTAATTTTTTCCACTAAGCAAGGACCATAGCAAGCTTGTTCAAGGTTTAAAGGCATAGTCAACTTTTTAATTTCCGACTTTCAACCTCAACCTTCAACTTTGAAGTCTTCGATCAATTTTTCGGTTTTCAACCTTCAACTTTGATGGCTTGAAGTTATTAAGTTTCCGGGTTTTTACTTCCAATTTTTTTCGGCCTTCTTCAATTCTTCATCAAATAATCGAGGTAATTCGAAGCTTTTAATTTTAATTACATAATGGACGATTTCCCGGATTTTCCCTTTGACAATACTCCTTTTTATTTTAATGAAAATGAGCCCGTAAGTGTCGACGATTCCAATGCCGAAATCGGGGTTGCACCATCTTCAGGTGCTAGTGCGAGTACCGGCAATAGGAAGAGAACTACAGGGGTTTGGGTCTTTTTTTGAAATTGTCGATGTTCCAAATAAAGGCACCCGGGCTATTTGTAAAAAATGTAAAAAAGATTTTTCATGTAGTTCTACCGTTGGTACCGGCCACCTTAAAAGGCATGCCGATCGACATGCTATAACTCAAAATGACCTTCAACAAACTCAATTAACAAATATTTTTACTTCTCCCTTTGGAAATTTTTATTTTTCTAATAAAAATGCAAGAAAATTATTAGCTAAATTTATTATCCTTGATGAACAACCTTTTAATTTTTCCAAAAATTCTAGATTTGAAAATTTGAATAGGGATAAAAAATTAAGTTATTTTTTTTCTTAAAAATTTAACCTTGGTAAATGGATAATTAGGGTGGGTCTCTTAGTAGCAAGAAGTGGATGTGAAAATTTTGCAAGTTTTTCATAGATTACTTTTTATCCTATATTTTTTGATATTTTATGGGTTTTTTCTTATTTTTTAATTTTTATAAGGTTTCTCAAAAAAAAAAAAAAAATGGGCCGGCATAGCACGAGCCCAGCAGAGCTGGGCTGTGCTTTATGTTGGGCCGAGTCCGGCCACTGGTCGTGCTGGCACCAGCGTGCCGTGCAAGCACGGCACGACGGGCCCGTGCCGGCCTGTTTGACACCTCTAGGGAGAAAAAGAGGAGTTTCTTGTCTTGCTTGCATCGTGGACTGGAGAGAAGAGGAGGGAGGAGATGGGGATGATGATGATCATGGTGGGTGCTCGCCAAGGAGCCCTGCGCTTGGGGGTGGAGATGATTTTGCCCTCTTTCTTGGGTTGGAGGAGTCTTCTTTTCTTCATCAAAAGATGCCCCTTTTTTAAGAAGAGATTTCAAATTAAATAAGATCCCACCTTTCTATCCTAGATCCATGCCATCACCCCAAAATCAGCCCCCAAATCCTGCATGTGATCGGCTTTCCATAATTGATCATGATCTGTGTATTATCATCCTAGTGAGCCACGTGTCTCCATCTTAGCCGTCAGAAGATTGTTCGGAAGTCTGTTCGAAAGACTGTTCAGAAGGCTGTTCGGACGCTCTTCCTCCTATGGAAGACTGCTAGGAAGAAGAGGAAGCTCCTCGTCCATACTCCTCAACCATAAGAGAAGAGTGGTTTGCGGCTCCTCGGCCGTAAGAGAAGAATGGATTGTGGCTTCTCAAAGTGGAAAGATACCCCGGATCCGAGTAGAGAATGGTGTACGATCCTTCCATGCGGTTGTCTGGATGATTGCTATGCATCTTCCCACTTTTACCCCTATCAAATGTTAATATGGATAAATCGGGATAGACACATGGCCTCATCTAGAGAGCACTTGTGGCTCAATCCTGAACATCCATGCTAAAGTCACAAGTTCCGGGCCTGAACACTCCCTTGGACAAGAGGAAGGTCACAAAAATCAAGGAGATAAGATGATAGGAAGAGGTAAGATGTCAGAGATAAATACGGCGAGAAAAATCCCTGACATCGAGGGGACAACCGCTGACACCTAAGATGAGAGATAAGAGGAAGGAAAGGAAGACAAAGAGGACATATGTATCTTATCTCTAAACTCTGGAACCCTTCTCCTCCACCTTCAAGCTCTCTTTCTCTCACTAACTTGAGCGTCAGAGCTACACCAGGGTACTAAGCCAACCACGCTCAACTCTATTCCATGTGGATGATCACTGGTGCACCAAAGAAGTTCTCGGTCGCCCTCTCCGGCTATCAGCAACCTCAACCTCGACCTCAGCCTCGACACTCACTAACAATGCGGCAGGCCTGTTAGTCTGCTCCAGGGCTGCTTTGGGTTCCTCGGCTCGCCTCGACTCCAAGCATGGGACCCCCATAACAGGTTCATTGGGCTCGGGTGATGACGAGATTGTAGAGATGTCGGCAGCGGGTTGAGCAAAATTGAGCTATTGTTGTAGACGCTACTAGGTACGAAATAACTTGGTCAAGGGGGAATGATCCTCCCCAGATAAAGAACCCTCGTGGGGAGAAGCTAGAATAACCTCCCGCGCTGGAGCAATCTCTCGAGTCGGGACGGTCTCCCGAATCCTCTCCTTAGGTCAACTTAGCTCTCCCGCGTGGTGCTTGCTCCTCTTATTCTTTCTTCTTTGAGGGTTCCCCGGTCTTCTTCTCTAAGGGTTCCCTGGTCTTCTTCTTTAAGGGCTCCCTAGTCGTGTTTCTCTACCTCTTCTTGGGAGGGCTCGGAGGAGTATCTACAGACTCAGCCAACAAGGAATTAATGAGCTCTTCACGATCCATCTCACCTCCTACTGAATCACGATAACGTCAGCAACAAATCAAATCCTTCCTACTGAAAAATAAACACAAACGCGCTCTACCTATGGCTAAGTAAAGGTCGTGCTTTCGAAGGGTCTCCTATGTTAAATAATTGTCAACATAAACCGTAGAGAGACCTCAGAGGACCTTTAATTGCCCCTTCTCAGCGGTTGTCATTCCCTCCTTATATGCGGTATCTAACCGAAGGGCTTCCCACTAGGTCGGGACCCGCCACTAGGAGGTACTAAAGACAAAGAAGAATTTGTCCTTCCACCTGTGGATAGAAGCTAGAGTTTTCCCTAGGAAGGCCCTATTATGACGAGCAGAGAAGTAATAGTTGATTCTAGGATGGCGTCGTCTAAGACCGAAAAGGAGGCGAAATCAACGTAAGGTTGGCTTGAAGCCAAAGTGGTTGAAACCCATAATGAGCTCGCAGAAAATCCTCCACGAGTTTGGAGAGAGTTGAGAAGGACAAAGTTTATGAAAATCAAGAATCTCACGGAAGATGTCAGGAAAAAGGATCCTAAGGCCCGTGTGCAAAGTATCGCGATAGATAGCTATTTCCTTATCTTACAAAGGTGAATTAGCTCGTTCAGTAGGAGTGAAAAGTCTGCAAGTGAAGGGTGGATAAGAAATAAAATAATGATCAACTAATTCCTGGAGCTCATCAGAATCTAAGGTGTTCTGGTAGGCCCTAGACCCGGCATCTGATGTCCTGGAAAATGAAAGGGGGCCCTAGAAGCTAAAGGTTGGATGTCTATTACCTCAGTTGAAGATAAGAGTGTGACTAGTAAGGAAGGAAGACAAAGAAGATTCAAGAGAGAAAACTCACACAACAGCTCACTGAGAAGAAACAGATGAAATGGGAAGACGATGGACCAAACTTCTCTTTCTTCTTTTCTTTGAATCTTCGAAGAGGATCCTCCCAATGACCGGATCAATTTTGACAGCCTGGATTGCGTCGCCAAACGGCACCCCTGCGGATCCATGACACGTGGGTCACAAAGATCGTGCCCATCATTATTTCCGCTATTCCACACCACACCTTTTCAGACGAAACACTTCGAAAGGAGAGACATGACACAAAAGTATGCTCAACAATAAATGTAGCTCAACACTCAAGACAACTACTTATCTCATCCTCAACTACTACTGACACCTCGGGGGCTCTGCCTCGGCTTAAGCCCCGCTATTGTCATGCTGATGCACACACCCCTTCTCAGACCGATGCCTCGGAAACGTCATCTCGACCATCCTAGAGACCCAACCTCACGCTCGACTTTCTTGGGTGACCCGAGCCTACGAACAACCCAACCTCGGATCGACCTCAAAAGCAAGTGCATGAGGGGGGGGGGGGGGGGGGGGCAAGTAATATGGATAAATCCGGATAGATACGTGGCCTCATCCAGAGAGCACACTGTAAAATCCAAGATTTTAGTAGTAAAATAAAGGATTTAAAATTTCCCTAGGTTATTGCTAAATTAATTAAACTTTTCCTCTAAATTAATTAAAGTAATATGCCACAAGGGCATTTGGGAATAAGCTAAACCCGAGGGCATTTTGGTAAATGGACCCAAGGGAGATTTGAAATATAGATAAAATTATTTATAATTTTATTTATTCTGATTGATGAAGGATTTAATTAAATTTGGAAATACATGATTTAATTAAATTGGAAAGCTTCTAAATAATCTTGTTAGAAACTTAGAAGGAAGGGGTGAGATATTTGATTAAATCTATTAAAGGTAATGCCCTAAGTTTAGTAAGGGTGGGATTTAATCAAAAGAATTCGGATCAAATTTAAATTCAAATGAATTTAAATTATAGGTTTTATTTGGTACAAGGACACGATAGTAATTTTTAAAAGGTTGTGGACTAAGGGAGAAAAACTGATGTCTCTGGTGAGGGACCAAAATGAGACATAGAGAAGTTGGGGGACTTAAAAGAAATAGCGTCCTTCTCACAGCCCAGGGACCCAAGGGTAAATATGGAAACTTCGGGGGGGCCTTGGCGCAAAAGTCCAGGGAGAGTCTCTGTGTTAACGGATGGACGGCTGGGATTGGAGGATCCGAGATAGGCTGATCTCGAGACTCCAATCCAGCCGTTCAAGTTTCTCGACTAGAGTAACAGTGAGGATGACCGCATGGTGCGACGGGATCTCCTCCGTCCATCCGGAGTGATGGCCCGAGATCGAGGCGTGGGAAGCCGATCTCGAGGCAACTCTAATCCATCTCCTTGAGCGCGCGCCACCGCTGCAGCGGCTGACTCCTTCGCGATCGCCGTCTGCCATTCATGGTAAGGTTTCGAAAATTGATCAAGCGATTTTTGGAAAGGAGAAGATCGTGGAAAGCTTACCAAGAATCAAAGATCGAGATCCCTACCCTGAGCCCTATAAAACGAGCGTCGGCCGCAGCTCCACCATCACCACCTCCTTCTCCTCCTTCACACGGTTCTGAAAGAAACAGGGACAGTGCCTTCCCAGTGGCGGTATACCACAACGCGGAGGCGGCGTGAAGAAGAAGGAGCGGGCGGGAGCCCACGACTGAGTTCGACGGCGAGAGCTTGGGAGAAGCTCCGACAGTGAACTCGTTTCCCGTAAGTCCCTCTGACTTATCTCTGTTCTCATATGCATGCAAACATGGGGTTCGCCGGGGAAGAGGGAGAGCGAGGTCCGGTCGAGGACGGTGCACTCCGGTGGGGAAAGGGACAGGGACCCGAAGGCACTCTGCTCTGACGGGCGGCCGTGGCGCACAGCACACCTTGTGTGACGGGAACGACGGGAGGAGGGAGCTCCCGACGTCCAAGGTCGCCGACGACCGTCGGGCAGACGTTGGAGCTCCACGGTGACGATGGATGCGGACACCCCAACGGCGAGCTCACGGCCTGTGAGGAAGACGAATAAGAGAGAGAGAGAGGGAGTGAAATAGTTAAGTAATTAGTTAATTACTAATTCGTGTACTAACAAGTTGATTAGTAAGTAGTTAATTGGAAAATTAATTAATTAGTTGACTAAGTTAGTTTTTTTTTTTTTGACTGAATTGTTAGGGTTCCATTAGTGAGATAATTAGAAGAATTCACTAATTTAATTGGTTGATAACTACGCTATTAGTAAGCTAAATGGGAAATAATTAACTCGAATAATTATTTAAATGGTTAATTAGTTGAATAACTAATTGGGTAATTAGTTGTTAACTAATTGTTTTGATTAACTAGATTTTCTTGTTGATTAATGGACCGAATTAATTAAAAAGGGGTAATTGGAGATTAATTATTATTTAAATCGGTCAACTAACTGGTTAGTTATTTGATAATTAAATCGTGAGATTTCACTAATTAATTGGTTTAATTAGTGACTAATTGGTTAGTAAATTAATTGAAGATTAATTAATTTTGAATAATTAATTAATAAGTTGAGTGGGCCAACTAGTTAAAAAGGATTGAGTCCATCCAATCTAAGGTTGGGCCCGGATCTAGTAAGATGGTTTATGGAAAATTATTAGGAGATTAATTAATTAACTAAATAAGGGATCAGTTTAAATAGAAGATTAATTAACTTTGTTAGTTAATTAATGGTTTATTGAATTAATTGAGGAGGTGAATTTATTGAGTCGGCTAAGAAGATGGGCTCAAGGTTGATTCGAATCCATTCTAAAAGGGCTGAACTAAGGTTGAATGACACGGAAACGCGAGAGAAGGTCTATAAGTCGGGCTTGGGTCCGTTAGTGCATGCATTTTAAACATAGTAGTTATAGACATGTACTTTTATTGAGAATAGGCATGCCCTTGACAGATTTTCTTGACTTGGATGCGTCGGGAAGTCCCGTGGAGCCGCGAGGCTTTGCGATTTTAGGTAAGTACTTCGGCCTAGTACCTTTACTCTTTGATGAGTATTCTTGACCTTGTTATTGCATGTTGAGCATGCCTTGTTCCTCCCTTCAGGGATTTCATTTTATGTCTTTGTTGTGACATATTTGTTTCATACATGCTTCCATGAATTTTGTTGAAATCCATATATAGCATGTTTGATTGTTTTGGGGATGTTGGGATCCCTACTTATGCTTGTTCTTGACCCGGATTGATGGAGGCGGGTGAGCTCAGTTTTTGCGAGAGCATTGGGGGCCAGGACACCACGGCGTTCGGCACTCCTAGCCGGAGGAGAGTGTTACGGATGTCCTTGCCGGTCGGTGGGGTCGATCACGACCATGTCGACATGAGAGAGGCGGCGCTACCGGCGCACCCGAGGGCCGTAGCGACCGGATGGTCGTTTTCTCAGCAGGTTCGCTGATGGTACTGACCGGGGGAGACGATTGAGAAGCTTCCATTGGAACTCTTAGCTAGGAGTCACGATCTTGTTATTTTATTGTGATAGACTCCTAGGGCTTGTTTTGAGGGGCGTGCCCCGAGTTTGCTTTTGATATTCATGTCTTTTGATATCATATTTTCTTGAACCCCGCAGGGGTACTTACTGAGCTTTCCATTCGAAAGCTCATGCACTTGTTTTCTCCTGCTTCTCCCAGGATCACGTAGGTCACTAGTGCAGCGAGCTGAGCCGATCGTGGGTCGGGTGATTTGCAGAGGTCCGAGGACCTTGTCTATCTTTTGTTTTGAGTGAGATGTTATGTTTTGTAGGTCCCCTTAGGGCCTGATATTTGTAGGGTACCTGAACCCTTGTTATTTATTTCCGCTAAACTCTGTTTATTTTGAATAAATTAAGTTGTTATTTTGCATTATCTGCTTACACACTTAGGCCTTGTATCCGGGTGGGGCCCGTCTCTACTCGGCTACGGCCGGTCTGCACACGTGCCCGAGGTCCCGGGATCCGGGTCGGGGCGTTACAGATTAAGGTGGTATCAGAGAAATGCAGATAATGGACACCCTAGTTGCCCTAGTGACTTAGTCAAATAAATTTGAGTTACGGGTTGGGTAGTGACATTTTGGGCGTGTTAGGCATTCTTCCTTTGAATCGCGAGGAGGAAGTAGAATGTCGGGACGTGGATACCGTAGACCTAGATACTTGACGTCTTGGCGCATGCGAGGAAGTGGAGTCCGTGAGGGAGAACACTCCACCGCCTCAGCCTGAGGATGCTGCGAGTGTGCTAGCCGAGTTGAGGGTGGCCGTGCAGGCGACTATCCGACGCATCGGTAGGATCGAGGCTGCAGTAGAGACACTACTCCAGTGGCAGAGGAGAGAGGAGCGTAGGGTTCACCGCTGTGTGGGCAACGCTCGGGATTATCGTAGGAGCCTTGCAGCCCCCTACGGTGCTAGGAGGGGAGGATTTGACCACACGGGACCGGTGACGGGAGGTGTACCGACGGGAGGGACCACGGGTGGACTACACCCCACTTGTCTCCGGATAGGGTCCCGATGCTTCACCTTGTCTCCGGATAGGGCACGGTTACCTACACTCCGTTGTCACCGGATAAAGAGGATTGAGTTATTTCTTAGATTCTTTGTCACTAGGATGAATAAAATGTTGTTTACTTGAGACTATCTAGTTGTATGGACTATGATTATCTTTTATGAGTTTATGGAATAATAAAAGATCGTTATTATTTGCTTTCCGATTATGTGTGTTTTAAGCTAACCCTACAGGTGGTTTGGCAATAAGCAGGATGAGTGGAAGAGGAGGAACGGGAACGACCTCGAGGGCGGCCTGCGCATCGCACCGGCGCCTGAGCCCCCGGTGGGAGAGGTACCCCCACCGCCAGAGGCTATGGAGATTGGGCAGGAGCAGCCTGCTCAATCCGGGACTGCAGGGCCGCAAGTTGCGGGCCACAATGTGAGAGAGGAAGTACCCCCTGTTGCAGTGGTTGACCTCATGCGTGAGATGATGGGGTACATCCAAGAGCAAAGGCAGCAACACCAAGCACCGCCCCCTCCACCTGCCACACCTGCTGCCGGCCGAGGATTGATTGCTGAGATCAAAAGGCCATCACCACAACCTTTTGATGGGACCGCAGATCCACAGGCGGCCGAATTATGGATTAGGGAACTGGAAAGGACTTTTGACATGTACCAAGCTGATGATGAGGACAGAGTTAGAACAGCCGCATATCTGATGCGAGGCTGTGCAGAAGACTGGTACCTTGGTGAGAATGCGCTTTGAGGAGCGGTGTCTTGGATTCAGACATGGGAGGAGTTCGGAAGGCGTTCTTTGCCAAGTATTTCTCAGAGGAAGACTTCTCTTGATGGCTCGGGGAATTTAACAATCAGTTCAAAGGTGGTGACGGCCAGGTGGAACGTATGAGATTGAGTTCGATAGGCGCTCGTTTCCTTCCCCGATATGGTGCCCTCAAGAAAGCAAAGTAAGAAAGTTTGAGATGGGGTGAGGCCTTCAGAAGAAGATAGTATCCGATGCACTTGTGCACCACCTATCTTTGACTTGGTGACCCGTGCCAAATATATTGATGCATCCCGCCGGACCGATCCTCAACCAACAAAGAAAGACAAGAAAGACAAAGCCGCGAGCGATTGGGCGGGGCGGTCTTACAGGAAGAGCACGGGACACAAGAAGACAAACTACGTGTCCCGGCCTTACAACAAGCCTACAGGATCGGAGCCTCATCCGGAGGCAAGGCGGTTGGACCAAAGGGCCGCACAAGTTGAAGTGTTTTGAATGTGAGGGCAACCACAAGCGCTCGGTGTCCAAGACTTACCGGAGGATGTTTCATATGCTACGATCCGGATCACAAGAAAGCACATGTCCCCAACGCGTCGCTTTGGGCCGAGAACACGTGGGAGGCTCTCGGGGGCCTCAAGCATATGGAGCCTCGAGCGGTGGCACCATCCGTTCCACGGCCCACGTGAGGAGATAAGAAGGGGAAGGCGGTAGCGAGCCACCTTCCACTTCTACCCAAGTAGCACCCAGAGGCCCACGACACATGGGCGAGTCTACCGCTTTGACCACCGAGGAGGCTCGGACTTGTGACGTCGTTGCGAATGCGATCATTTGTTAGTTCTTTTTATGCATGCACATTGTTTGACCCGGGTGCCACACATTCTTTTGTATCTGCTTTGTTTGCACGGAGGCATTCGTTACCTACGGTAGAGCTGCCGTATATGCTGAGCGTGGACACACCAGTTGGAGCTGCGAGGATGGTGAACAAGATGGCGCCGGCATGTCCTGTGATGATAGAGGGGCGGGAGTTACTTGCCAATCTTCATGTGATGGACCTGAGAGATTACGATGTAATCCTAGGTATGGATTGGCTCTCTTCTGTGCACGCGATGGTTGATTGTCGTGAGAAGAGAGTGTACTTCAGGATGCCGGGCGACGTGGAGTTCACCTTCCGTGGCAGCCAGGATTGCTCGTTGGTTCGTGAGATCTCAGCTCTCCAAGCTCGGAGGTTGTTAGATGGAGGTTGTGTCGGATATTTGGCCTCGATCTTGGAGGTCAAGAAGGACGATGGACCCGCGGTAGCAGATGTGCCTGTGGTGAATGAGTTTGCCGAAGCGTGTTTCGAGGAGTTACGGACTACCCCTAAGCGAGAGGAGTTCTCTATTGATTTGATTAGAGCGACTCCAGGTTTCCGGGGCCCCATACAGAGGATGGCGCCCAGTGGTGAAAGGCTGAAAGTGCAACTAGAGGAGTTGCTAGAGAAGGGTTCATACTGACCCATGTCACCCTTGAGGCGCACGGTGTTGTTTGTAAAGAAGAAAGACGGGTCAATGAGGCTGTGCATTGACTACAGAGAGCTGAACAAGGTGACAGTGAAGAACAAGTACCCCCTACCGAGGATCGACGATCTTTTGGACCGATTCTGTGGAGCTTCGGGTGTTTTCGAAGATTGACTTGAGATCCTGCTATCATCAGGTACGGATCAAGGAACAGGACATCCCAAAGAGTGCCTTTCGTACAAGATATGGACATTACGAGTTTCTGGTTATGCCTTTTGGACTCACAAATGCCCCGGCGGTATTCATGGACATGATGAACCGGGTCTTCAGGCAGTATTTGGACCGGTTCGTGGTAGTCTTCATCGATGACATTACGATCTATTCGGACATGGAGCACTTGAGAGTAGTGTTGGAGACTCAGCGACATCGATTGTATGCCAAGTTCTCCAAGTGTGAGTTACGGTTGGTGTGGCTTTCTTGGGGGCACGTGATCGGTGGAGTCTCGGTGGACCCCAAGAAGATAGAAGCGATCGTCGATTGGAAGAGGCCGACCACCGTCGGAAATTGAGTTTCTTGGGTCTAGCGGGCTATTATCGGAGATTTGTTGAGGATTCTCTCGTCTAGCGGCACCTATGGCGAAGTTGACAAGGAAAGGCACCAAGTTTACATGGGCAGTCATGTGAGAAGAGCTTCCGAGGCTGAAGAGGAGATTGGTGTCAGCACCAATCTTGGCCTTACCACAGAGCGGGCAGGGGGACACCGTATATAGTGATGCTTGCAAGACTGGCACAGGGTGTGTTACGTGCAGGATGGGAGAGTCATAGCTTATGCTTCCCGTCAATTGAAGCCTTACGAGGAGAACTACCCCACCCATGATCTAGAGCTGGCAGCAGTCGTCTTTGCATTGAAGATCTGGCGACACTTCCTCTATGGAGTACCTTGTGAGATATACACAGATCACAAGAGCCTCAAATACATCTTTACCCAGAAAGAACTGAACATGAGACAACGGCGTTGGTTGGAGCTGATCAAGGACTATGACCTGAGTGTTCATTACCACCCGGGCAAGGCTAACGTGGTGGCAGATGCCTTGAGTAGGAAGTCCAACTATGGAATCGCCGCATTCGACAACTCGAGAGGTCCTTGTTGGAGGAGATGAGGAGGTTGGAGTTGGAGATCATTCACTTGAGGATGGAGGTTACTTTGGCCACTTGCACATGACCTTGATTTTGGGGAGGATTAAAAAGATGCTCGAGAGGCAAGATAAAGATTTTGAGGAGATCGGAGTCAGTTAGGCGGGGAGAGCCGACACGGTTCAGGGTGCATGAGGATGAAACTCTCAGGTTTGATAACAGGATTTGTGTGCCCAGTGTCCCTGAGCTGAAGAATGAGATTCTTGAGGAAGCCCACTACTCGGGCTATGCGATTCATCCCGGTGGAACCAAGATGTACAGAGGTTTGAAGGACCACTTTTGGTGGAAGGGCATGAAACGGGATGTCGCTGAGTTTGTAGCCAGATGCGTCACATGTCAGCTAGTGAAGGCGGAGCATCAGAAGCCAGCCGGGACATTACAGCCGTTGCCTATTCCGGAGTGGAAATGGGAGCATATCAATATGGACTTCGTGACGGGACTACCGCGTACTCAGAGGGGGAAGGAGTCAATTTGGGTCATTGTGGACAGATTGACTAAGTCAGCTCACTTTATACCTCTGAGGATGGGTGCGTCTTTGGAACAACTGGCTCGGATTTATATTGATGAGGTGGTGAGACTTCATGGGGTACCGGTGTCGATTACCTCTGATCGAGACACTAGGTTCGTCTCAGGATTTTGGGAGACTTTGCATGAGGCTTTGGGTACACGTCTGGCATTTAGTACGGCTTTCCACCCACAGACGGATGGTCAGTCAGAGAGGACCATTCAGGTATTGGAGGACATGCTGAGGGCATGTGCCTTGGATTTCACAGGATCGTGGGACGAGCGTCTGAGTTTGGTGGAGTTCGCCTACAACAACAGTTACCAGGCGAGCATTCAGATGGCTCCATATGAGGCACTTTATGGGAGAAAGTGCCGAACACCGATCTGTTGGGGTGATGTGGGTGAGAGGAAGCTTATGGCCGAAAAGACAGTAAAGCAGCCAGACTTCATCCGTCAGACAGAGGAGCAAGTCCGAATGATCAGGGAAAGACTGAAGATTGCTCAAAGCCGACAGAAGACCTATGCACGGAAACGTCATCGATCTTGAGTTTGGTCAGCGTGATATTCCCCGAAGGTGTAAGCCTATGAAGGGTTTAGTGAGATTCGGGAGGCGTGGGAAGCTTGCTCCGCGCTATATCGGACCCTTCGAGATTCTGGAGAAGGTAGGAACTGTGGCCTACAGATTGGCTCTACCTCCGAAACTATCCCAGGTTCATGACGTGTTCCACATTTCCATGTTGAAGAAATGTATTCGGGACCCGTCCCGAGTGATTCCAGAGGTACCGGTGGAGGTGCAGGAAGACATGTCATATGAGGAACGGCCGGTAGAGATCTTAGACCGCCAGGAGCGACAGTTGAGAAGCCGAGCCATTCCCTTTGTGAAGGTGAGGTGGAACCATCACTCCGACAAGGAAGCCACGTGGGAACGCGAAGAGGATATGAAGAAGCGTTACCCAGAGTTGTTCGTCTCGGGATGAGTTCTAGGGGCTCTATCTAAAATTTCGAGGGCGAAATTTTTGTAAGGAGGGGAGATTGTAAAATCCAAGATTTTAGTAGTAAAATAAAGGATTTAAAATTTCCCTAGGTTATTGCTAAATTAATTAAACTTTTCCTCTAAATTAATTAAAGTAATATGCCACAAGGGCATTTGGGAATAAGCTAAACCCGAGGGCATTTTGGTAAATGGACCCAAGGGAGATTTGAAATATAGATAAAATTATTTATAATTTTATTTATTCTGATTGATGAAGGATTTAATTAAATTTGGAAATACATGATTTAATTAAATTGGAAAGCTTCTAAATAATCTTGTTAGAAACTTAGAAGGAAGGGGTGAGATATTTGATTAAATCTATTAAAGGTAATGCCCTAAGTTTAGTAAGGGTGGGATTTAATCAAAAGAATTCGGATCAAATTTAAATTCAAATGAATTTAAATTATAGGTTTTATTTGGCTGCCAAGGACCTGATAGTAAATTTTTAAAAGGTTGTGGACTAAGGGAGAAAAACTGATGTCTCTGGTGAGGGACCAAAATGAGACATAGAGAAGTTGGGGGACTTAAAAGAAATAGCGTCCTTCTCACAGCCCAGGGACCCAAGGGTAAATATGGAAACTTCGGGGGGGCCTTGGCGCAAAAGTCCAGGGAGAGTCTCTGTGTTAACGGATGGACGGCTGGGATTGGAGGATCCGAGATAGGCTGATCTCGAGACTCCAATCCAGCCGTTCAAGTTTCTCGACTAGAGTAACAGTGAGGATGACCGCATGGTGCGACGGGATCTCCTCCGTCCATCCGGAGTGATGGCCCGAGATCGAGGCGTGGGAAGCCGATCTCGAGGCAACTCTAATCCATCTCCTTGAGCGCGCGCCACCGCTGCAGCGGCTGACTCCTTCGCGATCGCCGTCTGCCATTCATGGTAAGGTTTCGAAAATTGATCAAGCGATTTTTGGAAAGGAGAAGATCGTGGAAAGCTTACCAAGAATCAAAGATCGAGATCCCTACCCTGAGCCCTATAAAACGAGCGTCGGCCGCAGTTCCACCATCACCACCTCCTTCTCCTCCTTCACACGGTTCTGAAAGAAACAGGGACAGTGCCTTCTCAGTGGCGGTATACCACAACGACGGGCGAGCAGTGAAGACTGAAGGAGCCGGAGCGGGAGCCCACGACTGAGTTCGACGGCGAGAGCTTGGGAGAAGCTCCGACAGTGAACTCGTTTCCCGTAAGTCCCTCTGACTTATCTCTGTTCTCATATGCATGCAAACATGGGGTTCGCCGGGGAAGAGGGAGAGCGAGGTCCGGTCGAGGACGGTGCACTCCGGTGGGGAAAGGGACAGGGACCCGAAGGCACTCTGCTCTGACGGGCGGCCGTGGCGCCGCAGACACCTTGTGGCCACGGAGCACGGAGGAGGGAGCTCCCGGACGTCCAAAGGTGCCGACGGCCAGGTCGGGCGACGTTGGAGCTCCACGGTGGACGATGGATGCGACACCCCAACGAGCTCCGCGGCAAACGAGGAAGACGAATAAGAGAGAGAGAGAGGGAGTGAAATAGTTAAGTAATTAGTTAATTACTAATTCGTGTACTAACAAGTTGATTAGTAAGTAGTTAATTGGAAAATTAATTAATTAGTTGACTAAGTTAGTTTTTTTTTTTTGACTGAATTGTTAGGGTTCCATTAGTGAGATAATTAGAAGAATTCACTAATTTAATGGGTTGATAACTACGCTACTAGTAAGCTTAATGGGAAATAATTAACTCGAATAATTATTTAAATGGTTAATTAGTTGAATGACTAATTGGGTAATTAGTTGTTAACTAATTGTTTTGATTAACTAGATTTTCTTGTTGATTAATGGACCGAATTAATTAAAAAGGGGTAATTGGAGATTAATTATTATTTAAATCGGTCAACTAACTGGTTAGTTATTTGATAATTAAATCGTGAGATTTCACTAATTAATTGGTTTAATTAGTGACTAATTGGTTAGTAAATTAATTGAAGATTAATTAATTTTGAATAATTAATTAATAAGTTGGGTGGGCCAACTAGTTAAAAAGGATAGAGTCCATCCAATCTAAGTTTGGACCCGGATTCTAGTAAGATGGTTTATGGAAAATTATTAGGAGATTAATTAATTAACTAAATAAGGGATCAGTTTAAATAGAAGATTAATTAACTTTGTTAGTTAATTAATGGTTTATTGAATTAATTGAGGAGGTGAATTTATTGAGTCGGCTAAGAAGATGGGCTCAAGGTTGATTCGAATCCATTCTAAAAGGGCTGAACTAAGGTTGAATGACACGGAAACGCGAGAGAAGGTCTATAAGTCGGGCTTGGGTCCGTTAGTGCATGCATTTTAAACATAGTAGTTATAGACATGTACTTTTATTGAGAATAGGCATGCCCTTGACAGATTTTCTTGACTTGGATGCGTCGGGAAGTCCCGTGGAGCACGAGGCTTTGCGATTTTAGGTAAGTACTTCGGCCTAGTACCTTTACTCTTTGATGAGTATTCTTGACCTTGTTATTGCATGTTGAGCATGCCTTGTTCCTCCCTTCAGGGATTTCATTTTATGTCTTTGTTGTGACATATTTGTTTCATACATGCTTCCATGAATTTTGTTGAAATCCATATATAGCATGTTTGATTGTTTTGGGGATGTTGGGATCCCTACTTGTACTGTTCTTGACCGGATTGATTGGGCGGTGAGCTCCAGATTTTCTTGAGCATTGGGGGCCAGGACACCACGGCGTTCGCTCCCTAGCGAGGGAGAGTGTTACGGATGTCCTTGCTGGTGGGTCGATCACCCACCATGCCGACATGAGAGACAAAGCGGCGCTACCGCATACGACCCGAGGGTAGCGGCCCGGATGGTCGCTTTTCTCGGCCAGGTTGATGGTAGCCGGGGAGCGATTGAGAAGCTTCCATTGGAACTCTTAGCTAGGAGTCACGATCTTGTTATTTTATTGTGATAGACTCCTAGGGCTTGTTTTGAGGGGTGCCCCGAGTTTGCTTTGATATTCATGTCTTTTGATATCATATTTTCTTGAACCCTTGAGGGTACTTACCAGCTTTCATTCGAAAGCTTCATGCACTTGTTTTCTCCTGTTACGCATCCCGAGGCGAGGTCACTGATGCAGGAGCCGATCGATCGTGGGTCGGGTGATTTGCAGAGGTCCGAGGACCTTGTTTATCTTTTGTTTTGAGTGAGATGTTATGTTTTGTAGGTCCCCTTAGGGCCTGATATTTGTAGGGTACCTGAACCCTTGTTATTTATTTCCGCTAAACTCTGTTTATTTTGAATAAATTAAGTTGTTATTTTGCATTATCTGCTTACACACTTAGGCCTTGTATCCGGGTGGGGCCCGTCTCTACTCGGCTACGGCCGGTCTGCATACGTGCCCGAGGTCCCGGGATCCGGGTCGGGGCGTTACACACACGTGGCTCAATCTCGAACATCCAAGCTGAAGGCACAAGTTCCCAACCCGAACACCCCTTGGACAAGAGTAAGGTCACAAAAGTCAAGGAAGAAGATAAGATGGCAGGAAGAGGTACAGAGGAAGAGATAAGATGTCAGAGATAAGTACGACGAGAAAGATCTCTAACATCGAGGGGATAGCCGTTGATACCAAACATGAGAGAAAAGAGGAAGGAAAGGAAGATAAAGAGGACATCTAGTATCTGATCTCTGAACTTTGGAACCCTTCTCCTCCATCTTCAAGCTTTTTTTCTCACACTAACTTAAGCGTCAGAGCTACATTAGGGCACTAAGCCCGGCCCGGTCAGCTCTAATTCTTGTGCATGATCATCGACGGACCAAAGAAGTTCTCGATTACCCTCTCCGACTATCACATGCATTTCCCACAACTATAAATCTCAACCATTGACTTAGCTAAGTCAGTTTGCCTGGACTTTGGAAATTATCTTGACATAGCAGTTGATTAAGCTTAATTATAGGCCTGTAGTTTTTTATTGTTTCAGGGACATTGTATTATAAAATAAGAATTATTATTTATAATTATAACTAAATACTAAGAACAGACACTTATAATTAAAAGTTAATAACTGTAGTAAAACTGGGGCGCACATGTAGGGTTGTCAAACGATCAAGCTGTTCGTGAGCAGCTCAAGATTGGATCGGCTCGGTAAAAGCTTGAGCTCGGCTCGGAATTTCGAGCTTTCGAGTCAAGCTCGATCGAGCTCAGCTCGAAAGTTCGAAATTTAATATTAATATGTTAATATTAATGAAATATTAATAAAATATTAATAAATATTATAATATATGAATCAAATATTTAATATCTAGTATTTATATATAATATATAATATTAAAAAACTAATTTATAAATAAGTTTTTAATTTTAAATTAAATTTGAGATATTAAAATCATAATTGATTTCTTAATTTCGAGCTCGAGTTTTTGAAATTAAAATCAAGACGAGCTCGAGTAAACTTATTTGAACTAATTTCGAGCTCGAACTAGGCTATTTAGAGCCGAATTCGAGTTGGGCCCAACCCGATCAAACTCGGCCCGTTTACAGCCCTACATACAAGTAGGTGCATGCAAGAAAGGAACCATGTTCTTACTACTGAGGATTGATCCAAGTCCTCCATAGAGTGATTTGCTGCATACTCAGCTTAAGATTTTGGATTAATCATAAAGTGAAGTTATCATCTCGACCACAGACTCCATTGTTGGCCGTTTGCTGCTCTCCTCCTCCAAACAAGAGACTGCTATCCCAACCATGACTGCAGCTTGCCAATGGTTGAACTGGCCATTCAGTTTATCATCAACAAACTCATCAATCCAAGAATCTACTTCACTTCCCAGTTTATCCTTCAAAATCCAAACCAAAACCAACAGCTCCGAGTCCTGCACTTGGGACACTCTTACTTCCCATCAGAAGCTCTAAAAGAACAACTCCATAGCTATAGACATCAACCTTTGCAGTGATGGGAAGACTATAAACCCATTCAGGAGCGAAATACCCTCTTGTTCCGCGAAGCCTTGTGACTGTTGAACAGATTGCAACTCTTTTAATCAGTTCGGCCCACGCAAAATCAGCAAGCTTTGGCTCAAAATCACCATCCAAGAGTATATCACACTCAAACATCAGTGTTAATGAACCAAAGGAATCGATGTCATTCCCCCAGAAATTAGTGATTTTATAATATTATAAAAGCAACTTTGATTTCTCTCTTTTATATTGATAATGAAAATAATAAAATTAAATACTGACAACTCTGCTATTGCAACTACTTGTGATTTTACATTAGACCAAGTTCACATTGCATGCAGACATGCAGACATTCATTGGGTAAATGCAATGGAATGGTAAAATAAGAAACTCACTGACTTGAATGCTGGCCGTGATAAGTTGGCTCATCATCAAGAGAGATGAGTATCTGGGCTACAGAGTCCATGGTTGGACGATTGGTCCTATCCTCTTCCAAGCAAGAGATTGCCATCTCTACCATCATTGTTGTTTTCCTATGATCGAATAAGCCATTCAGTCTAGCATCAACAAAATCATCAATCCAAGAATCATCTGAACCTCCGAGTTTCCCCTTCAACATCCTAACCAGACCCAGTAGCTCCAACTCTGGTTCTGTTTCTTCTTCCTTCTCTCCTTCTGTCTTCCAATTAGAGGCTCTACTACCCATCAACAGCTCTAAAAGCACAACACCGTAGCTATAGACGTCAACCTTGGCGGTGATGGGAAGATTCAAAGTCCATTCAGGAGCCATATAACCCCTCGAACCTCTGACCTTTGAAATCATGGAATGACCTCCACTTCTGTCAGCCAACTTCGCTAAACCAAAATCTGTGATCTTCGGCTCAAAATCACTATCCAAGAGTACGTTCTCTGGCTTCACATCACAATGTATTACCCACTCAAGGCACTCATGGTGGAGATAAGCCAACCCTTTTGCAACTCCAACTGCTATCTGAAACCTCTCCTTCCATCCAAGCAAGTTGGCAGAGTTGTGACCGCTAAACAGATGCTTGTCCAATGAACCATTTTCTGCATATTCAGAAACCAAGAACTTGTGCGAACGTTGAGAGCAGAATCCCCAAATCCTAACAAGATTCATGTGATATATTTTCGCTATCACAGTCACTTCGGCCCAGAATTCTTCTGCTTGAATTACATCATCCAACTTCTCCACTGCCACAACCCTCTCATCTTCCAACACTCCCCTGTACACAGCTCTTGAACCTCCTCTATCAAGTTTATCGTTGAAGTTTCTAGTTGCTTTTTTCAGCTCGGTATAAGTGAACCTCTTGAATTGCCTAGCAATCAGCTTATAACCTTCCTCGATTGATGTTGGCTGCTGCTTATCCCTCTTTGATACAAACCACCATCCAAATAAAATGAACAAGATCTCAATCAACCCAAATGCTGATAAGAACCAGTAGAAATAGACCCATTTGGTCCCACCGCTGATAAACTCCTCATACTTAGAAGTAGCAACTGCAGTCCTTGTAGCATGACAATTAGGCTCATGAACTTGGAGAACATAGAAGTCGGAGGTTTCAACATCCATGGGGAGTTTCAAGTACAAACTGCCGGGAAAATCTGGATTATTTCTCCCATTGAACAATGCGCTCTTGATAAAACAGTCACCGCTCCCTGTCTTGTATCCAACAGCCACACAGGAGCAATCCTTTTCACATAGCTCCAGGCATCCACCCAATGCCACTGAAGGAGTATAATTGAGATCAAACCCCCAGAAATCAGTTTTCTTCAACTCCACAAATCTCAACTGCTGAGAATCTCCACAGCTGATGTTGAACTTAGGCTTGCAACCTTTAGTCCAATCACCGAGATCACTCATTTCATAAGCGAAGGGACATGCACACATGGGTTTCTGAGTATTATAAACACATATACCATTCCTACCACACAACCCATGCACATCACAAAAATTCTGAATAGCATCCCATGTAACTGACCACAACCCAGTCGACGCATTCAGGCTATACAGCCTAAGATTACCATCATAATCCAGAGTCAATCTTCTCTTGATCCCTTCACCCACATCAGAAGCACTGAAAGACAACCTATCACTAGATTGAAATGTCCCATTTTCATCAAGAACTGCAAACCTGCTGCTATTGTAGCTGTACCTACCGTTAATCCATATAGTGTAATCAGGATTAGGCCAGTAAATGCTAGAGATGTCAGGGCCATCATGGATGAGCTTCATAACATTATCGTTGTCAAAGAAAAAGCTATAATAGCCTGAAGAGACTGATCCTCCAGCCATACTTGAAACAAGCTTCTTAGTTTTGGTGATGGGTTGTGTTGGAAGGAGGGTGTCAGTTGGTAAATCAAAGCTTTGCCACAGGATGTTACCTTGGGGGTCCTTGATGACGAGATTCCCGGTGTTCAAGAGCTGAGCTTGATCAGCTTGGGTTGAACTGGTGTTTGTGCTCCAAACCACGGTGTCATCCACGTCAGTGAGGACCAAAGCCCCGTCCTTCTTCAACGTGACTCTGGATCCAAGTCCGTTCACGGGTTGGTCGCGGTTGGCCGTCCAGGAAATGGTCTTGTTGGCCGAGTTGGAGAACCAGATGGAAAGGGTGTAAGCGTTGGTGCCGACCCTATAAAAGCCACATGTGAAGGATCCATCAGGAGAGACTAGGACTTCTGAGGCTTCTTCTACTGAGAGGGAGGACTCTTTTGAGAGAGAACTCTGGAGAGCTGGGGAAGCTAAGGGATTCAACAGGGAGATAGTGAGGCAGAGGATGATGGTTGAAAGGGCTGATGAGTGCTTGTTCTTCATTGAAGGAAATGTAGTTAGAGATGAGAGAACGAGAAGGCTCAGGCTTTTCCTTGTTCCTGCTTTCTAGTGGGCCCTTTGCTGCGAGAATAATGTGTACGTATCATGAAAAAACACAAGGGAAGAAGACCAATATGAGTCAATGATGATGTTATTCAGTATGTTGTTCCCACTGCTGTCGTAGACACGAACTGACTGATGCTGTTTTTGTTCTCACCAAGTGCATAAACTGATTTCCAGATTTTGCATTTTTTGAGGTCCACCAACACAGACACTGTTTCTTCGAGAGCTCTGGCGAAAGTGTCCCCTGCCTTCTGAAACATTCTCAAACACTGCTTCTCCCCCACTTGCATGGCGAGTGGGGGTGGAGAGAACACTGACAGGGCTCCTGCTCCCCCGCTTCAACAGAGCAAGTCCTATGCTCGGGTGGTTTCTGGCGAGTCTAAGGAGAAAGTCTTCGGCAATGATGTTGTCAACCTCAAGGAATACCATGATCGTTTGAAAACCATGAAACATCCACGTTTCAAGCGTGGCCCGACTTCCGACTCGAGGTCCAAGAGGAGGATGCTGGCCTATTCTTTATGAGTAAGTTTAAAGGCGAGCTTCTGCGTGGAGCAATTCGATTAGCTCTCAACAATCTGTGGAAGGACATTGGTAGTTTCACGATCGCAGATATGGCCAATGGCTTCTACTATATCAGATGCCAAAGCATAGAGATGACTGAAAAATTAATGTGGGAAGGCCCATGGACAGTGGCTGGCATGGTTTTCCAACTCATGCCATGGAGGCCGAACTTCCAACCGGCATTTGAAAAGCTCGAGGCGTTTGTGTGGGTCGGCTGCACCCACTTGCCCATGGAATTACGGGAGTTGGACTCTTTGGAGAAGTTTAGGGTCCATCTTTGGGCAATGTCCTTAGAATTGACAAACGCACCATGGAGGTGGACGAACCTCAGGAGAACAATGGCAGAGCTAAGTATGCCAGAATGTGCATTGAGTTGGATCTCTCGGAACCGTTGCGTGAGCAGCCATGGGTGGGGAAGGGATGATGAAGTCACGTGTTCGATCTTGTATGAAAGACTCCCTTCCTTCTGCTTCCGATGTGGGCACATAGGACACATTATAAGTTCCTGCAAAATGGCACCTTCCACTGTCCCGGTGAGTCGGCCAGATGCCTCTTCTTCGCAAGCTATGAGAGGAGAGGAGCCGCAACCCATGCATGTGGATGCAATCCGGAAGGAAACCAATTGTGGGAATGCTGAAGATGGAGGCTCGACTGCGGAGGTGGAGAAACCAGAGGATGGGGCCTTTAAATGGGTAACTGTGGGGCACCACCGTGGCCGCAGCCGTGAGCGTGGCCGTGGCCCTCCGGCTACAATCCCCAATCGGCGAGGATCATAGACGATGCTGCGAGGAGGACCGTGGTCAGCGGGCGTTACCCATTACAGGCGTGGGCGTGAAGTGCAGCGTGGGTAGAGGTGGTTGGGCCGACAGCGAGGAGGAGCGGATGGGGCTGGGATGCAAGGATTGCTTATCCCGAGGAGGGACCTTTAAGACAGGACTTGACTCCAGCTGTAATCAATAATCAGACCTTTCCTCTTCCATCTCTGGCGCAGACCACAAGCAAGGGAAAGGAGCTCTTTATTCCCGTTGGAGAGAGCCTGGCTAAGAAGAATACTAAGCGACCGTTGGAGGCACATGGGGGAACATCGGGGATAGAGTTGTCCGGAGATGAGAGCCCCCTGCCCCAGCTACCCCAGCTACCTGCAGCACGCCTTGTCACCTCTCAGAATAGGGAGGCACCTCACCATAGCCCTGGCCCATCCTCTGATCCAGCAACCCAGCATGTTGCCCATGACCGTTTGGTTGAGCGCGTCTCCCAGGCGCTTGGATCTACGGGTATGGAACAACAGAAGGGTGATTTGGACATGGAAGATGGGCTACAGCAAGAGGAAGGAAGTGAAGATGAACCTTTTGAGGATGCACTACCGCTTGTGCTTATGCAGAGCGCCAAGAAGCAGTCGTTGGCAAAGAGACCAAAAGTGGATACCTCTACTGGCCTGAACATGGCTGCAGACCCGTGCTAAGGATACTTTTGATCCCTTCCTTCACTTTTTATCTTGTTTTATTTCTCCTCACTAATACCAATTTTATGGATTGTATTAAGTTTTTGAGCTGGAATTGCAGGGGAATCTCAAACTCTAGAACAATTGCTAGAATCAAGGACCTAATGAGGAATCTTGGGACGACTTGATACGCCTTGTTGAAGCGAGGTGATGAAGATCGGCGGCATAAATTCTGTACAAAATTCAATGGCCCGGAATTGGGCTTTCATCCCAGCTATTGGAATGTCTGGAGGTATAATTACCCTTTGGAAACCAAGGGTTGGTAAGGTTACTCCTATACTCGCACACTCGTTTTCATTGCATTTAGTATTGCTCGGTGACAAACCTAGAGAATCGGTGATTTCTGTGATCTATAATTCTCAAAATCCTGTTTTTCAAAAAGTTTTATGGAGGGATTTATCTGCTCTTTCTATGTTAAATTTGCCCTGGGTTTTGATGGGGGATTTTAATGCAATTTTCAATACAAATGAGCATAGAGGGGGGAATTTTGATCATTATTCAGTAAAGGCTAAACTTTTTGGGGATTTTGTGAATCAGAACCAACTCCTTGATTTGGGTTTTTATGGAACTCCCTATACCTGGTGTAACAACCAGAGGGGATTAGCTAGAAGATGGGCTAGGTTGGATCGATTTCTAGCCAATAATGCATGGCTTGCTAATTTTGATTCGTATTGCAATAAGCACTTGCCAAGAACAGCTTCTGATCACTCCCCCCTCTTTCTGAATGCTAAATTATTTACCCAATCAGGCAAAAAGATTTTTAGGTTTGAAAACTTCTGGCTGGATTATGAATCATGTCACCATCAGGTCTGCAAAGCTTGGAACCTCATGCCTAGTGCTCCACCCATGCATGCCTTTGAGTGAGTTAGTGAACCACACTGGGAAATACTTGTATGTAGATGGAAGTCATGCATGTATGCCAACCCCAGGAGAGGGCCATTTGCTAAAAGCAGAGAGGAAGATATTGCCACTATTGGAAGCAATGGAACCTACCCTAGACTATTGACCTTAGTACTTTGGCACTTAGAGGATTGTATAACAAGCATCATGCACTCCTTAAACAAAATTCTATTAGGTGGGCTCAAAGAGCTAGACTCATGTGGTTGAGGCATGGGAGTTATAATACTAGTTTTTCCATAACCATGCTAGAACTAGGGCACACAAGCGAGTCTCAATTATAGATGACCAAGGGCATATAGTCACTGAACACCAGGATATTGGTAGAGTTTTCACTGATTTTTATGCTACACTGTGGGCCTGTACAAATAGAGCAACTATTGAGGAACTTATTCACGGACCTCCCATGATTTACACCTTTGCTCATTGATGATAGAGACATGCTTATGAGCGATTATCCAATCTTTGAAATTTTTCAAACCATTAAGTCAATGGCAAGGGCAAGAGCCACAGGCGATGGAGCAATATAGAGTTTACTTATATTACTTTGGGATATAGTGAAAGAGCCATTGACTAGTGCAATTAATCATTTCTTCCACTTTCGACCAATATGCCAAGCTCTGACGGTAGGAACTTATATTGTACTCATTCCAAAGAAAGAGGCACCCAATAGGATTCTGTACAGTTATAAGGCCTATCTCTTTGTGCAATGTATCATATAAAATTATATCAAAGATTTTAACTAATAGGCTTAAAGGGGTCATGCATAAACTAGTGGAGCGAGCAAAGGGGTTTTCTTAGGTTTGGCGGGGACCACTTTTGACAACATAATTTCTTTGTTCAAGAGGAAATTGTCCATTCTTTAGAGGTTGATTCCCAATCCCTCCCTAGGATGTTACTTAAAATTGATATTGAAAAAGGCATATGATGCCATAGAATGGGGTACCATCCTTGCCACACTCAAAGTTATGGGATTCCACGAAATTTGGATTGCATGGATCAAAGCTTGCATCCACGAATACTAGTTTTGCTTTCTTGATCAATGGAAAACCTTCACCTTGGTTTTGTAGTCAAAGGGGATAAGACAAAGGAGATCCTATATCTCCATTTCTTTTCCTTCTTGTCTCACAAAACCTAAGCATATACTCAATCAAGCTATGAGAATTTGAACATGGTTCTGGCTTTGATCATAGATTAACAAATAATTTCAATCACCTTATGTTTTGCGGATGATCTCATTATCATAACTAAAGCCTCTAGAAGTCTTGCTAGGAATTGTAAACTTCTGCCTTGATATCTCTGAGGTGGTGGCCAAATGCCAATTTAAACAAGTCCACTATACATTTTCCAAGTTGGATTAATAGAAGAATTGGACAATCCATTGGGTCCATTCTAAATATGAAGCTTGGATCCTTCCCTTTTAAGTACCTTGGTGTGGAAATCTCCCCAAGGAGGGTTTCAGTGCATCAATGGCAAAATCTAGTAAAAAGAACAAAGCAAAGTCTGAATGCTTGGAATCCCACTTCCATATCTTTGGGTTTGGCGGTACATGCTTGAGTCAATAGCTCTCGATGTCCATTCCCTCCTACTCTTTGTCACATTTGCTTTAGTCACACGATACAATACTTGATGCAATATCAAACTAAATTTAGGAATTTCCTTTGGGGACGTGGCACTGCTGGTGGTAGTTTCCATCCCATAAATTGGAACATTACTACACTTGGAAAAACTGAGGGAGGATTGGGAATTCGGAACCTCAAGCATGTTAAAACATCTCTTATGGCCAAAAATGTTTTTGATCTTGTCAATCAGACTGATAAACATTGGATCCAAATTGTGCAACTTAAATATGGTGACTTCAAACCATGGTCTCTCCCTTCTCTAAGTAAAGCATCATGTTTCTACAAAATATTATGTAAGACTGCTGTCACCATTAGACCTAACATGTGCATTCACACTTGTAATTATGAGAGAACTAGTTTTCTGGGTGATCCATGGATATTTGATACTCCTATCTCACTTAAGCCCACTTTTCTTAACATGGATCTCCCTTTGGAGAATTTTTGTATTGCTGACTTCTTACAGGACAACTCTCTGGATTATAGTGAACTTGTGCAATGTTTTGGTAGTGCCTTTGATTGGAACAGGATGAGTAGAATGTTGCTTGATAACTCCTGTCCCAATCAATGGGTTTGGCTGCCCAAATCAAACAATAACCGAATTGCCAACACAGTATATACCTATCTTAATCAAAGATACCTGGATGATTCTGAAAAATGGGAAGGTTGGGGAAAGATGTGGAAATTGCCTGTAGCACCTAGAGTTAGAACTTTCATATGGAGAATGCTACATGGCAAACTTCCAACTTATCAATTCCTATACAACCTGAATATTGGGCCACAAATGCTATGCCCTTTCTGCCAACTTGCAGATGAGAACATACATCATCTCATGAACAACTGTACTATGGCCAAGCAGTGCTGGGAACTTGTCTCTAAACATACTGGATTGAATTACAATTTTTTTAACAATGTATTGGATGGGCACTGGTTAATGGCAAGCTGGAATAGTGGGAAAGCCACAAAGAGGCATATAATGGCACTGGTGGCAACATGCGCTTGGACCATTTGGAGGGCCAGGTGTGACCTGGTTTTCAACAACCAAAGATGGCACCCTGCACAAGTATATCGACAGCGATGGCGGTAGCCAGCCAAGAGTATCTACTTAGGCGAGGGCGGATCGGGGAGTACCTCAATATCTCTGCATAACAACTCTCTAATTATTTTGTGTGATGCTTCATGCCGGAAGACTACGGCTTATGTGGTATTGGATTTATTGTCATTCTACAGTCTTGTGAGCTATTTTGCATTTGGACTCATGGGAATGCATCTGATTCAGGTTCTGAGAATTTGAACTAAAAGAGCAATCGTGGCAATGGAACAATGTGCAAGCATGAACACGGCCGGCAATTACCTTGCTTGGCCCTTAGCCATCATCAACATGCTGAAGGACAATAATATCCAGAGCAACTGGCGCAATCGGAGTTATCTAGTTCATATGGAGGAGATACTCAGACAGAACCCCTCAATGGAAATAACCTACTGTCCTCGAGAATTCAATTCTGTAGCATATGCCTTAGCTAATTTTGGCAGAAGGAACCCGGAGTTATCTTTGTTTCACGAAGTCTTGATCGCCCTCGATAGTGGAGAACATAATTCTTTGAAATTTGCTACTGATTTTATTAGCTTCGTTTTGGTTAATTTTGGGACTTTTTTTGTTTTTTAATAGAGCTAAGTGTGGCTCTTTCCTGTCAAAAAAAAAAAGTGCATAAACTGATTTACAAACATGTATAGGAACAGGGATTTTAAAAGGAAATAGGCAATAAATGTGGTAATCATGTAAGTTAATCATCTTCACAGAACTGTTCATGCTGTCCTTCACATTACTCGGATCTGCATGCCTACCGTCATGGAAGCTGAGGATCCTATCATTGCCAACTCCTGCAAAATAAGAGATCTCATGAAGTGATATAGTTGGTGATAAAAGTTTTAGCCATGAGGATAGAAAGAGTGTACAAAAATCCCACTAGTTGTTCTCGTAATGCTTAGCGGTTTTGCTAAGATATATGCCCCATCTCCCACTGGTTGTTGTTGTTGCCATATTACTTCTATTATTTCCCAAAACCCCTATATTTTCCCAAATTTCCTATCGTAGCAGAATGGGAATGGGTGTTGCCCCTTGAACTTAAGGAGGAGTTTACGCTCATTAACATATAGATTATAAAATAAGAATTATTATTTATAATTATAACCAAATACTAAGAGCAGACACTTATAATTAAAAGTTAATAACTACAGTAAAACTGGGGCGTACATGTAGGGCTGTCAAACGATCAAGTTGTTCGTGAACAGCTCGAGATCGGATCGGCTCGGTAAAAGCTCGAGCTCAGCTCGGAATTTCGAGCTTTCGAGTTGAGCTCGAGCTTCAATTTCGAGCCGAGTCAAGCTTGATCGAGCTCAGCTCGAAAGTTCGAAATTTAATATTAATAAAATATTAATAAATATTATAATATATTAATAAAATATTTAATATCTAGTATTGATATATAATATATAATATTAAAAAATTAATTTATAAATAAATTTTTAGTTTCAAATTAAATCTGAGATATTAAAATCATAATTGATTTCTTAATTTCGAGCTTTCGAAATTAAAATCGAGACGAGCTCGAACAAACTTATTCGAACTAATCTTGAACTCGGCCGAATTCGAGTTGGACCCAGTCCGATCAAGCTCGGCCCGTTTACAGCCCTACATACAAGTAGGTGCATGCAAGAAAGGAACCATGTTCTTACTACTGAGGATTGATCCACGTCCTCTTAAGATTTTGGATTAATCATCAATTGAAGTTATCATCTCGACCACAGACTCCATTGTTGGCCGTTTGCTGCTCTCCTCCAACAAACAAGAGACGCTATATATCCTAACCATGACTGCAGCTTGCCTATGGTTGAACTGGCAATTCAGTTTATCATCAACAAACTCATCAATCCATGAATCTACTTCACTTCCCTGTTTATCCTTCAACATCCAAACCAAAACCAACAGCTCCGAGTCCTGCACTTGGGACACTCTTACTTCCCATCAGAAGCTCTAAAAGAACAACTCCATAGCTATAGACATCAACCTTTGCAGTGATGGGAAGACTAGAAACCCTTTCAGGAGCAAAATATCCTCTTGTTCCTCGAAGCCTTGTGACTGTTGAACAGATTGCACCTCTTTTAATCAGTTCAGCCCACGCAAAATCAGCAAGCTTTGGCTCAAAATCACCATCCAAGAGTATATCACACTCAAACATTAGTGTTAATGAACCAAAGGAATCGATGTCATTCCCCCAGAAATTAGTGATTTTATAATATTATAAAAGCAACTTTGATTTCTCTCTTTTATATTGATAATGAAAATAATAAAATTAAATACTGACAACTCTGGTATTGCAACTACTTGTGATTTTACATCAGAACAAGTTCACATTGCATGCATACATTCAGACATTCATTGGGTAAATGCAATGGTTCTGGTGAAACAAGAAACTCACTGACTTGAATGTTGGCCATGATAAGTTGGCTCATCATCAAGAGACATAAGTATCTGGGCTACAGAGTCCATGGTTGGACGATTGGTTCTATCCTCTTCCAAGCAAGAGATTGCCATCTCTACCATCACTGTTGCTTTCCTATGATCAAATAAGCCGTTCAGTCTAGCATCAACAAAATCATCAATCCAAGAACCATCTGAACCTCCGAGTTTCCCCTTCAACATCCTAACCAGACCCAATAGCTCCAACTCTGGTTCTATTTCTTCTTCCTTCTCTCCTTCCGCCTTCCAGTTAGAGGCTCTACTACCCATCAACAGCTCTAAAAGCACAACACCGTAGCTATAGACATCAACCTTGGCGGTGATGGGAAGATTCAAAGTCCATTCAGGAGCCATATAACCCCTCGAACCTCTAACCTTTGAAATTTTGGAATGAGCTCCACCTCTGTCAGCCAACTTTGCTAATCCAAAATCTGTGATCTTCGGCTCAAAATCACTATCCAAGAGTATGTTCTCTGGCTTCACATCACAATGTATTACCCACTCAAGGCACTCATGGTGGAGATAAGCCAACCCTTTTGCAACTCCAACTGCTATCTGAAACCTCTCTTTCCATCCAAGCAAGTCGGCAGAGTTGTGAGCGCTAAACAGATGCTTGCCCAATGTACCATTTTCTGCATATTCGGAAACCAAGAACTTGTGCGAACGTTGAGAGCAGAATCCATAAATCCTAACAAGATTCATGTGGTATATTTTTGCTATCACAGACACTTCGGCCCAGAAATCTTCTGCTTGAATTACATCATCCAACTTCTCCACCGCCACCACCCTCTCATCTTCCAACACTCCCCTGTACACAGCTCTTGAACCTCCTCTATCAAGTTTATCCTTGAAGTTTCCAGTTGCTTTTTTCAGCTCGGCATAAGTGAACCTCTTGAATTGCCTAGCAATCAGCTTATAACCTTCCTCGATTGATGTTGGCTGCTTCTTGTCCCTCTTTGATACAAACCACCATCCAAATAAAATGAACAAGATCTCAATCAACCCAAATGCTAATAAAAACCAGTAGAAATAGCCCCATTTTGTCCCACCGCTGATAAACCCCTCATACTTAGAAGTAGCAACTGCAGTCCTCGTAGCATGACAGATGGGCTCATGAACTTGGAGAACATAGAAGTCAGAGGTTTCAACATCCATGGGGAGTTTCAAGTACAAACTGCCGGGAAAATCTGGATTATTTCTCCCATTGAACAATGCGCTCTTGGTAAAACAGTCACCGCTCCCCGTCTTGTATCCAACAGCCACACAGGAGCAATCCTTTTCACATAGCTCCAGGCATCCACCCAATGCCACTGAAGGAGTATAATTGAGATCAAACCCCCAGAAATCAGTTTTCTTTAACTCCACAAATCTCAACTGCTGAGAATCTCCACAGCTGATGTTGAACTTTGGCTTGCAACCTTTAGTCCAATCACTGAGCTCATTCATTTCATAAGCAAAGGGACATGCACACATGGGTTTCTGAGTATTAGAAACACAGATACCATTCCTACCACACAACCCATGCACATCACAAAAATTCTGAATTGCGTCCCATGTAACCGACCACAGCCCAGTCAACGCATTCAGGCTATACAGCCTAAGATTACCATCATAATCCAGAGTCAATCTTCTCTTGATCCCTTCACCCATATCACAAGCACTGAAAGACAACCTATCACTAGATTGAAATGTCCCATTTTCATCAAGAACTGCAAACCTGCTGCTATTGTAGTTGTACCTACCGTTAATCCATATACTGTAATCAGGATTAGGCCAGTAAATGCTAGAGACGTCAGGGCCATCATAGATGAGCTTCATAACATTATCATTGTCAAAGAAAAAGCTATAATAGCCTGAAGAGACTGATCCTCCAGCCATACTTGAAACAAGCTTCTTAGTTTTGGTGATGGGTTGTGTTGGAAGGAGGGTATCAGTTGGTAAATCAAAGCTTTGCCACAGGATGTTACCTTGGGGGTCCTTGATGACAAGATTCCCGGTGTTCAAGAGTTGAGCTTGATTAGCTTGGGTTGAGCTGGTGTTTGTGGTCCAAACCACGGTGCCATCCACGTCAGTGAGGACCAAGGCCCCGTCCTTCTGCAACGTGACTCTGGATCCAAGTCCGTTCACGGGATGGTCGCGGTTGGCCGTCCAGGAAATAGTCTTGGCTGCCGAGTTGGAGAACCAGATGGAGAGGGTGTACGCGTTGGTGCCGACTCTATAAAAGCCACATGTGAAGGATCCATCAGGAGAGACAAGGACTTCTGAGGCTTCTTCTACTGAGAGAGAGGACTCTTTTGAGAGAGAACTCTGGGGAGCTGGTGAAGCTAAGGGATTTAACAGGGAGATAATGAGGAAGAGGGTGATGGTTGAAAGGGCTGATGAGTGCTCGTTCTCCATTGAAGGAAATGCTGTAATCGGACATGAGAGAACAAGAAGGCTCAGGCCATGTCAACATCCACATGGCAGCTCAACATCCACATGACAGCTCACCATTGGATGATACGTGGGTTTTGACGTCAAAACTCATGGGGCGCCTTGTCTTTCGTTGGAACCACGGACTTGGAAAGGCGAGTTCGCTTTCTAGTGGGCCCTTTGTTGCGAGACCAAGGAGTCAATGATGAAATTAATATACCAACGTAGCTTAGCTCGTGTGGTATCGGGTTCCTCGTGACTTCGGCCCCGCGTGGGTTCGAAACGCGTAGGGGGGGCAGTTTGTGGCGTTCCTGTGCGCCCTGTGCATCATGCCTGCGGGATGCTCTGCACTGTGGTTTAGAGGCTTCGGTCTGCCAGGATTCGATCCCGGGCCACCCCCGTCCCTGGTTCCTATTAGCCGCTGGTCTGACCAGTTGGCTCGTATGTCCCAAAAAAAAAAAAAAAAATGATGAAATTAATATTCAGTATGTCGTTCCCACTGCTAGCTGTCGTAGATATGAAGAACGAACTGATGCTGTTGCATAAACTGATTTACAAACGTGTATAGGAACAGGGATTTTAATAAGAAATAAGCAATAATTGTGGTAATCATGTAAGTTAAATCATCTTCATAGAAAAAATAGCGGTTAACTGAAGGAACTCAATTACAAGGATTGAATTGCTGTGAACCGATCACTTTCTGAGTAACCTCAACACATCCCCAACAAGATGCAGGGAGCCGGTCACGAGGACCTGATAGGATAAATTATCAAACAGTATTATCAGGATTATTGCCAGTTTAAGTTATTTTGATACAAGACAATAGGAATATTCATCTTGGATTTGAAGATTACCTGAAACCGAGTTGACCTGTTTAACTGAGCACTTTCCCGGAGCCAGTTAATAGCTAGTTGAAGAGAAGGGAAAACAGAACTGTTCATGCTGTCCTTCACATTACTCGGATCTGCATGTCTACCGTCACGGAAGCTGAGGATCCTATCATTGCCAACTCCTGCAAAATAAGAGATCTCATGAAGTGATATAGTTGGTGATAAAAGTTTTAGCCATGAGGATAGAAAGAGTGTACAAAAATCCTCCTAAATTTTATTTTACAGAACCTTTGTCACTTGTGAGGTTCTCCCATACTCTCTGGAGGGTCAGTTGCCATGATAGATCAACATGCTGAGGGTCAGATGCTGGTGTAGCATGTGAGCCAACCTTATTGAACACTGATTGGTTTGGGACAAAGAGCGCCTTATGAAAGTACACACCTGAAAATAAATTATTATAATTTGTATATCAACCATCTAGATCCACATTCATATGGGAAGATAAGAGTAAATCTAATAAAACAGTACTTCCTCATGAACCATACCATTACGAGCACAAGTGTTAATCAAAGGTGGAAGGAGCAGCAGAGGATCTCTCACTGACATGCAATTGAATAGAAGTATCTGCATCAAATTCTCAAAATTTTAGAACAAAGTAGTAGAAAAATTAAGAGCTCACATAAATGGTCGACAAGAAAATGCCTTTCTGGCAGTTTGTTCCTCCAAAGAATCTGATTGCTGAGTATCCTCTCTTACAGCATGAGAAAACCATGCTGCGCATGTCTCCAAACTTTCTGGGCTATGTGCTCCATCTAAATAGAAAACTAAGCCACCATTGCTAAAGCACTCACTCTGCATTCTTATATGAGGATCAGGAACAATCTGTGCTCGTCCTTGTAAGGTAGCCATTGTGAGCCCTTTAATAAATTGCTCTGGTAGAAATTCCTGTTCATCATCAAGAACATAAACAAGTATAAACTCAGAATACCCATTCAATGATAAAAAGTTGAAAACTATAGCATCCTGAATAAGAAACTTACAGTTCCATCAAGATTCATCCCTTCTGCATGCCCGGTTTTTTGAAGCCAAGTACGTGATAAGGCTACAGCAAGGCCTGCATTAATATTTTGATGTTCACCTTCAAGTCCAAGATGCTGACCTTTCAGAAGGCTAATGTCTAGAGGTGACACTATTTGAAGAGAAATCTGTGAGAAAGCAAGATTGATCAATTTAATACTGGATTCCACTTCTATCAAATAAAAATAATAATTTTCCTGTAGGCCCTACTAATAGCTTCATGGTACTTTTGCTAGCCATGCTACTTACATCTAATTGGGAGGCTTTATCCTTAAGCACAGACATTGCTTCATCTGGTTGAGGCACGGTATAGGCTGGAACTCCTCGCTGTGTTGTGGAACAGGGAATGAAAATGGCAAAGATCACAGTTTAAAGTTAAAACATGAAGGGCATAAACCTACTTAAATAAAGCTAGTAAGAAAAACCTTGAAGATGCCAGCCTTTTCTCCTGCGATTTCCCCAAGTGTATTCCCTGTTCATCATGCACAAGGGAATTATTTTAGATAATTGTCAATCCATTCAATAAGCATAAAGGAATGAATTATTTTAGATAATTGCTCGTCCATTCAATAATCATAAGCATTCATCAATGATGTAGTTTTTAATAAAGATGTAACTCATAAGTTCCTTTAAACAACATTATGCCTAGATTATGGACTTAAGTGTCAGGAAGGTTTTACTCTTCAGAAGAGCTACTGACTGTATCATACATGATGCCTGTATATTATACTTTTTTTCACCATTACAAGACAGCTGTGGCATAAATTATAAGGTGTCTTTGAAATGGGGAAAATATAGGGGAAAAAGAATGGAAAAGGAAGGTGATAAGGATGGAATTAAAGAAGCCGTCCTCCCTCGAAACAAAGAAAAACTTCTCCTTCCATTTCTTAATGGAGGACGGCACAGATCCGAGAAACCTCCTACTCGGCCAAGCGCCGAAGAAGTACCAGTCGGTGTTAGACTCTTTAGGCTAAAAAACGTCTCAAAAAGAACGGCAGAAGGCTCAATACCGCGATCAAGACAGGCTAATCACAAAACCACATAAAGACCTCTAAGAGTTGGGCATCAATTGCGATGGACAAAGGCGAAAGAACTGGAAAATTTCAACAAAAAGAGACGGAAATGGAAGCCTAAGCCCCCCCTAGAAGAGCATCTACATAAATTACAAGTTCCCCGTCTCTACCGATGCTTGCTCGGTCTAAAGGACCAGGAACCCTAACTACAGGGAGGAAGTTCCCAGACCTAATCCTATAATGCTCGACCAAGATATCCACCTCTTCCTGATTGACCTATCGCTATTCCAAAACCGTACATGAGACCTCAGCTTCATACGGCTCCTTTATGGTTACAAATAAATGTAAGGACCAATTCAGTATTATCAGCATTTTTGTAGGTAAATAGAAGAATAAAGATACATCACATAATCCCAAATTAGACAAATGAAATTCCGGCTGCTACAATAAGAAAAAAGCACTTCCGAATTAATCTCATTCATCGGGAGCTCGTATGAGAGTTGGTTTGACTGCCCTAACCATGGCGGAATATTTCCGGGATGTTAATGAACAAGACGTGCTTCTATTCATCGACAATATTTTTCGTTTCGTCCAAGCAGGATAAGAAGTATCTGCCTTATTGGGGAGAATGCCTTCTGCAGTGGGTTATCAACCCACCCTTAGTACAGAAATGGAACTCAATTCTTTAAATATATCCGAAATTTATTTCATAATAATAAATTCCTCTTTTTAGGTTCAAGATTTGGATTGGAATTGATACCTTATTTCTGGGATGTGTTTAGGCGGTGAAAGTGAAACATTTCGAAAAATTCATTGATCCGGGGGGGGGGCTCGTCTCGAAATATGAATAATATTTGTTTCGTTATTTGAAGTGGTTTTTCGAGTATTCATTAAAAGGAACAAATGAAGATGAAATTGGTTCGAATTTGCCCAATTGAGATATCTGGAAATATTATTTGATAATTTTTTTTCATACGAATCCAAAATGAGTTTTATTCTATTTTTCTATTCTTTATAGATTCAAGGACTAAATTTTTACACAAAAATGAGAATAGATCCATAGACTTGGGAATCGAACATCAATTGCAATGATTTTTGAAAAACTCAATATGAGGGAGGAGAAAGAAATAAGAGTAACTTGGTCTCGGGGATCTACCATTAGCCAACACTTAGATCCGGCTCTACCCAAACTTTTTTGGTTCACCCCAACATTACCCACCTGTCCAACAAAAATATCATTTGATTCGTCGATCCTCAAAAAAAGAAATAAGCAAAGTTCTACCGTTGAGTTGAAAATGGGAAATTCATAGGAAATTGCAATCGCCACCACGTAATAGTGCACCTATACGTCTTCATCGACGTTGTTTTTTGACTGGACGACCTAGAGCGAACTATCGAGACTTTGGGCTATCCGGACACATACTTCGTGAAATGGTTTATGCATGTTTATTACCGGGCGCAATAAGATCAAGTTAGTAAGGATCAAAATAGCCTTTCTTTCATATTTGTATAGATCTCTATGATCTATGATCATAGAGGGCCCTCTTTACCATTCTCTATAAATAGACTATTCTATTTGTATAGATATGGTAGAGAGGCATATTTAATCTTTCATCCCCCCCCCCCCCCCCTAGTTCTTTAGCGCGGGGTAGAGCAGTTTGGTAGCTTGCAAGGCTCATAACTTTGAAGTCACAGGTTCAAATCCTGTCTCCGCAATATCATATGATATATAGAAGGCAGAATGGAATCGTCTTTTTTCTATCTTTTTTTGATGCTTTTTTTAAGATGTATTTTAGTAATGAACAAAATCAAATAATTATAACTACTATTTCATATGTATCACAATTTCACCACTAAATCAAGAAATCTGAGAAGGGAAAGGGGCTTTCATTTCCAGTCTACTATATATTTAATTTTTAATTGGGGGTCAGGGAAAAATAAGGAATTTTCTTTTTCTTTTTCTTTTTTTTGCCCATTAATATACTCGGTGGTATGAGTCATAGGGCAATTAATTCGGGGTTCAAATAAGAATGGGAATAATAAGGGCTAATCGAATCGAACTAATGGATTTACCTAGGTTGGTTTATGGTCCAATAGAAAAGAAGAATTTGTATCTTCGAAACCTATCGTAAAAGGCATTGAACGAGGATCGAACTATTGTATGCCCCCTAAATGATATGAGGCGTTCAGAAATGGTTGAAGTACTGGGAAAAGCATCGGAGCATAGCCCTTGTTTTCTACTAGGTTTAAAGTCCCCTTTACTTGTCGAAGGAACAGCAAAAGAGGAGGATGCTATACCTCTAAAAAAAGATGCTTTGGGATCACAGCACGCGTGGAAGAAAACCAGAATCGCCTCTCGCCACCACACAGAGGAAGAAGAAGATGAATAGAAGAAACACAAATCGAATTTTGAATCCCAAGGGAAAAAACTAAATAGTGAACCGTCACAACCAATACCAACGGCCCAGATCGATCAGTGAAAAGATGCGGAATCTTATCTTGGCACACAAAACCCTCCATCCAACGGTTGGAGAAAAGCACAGGGGAGATTAAATGATGGAATGACACGTGGACCAAGAAAAGTGCACTCATCATTACTTACCTCCCTACGTCATGCCGTGATAAGGAAAAAATCCATCCTTAAAGATTGTGCGGCGGCTTGCATTTAATACAGTCATTGCACACTAGACAAGCGTGTGTCACAAGCTACCCACCCCAATGACCCGAGGAGTTCCACAAGATGCCATAGCAACAAGAGATCTACTCAGCCGAAGCATAGCAAGAAACCGAAGACCTCCCACGGAAAACAACAGAATGATCGAGGAGCTCAGCTATGCTAAAAAATGCTTAGCTCAACTCGCAGACTAACTCACGAAATTTGCTCGCTCGTCAGCCAAACTCGTCGCAAGCATACTTGAGGGGGGACTGATGATAAGGATGGAATTAAAGAAGCCACGTGTCGCCTTGACAACCGGCCGCTTGGCAACAACATAGCAAACATCCCATAACCCCTCACTACCATGCTCCAGAGCCGAGTTCCTCATCCACTCGGAAAATCCCCTAAGTGCCGAGGTCCTCAGGACCTCGACCCCTACTCCCACAAAAGAGCTACAACACAAAGTCTATCCCCCCTTGAAAGCCTTGCCCGAAAGGCTCGAGAACCTTCCAAAAGCCCAATCAGTTAGGCCGTTAAGAATCAGTTAGACGGTTAAGGAATAACCGTTTTCAGGCTAGCATATAAAAGCATCTAGAAAGTCATCAGGCTGGATCCAAGTCACTTGGCCTCCACTTGGCACCCACGTGCCCAATTGAAGGATGACTTGCTGAGCAAGCATCACCCCCACCTCACACCCTATAAATACCCAACTCCTCCAATCCAAAGGGGACTTCCTCCACTCCGACGAAGCCCTACCGAATTGGTGACTTGGGCTCTCCCCTTCTTCCCCGCTTCCCCACCTCAAGCTCTTTCATGGAGCTTCTTCTTGTAAACTTTGGAGATTAATAGTGGATCTTTGCTCCCGATGAAGGAGCTCGTGGTTTTTTTCCCAGTTATGGGGTTTCCATGTTAATTTTGGGTGTTCTTTCCTTGATTTGGAGTTTTCTCTTTAATTTCATGGTGATCTTCTTCTCCCCCTCGAAAACAAATTCAAATGTTGGGTGAAATTGCGACTTCTTCCTAATTTCGACCTCAACAGAAGGTAAAGAAAAGATAATTCTATCAGGACATTTTCTTATATTTTCTTACCCACCTGATTTTCTAGGTTTATCCAAACACAATTAATATTCCTTTTTTTGTTATACTTTTATACTCTATATTCCCTTGATTCAAACGCAACTAATTAAACGAGCGATCAGGAATATAGCAATGAGTATCTAAGCATAGGGAATTGTATATATGCCATGAAAAAAGTAAGAGGGAAAAGAAGACTAACCAAGGATTTCCATATGGTCATATCCTAGGGATGATATTCCACAAACGATTGGTGCCTCAACCTGAAAAGAACAGGGTCAACTTTTAGGAGCCCCAAAACAAGACCCTTTCATTGATATTGTACATTTGCCGCCTGCTAAAATATTCCCTTCAGGGAAAGAGATCATAGACCAGCTAGGCATCAAACAAAATTACAAACATTTTGGATTAAATTTTATGTAAACATTCTAATAGTTTCTGACTGCTCGAAACTGGAACCTGCAAATACTCACCACATTAGTTGCATCAAACTTTCCTCCTAACCCGACCTCCAAGATAGCAACATCCACCTGTTCCAGAGAAAAATACCATTAAGGACCAGTGGTGTTTTGCTTCCTCCTATTGTGGAATCCATAAAACTACAGTTCTTTTCCCATAAATATACTGAACAAAAGCTTCTAACTCAGCATCACATTGGAAAGAATGAACCTCTAGAAAACATATGGCCGTCCAAAGGGACTTTCAAAAACAATAGCTGCTTGCAAATCTCACCTGTTCTGCTGCAAATATCTTGAACCCAAGCAACGCAAGAAACCGGAAATAGGTTGGCATTGGCACATCATCATTAGTTTTCTCCTGCAAACAAGAGAAGATATTTCTCAACTTGCCCTTTTCTCCAAAACTAAGCCACCATTGGTATTCAAGGAAGATGTTTCATATAACCAACTGTCTTGAAACATACCAGTAAATGCTTAAGATGTCATCCCAAATATTTATTCGAGCTTCATTAGGCATGAATGATAATTTGGCAATAAATATCGGAAATATACATACTGAATCAAATGTCCATACCTGCAGTCTGTCCCAACACCACCAGAAATATGCTAAGAACTTTTCTTCACAGATTTCCACCCTAAATTACAAATATAGAGAGGAAACAAGTACCATAATCAGATCAGACACTAACACCATTGATCCACATTAACAGAGTTCGTCTAGAGAGAAATACCCATCCAATCTGAACCTCTCCCGGACATCAATTAGGTGAGGCGAGGTGAAGAGTCCTGTCCTCAAACCACAATTGCGAAGGATGGACTCTGTAAATGTGCACGTAGATCCCTATATACACATCATATGCATCAAAAAACATTAACAGCAATCAGAAACATTCAATCATCACAACAGAAAAAAATCACCAAAAGATTTTCGATTCGGATTTTGACAACCTTGCCTTTGGTGCCAGCAACATGAATCACATTCAACCGGGAAAGAGATTCATCTAACTCCAGTATCTACAAAACGGAAAACAAATAATTTAAATCCAAATTAACAAGAAATTTAAGGAAAAAAAGAAACAAAATTGGGCAGCACCTTAAGATAGTCAAACAGGAGATCAAATTGGTCGCCCTTGTTGGTACCATCAGCTCGGGTGCGACGAGTGATGAGAGAGGACAAGCAATTCAAGGCCTCCTCGTACGCCGTCGCAGCGCCGACGGGTTCGGGAGATCCAATATCACCTGGCAAACACCGTAGAAACGACATAAACGGAAAAGCAAGCTCTCATTGGCAGGGTATGGGATCGATAAAGAAGGCGAAGGCTTGCCTCCGGCCATGACGAGACTCTCCACCGAGGGTGCGAGAGAGGAGGAGGATGATAGACTTCTGAAGGTCCGAGTTCTCCGACCGAAGGAGTGGAGAAGTGTGGTGGAGATTGACCTTGTTCTTGGGCTTGGGCTTATTCGGAGAGGAGGGAAGAGTAATGGCTTGGTTGAGAGCTTCAGCATCCGATCTAATCCGATCCGATCCGATGGTAAGTGGTCACTATTAGTAAAAAAAGAAGTCGGATCGAATCTAACCAAGTCCGTTCGACGTCATGATAAGTAAGCACAGTGTCCGAGGACAATCAACATCTATATCAATTATCTTTTTTTTTTATAAAATGGATAAACCACAGATTATTTATTGATTAACTTGTTAGGAGATTATTACATTGCTCGTACAGCGATAGGAAATTAAAATACATATCACATTTTAGCTCGCTTTGCTACGTGAGTTGTTGTCTCCTCTCTTCGTTAAACCATCTAGCATGCTCGTGACATGCCCTGGGTGGAAGGTGGATCATCTTTGAATTCATCGCCGTCATCTTCCGCTCGTCCTGGTGTTCATGAGGTGAATTCAAGGCTGCACTTCACCAGGTCCCCTGCTGCTTCCAATTTGAGCCGCTTGGACGGAGGAACTGCATTCAACCAAGAGATAGTGAGGAAAGTAATATCACGAATAATTCTTGAACAAACGCGTTGTTCGTCTTGGAAGCATCGTCTATTCCTTTCACCCCAAATACTCCAGGTGATTGCCATTACGGTGAGATCCCAACCTCCGCGAAGGGTATTGTCCACCCCAGGGAAGGTGGCCCTGGATCCCCAGAGAGCCTGCATCTCTAAACCATTTGCTCGTAACCCAAACAGGTTACCGAAATGGTTCCAAACTTGCGTTACGAAGGGGCATGAAACTAGCAGATGTGTTACGGATTCCTCCTCTTCTTCACATAGATAGCATCTTGTTCTTTCCCCACCCCAGTTTCGCTTGTACAGGTTGTCTAAAGCTAAGATTTTGTTCTCTTTTGCCAACCATGCAAAAAGTTTGATCTTTAGGGGGCATGGTTGTTTCCAGAACCTGGTCATGAGGTCACTTCGGGTTCCCCCGTCAATTATGAAATGGTACAGGGATTTCACAAAGAAAATTCTATTTGCTGTGAGCTTCCATTCCCGGGAATCCATCGTGGGGGGTGTGGTTGGGTTAGGGTTCAGGATTGCTTGCTTGATCAGTTCAAAACCCACCTGCTCTCCATTGTTGAGTGGCCCCTCCTTAAAAGGATTGGGTTGCCCCATTCTAGTAGGGATTTTGCTTCCTGGATCGTTAGGTGGTTCTTGATGGATAATTCCCGAAGGCCCGGGTAGATGTTACATAGTGCAATTCCTTCCCACTAGTTGTCCATCCAAAGGTTAATGGTTTCCCCCATCCCCAGGTGGACTCTCAAGTTTGACAGTATTGGCGGTGCTTCCCGGCAGATTCCTTTCCAAACGGGGGAGGCTCTATTCGGCGTTGGCTTGTGAGGGTCAATGTACCCCCTTCTGGAGTAGGCATCCTGGAAAATCTTCTGGCAGATTCCTGCTCTGCCCATAAGGATCCTCCACCACCATTTGCCTAATAGGGCCTCGTTAAAACTCCTGAGGTTCAATATGCCCCATCCTCCATTTTCTTTAGGTTTGCATAATCTGTCCCAGTTAACGAGGTGGTAGCTCCTTGTTTCTTTGTCAATTCCCCTCCAGAGGAATTCTTTCCTAATTACGTCTATTTTTTGGATGACCCACTCTGGAAGGCGGTAGGCCGACATCCAGTGGATTGGTATTGTGGAGATAACCGAGTTCAACATTGTGAGTCGGCCCCCCATTGACAATAGCTTCCCCTTCCAGGTTCCCAGCTTGCCCCTGATTTTCTCTATAAGAACATTCCAGTCTTCTCTTCTCGGCCGACCTCCGGACAACGGAATCCCCAAGTATCTAACTGGGAGGTTCCCTCTTGCACAATTCAAAATTGCGGTGAGGTCTTGTGTGTGTTGTTCTGATGCCTTGATCGGGATAATGATGCTTTTTGTGTGGTTGATCCTTAGCCCTGATAGCCCCTCGAAAATGTAGAAAATGAGTTTTAGGAGTCGGGCTTCTTCTAGTCCTTCCGTGCAGAATATTAGAATATCATCCGCATACTGCAAAGAAGTGATGGTTGTCTCCTCGTTAGATCCGATTGGGATTCCCCGATAGATATTGGATCTAACGGCTTCTGAGAGCATCTATATCAATTATCATCATATACATGAAGCTTTAAGTAAAACATGATTTTTTTTATTATATATATTTTGTAAATATAATTTGGTTTATTCAAGTTCTTTATTCATCCAAAGTTTAGTTTTTATAGAGAATAGAAAAGTTTTTTTTTTCATGTATGTATACAATATACCCTTGTAGTAGAATATTTGCTAGCTGTCTTCACTTTCATGTATGAAGATCTCTATAGCCACCTTGGTGATCTCTCCAAAGTGAAGCTCCAAGTTCCAAGAAGGTCCAAGCTTCAAAAAAGACCTAATTGACCCAACTTAACGCTTAGTTTTCCAAGCCGATCTAAGCCCGAGGACAACTCGGCCACAGTTACACAAGTGTACTGAGAAGGGGAACACTCAACGACTAGGATGCTGACACATGGCTCATGAGGATGATGACATGTGGCTTATGAGAAGTTTGGAAGTCAAACCAAGTAAAGCACAGAACCCAAGGCCTGACTTTGGGGTAAGGGCACGAGACTCAAGGGCTTGATAGGACCGAGGGCACCCCACATTCCACCACATTCCACACTAGCAACAATATTATATTATCTGCTCTAGGCCCGAGCCTGCACGGTTTTGTTCTTGGGCTTAACCCAAAAGGCATGGTTGTTATGGAATGTTCTCAACAATATATATATGCCCCTTCACTCTTCTCCAATTATCCGATGTGGGACTATGTTTGTACTCCCAAATATTAGAGGGGAGGGCACAAAACCAGGGAGATAAGAGAGAAAGAAGGAAGAAAAGGGGGAGAGCTTAGAGGAAACATGATCTTTGGATGGCTTCTCCTGGATGATGGAGAGCGAAGCAAACTGATGGCCACCTTCATGGCCTCTCCAAGCCCAAGGGAAAAGCTCTCTAAATCTCATGACTAAATCTCATGACCTTTCTCATCCACCTACCTTGACGATCTCTTAAAGAGGAAGCTCTCCATGGCCTTTCTCTATCCCTGATGAAGTTCTCCATAGCCTTTCTCTTATAAGAGCTCCAAGCTCAAGCTCCAAGGCCAACTCTCTCTTCTCCTCCATGTATGAAGATCTCTATAATGCTAACTCTCTCCTCCTCCATGCATAAATGAAGATCTCTATAAGGAGCTCTCTTCTTCTCCATGTATGACGGGGGTGTTTGGTTGCCAGAGGTCTATTGAAGTCATTGAGGTGCAGAAGTGCCACTTCTATGGAATCCAAAGTTGAATCTTGAGGTCAGAGTTAAAGTTAAAAAAGACTGAAGTCTTACTTATGAACTTTTTTTTTTCCAAAAGTTAAAATACCGAGATCGAGCTCCATAGAGGTGTTCCTTCTGACTTATGGTCCCTACTTCAGTGAACAAAACACACTGAAGTGTCGGAAGTGGGTTCACTTCCGTCACTTTAGTCCCCACTTTGGTGAACCAAACACCTCCGAAGCCTCTACATATATCTTGAGAAGAACTCTAACTCCATGGTAATTTCAATGGCCATCTGGCCCATCTCCATGGTATCAAGGACATGGAGTCTTGTAATTAATCCCTTATTAGTGGATTGCTCCCATGGTTGGAGTCTCATGGTTTTTTACTTGGATGATTAATTCCAGGGAGATACTGATTCTAGCACTAACATAAAGGTACACAAATAATTCACATCAAATAAATTTAAGAATATGCAAACAAAATCTCAAATAAAATTTAAAAATAATTATGAAAAAACATCAGATAAAAACTGCCTATATATATATCTACAAAAAAAAAAATCATAATTTCATTATACCCAAGATTTTATTTTATTTTTGATAAATCTGGATAAACTGTGATTTATTTATAATTAATAAAATTGTACAATAATGGGGGCTATGACATAGATTCTTCCATCTCTTGGTTGCATGTTAAATTCAATAAAATAAACTGGGTATTCCAAAGAGGCCCTAAATTTCACTGCAAATCACCCTTTAATCATTAACCGTGATATCATCCCAGGAAGCACAGATCCAAATACATAGGAAACCACGTTAAACCTTAGATTCGTTCTGGGAAGGGGTCGCGCGAACGCGTACCCCATCTAGCACAAATTATGACGTCCATTCTGCCACTTGGGTCAGATGGTAACCCAGCACACTCCCCCCAAGTGCAATGGAGGCCGCTGGCTTAGGCCACGAGCCTTCATGATCGCCCGTTGACCCCGTCCAGGTAAGTATGAATCACCAGGCCCCATACATCTCAATTTATTCACCACTTCCCAAACTTTAACATCTTACGCAACCGATATGGGACTAAAAGGTAGTTGGCCTGCCGAGCAAGTGGGGAGCCATTCCATACCTTTTCCCTTGATTTGAATGGCATTTGACTTGTAAGACATCACACTTTCAAGTGGTCATTGCCTGTAGCATATTCCTTTCCTGATCATCACTTGAACTTGAAGTGTCTTCATGGACGCTGTGTGCTCACTGTGTCGTCATGTTCCCATTACTATCTCACAGACGCAACACTCACAGCGTTTGCATCTACTTTTTTCACCCATCAAATCACATCATCTTGTCGTGGGGTTTCTTTTTCATATCTTTTTTGTTTATAATATAATATGAATTTAAGTAAACCAATCCGAGAAGCAGAAGCAAGCTACCATGGCCACTGGTACATCTCCCACACCTCTCTAAGCTCTCTTGTGATTATTGTGAAATGGGATCGTGCCAGAACTTCGCCGGGGGCTGGCTTGTTGACTATGGCCTTGACGACGAGATCTCGCCGGTGGATTTCATCTGGCCTCCTTCCGTCGTCCACGATGCCGCCGTAGCCGCCAGGTTGATATCAATATCTCCTCGTTTCATTTCCTGGAGAATTGAATTCTGGTTCAATTTTTTTTTTTTATCATATGCAGTGCTATTCTTGAGTTTGATGTTTCACAGAAAGTGGACTACTTCTCGGAGAATACTTGCACAAAAAAACGGTATAAACAACTTGTCTGTCCTTTGTTTTCATGTTGCTTAAAATCAAATTTTGCATCTGTTGTTGGTCAGGACAAGGGTGGAGTCTTGTGCTGCACCTGGAACCAAAGCTTGCAGGGAGAAAATGAGAAGGGACAAACTCAATGATAGGTTTGCATGCACACACCATACTATCTCCACCTCATGACATATATATGCACCTGAATTGATGTTCCGAGTCTTTTCAGGTTTGCAGAGTTGTGCTCCATCTTGGACCCAGGAAGGCCCCCAAAGGCAGACAAAGGAGCCATTCTCAGCGACGCAAATCGCCTTCTGAACCAGTTACGTCTTGAAGCTCAAAAGCTTAAAGAATCAAATGAAGCACTCCAAGTCTCCATAAAGAATCTCAAGGTGAATTTTCTAGTTTTCATACCTCCCATTGATCCTGTTTCATTCATTCATTGTTTTCACTTTACAGGCTGAGAAACTAGAACTGAGAGATGAGAAGATGAAACTCAAAGCTGAGAAGGAGGGGATGGAGAAGTTACTAAGAAGAGGCATGAGTGTTGCACCACCACCTTTAAATCCTCACCCAGTTGCTCCATTCCAAGCTGCAGCTTTCACTGCCTGCAATAATAAGACATTCCCATATCCAACATACACTCCAATGGGTATGTGGCAATGGATACCTCCTACTTCCTTGGATACTTCTCAGGATCATGTGTTAAGGCCTCCAGTTGCCTAGCCTAGTGCCTTCTCCATTCTCAACATTTGGGTATGTTTTAATCAATACTGCAATCAGCCAAATGTCATGAATGCTGCTGATTGTCTATGAATCTGAAATTGATACATTCATCTATCATCTGTTGTAGTCTCCAGTCTGGTGGTTACTACACCCTAAACAAAATATAGTATTTGGTTAGAATAAAGTTGGATATTTGTGAATTATGCCATTTATTCAATCTGAGTGCATGTAAGCTTCAAGTGTTCTAGTACAAACACATGACCACAAATGTTCTAATGGTACTGCTTGATTAAGTAGAAGAAATCAACAGATAGATTAGACATTGCTAAGCTAAATTGAATGGGGCTAACTACAGAGGGAGATTCTTGTGGGTGTACACTACCCCTTTATCACCATCCACCACCTGGCCGCTACCTCGAAGAATCCTGTGAATTACAAATACAACACAATATAATCGAAGAAGAAACTAGGAATTTAATCTGGTCAAAGAATTTACTTTTTTGTTTGATACATGTAATTATTATGACTTTAATCCTTTAATCCTTCTAAATAAATCAAATTAAATCATACCAGCGAGTGGTGAGTAGTCCTTCGACACCAACTGGACCTCGGGCATGAATTCTACTTGTGCTTATGCCAACCTTTTGAAGACAACGAAATGTATGCTAAGATCAGTTCCTCGAGCAAATGAGGTGAGACATTTTGGAAAGGATAACCAAATAAGGTGTACCTCAGCTCCTAGTCCAAAACGAGCACCATCACAAAACCGTGTGCTTGCATTGTGAAAGACGGCAGCACTGTTCGGATGTCAAATGATCATCAGACAACAATATTAATATATGGAAAGCATGGTAAAATTCGTTAGTGATAGTAGTAGTAAAAGTTCTTCAAGTTAATTAAAAAATTACTTAGAGACACTCCTAGAACTAAACCAAACAAACAGCCATCACGGAGTAAATAATAACATAATTTGAAAACACTAATCACAAGATATCAGATTGTGAGATAAATTGCAATGGCAAGTGAACCGTTGTAGAACTAGAACACTTATAACCCACTGACACAAATTACACTTTTAGCTCCAGAAACAAACAATCAACTAATACAAGAGCCTGTTTGCCAAAACTATCGTATTTGATGTTAATGGGATAAAAGGGAATCAACAATCCGCATTTCATCACTTAATTACTATTTATATTGACCAAGGCAACACATACCTGTCAACTTGGTTAAGAAAAATTTGAGCAACTTCTTGATCATCAGCAACTATGCAATCCGTATGAGCACTGAGACAACATGCACAAAATGATGAAATTTTAGACAGGTTGAAATTATTGACCAAGAAACCTTTTCCAGGTATTACCAATTTAGACTAATAACATCACTTATGTAGTAGGAAAAACTATACGGCAACATAACCATGCTCAGGAAATACCACAGTTTCATATAAATAACAGGCTGATACAGGTACCTTCCATGACGATGTATATGGTCAATTGCAGCAAATACATCATCAACAATCTCGACTGTGCAAGCCAAGGAGTTATACTCATAATGTAATGAACGTGCAGCTGGAATTTTCAATTCAGTACTTGCTCTAGGTCCACCATACAAAGCAACACCTGCAGTAAACCGTGATCATAAGCATGTTCTTCATATTACATGCTCAACAAAAAAAAATTACAAAAATCTGTGTGCAATACATGATTCTTATCAAATGAAATCCCTCAAAGTCTAGAAAAAAATTGTTGTTTGTTGTTCATAGTAATCAAACTGTCAGACGGCAGAACCAACCATAGCAAAGAGAAAAGGCGTACTTATTTTTTGGATGCAACTGTCTGTGTGTTTAAAACAAAATTGTCTTTAAATGGCTTTTTTTCTTAATCTGTTGTCAGCAGTGACTTCACAATCAACCATAGATAGGTTACAACTATAGTACATAGAAGGTATTCAAAGGAGCATTCTATGAAACATAAAAGCGCTATCTTACCTTGTGACCTTAGCTCAACAATAAAGTCATTAAGCCCTCCAGTCTTGAGAAGATGCTCATGCACAAGAAGTGTTTCCTGTAAAAAGAAACAGAAACTACAATTTAACAAACAGATCAGATCTATAAGAACACTATCGTAAATTAAAAGACCAGCACTTGTAGTACTAAGTATAACGGAAAAATAGTCAGGCTAGGAAGTACCATTGCATTACAGGCAGCGGGATAATCTAACTTCGCATCTGAAACAATTCGTTTTGCCATGTCCATATTAGCTGATTTATCAATATAAACATGACAAATTCCATCTGCAAAGCAGAAAGTGGAACTCAGTACAACTTTCAGCTTCAAATCTCATAATTTTCCCCTTACCAATTCAGGTTCCTGGAGACCACTTAGAAAAAGAATAACTCATGCAACAGGAAAAATAAGACCCATGAACATAGTCAATGAAAATGTGCCATGTATTTATTTGTCTTACCAGCATGACCTAGAACAGGAATCTTGGTTGACTCCTTAATTTGAGTAACAAGCTTATTGCTTCCTCTTGGAATCACAAGATCAATCACATCATCAAGCTGGCCAAATTTTGAGATGCTTAGCAGAAAGGTAATTTACAAGGTCTGCATTCTTCTTTCTTATATGCAATCTCACCTTTAGCAAATCAGGAATCTCATCTCTTGATGTAACAAGTCCAATAAGCTTCTCACCAACAGTACTTGGGATGGCTCCAGTAATAACCTAGCAATAATATATAAAAATAGATATACACAAAATTAGAAATGCTGTTGTAAGAAATTAATAAAATTGTACAGTAACACACAAAAGGCAGTTTGAAGCAAACTGAACCTTATGCAAGATTGTGTTAGATCTCATGGCTTCTTTTCCTCCTTTAAGAAGAAGGCCATTCCCACTCCGAACTGCTAAAGATGCAATCTATACCATCAGAACAAAAACAGAAGGCCAAAAAAAAACATGAGGCATTAATCTTAGAAAAGGAAAATATTTAAGGTAAAAAATTACATCTTTATCAAAGCAACGATCACAAGTTATAAATTCAACATGTTTTTTTTTTTCTAATTAAAGTGTTTATTGAATCAACAGCATACTTCAATCATTTCCATCCTTGCACAGAATCAAGGTGGATATCATACAGGTTAAGTGTCGCATTGTACAGAGCCACAAAAAACACATGAAAATAAACTGATGTAGAAGGTACAGAGCAAAATTTTACCTGAACCAAAGCATCAGGTCGTGACTCAAAAACAATTAGCAGAACACCCAAGGGACACGATGTCTTCTCCAAGATTAGACCATCTGCAAGCTGGATAGATATCAAAACTCAGAATTCAAAACCATGTAAGACATTGATACAACCACAAAGTCCCAAATTTGCACCCGCACTGTGTTGAGTAAAGAGAGATGTAGCATAACAATTTCTTTAAAAAAAAAAACATCTAAGGTTCAAATGCAAATTACAAAATCATCATATAAAATGAAAGGACCATCCAAAGCTTGATCTTTAGCTGCCATCCTTACCTCTGTTCTTTTCAGAACACAGCCAATTGGTTCTTCCATATTTGCAAGTATACGAATGGAGTTGGAAAGGCTTGAAATCTGTGAGATAGTTAATAATTAGATTGTAATGACAATTTAACATCTCTAGTTGATGACAGCAACAAGAATTGTGAAGCACTTGAAAAATCAAACAGGTATGATGTGCTGTCTTCAAACAAAAGCATCACTTGAAATGATACCTCAGATAGAAAACCAATCTTAGTTTCCAATATCAAATGCTGCTGTCATACAACAATATAAAATAAACAATCTTCTTGTATGGTATCTTGCCTTTCCTGGCTTCAAAGTCAAACGAGATATCAAAGATTTTTCGTATCCAGCCTGCTGAGCAGCAGCTATATCAGCTTCATTTTCAATTTTAATCAAATTTTCATTGGCTTCCAAAGCATCGGCAATATCAAGCAGTATCTTCTTACGTTCATCAGATGATAGGCTCTAGAAATAAAGGAATCACACAAAAATCAGGTGTGCCTTGTCAAACATAGCATTCGTTGGTAAATCAGATTCATACCTGAAGACGCCTTGAACATTCCCTAGCTGAAACGGCCATCTCACGTGCACCAACTTCTTTTGATGGAACCCATAGATGTGCATCTTGATGGAAAAGTGTACCAATTCTCTCGCCTTGGAGTACTTTTATGATGTTATCTGTGGCAAAACCGCTTTGAAAGCAAATGTGGCAATTAGCATCAAATCAATCAAACGTCTCCATGCAGTATCACCACCCAGCATATCAAAAACCAGGGAAGCATATTTATCTAAAAGTGAAGTTTTAGATAAAATAATAGCATTGTTCTATATGATCCTGAGATAAAAACTGCAGTTCAATCAAATAATCAACTGCAATTGCAATATATCCTTTTCATGAACCAACAGTAATGTTGAGATATACCTGGTGATAACAACCGGAGTGCCAGCAGAAGCAGCATAGACAGCAGCTTTTACTTTAGCAGTCATCCCACCTCTTCCCACTCTGGACTTGTCCCCAAAAGTTATCTCCCCCTGATGCTTTTCCTTTACATATGTATGGATTATCTTTGAATCACGCTCACCTGGAGGACCACTATACAGACCTTCTACGTCACTGAGCAAAACAAGAAGATCAGCTTTCAACTCTAAAGCCAACAGAGCTGACAAACTGTCATTATCCCAGAAGATTCCAGATGAGTCCTGAAAATAAGAATGGGTGACAACACAAAAAACCAGAGTAAGCATTTCAAAAATTAACCATCCCTAGGAGCTATTGGGATTGCACTGGCCATGAAGCTGGTTAAGTGTGCGTCATAAAACAGTAAGCAAACGAAGAAATTTCTGCTCAATGGAAGTACTGAGAGAAAAGAATTGATGCTTACACCAAATAACTTGAGAAAATCAACCATGCTTTGATAACAATATAAAATGGTGGCATGAAACAAACCTCATACGGAGCCCTCCTAGTACTGATTGCATCATTTTCATTAAAAATAGGAACCACTTTGAGCGCTAATAGCGAATTCACAGTCTCGGTAAGCTGTGTCCTGAAGTCTGAATCCCTAAAATCATTATCAGTCACAAGAAGTTGAGATGAGGCCACATCCAGCTGCATTAGATATTCATTTATCAATGAGAATTTTAGTGAAAAAATAGTATGACATAAGTTAGAACGCAGATGACCAGGACACCTGATCAATGATAAGCAAAACAGTTCCTACACATCAATAAAGAATATCAACTTCAGTGAAGTATGATCTTTTACCTGACTAAATAATGCATCATACAAAGCCATGAGGCCACTCTGGCCAACAGCTGCACAAGCTTTTCCATCTGGTTCAACTAGAGGTTTCTGAAGGTCAGCAAAACTGCAATGATGAACAAGTTCCAGTCATCACCTTTGTTGCAACTTGCAAGAATTAAATTCTAAAAAAACATGCTTGGCAGGAAATCTAAAAGTCATATCCTTTGATGCTTGACTACAAGTTCATCTTCATTTATAATACATGAAATATTAACAGGCCAAATAATCTTTTAAGAATTGGACAGAACCTAAAAGGAAAGAAATCTGCTTTCAACTGACTCTAGAGTTAAGCAATGGGAAAAGCAAAAATCTTGGTCACAAAGAGCTCTGCATTGTGAGGAACAGACTACAGAAATGAAACACCATTGTGAAGAACAGAGAACAAAAATGAAACACCACATTGAATAGAAACAAATAATCACAATGAACAGAAACACATAAAAAGAAAACTTACAAACCTGCTGTTGATCAGCTTCCTGTATCTAAGCCTCTGCCGACCAACACCAACGGCACCAGAAGTGACCAAAATGATCTGAAACCCGCGAGAGTTCAATTCTTTGATCTATATAGGCATTTCCAAGTCATTCACAATTGAAACACAAATCGCATACGATTACTACAATCAATGACTGAAAAATTGGAATTTTAACTATCCTCCCCCATACCTGCTCGCAAAGAGCTCCCATTCTCCCCAAAGCCAACCTCCCATCAGCTCTAGTGACAACAGCAGTTCCCACCTACATTAAAGAAGGATTTTCTTCAAGCGAATGAAAAATTTGAAGGAAAAAAATTCGACAACATCCCGGTTTAGAAAGCAAACAATAAACAGCCGCCGTACAAACAAGAGTTATGCTCCAAAGATCCGAAACAGAGAAGAAGAAGAAGAACTAAAGATCTGCAGCAGCGAATAAAGAGAACCTTGATAATGATGCGCTTGACGTCTTTGACGAAAGCTCGGGTTGAATCCATCGCGCCGAACGACGGAAGCCAGGGTTGAAGCGGGGAGAGGGAGACGAACTCACTTGTCTTTATAGTATGGTCTGCGGAATCGTTGCGGTATTTTGATTTAGTGTTTTACTTCAGGCAAGAAAACAGAATGTCTGGGTGGTGTAGTTGGTCATCACGCTAGTCTCACACACTAGAGGTCCCCGGTTCGAACCCGGGCTCAGACAATCAAGTTGTTGTTTTCCTATTTTTATTTTTTATTTTTTCTATTTTGAACCTCGAGCAAAAGCGTAATTTCCACGAAATCGGCACCTTGGAAAGAGCCAAAAGAGGAGGGAGGGGGGCCAAGTAGAAACATCGCCGACGACCATCTTCCATTTCAACACGGAACAAACGAAACCCGAGAAAAACGCAAACCTAGCGATCTCCTCCGATCTTCATCGTCCTCTCTCTCTCTCTCTCTCTCTCTCTCTCTCTGGGCTGAGGTGACGACGAGCAACCATGGATTGGGGCAACGTCACCGCGGATGATCTTATGGACGCCCTCCGAGAAGTCGATTGGTCTTCTCCCCCGCGCCCCGTCTCCGAGTTCTTCTCCAGGTTCACCGTTCCCAGATCTTACTCCAAATGGACCAGCCGCATCAAATGCAATCTCTACTAGTACGCACCCGCAAACCCTAATTCTCTTTGTTTCTGAAATTTTACCTCTCCCTGGTTCCGAACCCTAATCGCTGGATTGGGTTTGCTATTTCGCTGATTTATCTGGTGATCAATTTGATGATGTTTTTATATATCCATTGGATGATTAAGACCTGAAAACTTAAGGTGATCAGAACCTCAAGATTTTCAGTATTTCACAATAGATTAATAATCAGATTTCTCGAAGTGACTGAATTCACAAGTATTACTTAGATTTTCATTGTCTTATAGTGATCCTTTTCATGTTATATATTTGAATCTCTGTGCTTTTTATTCTCAAGTTTTGTGAACTTGTAAACACAAGTCCTCTTGTAATGAGGTTATTTATTTATTTATTTATTTTTTATTTTGCAGCTATCGGACAAATTACTTCATCCTGATTATACTTATCCTCGGTAAGCTATTCCTCTAAGAAGGTTAAGTTCTTCCTCTCTTAGGATTATTAAACTTGATTTCTCTATACCTTCTCACAGGAATTGCGTTTTTGAGGAGGCCACTTGCCATTGTTTCTGCCCTGTTAACAGGCTTAAGCATCCTGTTCCTGAATGACAGGTAAACTTTATTGGTCTTTAAGATTCTGGATCATATGCTGATGTATATATGAGCTGCAAACAAAGAGAGGGTTGTCAAGTAAACAATTTTCAGGATGTTAATGTCTTTCGACTATGTCATGGTGATAAATATTTCTCAGGCAAACATATTCAGGAAGTTGCGGCTTTTTCATACTCTAAATATTGTTTATATATTTTTTTTAAGATTTGCAATACTTCACCTTTGCTGAATATTAAGCTGGTTTTGTTTTGTCCCATAATGTACGCCACTTTGATTGATAAATGCCATAGCTATTTTTGATAATGACGGGCATATGTTTTAGAGCTTTATACAGCTCAACCATTTCTTGACAATGGTAATTAATCAATTTGATTTTTCCATTGTGCATTGGGTCTAATTACCTTAGGTACCTGATTGCCTTTTAGATAGATATGATCTGAACCATAACCTTTAAATTCTATTTGTTAGCCTTGCTTTCCAACTGGCCAGTAGTTTGAGTTGGTTATGTGGTTATTCATAGCAACCTGTCATTTATGTACGGATCACCTTGACTAAATTATTTGTTACCCTTGGACAAAATATACTTGATATTTTTATCCGCTCTATCTGCTGAAAATTGCTATTACAGTTTTGCAGTTACTTTCAATGAGAAAGTTACAAGGACTGTGAGACAATTTTCACCACATTTAGCTGCAAAGCTGAGGCCTCCTATAACGTGAGTTGTGTTACTGTTTTCGGATGCTAATGTCAATGATCAGGTATTTAATAATGTTACAAAATAAAGTTGTTTATGATGTCAGGCCTGTTCTTCGTGGGAGACCATCTACCAAAAGGACGATTCATATATGTGGGCAGCCTCGTTGGGTGTTTGTATTAGCATTATCAGGAGGTATTTTAAAACTTTTGAAGAAGTTTATATTAAGAAAGTTACCAGCTTTGCATATGATAGGTGGCTAAAATATCTTATTGACCAATTACTTGTTTTATTTAATTTTATTTGCAGCTAGTTGCTTCCTGTGGTTTACCTCCTGTCGCCTTCTTGCTGTACTTTGGGCACTCTTAATTGGCATTTTCGGTATTGATAGACCATTGTCTTCCTTTTTAAACATTTATGTATCCATTAGAATCTTTAATCTTTATGTGATCTTTTTTGCAGCAACACTTGTCCATGCAAGTTTTAGAACACCTAATCTGAAAGCACGCTTGAACACATTCCGTGAGGAGTTTCGTGCTGTATGGCGCAATTATAGTGAGCTGTAACTATGCTATGCAGATATAATTTGAAGTGAGTAGTTTAGGTTCTATTCAAATGCCAGAGCTTTTATATCTAATAATTTTATTCAATTATGGTTGCATTGAAGAATATGATTTTCCATTGGTGATACAATTATTGTTCCATTATAATATTTTACTAGGTATTCTCTGGTGCTAGGAAGAAACATTACACAGCGCAAACATGTTAGGAAACAATTTGCCTTTGTAACTGGTTAATCTGTTCTGTAGTAAAAACAACTAGCTAAATGGTTATGAAACATTTATTGTCATTTGGTGGTGATCATTCTTGATATTTTTCCTTTTTTGGTTCTTAACTGCTGGTAATGGGTAGCATGTAATATCTGCTTCGAATATGGACCTAATGTTCTATTCATGTATATTTGTCAGACAGTATGGCAGTGTCCAAGTGGTCAGGAATGAAAGAGCTGGCTGGCATTCATCAGTGGCAGGCACTGCAGACTGCAGCTCATCTGGGATCTGCTTTTTAGATGTTGATGTTTCCCACTCCTGGTGCTGTGTTTTTTTTACCTGAATCTCAGGTGGTGGTTCTGTAATTATGGGATGCATATGCAACTCTTACTGTTTATACTATAGGTTATTCTGAGAGTCAGGATATGCCATCTTTGTTAAATCATTAACACTTTACTAGCCTTGTTTAGTCGCCATTACAAAATTATCAACAATAAGATGCAGGTGACAGTATATTTCCAGGTTAATTTGGTAATTACTTGTTCCTCCAATTTTACTGGGGCGAAATGTAGTTGTGGGTCATTCTTGCATTGTTGGGTACATGTGTACAATTGGCAGCAACTTTTTCGGGAAAGTTAACTACCACTTTTCTTTAAATTGAGAGGTTGAGAATTTGATAAGCATGGCAAAGTAACATATCTAATGATCAAAAACTTTTATTCAAAAAGCACATCAACTAGCAAAAATCCTTTTCTCCCCGAAAAGACTAACTAAGAAAAGACTTCCATGACATCCAACAAGACCTGAATCCAGTTCCCTCTTTAAAATGCAATGCAATAAAACGAATCACAATGCTGCTGCTGAATGCTCGGTCAGTAGCTGTCTATTCAGAAAATAGTGCCATCAATGAATTCTGCAAGCTTCAAGTACCAAAGCTGCGGTCTCCAGCATCCCCCAATCCAGGGACTATAAACCTGGGCAGGAATATTACATGTTAACACAACTAATCGTTACGAATGATCAATTAACAAATGCTGCATGTGGAACTATATCATGAATAGGCTGATAGAAAGGGTACCCTTTCTCATTCACAACAGGGTCGATCATTCCTGCATACACTTGCAACCTGAAACATCAACAAACCAGTATTAGATATGGTAGAATAGGGACATACAGACAACCAGCATTTGGTTGAGTTGTACCCAGGAAACTTGGTGCCGAGCTTTTGAAGTGCTGGAGGAGCAGCCACAGCAGATATCTACATCATACAATTATATAAGCTCGTAGGAGAGAAGTCAAAATAGAAGCCAAGAGCAAGCAAGTTAGATACACTTACAACTTTAATTTGCTTGTTATCAACACCATGCTCTTTCACTAGGTCGATTGCAGCGACCATTGTCCCACCTAGAAGATATAAATCATCAGCACCTTTGCAGTTGCATGCTTAACTCACAGATGTGATCATCAAGATACTACACATGGCTTTTCTCAGTTGTCTCTCATACATTAACAGTTTAAGCAAAGGTAGATTTTGGTATGATACAAACGTATAAAATCCCTGGATGACTTTCAAAAATAAAACTTAGCACAAATAGAATAAATACAGTTTGGTGATTGAAAATAGAGGTTAGTGGAAAGTGATCCAAGCATGTAGAAATCAGACAACTTAACCTACTAAAATAAACATACGAAGTACCTTTGACTATTACATAAAGAGTACCAAAGAAGTTAGAGCAACTATTGTCATCTATGGGCTAAAGAAGAGGTAAAGAACATAAACATATAGCACCAATACAAACATAGAACTTACCGGTTGCAAGCATAGGATCAACAATGAGTACACGAGATCCCGCAGGAAACTTGTCTGGTAAGCTGCAATTATACCATAAAAACATTTGTACAAACGCATGACCAATAAAGCATACCTATCATTAATTGGTCTTTACACAATGGTGATAAGTTTTGTTTCAAAATTGATAGAGTAAATTATGAACAGTAAAAAATAAAAGAAAAGGTCATAAAAGGAATGCACAGAGACCATTGACATGGAAGGCAGTGAACAACTTAAGATATTATATACATTTAATATAAATTTCACTGCCATAACAAGTCAAACAGAGTCAGTTCCATCTCTTCTTGTTTGTTTTGAGCCCACCATTTCACCACTATTCTTAGCGTCAGTATTTTCATCAAGAAACATTTAGCTTTGCTATTGCTACTAACACATAAAAATGATCCAAAGAGAGAAATATGGATGGAAATAAATGAACATGATCAACCAACGTGTAGTCTGTCAATAAGATAACTAAAAAAAATATATATCAAATCTAGCAGATAAAATTCTTCAAGCGCTAGCATACCGGAATCTGGAATTTATTCATGAAATACAGAAGAGGAAGTATGTATTTACTTGTTCAAATACACTGATGGCAGGAGAGTAGTCTCGTCTCTACGCATACCTTCATATGGCAAGAGAAAAAATCATTTTAGATCATAGTTTTAGCACTTATATTTGTGACTGATAAGAGTAGAAAACAGTTCTGCCAAAATGCATGTAATGATGTGGCCATAGGATACAGCATTAATCATCAACACCCACACAATTAAATAATTCAAACCATGATATGTTCCTCTTTTGAAGATACTAAAATCCCTTTACTATAAATTTCCATCTTATTATTTAAGCAGTTTGATTTATTCCTTATCTGAAAATGTAGATGCTTTTCTTTACCCAGATGGTAAGTTTTTGTTGCTGGCAAGACTGACGGTGCTTGCTCTGCCAAAGCAAGACCAGCTCTCAAGATTGGAACAATCTGTCAATTCAAAAGGTTAGGCATAAGAGAATGCTAAAATAAAAGCTGAATATTGATAAAATAGCAACTCCAAAAAGAGCCCATTTGACATGATCTAAGACTATCAAAGATCCATGCAGATGCAAAAGTTGGATCTTCTGCTAATTTAATACGAAAGGTTTTACAAATCCTGACCGACACAGGTTCCCTCGGATCAATGAACTCCACAGTTGCAACACCCATTGGTGTCTGGATCTCTCCATTGATTATAGGCTGTCATATATTAAGAGTTAAATGTCAATACCTTGAAAAAAAGAATTATATGCACAAGGTTGTCTGCATGGCCTGTTTGGCAAAGTTTAGGTACGTCAGTTTAAGGAAAAGACGTGTAATATAGTAATAGATAAGGCGGACCCTATTGTGCAAATGGGGTTAAGCAGATCAATGCATGTCTTTCTGTGATTACATCACCATTTCTGTTATTATGGAATGCCTCCTAAACATGATGTAGTCATTCATACAAGTTATTCCGGAATGGAGCAAAATTACAAGAACAAAATCAAGCTGCTTTATGCTTGAGCTCATCCATTCCTGGAAAAAAAAAAACAGATAGAGAAAACAGGATCTATTCCATGAGGAGCCTCTTATCCTCTGATTTGAATTAACAAGCAAGCTTTATCCAAAACGAACAATCTACTTTGGTTTCGACTTGAGCAGACTAGCTGCTCATCATCATCAAAGAATTACAAAAATGAGAATTTGGAGCAAAAGTCAGGCAGAAATAGGAAAATTACATGTTCTCCAAATTTCCATATACTTTTTATAGATGCTGAATCAAAAGCACGAAAACAGACTCACCAACCAATCCCTTGAAGCTTCATATATGAGTAGCCTCCCAAGTTCCGCCAATGCATTCTCTAATACCACCAAGGCCATGTTAGAGTCAATCACAAGTACATACTGAGAAATAACTTCACTTAGCTACAAACATGAAAAACAACAAGTCTTGATCAAAACAAGGCTTACTGAAGATCGCACAAGGTGTCTGTTCATTCCTAAGAACAGAAATCCAGTGCTTGATCAACGGATGCGGCGGCACCATAACCTGCGTTCAATCCATTAGAAATCTCCAGCCATACAGTGAGATAAAGATAAAGATCTCAAGACATACCAGCATCCTATCCTCGGAAATCGGGCTCACTTCCGTCCCCATACCAGACTTCACAGCAAGGCAACTCGATCGCTTCCGTCCGATGACTATCTAGGGTTTCAAAGAGCGACAGAAGAGAGTGAAAAGGAGGAGGAGGATGAGGAGGATGAGAATAGGCCGGCGGAGAGCTAGATGAATACCTCCTTACCTTCGATTGAGGGGGAGGACTAACAGCCGACGGAACGGAGAGGAAACCTCGAGCGATCCTTGGGGAATGCCTCCAAGAGGAATGCGCGGCGCTTGGAGCCTGGGGCGGCGGTGCTCTAATACTCGCAGCCATCGCGACTCGCGAGCGACCGAGTGGATTCGCTGCCGCTGTTGCGGTTTGCCGTGGATTCACATACAGTATCCACCTTCCATCCTCCTCGGGATCAGCACCATATATCGCCACAGATCCCAAGGCACGGAATAATAGAAAAAAAATTGTTTATAATAACATATTAACATTGAAATTAATCAGCCTTTAGATTAATTGATAAGAGAATAACATATAATCCACAACAATTTGGCACCATTTCTCATAACAAGATAAAAGTTGGGACTTTTTTTTGTTACAAATCAGCAAAAATGATGGGAGTTTCTTCATGTTATATTTCACCATCCCAAAGTTCTTGGAGGCTTTTGTAAGGACTACCAGTTTCATGGATTGCAAAATCACCCCGAAGTAGCCTTGCCTGGAAATTAGAACACATGAACTAGTTCAGGTGTCTCAGATGAACAACTAATTAAATTGAGATGATATAGCATTTACTACCTGTTGGATTTGGGAGATCTTTGAGAAGAGATCTGGGGGAATGCTCCAGCTGAACAAGTCAAGGTTCTCTTTGATTCTGGCTTCACTTGTGCTCTTTGGCAAGACACTGTGGCCACTCTGAATTCCCCAACGGAGAGCAACTTGGGCTGGTGATTTGTTAAGCTTCTCTGCAATCTCTACGAGAATCGGTTCTTTCAGGACTTCTCCTTTGATCCATGATCCTGGAGAGCCTAATGGAGCATAGGCCTGCTTATACAAACAACTTTGGAATGATCAACTTGGTTCAATAGAATTAATTCTGATTGGAAACTATGTGCATTACCGAGAGATGGATGCCTGTGGACTTGCAGAAGTTATGGAGTGCAGGTTGCTGCCAAACAGGATGACACTCGACCTGGTTGACGGCCGGAGGGACTTTGGAATGAGTTAGTAGGTCTTGCAACTTCTTGGTGGAGAAGTTACTGACACCGATGGCGCGTGCCTGCCCAGATGCATACAAACCCTCCATGGCACTCCATGTCTCGGCCATGCAAAGAGGAAGCATGACTTCTGCTTCAAATCCTAGTGTGCCGGGTTTTGTCCGAATCGGCCAGTGGATCTGCATAGACGATATATGAAGGGTTAGTATAGGGCTAGTGATGTATGAGTTTCAAGAATTTGAATTGTTTTGTCACCATACAAGAAAGAGATCAATATAATCAAGCTGCAAGTCCTCCAATGTTCTGGTCAGAGCTTTTGATACATCTTCAGGTGAATGGTCACTACACCTGTTCAACACAGGTTGTAGAAAAGAAGTTGGTGATCAGTTCTGCTGCTGCATTTCATTATCCCTTGAAAAAAAAATTTGTTGGAATTTTAAAAAGTTTTAAAATAGAAAAACTCAAAAATTAAATTGGTTATTCATTGTTCTTATTTATGTTGACGGTTTTGTTTTCATTATATTTGTTTTATTAGGAGATAATGGTTTTCATATTTGTGAAGACCATTGATCTCCCAAAACGGCTAGAATTTGTTATATATGATAAGGCCGGATATGGGTTTAGAGAAAAACCAAGTGAGAAAACCATAGCCACCTCTCCGGAAAAGCTTGAATGAGTTTTCTTTGTTTCTTTTTAGTTGATCTTTTCTTTTAATTTTTTGGGTTTCACTTTGGTACCACCCCATGAAACGCTCCATCAACTCTCTCCAAGTCGTGCTCTTAGGAGGGACTACATTGGTCGAATCCTTGGGGAATATTCCCGGCAAATCCTTGCACGAAAGGCAAGAATACGCCTTAGAACAGCGATAACATCGCGCTTCCGGTATTTATATTTACTGTATTTATCCATAAATTATATTTGTTCTTCTTACTTGTTTTTACTGAAAAAGAGTAAAAAAAAACAAATTTGTAAGTTCATTTATTGTTAATTTTTATGCTCATTTATTTATATTATAATTATAATGGATTTATAAATAGTGCATGAATATTTGTTCTAACATGCATCCTGATACTATTGAAATGCAACACAAACAAACAAGTACAATGAATAAGTTGAAATGGAGTTATAGAAAATGCATTGTGGTAAAAGTGAGAAGTTGGTGAAGATGAGTTTTGTGTCGATAAATGATCATAAGAGAAGGCGATAGAAATTAAGTTACATTAGCAACTAATATGCAGATAAAAGCTGAAAGGATTCTACTGAATTTAGTTTATTCATAATAAACAACAACAACAACTAAGCTTTTAATACCATACTAGATGGGTTTCTATCTGCATGTCGTTCTATGAAAGGCAAGAACTGGTTCAATATTTGATACACGTAAATCTATGTGAAAAACAAACCAAAAACTAATATGCATGAAACAAATAAAAAATAGCTGCCCATTTTACCATAGTTTGGAGGTGACAAAGAGGTCACTGCGCTTCACCACTCCATTGCAGAACAAATGCTTCAAAGCAGTTCCAACCTGCAACAACACCAAACCAGTTTAATCACCTTTTGTGGAGTCATAAAATCAGGTTAAAAACAAGAAGTTGAAGAAGAAATAGTTTCATGAAGTACCTCCTTCTCATTGTCATACTTTCTGGCACAATCAATATGCCGATAACCAGCCTGAAATCAACAAATGCAAATCAAAAGTACATAGATTAAAAGGTTCTCTGATTTATAGAGGTGATTCATAAACCACAATAGATCATATGAAACATGGATTACCTTAACAGCAGCAATGACAGCATCTCCAACCAAGCCAGGAGGAGCCTTCCATGTACCTAATCCAACAGAGGGTATCTTTCCTCCTGTATTGAGTTCAAAATAAGCTTCAGGTATCTCCATATCTTCTTCTACCTTTCTATGAAAACAGGAGGATTGCTGAGACTAAGATCCAAAGTTATATCAACAGGAACTTTCCATAATACAATGCATTGGTTGAATCTCTGCAATTAGAGAGGAAACAGGAAAGGAAAGCCAGGTTGCAAAATGGCAGCAATTAAGCGGAATACCAGGACATTTCATCAGCCAGAAATCAGGATTTAGACTCGCTCTACCAAAATCAAGAGCCAATTCTGTCCTTATTCATAGTGTGTCGTCTTGCCTTCTCTGTCTCTCCTCTATTTAGCAGTTACCACCAGTGATAATTCATATATTAATATTTCTCCTGATTTTTTTTCTCTTTGTTTGTTTGTTGATGTTCACTCCGAATTGGTATCTTATTTGGTTGTACATGTTGTGCTATCAAAGATAAAGTCCATGTTATGCCGGCATACGATGCAAGGGAGAAAGGAATTTTCGTAGTATATTATCAGTAACCACTAAGTATCTTTTGATAATTATTTCTGCTTCTTGGCAATGAAGTTTGCAAAATTTTCCACCAATCCATTTTTACAGGCCTCATGTGTCCACCTGCAGGGCTGTCAAACAATCAAGTTATCAACTTATCCATATTTTGAACTTCAATTTCGAGGTTGAAATTAATTTTTAAATACTTCTAATGGGCTCAGAGATCCATGATCATAAATTTTAGAAACTTATTTTTTATTTTAAAATTTTATAAAATATAAATTTTGTTCATTAAAAATATTATATAATTTATATTTATTATATACACAGGAGTTGTAGACCCTTAGATGCCCCAGTTCGAAAATGTGATAGTTTGGTAATAGATGTAAAAAGAAGGGTAGACTGAGGATTTATATTGATCTGAATTCTGTTTACAGAGAATGTTTACAAAGAATTTATACAGCCGACGCCATCTAATATGGGATTAAGGCTTAGTTGTTTGTTGTTGTATATAGAAATATAGAAAAATTATGCTATAAATGAACTTTAAATTTCAAAATAAATCAAACTAGAGTTGAGCTTGAAAATAAACCGATCCAAATTTAATATCAAGCTACATCGAGTTTTCAAAATTAAAATCAAGTTAAGCTCACACAAATTTATTCAAGGCAATCTCAAGCTCGAGCTGAACCCAACCAATGAACCTCAACCGATTTACAGCCCTATGCACTTGTGTTTATGGGGGCAAAATGCTTGTAAAATTGCAAAAGGTCTAAATTCATAAATTGGATGAAGAACTTGCATTACATGTATAAGTTTGAAACAGCAAAAATAGATACTGAACAGGGAAAACCGTACTTGTGGGAATAAGCAAACCCAACAAGTTTTTCAATATTTCCCAAACAGGAAAAATTGAAAATGTTTAGACAAACCGACAAATTTTCCAAGTGTACCTCTCAAAATTCCATTGACAAGTTTTAAGCCTGAACCATGCTAACAGTATTCAGTCTGAAATAGATAGCCCAATGAAACATCAAATTGTAAAAGCTATTATCATTTCGGAAGTCATTTCAGTAGCATTCCTCAAACAGCAAAAGGGACATAACACTAATATGTTTTCTCCAAACAAATAATTATCTCCACTTCAAGGAATAAAAGAAAATGTAGAATGGGAAAGAACTGCACTAACAAAATGATCAACATGATCAACGAACAATTTTCCACTCTTTATTTAAAATTTCTATCATCAGGTCTCAAGGTATAAATGTAACTACATAATCTATAACTCCTTAAATGATCTGATTTTTGAGATTCCATAGTTATAGATATCCATTTACCCAGAGACACCTGAAAAAGGTAGAGGAGTGAATTGTCAGTAGTTACTTATTTTCTGCTACAAAAAGCAATTCTGATCACATTTATTGAATAGTAGAGAATCCAATTACCATTTCAAGAAGAGAAATGCTATTCGTCAGGACGGAACGACACAAAACCGTTGGATGTGCCTCACGATGGACGTGTTGATGATCCCGAGGCACATCCAATAATTCGTGTCACTGTTTCATATCGTTTTCGTCGGACTGTATAGCATCACTCTTTCAAGAAATATGAAGAAACTGGGAGGATTTTATATCAAAGACATTTATTTCTTACAACTGTCATGTTGAATGAAAAGAACATGTCTAGAATAAAAAATGATATTAGCAATGGATTTTGTTGATGTTAAGATAGTAAAGAAATACAGAGCTACTCCAGAAAGCTTTATAATGCGTAGACATACAATGCTTATGCAAGAGAGGTGAAGTGAAGACAGCACCCAGAAAATAGATTGTTCACACTTAGTTACAATATCAATTTGGATTGCCACCGAATTTATCTCATAGGGAAAACTACTTTACTGATAATCAACTCAGATTCAATTCCAGCATGCAAAAGTTGTGAAAATCAAGTGCAGAGTAGTAGCAGACGATATCAACCAACTTATAGGATGCATTTTTACAATACACCAAGGAATCTAAACAGTTCCAAAGCCAGGTAGTTCAGTTCATATATTGTCATCTAACAAACTTCTTATCAAGCAGTTGCAGACACTGCAGGGTAAGTAGAATATCAACATTAGGAGAAAGAATAACAGAAGAAGATTTAACCTTTTTCACTTCTCAATGAACTTATTCAGATTCTTTAGCCACAACAAGTATTCACGTCTATCTTTATTAATCATGTACTCAAGCAAGAAGTTGGTGTTGGGGGCAGAGATGCCTCTTAGCTCCAAATATTTGTGAAAGGCTTTCTGAAGATCCTCATCCAGATCACTATATAAAGAGGGACATGAAAGAGAACCAATAGAATGGTTATTATACAGGCAAAGTAAAGGCGATTGAAAAGAAAGACAGAGGAAGTCAATCAATTACTTGAAATCAGGTCCTTCATAGGCAAGGGTGTCGTCCCCAGCTTGTTCATTCTCTCTAACAGAAATGTTGTCTATCACAACTTCATCGGGATAGGCAGTGCAGTTGAACTCTAGGATTGGGCCCTCCTTCTTTGTGATAACAACTGTGAGAGGGAGACTAGATTGACCAGGTTTCTCATAATCCTCATCACCATCATCTCCTTCTCCAGCATTCTCAGGCCCCTCCCCAGTAACAAGGCTAGGCATGGAAACCTCAACTTCAATGCTCTCATTTTTATACGTCCTCTTTAATGTAATCACATTCATACCCTTGTCATCTTGGATTTTGAAGGGAAATCCTGCAGGTATTTCCCCCACCTCCTGTTCATGAACAAGCAAAAGCAAAAAAGGACCATTGACATCTTCCAAAAAAGGGTAAAAGAACAAGTTTTGAGATATTGGTTCTGCTTCTAGATTAGAAAAGAAATGTAAACTCTACTCCAATCATGTATGAATACAGCATTGAAATTCATGGAACCTAAAGGCGCCAAAAGAAAACGGCTATAGAACAGAGCTTCAGCCATTGTTTCAGCTTGAATCGAAAACGAGAAGAGAGGAGTAGAAGGGATTCGCTGACCTGGTTGTCGTCGTCAGACTCCTCGGCGCACTTGATCTCGGAATCGATAACCTTAAGGAGATCAGCATCGGAAGCCGGCTTCTTCTGAGCCAAGGAAGAGAATCGAGCGAGCGAGTGGGCATCCGGGTATCCTCCGGCGCGCGAGAAGATGGACCTCAAGGGTATGGACTCCAAGCGCGCCGAGGAGTGGACGATCTGGCGGCTTCCGAGGGCACGGATGGAGGCCGACACTGCCGCTGAGGACGCCCGGCGGAGAGCGGCGGAGAAGGCCATCGTCTACGTTTGCAGCGTCGGCTAGTTTAGGGTTTAACCGTTATATAAGGGTTTAGGCTTCGCTTCGAGCTTGTCTAGTTAGTAAGAAGAGCTATGAACGAACCGGGTTAACCCGAATCAAGTCCCAGAACCAGCCCTTCCTGCAGATAAACATTGGACCAATGTATGGATGAAGTCTATATGCACAAGGGATTTCATTTCAACAATAAGAAAAGAAAACATTCAAAAACCTTTTCATTTATTTATTTATTTCAAAAAGAACAGAGGGAGAGCCAAAAGAGCCCTCTCATTCTGTCTCATATCAAGCATTACAGAAAAAGGAGGGACCATTACTAATCACTATGGAGAAACAGATTTATTGTACTAGAACAAGCTCATTCAGCATTCAAGGAAATCAGAGCTCAAATTTTTGCAGCATTAGATCTCTCCATCCCAAATTTCTTCTACACTTTTGTACAGGCCCTTCGGGTCGATGAAAAATTCAGCTCTATTCAGCCTTGCCTGTGAAACAGAACAGGTATCAAATGCAAGAATTCAGAAGAAAACACTGCTAAAGTTGAAGTGTTCTTGATTATCATCTCTGTAGGAAAATAATCAGAACTGCTCAAACAAAAAGTATTAGAAGACAAGCAGAGGTTGATGAAATTTTATTTGGCAGATTTTATGCGAGAACAAAAACAAAACTGTTATTTGAATGAAATGAGAACATGCCTGTTCAATCTCATAGAACTTCACAAACAAATCATCGGGGATAGACCAACTGAATAAGTCAAAGTTCTCCTTTATTCTTGTTTCAGTTGTGCTCTTTGGCAGGACACTATGACCCATTTGAATCCCCCACCTTATAGCAACTTGTGCCGGAGTCTTGCCCAATTCCTGTGCAACCATCTTTAATGTTGGATTTGAAAGGACATTCGCATTAATCCATGTTGTACCTGGAGAGCCCAGAGGAGAATAGGCCTGCAGGAAGGTCCATATGGTGTTAATGCATCATGGAAAATGCTATTCACAAAGAGATCAGTGATGAGAAAATTCTAACCATAATAGTATGCATACTCACAGTGAGGTGAATGCCCTTTGATTGACAGAATTTGCGAAGCTTGGTTTGTTGCCAAACTGGGTGGCATTCCACTTGGTCAACAGCAGGAGGAATACGTGCAGTTGCAAGCAAATCCTCTAACTTCTTGGTACTAAAATTACTTACACCAATGGCACGAGCCTTACCAGACTCGTACAATTTCTCCATTGCCGCCCAGGTACCAGGTATGTCAGTTTGGATAAGGTTTTCGGGGGAAAAGGCACTCCCTTTCTTGAGGCGGAAAGGCCAGTGGATCTTCAGAAGTTTAAACCATAAATAAGTTGCCAATCAATAATGAACGGAAGCAACAATAATCAACTATGATGAAGATGCCTAACTATATTAATATCATGAATCTTCAGTTCTTCACAGGAAAATGATTATCAATTATGCAAAACTTCAAACACAAGATCTTCAATGCAATCTAGAGTTTCCATGTATAAACAAAAAGCCAGCCCTTGCCATTGATATCTATCCCGACTACATTATGGAGAATTAAAAATTCTTACAACTGCAAAATTATTACTGTTTCACCATCTGTTTCATGATAATCTAGCTCAATCTTACTCGTGCATACTTCTACCTTTCAAGTTTCAAGTTGAAACATTCGAAGCACAAGTCCAACAAAAACTCACCTATGATAGTGTACATGAGTAGAGTGCTATGCGAATATGAACCGATGATAGTTAGACACACTTTAAACACTCTTCTCTATTTTTTTGCACTGCAACATATTTTCAGAATGAGAATGTACGTACCAGATAAAGATTCACATAGTCAAGTTGTAAATCTTTCAAGGTTGCTTCCATTGCAGCTGGCACATCTTCAGGATCATGATCATCACACCTGCAAATCATTGTCGATACAATTAAATTAAATGAACTCATAGACAAAATTGCTTCATCTTAAGAACATGGGACAAGGACAAACCATAGTTTAGAGGTTATAAATAGCTCCTCACGTTTCACCACGCCATCATCAAACAACTTTTTCAAAGCCAAGCCAACCTATGATAACCATAAATCAGACAAGCTAAGCTTAAATAAAGTATATACCTCCATTTTTTTTCTACAAATAAGTTAGCTAGCAAGACCTTTGTCATCAGACAAGTTACTTAATTTTTAGAAAATCCAAACATCAGCAAACTGTTCAGTGTTGCCACATTATCAATAGAACTATTTAGAATTCATCTGGTATGAAATTAAAGATAGATAGATTTCCATACCTCATTCTCGTTTCCATAAATTCGTGCACAATCAATATGCCTGTAACCAGCCTGCATTCACAACTTCCATTCAGTATAAGTTGGCATTTGAAACACCATAATCCAAGTAATAAACCCTAAATTGAAAGGCAAGAGTCGACCTTGACAGCGGCGGTGACGGCCTGGCCGACGACGCCGGGCTCGGACTGCCAGGTTCCAAGGCCCACCGAGGGGATCTTGGCTCCAGTGCTAAGCGTGAAATGGGTAAGAGTAGCAGGAACAGCCATTTTCTTCTATCTAGATGTAATCAGTTATCAAAACCACTGATTTCCTCTTCAGAGCATGCCTCTCCTCTGCTTATATAGAGGAAAAGTGGCAAGGAATTCAAAAGGTATTTTACTTGTGCGACTGCTCACCAGCTGAGTCAGTTCATGAGCTCACTGCTCACCATCTGCCGCGGCAGGGTCCACCACTGTTTAATTAAATAATAATAATAATTGTTGGAAATTGAATGTTGGAGAGGGTGTTATGAACAGGAATAAGATGACTAAGGCGTGCAAGCGCACTGAACTTAAAGAACAATTTCACTAATTAATTCAAATAATAAGGACGATGTTCTCCCATCTCAAAGCGCCCTTTGTGGCTGTGATGATCCCATGAAACCGGGTGAGGGAGTACACTGGCTGGCTCTCCATTTTTTCATAGCACTGTTTAATTTAAAGTTTAGATAATTCATATAAAGTTTTTTTTTTTGAATAAGTGGATAAATTATATTTTATTTACTTATAATTCATGTAAAATTGAAATTAACTTCAAAAGCATCTTAAGAAAAACATTAATTTGGTAAAACAAAGTACATAAAGCTTGTGGCCAGCATTCTTCAGCGGCCAGCTTTGACTCCTTTTGTAAGCTCTGTATAGAAGTTATAAGATAATGATTGTGGCAAATTGGGGATGCATAATGATAAATCAGGAATAATGATGAATCAGATGGCTTTTTGTTAATGCTGCCTTTTGTTAGCACTGTATAAAAGTTATAAGATAATGATGAATGAGGAGATTAAGCAAATTTTGGATGAAATGGGTTAGATCTGGAGTAGAGCTCACTTTAAATATATGTTATTCACAATGGTGACATAGCTGGAACTTTAAATATGTTATTCACAGATGGTGACATAGTTGGAACTTTAAATATATGTTATTCACAGATGGTGATATAGCTGGAATGCTTACGTAATCTTAACTAATACGGGTGAATTATATATTACAGGTACGAAGACGTGTAGGGTTGAGTCAGCTTTTGAAGCAGAGTTGAAAGGCTATAAAGGCAAGTGTCGAAAAACTGGGACAAATAGGATCAACAGATATAGTCATCTATATTGACAACCACTATATACCAAGGATCCTCATGTAGAGTGAAAATGACCACAACTAGAAGGCACAAGATACTACAACTGAATATCGAAGATTGTTAGAAGATCTTAGGAACTAGGAATGCAAACTCATACCTATGCTGCTGACTGCTTGGCAAAAGAGTGAAGAAGAACAAATGAATGAAAAATATATGAAGATTGTACTCAGTTACTGGTTGAAATTAGAAGTGGTTTTCAAAACAAAACAGGGATGCAAGTATTAAGGGTTCTGTAATGAACAGCTATTCTTTCTGACTCTAGTACGAAGAAGAAACAAAAAACAAAGGGTTATAGAGAGAATGTTTAATCCACATGCAAACATAGGAGTAACTATTACAAGTAGAAGTAACCCTTTGTTTATAAAATCTGAAAACATGAACTTATAGTTCTACAGGCATGAATGATTTTGAGAAAATAATTTGATGTCACTTCATCAAATCAGTTTTCTTCAGCTTCAGACTGAGAAGTCAAATTTATCCTGGGCAGCTCAGATCTCACCATCCCAGAAATCCTCTAAACTTTTGTAAATGCTTCGAGGATGAACAACAAAGTTGCCCCTTAGAAGCCTTGCCTGTGCAAAAATCAATAGAAAATGTATGAGCTAACAATGTAATAGAAAATGCATTTGCTTTGGCATGCATACTGGGAAAGTAGATATCATCAGCATTGTTTTCCACATTATCACTTCTAAGGCACATTACGAGATAACATGCACCTGGTGAATTGTGAATGTGAAGGCTTAAACAGATATATGTGTAGAAAATAAATCATGTTGCTCATTTCTTTGTTTCTTGATAGATGACCTTGACTTGTATAGCAAAACAGAATGATGAATGTCCAAAGTTAGAGACATCCTTGAATGAGATTCAGTTGTGTGATTGAAACAAAATGTGCAGCATGACCAACCATTGTTCCAAACATCAGAAATTGTCAAGTAAATATGTTTGGCTCCAGCACAAAATATGATTTGGAATTAACTAGTTCATTTACATAATAATTAGCATCTGATCATTACCAAAATTTCTTTGATAGCATTAAAACATTAAATTACAAAACTTCTCATCTAGTTAGCAGACTATTTCAGGAAAAAGAAAGAATCATGATGCAAAGACAACATCTTGTGGTGAAGGGGATGGGGAACATTTGGAAGGCATATTGAAGAAAAACAACCAATACTGAGGAAGGCCAACTAAACTCAAATAATATTAATACCAAATGTAAAAAGAAGAAATACTTGCCTGTTCAATTTCTGAAAACTTGGCGAACAGATCGTCGGGGATTGACCAATCAAAAATGTCTAAATTTTCTTTTATCCTGGCCTCACTAGTGCTTTTAGGCAGTATGCTATTACCCATCTGAAGACCCCAACGTAGAGCAACTTGTGCGGGAGTCTTGCCCAATTTGTCAGCAACCGTATTCACAATTGAGTCTGTAAGGACATTGCTACCCTTGATAAATGTAGTACCTGGTGATCCTAGTGGAGAATATGCCTGAAAATATGATTCAAGTTAACTTCATTTACACAAATATGCAGAAAGTTAACAGAAATTTAAGTCTATGTGGCAAACTTACAGAAAGGTGAACACCCGTTGACTGACAGAATCCACGAAGTTTGGCCTGTTGCCAACCAGGGTGGCACTCCACCTGGTTGACAGCTGGAGGAGTGCGTGCAACAGCGAGCAAATCCTCCAACTTCTTAGTGGAAAAATTGCTAACACCAATTGCCCGAGCTTTTCCAGCATCATACAGCTTTTCCATAGCACTCCATGTAGCAGGTATATCAGGCTGAATGAAGTTCTCAGGGGTAAAGCTACTTCCCTTCTTAATCCGATATGGCCAATGGATCTTTAGGACATTTGAAGCACAATATATTGTTGGAATCAGGTCCATAAAGAAAATTTCTTGTATAAAAGTAATTCTCAAAAATTCTAACTGGTGTAACACTGAACTGGTCTTTGAAAATTGAATGAGAAAAAATGGACAGGATTTCCTCCTCCATTTCCCCTTCTTTTTTTTTAACAAGCATATCAACAGACTCCATGGAAAATCAGACACAAATTAACAACAGGATGTTTACAGAAACTAGATATCTTGTGAACCAAAAATAAACCATAGAGTCAACTAGACATTAGGTCAGTTACTTTTCACTTAAATTTGATGCAATAGCAACTTAATCCCGGAAACAGTTTAATTTTAAGTAAAAATCTTACAAGGTAAAGATCCACATAATCAAGCTGCAATTCATTCAGAGTTAAGTCCATAGCCTCTGGTACATCCTCCGGTGCATGATAGCTACACCTGCAAAATACTTATCTTTTGTCAGACAATAGACTGCAGTGGAACAACTGCAAGTTTGGCTCCATGAATATTCAAGGACTGATAACACTATTATGTTAGCATTGTTAATACTCAAGAGTGTCAAAATAATACTAACCATAGTTTAGAGGTGATAAATAAATCTTCACGCTTCACCACACCATCTTCAAACAACTGCTTCAAAGCCAAGCCAACCTGCATTTGGCTTATTCATGTCACACATTTGAATATACCATGATTATTATATCCATTATATCAGCTAAGAATTGGCATGCCAATCAGTTGGTTAATTGGAACATATTGAACTTTTTTTTTTTTGACATAGGGGATAACCCCCCACCACCACCCCCACAAAGGGGCGTCAAGGGGCGTGGCTTTAGGTAACGAGCACCCTTGACTCCTCACTTTGCATGTACAAAATATATAGGGACTCGATCCTGGGAACTTTGTGCTCACCAAGTGAATTACCCAACTGCTCCCCTATTAGGGAGACGGGAACTCAAACCTGGGAGCTTTGCTCACTGTGCAAAGTGAATTACCTAATGCACAGACCCGAGATAACGCAAGACCAATGGTCCTTTGGTGGAACATATTGAACAATTGAACATATTTTTTCTTCTTTTTCTAGGAAGAGAGGATGCATTAACATAAACAACAGAACATATTGATCAGCCTGAACATCAACTCAAAAACTCCAACTGTTTCAGAATTCAACTTTTCAATTTTTTTAAGATGCAGGGATTAACCAATTAGTCGTCGACGATAATGTAAAATCTCAATGCAATCAAATAGAAGAGCATCACAAACAAATATACAGATATAGAAACAACACAACACCTCTTTTTCATTGTTGTAAGCCCGAGCACAATCGATATGCCTATAACCAGCCTGCAACCAAAAGAGTAAGAACACTGAGATGACTGAATGAGAACAAGTAGCTCGAAGGACCACACGATAGACACTCCTCACAGAGCATCAAAAATCAACAAGAAAATCACAAAAAATAAATAAAATAAAATAAAAAAGAAGGAAAAGAGAATACGAATGGAAGTACCTTGACGGCAGCGACGACAGCATCGGCCACAACCCCGGGCTCAGCCTGCCAGGTGCCGAGGCCTATCGAAGGGATCTTCGCCCCAGTGTTGAGCGTGAAGAACCTCGCCATCTCTCTCTCTCTCTCAATCTGAGAACCCTAGTACAACGATGCCGGCCTTGGCTTCCCTCTCTCGTATATAAATTGATGAATTTGGATGTCGATGTTTGTTTGTTCCCAACGGGTATCAATGCACAATCAGAATGCGAATCGCGAGTCGCGAATCACGGGACCATGCCATTGTCAGGACTCGGCAGTTATGGAAAACTCTATTTTTATGCCATGATCCCATTGGCCGGCCGGTTCTCAGCCGATTGTCTCGTGTCATTTGAGATTCGTGTTCCCATCAATAAATAAAAATCAATCTTTATTCAATATTTATTAATTAAATTACAGACCAAATTAAAATTTTAAATCACTTATATATTAGAATGAGAGAATCTTTTCAATCTTTAGTAACTAGTTACTTACTAAGGTCATTTGCCAATGATTTTTTTTAATGTAAATTATATTCTTTTCTTTAGTTGGAGGGCTATTTTATTTGTCAAAATGACCCTAGTTCGTGCTATCTAGTCAACATCCAGGATGTTGATAGGATGTTGATTGGATGCTGATCAAGATTTAAAATATAATTAAAAATTTTAGGGACTTATATAAAAAAAAAAATCTATAGGGCCAAGGGCTTAAATAAAAAAATAAAAAAAAGAGCTTTTCAAAAATTATCTTTGGTTGTTTAGCTTCAACAACCGCATCTCTTGAGCTAAAGGCCTTTAAAAGATCTTTTAGCTCAAGGGACCAAGACAAGATACTTTTTAGAATTAAACGAATTTTGAAAAATTTGTTTAACTCCAAAAATCTCATCTCTGAAGCTAAACGGCTTTTAAAAAGTCATTTAGTTCTAAAGAGCAACACAATACACTCTCTATAACTAAATGACTTTTCAAAGATGAGAATACATCTTAAGACAACAAATTAAGAACTCAAGAATCTTAGTTTGGAGTTCACTCTAGAAAGACCAGAATGGAACCGGAGTGAGCATGACTAACCCTTGCATGAAGTTGGTAATGACTTGCAAATCTTTGTTGAATGGTACAGAGAAATGGAAGGAAAGGAAAGGAAGTGTGTTGTGAGTTTGGTCTAGTGAAGCAAACTAATGAAATATATATTATATCCATTGCTAACCTTTTGTTCTCCTTTTTCATTTTTGTTTGCTCTAAAGAGAACCAGAGATGACAACCACCATGAAAGCAATGTGTGTGTGTGTGTTTGTGTTCATATATTGTTCATGGTCCACATTGCTTGCAAAAACACTAAATTTGAGAGGGAAGGCCATTTATTTTGAAAAAAAGTAGTATTTGTGGTCAATGAGACAATATTGAAAGTAACAACAATCATTGATCAAATCTTATATATATGCTAGGATTACAATGGACACACCCTCCATTTTTCATGCAACTTTATTTTTATGTTTTTGAGAAAAATGGATAAATTATATTTTATTTAAATATATTTGAAAATCTGATACATATAATATAATAAGGGTACAAGAGTATACAAGTCATGTTTTTAGGAGAGAAAACACCAGTCGAATCCTTGGGGAGTATTGTTGGACAAATCCTTACACAAAAAGTAGGAATACGTCTTAGGACAACAATAAATTGTGCTTCTGGATATGTGTTGTTCTTATTTATAAATCCTATTTATTATTCTCACTTGTTTTTACAAGGAAAGTAAAAGATAAAGTTTGTAAGTATATATATTTTTATATTTTTATGTTTATTTATTTTTATAGTTACAATCAATTTTATCTATAGTACATAAAAATTTGTTCTAACACTCCTCATCTCATTGCATGATTCGTTGCTCTAATGTGATTGATGAAGGGTAGTTGATTACATCAAAACTAATTGATTTTTATGTGAGATTCTAAGAAAATTTCAAAATCTCAATTTATTTTTTTGTTTTTTATTTTATTTTTAAAATTAAGATTATGTCTCAATTTGCTTAGTAACATAAATTGATAAATTGCTGAGCTTTTTTAGAAAAATATAAAATATTTATAAATCATTTAACAATAATTATGTTTTTTTAAGTTAGTGTTGAAATTTTAGAAAAATATAATTATTTAATAACTAATAAAGATAATTCATAACAGAGACAACTATCCAAGACCAAGTTACTTTTTCGAAAATAAGTTTTTTTTTTTAATTAAAGTCGACAAGCAACCCCCTCAAAGAATGAAACCAACTGCACAGAACACCCAAAGGCTCACGTGCAACGCGCAGAATACCCACAGGCTCATGCGCGCACTGTGCCCTCACCTTGCATAAAGGAGGATTCGAACACGGGACCTCCCGATTGAACACCTCTTATGCGAGGGACCCCATATCACTCGACCCCTCATGTCATTGGTTTTTCGAAAATAAGTTATACTTCTAATAGATCAATTCATTTCCTCCTGGAATCTCATTTCCATCAAAGTAATAGTTGAGAATAAAAATATTTTCATGTTTAGTTCAAACATAAATGAAAAATTGTACTCAGTACACTTTATATTGATTACCACACAACTAGAGTTAATTACATGATACGATAACAATCTTTGTTTATACCCTCCATTACCAATATATGTGACCTTGAGGTAAAATTATTGTCTTGTGACTTGGAGGTTGAGTCGTAGAAATAGTATCTTGTTTTAAAAGTAGAGTAAACTTGTATAAAATAAACCCAAATGGTCTAATCCTTCCCAAAACTCTGAATAATACGGGAACCTTATAGTACCGAACTGCGCTTTATATTACCAATATATGTGATATTTAAATAAATACTTAATAAATAGGATGCTACTTATATTCTATTCTCTGATTAGTGAAATATTATACATTTATAAATAAATTATATTAAAATGGAATCAATGTGGATAACACGGGGATGAGACCTCACAGTGATGACAATCATATAGAACATATTGGGTGAACGAAGTATACGATGTTTTCAAGATACATAATATATTTTTCTAAAAATTATTCATGATATCTTTTTTCTCATAGCATCTTTGGATACAACTCCAATATCTAAAAAGTCAAAACTGGAGGTGACGCAAAGCTTGATAAAGAAGAGCCTTGAATTTATTAGCGACATTTGAGGACGAACCGTAGAGAATGACAAGACCTTGAGGATGACAATACAATGATTTTAAGGAGGATTTGACTCATTTGAGGTACCTAATTCACTATTTTTTATTTTAAATTTTGTATTGAGTCTAAGACTCTAAAAATGAATGAAAGAAGTTTATCCATCACATCAAAATAAATTATATTAAAATGAAATGAGAATAAATTATATTAAAATGACGAGAGAGAAATGAAGAATACGACTTCCGTCTGTTTGACTATGTTGACCAGACGGTTTTTGTCAACGTATAGTACGTAAGCAAATACTCCAAAAGGACGGTTGTACGCGTAACTAATGTTAAGACACTCCCCCATTCACCTTCCTTTCTCACCCTAGCTTCCCAAATCGCTCATCATCCACCCGCTCTCTCGACGATTCCTGAGAGAATCTGATCTAATTCCATCGGCGTCGTAGATAGATCGGAAAAGGGAAATCAAATTGCCGAATTTGAAGGTATTTGGGGGTTCATTCGACGGTTTTGAGGTCTTGAGGCGATGAAGGTGGCGGTCGGGAGGCCGGGGACGGTGAGCGGCCTGCTGCTGAGGATGGGTCAGTCCCTCTTCGCCGCCGCTTCCATCGCCGTCATGGTCTCCGCCTTTGGCTTCTCCAACTACACAGCCTTCTGGTATGGAATTGCTCCTCATTCTTCTTTTCTTCTGTTGTCTCTTCCCTGAAGGAAAAGCTTGGTTTTTTTTTAGTTGAAGCTTCACTGCTACTTCAGAATCCTCAGGGTGTTTAATTTTTCGTTTGAAAGCCCAATACTTGTGATATTGCAATTGCTCCTGTTATCTCACGCTCACGCATTTCTTCAATGAAGCCATGGAACACCAATCTAAGTCTAGCTTTTGAAGCTTGTACCAGTGACTATTCTTTTTTATGAGGTAGCATGCATTCTCTATCTGTTTTGGGTTTATCAAGCTTGAAAGGAGAATTCTAGGGCTCAAACTCTTAGCTGGGATGAGTAGTCAATTGGTAACTATGACAACACTTAGGATTGTAGCTAGTTAACAGTCCCCTTTTTTTTCTGTATTTTGTGCATTGTTGATATTGTGAACTACTTAGCTTTTCCTAATAATGGAGCATCCGTCAATACTTGTTCTTTTTAGGAGATTACATGTGATTTTGTATGTCTTTTGTATAATCGTGTTGTTTCATCATTTGAATTCAGCTACTTGATTGCTTCAATGGGATTACAAGCACTTTGGAGTTTTGGTCTCGCATGTCTAGACTTCTATGCTATATGGATCAAGAGAGATCTTCGTAGTGCTGTTCTAGTGAGCTTATTTGTTGTCGGAGACTGGGTAAAATTTCATCCTTTTTACTCCTGAATTGTTTAATGAATTCACACAAGATCATTTCTTATGTCATCTTAAACTTGATGTGTGTGCATATCAGGCTTCTTGTGTGAAGCTAGTTGCATTGTCATTCTTTTGATTGACTTATGAAAATAGTGTTTTTTTTTTAAGTTTTATTTAAGCACTACTCTTATAAGTGCTTTTGTAAGTTAGTTAAGCAGTTTTCTGTTGGATAAATCACTACATAATTAACACTTAAGTGAGCATTTTCATCTGAAAAAAATAAGGGTATTTTTTTTTCTAAAAAGAAAAATTTCAAGTTTGTTTTCAAGCTCCAAAAGTGCTTATTTCATAAGCCATAACAAATGCATTAAAAAAGGGTCAGGAGTGCTTAACTTATGAAATATGTGCTTTTGGTCCAGAAAAAAAGCTAACCCATAGTGTGTATAGTGTTAATGTCATCAATACTTTATGCATGACCTTTTTTTTATTTACCTTTTCTACGTAATTGCAAAGCAACTAAAGTGCTAACTTACACACCCATGACATCTACTTAAGTGAAAGCTTTATTATTTAGTATGCAAAGTCTAGACCAGAGTTTAGTGAGAAATGCCTCACTGTTTACCTGTTTTTATGAAGCAATAACCATTACTACTGTGAGTGTGAGGATTTTCCAACTGCATGTAGATAACAAGATTAGTAAACTTTTCAAAATGCAGCTAGTATAATGCAATTTTAAATTCATAGATGGTCTCTTGCATCGGGTCCTATTCTATTACCATTTAGTTTCATATGCCAAAGTTAATGACCAAGCATGCCTTATTTCTTTTCAATTATTATCCTAAAACAACACTTCTTGGCAAGGTTGGGACTTGCGCAGACTGATCTCCCCATCATATAGCTCAGTTTCTGAAAATGATTCTAGTATTTTAAACCATTTGAAGCAAGACCCTTCTATACTTATTAAGAGTGATGTTTACTTTGTAGCAACAGGTCAATTTCTGGCTGTCTTTGAAGTTGTTAAATTAATCCGACTCCTAAAACGATTATTTGCTGGATGATTATTTTGAGAATCTAAGTAGTAGTTGTCTGTTATTAACAATTATTTATTCTATCCTGTTTGCAGAGAGTCAGAGACTCTGGATTTTTTTGGTTTCGAAGTAGCAAGTTTTGATATGCCCAAACTTGATATATATTCCACTCAGTTAAGTTGTGGCATTTATGCTCTCCATGGGAGAGGTTGCCCTTGTTTGTTGCTACATGGATGAGTGAGATGTTCAAATTTTATTGCCCTGTGCTCCACCTGAAAGATGATTAATTGATTAGTGAAACACGAGGATTTATCACTTATTGCATTTGGTGCTACATTTTGATATACGTGGTCTCAGACGATAATTATGACTCTCTTTAAATGTTCATGCACTTGTGTTTTTCCAATTTTTTTTTTATTTTGTATTATCCTATGATTTTGAGCACTAAAGCATGTTTTTCCTTCTTTCTCGCAAAGAATATTTTACTGGTCAGGATCTGCAACAGAAATAATATTTTTCATGTTTGCTGTGACATCAATAGGTAACAGCAACTTTATCGCTTGCAGCTGCATCCTCTTCAGCCGGAGTTGCAGTTCTTTTTGCTAGAGATGTGAACTTCTGCAAGACATACCCTCAACTTGCATGCCATAAGTATGAAATCTCAATAGCTTTTGCTTTTGTCACCTGGCTATTGATCGCCGTATCTTCTCTAGTCATGTTCTGGCTTCTTGCCTCAGTTTGACAGGGCTTGTTTTTTCTTCTTTTTTTTGTGTTTTTTTTTGTATTTGTGAGATTGTTTAGCAGAGACTATCAAATTTATACCACCATGAATGAAAGTGTTGTGTCAATTGGCTTGTAACAAGTGGCATGTTTATTGTGTTTCCTCTTTAAATTGCACATTGAACTTCTGGTGATGTACAAGTGAAGATCATTTTACATTCTCTCTGACAGCTGAGCTAGCAAGGACAACAATATACATATGTCATTCATTAATATCATTAAATTAGTCTGTGGGTTTCTCATCAATAGTATTTGTTGTACCACCACAAGATTTAAGTGCAGCATGTCTCAATGTCACCATAAAATTCCTTGCCAATCTTGTTGGGCTTCTTCTGTCCAAGATATGACCAACCATTGTTAGCTATCATCATCCATCCCTCATAAATGAATGCAAAATCAAGTGGGAGATTCAAGAAGGCTGTGATAAGACTCAGAGTTGACGTGCATACCCAACTTACTCAGGAACCACAAGAAACAAGAGGTTATATAACAGTCGGGGTTGAGAAAGTTAGTGCTCATAGATCCAATTCAATAGCAGAGAGAAAGTCAAATTTTCACCAGATACTTCGCTGTCAGGGTTACCCATCAGAAACCCCAAGTTGAGCATGCCCTCCTTTCACCTAACTTCCAATAAGCAAGCTCACTTATTCAATGAGATGGAAACACAGACACTCAATACACAGAAAGTGATCTGAAAATGAAATGCATTAAAAAATGGACCCATAAAGACATTGCAAGCAAAATTTGGTCGAAACATTCATGTTATTACACCTTATTGCAAGCGATAGAATACATGAAACATAAATTCCATCCATAGGTGTGCTCATCTGATAAAGGATGAGCTTTTTCACATCCAGCAGACAGACTATCTACACAACATAAATGAGACCAGACTTGTGGTCACATTCACAATATGAAAATGAAAAAAAGAAAAATACAAAATCCACACACATAACACAATCCTTGTTTGATCACATGACGATCTCTGGTTTGAGGATGCTGGACTTGATCTCCTTGTGAGGAAGAACAACACCTCCATTGCTGTATATCTCATCGCATACGTGGACATCCTCACCAAGGATGGTCATGTTCTCGACACGGGCCCATTGCCCTACAGTGGAATGCCAACCAATGATGCTGCTGGAGATGCAGGAATGTTTTTTGACACGTGCTCCTCTCATAACTGTGCACCTTGAAAGCCTTACTCCAGACTCAACCACACACCCAGGTCCAATAGCAACATCAGGTCCGATCAGGCATCCCTCTCCAATCACTGCACTCTCATGCACCAAGACATTTCCAACAATATGAGAACCACCGGCTAGTTTGGAAGGAGACTTCTTCCTCAAAGAATTCAAGTAGAGCCTCAGGCCCGTGATGTAATCCCTTGGTTGGCCAACATCCATCCAAAACCCTGGAAGGACCATGGCATATAACTTCTGATCTGCAGCAATTTGGGGGAAAACCTCTTTCTCAATTGAGGTCGGTCTCAATTCAATACGATCAAGAACAGAAGGATTCAGTAGGTAAATCCCAGCATTGATCTTGTTACCAACAAAAATCTTTGGCTTCTCAACAAATCTATCCACCTTCCCGGTTTCCTCCTCCATAACCACAACACCATATTTGGATGGCTCATCCACCTGTCCAATAGATAAAATTGTTCTCAAGTTACCAAATCAGGCATTGACAGAGAAAGGAAATAACTGTCAGTATTGTGACCATACCTTTGTCACCATAATTGTGGCCTCGCCTCCATGAGATTTATGGAATTTGATAAGTTCATCAAAAGGGTATTCACTAATGACATCGCTGTTGAGAACAAAGAAGGGCTCACCCGAACCATCAATCAGCTTGTCTCTAGCGAGTGCCAAAGGTCCAGCTGTACCTAGTGGCTCAGTCTCTTGAGAACATATGATTTTGATACCTAGTTTAGCCTCAAAGTCTTTCAAAAAATTAAGCATCACCTGTTAGATAAAAAAATGGTTATCAGGATCAGGTGGAGGCCTAGTAGGAAAATCACATGCCAACAACAGGACAATTTTGGTATCAGTGCCCTTTTACCTCTGGTTGATAGTTAATAGCCAAAACAACTTCAGTCACTCCAACCTCTTTTAAAGCTTCAATCTGATCACAAAGGTGAGAAAGATCTCAAGAGTTAGACAAAAGAGCTTGGCTCATCCAATACTGATTCAGGGAGTAAGTACCTGATGCAGGATCATGGGCTTGTTGGCAAAATCAACAAGTGGCTTAGGGACACTGAGTGTCAATGGCCTTAGGCGTGTTCCAAACCCTCCAACAAGGATTAGTGCCTTCATGGTTATTTGCTAACTCCTCCTATCAGTCAGATAATAAGAATCAATATACAAAGCAGGGGGATTTTTATGCCCGTTCTCTATAAAAATAACTTTTTTATAGATCTCTACTGTGACACCTTTAACAAAATGTCTATGCTAGGGTAAACAAACATATGGAGTCCATATGCAAAGGAACCTAAAAGGACAAGCGGGTGAATTTGGGGATATAGAACAGATAATGAGCACTTACAAGAACAGCATATAGAAAGAAAAATACAGGTGCCTCCAGAGATCAGAAATCATTCAAAGATATGGTCAGAATGGTTCCATAACCTCCAGCTTAAAAACAAATCAGTCTCCTCAAGAAGAGAGGCCCAAAAGATAATCAAATCTCCTTGAATGAACGGATTTGAAGAAAAAACATCTCCATGTCTATAAAAATCTTAAATTTATGGTAAGATGCCAACAAAACTGAATTACCAACCAGGTAAAAAGAAAAAGGATAGCTTACCAATATTTAGCCGAAAGAGGAAGGGTTAATAGCAAAAAGTTCATAAATTTCTCACCTTCCTCAAAATCATACAAGCAACAATCTCTCAAGAAAACCAATAAATTAAGACAAAACCCCAACTACATTGACGCATCCCCGGAGAAATTCGTGCCAAAAAGACCAAATCCAGAATAGAATAGAAAACCCCAGAAACACGAGAACAATACCACATCTATCGACAAAAAGAAGAAAATTCACAGCGGAGTTACCAAAGCTTGCTGCTACTCCTGTCGCCGCCGCAGCCTCCTGGATCCGATCTCTTCCCCTCGCCGGCGAGAAGAGATGGAGAAGAGAACTCTTGAAGGCCGCCTCGAAAAAGGAACTCCAAGGCGATCCATTTATATAGGCGAGGTGATTTACCTTAATGAAACCTCTTCCTTTAATTAAATATCTTATTCATTATAAATGCCTTAACCGTGATGTGCGGCTCTCCAATCAGTACGCTGGATCCGTCCAACGTGGCGTCCTTAATTGTTCACTGTCATTTAGTTACACCCGTTTACCGACCGAAATCTCGACCTTCTCCCAGAGTTCACCGCTGAATAGGAGTTTTTTACTGACTATTTCTGGAAAATAACAAAATTATTTATCACCCTTTTATTTTTTCAATATTACCTATAACCCCTTATTTTATTTTTATTTTTATTTTTATTTTAACTTGGGTTAGATGTAAAATCTTATGTTAATGTAAAGTAGCAATTTCAATTCTTATATATTTTTTAATGAGAATTTAATTATTTTGTTTTACTTAAAATATCTTACATTTTTTGTTTTTATTAAATAATTTTTTTTATAAATGTTAACAAGTCACTTAAAATATGTCATAAGTATGATTCGAACCCTCAATCTCTCTTTGTGATAATGATTGGACTAACCAACCAACTTTTTTTGTGAAAATTTTAATAAATAACTTTAAAATTAAATAAGAAATAGATTAATTCCATATTTTTTTTTATAAATTAAATATAAGTTTACTCACATACCAGTTAGGGGGCGTTTGGTTGGAGGTAATGTTTTCACATTCCCAGGAATGAAGCGGTAATGTGACAACATTACCACGTTTGACAAAGATGGTAGTGAGAATAAGTTGGTAATCCACATTACCAACTTACTCCACATTACCACATTGGTGGTAATATAGATTACCACCAAAATAGGTGTCTATCCACATTACCAAGTTGATGGTAATGCGGATCCTCATTTTGCCCTCCATCCTTTTACCATATTAATAATAATAATAATAATATTAATTATTATTATTATTATTATTATTATTATTATTATTATTGTTATTATTATTATTATTTGATATTTGATCAAAATTTTAGATGCAAGTTTATTTCAGAAAAATGTGTTCTAATTAATTTTTGGTATTAAAATTTCATTAATTTTAATTAAAACTTTATTTTAATTTAAATTTAAATTTACTCAAAATTTAATATGTATGTATTTTAAATTCTAACATTACTACTGATTACATCACCTCAACCAAACATAAACCAAACATGGTCATATCACATTACCACAACATTCCCAGGCATATAGCATTCCCGACTCCATTCCTAGGCATATCACATTACCGTGGTCATATCTCATATCTCGAATCAAACGCCCCCTTAATAAAATCATAATTTACTTAGTTATAGATAAATATTAATCATAAATAAAATTATATTTTTTTATCTTTTATTTGATTTTAAAATAATTTTTAAAAAATATTAAAAGCTTTTGGTTGAGAGAACTGACAAATAAACTAAAAATAAAATATGGGCTTTGAGCCTTTGAGGTATTGTTGAAACATATAATAGTGATTTCAATTTTTTTTTTCAGAAGGCAACGAGTAAACTCTTGCTAAAAATTATCCGAGTCCCAATTTTAGGTTCTTGAACGAGAGTGGACATTGATAGAACACGATGCGGTTCCCACATGTTCCTGACCGCGGATTGCGGCGTTGGAAGAGGGGGTTGTCCGTTGCCCAAGTGCTTATTACTTATTGGTGGAGTACTATAGGTGCTAAGTAAAGTGACCTCTCTTTTTCCATTACAAGAAACCCATAATAATTTATTTTATTTTATTTTTATTTTTATTTTTTATTTTTTGACATAAACATAAAATTTAAAAATGGTTTGTTAAGAGACGCTGACTGGCGTAATTTAACCCTCACCTTACCATGCGTATAAAATGAACTCGAATTTGGAATTTTGTTGTTCACCAAATGAATTGTTCAAACTACTCCTTTCATTAAGGAAGCGGAGATTCGAATTTGAGAATTTTGCTCATCAAATGAATTACTCAACACACGGGATCCAAGATACCGTTAGACCAATGGTCCTTTGGTTTATTTTATTTAATTTCATCTTATTCAAATTGAGCTCAATTTTTTCATTTTAATTGAACAATAATCAAGCATAAGTATGGTAAATTAGTTATTTTCTATTTCCGTCCTCTATTTACACAAAAGGACAGGACTGGTTAGAATAATGAGACATTCTCTCATGTCCAGTTGTACATGATATATATCACATGAAACACGAGTGAACAACATGTGATAGATGGTGTACCACTTGTTATTAATTTTAGAAAAATTATAGATATGATGAAGAGATCATAATAATGGTGATTTGTTTTTAATGTATATATAAATATACTTGCATTAATTTAATAGTTGCAATATAAAGCACTGCAAAGATATACTATTTTTTAAGTGAAAAGAAGAAACAATAATAGCATATAACTCGATGTTTCTATATGTTTCAGTGTCAATAATTCAGTTTTTTCTTGTTATTAATTTTAGAAAAATTATAGATATGATGAAGAGATCATAATAATGGTGATTTGATTTTAATATATATAAATACAATTGCATTAATTTAATAGTTACATGATAAAGCACTGCAAAAATATACTATTTTTTAAATAAAAAGAAGAAACAATAATAGCATATAACTCGATGTTTCAATTTGTTTCAGTGTTAATAATTCAATTTTTTTCTGGTTTAATAAATGTTTTAATACGTGTATCAACATAATTTCCAGAGTGGATGTTCAAGATCTTTGTCCGGTTATGTCCATTACTTTAAACTTGGGAATAGAACAATGAACACATGGGAACAAGATCTACTGCCAGCCTTTCAAATGGCAATACTCTCCATTGGAGACAAAATCTCTTGGCCCCCTTAATACATTATTGAGATACTGTGTTATTTCAGGCCACTATTGATGCTTTTCTTCTTCCATTCTGGCAAAATATCATTGCTGCAACATTCAATCATCTTCCTCAAGTCTTGATTTTGAGTGTGGGTCTTGTTATTTTCAATTCCTATAACGAGAATCGAAACAAATTTTACTTGTTTTATCTTTGAATCATTACATGATCAAAGATTTATTTATTTATTTTTTTACTTGTTTTCTGTTGATGATTATATCATCAGCTGGTGAAATGTTACAGATACTGTTAATTAGCATCTTTTTGTAAAGCATCAAACCAGATACACTTTATTTCTCATTTACAACAATCATGAGCAAACAACACACGAGAAGGCATAGTATTAGCTCCCCTTTGGGAGCTCATACAGAGTTTTGAATACATACTAATCACCAGATTCAGCAATACCATCATCTTCAACCTCGTTGATCTTTAATTAAGAACGTTTGCGGGAGGTTGACAGATGCATGGAGGTCGTTGCAGGTGCCGATAATGAAGATGGAGCGAAGAGCTGAATATCTGACACTCGGTATCTGTCAGAGTCTCCGGCAAGCAGCATGTAGGACATTGAAGGAGAAGCCGAAGGAGATTCATTGTACCATAAACCTCTAATGGGAGCTAGGGCTGTAAACGGGCCGAGTTTGATCGGCATTTCAAATTTGAATTCTAATTTCGACTGAAATTTCGGTACTGAAATTAAAATTCGAATAAGTTTCTTCATTTCGATTTTAATTTCGAAAAGTTCTCAGAAATGCGAAAAGCTCTAAATTAAGAACTTAATTATAATTTTTAAATCTCAATTTAGTTTTAAATTAAAACTTATTTATAAATTAATTTTTTATATTATATATTATATGTCAATACAAAATATTAAATATTTTATTCATATATTATAATATTTATTAGTTTTACTAATTTTATTAAATTTTATTGATTTTTAAATAATATTTACATTATATATTAATATATTAATATTAAATTTCGAAGCTTTCAAATTTGACGAATTCGACTTCGAAATTTCGAAATTAATTTCGAAAGCTTGAAATTGAAGCTCGAGCTCGCTCGAATTCGAAATTAACTCGAGCTTTCTTACTGAAGTCGATCTCGTGCTTCACGCAACAAACGATCGTTTGGATGTACTCTAATGGGAGCCTCTACCCTACCACTCCTATACTGAACTATCATTCTGTAAACATATGGGATAAGGCCCTCCATTCTGCAGAGAGATATCAGACTTTGAAGTTGTTTGGTTTGATTCTAACAAGAATGTTTACTTGTTTTTATGGAGGGAAGGAAATGTATGAGGACTTGGTAAGGACTCAAATAAATGAAGGGAAAATGAAGGCAAGCAACTGAGTCAGAAAAGTTGGACATAAAAGCATATCATCCACTTGGGTCTTCTGCTTGAAGAAACAACTGAAAGCTCTCTCAAAACCATTGCCACCACCCAATTGTTAACATCTTACCAAATCCCTTCACAAACTTTATCTTTTATTTTTCTTTCAAAGGTGCTTCCAAATCTTAAGTTCTTAACTCCTTCCTTTGTTCATGTATATTTTTTTTTATTTTTGAGGTGGTATGTTCTTTTCAGCATCCACAAAGATCATCAAAGTGATCTTTATGGATGAGACTGAGTTGCTTATTGCTTTAACATGTAAATAGTGCTTGAAACCTTTGAAAATTCAACAGGAATGAATGCATAATGAATTTTTAGTTTTCTGTGTTTATCCGGCATTAAAACGGGCAAGCAATTGACATCAATTGGTTAGGGAGGGATTAGGTTCATTGGACAATAAGATTCGACGAAACTTGACATTATATGCATGTAATTATCAGATAGGTTTGCTTCAAGATTCAGCTACCTCTAAGGAATATTAGTTCAAAGGGTTGAAACAGTCTAACTAAGAACTCCAGTAAGACTTGGTCCTTTTGGAGTAGTGACCTTTCACCAACACTGAATATATAGTGGATAACTCTGCCGACTTATTTCTTTGTTTACCAACAACTTAACTTAATTAATTTCACAGATTAATACAAAAGATTTGTCAAAATGCTAAGAGTATCTCAAGAATCAGACTTACATATGAAAACCACACTGATTTTCTAAAAGAAATGAAAGTGAAAGTGGAAGTCTGGGTTTAATTTTTACCAAACCAATAACACTGCAGTTATATCAATCAAGAGGAGTATACAAGAATGCTGCACTTGTTTTTAGTGAGCAAACAAACTAGTGTTCTTGCTGTGGAATCCGAGAGGGGAAACTGAAAATTTTCAATTGTTGTAAACCAGCGAACAAGAACGACAAAGTAACTAAAACCATGGCAATAAACAGTCTAATCTCAAAGTTCAGAGCCAAACCATCTGCATGGTAAGTAACTATGATAAACAGCTCATCAGTTCAGATACAAGCCTACAACTAATAAAATATCTGATTAACTATGTGCTTAATTAAATGGTTGGGCCATACTTCCATTATGAATTGATAAGACGACCATTTTCCCAGACTGTACTAACACAGCTTAGGTACAATTAAAACCAACTGAAAGAATAACAGCAACTGTTTGGAATTTAGTACGAGAAATTCATTGTGTTGTGGTACAAAAGTGGATATCTTCTCCATGAATATTAAGTAAATGCATCTAAATCAAAAAGATTACAACATAAATTCATATGAGAGGAGGCAAGCTTTTAAACCTCAATAAGGTTAAGGGAAAGATATAGATAAAGGCAGCAGCAGCTAGCTTTCATATCCTGAATTGAAAGCAACAGATGGCCAGATCATTGTGACGAGGAGAGATGGAAGACTTGGCAGCTTGGTTTGTAAGAATGCTTGCTGGCAACCTGCTCAAACTTTTTTATGGCAGCTTCATTCTCCTCTAAACCGGTCTGAACAAAATATCTTATCCACCAGGACGAGCTCCGTAATTTTGCCTTAAGGTGAATAAACATAAGAGAATGTAAGTTTTGGCATAAGAGTAGATATGAACAAACTATTTACAATCTAAATTCATATTTCTACAAATGCATCTATCTCAGAATGTAAGTATTGGCATAAGAGTGGATATGATATGGACAAACTATTTGCAATATAAAATTCATACTACTACAAATGCATCTATTTCAGAATGTAAGTATTGGCGTAAGAGTTGATATGAACAAACTATTTGCAATCTAAAATTCTTATTTCTACAAATACTATATATGAATACAAGGATATGTCATTCTGAGATAGATGCATAAGTAGATTCAAGATAACAGGTCGAAAATAGAATTGAAGCATTGTGGGTTTTAGTTGAGAGCAGGACATACCGGCTTTCCAAACTTTGACAACTCAGAAACTTTAGCTCGCTGTTGACCTGGATAACCTGTTTGGTAAGGGAAAAAAAAGAAAAGAAATCAAACGACACATCATCCATATTCAGTAAAAACAAAGACAAGAAAACTCAACTGCATTTGACAACTAGAACTTTTTTGTGAAAATCTGAAGGCTTATTATCTTTAGAAGTTTAAAAGGAAGCTTTACCATTAGGTTTTCTATTTCAGTCAATGGTCACTTAATAGTCCACATAATTCTGCATTATATCTTAATATTTGCTTCCATGTACTTTGCTGATACTATCCTGATCAGATCTATAAATTTCTTTGGTTAAGATAGATTGTTGTGCATATGAAGTCTTAATAAAATAAGTCATCAGTCTGCATTGTTCATACCAATAGCAGTAGAAACAATCATTATAGTCCCAGAGGAAAAACAGAGAAAAATTATCCAAGTAACTATACCTGCAAAGATAACTAGACCATCTGTCGATACCCTTGCCAGATCTGGAAGGGTCTTATTTAGATACTTTGGAGACAAATAATCCAATGCATCAGAGACTATAACCAGAGAAAATGACTTTGGCCTGTAGGGTAAGGGAAACTTGATATCAGCTACACGCACAATGCCCTTGCGTACAAGGCTCTTGCAGCTAGTATCTGCATCCTCTAAATCATATGGTTCTACACCCCAGGCTTCAATGTCGCCTTCTTTCAACAAATTAGAAACCACTGAACATGTTTCTGGCCCCACGTGTAAAACTTTCTGCATGCTGTCACCATATGCTTTTTTAAGAATGGGTATTGCTTGTTGAACTTCAGTTGTGCATGAAAGACCTGTGATTTCAAAAAACTGTCAAAGTAAGTAGTAGTCATTGAAATAGTCCATACAGCTATAGCATATTATTTCAAAATATTGATCGCCTAAAACATCTTTTAACAAACTTTTTCTTCAACCAGAGATTGAACTGATAGTTAAAGAATTCCAAAATAAATAAATAAAATAAAATAAAGGAAGATAAGGAGTAGATTAGGATACCTGAAAAGAACCATATATAATTCTATTGACAAAAAAATGACAGACACCGCTCAAGAGCAAGAGTTGAGCAATTACTAGGCATGTAATGAATCAACAACAAGCATTCATTTTGAGTATGCATGACCTGGTAAGACTCTTGATCAGGTTATGCCAAGCTTATCTAGCATAAAACTTGATGCAAATTATAGACTATCACCTCATAAAGATTCAGTAAGCAACTCATTCCTAAAAGTTTGATGTTGCACCATGGAAGGAGAATTAGTTTCACTGTGTTTTGCAAACATGTTAAGTAGTAAAGTAAACAGCATTGCATATAAAGTGCAAACATTAAAGCTGCAAGCAACATGATAAGACTCGAGTCCTAAACACCTGTAGATTAGGAAATAGTGACTGAAGGAAGCCTGAAAAATTAGTTCATTAAAAGAAATGAATGCTTACCTTCACCTATCTGAGAAGCTACTCTGGCACGGCTAAATCCACCTGATCAGGTGAAAATTTGAAAATTTTAAGCTTGCATTCATCAGGTGCAATATATAGATAAAAATTTTGATAGATCACAAAGAAATCAAATTTGATTTAATGGATCCATAGGAATAAACATGTACCAACCTGTACCACCATAAGAATAGGCAATCAGAAGAAAGGCACCCTGTAAAATTCACAACAAAACCAGAATCAAAATGCATTTTTTTTTTTTTTTTGAAAGACATTCATAAGAGAAACAATCAATCCGATCACAAAAAGAACAGGTGAACTTGAGATGCATCAAAGCAACCGGAGAGACATACCAAAAGGACCAGTCCAATGGAAAGCAATGGCGAAGTTCGTGACTTCTGCTGGAATGCCCCAGAAAAAGGAAGACCTCCACTGTCGGCAAGTCGCCGAGATGGATTCACCGCTCTCCTCGACATGCCTTCTGCGAATCAAACCTAGAAACTCCTGAAAACAGATCACATTGTTTCACTCTCTTCATTCTCCCAAACAAAATCAGAGCAAAATCACATAAAAGGCAAACTAAGACAACAAGATACATCGCTTTCACAAACAAAGATCTAAATTCATACGAGAATGAAACGAACCGCAAGAACGGATCTGAAGGGGAAATTAGCGAGATCCGGAATTTGGAACCTTTCGCGGGGGCAAAAAGTAGCGGGGCAATGAGATCTGCACGCTGGGATGACAAATAACACCGTTCGTAATTAAATTAAACAAATTATTAATATATATATATATATATATATATATATATATCTCCTGGTATAGGGCAAATTATCTTTTAGTCATTTTCCATCTAAAATACACATACTTAAAATATTATTATACTAATCTCTACACACTCTCTCAAAAGATCTATAGACAATTTAAACACTATTTAAAAGATTAAAAGTTAATTAACCACCTGATAAACATAAACTCCTCACTATAATAAATAAATAAAAATAAGGGGTTTTTGCTTGCATACCCCTATAAAACTTGGAAATTGCTTAAATACCCCTGTAAAAATGCTATTTGCTTGCATACCCCCGTAAATCAACTATTTTTGCTTATATGCCCCTATGGTTAAGTTGCCCCTTGACGGTGTTAAATCAATGGATGAAATGTGGGCAAATTACTAAATTGGGTTTGCTTATATACCCCTCTAAATTTTTAAAATTTTTTTTATAGATATTATTTATTTTATAGATGAGAAAGTAGGGTTGGAAGTCAAAATTATTAAAAATTAGGGTAATTGTGTAATTTTTCAACCATGGTTAACTTTAAACTATAGTTAACTCTGAAAAAACTAACGGTGACTAACGGTAACTAATGGCGAGGGTATATAAGCAAAATAAATTAGTTTTAGAGGGGTATGCAAGTAAATTGCATTTATGTAGGGGTATTTAAGCAAATATATGGTTTTGGAGGGGTATGCAAGCAATTTTCTCTAAAAATAATAATTATTTCATATCTAATAACATTTATCAGAAACAAGCCAAAGTCTAATTAGTATTTATTGACCACCGCCTTTTTTGTTCCTCTTTCCCCATTGCATGTGATTTCTAATTTTGTTATCCCTTCTCCATGTCATTATTCCCAAAATTGCAGCTTGTGTCCATCTCATCCATCTTTAATAGGTAATGTCACATACTTCTTGACGTGTTTTGTTCATTAAAAATTAAGCTAATCACATGACCGGCATTGACAATAAAATTCTTATACTAAACAATCTCATAAAATGGAATCAAGGTAGCGGATCGGTGACCCATCTGCTGATACAATGTTTTGTGACAAGCACAATATAACAAGAATAGTACAAGACCCATTGGAGTACTACCAGATTTTATGGATAATAGAAAATATTTTAACAATAAACACTGTATTTATATAAAATTAATTTTTGAAGTCCCTTGTCAAATGTTCAACTGAGAGGCACCGGATGTTGTTCCATCGGTGGATACGTATCTTATACTTTTATGCCCTTGACTATGGATATACATGATTTATCTAAAAAAAAATTTTAAAAAAAAACAAGTAAGCATTTTAACAAATTAGAAAGTCAAGTAAATTTTTAGATTTTAGTTGCTTTTGATGCAATTGATTTTCTTTATAATGTATGTTAACCAGTGATCTGGTTATGTCACATGGACCACGTAGATCTCCAGCTAACTGATGATGACTTCTTGGATAGAAGCCTTGAAGATGGGTGTTCTTGTCTTGAGTTCACCTGAAATGGGACAAAAAGAAAGGAGAAACTGGTGAGAATGGGTGGGGCGCTATTGCCCATGCCCGCTCGGACGGTCAAGTTAGTCAACTGATTGGAGAAGGAGGAGGAGGTTTTTGAGCTTTAGGTTGCTTACCTTGCCCTCTGGTGGTTTGCCCTTATGTATCCTCCTCCCTTCTCGGACTTCGTGCCTCTATTGTATATATGTTGTCTTGTCCCTCATTATGGGGAGAGTGTGCAACCATCCTTTCTACCCGGTGGGTGGCTTCCTTTGCCTCTCTGAAGATAGGTGGCGTCTCTTGGAGACTGCGCCTCATTATCACAGGAGAGGAGCCGGGATGGTGACGCGTAGAGAGTAGGATCTAGGTGTATCCTAGCCCACACGCCCGAATTCCCGAGGCATTTATATCCTCGAGTCGAGTTCAAGGTTCAGGGAAATGTCGTTGAGTGAGGGAGCTGTGATCTTCTGCTTTATCTAGCGACCCTATCCCCGTGCTTCCGAGGTTGTGACAGGGGAGATATGATTCATGTCTCCATTGATTATCGTGTCGTCTTGACAAGTGGATCCGCCCAATCTGTTTTAAGGAGTTCCTTTTTGAGGGATCGTCGGATATTGCAACAAGGAGAATGAAGAGTACAATGCCACGTGTCAGATTCTCATTAGATCTGACCCCACCAAGAGTCAATCGCGACTATCACTCTTCAAACTCCAGTATTTAAACTGAGCCCATTTCGAGGAGGCTTTTCGTTTCTGCATATTTGCTCCATCGCTTTTCACAAGGAGTTTCCTCTGGGTCCTTCATTCCAGCCTCCTTCATCCAGTTAGTGCCTCCGTTTGAGGTAATGGTGTGTTCTTCCATGGTTACTGAAGCTAGGGGGCCGTAATGGGGTTCTCTTCCGCCGTGCAAGAGGGGGTTGGTATCGCCAAAATAGGTAGCTCCTTGTCCCATGGTGAATTTGCACATGCGGCTCGCAAGTCTCTTCTTAGGTTTCCTCCCTTCACATGTAGACTTCCTAGGGCTGATGAGAGGGCAGACAACCCTCCGAACGGTGAGATTGCCTTCCACGTGGATGCCTTTTCATCTGGGCTTCGGCTTCCCCTTACCCCCATATTCCGTGAAATCCTTCTCCGTTATCAGTTGTGCCCCACGCAATTGGTCCCCAAATCATGGAAGGTCCTCTGTGGGTTTGTGATGATGTTCTAGTTGTTGGGGTTGACACCGACCTTGCGTTGGTTCCGCCTTTTGTTCTTTTTGTAACCCTCTCCCTTTCCCGCTTGGTATTGCTTTTTTGCTCGCCCCTAGAAGTCCTTTTTGGGCCCCCACTCCTCTCCTTCTAATGAGTGGAGAGACAAGTTCTTTTTTGTCTCTTATGAAGAACCTTGGAGAGTTCCTCTTAAGTGTGGGTGGCCGAAGATGAATACTGCTTGTGAAAAAGGGGATTCGTCGAGGAGAAGGCTCAACTAGAAATTCTTCAGAGTTTGCCCAAAACTCCTTTAGACCATCTCATGACCCCGAGAAACCTTAAGGATCACAGTCTTTTCTTGGCAATGGGTAAGGGATGTTGGATATCTCGCGTTATTACCGAGTTCCTAGACTGGTGTGCTTATGTTGTCTTATTTTTCGCAGGTCCCAGGATGGACTTAGACAAGTTGGTAGGCTCCCTTATTCCCGTGGCCCGCTCTTCCTCAGTTACTGCACCGAATAGGAAGAAGAGGAAGCTAGTGGGTGAGACCAGTGGTCTAGACAGGAAGTCCGATGAGGATTGGCTTGATTCCTTGAGCAACTGGGAAGAGAAGATCCCAGCCCTGGAGTCGGGGAGTCTTCCTTCTCCGGTTGTGATGACCGAGACTAGTGAGGAGGATGACTTGGTGGTAATTAGTTCTCCCCAGCTCTCACCTCAAATCCAGCTTTAGCCGGGTCTTCTCGGGATGATGACACTATTCCGACCGGGGATCCCATCCTGGATAATTTGGGTGATGCTACGAAGGCTACCACAACCCCTGAAAGTATTCATTGACAGGATCCGGGAAGGGAGTTGCTAAATTATTCCAAACGATTATTGGTCTACCGCCTCTCCTCTCTTAATTTAATAGTAAAAAATTTGTTCTTCCGATGTTTTCCATCTGCGCCCCCCATCATCACATCTTATTCGGTTTCAGGTTAGCCAATTTTTAGATCACACTGCCCGGCGTCTTTGTAAATTGTAACGAGGCGGATGAGGAGAAAACCACCGGTGACTTATTGAACTCGCTCAAAGCCGAGGTGGTAGATTTGAGCAAGTTAGTGGAGGAGCTTCATGAGTTCTTAGTGCGCACTGAGAAAGACCGAGACCGTTGGAAGAAAGAATGCAAGGTCTCGAAGTGACTGTGTAGCGAACTAGGGACTCGAGAAAAGCTTCTCTTAAATAAGAAAGAAGTTGTAGTTAAAGAACTGGTTGTGGCCAATGGGCTTTTGCAGCCTCTTTAGCGGATTTAATTAAAACCAAGAAATCCTTAGAGGCCGCTGAGATGGTCTATGAAGACGAGGAAGCCCGGAGGGATGAGCTTTTCGGCATCGGTATTGACGATTATATAGGCTCCCATTCACGGGCCGAAGATTTGGAGAAGGCGATAGAGAATCTTCTATAGTCTCGAGAATTCTGGGCCTTCCTAAATGATCAACGTCGAAGAGCGGCCAACGAAGCCGAGGCCAGGTTCAAAGCTAGTGCGGAGTTCAAAGAGGTCGCCCAAAAGGGCGCCAAGGACGGTTTCTCCGTGTTTCAAACTTTGGCTTGCGTTCGTTCGGACCTATCTCTTGGGACAATTTATTATGTGGAGGCCATAAAACTTTGGAAGAAGATTCGGTGGGAAAAGAAGGCCAAATGTTCTGATGTGGGTTCTTCTTGTGGTAGCTGATCGATGTTTTACTTTCTATAGTTTGACTGTTCTATGTAATCCCAATATCCTCCCTCGGTCTGTAATTGTTTGTGTTTAATTCCAGTCCGATTTTAATAAAAGTATCTTCTATGACCTCAAGTGACGTTTCCTTGCTTTGTTGTGTTGTATAGTTTCATAAGGGGTATTCCATTCCCCCCGCCCGACCAACTTCCGAAGATTGCATGGATCTTCGGGTAGCCTGGATATACTTTTAGGTGCAGTGATGTTGGTCACACTCCTGGGTATCACTGCGCTACTCACACTCCTGGGCGCCGTGATGGCGATAATGCTCCTAGGTGAGGCGTCGACGTACACGCTCCTGGGTGCAGCGATGGCGGTCACATTCCTGGGTGTCACCACGCTACTCACACTCCTGGGTGAGGTGTTAGCGTACACGCTCCTAGGTGCCGCGATGTCGGTCACACTCCTGGGTGTTACCGTACTACTCACACTCCTGGGTGCCAATTTGTTAACCGGTGATCTGGTTATGCCACGTGGACCGTTTGGATCTTTAGCTAACTGATAATGACTTCTTCGATAGAAGCCTTGAAGATGAGTGTTCTCTTCTTGAGTTCACTTGAAATTGGGACAAAGAGAAAGGAGAAACCGGTGAAAGGGGGTGGGGCTTTGTTGCCTGTGCCCGCTCCAACGATCAAGTCAATCAACTGATCGGAGAAGGAGGAGGAGGTTTTTGAGATTTAGGTTGCTTACCTTGCCCTTTGCTGGTTTGCCCTTATGTATCCTTCTCCCTTCTCGGACTACATGCCTCTATTATATGTTTTGTCTTGTCCCGGGAGAGTGTACAACCATCATTTCTACCTTGTGGCTTCCTTTGTCTCTCTTCCTTTGTCTCTTTGGAGGGTCTCTTGAAGATTGCGCCTCATTGTCACAGGAGAGGAGCCGGGATGGTGACGCGTGGAGAGTATGATACAGGGTGAAATAAGTATTATTTATTATAATATACGGATTATTTGATCAATATGAAATTAGGAATGAGGACTCATTAATATATATCTAGAAAATAAATGTATTTGTTCAAAGAAGTATATTTGAAGAAATAAAATATACATATTGATAGGGAATCTTAACATGACATTATTCCGATTTACAACTATATTAATCATCATCATTAATTGTTTTGGATCCACTTATAGTTCAACCACAACATAATCTCTTCTTCTTATTAGATTGAGTGGCTTAATTTTATCACGTATTAACAATATACGGTTGCTGCCTATAAATTATATAAATCTCCAAAGATGGTTACATTTATTTATTTAACACCACTGGTGCTCACTTCAGCGCCAAGCGATGCGTCGGTGACTCGGATGGATCTATTAGAAGCTGGACACTGGATCCGATTACCCTCGGGACTTCCATCGCCGTGCCTCGAACGCTCTTGATTTTAGTGAGAGATCTCAAGCCAATCTCACGCTCACACTACTCTACTGGGCATATATATATGCCCGGTTCCCTCGCAAAAGCTCCACCGCCACGACGGGACGATGAAAAGCTCCGGCGAGATCGGAGACGCGCTCAAGTCTCCCCTCTTCCTGCGGGTCTCCGTCCTCGCCTTTGCGACCATCGTCGCCTTCTTTCTCGGTAAGCACTGGTCTGATGCTTATCCTCAGCTCATCTTCTACACCAACTCCGATTCCGTTGCCAACTCCAATCTCTCCCCCTCCGTTGCCATCTCCCCCAATGCCAACCTCTCTGTTGATATCTCTGCTCTCATCTCCAACTCTTCCACCTCGCCGCCCATTGATGCCTCGCCGGCGGATCTCTCATCCTCGATCCCCCCGCCGAAGCCGGAGAACTTCGGGGTGGTGGATGAGGCTGGCACGATGAGGGAGGACTTCGGTGTTGGGGAGCTCGATCCGGATCTGGTTGAGAAGTGGGATAATGGCACTGATGGGGGTGAGAGTTCGCAAGAGATTGAGAAATGGGAGCCGGGCGGTAAGGCTAAGGTGCCGAGATTTGGATTATGTCCTGAGAGTATGAGGGAGTATATTCCTTGTTTGGATAATGAGGAGGAGATCAAGAAGCTCAAATCCACCGAGAGAGGGGAAAGGTTCGAACGGCATTGTCCTGGAGAAGGGAAGGGCCTGAATTGCCTTGTTCCAGCGCCTAAGGATTATAAGGAACCGATCCCCTGGCCAAGAAGCAGAGATGAGGTTTATATTTCTCCTTTTCACTTCTCCTTCATTTTAGTTCAAATACTTCACACTAATCTCCTCCTCATGCTTTAATTTAATTTCTATTTGTTTATTTATGAATTTCTATGTTTCTTCTTGGTTTCTGAATTCTTAGCTTCACTTTCCTTAAGAAGATCTTTGAACTAGCATGAGTTGTGATTTCTGACAGGTTTGGTATAGCAACGTACCGCACCCACGCTTGGTCGAAGATAAAGGAGGGCAAAATTGGATCTACAAGGATAAGGATAAATTCAAGTTTCCTGGAGGTGGAACTCAGTTTATACATGGAGCAGATCAATATCTGGATCAAATCTCAAAGGTTTCTTACACTTTTAAATGCACCACAAATATCTGTTTTCTCTTCCATCCTCTTTGTTGTTTGACAGTTGCATGTCTTGATCTTTACATGTGTTTGTAGATGGTTCCGGATATTGCATTTGGTAATCATACAAGGGTTGTCTTAGATGTTGGATGTGGAGTTGCTAGTTTTGGTGCCTTTCTACTATCAAGGAATGTGCTTACCCTGTCAATGGCTCCTAAAGATGTTCATGAAAACCAGATCCAGTTTGCTCTTGAGCGCGGTGTGCCTGCGATTGCAGCGGCTTTTTCAACACGCCGACTATTGTATCCAAGCCAGGCATTTGACTTAATCCACTGTTCAAGGTGTCGAATAAATTGGACCCGTGATGGTACATTATTTTTCACACTATAGGTGCCATCTGTAGATGATTTCATATTATTCATCACACAAAGTTCATTAATATCACTGCATATGCCACTTGCTTTCCATAGATTTTGACTGTAAACTTCTCTTAGGAGATCAATATATGTACTGCCATCTAGCAGGAATTGTGTGGTGTCTTCTAGAGCCTTTCCATTAGAGATCCATGTAATTTTCATAGCCGATAGCTTTATGTGCTGAATGATCTTCCTCTTTTTGTATTCAACCAGTATAAATTAATCAATGGAAGAGCTTCATAGGCTTCCTATACAAAGTTGATCCTTGCTGAGGAACCAGCATGTTTAAATTGAATGGTGCTTTCATACTTGCTGTTTTGGGGCCTCCACCCATCCCCCATTTTATTATTAAGAAGAGGATTGAGTACATAAAGGAATATATTTACTTAAATATTAAATGTAACATGAATATCAGATATTTCTGGTAATCATTTAATTTGCTGCAATCGTGAAAGAGACGTCCTCATAGTTCTTGGAAGCTGAAGGTATTTTTCCTGTTTTTTTAACCACAATTGTCCTCTCAACTTGTTTATCAAAATTCTTCCTTTTGTTGTATAAGTTCCTTTTGGCATAAGTTCCATTGTCAGTAGTCTTTAGTTCATAATTCCTTGGCCTTCCTCACTAGTTTAAATTAGCCAGGACTGAATATTTTCTGCATTATGAGTTTCCATTTCAGCTTGATTCAAGATGAGATCTAAAATTTTACTTTTAAATTTTCCAGAATTAACATGGTACCACTGTACTAATTAGATTTTCCAACTTGTGCAGATGGGATTTTGCTTCTTGAGGCTAACAGAATGCTTAGAGGTGGAGGGTACTTTGCTTGGGCAGCACAGCCTGTATATAAACATGAAGAGAGCCAACAAGAAGCTTGGAAAGGTACTTGACTTGAAAAATCGAACTTTCTGGTTCACATATACATCTAAGAATGGAATCTTGTTTCTGTTATTGTGGGGTATTTAGTTTTATAGTTGCAGCAGCAAAGGCCACTGAATTTACTTTCCATATATTTCTTTCTCTTTGTTTATTTATAAATCATAACATAGAAAAGCATGGAGTTATTTGTAGCTGAGGTTGTATGCTTAATGTCTCTTTTGTTTTCCATGTCATGAGATAAAACATGATCCAATCAACATTGAGGTTCTCATGGTTACCTTTTTGACCATTTTCTATTGTACATCTGTAAAATTTTCCCTATCTGGCTCCCTTCAAACATATTTTGAAGTACATAAGCAATTTGTTTGCCCAAATGCCATCTTTACTTAATATTATAATGATATTTTGTAATTTCTTATCCTTTTTGTAGGATGTATTGCTTTCAATTTTTCAGTAATATGTATATAAAATTTTTTATTCTTTGACATCTCAACTTCTTTAACAACCAGCTCGACTAAATTTAATGCATCAGTATTGTCATTAAAATGGAGTCTGAACCACAAACTAATGAAGCGTGTACTAGGGATTTGGGATATATTATTAACAACAAGCATGTTGACCTTGATTTTGGCTTTCTTATATGTGTAGAGATGGAGGACCTCACTGCACGAATTTGTTGGGAGCTTGTTAAAAAGGAGGGGTATATTGCCATATGGAGGAAGCCTTTGAACAACACATGCTATATCAACCGTGATCCTGGAGCCCAACCTCCACTATGTGATCCAAAGGATGATCCAAACAGTGTTTGGTATTTTAAAATTTCAACTCTTTGTGTTTTCCAGATAATATTGTCTTTAAATTACACATTTAATTGAAGTCGAAGAAGGTAAAATGCATCCAAGATTGGTTACTGATAATCCTAGTGGCAATAATCTTAATATTGTGCTGTTGCCAATGAGTTATTCTTAGACTTGTGTGCTGCAAAAAGGAAGTAGAAGATCATTTCCAAGTTCGACAAGAGTAAATGTGCTGTAGTTTTTTTTTTTTTTTTTCAATTTTATTTTTTATCAGTCTTGACTTTGGAAAGAGTTGCTTTTGAGAACATATTTATGCGGGATAATTCTGATCTAGAACAAATTGTGCATATTTTAGGGTGAGCATTTTTAGTGTCTATTTTCTACTTTGAACCATAGAAATGTCAGCATAGCAAATATTTTTCATTTTTATTAAGTTAGCTTTGCACTCACTCTACAAATTTTTACATTTGATTTACAAGGTATGTTAATCTAAAAGCATGCATCACCCGTTTACCTGAGAACGGATATGGAGTGAAGATTACACCATGGCCTGCTCGTCTGCATGATCCACCAGATAGGCTCCAGGATGTACAGATGGATGCATATGTATCAAAGAAGGAACTTTTCAAAGCAGAGTCAAGATACTGGAAAGACATAATTGAAGGCTATGTCCGTGTTTTCCATTTGGACAAAATGAAATTGCGGAATGTAATGGACATGAGGGCTGGATTTGGAGGGTGGGTACTAGGGTTTGTTTTCAATTTTATATCCTGGCTATGCTTTTTCCCTCTTCTCTGCCATGTTAGCTATTTTTCTGTGCCTTCATTATAGCATCCATCATTTTTGTCTATGGCAGTTTTGCAGCTGCCCTAATCGACCTACACATTGATTGCTGGGTTATGAATGTTGTCCCTACTAGTGGACCCAATACACTACCTGTAGTATATGACCGCGGACTAATAGGTGTGAACCATGATTGGTAAGTGCTGCACTCTTTCATTTTAAAATTCCAATAGTAGCAAGCATTCATTTTCAATATATAAATGGCATCTCATGGTCATTTTTGCTTTTCCTTTCTGTGAATGTCATTAATACATTGATGGAATGATACTCCTATTGCTACTTCTATTGACAGCCAGTGAATCAGTGCTATCGCTAATGAGCCAAATTTTGTTGCTTCTGCAGGTGTGAGCCTTTTGATACATATCCAAGAACTTATGACTTATTGCATGCATCTGGTCTTTTCTCGAGGGAACAGAAAAGGTGATATCACTGCCAAGCATCAAAATTTTAAATTCTTCACGATTCATGTAGTTTTCCATTATTGCCGTTTCCTTCTATATGCATAGATTGTTTTCCTGAGCCACATACAGCTTTCTTTGGACTCTAAAGAAATATAAATTACTAGCATTGGACAAATAATCCTACAAAATAAATCCTTTCTGCAGCTTCTGAAGGATGTATTAGTTGATTGAAGTTTTATGTCTTGCTATATATGTCTGTAATACGTAAAATTTCAGGTGTAACATCTCGGGAATTCTGCTTGAGATGGATCGCATACTGCGGCCTGGCGGTGGTGCTTACATCCGCGACTCTAGATTTATCATCGATGAGGTCAAAGAAATTACAAAAGCAATGGGTTGGAGGACTGAACTACGTGACACTGCTGAAGGGCCCTATGCGAGCAGGAAAGTACTCATGTGCCAGAAACAACTGTGACGCACATGAGTATTTTCTGGTTGTCGTTCAGTTCTAATCAATGAGGTTGTGTTTTCTGCAAGGATGGATGCACTTGAATGGAGATGTACCATACATATAGCTTGCTTCAAACTTTCTGGTGGCTTGGAAGATGCACACCTGCGGTTACGCATTTATGTGCCTTTTCTGTTTTACACTAATTTTTTTTTCTTTTCCCTCAGTGTTGGGTGCTGAGGTGTAATATCTTTTAATTATTGTTCATACACAACCTAGACAAAAGGCATGCAAAAATGTTCTTTGGGCTTCTTCTGTCCCCCTCATGTTCGCGTTTATATTATGCCAACTAACTTATGTATGCATCTGCCGTATGCCTTGTTAACCAATTTTAATGTATTTACTTATGACTAAAACAGTACTATTTGATTCCTGTTTCTGATTGATTATCTTTAAATTACAGTTTTAGCTGTTTCCAAATTTGTTGCAAGCAGCCACATGCAAACGGATAATATGCAGAGAGATAAATGCCATATCAATGTTTTCTAAAGGGCAAGTGCAAACAGATAACATGCAGAGAGATACATGCCATGTCAAAGTTTTCAAAATGGCCAAGTGCAAACTTTAGGACTATGGTTTTTGAAGGACATCCAAAGTGGACTTAATCAAAGGTAAATCTGCTGGCGCTGCCGGTTCACATCCGCCCCTTGTCCTTGGATGAGAAAGTAGATGTGTTTGAACGACTTCTGTTCTGAAAGTAAGCCTCAATTGTTTCATCATCAGTGTCTAGTCTCAAAGTCGATGTGTTTGAATGACTTCTGTCAAGTCTCAAAGCGTTCTGAAAGTAAGCCTCAATTGCTTCATCATCAGTGTCTATTGCTTCATCTTCATTATCAGTGTCTATTGCTTCATCTTCACCATCTTCATCATCAGTGTCTATTGCTTCATCTTCATCATCTTCATCATCAGGGTCTATTACTTCATCATCTTCATCATCAGTGTCTATTGCTTCACCTTCGTCATCTTCATCATCTTCATCATCAGGGTCTATTGCTTCATCTTCATCATCAGTGTCACCGGTCCACATCCGCCCCTTGTCCTTGGATGAGAAAGTAGATGTGTTTGAACGACTACTGTTCTGAAAGTAAGCCTCAATTGCTTCATCATCAGTGTCTATCGCTTCATCTTCATCATCAGTGTCACCAGTCCACATCCGCCCCTTGTCCTTGGATGAGAAAGTAGATGTGTTTGAACGACTTCTGTTCTGAAAGTAAGCCTCAATTGTTTCATCATCAGTGTCTAGTCTCAAAGCAGATGTATTTGAATGACTTCTGTCAAGTCTCAAAGCGTTCTGAAAGTAAGCCTCAATTGGTTCATCATCAGTGTCTATTGCTTCATCTTCATCAACAGTGTCTATTGCTTCAGCAAGTTGAGAGCAGATATGAGGCTTAACTAGATTAGCAAGCACTGAAGCCCTGTCTGAACATACAGCTTCAGAGGAAAACTTCCTGTGGGCCTCCCTGAAAGCTCTGGATATTTTGCTCAGCTCCAGCCAACCAACAGCTCTAGCTGCATTATCTGGTCGCTCGAAAGGATCTTCAATCTGGGAAAACATGAAATGAATTGAATGCCAACATCAACAATGAGCTTGCAAATTTTTGACAGAGGAAATCCAAAAGAAATTATATATTCTTACAAACAAAGCCCGGGATTTCAACAGCATGGCTCTGTAATTATATGACACAGCCCGGGATTTCAACAGCCAGGCTCTATTGCCTCTCCTATTTTCCATCTGACCTGTATAAGTGGAGATTACATATTCGGAGGAAATTGGCCCAATACTGGAGAACTGCAGTAAGAGAAGCCTTCATAAGTGGATAGACAATAAAAATTGAAATAGTTTATTCTATAAATAAGATTTATCTGCATCCGGGAAATCACAATTGAACTTGTTAGAAGGAAAAAAAATTATTTTTAAGTTTTTTTGATAAATATAGACAAGTCACCAGAAGCATGCCACAGACATGGTTTGAATCCTCAACCACTACTTGTGAGAAAGAATGGACTAGTCAACTTTCCTTGTGAAAGTTGAAGTAAAAAGATTTTTAAGAATCATTTTCTCATACTTTTGATAGGGTTATGCTTTGTTCGAACGAGCCAACACAGATTGCACTGGAATTAGTGAAACAAGTGACGTGTAGGATATGCTTCTACTTGATTTTAATTTAAAATTTATAGTAATTCTACACAACACTCCAGAAATGGTATGATAAACTTTTTACAATATTTTCTATGAGGTGGGACTTCATATAATTATCCCCATTACCTTGTCAAAGAATGCAATGAGCAGCTGGGACAAAGAGCTTTGATTTTTGGATCTCGAAATCTGAGATTTGAAACTAGCTATATTTGCCAAGCATATATCTTCTATGCGTCTCTCAGTAACAGCTGTCATTCCTGTATAAGTTATAAAAGAACAGACAGGCACAGAAAAGTCAAGCAGTTGGATCATGAGCCACTCCAAAAATAATATCTTAAAAAGAAAAATCACTAAAATGTTATGGATTGCACAAGACATTATTCTTCTGGATGAGTCTTCGCTGCTGAAGATACAAACATGCTTGCTTGCACAGTATGTAACATAAATCATGTATTAATCTGAGATGACACATTGTAATATAAGAATTACCAGTGACAGCATCAGCAATATTTCTGTTGTAGATATCCTTAAGAGGTGGTAAAATTGGAGGGCTACATGTCTGAAATATAAATTCAAGAGCACTGTTAAATGTAAGAAAGGGAAACCTTTCAAATGCCAGAGAAATACTTCAAATCTATAACAGAGGGACAAACATAAAACAGCAGAAGTAAAGGTGAATAAACAAGCACACTGAGATCTAAACAGATATGGGAACCTGAAAATGGAAGATAACCAACAGACAGAGAGAGTATGAATTCAAAGTCCCATGCTTTGGGTCATTGATATTTTGTGCTTTGGCCCATTCCTTGATCTGCATTCAATATTGTTATGTACACAAAGAAAAAAAAAAGCAAATTAAAATTCTCTTCAATGAAACAAGAACCGACCAACAAAACCATGTCCTGAAAGCGTTTGTCTATGTCTGAGATCCAAAGGAGAATTTTGGACTTGATTTGGCCAGTATGGTTATCTATTGAAATATCACAAGATATATTCTGGTAATTGCTTTGAAATTTAAGAATCGGAACCCTGGCAGTTGCAATAAGCTCATGATTCCGTCCAAATCCTGAACAAGAAATTTGGAGTCAGGATAGCAATGGAATGGTAATCAAATGTAAGCAACCAAACCATGTGAAGCTACAAAAAGTGGGCCAAGAAGAAAGAACGTGAAGCTTGGAGACAAAAATAAAATAAAATAAAAATACAAGGAGGAATTATGCACATCTACATGGTATAACCGTCAATATCTTCTAACTTTGATTTAAATCTGCCAGCCACAACCCAAACCTTCCATTCATATTTAGAGACCAGGCTTGATCATAGTATCTGAGCTTGAGTAATTAACTTCCGCGTGTTAGAAAATAGAAAGGATTACTTCAATAAAGTAAAAGTGATCTGAAATAACTATATTTTCTTTGAAATGCAAGAACAGAAAGTACCGGCAGTTAGTATTGCTCTCGTAATATTCCGTAGAAAATCCTGTTTGCGCAATCTAGGAGTAGAAGCAGATATGTGTGAACTATCAGAAAAATCTACTGAAATGTCCAAGTCACCCGTTTTGCTGTAGAGGTTTGAGACAAAAGATCCAAATGGCTTGACAAGTGCACCTGTGTGAAAATTAAAAATTCAAGACTGTGAATCCTTTTGGTTGAACACAGATACAGTCGTATCAATAACTCATGCCTTGATTTGTGAAATTGTGTTTCGAATGGGAAGAAGTACCTTTCAAGTCTGTTTGTGATCTGAGAATAGATTCAAGTTCTTCAATGACATTCAATCGCTGCATTCGATCAGTTTCCAAGGGTTTGATCAAATTAAGTATGTCTTTAAGACAACGCTCCAATACCCGATGAGGATCATTAAAGCTAGAAGAAGAATGATAATAGTCCATTGTGCCCACAATTTAGCACTGCATAATATGCCAGAAACAAAACCAAGATGATATTTATCATGTAACTTATCTAAGCTCAAAGAATGTGCTAGATAAATGCAACAAAGTAAAAACTTTTGAATTAATTGGTGGCCATAAAGTAATGAACCATGTAAAGAGAAGTACACAATCAAGAACAAACAATGAACCATATAATCCATTACCCCTCAACCATAAATTCAGTTTGAATGGGCCTAATTGTTGAAGATTTTCAGTGCCCTACTATATCACACCATAAACAGCTTGTAGATCACATAAACCGTCAGTTATTCGTTTGATTTCAGATGCAATAGCTTCTCAAATAGTTATCCAAGCCCAGGAATGATTCAGAACCTAAATAACTAACATATCGAGTATCAAGATGAAATCTTACACAATTTTAAAGGAAAATCACAGTCAAACAGATGAATAAAAGCCCTAAATTTCTCAAACTCGATTAAAATGGATAAATTTAGATCAATCAATCAAAATAAAAGAAAACATGGAGAAAGAGAAGATCAAGATCACCGTGACTCTTCTGATTCAGCAGCGATAACACGCTCCCGATCGGCGCATTGACGCCTAAAGGCTGGAAGTAGGACGACGCCGTTGACGGGCCTTGACTCATATAAGTATCAAACTGGGTTTTATCTCATACGGTTCGGTTCAGACTAGGGTTGTAAAGTTGCGAGCTTGATTGCTTAACTTAAATTCGATTCGAAATAGCCTAATTTTAGTTCGAACTCGAAATTAGCTAAAATAATTTTGCTCGAGTTTGACTTGATTTTAATTTTGAAAGCTCGAATTTCGGCTCAATTTAGTTCAAAATAAAGAGTTCAATTATAATTTTGAAATCTCAGGTTTGACTCGATTTAATTCGAAATTAAAAACTTATTTATAAATTAATTTTTTATATTATATATTAAATATTTTATTCATATATTATGTTATATATTAATATATATTAATATATTATTATTAAATTTCAAGCTTTCGAGTTGAGCTCGATCGAGTTCGACTCAGCTTGAGCTCGGCTCGAAATTCTGAGCCGAGCTCGAGCTTTTACTGAGCCGATCTCGAGTTGCTCACCAATAGCTTGATCGTTTGACAACCCTAGTTTAGACCTCTTAGCCAGTAATATTTATTTATTTTGATAAAAAAAAATATAAACCATGTTTTATTAATAGTATTAGGTAGTACTGTCACATGAAAAATTAAGGATTTATGAAAAAATTTTGAGTCGTGTTATGCTTCCCGACGAAGCTACCCGAAAACGCGTCCCAAAGCCTTTGATGATGCATCGGGATGCGTGCAACATGGATCCCGATGCAACATCAAAGGTTTTGGGACACATTTTCGGGTAACTTCATCGGTAAGTCTATCATTTCTCAAATTTTATTAATAGTATTAAGTAGTATAGCCACTAATAATACGACATGGCCCATTTAGTAACTCGTGGGCCGGACCGGCTACTAGGTTTTTTTTGAAAATTTTCTAGGATTTATGAAAACATTTTGGGGTTTTTTGAGGATTTTTTTTTAAAGTTTCGATAATTTTTTATTAATTTACCAGATTTTTTTTTGTAAATTTCTGGATTTTTTTAAAAAATTTATGTTTTTTTACATTTTTTAAATATTTTAAACACAAAAGGTACAAAAAAAAAAAACCTCATACTTTACATAAACGAGAAAAAAATAACCTTATGCTGGTCAATGGCTCAAAAATCACCTTGTGGTGCTAAAAAAAGGTCCAAATAGGCCCTTAAAAATAATATCGTTGACTTGCCATTAATTTTAAGCATCTATTTACACCCTTTTGAGCACCACAAAATGATTTTTGAGGCATTAAAATAATAAAAAAAAATAAACAAAAGAAAACTGAAAAGGAAATGAAATGAAAAAAAAAACTATAAACCTATTTCTTTTTTTTTGATAAAAGTGGATAAACCACAGTCTTTTATTTATGGTAGATAAACGGATACATAGATGGTCCTTTGGTGGACCGGTTCATTAAGATATACACTAAGAGGTACATAGGCCCTTGCAAATCCCCTTTACTTCTGTCCTGTGGATGGATCTGAAGAAGTCTGAGATGCCAGCAGGTCCCTCTAGTGTTGTGATCTCCCTTTACTCATGTTGAGTATCTTCAAAATCCCTCCCTGGTGAGTCTTGTTGGCCATCATCCCTTGTGACTGCGAGGCTCCGTTTGACGATGGATTTGATCGCGACCAGCTTTCGCTTCTTTGACGCGTGAGCTGCATCAAACCAAGACAATGTCAGGAAGTTAATGTCACGGATAGTTTTCGTGAAAACGCGCCGTTTATCATGAAAACATCTCCTATTGGGTTCCAACCACACGGTCCATGTGGTGGCCATGGCCAGGAGATTCCATCCCAATCGGGCATTGCTGGGCAAGGAGTGTGTAATCGATGTTCTTCCCCATAGGTCTTGTATCCTAGAAGGGGTTGTAGCCAATTGTAGTAGTTGCGTGAAGTGTTTCCAAACTCACATTGAGTATGGGCACTGAAACAAAAGATGGTCTATTGTTTCATCAATTTCGTCACACAAGTAGCACATCGTCCGTGTCCCGTTCCAGCCGAGTTTCCTTATGTTGTCTAAGGTGAGGACTTTGTTATCCAACGCTAGCCAGACGAAGGCCTTGACTTTGAGCGGACATGGTAGTTTCCAGAAGTTTTTTCCCACTTCAGCTCTAATCCCCCCGTCTATCAAGAAGTGTAATAGGATCTAACCATGAAGTCTCCTTTGGGAGTGAGTTTCCAGTGCCTCTTGTCTTGTTCTGTGTCCGCACAGTCAGATATCTTCCTGGTGAGTTTCTCCAATTCATTTGCCCCTTCTTCGTGGAGTGGGCCATCAAGCAAAATGGGGTGGCCGTGTGCTAGTCGTTGTTTCACCATCTGGACTGTGTGATCTTTATTAAGAGCCATGTCATATAAGTATGGATATAAGGTGCATGGGGCATTCCCATCCATCCAGTTTTCGGGCCAGAAAAAAATTGTGTTGCTTCTTCTGGCTTCGGCCACAACGTTGTGTAATAGCGCTTCCTGTCGTTTTGTGATGCCTTTCCAGAAGAAGGAAGCTCTGTGTGGGGAGGAGTTATAGGGTTAGGTTCATTCCTTCTGTAGTATTGATTTTTCATTATCAAGAAATATAAACCTATTTCTTGATAATGTCGATTGGGCTTTTCAATGGCGAGTAGCAGCGGGGCGGGGTTACTGTCCTCCTCCGGCTACAGCGCCACTGCCACTCCTCCGATCACTGAACGGGCACCAACGCGCCGTCTCCTGCATAAAGTTCTCCAATTTTTTATTTTTTTTATTTTTTACCAGCCTTGAATTTGGAAAGCGTTGCTTTTGAGAATATATTTGTGGTGGATAATTCTGATATAAAACAAATTGTGCATATTTTGGAGTGAACATGTTTAGTGCCTATTTTCTACTTTGAATCTTAGAAATGTCAACATAGCATATCTTTTTCAAAGTTTATCAAGTTATCTTTGCATTCACTTCACAAATTTTTACATTTGATTACAAGGTATGTTAATCTAAAAGCATGCATCACCCGTTTACCTGAGAACGGGTATGGAGTGAAGATTACATCATGGCCTGCTCATCTACATGATCCACCAGATAGGCTCCAGGATGTACAGATGGATGCATATGTATTAAAGAAGGAACTTTTAAAAGCAGAGTCAAGATACTGGAATGACATAATTGAAGGCTATGTCCGTGTTTTCCATTTGGACAAAATGAAATTGCGGAATGTAATGGACATGAGGGCTGGATTTGGAGGGTGGGTACTAGGGTTTGTTTTCAATTTTATACCCCGGCTATGCTTTTTCCCTCTTCTCTGCCATATAAGCTATTTTTCTGTGCCTTCATTATAGCATCCATTATTTTTATTTTATTAAAGTGGATAAACCACATTTATTTATTGATTGAGTAAGTGTGTTACAATATTGCTCTTGACCGAGCACCCGCCTAGTCCCCCGAATGGGGTTCCAGGGTTACATGCTAGTGCTTTTAAAACTACTCTCGAATGTAGCGCTCTTGTGACTCATCGTCGAAGTCGTCCCTGTTTAGTTCCGCCTGTGGTGGGGTAGCTCTATTAGAGGCAATGGATCTCCTAATGATAATTACCGTCTGCTCCAGTGTCGACTTCTTGGTGTCGTTGGCCGCATCGTACAATGCCATGAGGAGGAACACGATCCCACGAATGATTCCGGAACAAACATGTTGTTTATTTCTGAAGCATCTATAGCTTCCATCATTTTTGTCTATGGCAGTTTTGCAGCTGCCCTAATCGACCTACATATTGATTGTTGGGTTATGAATGTTGTCCCTACTAGTGGACCCGATACACTACCTGTAGTATATGACCGCGGACTAATAGGTGTGAACCATGACTGGTAAGTGCTGCACTCTTTCATTTTAAAATTCCAATAAATATAAGCATTCATTTTCAATATATAAATGGCGTCTCATGGTCATTTTTGCTTTTCCTTTCTGTGAATGTCATTAATACATTGATGGAATGATACTCCTATCACTGATGATCCAAATTTTGTTGCTTCTGCAGGTGTGAGCCTTTTGATACACATCCAAGAACTTATGACTTGTTGCATGCATATCTGGTCTTTTCTGGAGAGAACAGAAAAAGTGATATCACCACCAAGCATCAAAATTTTAGATTCTTGACTATTCATGTAGTTTTTCATTATTGCCTTTTCTTTCTATATACATAGATTGTTTTCCTGAGCCACATACAGCTTGCTTTAGACTCTAATGAAATATAAATTACTAGCATTGGACAAATAAACCTACAAAATAAATCCTTTCTGCAGCTTCTGAAGGATGTATTAGTTGATTGAAGTTTTATATCTTGCTATATATGTATGTAATACGTTACGCTTATGTTTACCTCTTAAAATTTTCAGGTGTAACATCCCGGGAATACTGCTTGAGATGGATCGCATACTGCGACCTGGCGGTCATGCTTATATCCGTGACTCTAGATTTATCATCGATGAGGTCAAAGAAATTACAAAAGCAATGGGTTGGAGGACTGAACTACGTGACACTGCCGAAGGGCCTTATGCAAGCAGGAAAGTGCTCATGTGCCAGAAACAACTGTGACACATATGAGTATTTTCTGGTTGTCTTTCAGTTCTAATCAATGAAGGTATGTTTTCTTCAAGGATGGATGCACTTGAATGGAGATGTAACATACATACATATAGCTCGTTTCAAACTTTCTGGTGGCTTGGAAGATGCACACCTGCAGTTACGCATTTATGTGCCTTCTCTTTTACACTATTTTTTTCTTTTTTCTTTTCCCTTGGTGTTGGATGAGAGATGTAATATTTTTTAATCATTGTTCATACACAACCTAGACCAAAGGCATGCAAAAATGTTCTTCGGGCTTCTTCAGTCCCCCTCATGTTCGTGTTTATATTATGCCAACTAACTTATGTATGCATCTGTCGTATGCCTTGTTAACCAATTTTAATATATTTACTTATGACTAAAACAGTACCATTTGATCCCTGTTTCTTATTAAATATCTTTAAATTACAGTTTTATCTGTTTGCAAATTTGTATCAAGCAGCCACATGCTGACTTGCAAACAGATAATATGCAGAGAAATACATGCCATATCAAAGTTTTCTTAAGGGCAAGTTCAAGCAGATAATATGCAGAGAGATACATGCCATGTCAAAGTTTTCTAAAAGGCCAAGTTTATGCTTTTTAAAGGGCATCCAAAGTGGACTTAATCAAAGGTAAATCTGCTGGTGCCGCCGGTCCACATCCGCCCCTTGTCCTTGGATGAGAAAGTAGATGTGTTTGAACGACTTCTGTCAACTCTCAAAGCGTTCTGAAAGCGAGCCTCAATTGTTTCATCATCAGGGTCTATTGCTTCAGCGAGTTGGGAGCGGATATGAGGCCTAACTAGATTAGCAAGCACTGAAGCCCTGTCTGAACATACAGCTTCAGAGGAAAACTTCCTGTGGGCCTCCCTGAAAGCTCTGGATATTTTGTTCAGCTCCAGATAACCAACAGCTCTAGCTGCATTATCTGGTTGCTCGAAAGGATCTTCAATCTGTGAAAATATGAAATGAATTTGAATGCCAACATCAACAATGAGCTTGCAAATTTTTGACAGAGGAAATCCAAAAGAAATTATATGTTCTTACAAACAAAGCACGGGATTTCAACAGCCAGTCTATATTTCCTCTCATATTTTCCATCTGACCTGTATAGGTGCAGATTACGTATTTGGAGGAAATTGACCCAATACTGGAGAACTGCAGTAAGAGAAGTCTTCATAAGTGGGTAGACAATAAAAATTGAAATAGTTTATTCTAAAAATAAGATTTATCTGCATCATGGACATCACAATTGAACTGGTTTGAAGGAAAGAATTTATTTTTTTATTTTCTTGATAAATGTAGACAAGTCACTAGAAGCATCCCAGATGTGTGGTTCGAGGGAATGAGCCAGTCAACTTTCCTTGTGAAAGTTGAAAAAAGAGATTTTTAAGACTCATTTCCTCATACTTTTGATAGGGTTATGCTCTGTTCTAACGAGCCAACACAGATTGCGTTGAAATTAGTGAAACAAGTGAAGTGTAGGGTATGCTTCTACTTGATTTTAATTTAAAATCTATAGTAATTCTATACTACACTCCAGAAATGGTATGATAAACTTTTTATAATATTTTCCATGAGGTGGGACTTCATATAATTGTCCCCATTACCTTGTCAAAGAATGCAATGAGCAGCTGGGACAAAGAGCTTTGATTTTTGGATCTGGAAATCTGAGATTTGAAACTAGCTATATTTGCCAAGCATATATCTTCTATGCGTCTCTCAGTAACAGCCGTCATTCCTGTATAAGTTATAAAAGAACAGACATGCACAGAAAAGCCAAGCAGTTGGATCATGAGCCACTCCAAATATAACTTGTATATCTTAAAAAGAAAATCACTAAAATGTTATGGATTGCACAAGACAACATTATACGTCTGGATAAATCTTCGCTGCTGAAGATACAAACATGCTTACTTGCACAGTATGTAACATAAATCATGTATCAATTTGAGAAGACACATTGTAATATGAGAATTACCAGTGACAGCATCAGCAATATTTCTGTTGTAGATTTCCTTAAGAGGTGGTAAAATCGGAGGGCTACATGTCTGAAATATAAATTCAAGAGCACTGTTAAATGTAAGAAAGGGAAGCCATTCAAATGCCGGAGAAATACTTCAAACCTATAACAGAGGGGCCAACATAATACAGCAGAAGTAAAGTTGAATAAACGAGCACACTGAGATCTAAACTGATAGGAGAACCTGAAAATGGAAGATAACCAGCAGACAGAGAGAGTATGAATTCAAAGTCCCTTGCTTTGGGTCATTGATATTTTCTGCTTTGGCCCATTCCTTGATCTGCATTCAATATGGTTATGTACACAGAAAAAAGAATGAGCAAATTAAAATTCTCTTTAATGAAACAAGAACCAACCAACAAAACCATGTCCCGAAAGCGTCGGTCTATGTCTGAGATCCAAAGGAGAATTTTGGATTTGATTTGGCCAATATGGTTATCTATTGAAATATCACAAGATATGTTCTGGTAATTGCTTTGAAATATAAGAATTGGAACCCTCGCATTTGTAATAAGCTCATAATTCCGTGCAAATCCTGAACAAGAAATTTGGAGTCAGGATGGTGACGGAATGGTAATAAAATGTAAGCAACCAAACCATGGATAGCTACAAAAAGTGGGCTAAGAAGAAATAACGTGAAGCTTGGAGACAAAAAAAAAAAAGTGAAAAGGAATTATGCACATCTACATAGTATAACTGTCAATATCTTCTAACTTTGATTTAAATCTGCCAACCACAACCCAAACCTTCCATTCATATTTAGAGACCATGCTTGATCAAAGTATCTGAGCTCGAGTAATTAACTTCAGCGTGTTAGAAAATAGAAAGGATTACTTCAATAACGTAAAAGTGATCTGACATAACCGTATCTTCTTTGAGATCCAAGAGCAGAAAGTACCGGCTGTTAGTAATGCTCTGGTAATATTCCGTAGAAAATCCTGTTGGCGCCATCTAGGAGTAGAAGCAGATATGTATGAACTATCAGAAAAATCTACTGAAATGTCCAAGTCACCTGTTTTGCTGTAGAGGTTTGAGACAAAAGATCCAAATGGCTTGACAAGTGCACCTGTGTGAAAATTAAAAATTCAAGAATGTGAATCCTTTCGGTTGAACACAGATACAGTCGTATCAATAACTCATGCCCTGATTTGTGAAATTGTGTTTCGCATGGGAAGAAGTACCTTTCAAGCTTGTTTGTGATCTGAGAATAGATTCAAGTTCTTCAATCACATTCAATCGTTGCAATCGATCAGTTTCCAAGGGTTTGATCAAATTAAGAATGTCTCTAAGACAACGCTCCAATACCCGATGAGGATCATTAAAGCTAGAAGAAGCATGATAATAGTCCATTATGCCCACAATTTAGCACTGCATAATATGCCAGAAACAAAACCAAGAAGATATTTAGCATATAACTTATCTAAGCTCAAAGAATGTGCTAGATAAAATGTAACAAAGTAAAAACTTTAATTAATTGGTGGCCATAAAGTAATGAACCATGCAAAGAGAAGTACACAATCAAGAACAAACAATGAACCATATAATCCATTACCCCTCAACCATAAATTCAGTTTGAATAGGTCCAATTGTTGAAGATTTTCCGTGCCCTACTATATCACGGGGCAGTAGGAATGTTTCAAGACCATGAACAGCTTGTAGATTGATGGAAATCCGACGTGATTCCTTGTGATCGTGAGAGGAAAAAAAAACAAGAACAAAAAATACAAGCAAGAAAGACACAGAGGATTTTTACATGATTCACCCAAAATAGTCTACCGCGGCCCGTGCTGTTTTTCACTGAATTCACAGAATAATAAAAACTTACAAAAATGGAGCAATGTAAAGAGAAAAACCTAAGAAAGTGGAAATACCCAAAATATCCTTTAAAAATTTTCGCCAAAAAAAAAGTGGCTGGGTGCTCCAGTATAATCACGCTACACACAAGCCAACATAGGTCACATAAACCGTCAGTTATTCGTTTGATTTCAGATGCAATAGCTTCTCAAATAGTTATCGAAGCCCAGGAATGATTCAGAACCTATAGAAACTAACATATCGAGAATCAAGATGAAATCTTACACAATCTTAAAGGAAAATCACAGTAAAACAGCTGAATAAAAGCACTAAATTTCTCAAACTCGATTAAAATGGATAAATTGAGATCAATTAAGATAAAAGAAAACATGGATAAAAAGAGGATCAAGATCACCGTGACTCTTCTGATTCAGCAGCGATAACAAGCTCCGGATCGGCGATTGCTTACTGAACAAGGGAGCTTGGAGTTAAGGCATCTCGATTCTCGCTTTATCGTAGTTAACGCGCATTGACGCGTAAAGGCGGGAAATAGGACGACGCCGTTGACGGGCCTTGACTCATGTCAGTATCAAACTGGGCTGGATCGTCTCGCTTTATCTCATACGGTTCGGTTCAGATCTCTTAGCCGCTAATATTTATTTATTTATTTTGAAAAAAAAGATAAATCATATTTTATTAATAATATTTGGTAATACAGGAGTCTTCTGGTCTGAGTCTAGAACCAAGGAAGTCCCTGATTCCAACCAATGGCAAGATATCACGTGGACTTTGACTAAGTCAAAGTTCACATGGCATCCAATAAGGAGCTGACATGTGAACATCTTGCCATTGGTTGGAACTAGAGACTTCCCTGATTCTATAACCAAACAAGATGATTGCGGTAATATAGCCACATGAGTGTCAAGACACTGAAGTAGAGGTGTAAAAGGGCTTTGGCAGCCTGCAGGCTAGCATGGCCCTACACTGTAGTAAATCGGTCGTGCCTCAACATGGCCCAAATACAAGTTTGTGTTGGATCGGTGCCTAAAGGTGTAGTGTCAACCAATGTTGTCAAACTCAGACAGGCCTGGCCGGTTCAACAGGAAAAATCGAGAACTAGCCATGTGGCCAGTCCGGGTACACCCCCCAAACCCGGATTTGGGTTGACTCGGTATTAACCCGGACCTAGAGGTGTCAAGCAGACGTCTTGCAGTACCGGCACGCAGACCGACCATGAAAGCACGCATTTTTTTTTTAATTTTTATACAAATATTTAAATAAATATACATGTTAATAGGGGTATAACAACAATTTTTGTAAATAAATCATGCAAAAACCCTCTAATGACATATATCTAATGGATAACAAAATATAATTATAGATATTTGTTACATTTGTAAGGATATAATTAAAAAGATCGAAAATTATAGATTGATTTTTACTTTCTATTTTTTTAATTTTTAAAATGTTTCCTTTTTTTATTTATAGCAATATTCATGGTAGTCCCAAACTTCCAACTTTGTTTACAATTAATTTTAAAAACATTGGAGGGAATAATTCAATTCAATGGAAGCTCATCCTAGATTATTGCAAAACATTTCAAGGTAAGAAATTAATTTCTAAAATTTCTCTTTTTAAAAATCTTCCTTTCTTAAAAAATATTTCCTTTTTTTTATTTATAGCAAATCTTCCAACTTTGTTATAAATTAATCCACGGTATTGACAAACTTGGGAGTTTATATTTTCTTTTTTGGGTTTTTGAAAAAAAATTAGTTTATTTAGAATTATTCCTAATTTGATTAATTTCTAAAATTGTCACAATTTTTATAAGTTTTCTATTGTTTATATTTGTTTTCTATTTTTTTTGAAATTTTATAGATTTTTCTTATTTTTTTCTGATTTTTTACGATTTTTAAATATAAATTCAAAATTTTCTTATTTCAGATTTTTCTTAGTTTTAAATTTTTTATTTTTTATTCCCTATTGTTTTCACTTTTGACCGTTTTCACTTTCACCACTCGTCCCTTCATTCTCCATCGCCATGAGTCGCCTATTAGTGTCGTCGCCCGTCAGATAGGTACGCGTCTCGCATCCCGCTAAGTCACCCGTCAGAGTTGTCACTCGTCGCTCATCGTCGTCTCTTCTATAACTTCTATAACTTTGATATGGTTTGTTCTGCAACTTTGATATGTATTACAACTTGAAACTTCTGTAACTTATGCAACTATGCTTTGGCCTTTGTCATCCCGAGATCTCTTTGGCAAATTGCTTTATAAATTATCAATGATTTATAAGTTATAACAAAGAAATAAAAAATCTTTGTTTTGAAAACCTGCCAAAGGACTGAAAAGTGAAAACCTGCAATTCCCTTCTTCCCCAAATTAGTGGGTTAATTACTTAAATCGTCCCTCAACTTTTGCGAAATTTCACTTTCGTCCCTCAACTTCATTTTGTAACAAAATCGTCCCCCAACTTTGAAAAAATAACAAAATCGTCCCTCCAACCGTAGGTTCTTGCTATATCATGGCATAACTTGTGGCGGTCACCACTAATCATGCCACCCAAGATGTCTAGCATTAAGCGTGAATAGTGAACTTTCGTCCGCAAGTGTGATGTTTTTCATGGAAGGTCCCTCAACTATACTAAATTTCATGTATGGTCCCCCAAGTTTAAGTTATTGCATGAAAGGTCCCTAATCTTTATAAATTTTCAAAAAAAGTGTAGTTAACACATTTTTTATATTGGGATCACATTCCAATCAAAGTAGTGAACACATGAAACAACTACAAACATATTTACAAATTCTTCTTATTATGATTTGCCAAAATATTTACAAATTAATACTAAAATTAAGACAATGTAATGAAAATTCATATTCACATTAAATTACACATCCACAACATAATGAAAATTCACAACAATTTAATCCTACTTGCAAACCAAATTTCAAACCAAATTCACATTCATTGTACATTCACATTAAATGAAAATTCACATTCATTACATTCACATTCAATGAAAATTCACATTCACATTCAATCAAAATAACAGAGCCAGAAATACATTCACATTCACATTCAATTATAAAACAAAGTCAGAAATACATTCACATTCACATCCATATCCACATTAAATTATAAAACAGAGCTAGAAATACATTCACATTCATATTCAATTATAAAACAGAGACATTTGTCATCACATAGTAACATTTGTCAGAACATAATTATAAAACAAGGCCATGGCTATGAATAAGTAGGTGGAATTAACCCTCCACTAGAGCCCTGAAAAATTTAAAAAAAAAACAGAGCCATTTGTCAGAACAGAGCCATGGCTATGAAAAAAAACCTTGTGGTTTCACGGATTCACAAACTGGTAACAAAAGTATTTTTTGGATGTTGCACATTATGTTAGTTTTCATAAGCATTGTCTATTGTTGAAAGCACTGAAACATAGCATTGAAAACACTGATTGCTACAATTGAACTGATACAATTGAATTGATTAAACAATTCAATGATACAATTAAATTGATACAATTGCTGATACAGTTGAATTGATGAAACAAAACACATTTCCAAGATTAACCATTTTTGCAACATCAAGATACAACATGAAGTAAAATTACACACATCTATATCCATGAAAGTACCATGCACAACCAAACTACTTCGTCTTTGAGCCGTCCTCAAGTCCACCATACAATTAAACACATGTTTTCATGGAATTTGTCACAAATCTCACACCTTGAAACCCTAATGAAATGTTCAGATCTTGTGAAGCACTGAAAACCGATGGTGATGTAAAGGGCTCATCAAGAATGGACCCCCGACTCTAATGGTCGCCGTTGTGCTGCTGCTGATGCTCAAGATGGCGACGTTCAGGGGGAAGCGCGGTAAAGTATAAAAAGAACGAGGAGAAGATTAGGGTTTGGGAAATTAGGGTTCGGGAGGAAGAAGAAGAATGAGAATCTCCACGGTAGGGATCCAGAGGAAGAAGAAGGGGGTAATTAAAAGGAACGGGAATTAAGAGGAGATGAATTTTGGGGAAATTAGGGTTTAATGGGAAAGGGGAGACTTGACGGGTTTAACAAGGCGGGAAGAGGGTGAAGGAAGAGATTTTTTGTTTTTTTCAATCCACGTGGTGCCACGTCAGCTAAAATACCGATTTTACCCCTGCTTCGTAAAGAGAATTTGACGTCGTTGACGGTTTTGCCTGTTTTTGTTAGCCAGGGAAACCACATATAATAAAATCGAAAAAAAAAATATTTTTGTCACCAGTTTGAGAATTCGTGAAACCACAAGGTTTTTTTCATAGCCATGGCTCTGTTCTAACAAATGGCTATGTTTTTTTAATTTTTCAGGGCTCTAGTGAGGGTTAATTCCACCTACTTCTTCACATCCATGGCCCTGTTTAATAATTATGTTCTGACAAATGTTACTATGTAATGACAAATGGTTCTGTTTTATAATTTAATGTGAATGTGAATGTATTTTTGGCTCTGTTTTATAATTTAATGTGAATGTGAATGTGAATGTATTTCTGGCTTTGTTTTATAATTGAATGTGAATGTGAATGTGAATGTATATCTGGCTCTGTTATTTTGATTGAATGTGAATGTGAATGTGAATGTATTTCTGGCTCTGTTATTTTGATTGAATGTGAGTGTGAATTTTCATTGAATGTGAATGTAATGAATATGAATTTTCATTGAATGTGAATGTACAATGAATGTGAATTTGGTTTGAAATTTGGTTTGCAAGCAGGATTAAATTGTTGTGAATTTTCATTATGTTGTGGATGTGTAATGTTAATGTGAATATGAATTTTCATTACATTATCTTAATTTTATTATTAATTTGTAAATATTTTGACAAATCATAATAAGAAGAATTTGTAAATGTGTTTGCAGTTGTTTCATGTGTTCACTACTTTGATTGAAATGTGATCCCAATATAAAAAATGGGTTAATTGCACTTTTTTTGAAAATTTATAAAGATTAGGGACCTTTCATGCAATAACTTAAACTTGGGGGACCATACGTGAAATTTAGTAAAGTTGAGGGACCTTCCGTGAAAAACATCACACTTGCAGATGAAAAGTTCACTATTTACTGCCACGTCAGTGATCCTGAGTGGCATGGTGAGTCAACAGGTGACCGCCACGTCAGGCCATGTATAATCGGCAACCGGCTGGAGGGACGATTTTGTTATTTTTTCAAAGTTGGGGGATGATTTTGTTACAAAATGAAGTTGAGGGACGAAAGTGAAATTTTGTGAAAGTTGACGGACGATTTAAATAATTAACCCCCAAATTAGCTAATGTGATAACAAAGAAATCTTTTGAGATGAATTAAGTTTTAACTCATGTTAGTTGTATCAATGTATTTGAATGCTTGGGTAATTGTAGTTATGTTTTAATTATGTATTTTTCATTATTTTTGATAGGTTGGTGTGTGGATGTGTGAGTGTTTATTATTTTTGATAGGTTGGTGTGTGGTTATGTTTAAATATCAAATTTAATTAATCATGTTTTTAAATTTTTATTATTATAATTATGTTTTATATCATATTTAGTTATTATTAATTATTATAAATTATTTTTTAATATTTTATTATTAACCCCGGTTGATCTCTTGACTCTTAACCTCTAATTCATGGGTTTGGCAGGGTCAATATCTCGGACCGGGTTTGACAACTTTAGTGTCAACATGACATAGCCTCCACAATAACTTGTGGGCCAGACCCACTAGCTATATTTTTTTTAAAAAAAATTCTAGGATTTTTTTTCTTCAAAATTTTGAGACTTTTTTAGTAATTTTGAGGATTTTTCTGAAATTTTCTGGATTATTTTTAGTTTTTTTTTTTCAAAGTTTATGAAATTTTTAAATTTTTTAAATTTTTTAAATTTAGTGCGGGAAGGGCGTGTTGAGCTCCAAATTTTTGCAGGCCGAGCCGGTTTGGCACGGCCAGTTTAACACCGTGATAACCACATCAAAGTTCTCAATCCAATCATCTATCCCAACTTCAGAATTGGCCGATGTAGGATTTCCACAAAGAAAATTCATAATAATATTTGTATAATCCCACAAACTATTTGTAACCAATCAGGTTGTTTCTTGTTATAACATGTGCCTGGCTAATCAAGTTGCCTGGCTTGCATCTGCTACATGAGAAATGCATCAAATCTAATTAAACTAATTAATAAAATAATTAAACTAAGTTAATAAACTAATATTACAAATTAAAAGTTAATCAGATTTCCTCAAATATTAAAGGTAAACTGATTAATGTAATGATTAACTTTAAATTAATTTAAGATAAACTAATTAAATTAGACTAATAAAAAATTTGGTAAACTAATTAAAATAATTAAATGTAAAACTAAATTTGACAAATCTTAAAGTTAAATTAATTAATTTAATAATTATAGTTAAACTACTTAATTTAATAAATAATTTAAACTAATATTAAATTTGATAAACTGATTAAGCTATTTAAAAAGTTAACCTAATTTCCTAAAATCTTAAGGTTAAACTAATTAATTTAAAATAACATTAAAAAAGTTGGAATATGAAGGATGGGGGTAATCTCACCATGGTGTGTTCATATCCCCCAAATACATCAAACCAAACACATGTTTTCAAATTTCAGATTTACAAATCCCACAAACCAAACACAAGTTCCTATAATACAGTATTTTCAGTTACATCTAACCAAACACTAGATTTGATTGTAATATATTTCAAAACTCATGTATTTTAAGTTACAATGTAACTGCAAATCCACTGCATCTCAAGTTACATCTTATCAAACGCACCCTAAGATTAATTCTTTTGACATGGGATGGGATGTCAGATCTTTAACATCTTTATATATGACTGTAGTGGTTCCAAGATTCCGCTCCTCTTCCCACATGATTTTCTTCACCACTAATATCTTATATATATATATATATATATATATGAGTCAGAGACTCAGAGTCACCTAAAAGTTATTATATACAGGTATACGTACATACACATCCAGATATTATGCATTGCATTCAATAAAAATAAATTTGGAATCTTTTGCATTGATGTGAAGTGAAGATAGCCTCTAATTGTTAGATCATGACAAGAGGGACCATTGTGGCTGTAGTTTCACGTGTATACTTAACTCAAGTGTCAAGTCCCTAAACGTGTTCAATGACTTCATGAATCGCATTAAAGTGGCTCGAAGATCCAAAAGGAGAGAGATGAGTTCCGTGGACTTAACCAATCCCCGGGACAAGTAGACAAGCAGGTATATAATATATTTTATTCGACTCCGAGTCCTTCATTCAAGTATAGTCAGAGAGAGAGACCTACCTCCACTGGAACCTAACTCGATCTTAAACCAAACTAAACCAAACCAAAACAATTGTAAATCTGGCACGTCTGCAGCTTTTGTCTGCGATACTTAGTGCCAACTTTAATGGCGCACTAAAGATCATCAAATCAGATTTTGTTCCACTTGTGTTTAATATATCAAATGAATCCGATCACATATACTAGTAGTACTGTAGTAGTGACTAGTGAGTGAGTGAGTGATCAATGATGCGACTTGGTTGGTATTTTTAATTAATAATTGAGATGTGTTAATTTAATTTATTTGATTAATCATTCTTACTTTGAAATGAAAAGTAAGACGTCACGTGATGTTTATTGTTTATATTTCTTTTAAAAATAAAATATAATAACTCAGAATAAAGAAATAGAAAATATTCAAGGTACACCAAGGTGTGGGCTTAAAAAGACACGCGAAATTAAAAAAACGTCCACGTCGGTGATTCCAGTGGGCCCTTTATACATGAATGCGCTCTCAGAATCACAACCCCACATGGGCGCTCTGTCCCCGCTCTGCTCGTCGTCTTCGATGATCTCCTCCCCCAATTGATAAATCATCATCGAGTGATTCACATCGCCCTGCGCTTCGGTTCCTCCATCCATGGCCTCTCCTCTCGAATCCTGCTGGCAGGTATCTCCTCTCCCTCCCTTTCTTTCCCTTCTTTGAATTCCATATTGTCACGTACTTTCATTGCCTTCGATCCGGAGGTACATTTGTTGTCTTGGTTTGTGATTTTGAAGTAGAGGATGATCGCATTGATAATGTTCGCAATCTATAGAGTTTCGTATAGAAATGGTGCTCATTTTCTAGTTTGGTTTTTATCTTGTGTTCAGATCGCCAAAGAAAAAAAAAATGGGGAAGATTAAAGCATATTTTTTTTTTTTGCTTAATCTTAAGTGGCGTGGTGTTATTTATGCTGGTCATTTCTTTGAAATAAGTAAAGTGTAAGTAAGTTTATGAACAAAACATCAGTGCTCAAATGCTGAAAAAAAGGAGACTTGTGAGTTCAAGAAACTCTGTTCATCAAGATTATCTTTGGTTTATATTCTTCAATGGTTTTAGCTACCTGTTGATAGGGGATAATGCTTTAAATATGTTATTTTTAATCTCTGTGATGCAGTATCTAGTCACTCATTTCAGTGATTTTCAATTGGCTACATTGGGGACTTTCATTATACATGAGAGTGTCTTCTTCTTATCTGGACTTCCATCTATACTATTTGAGCGATCAGGGCTTTTCAGCAAATACAAAATTCAGGTTTGCTGAGATACACAAGCAATTTTTATTTTATTTTTTCTAAATTGGTCTTTTTTACATCAATTGTAAATACTCCATAAATTATGTTCTGAATGCTAGATTAAATTGTTGATAGAGATATTATAGTGTTTCTTTAAAAAAAAAATTGTTTAGGGATCAAATAAAATTGTCTCACCAAGGACAATGTTCACAGTTTTAGTTATTTGGTAATATACGATGGTTTCTCTGTTGCTTGTGAATTGTGATCTTTATATGATGCACATGAGTCTTCTTTTGCAGAAAAAATATAATACCCCAGCTGCACAGGAGAGATGTATCACACGTCTAATCTTATATCATCTCTGTGTGAACTTGCCAGTCATGTTGGTTTCCTATCCTGCCTTCCGATACATGGGCATGAGAAGCAGTCTTCCATTGCCACCATGGTATGTTGAAATTTGTGTTTAGTTTAGAACTGACCTTGTCTTTGTCTAATAAAGCTGGTTTCAGCATTCTAGTGGAACTGTTCTCTTCATGAACTATGACAGTAGTATGTGTCCAACTTCAGTTAGTTTTAGTGGAAAAATCACATTAGTAGATGCCTGGAAACATTTGAGTTTTCTCGGCAGAAGATTTGATTTTGATATGAATAACTGATGAAACAAGAAAATTTTAAGCCACCCTGAGAAAAAGGGGGACTGGGGTTGCTTATTTTGGTTATGCTCATCATACAAGTTTATATTGCTGATTGTTGATTGTCATTCTTCAGGAGTGTTATTCTATCACAAGTGCTTTTCTACTTCATTTTAGAGGATTTTGTATTCTATTGGGGGCATAGAGTACTTCACACCAAATGGCTTTACAAACATGTTCACAGTGTGCACCATGAGTAAGTCATGCTTGTTCCCTGTCTCTGTCAGAGTGGGTGTTTCTCACTTGCTTTCGTCTAACCTTGTGGGATATGAAATGTGTAGATATGCCACACCATTTGGATTGACTTCTGAATATGCCCATCCTGCTGAAATTCTGTTCCTTGGCTTTGCAACCATTCTTGGTCCAGCTCTCACTGGCCCTCATCTATTCACTTTGTGGTTATGGGTGATATTAAGAGTCATGGAGACAGTTGAGGCTCATAGTGGCTACCATTTCCCTTGCAGCCTTTCGAATTTTTTGCCTTTGTATGGAGGGTGAGTTCCTGCTGTTCCATTTTCATTTTCTTGTAGTGCTGATTTATAGTGCTTGACACTACATCTTTTTCCTTGTAGTGCTGATTTTCATGACTATCATCATCGTTTGCTCTATACCAAGTCTGGTAACTATGCATCAACCTTTGTTTATATGGACTGGTGAGTTCTTCAATACTATTTATAGTGCCAATTTTTCTAAATCTTATGAACAACATCTTTTTCCCTGGTTATCATAGCAGCATATATTTCAAAGTAGATGAACTTTTGACTGCCTCTTCTTGGTTGCAAGTCTTAACTATTTATTGATACCCATTTCTTTTATCTTGACTACTCAAAGATTGGATTTGTCCATTGAAGTTAAGAACTGCCAGAATACTATTGTTTCATAGCAAGATTTTGATGCAACCACTGCCAAAGAAAAACTTATCCCGACATTATTGGATACATGAAAATCTAGCCATATATTTGCTACCATCTATGATCCCCTGCATGGCCATATTTTGCTTATAATCTATTTCATCTTTCAGGTTATTTGGCACTGACGAAGGTTACAGGAAGCTGAAGGCAATCGAGAAGGAAAACAAAGACTCCGTCGAAATTTATTGATCAATGAACTCAGTCCTGGTTGAGCTCCAAGTCCTGTAGGATCTCAATGATATTCTAGATGGCATGATATGCCTTTCATGTTGTAGTAAATGTTGTAATAACTCTGAGAAACTGTACTCTGCTTTACATAAAATAAAATGCAAGACTCCAATGGCCATCTTATGGAAACTTGTTTTATACTTTGGTGAGAACATCCAACTTGCTTCTCATCAAAACTAATGAATCATAGAAACTTATATTAACTTGTTTTATACTTACAAGATGATTCTCAAGAAAACAATATAAATGGGTCTTTGTTTACTATATAGAGAACTTGTTTTATACTTTCAAATATGTCAATTTTCCTTAAAAATGGAAGAGACATTCTCCATCCAAGCTTCCATGATGTTTGCTTGGCAAGGAGAAAACTATGAAACATACATCCATCATTCAAATTTATGACCCTCATAAATGTAACAACCCATACCATACACCATAAGATGTGTCACCAAACAAGCCAAATCTGCTAAGAAAGATCCACCCATTTGACAAATTATCCCCTTTGTCCTCCTAACATAGGGACCTAAAAATTGCTAAAACTGCCCTTATGACAAAGAACATTCTTGTTGTTATAAACAATGAAAATAAACTATGGGTGGATATTTGTCAGGCAAAATATGGTGTTTTCAACTTGTGGGATTCCTCTAAAATGGTAAATGTGTCCCATTTTTTTAGAGGATTAACCAAGATTGCAAAATCTATCAGATCCAATCTCTGCATTAGAATGTGCAACCCTGATCAAACAAGCTTCATGAATGATCCTTGGTTGATGAATATACCTTTGGCCTTCAAACCAACATATCTTAATATGGACCTTACAATTGAAAGCATTAGCATTTCTGAGCTAATGCAGGAAGGGGGTCTGAACCAGGAGCAATTTACAAATTGCTTTGGCAACTTCAATGACTGGAATGAGCTGAATGCTATCTCTTTTACTGATAACCCTTCTAATTCCTGGGGTTGGGGTACAAAAGCCACCTATGGAAAGGTGACAAGGATAGTGTATGAGCATATAAACCAGGGACAAATTTCTGTATCTGAAACTTGGAGAGGCTGGCATAAATTGTGGAGATTGCCAGTTGCTCCAAGGATCAAGACATTCCTTTGGAGGATGTTTCATGGTAGACTCCCTACATTGGAATATCTGTATGCTTTAAACATTGGACCACAAGTTAATTGCCCTACCTGTGGTCTAGATAGAGAAACTATGCAACACATTATTTATGATTGTCGTATATCAAGACAGTGTTGGCAATTGGTCACTGATCATATTGGAGGAAATCCTGATGATCTAAGAAATATTTTGGATGGAGAATGGCTTTTCAACAATTGGGGCCCAAATGCAAGGATGTGGAGTGTATCTAAGGCTTTAATTGCTACCTGTGCCTGGGCTATATGGAAAGCAAGGTGTGAATTCATCTTCAGAAGCAAAAGAATGCAATCTGTGCACATCTTTCAACAAGCCTTAAGCACAACATATGATTATCTATGCAGAGTGAAAGGGAGACTCAGGGAGTATTTGTGCAATTCAGTACATATAAACTCTATATCTATACTATGTGATGCTTCTTTTAATCCTGACTCTTGTTCCTATGGTATAGGATATGTGGTGCTCAAAGGAAGGGACACTGTGATGTTTGCTGGCTGTTCACCTTGTGATGCAGAAACTGTTTTAGAAGCTGAGGTGAAGGTTGTTGGAGCAGTGTTTATTGAGGAACCTGATTCCCTGCAAAATATTTACTGACTACCGATGACAGCTTAGTCTGATGGTAAACCGGTCGCGCTCCTCGACACCCACCCGGGTTCGAGGATGCGCTGAGGCGCGGCCCTGTGGCGAATGCCTGTGCACGCCTGCTGGGCAGCTGCAAGGATTCGAACCTAGGACCCGTGACGCCCGTGGGTAATCTTAGCTAGGCGGGGCTGACCGCCTGGCTCTTATGTCCCAAAAAAAAAAAAATATTTACTGACTGCTTGCAAGCTTTGGAGGTGCTGAATTCTGTGGAAATATCTGATAATTGGAGGCTGCTAGAATCAATCCTTACAGTGAAGACCATGCTGGATCAGATCCCAAATGCTGAAGTAATATACTGTCCCCGAGAAATCAATAGTATGGTTGATATGCTAGCAAACTTGGGGAGAAGGAACCCGCAGATATCTCTGTTTCATAGAGGAAGGGAAAGACCAAGATGGTTGGAGGAAGCCTTAGTAGCAGTTGGGCCTCACTTTTGAATTTTCGCTTGCTTGTGTGTAGTACAAGTGTCTGTTTTTAGTTTGTTATTGGCTTGTTTTAAGCTCATTTTTGTCACAAAAAAAAAAGCATAGCAATAATTGTACGAGCTAACTTTTACTGGAAAATAGGATTCCACTGTACTGTTACTCATTACAAAGGTACAACAGCATGTAGCACAACAGTAGAATAGTAGATTATTTCCTTCATGTTCATTATTCATTTTTTTTTTTTTATATGATGTGGACAAGCCATTAGCTTGATTTGAACCTGTCACCCTCTCCATGCGAAAGAAATGAGTTACCAACTTTTCTTCGTGTTCTTGTTTGTTGTCCATTCTAAAAGCTACCTTGCGCTCTTCCTCCGTCAACACAGATGATTTGGCCTGTCACATATGAAGCTGCAGGAAGGCAGAGGAAGGCCGCAACAGATGCCACCTCCTCTGGTTCTCCTAAACGCCCAAGAGGAACACTAGAGGCTTCTTTCATCAAGAACTCATCAAGACCCTGTTTTGATTTAAAACCAAAACTATCTCATCAATTTGTTAAAGAGTCTCAGTTGAAGATGAATGAGGTTTACTTACCAGGTTGGCGACAAGAGGTGTTTTAATGACTGAAGGTGCAATGCAATTGACTCTGATATTGTCTCTTGCCCACTCACATGCTAGATTCTTGGTGATCTGGTTCATTGCTCCTTCAGAAATGGAAATTTTAAACAATAAACAAATTTATGTGATATTTTTAAAATAATATATATATGTATTAGTTTTACCTTTACTTGCTGAATATATTGATGCTCCTTCATAAACTATAACTGTTCCAATGGAGGAAATGAACACTATGCTTCCTGATGATGAAGCTTTCATTAGAGGATAAGCTAGTTGGCTTAAATGGAGTGCAGACTCGAAATTAGTAGTCATTATATGCGAATAATCTTCAGCTGTACATTCAGCAGCTGGTTTACCAAAGCCAATCCCTGCATTATTTATCTGAAAAAAAAAACATGGATGAAATAACATGTATTTCAGAGTGGCACCCAAAAGAGGTCATTCATGTAAGAAGATTGCTTCATACTTACAAGTATGTCAAGCTTTCCTCCGAAAACAGTAGAGACATTCTCCATCAGTTTCTGCCTTTCAATCCGAGAAGACACATCACACACTGATCCTGTGACATTGAATTTCTTATCTGCCCACTGTTTCAAACATTCATTAAGCTCAGCTTCATTGCGAGAACATGTATATACAGAGGCCCCAAACTTTGCTAGTTCTTCCACTATGGCATGCCTGTAATGGATTAGTGATCATGTTACACAATACAAAGGATTAAGGATTGATTACAACTAGTCATAGTCCAATAGAGGGGAAGAGAAAGAGTACCCGATTCCTTTGGTGCCTCCAGTGACCAAGGCTATGGTTCCATTCAGTGACCAGCGTCCGTCCAGGCTGGTAACCGGATTGCTGCTCTTCTTTGCATCAGCCTCCATCTCCATAATTTGATCTTGTCCCCTCTCAATTAGTATTAACTTAATCTAAACAAACATCTACAGAGTTTCATGAAACTTGGTTGTTCGGTATAAACTAGGTAGGACACACTACTTGTTGTTCGGTATAAACTAGGAATCATACAAGACAGAAGATGACACAGCCTTACAAGATTTTCGATGAAGGGTGTTTTAACAGCTGATGGTGCAATGCAGTTGACTCTGATGTTGTCTTTAGACCACTCCCATGATAAATGCTTTGTAAGTTGATTTCATTCCACATTTTGTCATTGAAATTAAACAAGTTAAAATCAGTTAAAGATGCAATTATATATGTGTGTGTGTTTGTGAAAGATGAATGACTTCACCTTTACTGACTGAATATAAGGCTGAGCCTTTGGAAACCATGAACCATCCAATGCTAGAGACAAGCACTATTCTTCCTGCCATTGATGCTTTGAGAATAGGATGGGTTAGTTGGCTCAAGTGGAATGAAGACTGAAAATTAGTAGCCGTTACAAGGGAATAATCTTCGGCAGTAAATAACTATGAAAATCTAATTCCGGTCTCCATAGAAATTTAACATGATGTATATTTTCTTGATTCTCTTTTAGAACAACCAATTAAAAGGAAGAATGAGTTGAGTTGTATATATAGCCACCGGTTTTTACATGAAGCGCCAAAAAAATTATTGTTAATCACTCTTCTATCTTTTATGTTTTACATTCTTTTTCTGACTTGAGAATTCCAAGTCCTTGTTCCTCAAAAGGCATTTGGCTAAAAAATTATAGGAGAGTTCTAAGAAATTAATGGCTTGCCATATATTTTACTTGTTCTTTTATTTTGAAAAAAAAAAGGAAAAGAGATTGTGATATCATTCATTTATGGATAGTAGTGGCAAAACAATGAAATCAAACATAGACTGAACTCATCTGTAAAGCTACATTGACCCTCACAAGCCAGCCTTTGGAAGGGCATCCCCCTTTTGGAAAGGTCTCTGTCGAGAAAGCTCCCCAGTTCTGATCAACATTAATGTCAAATGTGGCTTGGGTAGCAACACCAACTTCTGGATGGACAATTAAAAGGTGGGCACTCTCACGATGTATCACCTGGTTCGGATGCCAATGGCTCCAGCTACATCGAAACACACCTCCAACCATAAAAGTGCGAGTAGCCGTGGATCCAAAGAGGCGGTCATTGCCTTAGTAGCCGGACCCCTAATGGCCAGGAAAGAACGGAAGAACTAAATTTTGGTTAATATGAACACAGCCGATGCACTGACCACATACCCCGATATAATTGATAAATTAGGGAATGGGGAGCTCACCCCGAAACAAAGTGTTCACGGTCAAAATTGAAATCACGCGCAACCCGGTCGACAAAATTGTAGATAGGGGTATGAGAAGTCCCGATCTAAACAATGCTTCTCGAGACACGTACCGCCTAAGCCGCCAAAAGCAAAAAGCTATTTGCATGGTAGGTGACAAGATGCCCCAACAATTCCGTCGATCTTATATGAGGTTAACCTGCCACAAAAAGGAAGTGCGAAATTGGCTAGGCGACCATTCACACTACATGCTACTTACTACTTGCCTTCCGGACCCGACTGACCTCGGGCACGCAGTAGTCTTCTCACGGCAGTATCCTGGGTAGAGATGCCCCTACTCTCGGATACAAGGCCTAAGTGTGTAAGCGTGCATAATGCAATACAGCACATACTTATTTTATTTCAAAAACAAATAAGCGAAAGTTTCAAAATTGATCCGAAAAAATAAATAACAAGGGGCTCCAAATAATGTGGTCTAAAGAAAACAGCCTCAGCCCTAAGGGGTCCTAGGTCTCCCGAATGGAAGCATTGATGAATGCCAAACAAGCGGGGTTCAAAGATATGATAAGGTCACTCGACTCAAGAAATCAAATTCCACCCAGCTATCGCTCACGAATTTCCTGGCGCTGCCCATTTTGATAAGAGATAATACTCTCGTCTCGATCCAGGAACAGAAGCGATAAATACCCTTACTCTATGCGCTTCTACCAAAGCTCCAAGTACTCATGTATTTCAAGAAATACGATAAAGCTCCATCATAAGCACCGTCTATTTAAATAAGCTCTCGGGCAACTTCTAACTAGCCCTAGTATCCTCACAAGAAACAAGAAACGCCACCTCTTCTCGATGAAAGCGTTGTCCAAATCAGGTCTCTGTACCCGCCGGAGTTCGTATGGATCCCGGCCAAGCTGCCATCACCAACGGTCTCATTGAGTAATAACAAGCATCATCCTACTACCACGGTTCGATAGAATCAAGTTACGCTAACCACCATACTTTACGTACGCACATCTGGTGCCGTGATGGCGAAGCACAATACCGCTCGGTCCAACAACTGACCCTCTGGGTTAGGAGCAGGTGTCCCGGCCCCTAACGCCGCGAAAATGCAGCTCACTGCCCAAACCCAATCCCCGGACGGACTGAATACGGATAATGATAACAGTAGAGATCTAAATATGTCCAACCCTATCCAGAAAGGATGCCAATCAAACTATGCTATATAGAGATTTACAACAAACAATCATGGAAGCAGTTGTATGAATGATCTTTGAATCAGCTAATATGTCAAAAAATAAAGACATGTCAATGGAAGATCTCGAAGGAGAGGAACAAGGCATGATCAAGCGCGTGCAATCCAATGTACTGATCGCAAAACCCAATAATAAACTGATGTCTGTGTGAGAGAGTGCAGATGAGCAATAAGGCTTTACTATATAAAATCGCGAAGCCTTCAGTCTATCATAGACTCTCGAATGACTTCTCGGTATTAGTCAGTCAAGTCAAAATGGGAAGGTAACAAAGATAAATCTTATTTTATCGACAAGACAGATTTGATTCTTAATACTGGTGATCCTACTATATGCTTTAAACGCCCAAGTCTAACTTGTATGGTATGAAGCCTTCCTCAGCTTCTCAAACTGTCATATTTTTCAATTTTTACCTACGAGCATGACTAATCTTACTTATTCCCAAAAATAAAATTTAGTGGTTTGGGTGGTTATGCCCACTTACTTCCTTTTTAAGAGGTCCCGTTTCCATTTCTTTATCACACCTCTTATCCCCTTCTGTGAGACGTACCTTTTATCTTATATTTTGAAGTCTTACCTAATTTGTTTAGACTCATACAAACATTTACACTATTCTATCATTGGGCCCAAAAGCCCAATTCTAGCTAAGCCCCGGCACAACCATGATTCCTACTTGGTTGAACTCAATCGTGTCAAGTTTGTACTTGAACCTTCAAATCCAATACTGGCCATCATTTTGGCACAACCCAAATGTTCCTTGACTAAACTTAGCCATGATTAAAAATCAAGCTCCAAAACCGGTTGAACTCAACCTAAGTAGTCCACAAAACTGATTAATTAAACTCCTTGATTTTAATTAATCTTGAATTAGTTCTAACTTAGGCAAACCTTATTCACTCCTTTAAGAACTGGGTCCAATATAATCAAGTTAACCTTATCCAACAATTTGATCTATCATAATTTAGTGAATTAAATTCATGTATGGCTTGAATTATCCAATCTTATCCAGACTATACCTTAAAGGTGATCTAATTAAATTGTTAATCCATTGATTAAAACAAACCTATTCCCTACATTATTACGCTTCCTCCTCAATTAGCACTTAATTTCTTAGCAATTTCTCTTTTTAATTCTAATCCGGTCCCTACTTCCATTTTGGCCTGAGCCATGGATTAATTTGGTTCTAACTCTTGATCCGACCCAAGCTTTATCCAAACCCAAAAGATTTTAATTTCTTTTTAAAACCCAAGCAAACTCCACCGGTACATTTGACTTGATCGAGGTCAAGCTATGTTTAATAAAAAGTCGTTCAATATAGTTACCGATGTGGTGATTAATTAAGTTTTTTTTTTTTTTAATTGGGAAATTGAGTTAACTAATTAACTAATTTCTTAATTGCCTTATTTCTTCTTCTTTCCAAAACCGCGACATGCCTCGCATCTTGGTGCGTCGAGTATGGGAGAGGCCTTGACCTCCCCTCAAGATAGAAACCCCGGGAGCCATCAACAAAAATCCAGCCTCGTCTTCCATAGACCAGAGAGAAGGTCTTATGCCACATGATACGCCTCTCCCCAGAAAGACACTGCCGTTTGTCCCAAATGCCGGGAGCGAGTTCCTTCCTCATAAAACTTATTGGCCTCCCAACAAACTGCTTTCGAGAATGCCCCACTCCCTCTCTTTGATTGGCTTCTATCATATATGCATGCATGAGTAGCACTGTGGAAAGATAGTGGAGATGACGCCAAAACTTCCTACCTTCGCTTCTGGATGGTGGCAATCAGGCGCTTAAGCAGTGTTAGCTCCCGCATGCAGGTATGAGAGCTGAATCTGGCCCCAGCCCTACAACGCCACGCCGCTTCCACGCTAGAACCTTCGCGCTCCAGTTCCTACTGCGATCCTCCGGTGAATCCGGCAGCCTTCCACTCCTTGGCATAAGCCTCTCTCACTCACCGTAACGGCCCGATGGTCCACCTTCGAAGGAGAGATGGAGGAGAGGAGAAGAGAAAGAGGTTATGCTCTCTCTCTGGCCTCACCACGCTTTTATAGGGTCGGGATTGTTAGACAATGGCGGTCTATCCTCTTGATTGAGATTCGCCAGCGTTCCAAAATCACCTTCATTCCCTTTCCCTTTTTCCATGACCTCTCCTCATAAAGCGGTGTGAGGATTAGGGCTTTCTCCCATCGGTGGCATGATCTCGATCCACGACATGGAGGAAGATGGTAGATCCGCCTCGACGGCCAGCGATCCGGTTAGATTTATGTATAGGTGAGCCTGGGATTTAATCGCTTGTCTCGAACTTAAAACATGTAAACACCTAAGATCATTTAATCTTGATCCGTCCAATGCTTTACTTTGTATAGTTTCTTCTTCGAAAAATTGTCAACTAGTCCTCGAACTTTTCCATTTTTACATTTAGAAGGATTCCACCACATGTAAGAGAGCACAATTAAACAATGGCAACCACTTTAAGATAGGACTCAACATTCTTGATTTTACATCCGAGAGTCCACATGAGCAGACTCAATTCCGTTAATTTAAATTAATAATTTAAATTTTTCTCTCTCCCTTCCTTAATTAAATGTTCCTAATCACACCAACTTGGAACTTTCCCTTGCATTAATTAAATAAATCTTCGAATTTGAATTTTTATTCTCCCTCTTCTATTTTAATCCAATCATGGACAATTTAAATGATTCTATATTTAAATAAATAAATTGATAACTTACCAAATTTATTTAAATCAATCAAAATAATTTATGTATTAAATTATGAAATAATTTACTCATGCTAACAACTCATCATTACTAATAACAGACCCTCATGGATCCGTGATCTTATATTTGAGATTCATAAAGATCTTTGGCAATTTTAATTACTAATTAATTTAGGGCTAAATATTATTAATTCCTAATTCCAAATGATCTATCATATGATAGCTTATCTATTCATCCCTTGATTTCAAAACCAATCTCATCATTAAATATAAAATCTTCCAAATCTATCACATCATCTTGTATATATAGTTAGATATACATAGGGGAGCACCATCTAATTTAAAATCACTTGGGTATGAATACACAAGTTGTCCTCCACTCATCAATCATGTCCTGCACTTTTAATGTAGTCATCTTGAATGTCAACTTTGCAACATGGTCTCCTTGGGTTCCTGATTTTGCAATACAAATCCTCATGCATCTATCATCCATTTGTACCTTTGGTTTTCTTTCTATATACTTCAATTATAATATATATGATATAACATAGTTGTTCTTGTGCCTAGTTGTAAGAATTTCAAACTATCCCTATCTAATAATTTGATAAATAGGTAAATAAATAATGTCATCTACTCAAACTATCTAATACATATATATTTGTATATATCAACTCCTTTTTATCTCATCTAATTTACCCCATAAAATATTTATTTATATTTTTGATTTTATGTCTCAAACTGGGCACCAAGTGGTAATCATGAACTAAATTTATCCTCAAACTTGTATATCCAAACTTATATCCCAATATATCCCAATATCCAAACTTAGGGGTTTTAAATTTACTCAATATATAATTCAATAAAATAATCTTGATATCATTTCCTAACTATTAAATTAAAAGTGTAAATAGCGGGAAAATTTAATTCCCAAAACAAACCCGAATTGCACCCCTAAATCTTGAGGCCTTTTATTCCTTAATCCTAATAACTGTGGTGTAAGAAAATTTTATTTTCCCAAAATTCATGGTGGTTTTACACTACCAGGGTGACCAATGAAGTTTAAAAGTGTTAACTGCACAACATATACTCTATATCTCAGGGTCTATATGTCCATATAAGCAAGACAAATTTGGGATCACTTTGAAACTTTTATTTGGAGCCCTAATTCGGGTGAGGAGAAGATCTTGCAGGTCTTATGGAGAAGGAACACCCCGGATCCCCGGTGGACAATACTCGCTTATTCTCGAAGGTTGGAGCTTCGAGCCGTGTTATAAACGATCACTTGGAGTATGCCTGGGGAGAGAGAATAGACTAAGTATTTCGTGGATAAACAATGTGTTTAATTAAGAAACTATTCCCTATATCTCTTTTCCTCATTATCTGAATTGATTGGATGTACCCAGCGGCATTTTAATTTATAAGAGAGCTCTAAGTTGGAATGCTTAGTCAAATAACTTGGTGTAGTTCTAAGAAATCCTCGAATCATTCAGCATCCACTATACTGTGATTCGACGGAACTGATGGTGATATCACCTGCACGGGGGACAAAGCTCGAAGCTAATGAAGAAAGAAGAAAGAAGGCAACGGATAATGTTAGGAACTCACTTGAACTCTCAAATATTATGGGAATTCACAACAAAGCACCACAAATTTCAAAGAAAAGTGACAGGTTAGGGATAGAAAGAAACACCGAGAGAGTATATATTAAGTGAACTGAAAACCGTTCTATAGCTATGCAAAATCTAAGCAAGTAACGACATAAGATAGAATGGCAGCAGCCTTCTAACTTACAGCGGAGATACCAAACAAACCACAAGGAGATTGGAAAGAACCGTGAAAATTACACACACTCAAGCATTCGAGGCTTGTTCTTCTTCACTGTGCCGGATCGCAAAAGCTCACATACAACTAATTTCCTTCATACCCCTTTCTCCCCTCCCCGGCTTTTCTCTTATAACCCTTTCAGTACCTCAAAAGACGAATATCCCTCCCTTTTGGCCCAGCTGCTAAGCTACAGTTCGCATGCCCCATAGTATTATCCTCAATGGTTGCCCTTCCGTGCCTATTCCAAGTGAAAAGCACACTGGAGACCTGGCTTCATTCCCTCATCGCTAACACGCACCTTGTCCTTGGCAAAAAGTGGGACATTGACACGCTTCTAGAATCTTCAGGCCCGGGAAAAGTGCCTCCTAAAGACGCTTCAAACTCCGTGTAACGGACTTCCATTTTCAACAAGACTTGAGTTTTACCGCCAGTGCCCCCGTCTTTTTGAGGCGAACTGATGATGCTTCTACCTGCAAATACGACGCCCACAATGCTTTCCTGATCCCGATCAGTGGATCTCCTCATTCCGCCGGACGCATGCCAGGTATTAGAAGAATGAGTGGTGCCCCAAGCACGCCGCCCAAAATTCATAAATGTGGAAACACGGTGCTTGGATAGGACGTGGTGGCGTACGGAGTGCCAAACTTGTATGCCTACGCTACCAATCCATACCGAGCTTGAACCAGGCTCGAGGAGTAATCCAGCCACCAACCCCTCATACCACAATGAGCTAGTGAGCCGCTTATACATAAGGGTCTAAAACCCTTCAGTAAACCAGGTCCCCTTCCTTGAACTCATCGTGGTGACGTGAAAGTGTTACGGCTCGCAGCCCCTTCTACTTACCTCACGAGCCTAGACGTGAGCTGCCGCGATCCCAGGTCATCCAAGATGGCGTCGCGATCCTCGGTCAGTTCTCAGCCTTCAACCGGGCGCAGCCCCATGCCATACCTATGCAGTCTGGGGATGAAGCGAGGAGGGTCTCACCATATAGGGCAAAGCAATCAAATGCCGGTGCACACATACCGGCATCGAGGCAAGATATGGTGTGTGGTCGGTTGTACTCAATAGTACCCCATGCAGCCGGCCAGGCCCGGTGCCGACGGCTTCTCCGGATGCAGGCTAAATGCGTAAGTTCCTTCCCAAGACAACATTTGTTGTCCAGACACCTCGCATTGGCCATCGCGGTTTATACGGGTGATACGCAAGAAGGCGCATTGCGTTTAAGGAGGGTAACCACCTTTGTAGCTAACATTTGAAGAGTTCGGGCTCCAAAAATGACTCAAGAATACTTCGGTCCCACGGAGATAATGGATTAAGCATACGTACCATGGAGCCATCGGGAACTCCACAGAAAGTTATGCTAAGAAGCTCTGCCATCGACCAGTGAAATGGTGCTGGTGCCATTAAACTCAGAAAGTGAGAATATTTCGTCAACAGGTCACACTGTCACCAAGTGATGGTGCCACTTTACCAATGAGGTAGTCCCTCGGCGAAATCCATCGCGTCACCTCATCCCGAACATGGATTTTGAATCGCATAATGGAAATGTAATGGAGTAACCGGCCGCCAAGTGTTGTAAATGCGGAGCGCCTCAGCCGACAGAACGCTATTTCTTGGAACCAAATTCCGGGCGATGTTCTCGGCGCGATGCCTACCCAATGTCAGCTCCACGCCATCACTGGTTAATTGGAACATCTTGGTCTCCCCGGAATGTCCCTCACCATGTTTGGAGGTGAGGAGTGGAACTAAACCAATACGAGTGCGAGTGAAGGGTCGAAGGTTCGTAGGAATGACCAGCTCACCATGGTAGCACACTACTACATTGTTGATGATCAAAACCCATACTAGCCTTGGCGCCAGCGTTGCACATCGCAGGTTAATCCCATTTGAGAAACTCATCCTTAGCTGCCCATCCCCCTGTGTAAGGCGCAATGTTTCATCAATTTGCGGGCAAGTGCTAAAAACCATGCACTTTGCAGCTATCTCCCAGTGGATCCCTTTGCCAGCATCCACTTCTAAGTAGCATTTAAGCGTACTGGCCAAGGAACCTATGATCTCGGTAAAAATCACTCCGAACTCAATTTTCTGCGACTCCATCATTGATATTCTGCCTATAATCCTATGTTCCAGCTAAACATCCTCGATACTTTTGCTGGATGTCGGGTTTTCACAAAGACTTTATAAAAACCTAATTCGTCACCTGAAAGTAGATATGGTCGCCATTTAAGCACAACAAAGACTATGGCCATCAACTCCTCTCATAGGATGGATTTAGCACGGGCCTCGGGATGGGCCCAAATGTATGGCTATATAAAAGCAATGATCGTTGCAACCTGTATACAACCGACAAATTGGAAAACGGATTACTGATCGCATCCGCTACTCACAATAAATAAGAAAATACAAAGAGGGAATAATCTAGCAGTAGAAGTCAGTTGGAACTCAGGTCATACCTATGCCTCCCCTTAAGATTCCCAAAAGCTTTCATCTCGGTTGTCGAAGTTCCATGCAAACCGTCCTTCTTACGTGGGGATCGGCCAACCGCAATGTACAATATAAGGCATAACCCCGCTACCTAACTCTTGGCATAACTCTGCCAAAATCTTTAGAAACCCTCTCAACTCCTTCTAAATGAGGTGGTGGTGGGCTCCACACTCCACCATGGTGGCTTGCACCTTAATCGGGTGGAAAACCACCTAGGTTCTAGAAATAATGTGGCCTGTATGCGATTGGGGGATCGCCTTTTGAAAGTCACACTTCTTCGCAGGGCTTCACGAATGGAAAGTGTGTTCTTACCGCAGTTAGCGCAAGAGTACCAACTTCCCAAGTGTTGCTGGTGATCGGGCTTTACTAGCGGCGGCCCATATCAGAACGATTTTAGAATGTCGCCGGAAGAATGGAGGGCGACGTAACTTGAACAAGATACGGCCTCTAAAGATCTCCCGGCCCATGAGGGATATCTGGAATATGTTCGTAACCGTTAGTGAGGCCAGGTCAATGGCAATGATTCAATTGAATGGCATTTAACGCGCCTATGGGAAGCGGTCTTGTGAAGACATCCTCGGTCAATAGGGAACTAAATCGGATTTGGTAAAAGCCCTGGATTTCATATCTAGCTTCAATCTAAAAATTCCAAAGTTGCACCATGTAACTCCCATCCAAAGAGTTCCTCGGAATTCTGATGGATAGGATATTTGTTCGCACCGCTGCTGCAAACTCACTAGCGTGCCCCGTGGTCTATATTGCACCGCCAAAACCATCCTTCTTCTTCACTAATGAAAGGAGCATGGAGTTCTCGAAGGGACTGGCGACTTGCCGAATTATTCCGGTGAATTAACATTTCCTTTACTGAGTTTCTCAATCTCATCTTTTCTGGAGCATAAGGATACTTGTGCCCACGCCTCTGGACCTCGGAGGGCTTTGCCGGATGCAACATGATCGCCGTGTTCATGACCTATCTCGGAGGTGTTTACCGCGCAAGTAGCCAAAAATCTCACGCTTATCCACTCTTTTATACACACGGTGTAAAAAATAGTGGGCACTCCTGACTGGTAGCCATCGCAATAAGAGTTCACTAAACTCCACCACAAACTCGGGAACTCGCTTGCTTGATAAGTACAAATAATCGTTTCATTGATGATAAACTGCAGATCGTAGGCCGACTCAGTAGATCGCCCTTTAGCTGAGCGATGAATGCTCCTGCCAAGCAGGAGAACTTCCACACTGGTCTTCCTGAGATTGATGTAGGTTGTCCCTTGGCTTTCCAACCATTGTATGCCCAAATGATGGTTTGCGCCCTTAGAGTCCCAAGCAGGCAAGAAATCGTCGGCGACCATGTCGACGCTTCGCACCTAGTGCAACCTTCGCGGTCCTCCCGCAAAATAACCTCAGTAATTCAGCCGCGCATCACCTTCCCCATCCCATTATCACCCAATAGACCCCCGCTTTCAGGAGAAATAGTACCTGTACCGCTACTTTACCAATTCATTGAGATGAAGTTGAATGGAGGTGTGCGAGTGGATGCGATTGAGGGTCACTCGTAAACTATGCTTGAGTGGCCAATCGACGTCCTCTCTTGCGAGCCATAGTCGTCGCGTGAGCGTATCGTCAGGCTCGCCAAATTCAAAGAATTGAGGTAGACCTCAGCAATGATGGCCAATTTCCCCCAGCCACCTCAAGCCAACCGCAGGCCTCGGTACCGCATCCTAGCCTCCCATCCTCATCACAGGCTCTACGGCCGGGCTGGCTCAGCCCGCTCTCACCTATCTTCATCCATGCGGCCAAGAGTATCGGTTATATCTTCGAAGGGCCGATGTCCACGGCCCCACTGCCGCCAAGCAGGAGATGGATGATAAGCACAAGCCCTTAGCTCGCCCGTAGCTAGGCTTCACCACTCGGATTAGTAGCAGGACCGCTCTCGGTAGCCCAAGCGCTAGCCCTACTGGTAATGACCGAGCTCGCCGCCGAAGTCCTCCGTTTTTTGAACATGTATGACAGTCCTCCCTGCAGATGCATGTGATGCGGTGCCCCCCATTCCCTCGAGCAGGACTTGATGGAGAGCCAGACTTAGCCTCCCCACATTCATTCGCCAAGTCCATGTGCCCGCCCACGACCTTAAGCGGCTAAAGATACAGGCTTACCCATGCCCTGGATATATGCAGTTTCACCTCGCTAGGGAAATTTGCTACAGAAGGCTAGTTTCATCTGATCCCTCCTCAGAAGGGGGTCAGATAACTTCCCCATGAAGTCTGCCGGTTTAAAGTCTTCCACCAATACGCTTCTTCTCGCCACAGCCAACCACTGCTTGATGATGCGGAACTAAAGGTTACCGATTCAATTGGGTCTACTGCGAATATTTAACGTTGATATCTTCTTTGGCTTTTCCGCATAACACAATAGCTAACTTCTTTGTTCTCCCAATGTGTGTTCCAAAGTTAGCAGTATTTCCTCAAGGCAAAATACACGGGCCTGCCTTCCATCTTCTTTATCGCTGGCAAATCATGTAATGTGAAGTAACGCGATTAAAGCCAAGATCCAAATTGCCGTCAGGGGTTGGTGCCGCCTGTGAATAGCTGCGATTTAGATTTCCCACAATCCGAAAAATGGATCTGTGTCGCTGTTCTAGTTCACGCACTCGAGTGTTGTGGCCTTGGCTAGATAGTTCAGTTGGCTTCCCGCGGTGGACCTCCCCATTCCTCGATCGTAACCCCCGAAAGATCAGAGAGTGGGTGGTGCGCGACGCTGGCGTTTATTACTGCGTGTGGCAGGCCATCTGACCAGCCACAGGCTACTAAGTATCACATCTTCGTGGCGCTGAAACTAAAAGTGAGGCCCAACTTTGTAGAAAATCTCTTGTGGCAGTATTCTTTCTGCCGCAGTGGGAGGGAGAACTCCCGTGTACTGCAAATGTGCCGTGGAATGTTGCGTTGTAGGTCTTGGAAATTGTTGAATCAACTTCTAGTAGTTCCTCCCACTTGATTCACCGGCCGACTGATCGCTCTTCTCGGCCATCTACCCAGAACTTCAAATGCCTGGAGTACCCATGATTTGTTACTTAGGAACGTCAGCTTGAAACTCCAGAAGAATTCACAACAAACATAGCACCAGTATTTTCCGTTGCGAATGAAAGTGATTTCAAAGACAACTATGGAGAATATATAGGCATTATGGAACTAGGAAAACAAATAAAGGCATAGCTTATGCAAAACTGCTACAACACGTGATGTCTGGCTGGCCTTCAAAGCAAAATTCTCTCAAAGCTATAAATGCTGCAACATTAGGAGCAATAATTGGCCAAGAAAGGAAATACACCAAGTATCTCGAGGAGGTTTGTTCTCTTTAGCACTGTGACAGCAAAGCTCACATCTGGCTAATTTCCTTCATACTCCCTTTCTCCCATCCCCCGGCTTTTGGTTCTATACCCCTTCTACCCACTTCTACGGTCCCTCAAAAGCAAGGCTAGGTTCTCTCCCTTTGGCCACTCAAATAAAGCCCCACCCGCTCCCATAAAAAGTATTATCCACAACCCTTCACGTGCTTCTTGTAAGTAAAGTACATTGGGAATCGATGTAGCCAACAAGCCGATGCTAAATACTTGATGTGATAGAAGTTGTACTACTAAGGATGTATCTTTTAATTCCTGTTATGACCAAGCATTGTAACGAAACCTTTTATCTAAATTAAATAAATTTGTGGTTTATCCACTTAATAAAAAAAACCACATTTTTTTGAGATTAAGCACCAAGCACATTCAATGGACTTCAATATTGTTTTTGAGGTCTTAATCAACATAATATTATCAGTAATTTCAAAGAATATGTGGGACTTCTAGCTTGAACCACACTGAATCGTGCTTGATATGCGCTTTACAAGATGATCACTCAACAGGCTGGTATTATTATTTGCATCATCTTTTCTGGCAGCCTCCAGCCACCTTTTACAGTTGTGGCTCAATTCATTTGCTTGTCTATCTATTTGGCAAAGTATCGTGGCTTACAAAGTAAGTGGCGAAAATAAGAGGAACAGATGAAACTACGACGGAGATAAGATTCTAATTGACGCAGGTGATTTATGCGACCGAGACGTAGGACCGTATATTGTATAAATTGCTATTATAAAGTCATAGAGGATTCGAAAGTGCTCCACTTGATACGCCTTCTAAATTCTCACATATCGTATTTCCACCTTGTTGAGATTAGCACCGATATTCAAATAATGTAATCAACTATTATCTATATAATCGATGTGGGACTTCTAGCTTGAAACACTGAAATAAAATGTGTGGTTGTCTCACTCATATCTCAAAAAGAAGAAACAAAACAGATAAGACCACTAAGAGACAAAATAAAATAGCAAGCAAACACAACACAAGGGATTCTCTGGTCCTGAGAGCTATAAGAGAATTTGGATTAATGCACAATCCACAATGAAGAATTAACCAAGGTTGGTGTTATTAAGTGCCCGTCCTCCATCAATGCAGATTATTTGGCCTGTAACATATGAGGATGCTGGAAAACAGAGGAAAGCCACCACTGATGCCACCTCCTCTGGTTCTCCCAATCTCTTTAGAGGAACTCGAGAGGTTTCTTCTTCTAAAACTTTATTAACACCCTGTTCAAATCATTCAAATCTCATTAATTAATTATCTCTAAACTAAGACATACTTATACTAGCTTGAAAGAAGACAGAGCTTACAATGTTATGAATAAGAGGAGTCTTAATGACTGATGGTGCAACAGAGTTGACTCTGATATTGTCTTTTGCCCACTCACAAGCTAAATGCTTAGTAAGTTGATTTATTGCTCCTTGAGAAGAAAAAAAGAAGGATTGAAAACAGTTAGAATGAACAATTTTTGTGAAAAGCAATGGAGTCTTGGAGTTGAATTGTACCTTTGGTTGCTGCATAAATGGATGTGCCTGGGTAAACCACACGCGTTCCAATAGAAGAGATGAATACTATTCTACCTGAACCTGATGCTTTCATGAGAGGATGAGCTAGTTGGCTCAAGTGGAAAGCTGATTCAAAATTTGTAGCCATTGTTTGTGAATAATCTTCAGCACTGCACTCTGTTGTAGGTTTGATCCAACACGTACCTACATTATTTATCTAAGAAATGAAAGAAAATTTAAACATGATCAAAACCATAAGAATGACACAAAAAATGGTGAGTAATTTCAAGAAAGATTTGAATTATATATACTCACAAGAATATCAAGCTTTCCCTGGAAAGCAGAAGAGACATACTCCATTAGTTTCTCTCGTTCAATCCGAGAAGAAACATCACACACTGAACCAGTAACATGAAATTTCTTATCCTCCCATTGTTTAAGATTTGCATTGAGCTCAGTCTCATTCCGAGAACAAGTGTACACTGTTGCTCCAAACTTTGCTAGCTCTTCCACTATGGCATGCCTGCCATGAACATAGGTTTGTCATAGTCTAGTGAGAAGATGAGGGATTGAGAAGAGTAGTAGTAGTACCCTATTCCTTTGGTGCCTCCGGTGACCAAGGCTGTGGATCCATGCAGTGACCAACGTGAGTCCATCAATGTCTATCTGCTTGCTGATCTCCTTGTTCCTCTAAATAAAACCCCTATTTGCATACTTAGTTATAATCAATAACCTCTGAATAATCAGCAGCTGAATTCTTTACAAACATAGGCGGCAGCCGGCCACAATAAAACGATAATTAAGTTATCTTTTATCAAAGGTTCAAGGGAGAGGCTTATGCATTATTAATTCTAGTAAAAATTAATTAAAAGCTGAATAATATTAAAGCATAGATGTTAGCAAGGGGATTCAAAGATCAGCAGGACAAATTAGCCAGGCACCTCATGATATAATAATAAACAGGTTCAACGTTGATATAATACAAAGGTGGCGGCAAGTACCAGCTAACTTAACTACAATGAAAGATGCATGCGCCCTGTTCTGCTGCCAAGTGGTGCAATGTTATGAGCTTGATCAATGTCCCAGCTGTTGCTGGACAGCTTCGCCGTCACTTGGAACCACACGCAGTTTGACGACATTTTCAGTATTGATTGCTTCATGTTATCAATCCTATTTATTAATCTATCTACTTTATATACCAACAAAACGTCCCTTTAGAACAGTAGCAGAAGAAGAAAAAGTTAGAGAAATTTTTGGAGGGGGTTGACGTCTGGCATTCACAAGTTGATGTCCAAACTGGCTTTGTTTGCTTGTTCTATTCGTATAGAACAACAGAGTAATGCCAAGTCCCCTCCTCGGCCACCTCAGAGAGAACCAACTTTCATCTCAATTACTTTTTCTTTCACCATATCTGAACTTGACCATGAGCTGTGGGAACTGATCTTGTTTAATTAATTACTGCACTTACTTACACTTCTGATTAGCTATGGAAGTAGTGTTTGATTGAATTGAGTTAATATTATCAATCAGTTGACATGCATGAAATTAAGATATTGCAACTATTAAGCACTCTCTGATCAGACAAAGGAATGGGTTTAGAGCAGTTGTATATCTGATGTTGATTTTATGCGTATCATATCAGTCAGTCAGACTGAGATGATCATTACGTCCAAGTTCCATGGTCGTTATCATGTGTGGATTAACTTTGAAATGTTATAGCCCTTTAGTGAGATTTTTATCACTTCCCCTGTTTAATTCATATAAAGAATGAAGTATATATGTGAGTGTCTTCCATAGGTCATGATCACGAAGAGATATAGATGCTGTTTGGGCAAACGCTGGTCACTTTCACATGGGCATTAAGAAAAGCCTAATAGAGTTTAGTCTTTTGTGTTTTTCATTATTATATATATATATAAGGATCATTGAAAGCTAACTCAGGCTGCGATCTTTTCTGAATATACAACATCGTTCATGCAATATAGGAGCTAATGGAGGAGGATCATTCAAACAAGGAGACATCAAAACAAGCTGCTGCCAATGATCATAATGTCAGTTCATCAAGCAGCGGCGCTCGATCGTATGACTGCATATTTTGCAAGAGAGGCTTTTCTAACGCGCAGGCACTCGGCGGGCACATGAACATACATAGGAAAGAAAGATCCAAACTCAAACAACCATCAAGCCGCACTAGATCATCTCCTCTTGATACCACCAACAACGTTATTCCATCGAATTATCCAACCTTGAAGAGGAGCTTCATGTCAGGACTTGGTCATGCCAGTGGTGATAGAGGACTCTTGTTCAAGTGGCCATGGATCAGTCCAAGAGAACAAGACACACTTGGAGCATATCAACAAGCTCTGTTCATCAATAGATCATGGCGAGGAGATGGACGACATAATTCATATGCTACTACTCTTCATCAACATATGGAAGTGGATGGATTGGGAAGTGAAGGACCGGCCGTGATGGAACTAGATCTTGAGCTCCGTCTTGGGCCGGTGCCTCGCAGTGCATCCATAGGTCTCAAGGAGTTCTTGTGAAGGAGATGACATGGTGCTTAATTTGCTATACTTGTATTTGTTGGATTTAAATTAAAGGTTCTGCTTTCTTATCTCTATAACATTTGCTTTCCATATATGCACCAAGATCTATAACAATAATATTGAGAAATGTATATATAGCAAATGGTGACCATTTCCTACTTTGTTGGAACAGTCATCTTTCAGTGAATCAAGATGTTCTCTCTCCTTTTATTTTTGCAAACTGGCATGTTGCTGTAGACAAAAACTTGTAATTTTTTGTTCAAATTGGAATAAGAAAAACCTGTTGCTTTAGCGTTCACTAATGGCAAGATTGCATCGATCAGTTAATGGTTTTTCTTATAATTGTTAGTGATATTATTTGCTACAGAGGTAGATAACAAACTAGAAGTGTTTTTCTTCTACTTCTTCATCAATATCGAACATATATATTCTTCTCCTTTAATGATATTTACTTAGAAGTAAAATTCTTTTCTGAAGAGAACTATCAAAGAAATTAAAGTTGGGTATTGAATGAAAAAGAAATCAAAGAACTCTATCATACTGTGTAGTATTCTTGCAATATCTTTATCATTGATGTGGATAAACTAATGTGAAAGACTTCTTTCTTTTATGATAATCGTCCATCAATAAATTTCTGATCTCTTGATCTTTCACATGCATTTCTCCATGTTATTTTCCTGTGATAAGATTATGATCATTTATGTCTCTAACTGCATGCATGCCTGGTCATTTCAATCTTGCACTCCATGGGAGAAAATCTAACTTGATGCAATCTCAACTTAATAGACACATGCAAGGCGCGCCATGGATATATATATTATACATGTTGCAGAAGTGCATTCTCTGCCCTGTGGATGAGATATTGTATTATTTCATAGAGTGAAAGATTAAAGACAAGATCAGTGTATGTATATATATCTGTAAATGTGATGATATAAAAAACCATGCATGGTGCAAGTCTTCCATCATTATTGCTTTTTAACATTAATTTGTTGAGATATCTTTTTGAGAGATGCCGATAAACTTATAATCTGCCATTCATTTGCCAATTTATCAATGGTGATTGATGATCAGTTCATTCTGAAACTTTAATTAAGAGTTAGGAAGTAATTGTACAAATATTCTTCTTTCCATGTTCTCGTGGAATGATATGTATTTAAGAGGCATGAATACAATTCAAAAGAAGGAGCTTGTTGATCATTTAAACTATATATATCACAAGGTTCTAGCTTATATATGAAAAAATCACTTCACTTCATAAGTACTGCTACCCAAGAAAAGCAAATAATCTGACTTGTTGAAAAAATGACACCCAGGTTGAATGGTTATGCATGGAGTTAAAAAATACTTTTCATTATCTAAAAATACCAAACAGGGGTCTATCCTAGAAGAGTATATATCCTTCCTTTTGTCACACATTAATAGATTTATATAAGTTCCTAATTGCATCCAGGCTACAATACAATTGAAGGGAAAAGCAACAACAACAAGGCACATGCCGCCAACTACGTCAAACTTTATACTATTCTAAACATCCATGATGTTGATGTCCTTTGACAGCCCAACAACTCGAAGGTCAGCCCATGGGCTATCAGCCCATGAAGATTAGATTGGACATCCTAGTCAACGCAAGGAGTCCAGCAAAACCATGCGAAGTTTGAGAAGAAGCAGACAAGATCCAGACAAACGGACGGCTGCCACACCCTTCAATAAAACTATTCATTACTTAATTTCTGTGCCCTGGCAAGCCATGTGAAGCGACGTGCATCTACATGCACATCACTTCACCCACACGGGCACTAAAAAGAGATCGATCAAACGAACCCAGGTTCACTATCAAGCAGACTGCTGCCACTTTCCGAACATTGAAGAGACCCCTAACTGTATAACTATGAGTAGTTAGTGGCTGATAGAACAGCGGCAAACCAACAACCTCTTGGCCTATAATACTGGTTTCCTTGTCATATTTGAATCCCCACAAAGACATACGAGCATAAGTGTAGTGTTATCCGTCCCTGACTTTCGGGAGACGCTTATTTGTCATAGAAAAGGAAGAACCGGACCGGGCCGACCCGAGTCGTGGATGCTCCCTAGCTCACTCTGGAGGAGGGGTTTGGCATTGAGCCATTGAATATATAACTCTTGTCGGAACTCGCGCAGTGACGTGTTCCCACTCGCGGCTCTCCGCCCAGTCCCCACTAGCTCGTGCGCACGTTACCCCACAATAATGCGGCCCTCGCTGGTCTCTCCATCACCTTCTCCTTGACCCAATCCATGTAATCCATCCATCCGATAACCCCAAAGAAGAAGACTTTTTATCATTTTATCTAACAGTGCTGTTCATTTGGTAGCCTGTCATTGAATTTGTTAACCACGTTATAATTAGTTCCAACTCGAGAGAGAGAGAGAGAGAGAGAGAGAGAGATAGAATTAGGGTTTTCCATCAAGATTATGGCGAACAGATGGTGGGGCGGCAGTGGAGGTTCCATGGGAGGATCAGTCGACCCAGGATCAGTCTCCTCGTCACTACCGCCAACTTCCCTCGATCTCCTCAACCAACACCAACACCAACTCCAACACTTCACCCATCTCGGCCCCTTGAGAAGATCAGACCACCAACACCAAGATCCAAACCCAGCCACCACCCAAAGCAGCGGAAGCCACAACAACTTAGACGAGGACGACAGCGGCGGAAACGTCGATGAACAGACAAACGCCGGCAACGTTGAGCTCGCCGAGACTGAAGGATCAAATCCAAACACTCACGGTAGGAGGCCACGTGGCCGACCGGCTGGGTCTAAGAACAAACCAAAGCCTCCGATCATCATAACTAGGGATAGTCCTAATGTTCTCCGCTCCCACGTACTTGAGATCTCCAGCGGGACTGATATCGTGGACGCCATGTTGACCTTCGCTCGCAGGCGGCAGCGTGGTGTTTGTATTCTCAGTGGAAGTGGGGTTGTCACTAACGTTAGTCTCCGGCAACCTGGTGCTCCTGGAGCTGTTGTCACTCTGCAGGGCCGGTTTGAGATCCTTTCACTGGCTGGTGCTTTCCTTCCAGCTCCGTCACCCCCGGGTGCTACTGGTCTGACTGTATACCTCGCCGGCGGACAAGGGCAGGTGGTGGGTGGGGGTGTTATGGGTGAGCTTGTTGCATCTGGACCGGTGCTGGTGATGGCTGCCACTTTCTCCAATGCTACTTATGAGAGATTGCCATTAGAGGATGATGCTCCAGGTGGTGGTGGTGATCAGCAACAAGCGTCAGAGGGGGTGGGATTGGAGCAGGATTTGGGAGCTGCTGGCGATGGTGGTGGTGGTGGTGGTGGTGATTTGACTGCTGATCCTTCCTCAATGCCAATGTACAACCTACTGCCGAATCTGATGCCAAATGGTCAGCTTCCACCTGAGATGTTCGGTGGCTGGGCTCCTCGTCCTCAATCCTATCAATAAGTTTCTCTATCATCCTGCTGTATCTTTATTGTTTGCATAATTTCCTCATGTTGAAAACCAACTTATTTTATGTTCTTAATTTTCTCTTTGTTCATATCTTTGCATGGTTTTTCGTATGCTTGACTTTGCACCACAAAATGCAGTAGTACTTGATGTTTCTTTTTTTTTCTTCTCTCTCTCTGACCACATTTCTCTGTTCATGAATCCATTTATCTCTTCTGCTGCCAGTTTGAGTATATGATGCTAAAGCATTATGTAAAGTCAGGCTTGGATGAATTACTGCATGCTAGCTAGCTTGATTTCCCAACTTTTATGAAAAGAAGAGAAAAAAAGGATTTGTAAGCATGATTTTGAAGTTGAGTGTCTTCCATGTGAGAAGAAAACAGGAGAGTTGGTGGGAAATTGTTACTGCAGGCTTTGTTTCATTGTCAATTGTGCAAGTTGAGGGTTTCAGTTTCAAGCTGGCAGATGGGAATGTAGTTGGAGTATATGGACAGCATGCATGACTAATCCATTCCGAGAAAAAGACTTGTTTCTTTCACGCTAGCTATAGGACTAATTCTTCACCTATACACTTATGATTGGTTGTGAAGAAGGAGAACAGTAGTAATGGCATGGAATTGACCACCTTATTGGTTTTGATCTTTATCCGAACTGAAAGTTTCTTTGAGACTTTAAATATAGATGATATGCTTATAGCCTTAAAAGGTATGAAAGAATAGCCTACTGGAACTAGGTGACATAATGGTATGGTCCATGGCTATCTCTCTTTGGTTGCTAGTCTTGTTTGTTTAAACTCTAGTTCCTCGCTGAATCTCTGCCGAATTTGATCTCTGGACATTATCTCCCAAGTCAGTCTTTTGTCCATCCATCCATTTGTGATCTTCAGTTCATGGTTTGCCAGATAAAGTTTGTTCTATGGAGATATCAGTAATGTACTTCTTACAGTCTTACTCCCAAGAAAAATCAATATCATAGTGGACTGTTCTTCAAATTAAAGAAAGCTAGCTAGAGTTATGTTGTTCTTGTTAAAAGCAGTGTAGAAGATGTGAATATATATACTTGTTTATCAAATAAAAAGCAGATCTGAATAAAGTCTTTAGTGCAATTTCTAGTGGTTGAGTTTAATGTTCATAGTCTGTTTATGTTGATCATATGACCAGTGTAAAGCATGGGTAAGAGTATAGTTTTCATCAACTAAAAACACTCTGATCATGCTTTATCAGCTCTTTTTGATTAATTAGGACAATATTGTTTGACACTAGCTCCCCTTATGATTCATTTTATTGCACTAAATTTGAAGCTTTAGCATGTAGGGCTTAATTAGGTTATCTATTCCTTTGAAAGGCTATATTTTGAAGATGCAATTGCATGTGCTTCTATCTTTATGAAGAATATATATAATCAAAATATGGAGCTTCTTCGTGTATGCCTATTATTCTGCCTCCTGTAGTTTGCATGGAAGTATCTCATATATAATCAGTAAAAAGTATACTGCGAATCATGCTACAGAACTAAGATGTAACCCCACCATGCTTTCTGTTTTGTTCATAGCACCCCACATGTTACACAGTTTTCATGTACTTGATGAGCAATCTATCCATGCAAAAGTCAAATGAATGGATTGTACTCAGGATCTTTTTAGTTTTAAGTACAGTAGGAGATACCAGCTTCAAGTATGGTTGAGTATTCAAATCACATGATCAGTTACATGTTTGTAATAACTTATCTACAATTTTAGTATAGCGGTATTACTAATTCTATAAAGATATATTAGTCGTAGTACGGTGCAGATGTTAGCTCGTTTGTTTGTTTGTTTGTTTTTTGTTTTTTTTTTTTTTTTTTGACATAGGCCATCAAGACAAGGGACACGTAGTCTTAGGTGATGAGCATCTGTGACTCCTCACCATGCACGTACAGATATGGGGACTTGGATCTTAGAGGTTTGTGCTTACCAAGTGAATTACACAAATTATTCCCCTCATTTATGGGGGTGGGGACTCGAATCTCAGAGTATGCTCAATCAAGCGAATTACCCAACACACGGGACCTGAGATACCACTTGACCAATGCTCCTTTGGTAGATGTTAGCTAATTTTATTATGGTATAATTTTTAAGAGTTATGTTAGGAATACAAGTTTTAGATTGGCGAAGTAGTAGTACTAGTTTTATAGTAGTATAAATTTTAGTAATTTTAATCTTAGTATAGTGTAATAATACGGGGAATATTCTGGGGGTACTGTACTATATCTTTGTTTTATTTTGGATAACCAACTTCAATTTATATTATTTTGGATACTTAACTTCGATTTCTCTTTACTGGGATGGTACTGGGAGAATTCTGATTTAATTTCTCGCCGGATTTGGCCACGTGGACAAATCCAAAACTAATTTCGTCCCTTTAGATCATTTTGAACTTGTCCACACGGCCTATTACGTGGCATTAAGTGGTCAATTTCAGCGAGAAATTACACCGAAATTGTTCTAGTACCCTCCCTGTGAAACAAAATCAAAGTTGAGTACCCAAAAGGATACAAATTGAAGTTGGATACCCAAAATAAAATAAAGGTATAGTACAGTATTCACCCAGGATATTAACCCGTAATAATACTATTGTTTCTATAGTATTATTTTAAGTGCAGTAGTATTACTAGTTCTAAGAGTATCAGTTTTAATTATATAGTTTCCTACAGTAGAGTTTTAGTATAGTTTCCTACTACTGCTGCTTGGTCTATATATAGCAGTATTACTAGGCGTTGTAGTAGTGCTACTAGGCCTATTGTTGTCTTATTCTTTGTATAGGGTATTATTAAGATTGGTACTAGCAAACGGTTATACTACAATAAAATTAGTATTTAAAAAAAAAATAGATAAACCATATTTTTATTTCATGTTATCCATTTTACTTGTCACAACCAGCAGGGATCCGATGATATGAAAGTCAGCTTTGAATAAGGAGAATAAGATTTTTATCCATGTTATCCATTTGGGTCTGAATTTGTATGTTTGGAGAATTTATTGAAAGAAGCTCGAAAAAGCTTTCTCAAATCTATCTTGATTAGGATCCCATTTCTGATGTCATTCTTTAAACTTGTGAATGATCACCTCTGATGAGACGATATTATCATGTATCATCTTCCCTTTTATGAAGGTGGTTTGTGCGACATCCACAAGCTCCCTAATGTCTCCCTTTAGTCGATTGGCAAGGACTTTGGAGATTATTTTGATTAAGCAGTATATTAGGCTTATGGATCGGTAGTCTTTTATTGTATTTTAGGGTGTTGTTTTGGGGGATCATGAGGATGTGTGCCCAGTTGTGATTTTCCATATTTGTTGTTCCTTGGTAAAAGTTCTCAAAAAGTTTAAAGATATCATTCTTAATTATGTTACAACCCTATTGGAAAAAGTTCATAGGGAAACCGTCTGCCCCCAAGGCCTTGTCTGCTTCAAACTCATTTATTGTCTTACTATTGTGTAGGAAGTCTTTCCCATGAGGTCTTGTATTGCATGTCACTTTCCTTCCCAAATAAGTTGTTGAAGTGTGCAGCGATTGCGTCATTATTTGGTCAGGTTTTGTGATTGTGGAGTCTTCGTGTTGTAGTTGTTTTACCCAATTTTCTTCTTCATTTAACAATTGCATTGAAGAATTTTGTGTTTTGATCTCCTTGTTGTAGCTAGGTTATTCTTGACTTTTACCTCCAATACGATTCTTCCTCTAATATCATCTTCTCATATTCCTTTCTGTTGGTTGCCTCTGCCTCCTCTTCTTTATTTGATAGGGCCCTAGATTCCTTGGTTACCTCTATCTTGTCGATTGTTGTGAGGATTTCTTTCTTCCTCCTTTTTGATTGAGTGTTTCCTTCTGCTAGGTTCTTAACTTGGTTCTCAAGACGCTCAACTTTTGGTTAGTATGTACGCCCCGTTGCCAACTAATTGTTACTCCTTCCATATTTCTTCAATCATTTCGCAGAAACCCTCTGTTTTCCCCCAGTCTCTATTGAATTAAGAAAGGTATGGTTAGGGGGTGGATGCCGCATTCAAGGCTTATGAGGATATGGTCCGATCTCACCCTCAAGATGGCCATTTGCCATATTATGGGGAATTTCATAAGCTATTCAATCAATAGGAGGAAGCTATCTAGTCGTGCAAAGGTTGGGGAGATATATCCATTGGTTCATGTAAATTCTCGCTCTAGAAGTTGGGTCAATTAGCAATAGATCTTGTATCAATTATTCAAACTCCTCATTAATGCAAACATGAGAGAGAAGCTGGTCTACAATGATGTGGCCATGAATCCTGTTTCAGTACAACATGCATCCTCATGGAGTTAGGTAATCACCATCACATTTGTCATGATCCCACTGTCTGACTTACTGTGCAGTTTCTGTATATTTGAATGGGACAGAATGCAACTAGTTCCTCGAGTTTTTTGACTGGGAAATTCAGTACAGACAACACTGGATGACATTTTCTGCTAAATTTTCATTGTGTATGAATGATCAAGGCCAGACATCTTTTTTTTTTTTTTTTGGCCGTATAAGCTAGGCGGTCAGCGCCGCTTCGCTAAGTCGGACCCTGGGCGTGCATGGGACTTGGGATCGAATCCGCACTCGCACGGGAAGTTGCCATCCGTAGACTGGGCATCCACATGGGTGCTGGGCATTCGCCACAAATTCCAGACATCTTTTTGCTAACAAACTTGACTGAACATTTGGAACGTTTTCAGGAATGGTTTGACTGTCACAGCACTGTCATAAGAATTTAGACAAGAGTTACTGAATACAAATCAAAGTTCTTCAGAAACAATGAATAACTAATGCTCGGACAATTGCTGGAAATTTCTTCATTGACTTAAAAATTGGTGCTTGACAACTCTTCAACATAGATTACAATTATAAAAAACAAAATTTAAACTCTTTACATTCCTGCAACAGCGATGCTCACTCATCATCAATGTAAATAGTTTCTTGCTTGAAGAGGCCACCAAACACCTTCCTCACCTCTGCTTTCGTCTCTGATTCATTTGGTTTTAGCTTTGGTTTCGGTGTGGTTTGTTTCACCACAGCCTTTTTAGGTGGCAATTTCCGAGCTTTGGCTTGACCCCTCACTGTTGCTATCTGAGTTTTTGGTGGTTCTTCAGACTCTTGGGGAACAGCAGCTGCAAACTTTGAGCTCAGGTTTTCCCAGGAAAATTCACCACTCAGATCTTTTGCTTTGCTGAAGATGCCATTCAGAGAAGCAGCTGCAGCTTCGGCTGCTTTTTCTTGGGCTTCTTTTGCAATGCTAGCAGCAGCCCGGGATTCTTTTACCGATGGGTTCCTTGCCTCTTCTTCAAGCTTCTTAGCAGCCTCTGCTGCCTCTCGAGCTTTCTCTGAAGCAATCAGTGCTTCTTCCTCAGCCTTTGCCTTGGCTACAGATTCAGCATATGCCTTTCTCCTTCCATCTTCAGGAATGGCACTGAAAATTGATGAAGTTCTGTCATCAATGAAGCTAATAACAGATGGATGATACTCACTGAAAGTGATGAACAATTTACCTGAAAAGTTCAGCCATTGGCTTCGAAGGTGCTGAAGGACTGGTTGAAACCTCAACCACCTGAAATTCAAGTGTTCATTTTGCATGACCAAACCATTCTCTTGTCTTATAATTGAAAGAATAAACAGTGATGCATATACATATGCACCTTGTTCTCTGCCACAGAGGTATTGGAGAAAACATCGGCCACAAGGCTGGCAATCTGTAATCTCGGCACCTACACAACAACACCCACATCAACAAAGAGCATTTTTTTTAACCTTTACTACCTATTCATCTAAAAAAGAGTACCTTGAACTCAGTGGTGTCACTACTACCCTCATTGGACACGACGAGGCCGTAGGAGCTCTCGGTGGAGAAGTCATCAATGAGGTTGGCCTTGATGAGAGTGTAGCTCACGTCCGTCTCCACGAGCTTCGCCAAGAACTCGCCCAGCGTCAATGTCTGCGACCCCGAGAAGATGTTGGAAAAGAAGGATGTGATCCCATCAAGCACGTTGCCCGTGGAGGCACCTGAAACAGCCGACAACGAGTCGTAAACCACCGCGACATGACCGACTTTGCCGAGCTGGGCAGCGCGGATGACCTCGAGGGCGTCATTGGTGGTCACCACACCCGAGGGCCCGTTCTCGGCCGGGCCGATAGTGACCACCACCTTCGCTGCGGGGCCGATAGCCTTCGCAATGGATTCCGCGCCACCGTCGAATGCGGACTCGACCGCGTTCAATCGCTTAGATTCGGCTGGCGAGATGATCTGCCACCATTTGGTTCAGCACAAGTCCAGTACAAACAGCATGAATAATGTACAGAGAAAATTACTAACCTTGTAAGTTACAGCGAGACGGGCAAGTTCTTGGGCGGAGGAAATGTCAGGCACTCCAGCTCGCACAGCAAAGCCTTGTCGTAAGAGTGTCTGGACAATGCGAACGCCTGCTTGTCCGGTGGCTCCTGCAACGAAGACGGTACCGGGATCCTTCCGTCTGTTAACAAAGAATGACGTTGATGGAGAAGAGATGATCGGCACCAAGGACTTTGGGTCAGGGATCTTCCCGAAATCAAAGAAGGGAGAGCTGGGCTTTGTTTGCTCTGATGTTTGAGATTCATCTCCAGCCTTTTGCCTGCCAAATCCGAAAGTGCTCTGTTTGGCAGACACGGTAATGTTCTTCCTTGAGTATGGCTTTGAGCGAGGACCGGAAACAAGGTGAAAAGAATTGTAGGTGACTGCAGGTGCCATGAGAGGAGGTTTACTGTGATTGCAAAGGCTACTGCAGCCAGGAATGAGAGGCTCAAGTGAGTGAGATGAGGGATGATTCAGATTATCTGGATTGGATGTGGATTGGGGCATTAGTGAACCAGTAGACACACACCACATGTTAGATTATTCTATCCACAACGGCCAATTTGGGACCAAACATTTTGCTTCGGCAGATACACAGATACAGTCTTATAATATCAACAGCGAAATAAAGATTTTAAAAAAGAAAATGAAATGGATGTCCAAGGACATCAGATTTACAAGGCAAATTTGGTTCTGATTATAGGCTACAAGGATGCTTCTCTAAATTGATAACAGTTAAATGAAACCTTGATTATTACACTAAACAAAAGATGTTAAACAACATCCAGACTTACAGTGATTACAAACAATCTAAATGTTACCTAGGTGCAATATTTCACTGTGGGTGCAAGTTCTGCAAAAGCAAAAGACCAGCTCTATCTACCTGAAACTACAAATCAACCAATACAGATGATTTAGTTTCAATTTCAAATTACAGAAAGCACAACCAAATCCAACTTGAGCATTTGAGAATGAAAATGGAGTGATAATGCATCTACACATCACTCTAAGCATGGATCAGATAAATCAACAAAGTCAATGCAGGCTTACAATTGCTACAAGGGTAAGGGAAAATAACCTGACTAAAACAACTAAAAAGTAGTTTAGAAAACCATTACCAAGAAATTAGCAGCCATATCTGCACACAGTTTCATCAACAATATAGCTCAGTAAATCCCACTTTATCTCTTTCGGCTGCATAGGACACATTATGTCAAAATAATGTTTAATATACTTTTGCGTAGATTCCTCACTGCTGATTCAATAAAGGTCTACATGACACAAATTAAGAACTAGAAACAAATGGTATACTAGCAGCAATTGTAAGAACGGTCTAGTGACTGGTAGCCTTCTTTGCTCTAAGAGATTCAAGGGCTTTGTTTCGTAGCTCAATCTCAAGCCTTTTTTGCTCAGCATCAGTTCCTTCAGCACCACTTGAATAAGAATCCCTTCTGGTGTAACCTTCTTGATTTTCCTCGATGCCTGAAGGGGGAGTTGCAGTATGTGTGGACTGCACTTTCAGTTTAGCTGAACGGCGTTCCAATTTTCTCTGATGCCTCTCTTCACGCCTTCGACGTTTTTCCTCCTTACGTTGCCTTTTCTCATCCTTCTTCTTTCTCTTAGCCTCCTTCCTGTCATCCCTTTCAGAATCATCATCATCCCATTCTCTTTTGCGGCCATAAGATTTTTTATGCCTTGGCTTTTCTAATTTCCGGTAGCCAGCATCAAAATCTTCAGATCCAGGATCAATGCTATCTAATTGATCATTCGAGTCTATTCTTTTTTTGGAGTTATAGCCAGGTGAATGGCTTTCCTTCAGAGTTCTTCCAGGTCCATACTCTCTATCTTCTGATGAAGGTGAAACACGTTCAATTTTCCTTTCAAAATGACCTGCAGTACTGCCAAACACAATAAAAGAATTTTACGATGCTTACTGATACCAGTAGTTCATACCTTCAGGTAGAAAATGCATGCAACATGATATTTCCACAATCAAACAAACCATCCAAGAGCGGAACCCACCCAATTGGCAAGAAACCAATTGAATTAAAGAGAACTTAAAACTTAAAGACGACTGAATGTCTAAAAAGGTCTGCTCACTGCTTGCGAGGAATTTTTCACAATTAGAGTTTGTTAGGCCAATTTTAAAAGTTCGACATAGAGAAGAACCAGATTATTTGTTTAAAAGTGTGTTCATTATGAACCCAGAGCAATCTAACGGATGTTGAATAAATTCAAAGCATTGCTTCAGGTCTTGCAGTCATGCAACTCTTTGCTGCATACACCTTTTAATTCTTCATAGACTTGAATGCACCAAAAAGTCAGTTAAAGAGGATGCAGAAATCACTGAGTTACCCAGGAGGATAGCAAAGGGAGTATCTCAGAAAATAAAGAGAACCATGGAAGTCCAGAAAATCCAGAAACTAAAGCCAACAGCAAAAAAGATTTCTCATCTTGCAAACAACCTACATTCTAAAAATTAAAAGTATAAATTCAACTAGTGAATTACATAATAGCCTTCCAAGCAGTTTGAGAAACCGAGTCATAAATAGAGACGCCGAGATTTGAAACTCTAAAAATTAATACAAATTTTACAGAATAATAAAATTTACACTGATAAAAAAAAGCAGCAATTCACCACATACCTCAAAATGACATTGAATGCAAAAGTAAAGTGGATCAAGCTACTACTTGATGAAATGATGATGAACAGAGTAATCATCAATAGAGCAGAAAGATAGTAGAATATATGCAAACACTGGCAATTTGCCATACCACAAAATGACATGGAATGCAATAACAAAAAGGATCAAACTACTGCTTGGTGCAATGATGATCAACATGAATAGAGTATGAGGTATGTGCAAATTTTATCAAAATTGTCCATCTAGTTCTGCATTTAGAATGAGAAAGGGTGAATGACAAAAGAATCAGAAACACGCTCACCTCTGTGCTAGATCCTTTGTTCTGGCAGCAGGGCCATGTTGGGTTGTCTTCTTTCTGGAATAATTTTCATCATGAATGTTATCTCTGAAAATATTAATACAAGTCAAAGAAAGTAAAATCAACAAATAAGATTATTGAATAGACAATGACATACATGTATAAATTCTAACCTGGAATCAATGAGTTGATCGTCATCTTTACTGGTTTCTGAACTGTTGAGTGTAGTTCTCTTTTCTCTTCTTTGCATAACAGGACTCTCAGACAAGCTATCAACCACCAAACAACAATAAACTGATTAAACAACTTCATAAAAAAGATTCAAGATTATAAACATAATCAAAACACTGAAGTCCCACCTACCTTTTTTTCTTCACAACAGCTTCCACATGGTCCACAGACTCAAAATGAATTGAGGGGCTTTCTTTAAGTGTTGCATCCATCTGCCGATTTTCAGTTGGACCACTCAAATCACGCTGAGGTGAATATTTTGATATTTTTCGCGCTATAGAGTCTGAAGCTTTGTACCTTGAAACAGAGTGCTCATTGCCATCTTTAGCATCTTTCTCAAGGAAAGGATGAATAGATGTCTTTTTGTCAGCCCTAAGAAAGATAGTGACATAAGCATTCCAGTGATTTTTCTCCTCTGGAGAATAACAGACACCTGAGCTCCAAATAACACAAGATGAAACATAGAAGAACTACCTTTCAGATACATATCCATCCCTGAACTGTGCAACACCATTAGCATGGTGGTTGTGGTCACCGTTTGAGCCTCTACCAATTCGATGAGGTGGACTTGGACTCCTATAGGGGCTGTGACCCCTGCAAGTTCACCAGTGAATAAGGTATGGAATCCGAGACAACAATTTCAATGAAGCAAAAAAAAAAAAAAAATTAAAAAAAAAAAATACCACACCTATTTCTTTGGTGTGTAAGAATTTGAGGATCTGCTTTGTCATTTCTAGGTGAAGGCACAATAGATGCCTTCTGTTTCGGGGACCTACTAGGAGGTGATCTTGAAGGAGATGAGGACCTTCCACTTGCTGGAGATATAGACCTATGGACAGAGGCCTTGTGAAAAGATGATCCCTTCCTAGGAGATGGGGGCCTTGAAGGGCTGCAGGAAGAAGGATACCTATGCTGGGTTGATCCCCTCCTAGGAGATGGGGACCTTGAAGGGCTGCAGGAAGGAGACCTACGCTGAGGTGATCTCCTCCTTGATGGAGTGGTGGATCTGCGTCTTCTTCCAGGTGATGATGGCCTACGGACAATAGCAGACCCATGATGAGGTGATCTCATCCTTGGAGGGGTTGGTGATCTGTTTCTTGCTAACGGAGACCTGCGTTGAGGTGATCTCCTCCTTGAAGGAGTGGGTGATCCATGTCTTGCTAATGGGGACCTGCGTTGAGGTGATCTCCTCCTTGGTGGAGTGAGTGATCTGTTTCTTGCTAATGGGGACCTGCGTTGAGGTGATCTCCTCCTTGGTGGAGTGGGTGATCTGTGTCTTGCTAATGGAGACCTGCGTTGAGGTGATCTCCTCCTTGCTGGAGTGGGTGATCTGCGTCTTGCTAATGGAGACCTGCGTTGAGGTGATCTCCTCCTTAAAGGTGGACTTCGGGATCTGCGACGTGCTAATGATGGGGAGCCATGTTGAGGCGATCTCCTTGGAGGAGTTCGGGGTCTGCGTTTTAGTGGTGAAAAAGATCTGTCCCGCCTAGAAGACGTGCAAAATGGAGTAATGGATTACCTTCAGACCAGAACCAGTCACGAGAGTAAGAAATCTATGGAATAAACAATAATGGTGAAGTAAACCTGCGATATGAAGCTGGTGGAGATCTTCGACGTGAATATGGAGATCTCCTTCGGATGGGAGAGGGAGAATAATGACGAGAACGTGAGATTGATCTTCGCCTGGTATAAGGTGATCTGCGACTAGTTGGTGACCGAGTCTTAGGAGGTGAAGACCTATCACGAGTGATAGAAAACCCACGTGATGACTTATGGCACACATCAGGAGAAATAGATTTTCGCATTGGAGATTTGTACCGTCTGGCAGGTGAAAATGAAATGCTTCGGGATCGACTTCTCGATTTATGCCCATCCCTATGGAAACACAGTAAGTGACATTGAATATTTTATTAAACATGTTCTAAATCATGATTATGTCATGTCCTTCAATTGTTTTACACCATAAAGCATGCATGAAATGAAATGATAGGTCTGAAATATTAAAAAAATTATTAGAAAGCCCAAAAACCATATACAGAAACAATTGCACCAGCTATTCTCATAAATTAAGGAAAATTTTCAACTCTACATCGACTGTAGTCCTTTGAATTGGCGAGTTCAGAAACAAAGTTTATGCCAGAAGAATAAAGAAAAAGCTACCCCTCTTAAAATGTCCATCAAAGAAGATCTTCAAAGGGCACAAGAATAGTAGAGTTCCTAAATAAACTAACAGAAATTTCTACTTTTAACCATCTAAAAACCATGTGACAATAAGTAACAAAATTCTAATATTAATTTCAGTAAACACGTTAAATATCATTTACCAAGGGCACAATGAACAACAACAGATTTGTACATAAGGATGTCTTGGTTTCAGTCAGATAAAGAGAAAAGTAGCATTACCTGGAGTAGCTCTTGGATTTCGAACATGAATTGCTGCTAGGCCTTGCCGGGGAACGAGCCCTTCTGCAAGTAGGAGCCACATGTATCACTAATACATGCAATTATATCACCACACATACATTTGACAACATTTTATAGAAGATAGTACCTCAAAGGTGAGGTGGAAAGATCATTTGATTCTGGAGAATTAACATGCCTAATCCAAAAGGGACAAAGAAACTCAGGATCTGGCAATGATATGTAGTGAAAAGGTAGAAGGAAAAAATTGCCCTCATACATCAAAAGATACTAGCATGGATACCTAGGAATACAAATTAATGAGTCAAGAAACACCATCCTATTATGCACAAAATAAAGTCCAACAGTTACTAACCAACCTTCAGTTCACAGGATAAGTCACTAAAAAAACCATATGCTACACAACATCAATGATGAGAACCTCACTAAAAAAAACCATGTGCTGCAAAATCAATGATGAGAACCTCTCAAGGTGAAAAAGGAAATATCAATTAACTGGTTAGAACTTTGAAGTACAAGGAGAATGGGTACATAACAGTGGTCAAAACATGAACCATAAGTGATAAGTTATCATGAAGGCTTTTGTCTGAAAAGAATCATTTGAGGCACCATAAGTAACCTAAGGGGTTATTAATTCAACTTTCTAGGTCAAGGGATGTGATTCTTGTCCATGCTTAAAAAAGTATAGATGCCCGAAGATATGCGATCACTGATTTAATCCCACAGGCATGAGAGAATAAACTTGACAGGAATGGATGAAAATAAACAATTTTAGTGAAAAGAACTAACTTCTGCAGTGTTCGATTACGCCTCCCATCTTTTTCATCATCTTCTTTAGGTTGTCTGCTGGAAGTCCTTGGTGATGAAGGTTCTACAACCAGATCAGAAGTGGGCTTAGCAGGCTTTGGTATGTCAGGCTCCACGTCCTACAGTAGTTTGAGGTAAAGAAGGTATGAACCCAAATAATCGGGGAAGCTAGCTGAATGTTATAAAAAGAACAGCTGTAAGTTAACACAAAAAAATTCCTTAAAACAGTGAAAAAAAATAATTTGTCTTATAAAGGGAAAAGCATCAGGATAAGTGAGTTCAGAATCAAGAAAAAATGGTACTATCACTTAAACACACTTAAATGTACCATCTTATTCTTCTTTTCACAATCTCTCTCCCTCTCCTCCCTATCTTTCCTTTTCTGAATTTCTTGAGTGATCCTATCATCCTCAGCCTACCATAATAAGACGAAAATGAGGAAAAGAACAAAGTACATCCAGTTAATTTGAATAATCCATGATGAATTGATTTTGAAAAGGCACATCAAAACAAGAACCTTCTTTTTACGCATTTCCTCCTCCTTGGCATCCAAGAACTGTTGAGGAACACCACTGGCATTCTTCTGTGCGCTGAGTAGAAGACTCCAAAGCTCCTTCATGAACTTAACTGTATTTCTTTCCATGAATCCAGTGAGCTGGATCTGAATCTTCTTCCCATCTACTACCTACGCCACACAAATTGCAAAGCAACTCAATACAGAATACTAAGTCCAATAATTCCCCCATTAACCAGACAAGATACACTACCTTCTCCTCAAGAAGACCATAAATGAAATTAATCAGCACTTCATCTTCGAATCCAAGCAACTCCGTCGTTCTCTTCGCGATCCACGGCCTCATCACCTCCATCTTCACCTTAGTCATATCCACCTATATGTCGAGTTTCCCATCATTTAAAATAAGGAGATAGAAAAACCATTTTGCAAGCCCTAAACATTCAACGATTTAATTAAAAATATCTACCACGTGATCGAGTTCTGCCGCGAATTTCTGCGATTTGAGCAACTTTGCTTGCTTGTCCGAGAACCGAGTGTCCTGATCGGCAGAAGTTCCCTGAGATCGGAAGCATTCAAAACCTATGTCATGAGTTGTTGAAATCGCAGCCAAAGAACATGAAACCCTAAGCCAAAACGATGAGAAAGTAAGAGAAAGAAGATATTGAATGGTCGTTTCTTACCCGAAAGAACCCGCCCGACATTTTCTAGGGTTCCGATAATCCCCGGAGGCTCACCGGCAGTCCTCTGAGCTGCGAGGGTTTCTCTCTAGCCGGGGGTTTCTTTCTCCTAAAACCGAACAAGTAGGTCGAGATACCAAGAAGAGGATTGGCCCTTCACGCCTAAATGAAAACCTAGCGGATCCTTCGCCCGTTAAGATGAGATCCGACCTCTGTGAGTCTATGGGTCGGCCCGGGAGTAACAGGCTTTTTTATGGGCTGGGCCTCCAAATTATTACCGTACCCGAAGATTAGTTTGAATATTGGGTAAATTATTCAAATAATCACCCAACTATTCAAGTACTCTTATTTGAGGCAACGGATTATAAAAAATTTCAATTAGGTATCCCAACTTTGGAATCACGTTCAATTGAATCACCAATACTAACACTGTTAATGGCGAGATGACGTGGTATAACACGTGGTGCACAGTAACTTTTTTATCCTATCGAAAAGCTTTTCTTGCCCTAAAGAATGTTTAATAAACATTAAAAACACAGAAAAAAAATGGTCAAATACCCAATTTAGTCCCTCTATTATTACGATTTGTCCCTTTGAGTCCCTCTAATATAAAGCGTGCCTTTTTGGTCCCTTTAATTTTATGTTTGTGCCTTTTAAATCCCTTCCTGCGACAGACGTTAGTTTTTCCGTCATAAACTGCTGATGTGGCATTAAATATTATAAAAATATTATTAAAATATTATAAAAAAAATTCTAATTCTTCACCCTCCTCTCTCCTCCCTCCTCACCATCACCAGCAACGTCGCCTCTCTCCACCGCAACCTCTCCCCCTCCCCTTCCATTCCTTCCCTCTCCTCCACGCCGGCGTGGAGTCCATGTCACCATCCTCACCACCGCCGGCGTGGAGTAGCTTGCGAGGAGACGGAGGATGCGGTCGAGCATAGAGGAGGCGTGGGGGTTGGAGGGGGAGGGGTGTTGGGAGGTGATGTGGGAGGGGGAGAGGAAGGTGTCGGGGCCGACGGCGGAGATGATTTCGAAGAGGTTGAGTTCGATGGCGGCTTTGAGCGTCATGGGGAGGATGGAGGAGCTAACGAGCTGCATGGTGTGCAGGCACGCTTGCTCGTCGACGTCAAGGACGTACATGAGATTGTTTTCATGCATGCCGTACTCCATGCTCGTCCATACTCGACCCTATCCTCTGTCTCCTCGCCAGCTACTCCATCCTCTCTTGCTCCCTCACCAGCTACTATATAATGAAAACCAAACACATGCATATTAGTTGAGCTTATGATATATGTATAAGAACATACTCGAACTGGTGCTTCTTGAAGTAATGTATAGTGGAAAGGAGAGTGTCATCAAGATAAAAAAACCTACGTGCCAAAGCCATCGGTGTTGAGGTTGAAGGTCTTGGTGAGAAAGAGTGAGGTCTCCTCAGCAGCGCGCTTCACGTCAGCTTTGTACTGAGAGGAAGTCATGTACTTGACAATGAAGTCAATGCACTCACTGGGGATGGTATCGAAGTCTCGGATGTTATGAAGCTTGACATTCATTTTCCAGCTCTCGCAGTAGTTCTTGAGCTTGAAGGAGGCCGTGTCTTTCTTGTTTTTGGGTTGGATGAAGTTCAATATATATGTTATAGTGATCATCAGAAGTTAAAATGGTGATGGAGAATATCATGGATAGGATGAGAAGAAGAAGGCATGGGAGGAAGGAGGATGGAGTTATGGCCATTGGTTATTTTTGGTTATCTTCTTGGGGAGGTGGTCTTTGTGGTTTTATGGAGAGGATGAAGGAGGTGATCACATGGGTGAGGGTGGTCGTGCAGAGCATCATGAGGTGGTTTGAGTTGGTACTAGTTGACCATCTATATATCATCATGGTTTATTGTTTTATGATCTTTGATAGTTTTGATCATCATCAAATGGTTTTGATGCAAAGTTTGTGAAAAATTGTTTTCATGCATACCGTGCGTCGTGCTCCATGCTCGTCCATGCTCGAATGCATCCTCCAACTCAACTGATAATAAAACAATCCCATGTACGTCCTTGACACCGACGAGCAAGCATGCATGCACACCATGCAGCTCGTTAGCTCCTCCATCCTCCCCATGACGCTCAAAGCCGCCATCGAACTCAACCTCTTCGAAATCATCTCCGCCGCCGGCCCTGACACCTTCCTCTCCCCCTCCAACCCCCACGCCTCCTCTATGCTCGACCGCATCCTCCATCTCCTCGCAAGCTACTCCACACCGACGATGGTGAGGATGGTGACATGGACTCCACGCCGGCGTGGAGGAGAGGGAAGGAATGGAAGGGGAGGGAGAGAGGTTGCGGTGGAGAGAGGCGGCGTTGCTGGTGATGGTGAGGAGGGAGGAGGGAGGAGAGAGGAGGGTGAAGAATTAGAAATTTTAATAATATTTTAATAATATTTAATGCCACATCAGCAATTTATGACAGAAAACTAACGTCTGTCGCAGGGAGGGATTTAAAAGACACAAACATAAAATTAAAGGGACCAAAAAGGCACATTTTATATTAGAGGGACCCAAAGGGACAAATCGTAATAATAGAGGGACTAAATTGGGTATTTGACCAAAAAAAATTCCCATTAGATCACAATGTGTTTTAGGCTCTCTCCCCAACAAATCCTACGAGTGAGTTAGATATCATTGGGCATGACGGGGACCCTCTTGGGATGGATGGCGCACAAATTTGTGTCCTTGAAGAGACCGATGAGTCACACCTTTGAAGCCTCATGAAGTACAGCCACGATAGAACTCTGGAAACAAAGATCAGTTTTGAAGTCTTGGGTGATCTCATGGACGAGGCGCTGAAAGGGGAGTTTCTGGATAAGCAACTCCATGCTCTTCTATTACTTCCTGATTTTTCTCAGTGCCACCGTTCCAGAATGGAAGCGATGGGGCTTCTTCACACAGCCAGTGGCCGGAGCCGATTTCCTGGCTGTCTCCATTGCCAACTGCTTCCTTAGGGCCTTCCCGCCGGTGGACTTTCGTGTTGTTTGCTTGGTCCTTGCCATCGAGAGAGAGAGAGGGGCAAACTAAGATTAGGGTTTCAAGAGAAAATGAACACACCCCGATAGAAGATTGGGGCTTCAAATGTTTATTGATAACTTTTTCATCATGCGGCATAGCTGACATGGCATACTGTGAGCCATGTGTCATGCCACATCATCCAACGGTTAAATGGTGTTAGCATGGGTGACTAAATTGAACGTGATTCTAAAGTTAGGATACCCAACTGAAAATTATTATAATTCAGTGACTCAAATAGGAGTACCCGAATAATTGGGTGATTATTTGAATAATTTACACTTGAATCTTTCCATTCATGCTAACTTATATAACTACGACTCGAGATACCAGCCAATTTCTCGAATTCAGATTTATTTCATCTATTTATTAAAAAAACTTAATATATAATAAAAAATATAAGGGGGCGTTTGGGGAGAAAACATAGAAACAAAAATAGAAAAATTGTTTGGTTTGATTTATTGGAAACTGTTTAAAAAATAAATAAAAATAAAAAGTTGTTTTATCTTTTTATAAAATTGTTCAATATATTTTGTAGTGTTTTTATCAAATATGTATATATAGTTTTTTGCTATTATAAAATAATATAATAAATCACCAAATATCTATAAATCAACAACATAACATTGAAAATTCAAGGTTTAATCCCCCAAATAGTCCCTCTATTATGGTCGACTCGCCCATTTAGTCCCTCTATTATTAATCACGTCTTTTTTGTCCCTCTATTTCTTAATCTCGGCTATTCAGGTCCTTCCGCCCAACTTCCGTCTGGATTACCGTTTCGAATGCTGATGTGGCTTAAAAAATTATAAAAAAACCCAAAAAACAGGGCCACGTCATCTCGGATTCGGGTGTGGAATAACTCACATCCGAACTAGTTTTTTATCTCTCTCTCTCTCTCTCTCAGCTCTGTAGTGGGCGCTGGTTCCAACGAATCCTAGAAACCCTAAACCTAACCCTAGCTGCCATGGACGTGCTTCTCCTTCTCCTCTTCTCCCTACTCCCCCTACAGCTTAGCTTTAGTGCTCCACAACCAAACCTCAAGCTTCTGATCTCCTTCAAGAGCTCGCTCCCAAATCCTCAAGCTCTCTCGAGCTGGAGCTCGAACAGGACTCGTGTGCCTCCTTCTCCGGCATCTTTTGTGTTTCCGGCCATGTCGCCGCCGTGGACCTCGACGGCGTCGCTCTTAGCTCTGACTTTCGTGCCGTTTCCGGTTCCCTTCTCGCGCTTGAGAGCCTCGAGAGCTTGCCCCTCAAATCCTTGAACCTCACCGGGACCCTCGCCGGCTCTAGCTGCAACGAGAGCCGACTCGTCACTCTGAATCTCTCGGGGAATTGCCTGAAGGGCTCGCCCACCGACCTACTCTCTTTCGTTGCCTCCTGCTCCAGCTTGACCTTCCTGGTTGGGAATTTGGGTCTTGGAAAGGAAAGCATTGATCTTGATGCTTATGTTTAATTTTTTAAATTTATTAGGGCGAGTTCTGTTAGAGTTCTGTTAGTGTAAATGCCCTGGGATATTGAATTTGAAGGTGGTCATTGTTGTTTCTCTTTGTTTCTGGTTGGGGTCTTTGATTTGGATCAGAAAGCATTTGTTTTGATCCTAGTTGTGAGTTCTATAAGCATGTATATCATGGCCTGGGTGGCGTCTGAGCTTCCGCCAACTCGTCACGGGGCCGACAGGACAGAACTGAGGTGACATCTGAGCTTCAGCCGATGATGGTGCCGAGTGAGGATAGGGGGGACAAGAAGGGTGATGGTCGGGGTTCGGGTTGAGGGAAAGAGTTAAAAAAACAGGTTTGGATATGGGTCATATCACGCCCGAATCCGAGATGACGTGGCCCTGTTTTTTGGGTTATTTTATCACTTTTTTAAGTCACGTCAGCATCAAAACGGTAATCCAGACGAAAGTTGGGCGGAAGGACCTGAATAGCCGAGATTAAGAAATAGAGGGACAAAAAAAACGTGATTAATAATAGAGGAACTAAATGGGCGAGTCGACTATAATAGAGGGACTATTTGGGGGATTAAACCAAAATTCAACTTTGCTCCACACCCCAATGTCAGCCATCCATTGTATCCCAATTGGAGAACCCTTTTTTTTTTTTCAAATATCTTACAGAAATATACCAACTGTTCAAGTATTCACAAAATTGAATTTTAAAGATTTGCCAAAGTTGCAGCACAGAGCCATGTTACCCGGATTGTCCAATTACCAACTGACACACGAGGCAAGATTTTGCTCAAGTGATATAACTAAATTGCAAGATTATATATGGATGTAAGTTATTGCATATAAAGAAGAACAGATCATCCAAAAAAACAAGATAAAACAATAAGCCCTAAAATTAAAAGAACAAAATCAATCACTTTTTCCCAAAAGCTTCAAGTTGATCGTAGGGTACCTAATCGGAAGAATGCAATATAAACTCCTCATAAAAATAGTAGATTAAAGACAATTAGCATGAGTTGACGTGTGGACTCCCAGTAGACGCCTACAAAACCAACCTAAAGCTACAATCCCCAACAACACCAATATTGTGCCAAAACGAAAAGGATATCATTCAAAGTCATACAGAGACCAAGAAGATATAGGCAGTTGAGAAATGGTGCACCTAAAATTGGGATCAAGGCGAGGAGGGAGAGGGGAGTAAGCGAGGAACGGCAATAAGTATGGATTGAGAGAAGAGGATCATGAGGGAGGAGAGGACTAGATCACGCGCCGATCTCTGGTGCATCTAAACACGAGATCTTGAAAAAAGTTTTTATTATGTTTGGATTTTGGTTTTGTCATAAGAATGTCACCGTATTTTCCATCCTTGGAAAACATTTTTTTGTCTTCGTGTTTTTTGATTTCACACCATGTTTATTTTTCGTATTTTCACAAAAACGGGTACACCAAAACCGTTTTCACATTTTTTGTGTTTTTGTAGAAAATGGAAAATGATTAAAACAAGAAAAAACCCGAAAATGCCTAAACCAAACTGGTCCTAGATTTTTTGATTTTTTATTATTTTTAAAATTAAAGGATCGGCCCATTAGCGGTCCTGACACAACACAAGCCCATACTAGCTAGGTCGTGCTTCATGCTGGGCCGACACCATCAATTTTGTGGGCCGTGTTGGCTCGTCACGGCTGGCATGCGATCGTTTGCCACGAGCATGCATAGTGTCGAGCACGAGCCGGGCCCTTTGCGGGCTATGCCATGTGAGCATGTTTTCATACCTTGATATAAAATAAGAGAGTAATTCGGTACAAAAATGAATTAGAATTGAGCCAGTTGAATCCAAACCCTTAAAAGATCAATTGCATGTGAAATTCATTAATAACAAAGAAAAACGCCAAGGAAAAAACACTCGTTCATTCAAGCCTTGAACTTGACCCCATTAACCAATGAAATTAGCTTGTGTATAAAGGACAACACAAACGATTATATCTGTTAGTGCAACTGCACTAGGATGGCATCATTTGACACACCAAGTCAATGTGATTCAAGTCCGTGACTCAAGTGATTTAAAGACCACATCAAAGTGTAGCCCAAGATGATGCTTGATCAAGCTATTGGAAGCATCAACATTGAAGGCTGATTGGAGAGATTGGAGGATAATTGAAGATCACATGCAAATCTAGAATGGTTGATTGAAGATTGGTGGATGATGCCATGCAGCTTGATGAGGCAACTTCAATCAAGTGGCCATGCAATGGTGATTTGACATGCACAAGATTGCATGCAAATGGGCCACATAATCTCAGCTGATTGATAACTGATTAGAAGCAATTGCAACTGATTGATGACAGATTTGGCAATCCAAGATTGATTCTCAAGGTGCTACATTGAAGCCAAATCAAGACCATTTGACAAAGCAAACATGGTGGATCGTGAAGGCTGAGTATGCGATGGAGAGGTGGATCGGCTAGTCGCGTCGAGGATCGGGAGGTCCGACGCAGACTCCTGGGACTCAACCGTGAGGGTTGGAGGTCGCCAAGTCGGTTGTGCGATGGGTCCGTAGCCTTGGTCAAGTCGCAACCGGTCATGTTGCAACTTGTGTTACAACCAGAGTTGCAACAACCAGAATTGGAAGGAGTCTAATTCTGGAATGCAGCGGAGAATCCTGAAGGTGGAGGATGTGCTGTGATGGTGTGAAGACAGGGAGGACGTGTCTATATAAGACCAGGACTCTGAGGATTAGGGTGAGCCGTCTATAGTAGTCCCTCAGGAGAAGGGTGATAGAGGTCATTGTCAATCAAGGAGTGGAGGTGCTTATGTGGTGAGAGAGTGAGAAACTCTTGTACTCCTGTTTTTCCTACACTTTTAGTGGATTATCTTCTCCGGGCATGGCCCCCCAGATGTAGGCATTGTTGGCCGAACTGGGTAACCAACTCTCACGTCTCCTTGATGTCTTGTGTGTTTATTATTGAATGTGTGAGTACCACAAAAGTGTCACACACGAGTTATAACACAAGTTACGACAAGAAAGCAACCCGTCCAGAACTTTCAATATCATTATAGACCGTATAGTTAGTGCATGCACATCATATCAACTCAGTACTTCAATGTACTCCAAGTTTTGGCTTTTCCGTTACTTCAATACCAAGACATTAGCTTTCTAAATCTGTAAATCACAACCTAAAACCAGAGGCTTTATAACCAGATTACGAATCAGTGGTCATGAAGCAACACGGAAAAAAAAGCATTCAAAACAAGTATACAAGTACCATCGTAGAAGCCTGGTCAAATCAACTCGATTTATTTGAGTCACAAGAACAAGCATCATCTGGCCGGCAGATGAGCTCAGTTGAACCCACACATCTCATCAGTCGGCCTGAGTTTGTGGACAAAGTCACAAACTAACACACGACAAGTAAGAACTAAACAATAGTGCTTCATAGTCAAAAGCCAAAGGAAGCAAAACCAAATGTGAATACAAAACATAAAATTCTAAGTCCAAATTCTATTTGTCAATAATATATAGACAGTCAAATGTACGAAGCTCTCAAAGTTCTCATATAATATTAATTGCTCATCTGCTCGTTCTCTCTCTCATGTTAGACTTGGTTGCCAACCATCTAATCAGTTGACCATCTAATTTGATTATTTCTTATTCCAAGAGGAAGTGCTAGAGAAATGGGAGTTCTATGATTGATTCTAGCCAGTGCCTCAAATATCCCATCCAAAACCTTGTCCTTCTTTGCATCTATCCATCCATCTATGGGAGTTCCAAAGGCTTGGCTGTCGGAGCTAAGAGCTCTGGTTGGCGGCGGCTCGGATGGAGCCATGCAGGACGAGGTGGTTGGCATCCTTGCCTACGAAGCGGCTGCGACTATGGCTCGGCTCGTCTCGCTCCACAAAGCTCTCTCGGAGCCAGAGATCCTTCGGCTCCGGTCCGACATCATGAGATCCCAAGGCGTCTCTTACCTCAACTCCACCGACCAACCCTTCCTCCTGAGACTAGCCTGCGCCGAGCTCATGACTGATCTTGATCGCGCCGCCAGTGTGATCTCTCGGCTCGATAAGAAGCGTCAAACGCCGGCTCAAGTCAAGAGATTCAATCGAGTTTATACTGATCTCAAGGCCGGGAACAGCGCCGATCTGGAACAGTACTTTGGGTCTTGGTTCTCAAAGAAGGAAGTTGAGAAGAAGGTGAGAAAGATGGAGAAGTTCATCGTTGCAACATCAAAGCTGTGCACAGAGATGGATGCTTTGGAGGTTTCAAGGCAGAAGCTTAACAAGCAGTGGACAAGATACAGTGGGCCAATACCAGCACAAAAGCTAACTGACACCACGAATGAAATCCTCACAGATATCAAGTCTCAGCATCAAAAGATCCACAAGCTGAAAGATGAGTCTCTATGGAACCAAACATTCGAGAAGGTGGTGAAAATCATGGCTCCCTCGGCCTTCTTCATCTTCGCACGTATTTGTGCTGTTTTCGGTCCCTTTGTTCCAGGCCTTCCTCCAGTGGTAACGCTGGATGGAAAGAACCACCAATCTATATGTTTTGCTCCAGTGTCTAAACTCAGAGTTCACCCACGTTTATCCTCTTCTGGACCGATGGAGAAGAAGCAAGTAGAAGTGGCAATCAGGAACTCATGTCCTATTTTTGGTTCAAAGGATCGAGAAGAAGCTCAGGGGAACTGGAGAAAGGACTTGGAAGCACCGGTGAACAGTGTGGGGGGATCAAGCATGGCGTTAAGGTATGCAGATGTTATCGTGTCGGCAGAGAAGATACTGGTAATGAAGTCCACCATGGAAGAGAAGGAACGTCGTAGAGGAGAGAATGCTGTGAGGCATGAAGTGTATGAGATGTTGCCGATGAGATTACGTGAAGCTGTGAGAAAGAAGTTGAGAGAGTGTTGGAGGGATCCAGGGCCTTTGGATGGATGTCTTGCGGATGGTTGGAAAGAGGCGGTGGAGAGGATACTGAGATGGTTGGGACCTATGGCACATGACACGTTGAGGTGGCAGGCAGAGAGGAACATGGATCGCCGGAGATGGTTTGATCCTCAGCCGAAGGCTTTCTTGCTGCAAACGTTGCATTTCTCGGACATGGAGAAGACGGAGGCCGCCATTGTTGAAGTCCTTGTGGGGTTGAGCTGTGTGTGCTGGTATGAAGAGAGACGTTATGGATCATTGAGATTATCATAGCTAGGTAGCTAGCAGATAGTTTTAATTTGACCTTTGATTTTGTGTGCATAGATTTTTATTATATAATATATATGGGAAATCGCAATACCAAACCAGATGAAATGTTGCAAGTTGCAACGTACGTAATACACCTTAATGTTTTTGAGAGAAAATATTGTGGTGTTTACTGTTTGAGTATGTATATGTTTTTCTTTTCCTAATGCTTGATTTGATGTGGATGGTGGCCGGGATAAACAATATCATATGGTGAAGTGTATGACTGGTTAATGGTTTAAGCAAGCCACCCTTTGACAAAGTTTGTGGGTGGTTGCGACTTGCAAGTCAGATAATTAATCACGCTGTCCCATGTTATAAGTATGTCAATAGAAGAAATGATCCACTGGTCATATTGTCTCGAGATGTGTGAGCATCATACATCTTGAGATTAGTTTGGGTAGTCGATAGACGTGATGGAGTGGGCGGCCAAAGATAAACATCATCCTTACGCCATCCCGTGACCATCGTTGCCCCCAAGTGACCTCCCGACACCTGTAGCGGCACCTCCTGTGCCGCCTCCTTCCGAGCAAACTAGCATGCCTGCAGCTCCGGTTACTTCCTCTGTTCCAGCCGCGACCAGTCCAGACGCATGCACCGAGCATCCTGCACCTTCCTCTGGTCCGGGTTATTCCTCTGCTGCTCCTAGGAATGTCACCAATGTTCACCCGATGACCACTCGGTTCAAGAATTCCATTTTTAAGCCCAATCCGAGATACACTCTCTCCACTCGATTGCTCCCCGATATTGAACTCCGCCTGATGACTCAAGCTCTTCGTCATCCCCAATGGTTTTAAGGCAATACAAGTCTGGTGAATATGATGCTCTTCAGTAACAAAACACGGGTCCTTGTTCCTCCCTGCTCCCACATCGTAATCTAGTTGGAAACAAGTGGGTATTCAGATCAAACACATCCCGAGATGGTACCATTGAATCGATATAAAGCTTCGTCTTTATTTGCCAAAGGGTTTTATCATTCCAGGTGTTGACTTTCATGAGACTTTCGATCCTGCACATTGAAATCCAAATAATCCTGCATTAGCCTGATCTTGAGTATCACGCCGCATCACGCAGCGGGTGGTATGTTCGGCAACTTGATGTCAACGATACATTTCTCAATGGGACATCTAACCGAGGAAGTTTACATGGCACAACCCTCCTGGCATGCGTGATCCTCATTTCCCACCATTATGTTTTGCCGCTTGCGAGAAGGCTCTCTCTATGGTTTGAAGCAAGCCCCGCGGGCATGGTACCAGGAGTTGAAACTATTTCTTCAATCTCTTGGTTTTGTTACCTCTCGTGCAGATACCTCCCTCTTCATTCTATCCGCTGGCTCCACTATTGTCTATTTTCTGGTTTATGTTGATGATCTTTTGATTACTGGCAGTGATCCTCAACTAGTTGCTCGTCTTATTCAGCAACTCGCCACTAAGTTTTCAACCAAGGATCTTGGTGTGCTATCCTACTTCTGTGGTATTGAAGTTACCCCGATATCTGATGGTGTGCTTCTTTCTCAGCACAAGTATATTGTTGATCTTTTGCAGAAACACAACATGCTTGACTCGAAACCGGTTTCTACACCTCTTGCTGTTGGTGCCTCTCTCCTTCTTCATGATGGGCCCTCTCCTGTCAACGCTACCAAGTATAGACAGGTTGTTGGTGGTCTTCAACATTTACGCATGACTCGGCCTGACATCTCCTTTGCTGTTAACAAACTTTCTCAGTTCATGCCATGAACCGAGGCATCATTGGGGAACATTAGCGCTTGCTTGGTATTTGAATGGCACCAAATCTCTCGGCATTCAAGCCGGGCCCATTCCCTCTTCAACTTCCGCGGCTTTTAGATCGCAGACTGGGGTAATCTGGATGATCGCACCTCCACGGGGGCCTATGTTATGTTCTTAGGTATGAATCCTATTTCCTGGAGGTCTACCAAACAACGCACTGTTGCTCGGTCATCTACTGAGGCTGAGTATCGTGCTATTGCTTCTGCTGCGGCTGAAATTCAATGGATTAAAACACTCCTTCATGAACTGCATGTCCCTGTCTCTACAGCACCCACTATTTACTCGGACAACCTTGGTGCGACATATCTATGTGCTAATCCTGTGTTTCATTCACGAATGAAACATCTTGCCATTGACTATCACTTTGTTCGCGATCTTGTTCAGTCCTCCCTTCTCCGGATAGTTCATGTCTCTGCTTCTGATCAACTTGCTGATGCACTAACGAAACCTCTGTCTCGTCCTCGGTTACTTGACATTTGTGACAAGATTGGTGTTGCTTCTCGTACACCATCTTGAGGGGGCCTATTAGGGTTTTATGTATTTATCTCTTTATATTTTTTGATTTATCTCTTTATATGTCTAGTTACTATTTTACCCCTGTAATGGTATTATATATACCCCAACTTATTATCAATAATATCTAAGTTTTTCTCTGTTAGTTTTATGGCCGACTCGAGATGTGTGGCATCCACATATCTGGAGGTACATTTTGCTGTTGTAAAAATCAGGTCGATTTTATGGATGTTCTAGTGAAACCGAGGCTATTAGATCAATTTTCATATCAAAAAATGTTTTTTTTATAAATTTTTTTTTTATGTTTTTTAAATATTTTTTATTTGATACTTTGGAATGAAATAACAATTCAATAGAACATTAATTGTGTTGGGCTCTACCAAATTTGATCACGTGGTCTAATTTGGAAACATATGTGAGAAGATTTTTATGTTCTATAGATTATTTATCGAAAGATAAACTTTAAGACAATTTAAAAAAATAATAAATAAAAATATGTGAAATAACCTTTATTTTTAAATATTTATGTTGATGTCAATATTTGTCTTGGAGGTTAGAATGGATCGTGACCAATGCCTATGAAATGATATGGTTCAACTGGTGTTTGGGAAGAGATCGGATATTGTTGACTTCTTTTTGATGGATCATCATCTTCTCTTGGGATCAGATAGAGCCCTACACAAGGGACCCAATACCAATTGACCAAAAGACCATTGATATTGTTGCGGCTAAAATCGGTATTTACCCAGAGATCGACACCGATTCCAGATCAACGGTTAAATTTGTATTTGGTTGAGTGGACCTTGACAACTGCTGAGGAAAGCTGTGAACGCCTCTCGAGGGTCAAGAAACCTGCATAGAAGAATAACCGATCGGAGTGGGCCTGATGCCCGGGTTTAACTCCGACGATCAAGTTAGAGGGATTCTTTTTTTGGTATAAGGTATTTCAAGTACTATCTCCTATTTCTTACCCCCTCTTCTGATGATACCTTCTCATACTAATAGCCTTGGCTGAAGTGATTGGTATCTTATTGGGCGGATATGATGGGGGCTTTTCTTTATGTTGAGTCGGCTTTTTCAGACCCGTCCCTTCGGTGTAAGCGATAACATTTTCCCTGTCATGTCAAGAACCAGGCCATTTTCCTCTGACTTTTAAGCCGAGGGTTAAGTGGGGTTGTCTTGTCCGTCTGGTCAGGAGCCAAGTGGGCTCTCTCACCCATCCAGTTGGGATTCAAGTGGGTCGTTCCTCTCGTCAAGTCGAGAGCCAAGTAGGTTGTCTTCACATAAAATCAGTATTGGCGATCGTCATTTTTGTGTCCAGATCCTTCATCGATTGTACTTATATCATGGCACAGGTCATTCCGCCCCTTAACTCCCTACTGTTGCTTTTCTCTATGCTCTGACTTTGGTCCAGATATTTTGTCAGAGTCAAGGGGATTTGGGTCAGCTAGAGAGGCATTGGGGGTGTTAGGGTTTATTAGACATGTGTGGAGTGGGTGAGTGTTTGAGTGATTGCCACGTGGATAGGTTAGATCAGCCAGTTGGGTGGCCCAGATATACCCACGTGGTTGACCATTTTTACCCTTATAAGGTATTAATTTAATTTTTTTTACTTTTTTAATCCAAGGTGATAGAATTATTTTCTTAAAAAAAATTGACACCAATTTTATATATATAACTAGCTTGTATCCAAAAGAAAATAAAAAAGTAAATCTAACCTTTTTCTTTAAAAAAGAAAAAAAATAAATCTAAAACTGGCTTTTGGAAAGCCGGCTTTAGAGAGACCATTTTATAAAGCAGATATTCCAAACTCTAACTTCAAGGCTTTTAAGTCATCAAAAACATTGATGATATGGCTAAAACGTCGGCTTTGACCAAAACAGGGTCATATATACAATAAATTTTTTATGATAAATTATCTAAATAGTCACGAACTATTCAATCATCAAATTATAAAAAATTTCAATTAGATACCCTAACTTTAGAATTACGTTCACTTGGGTTACCCACGTTCAATTAGAGTGTTAGATTTTGTTAATTAGGATTTTGTAAAATAAATAATAGTTGTATTATTTGTTATGTTGTTTAGAATTACATTAATCCAACCAACTGTATTATTTTTTAAAAAAAATAATAACATAATTAATGAATTAACAACTAACCTAATTAATGCTAATTACAATCAAATAACATATTATTGGAGGTTAATTTTTTTAACAAATAACATAATCATACCTAAACAACATAAAAAATAATACAACTAAAGATTACTTACTTTACAAAACCATAATTAACAAAACCTAACACCTTAATTGAAAGTGGGTGACCCAATTGAACGTAATTTTAAAGTTGGGATACCCAATTGAAATTTTTTATAGTTTGATAACTCAAATAGGAATACTCGAATAGTTTGGTGACTATTTAAGTAAATTACCCAATTTTTTAAAAATATATTTTTACAAATTTTATGTTTTTTTAATAAAAAAAATTGACCTATATATCCTGTCATAGCACAAACAATAACATTTTCTTTTTCCGACGGTTTCTCTTGATTGAATGACTTGATTTCTTGTGCGCAGCCACATACATGCAAAATCTCCACTATTAAACTAACAGAAATTCAAAGCCAAACACCAAATTTGAATTGGCATCTTGGCTTGAATATATCTAGAATAGCAATTTATCAAAGTGTTACTCTAACAACAAAATACAACTCAGAATAACAAGAATTTGAACAAAGGGAAACAAACAAACATAGTATTGTTCTTTACATCAAAATCATCACCAGTGGTATATGTTTTTGTCTTGTTCCGATGAAAGATTTTATTTTATTTTATTTTATTATTATTATTATTATTATTATTATTTTGACAAGACGACAAGCGCCCCTCAAAAGAAGTCAAAGATGGACAGTAGGGGTGGAACTTGTTCAACGCAACTGCGTCAATACTTTGCAAGAAAAGGGGCTCGATCTCAAAACTCGTCAATAAAAATAGAGGCTCATCTTTTAATAAGAGAATTCGATACCAATAAGCCATCATGGCCGTTGGTAAATCTATTGATTTACAACAGGCAAAACATACATCATCAGAAAAAGGACCAACTTAAAACAACATTCTACAAGAGCATTGGTCTACATACAAAAGAGAACACAATACACAGCTAATGATTCATCCATCAGGTTACCAATAAACAAGACAGTACACATAAGAATTGCACAGAAAGCAGTCAATGTTAACTATCAAAGAGAGGTAAAAGATATTGGTCTACTCTGACTTCTGTAACCATTCTCCATCTGACATTTCTCATGTTTGAAAGGATTTTTATTTCTTTTCACATGAGAAATCTTTATGAGAAAGACAATGAATTAAGTAAAATATGGGATATAAAAAAACAAACGATTCTGAAAAATGTGAAATAACCTACTAAGTTCATCACTGAAGCGAACATTTCTAGCAATCTCAGCAAAAAGATTGTTTTCTTTAAAAAAAAAATGGATAAACCACTTTTCATTGATAAAGATAGTTTGATAATTGATGACATATTACTGATGGTTACAAAAATAGATCCAAGTCAAAACAAATATCTCCGTGTGTGAGCTCGGACGGGATGTGACCATCTCCCCCCTGCTACCCTCCCCCGTGAGTCTCGCCACTCCTCCCCTCCACCGGAGCCTCGTTGCCACCAGGTCCCTGTGGGGCTTTTTGCTAGAAATGAAAGCTTCTTTTCACCAAGTTCTGGGCCTCCTGTAGCCTCGGCCTCTTCAAAGGATGAGCTGCATCAAACTAAAATAATAGGAGAAAGTTAATTTCATGAATTAGTTGCCAGAAAACGCGACGTTTGTCTTGAAAACAATGTGAGTTTCTTTCTTTTCACAGGGTCCAGTAGATTGCCATCATCGTGAGCTCCCAACCTCTTCTTAGGGTCCTCCTGATGTCCCGTAGGGTGACAGTCAGATCCTTGGGTTCTTGGATAGGTCCCATTGGCGGGTTCATCCTGAAGAGTCTCCTGTAGTAGTCCCATATCCGGCGGGCTAGTGGGCACTCTAGGAGGAGGTGAACGACCGATTCCGCCATAGTGTCGCAAAGGTAGCAATCAAACATTGATCCTCCCCATTGTTTTCGATATAGATTATCAAGGGTGAGAATTCTGTTCTCCCGGACAAGCCATACGAATAGCTTGATTTTGAGTGGGCATGGTCTCTTCCAGTAGCTTAAGCGTACATCGCTCCTTATTCCTGAGTTAATTCGATAGCATGATTTGACGGTGAATCTTGCGATCGGGCCTGTAAGGCTCCAGGTCCTTTGGTCGTTTTCGATACCCCTGGTGCTGCAAATGTGTTGGTAGAGGATCTGATACTTAAGCGCTTCCCGCTCTGTTAGAGGCCCCGATTTGAGAAGTGAAATCCCCCCTTGTAGTAGCTCTCGAGCCCTTGAGATGGGGATGTTCATTTTTAGTATCAGGGGTTGCAGGGAGGGGAACAAATTTCCAGGTGAGTGACCATCAATCCATTTATCCCACCACATGTTAATAGATTCCCATCTCCCCGGTATGCTATGATATTGTGGCAGGTTACCTGCTTTTCCTTGCAGATCCCCTTCCAGAAGAAAGATGCCCTTTTGTGCACATCGAGGAAACCTCTGTTAAAATATGCTTTTAAGATTGTTTTCCTGCACAAACTCGCATCCCCTGTCAGCAGTATCCACCACCACTTACTCAAGAGGGCCCATTGAATTGCCGCAGGTTTAGGATCCCCCAACTCCCCTGCTCTTTTGGTTGGCATAGCTTTTGCCAACTTACAAGGTCGTAGGTTTGCTTCTCCATATCCGCACTTTTCCACAGGAAGTCTCTTCTTAGTTTCTCAATTTGGTTGATCACCCACTCTGGTAGCCTGTATATTGACATACATTGGATTGGGATATTTGTCAGCATCGCGTTTGCCCAAGCGAAAGAACACGCCCCATCCAGGAATTGAGTCTCTTCCTGATTCTCGAGATTAGGTCTCTCTAATCGTTATGTTTGGGCCACCCACCTGTGATATGAATACCCAAGTATATATTTGATTGGAAGTGATGTGATGGGGGCAGTTGATGACCCGTGCAATGTCTTGAGCCGTGTAGCCCTCAGCTTTCAAGGTGATAATCGCACTCTTGTGAAAATTTATTCTTAGCCCCGAGAGACCTTCAAAAAGATAGAACATGAGCTTCATGATCCTAAATTGTTGAAGATTGCCCATGCAGAAGACCATAGATTGTTCTCTCAAAGCATCACTTTTCAATATTTCGGTTTCAATTATCTATCTTGTTATAATAAAATGTGTTTTATCCACCTTCTTTCAAAAAAAATTATATATATATATATATATATATTTCGGTTTCAATTGGCTTGGAAAAGTTGAACAGAATGCTTCTATAAAATAATTCATCTGACAGTGTGAGTAAATCATCAACAGCTCAATTAATGGATTCACTTCAAACTAAGATAATGAACGAGTGTATGTGGGAGGAATGTCACATATAATCCAACCTCTACAGAACCAGTTGTGCATAGGATCAAACTGAAAGTAACCAATGTAATGTACAGGCAAATCAAATTACTGAAAAATACAACCTCAAAAGACCAAAGGTATGGTTCACATCAAAAACTCATAAACCAAATCCCACACATCAATTTGTAATTAGGAGCAGCAACAACTCAGCAAACAAGCATATTTTGCAACAGAAGGGGTGGGGAAAGACCTGAAAGGAAAGAGAAATAAATGGTGCAACAACATACAAATTTATTAAAACTAATCATATGATCAAGCACCATAAATATGCTTTATGTTAGGTGCTTCTTATAAGAAATCTCAAAGAGTATCAATATCAAATGCAAGTAAGCAAAACAGTTGGATGTCTGCAATGTTTCGATACAGCAATCTGCTTAAAAATTAAGCACCTCGACATCATTATTAACAAGAAAATAATTGAAAGAAAAAAAAAACATCTACAAATAACGACATAAAATTTGCTTGCTTTCATTAACATACAAACAATAACATTTTCATAGTTCTTTAATTTGTTCCCATTGAAAACACTGCTATCTACAAACAACAAGACGCATGAGTAATGAACTACAAACAGGTATAAGAACTCAAGAACTATCCACAAAGCCTACTAAAATTCATGTTTTTATACCAGGAGGTGAACTACAAATAATCAAGATTCCATTAATTCTAAGAACTTAAGAAGAAACATAACAGATCAATGAGTGACATGAGATGTTTTTTAAATTATTCAAAAAAATTTCAACAACTAACTATATTTAAATTATTCAATACATTGTAATTTGAAGTCACCTTTTTATGTATAAGTAATATTTGTTTCTTTTGGTCCTTTCATTTTAATTAGCATATGGAATATGGCAGCCTTCTTTTCCCCTCTTTATCTTTTAAAAGGTAATATGTTAGCTTGACTTTTAGAGCGGTACAAATTATAAACAAAAAGATAAAACCTAAGAACATTTGATTGTACAAACTTCATATGATGTAACAAAAAAATACTTCACCTCTTTGATGAATTTTGGACCCAAAACACAAGCAAAAAGTTTGGCATATTAATGCCTGGAAGCTACTAAAGAACAGCCTTGAAGTCATTCCCCACACACAATAGAATTCTATGGAAACATCAAAGCACAAAGCTAAAGCAATGAGACTAAAAAGAAAAGTCCAATAAAGAAAAAAGCATATCAGAATATATGGCAAACCATCCAATTCTCCAGTTTCACATTCATGGGTTGCAGCCATAGCTTATGCTTCTGGACCATCTTGATGATCTCCTTCCTCTCCTCTCTCTTCTCAGCATTCCCTTCTCCTCTCTCTCTACAAACAGAACACAAAACACCTCCATTTATTCCATACCAACAACAACAACAACAAGTCTCTCATATGACAAAGCCTAGGCCTTCTTCTATGAATGAAGATCTTCAGAGAAGTAGAAGTACTAACATTAATCCAAGAAGTCATGAGTTCAGGTCCATTCCATTCTCCGACATGCTTCCGAGAGGTTTCGTGCCGCCGTCGGGTTCATCATTGTGTCATAACAATGTGCCTGACTCTATCAACTTCTTCTGTGAGTACAGCTACTCTTCAAGACCTTAATTATCAGTTGTCAGTCTCCAGAACTTCTTGAAGGTAATAGAGGAGCTAGGAGGTTAAATGAGATGGTGTAATGGTTTCCTTCTTTGAACTTTTTTAGCTTAATTTCTTTGTATGTTTCAAGTTTCTAAAAGTAATTCAATTTAATAAAGAATACTGAAAGAACACAGTTCAAAATTTCTCCAATTATTTTTTTTTCTTTTTAAATAGATAGGTCACGTTTTATTTATGATAATATAATGTGATATAAATGTTTATGTGGTTACAAAACATATGAGTGTAAGAACAAACAACCACAAGATGAAAATTGCATCCTCCCAGGACATGGTGGGTCACGGATCCGCCCGCGCCTCATTGTCCCTCTACCCTCGAGGAATGTGAAGGTCAGGCTTCTCTTTACCAAGTCTTACATCTCATGTAATTTTAGCTTTTTTGACGAATGAGATATATCAAACTAGGACGGTATAAGAAAAGTTATGTCGTGAATAATTTGTCAAAAAACACGACGTTTATTTTTAAAATATTGCATATATATTCATTTCCTTATAATCGTCATCGTCGTAAACTCTCATCCTTACTTCATGCGCATGTCCACCATGAGCAAGATAGTTATGAGACCTCTAACGTTCAAGGTCGGGATGTGGCAATCCCGGATAAACCTCTATAATGCTCCCATATGATATGCGTTATACTGGGCAGCTGAGGAGGAGGTCGGATACCGTTTCATCCTCAAAATCGCACAAACAGAAGAAGAGCCGGGTCACCCTCCAGTTCCTCATGTCAAAGGTTATTCAATGTGAATATACATTCCTCTTTAATTAGCTCTTCTTCGTGTTATCACAATCTTTTATTAATGAGATTTCAAGTGTTCTACTTTGTGACTCATGTGACTTGACTTATCTGAATCCATCTGCCACCAACTTTAATCCCACAGATAGATTGATGATAGTAGCTGCAAGTACTAATCTCTTCACTTCAATATCTTCTTGTTGGGGAAGAGCATAACAAACGTGTCAACCATGATGATATGGATGAGTGATATTGACTATTGAGTTGTGTTAGGTATATGGCAAGCATCTTCTCTGGTACGGTGCCTTTCAATATTGACAAGAGTCAAAGTCTACAAGGTTTCTAGATGATGGCATATTTCTATAAATGTAAACAGTGATTATAATCGATGGTGCTAATACTCATGTGTGCATGAGCCCATTCTTATATCTGCTACGTCGAGATTTATCCACGTCTTTAATTTTTTAACAGTTTGCCGCTTTTATTATTAAAAAAAAAATGATTTAGGCTGTGTTAATGTCAACAAAGAGTAGTAGCCCCATGACTTCCAAGATCCAATATTCTCAAATAAGTTTGTTCTCATCCAAAGTAGGTTTGGTCGGTGGGACCATCTCCTGAACCAGGAAACTTCATTCCTGTGGTTGGGGCAATGTAAGAACTTTACACTATAGTAGTAGTCGGTCATGCAGCTGGTTGCTATAGTGGAGTTAAAACATTCCTGGATAAGACCAACCTTTGTCTTATGGATTCTAGAAGAAGAAGAAGAAGCTGTGACGTCATGTTGACATAGAACTCCACCCAAGGTTTCTTATGCACCGTGGATAAATTTGCTGACGACCATTGGTTGACACAGCACGCCAGGTTGACAAACTGCCCTTCTTTCCCACCCCTTCAAGATTTCCAATACGTGTCACTTTATGGATCACCATAAATCCCCGATGTTTCTCCAATATGTTGCGAAAATCGAAAAAACTATCTCAAATCTATATCAATTTTGAATATTTAATCACAAAAAACAATTGTTTTTAATAGATTTAAGCGGTCCGATCTTTTCCGGACATGTAAATAATGATTGGAGTTTTATAGCACCGAATTATTCTTTTTTTTTTTTGATAAAGTAGATAAACCACATTTTATTTATAAAGGTTGATAAAGTTTTACATTGCATGGACAGATCGGAAAGTTAATGATACATCATTTTAGTGACTATCCTATCTGCCTGCAATATATCTGGGCCTTGCTTAAGAGGTTGTTGCTTGCTCTTCCCCGGGAGATTCTTCCTCCTCAGCCGCCCTCCCTGACGCGCCATCAGTGAATTCCAGGCTCCTTTTAACCAGGTTCGCCGCCGCCTCCAGCTTTGCGCGTTTCGCCGGTGGAGCTGCATCCAACCAAGAGATGATGAGGAAAGAAATATCGCGAATAATTCGTAAGAAAACGCGTTGTTTTTCCTGAAAACATCGTCTATTCCTCTCCCCCCAAATGCTCCAGGTGATTGCCATAACGGCGACCTCCCATCCTCCTCTTAGGGTATGTTCCACCCTTGAGGGTGTTCCCCTGGTTCCCCAAATCTCTGAGGGCGCCAGCTCCCCTGCTCTAGCTCCAAAAATTGCCTCAAAGTGGTTCCAAATGTGTCTCACATATTGGCATGAAGTGAGGATGTGTTGTACCGACTCCTCCTCCAACTCACACAGGTAGCAACGAGTGCGCTCTCCTCTCCATTTCCTTTTGTGTAGGTTGTCGAGTGTGAGGATCCGGTTTTCCCGGGCCAGCCATGCAAATAGTTTTACTTTGAGGGGGCATGGTTGTTTCCAAAAGCCCTTTTTAAGGTCACTTCTTATACCCCCGTCGGTCCTGAATCGGTAGAGTGATTTGACTGTGAACAACCTATTGCTCGTAAGCTTCCAATCTCTGGTAGAGGGAGCAGCAGTGTTTGTGATATTGGTGACTAGCATCCTGCTTATTGATTCAAGGCCCAGCCTGTCTCTGTCCATCAGTGGTCCCGGTTTAAGGATCGATAGTCCCCTTAGGATCCTGGACCTCGCCTCCTGGATGGTCATGTGGGGAGATATAATCAGTTCCTGGAGACCGGGATAGTTGTTCAGCAGTGACTGTCCCTCCCACCAGTTGTCTTTCCAGAAGTTGGTGTCTCGACCGGATTCCGTCCGCACCACTATGTTAGATAGGACTGGGGGTCCTTCACGGCATATGCTTCTCCAAAAAGTTGAAGCGCGTCCGGGTGCCGCCCTATGTGGGTCAATGTAGCCTCTCCTAGAGTATGCTTCAACAAAGATCTTCTGGCATATCCCTGCGCGCCCTGTTAGGATTCTCCACCACCATTTCCCCAGCAGAGCTCCATTGAAGGTTCGAAGATTTAGTATCCCCCATCCCCCATTTTCCTTGGGTCTGCAAATTCTCCCCCAATTAACTAGGTGGTAGCTATGTGTGTCCTTGTCTACCCCTTTCCATAAAAAGTTCTGTCTGATTCCATCTATCTTCTTTATAACCCACTCTGGTAGTCGAAATGCCGACATCCAATGAATTGGAATGGTTGATATGACAGAGTTTAACATTGTTAGTCTTCCTCCCAGTGATAGCAATTTTCCTTTCCACGATGCCAATCGCCCTCTGATTTTTTCTATAAGAGATCTCCAGTCCTCCTTCCTAGGTCGCCCTCCTGATAGCGGGACTCCTAGATATTTAATCGGGAGGGTACCTATTTTACAGTTGAGTACTTGTGCAAATTCCTCAGTGTGGTGGTCGGAAGTCCTTATTGGAATAATGATACTCTTGGAGTAATTTATTTTTAGCCCCGAAAATCCCTCAAAAAGATAGAAAATTAGCTTCAAGATACGAGCATCTTCTGGTCCTCCCGTGCAAAAGATCAGGATATCATCTGCATACTGCAATGTTGATATGGTATCTTCCTGGTTTTCCCCAATAGAGACCCCGTGGTATATGTTTGCATGTACAACATTTGAGAGCATTGTAGGCAGAACGTCCATGGCTAGGACGAATAATAGCGGGGATAATGGATCCCCCTGTCTCAGACCTCTTTTGCTTCTCACATACCCGGTTGGCACCCCATTGAGGAGGAAATTAGCTTTGGATGTCACCAGTAGACATTTAACCCACCCTAGCCATTTGGGTCCAAAACCCCTGGCCTTAAGAATGTCAAGGAGGAAATCCCAATCCACTGAGTCAAAGGCTTTTTCCAGATCTATTTTAATCATTGTTCCGTTTTCGGGTCCAGTTCTCATCTTATGGATCAGTTCTTCTGCTGCAATGATGTTATCATGAATCAACCGCTCCTGTATGAAGGCCGTTTGTGATTCATCTACTAGCTCTCCCAGGGTTCCTTTCAGCCTGTTTGCCAGTACTTTGGAGATGATTTTAACCGAGCAGTTAATTAGACTTATCGGTCTGTAGTCTTGAATGCTCTCCGGAGAGCAATTTTTCGGGATAAGCAGGATATGTGCCCAATTTAGGCGCTCTAAATCAGCCGAGCCCTGGAAGAAATCTTCAAACAGTTTAATCATGTCCTCCTTGATAATATGCCAACCTTGCTGATAGAAGGTCATTGGAAATCCATCTGGCCCTGGTGCTTTATCTGCCCCAAGCTCGTTTATTGCTCTCCTGATTTCTCTTTCTTGGAAAGGTTCCTCTAAGTGACCGAGCTCCACCCTCCTTTTTCGTAGGAACAGTTGATCCCATGAGGTGTTGTACCTCATCTCCCGTTCCTTTCCGAAGAGATTGGTGAAGTGTCTTGAGATTGAAGCTGAAATTTGTCTTGGGTCTGTGATAGTTGTTCCTTCATGTTGAAGTTGCTTAATCCAGTTTGTGTTGCGTCTTTGGTTGGCAACCGCATGAAAGAACTTTGTGTTCTGGTCTCCTTGTTGTAGCCAATTGACCCTGGACCTTTGTTTCCAGTATGCTTCTTCCTCCGAGATGATCCGTTCATATTCCTCTTTGTGTGAGGTTTCTTCCGCCTTCTCCTCGATAGATAAGGATCTTGATTCTTTGTAAATGTCAATTGTCTTCATTGCATTCAACAGCTCCTTCTTTCTGTCCAGTGTTTGGTTGAGGTTTTCCTTTTTCCATCTCTTGAGTCTTTCTTTTAGGTGTTTCAGTTTTTTTGCCATCTTGTATGCTCCATCTCCTATTAGCATCTGTCCCTGCTATTCTGCTCCAATCATGTCCCAGAAGCCCTCCATCTTCGCCCATTCTCTGTTAAATCACACCGAACTATTCTTAGTAGAAAAGAAATAGATGATATTTTTTAAAAATTATATATATATTTTTAAAAATATTTATAACACTATTTTTTTTTCTATTATACTTCTTTGACAATACAACATATCCTTTTAAAAAAAATGAAAGTTAGAGTAGAGACAATTTAATTTTCAATTAAATAAAACCTCCAATTCGCAAAGACGTCATCACATCTAGAGCAAAGAAACGCACACAAGAAGATGTCTGATAACAAAAAAAAAAACAAGATATAATCTTCAAAATAGTATCTCTATTTTAATGAGGTGATCTTTTTAATCCCTTTAATATAATTTGAGTCTTTTGTCTCCTCTTATGTTTCAAGTTTAGTCCATTGAATCCCTTTGTCTAATGGAAGTTAAATTTTATGTTAACTTACACTGATGTGGTCTTTTATAATATTAAAATATTATTTAAAAAAAATGAGGAAATAATAAGTACCAGTGAGGTGTGACCTCGGTGGAACTTTAGTGTTGGTGGATGAATTCTCCGAATAAGTTGAAGACCTAGGGCTACAGGGGTAGGGGTGTATTCGAGCCGAGCTGAGCTTTCGTGTGTTTAGGCTTGGCTCGTGACTAAAAAGAAGAGTTCAAGCTCGGCTCGTAGCTCGTATCGAGCCTAAAATCCTGTTCGAGCTCGGCTCGTTTGAAGTATTACGGAACTCAAGCTCGGCTCATAAAAGCTTGTTTATTGGTTCGTTCGACCTCTAGTTCATTTAAATGCTCGTTTGAGCTCGAGTTCGCTAAATGCTCGTTTAAAAGCTTGTTTGAGGCTTGTTTGAATAAAAAACCAACATGAGCATGGGCCCTCGGACTCCCGCAAGCGACGTAGTCAAAGTCGTCAAGGCAACCATCAGACTCCACATACTCAACATTATATATATATATATATATATAGTGATAGGATGAGGCCGGCCCCTATCACTACTTATATAGGGTAAAAATATATAAAATAAATAAATTTTATATTTTTTATAATGTATTTACATATATATTGATTTATTTATATATTTTAAACAATATATATATATATATATATATATATATATATATATATATATATATATATATATATATATATATATATATGGTTAGGATCATGGGGCACACATTATTTTGACCACATTTGACATCTTTTTTCATTCATTGATTTGTACAGTGTTTTAACCAAATCCAACCGTATGGATAGAGAGAACATCAAAAAATAAACAAGCTGTCAATTTTCAAATAATTTAGGAACTTGTAGGGTCTTCATATGAAATGGTGAAATTCCAACGGTATAAAATTTTACCCGTTAAGATGAAAACCCTACAAGTACCTAAATTGTATGAAAATTGACATGCTTACTTATTTTTCGATGTTCTCTCCATCCATAAGGTTGGATTTGGTTAAAACAATCGTGTTTAAATGAATGAAAATGATGAAATGCTAAAAATAAGATGTCCCCATGAAATATATATATATATATATATATATATATATATATATATATATATATATATATATATATATATAGTTTAAAATATATAGATAAATCAATATATATGTAAATACATTATAAAAAATAAAAATTTTATTTTTTTATATATTTTTAAATATATATATAAGTAGTGATCCACAAGTGTAGTCGGCCTCATCCTATCATTACCATATATATATATATATATATATATATATATAAACGAGCTCACAAACGAGCCTATAAACAAGCTTGTTCGCAAGCTGTGTTCACGAGTTTATTCACGAGCTGTGTTCGCAAGTCAAAATGAGCCGAGCTTTCCTCTGCTCAAGCTTGACTCGTTTATTAATCGAGCTTGAAATTGAAGCTCAAGCTTGACTCGTTTTTTGAACATGAACGAGCTCTTATCGAGCCGAACACCAAGTCGCTCATGAACTGCTCGGCTCAAATACACCTCTATACAGGGGCAATAGTGCGGCTCCAGCAATAGCAGAGAGAGAGAGAGAGAGAGAGAGAGAGAGAGAGAGAGAGAGGTCAAATTGAGAATACCATGAAAGCCGGGATTAGGGTTTGTTGCATTTTGGCGGAGGATGATGTGATACCACTTTTCTTTGTTGCATTCGAGGAGGTGATGGTGGACTAACGAGTTTAGATCCATTATCATCGTTCGAATCGATAACCAATGCTCATTTTATTATTATTATTATTATTTTATTATTTTCAATTTTTTAAAATAATTTTTTCAAAATTATAAAAAAACGACATCAATGTAAGTTAACGGGAAATTTAAATCCCGTTAGACAGAGGCACTTAATGGACCGAACAGGAAAAATAGAGGGAGATAAAATGCTCAAATTATATTAGAGGGACTAAAAGGACCACCTTGTTAAGATAAAGGGACGATTTTAAGGATTATACCAGAAAACAATAAGACTCTTTTGTACTAATTTTCGTTGTAATGAGATCCCACATAATACTCTATTAAACTTGATACAGGCAAAATCTAAGAAGCTACGTGTCTACATACCCCCACATGCCATAAATGATACACGGGTATCCAAGAAATGCCATGCCACCTCTCAAGCAAGGTAAGGTCATCATCATCATAGAGCAAAAGAGATGTCCACACACCTTATCTTATAATGACCGACAAGACATCTAAAAGTGATGGGATGGGGCTTAGATCCCGAGAAGCTTTAAGAGCATAAAAAGAGGGAGACCCCGAAAGAGAGGGGTAAGCTGATACTCAATCATATAACTCTTTCCATTTTTTCCTCCACAATTCTTCTTCATCGAACTCCTTGTTGATTTGATCGTTGGAGCAAGATTTGGGCCTCTAAGCCCTCCACACTTTCATAGTCGCACTTGTGTCTCTTTTTCAAGTGATTTTCTTCTGAAGGCACTTTTGACAACACCTTCAACCATAGAAGACTTCATCTGTTGGCCTCAATCGAAATCCAGCACAACCGATTTTTCGGCTAACAAAACTCATTGGTAAAATTTGATTTATCTATCAGAAAAAAAGAATATCTCAAGCCACTATGACATAAAATATATTTATAAAAATATATTTTCTCCCAATATAAATATATATTTTTTTAAAATCTCGAAACTACCGAATAACTTCTGAAACGCTTTTGCTTCATGGCCAATTATTCTACCCCCCAAGCCACTCTGGCATCTGACTTGCTAGTCATCTTAAATATACATTGACCACTGATACTTTAGCTCATTCTCATCATCTCTCTCTTCACACCCCCACTTCCACTAGGAAGACTAAGAAGAGTGATGTCCAGTGAAGCTCCCATCCTTCAATGCCTCCTCCTCTGTCTCCTCTTCTCTATCGTATCATCTCAAGAACCCGACTTCATCTTCACCGGCTTCACCGCCGGAGCTAGCTCCAACGGCAACACCAACATCAGCTTGAACGGCATCGCCGAGATCCAAGACAACGGAATCCTCCGTCTCACCAACGAGACCAGCAGACTCATCGGCCGCGCCTTCTACCCAACCCCCTTCCGCTTCAAGAACTCCACCGACGGCTCCGCCTTCTCCTTCTCCACCGCCTTCGCCTTCTCCATCGTCCCCGAGTACCCCAAGCTCGGCGGCCATGGCTTAGCCTTCGTCCTCGCCCCGTCCATGTCCCTCCCCGGCGCCCTCCCCAGCCAGTACCTCGGCCTTCTCAACGCCACCGACAATGGCAACGCCACCAACCACGTCTTCGCCGTCGAGTTCGACACTGTCCAGGACTTCGAGTTCGGCGACATCAACGACAACCATGTCGGCATCGACATCGACAGCTTGACCTCCAACCGAAGCCAACCCGCCGCTTACTTCTCCGATGATTCCACCAAACATGACCTCAATCTCAAGAGCGGCGACACAATCCAAGCTTGGGTCGACTACGATGGCGTCTCCAAGGTGCTCAATGTGACCCTCTCCCCCTTCTCCACGAAACCCCGCTTTCCGATCATCTCATTCCCTGTTGATTTATCTCCGATACTCCATGACGACATGTTTGTCGGCTTCTCCGCTTCCACCGGGCTTCTCGCGAGCTCCCATTACCTCTTCGGGTGGAGCTTCAAGATGAACGGCGTCGCTAGATCTCTCGACCTCTCTTCACTCCCTTCGTTACCTAAACCTCCAAAGAAAAACACCACCTTTGTCATCGCCATCTCCATCTCCTCCGTCGTATTCGTTATCGCCGTCATCTGCGCCGCCGCTTACCTCTTCTACAAGATCAAGAACGCGGACGTGATCGAGTCCTGGGAGCTGGAGTGCGGCCCTCACCGGTTCTCCTACAAAGAGTTGAAGCACGCCACCAAAGGTTTCAGAGACCGCGAGCTCCTCGGCTTCGGCGGGTTCGGCAAAGTCTACAAAGGAACGCTCCCGGGATCGAAGACCGAGGTCGCGGTGAAGCGAGTCTCCCATGAATCCAGACAGGGGATTCGCGAGTTCGTCGCCGAGATCGCGAGCATCGGGCGGCTCCGGCACCGGAATCTCGTCCAGCTCCAAGGCTGGTGCCGCCGCCGTGCGGATCTCATCCTCGTCTACGAGTACATGCCGAATGGCAGCCTCGACAAGTACCTCTTCTCCGATCTCGAATCCAAGGGTCCACCAAAGCCCCTGCTTTCATGGCGGCAGAGGTTCCATATTCTCAAAGGAGTCGCGTCGGCTCTCCTATATCTCCACGAAGAGTGGGAGCACGTCGTCATCCACCGCGACGTGAAGGCAAGCAATGTGCTCCTCGACGGCGATTTGAACGGAAAGCTCGGAGACTTCGGGCTGGCGAAGCTCTACGAGCACGACGCCAACCCGAGCACCACCAGGGTGGTGGGCACCCTGGGCTACCTCGCTCCCGAGTTAACACGAACCGGCAAGGCCACGACGAGCTCCGACGTGTTCGCGTTCGGTGCGGTGGTGCTGGAGGTGGTGTGCGGGCGGCGGCCCATCGAGCCGAAGGCCTTGCCGGAGGAACTAGTTCTAGTGGACTGGGTTTGGGGTCTCTGGGCGTCGGGGAGTTGGACGGACTTGGTGGACCCGAGGCTCAAAGGCGACTACGATAGAGAGGCGGTGGAGGTGGCGGTGAAGGTGGGGCTTATGTGCTCCCACCCTGCGCCGTCGGCGAGGCCCAGGATGAGGGACGTCGTGAGGTACTTGGACGGCGGCGAGGTGCCGGCGGTGAAGAGCCCGCCGGAGGAGTACGAAGGGAAGAGCCAGGTTGGGTTCGATGATTACCTACACTCGTACCCATCGTCGTCGTTCGAGAAGGTGTCGGAATGCTCTTTCCCCGTCGGCGCTTGAGAGTCGTTGGTGGGCCATGGTCAAGTGGGTCCCTTCGAGTACACTCCATTGTCCCTATTCTCACGTGGGATGAATGCGTGAAGTGGTTCCATTGGGGGTTGTGGCTTTTTGTGCGGGTTTGTCGTGTGAGCTCTTGCTGCTTTTCATTAATTAAAGAGCTTTTTATTTCATTGAAGGGTATAAGAGATCCTGGTTTGTATTAGAGGTCCGTGAGAATCGTTGGCTTTTTTGTTATTTTTAGTTAACTGTCCTATTTCGTCATTTATTGGTGTGGATTATGTGTTACATTAATATCAAGAGAGAGAAATATATTTGGATAGTGATGTAATATGCTTATCTAGTTAGCAAGTGGGGCGTGTTCATTTACACATAAATGCTTGGGAGAAGTGCGAAAATGGTCCATTTCAACCGTTTCTAATGGTTATGAAAGTGGTATTTTAGCTCACTTCAATAAAATGGACACTTTTTCATATTAGGTTCATTTTAGTTAAAAATATATCAAAGTGGTCAAAATGGGTTTATTATTATTATTATTATTATTATTATTATTATTATTATTATTATATTCTATACCGCTATAATGTTGTTTTAACAGATTACAACGTAGCTGAGAATTACAGCGTATCTTCACACTTAGGTGAAAGTGAATATCAGAAATATCAACTTCTTTAAAAAAATAAGAGATGGTTTCCCGATGACCCTCTACCAACAAGGGTGGAGCTTCACAAGGGATGACATCCTCCAAACCTTCCAAGACCTATATGATGGCACCGCTGACCTGGAAAGACTAAACTGGGCCCATGTTCTACTATTACCAAAGAAGAACGAATCATCCTCAATCAAGGACTTCCGCCCGATAAGTCTGGAAAATTGCTCCATCAAAATCATCACGAAGGTCCTTGCTAACCGTCTGCAAGTGGTCATAGCGGATCTGATTAACGAAAATCAGACCGCATTCATCAAAGGGAGATGTATACAAGACAGTATCGTCGCCGCCGAGGAGATCATCTACAACATGAAAAAGAAAAGCGGGGCACTGATTAAAATAGACTTTGAAAAAGCCTTTGACTCAGTGGACTGGGAGTTCCTCCTCGAAGTACTGCATGCAAGGGGATTTGGACCAAAATGGACTGGATGGATCACAAAGATCCTCCACTCGTCAAAGTCTAGATTCCTGATTAATGGCAAACCTATGGGATATGTGCGTCACCAACGTGGGCTGAGACAGGGAGATCCGCTCTCTCCCCTGCTATTTATTCTTGCGATGGATGTCCTCACCACAATGGTGACACAGGCTGCAAGAGCAGGCATCCTTGAGGGTTACAGGATGGGAACAGAACAAATCTCGGCCCTACTGTACGCGGATGATCTCCTAATCATTAGCTCGGGTAAGAGAAGTGACTTTAGGAACCTGAAGCTGATCTTCTACTTATATGAGGGCCTCTCTGGATTGAGAATCAACTACCACAAAAGCGCCCTCATACCGGTAGGCCTTCCAGAGGAGGAAGCGAGGGCCTTGGCAACCACAATGGGATGCCGTCTTAGCTCCCTCCCAGTCGACTACCTTGGCATCCCCCTAGCAGGGAGCAGGCCTCGGAAGGAAGACTGGAACAAACTCATCCAAAAGGTTAGAAACAAGCTGACAACATGGAAAGGCCGACTGCTATCGCTAGGCGGACGTGTCACCCTACTAAACTCGGCCCTATCAGCAATTCCAAATCACTGGATGGCCATGTTCAAACTGCCATACTGGGTTATTCGACAGATTGAAGGCATTCGTAGGGATTTCCTATGGAGGGGAACAAACCCCGAATCCAAAGCATACCGCTTGGTGAAATGGGAAACCCTTACAAGACCCAAGGACATGGGAGGATGGGGAATACTAAATTTGAAGGCCTTCAACGAAGCACTCCTTGGCAAATGGTGGTGGCGACTACTAAATGGAAAAACAGGAATCTGTGGCAGGATCATTACAAGCACATATTTCCGGAACTCATCAATTAATCCATATAAGCCCACACCTAACCGAGTATCTTGCTTCTGGAAGGGAGTAACAGAACAACGAGACCTTACCATGGCAAGGATGGGAGCCACTCCAGGGTCAGGGAGAACAATACGAATATGGTTTGACAACTGGATCGATGGACATAGCCCCTATAGGAGTTTCCCTGAATTCCAAACCCTCTGGATAAAGGCAGATCATACGATCCATGCGGCCCGACAGCTACAAAGAAGAGGAAAGATGATCCTTAGACCGGGGCCCTTGTCGCAAGGGGCAATGGAACTAATGCAAGGACTACTAGAGCATCTTGCACAAGGAGAAACTCAACAGATGGATAAAAGGAGTTGGACACTCACCCCAAACCAAGAATTTACTGTCAAGTCCCTCTATACCTTCAGAATTGATGGTGGCACGAGAAGTCCTATCCCGGCAACTTTCTGGAAACAAGCGTGCCCCCTGAAGGTCAAGCTCTTCGCCTGGCTGGTAATGGAAGACAAACTTCCCACACTACAAAACCTAGCGAAGCGAAATTGGCAGGGGGAAAGGACTACTTGCTCCCTATGTAATACTCAAGAGGAAACTACTGACCACCTATTTGTCCAATGCCCATACGCAACTGAGCTGTGGTCTCACTACACTCAGTTACTTGGAGTTAGGTTCCCCCTAAACAGGGTAAAAGACCTATGGGCGGCATCCTCGATTACCAGACATCTGGAACGGGACCTCCGCAAGGGATGGCAACTGCTAGTGATGTCAGCCACATGGAACATTTGGTTGGAAAGGAATAGACGGTGCTTCGAAGACAAACGACGCGTTTGTAAGCGACTCATCCGTCAGGTGAACTTCCTCTTCCTCTCATGGTTCGACGGTGCTCACGCCACCATGCAGACCCAGCTACAAGCCCTGCGTGTCCACATAAGACACAGTCTCGCCCTCACCAGGGAGACACACGTCCAGAGATCCCCAGACGCGGATTTTGAGGATGACGACACGGCCGGCTCCTTGATGGGACAATTAGAACCCTTGTAAACCTTGAAAGCACTGAAGAACTGTTGTAACAGTAAATTTGCCATATTTGTAAGTCTAATTTTAATTCAATAAAATAATGTGGTTTATCCACTTTTATCAAAAAAAAAAAAAAAGAAATATCAACTTCTGTTCACTTCAAGGAACTGAGACTTTTGGCCATTTTATCCACTTATAAACTTTTGGACACTTTTCTGGCAAACGAACACGCCTCCTATAGCACCAGTGTCACTCCCTGATAATACTTGGCTGAAGAAAATTTGTTGAACTGATCAATGACAAGGTGTAAAAGGATCAACAAGGCGACTTCAGAACGGAGTCGCCTTGCTTGGTTCCCGAACCAGGGAGTTCCCTGGTTCGGGACAGGTGGCGACTCATCGGCCACACATCCGCCTCGGGATGTGTGGCCGATGAGCATCCCAAGGCATTGCCTCGAGATGCTCATCGGCCACACATCCCGATGCGGGGCGTGTGGCCGATGAAGTCGCCACCTGTCCGGAACCAGGCAAGGCGACTTCAGAACAGGATACGAGATTCCTGCAATTGATATCAAGTCAATGGGTAAGGAATATAAATTGATTATTGTCAAAAAGTTTAGATCAGAAAGAGAAAGGCATCTTTTTGACAGTGTATCATGCTTGGTGGTGGCTCCAGCTAGTGGGGGGCACGGGCCGGTTAATCGGGCCCGGCGGGCCCGACCCGCCGGTTCCGGGCCGGCCAAAGGCCAACCCGGAACCGGCCCGGGCTATAGTGCCAACCCGCCGGGCCGGGTTGATCCCGGACCGGCGGGTCACGGTCACGCCCGGGTGACCGTAATCGGCCCTGCCGGATCAGGAACCGGGCCGGGCCCAACCCACCTTAACCGGGCCGCCGCCGGTTTTCCTTTTTTAATTTGTTTTAAAATTTGTAAATGTATATTAAAAAATAGTAAAAAAATAGCAAAAAATTAAAAAAGTTAAAAACTATGATATTTTGATATAAAAATAGAATGAGAAAAAAATTTAAAAATTTGAAAACTCTAAAATTCATTATCATACACTCATTATTCAAATATTAATAAAACCAAATAAAATTATAAAATTAAAATAAATATATAAATGACAAGCTACTTAAAAAATAAGGAAATAGTCAAATAACCATAAAAAAGCTTCATTATTGACAACTAATATCTCTTAAAAGGAAAAAATCAATCTATAAAATTAATTATTCTACACTAATTATTCAAAAATTAATAAAGTCAAAAAAAAATATAAAATCACAAAAGAATTAACCTTAAATGGCAAAGTACTTAAAATTAAGGATTTAACCTTAAAAAGCCTTCATTATTGACAATCAAAGAAGGCAAAAATCTCTAATGAATGAAAAAAAAATCAATCTATAAATTCACTCCTATATTAATTATTTAAATATTTAAAAAACCAAAAAAATTATAAAATCACATATAAAATTCAATCTATAAAATTCACTCATATATTAATTATTAAGTTAATACTATAAACAACGTGCCGAAATCAACTCAAAATTCTTTTTTTTTATCATAAAACCCCCAAATTTCTCCAAATTAAATATATATATATATATATATATAGAGAGAGAGAGAGAGAGAGAGAGAGAGAGAGAGAGAGAGAGAGAGAGAGGGAGGGGTGTAGAAATAAAATGAGAGAAAATTTGAATGAATTTATGGAGGAATGAGATAATTAAGTTTATTAAAAAAAATCTTAATTATTGCAACCTTAATTAAAGCATCGGTTTGATTGAAAAGAAAGAAACAAAAATCATAGTTTCCAATTTTATAAGTTTCCAAGAATATTAAGTAATAAATTAATAAAAAAAATAAATTTTTAAAAAGTTTAGGTGAACTAGAATCCAACTTTTTATAGTATTAAATTACTACTATAAACAATGGGCCGAAATCAACTCAAATTTTTATTTTATCATTAAAACCCATAAATTTTGCCAAATTTAATATATATATATATATATATATATATATAGAGAGAGAGAGAGAGAGAGAGAGAGGCCCAAATCGGGCTGAACCCGCCGGTTCAACCCGGCTGACCCGGCGGTTCAACCCGCCGGGCCACGGGTTCCGAAATACTAGAACCGGACCCGGCCCGCCACTGTAGCGGGCCGGGTCCGGTTCACCAACCCGGCCCGCCGGGTCACCCGACCCGGCGGGTTTTTCCGGGCCGGTTCCGGGCCGGTTCCGGGCCAAATCAGGCCCGTGCCCCCTCTAGCCCCAGCCACTTGCAACGTCTCTGACTTCCCGTTAAAGATTGGCTCCAGTCAATGAAGAAGACAAGGACATTTCTCAAAGATTATAACTTTAATTAAATCTTAATTTTTAATCCAACCGTGATAAAGCCCAGTTTTTAATGGATTTAGGCCCAAAAGCCCAAAAAACAATGCCCAATTCGAGCTCACTGTCTACAAGTTAGACTGCGAAGCGCGCCAGCAAGTAGAGGTTTTTTTTTTTCGTCTCCGAAAACCTAGTTCATTCGATGTATGAATAACAATCTCCGATTGTTGTTCTCCTTGAATACCTAGTTTGGGGTTTGATCATCTTTATCCATGGATGCTAGAGCTTCTCTGAGGGCTTCCGCGAACTGCTCGCCCTTACCCATTACTAGCTCCGTTCGCCGCAAACCAAGCCAGGCCTTGATTTTCTCAATTTCTCCTTGGATCGCGAGGTGTGCCTCTAGGAGCTCACGCTGCAGCGTCTCGTTGAGAAGAGACGTCACAACTCCTCTTGTCGAGGTACCAATGGATTTTTTGTTGTTTTTGTTTACCTGTTTATACGGGGATTGAGGTGAGATTGTGGTCGTGTTGTTTATGCACCAGAGGAGGAGTTATGCTGATGAGTTTGTGAACATGGAACTGCCCAGCGTGATGGCTTTGTCTCCATTGGATGGCCGATATGTGCAGAAGGTCAAGGAATTGCGCCCCTTCTTCAGTGAATATGGGCTGATTCATTTCCGTATCTTGGTTGAGGTGTGGTATTTGTTCAAGATATACTTTTTATGTTCTTCTTTCTTTTTTTATAATTTCCACAGTTGAGTATGAATGAATTTAAGTAACCAAACCATCAAATTGAGCTTGCTTGTGGTGATTATCATTCATGACTATATCTTGAAATATTTGCGGATGCCAACTACACCCATATAATTCTTCTCTTAGGAAATATTTGCTTTTAGGGTGTTTTGCACTACTGAGTTCACCGGGTTTAAGAAAATCCCATCTTGCTGCATTTGGATAGCTATACAATTACTCTGAAGTTGATTCTCTGCAGGTCAAGTGGTTGCTAAAACTTTCTGAAATCCCAGAAATCACAGAGGTCCCAAACTTCAGTGAGAATGCCCGGACTTTCTTGGAAAGTATAATTCTTGATTTTAACTTTAATGATGCATTGGAGGTCAAGAAAATTGAGAAAGTGACTAACCATGATGTCAAGGCGGTGGAATATTTCTTAAAACAAAAATGCAAATCATGTCCAGAGATTGCTGAGGTTGATATTCTATTCTCAGAATTGAAATGCATGCCTTCTTTTCAATATTCTGCACAAAATTGGTGGTTTGTTATTGAATTTTTGTGCCTGACATCGTGTTTTATTCCATCATCCTATTTCAGGTGCTTGAATTTTTTCATTTTGCATGTACCTCTGAGGATATTAACAATTTAGCTCATGCATTATCACTGAAAGAAGCAATGAACACTGTGATATTTCCTACCATGATTGAGCTATGTGATGCGATATGCAAAATGGCAAAGGAGAATGCCCATATTCCAATGTTGTCACGCACTCACGGTCAGGTAATTGAGGATGCATCATAGTATTATGGTTTTTATCTTCGTTTGAGAGTACATCATTGAAAGTCATGAAGGAATACTGCACTTAAAACATGTTCACCTGTGATCCTGTAATTTTAACATTGAATTGTACTAGGTTTATCTAAAACCTGTAAACCTGTTAGCTACAGTAGCATATCACATTTTGCGCTATTCTCGTTTGGATTAATATCTTTTAACTTGACACCAATATCATTTTTATTAAAAAAAAAATTGCTATCTGTTTAATTGGTACTTTAGGCACATGATGGTGGCTTTTCTTCTATTTTTTCTGGAAATTGCTATTATCTCATCACGTTGACTTTGTATACTACAACCAAACCTGCTTGATGTGTCCTTCAGATGAATTTTACTTTTTTCATAATGTAACTTCAACATATCTAATTTGCTTATTTAAAAATAAAACTCTTGAAGCCAGCCTCACCCACAACCTTGGGGAAGGAAATGGCAAATTTTGCTGTCAGGCTCAGTGATCAAGGGAAGAAATTTTCCCAAATCAACATATTGGGGAAGTTTGCTGGTGCAGTTGGAAACTATAATGCTCATAAAGTTGCTTATCCTACTGTTGACTGGCCAAGCATCGCTGCAGACTTTGTTAGGTCTTTAGGAGTTGAGTTCAACCCATACGTAACACAGGTATTTTTCATTTTCTTTTGCTGTCATATGCATGCTTTTATTGTTATTATTTTGTTATGGTATAAATTAGACTGTGAGTAGCATTTATTTCCTTTGTTGGTAACCTTTAAACTTTAAAGCAGTTACTTACTGATCCATTCATTTCCTTTTTTTCTCATGTAGATTGAGCCTCATGACTATATTGCTGAGCTCTTCAATAGAGTCGTCCAGGTTAACAACATTTTACTTGATTTTGACAGAGATATATGGAGTTATATATCATTAGGTTATTTCAAGCAGGTAATTACTCTAAATCTTTCTTAAGTACTATTTGTTTTGAAATCATTCATTTTCATTTTTGATTGTGTAATACAGATAACCAAGGCTGGTGAGATTGGGTCCTCCACCATGCCTCACAAAGTCAATCCAATTGATTTTGAAAATAGTGAGGGGAATTTTTGCCTGGCCAATGCTGTTTTATCTGCTCTTAGCATGAAGTTGCCAATCTCACGCATGCAAGTAATCTTTCAACTCCTTGCCTCCAATATTCTCTGCTCTCAAGATTTCATATCTGAGTTCATGAATTATTCTAGGCAAGATAGTTCTGCAATGGTCTTCAACCATTGTTACCTGGATTTTGTTTCTCAATCATCCACATACATGTGTATATCTTAATCCATAAGTATGATACAGGGATTCCATTCTGTCTAATGGTTTTTATCTATGTAAGCAGCAGATCTTTTGGTTGTAAATATTATTTGGCTTGATCTAGAGTGAACCAATTTGCGCTTTATGTTGTATATGACAGCGTGACTTGACTGATTCAACTGTTCTAAGGAATTTGGGCGTTGGATTAGGCTATTCTCTCCTAGCTTACAAAAGCACATTGCAAGGAATAAAAAAGTTACAGGTATGGTTTATATTATGTATATGCTTTCAGTCTGACCACAATAGTCATGGAGGTCACTGGTTAGAATGCTGTAACGGTTTGTTGGATATAACACTTGGTTTTGTTCATCCTTCATTTATCATTCTGTTTTTTTTAGTGGTGAAAATTGTTTCTTCATGAAAATGTACTTTATAGTCACATTTCTACTTTCTAGAGTTGTCATTGCTTATTGCTTACTAGCACTTTCTCACAAGCTACACTTTTTTGATAATTTAGGTGAATGAATCTCGTCTCAGTGAAGACTTAGAGAATACGTGGGAGGTGCTTGCAGAACCAATACAAACTGTAAGCATGCATAGCTTTTTTCTTAACAATACCAGTCAGATTAGGCTTGCTGTGTGATGACGTAATCCTGAATGGTTTATAGCTAATATTAGTGTTTAATTTGGTCACTTCATAGGTCTTTACAGAACTACAATTATCGAGTCTATAATAACTTGTTTATTTTACATCATTATCAGGTCATGCGAAGATATGCGGTCCCTGAACCATATGAAAAACTGAAGGAATTGACAAGAGGAAAGGCTGTTACTATGGACAGCATAAAGCAATTCATTGAAGGTTTAGACTTGCCAGAAAAGGCTAAATCAGAACTTCTAAAGTTGACTCCTCATTCTTACATTGGTGAAGGAGAGAGATTAGCTAAAGCTGTTGATGATGCTGTGGATTTAAAAAATGGATTCAAGCTTTTATAGAGTACTCTGCAGGAGCATAGATTTAGTAATTGATATGCAACTTTTTTATCATCAGTTCTTTCTCAACTACTACAGAGAGAGGGGAAATTAACATGTTAAATTAGTCTCATGCTTTCACTTCTTTGTATTTGCATTTGATTATTATTAATATTTTACAAGTACTTGTTACTTATTAAGCTTATTTTTATTTTATTTTTTTTCCAAAATGGACACATTTTTTTTTTTAATAAAGTGAATAAACCACATTTTTTTATTGATAGTAAAAATATCATCCTATTTGAGATCGGGTTTTACATATGGGGTATTGGAGTCCTTGTTGACACCTTTTATATACTGGTTTTTGAGTACTTGCACTGCAAGTGCTTTGATTTTTATGGCATTGTTTATTTAATTGTTTAAAAATGCAAAAGAAAATTAGCAAATGTGATTATTTGGGATATTATTAAATTAACTTTTTTTATTTAGTGGTATTTTTTTATAAAAAAATCTTTTAAATAAATAAAGTAATAATTTAAATTAAACGAATAGAAAATAAAAAAGTAAATAAATAAATTAATAACTGATGTAAGTGTCGTGAATCTTAAAGCCCGACATAGCGGACAATATCCAATAATTGGTATAAAAAAAAACCTAAATCTCGAGTTATATATATATATATATATATATATACCCTCTATTATAGCGAACCGGCCTAATTCCCGCGGTTCTGACCTCACTGATCTCCGTCGAGCTTGGATCGTTCTCAAGGATGCCGGTGAGGGTGGTGGAAAGCTCTGCGCCTTCTCAGGTCGCAGGTGAATGCTTTGCAGTTAATTATGAGATCCCTCTTGGTTCTCTTTTCTAGGGTTATCATCATCATCTGGGTTAGGGTTCTATCTGATTCGAGTTTTCTTTGTTAGACCGAATAATACTATAGTTTCAGCGATTTTATGTTAGGTTTCCCTTTTTCGAGAGGAAATTTAACTTGTTCCTGTTGCTTCAGATTTCCGGCTAAATTGGCGGTTGGTTTTATAACTAGTTTACTTCTTTCTCGCTTATGTGAATCTCATTTTAAATCTTAGTTTTGGGCAAAGAAATTTTTGTTGTCAAATTATTGTTTTGATCTCATCTGGTGCTATGTCCAATGAAAACGATCTTTTTTGTTTATTTTCAGGACAAGATGCTAGTAATCAGCATGCTCTCTCTCCGGCGTGCTCACTTTTAAGTGTTGGGCGGGTTTGTTTCTTTTTATCTTTGTCACAAATATTGTTCTAGATATGGATATTTAGAGTTCCAACAATATTCATTGATTTTGATGATCTTTAATGATGATTACAAAGCCTGTTACTTGATATACAAATGATCGTAGGCTGGAATTGATCCTAGACAATGACCAATCCTTTAAACTATGAAGCATATCATCACTGAACTTCTATAGCTTGGTCATTGTTAGTGAAGGCATTCTCATTGTCCGTCATAGCATAATGTTTTGCATCACAGAATACCCATTTCAACATTATGCTATTTTTTTCTGATATTAGTTTTAGAATTTAATAGCATAACAGTGATATGGATGCTTGTGTTTTGAATTTTTCCAGTCTAACAAAAGTTTAGGCTCACAAAACATGTGGAAGGGCTAAAAACAAGTGGCCTGTGTTCCTTCTTTCCCCATCCGAATCAAGTATTTCGTGATGTTTAGCATCCCAAATGCATCTTATCTATATGCTGGACCCAATTGACTGTATGTTTTCTTCTGAATTATTTAGCATGGACCACTATCTAGGAATTTCGCTCATATGGGATTGATTATATGTTAAGTTCTTATGAAGTAACATATAGATAGTGTTAGTATGGTTTGGCATGTATCCTGGTCTATGTCATAGTGGCTTAATATCAAACCTTGATTATTAAATTATTAAATTGTTAAACTCATACACTATTATATATCATAAATATATTAGCTTTTAAAAGACACATTTTCTTGCTAATAATTTTGCAAGAGGACTTGTGATTTTTCTGCTGTCAAAATCATGCTAGGATACACTTTTAAGGCATATTTAGAACTTCCAACAGCTAATTGGTGCTATACAGGCCTTTTCTGGTACTCAGAATGTTTCTAGTTTGCAAAAAGATGAAGCATGGAGGGTCAATGTCCGCATCCAAGGTTGTGATCTGGATCATGGCTACTTGTGTGGTACTATGGAAGCTCTGAATGTTCCTTTAGCAGATACACCTGTAAGTAATTCTGAATCTCCTCTATCCTTCTCCTTTATTCTTTCCATAATAAATGTAGATTTACATCAGTTTTCTTGTGATCTATCCATTTTGTCTTCTTCAACCATCTCTTTTGGTCTTTGGCTCATCTAAGTTTTCTTTTTTTTTTATCAAATCGTTGACATTTTGATTTCAGGTGGTTACATTCTGGGAAGGGGAAATTGTTGACATGAAAAACTATACATTTTACACTGGCAAATGGGAAGCTACGTATGGTCTTATCTTGCCAAATTTGTTTTTCCTGTGACAAATACCATGTGGTATATTGAAATAGTTTTCTTACAGCCCAGAGAATGACATCAAACACTGGTCTAAGTTCCCGGCTTTTTCTTCACTTTTGGTAAGAGGAAATTCTATTCATTCTCCATCATGTATCAGTAAATTGAATCCATCTGCTCTTCAGAGTCAAGTTGAAGCTGATGGTGGCAAATCTTTGGACTTGAGCAACTACCCCTACATTTTTATGGTAATTATACATTCAAATTATTCTCAAGTTTCACTCTCACCATCAAAATCTTGATGCCATTATGTTTGTTACAGAGATGGAAAGAACAATACTTTGTGAATGTTGGAACAGATTGTGGCCTGACAATTGCAGGCTTCTACTATGTCTGCTTTTCTTGTAGTGATGGGTCCATCAATGGCTTCTATTATGATCCAAACAGCAGGTAAGTTATAGAAAAGTTCACACTTCCAACCATCAATGAAGTTCGATGATCACTTATAATGTATAAAATGCAGCCCGTTTCAGAAGCTGGAGTTAAAGTTCACCAACGAGGATCGGTCGGGATTCACTTTCTCCTCATACCAGTTGCAATAGACTGTTGTTTTTAACTTATGTTCTCTCAAGTGAAAAAATGGTTTTTTATGATTGTTATGGGAGACGATACCATAACAATCTGAATATGATCTTCTGTGGTTAACTATGTAACTTCTCAGGATTCTTTCTTTCAACAATACTATGTTGTAATTGACTACTTGAAGAATGAACATTAAAAAGCCAATTTGTTTTCCAATTGAACAGCTACAAATTGGTTCTTTATCAAATGCTTGGAGATGATGCATCAATCCATTGACAGAATGGATGCAAACCAAAACTTGCACGAGTCTTACATATTTATTACTGATAATATAACTATTAATGATGATGTTCAGAGATGTTGAAGCCTCTCAGTAGGCAGTAGTAGTGTATCCCTGTAGTTTCCCTCCACCTTGTTCTTTAACATTGACTGCAAAACAGAAACAATGTAATCAAAGATGATCAAACTTACCTGACTATAAAACCTCAAAAGCACATGCTCACACACACACACCTTCCTCAGGATTTGTTGAGATTGGAATTGGTGACTTCCTGATCGTTTCTTTCCCTAAAAGAGAACTTACTGCCTCTCTGAACTTCTCCACCACACCCTTCTCCCCAGCTTGATTGCTCTTCTTGGGACTCATGGACTCTGTGATGACCTTAGAGAGTGCCTTGTCATCCTCTCCAGGCTCCAGCTTCTGCAAAACAAACTCCTTCACAGAAACACCTTTGTCATACTTCATCTTAGAACCGATCTCCTCATCAACACATGGGCCTTGAATTTTGGAAACTATTGTTTGTGTTGCATCTGAAACCATGTTGTAAGCTGGCACAAGTATCTTTGACACTGCCTCTGTTAGTGTCTTCTGGCTGGTACTCTTCTTCATGGTGTCTCTCTTTGTTTCAGACGCAAAGTCACGAGTTGGAGTTGGGTGTGGTGCTAAGCAGCGAGGTTTATCTTCATTGAGATCATCATGCATGGGATTGTTGTTTGAATTTGAACGTGGAGTTGATGTTTCTACGAACTCATCAAGGTGGTGCATGGCCAGTTCATCCACATGCTTCATTGCTTGTTCTCTGTTTGAGTTTCTCTGAATCACTGGTGGCTTCTTATGCTCCATTACTGCACCTCCTTCCTTATAAGCATCAGGTGCTCTCTCGGATTCATACACTGATCAAGAAGCTCACCCACAAACGTTTAACATTAAAACAAAGAATAGAGTTGAAGACAGGGGAGGTATTATGCATATATAAATGGTTACTTGGTGCTCCATGGAACTCAGGATCTTGTTCTTCATCTTCTTCTTCGTCGTCCAAGCTAACTCCCCATGCAGGTGTGTCGTTAGCCTTGTCGTTTCCTTGTTTCTTCTTCGCTAATAAGTTCCTCCATTTCAATGCTTTCTCCTTCACCTTGGCCAGGACTGACTTCTTGCCATGGTGCTGATCAAGGTAATCTTCAAAGTTGGAAGCCATAGTTGTTGGCCAGTTCTCTTGTGCTTCATACCCACCTTCATTACATAAATCATTTGCAAACAGTGATCATATGTATGTTATATCAATGTACACAGACAGAGATAAAGGTTTGTCAAAGAGTAACAGACCAGGGAGAGGTGCCCTGCTGGAGTTGTCAGTGTTCCTCAACCCATCCATTTCAGCCATTCTCCTTGAAATTTTAGACAAATTAATGAAATGCATGTCCAACGTTTTAACTGCGTTAGAATGGGGTTATGAAGGGATGAGCAAAGTTATCGCTTGTCTAAAATAATACTTGGCCAAGGAGGACCCACTTGCCACCACTGCAGGCTCTTATAAATGGTTTCAAGAATAAATCAAAATATATATGGTTCATAGATGAGGTGGATGATAGGATAAGGGTGGTGGAGGGTAGCCAGGCTTAAGTCCACACAAACACTGAGAACTAAAAAGAAAGCAGAGCTTGAGAGGTAAAGGAAAGAGATGGCATCAGTTCCATGTATCTCATTCTCATCATCTTTCATCATCCACCAACAATCACTTTGCAGGGAGCTCAGGAGAAATCCATGCATTCTCCATGTCAAGAAGCCCAGCAAATTCAATGTCAGAGCTGCAAAGCTTCCTGCTGGAGTATGTTAAAGTCTCTCTTTCTCTCTCTCTTTTTTTTATAGGACTGAAGAAGAAAAAGAAGAGAATTTTAATGGATGTTTAGTGTTAATCAGGTGGAGAATCCCAGAGTGGAGCCTAAGCTGACAGAACCCTTTCTTGGGTTCACTAACACTGCTGAGATTTGGAACTCCAGAGCTTGCATGATTGGTATCATTGGCACCTTCATTGTAGAGCTGGTAGACTCTCTTAGCTAATCTTTTTTTATTGTCTCTTTGCCAAATTGTTATTTAACTTGTGTTTGATTTATTTTCAGATATTCCACAAGGGTATACTGCAGATGATTGGTGTGGAAGTGGGCAAAGGCCTTGATCTTCCTCTCTGATTTATATCCCTGTTTCACTATGTTATAGTATTATAAGACTGTTAAGATTGTCACACTGCTTCCAATTGAAAAATGGAAGATGTTTCCAAAGAATGCAACACTGTCATCAGAAATTGTTATGACCTGATATTATTCATTTGGAGTGGGAAATTTAGTACATGCTGTTCATGACAGGTGAATATAGCTTCCAGTTTTACATGAGAGGGCAGAAAATCCCTCAATACAAAAAAGTTATACATGACTGTGAACAGTGAGTAATTATTTAGATGTCATACTCATGTGCAACCATAGAAGAGAAAGATCAAAGAAATGCTGAGATGATTTGTTTTGGATGCCCTGATTATGCCACCATGCACAGTTTGCAACCACATTTGGAACTTTTCTAGCACGGCAAGTTTTTTACGGACTTCTTAGCTCATGGCACAGATCAAATAGAGCATCCAGTCATGATTCTTTTGACAGTGTTCATAGGACTCTGCAGATCCGAGTGTCTATAACTGCCATCTGGGAAGGTTCAGAGAACTCCAAAGCTTGGGCTAGAGACAATCGACGATTTTTCCATGTGGCTTCAGCCCACTTTCTCATTCGTTCACCTTCTGCCCTTCGATTCTGTTGAATGCTTAGTATTTCTGCATAGCCCCCTTCACAAAAAATCACCAGCCGGACGTTGTTAGTCATGTGTGACAACCATGAACCAATTCACTACTGCTGTTTTTACATACAAACAAACATCTTTCTGCAAGAAATAAACTAATTTGTAGACATAAAAGAATGACAGAATCATATGACAATGGTGAAACTCATGTTTGTGGTATAAAAATAAAGTAATAAACATAACAAAACTATCCCATAGAGATAACATGGTATGCTCAAGGTTTTGTTCATTATTTCGTATTATGTCACCATCACAATCTATCATGGAGAATAGGAATCTTGAGACAGCTGAATAAAATACACAACAAGACACCTTAATTCTATATTGCTCTTAATTTTTCCTTTCATTATCCTCTTCCTCAATTATTGATATACATCAATGAAAGCAGTCTTCACTTATGCACTCGTTTCTATTTCATCTAAAATTTTCTAGCAAGAAAAATTGAAATAACTGTGCAAGATTCCAGAATTATGTGAAGGTCCTTTATAGTAAAAATGAAGCCAATTTATACTAAAATACCTCTAGCAAGAGTAGCTATGTCTCTTCCATCAAAAGGGATGTCATTAACTGTACAGATAGAACAACCACATCAGTCTTTTCCTATTTAATCTTCAGTAACAAAAACAACTCAGAGAATGGTACAAATGCCAGATTTACCTTCAGAATCCAAACCTGGAGCTTTCAACAAGTCTATTGCCTTTCTATATAGTCCCTGCCATGTGTTGAATAACTAATTACATAGCAGGACTAAAACTAACCAGAAATATTAGTTGTGTATTAAACTGTAAACCCTGTCCTCAAAATCAAATACCCTAATCTCTGAAAAAATTATATTGGCAAATATCACAATATACTCATGATTACAACAGTTTTCAGTCTAACCTCTTGAATCAATATAGAACTTGAAGCTTCCATCTTTGCTTTATGCTTATACATAAGGGCGATGCAAGTAAGTAAAACCCCAACCTTAGGATGAGTTGAACCTGGAATGAATGACCTTTGTTTAAAATCAGTGTTCCACTTAATCATATATGGATAAAAGAATGATAAATAGTAATGGATTAATAATCCATCAAAATGTGGACGAACAAACCAAAATAACTTTCGGCCTTGTTCAATGCTTTTGTCAACACTTCCTCTGCATCATGAAATTTCCTGTATCAAGAAATAATAACAAAAGAAGCACATTCTTAAATAGGTAATCAGAATGGATAAGATGTGGCAATGTTTATGAACAAACAAGAACTAGGGGTCACTAAATTAGAAGCAAGAATTTGAATGAAAAAGTAGAGAATTTCCCATACAGATGATAAAATCAAGTTTGCACTCAAACTGTAGAATCACAAACAAAACTATACAAAAAAAATGACTGACTAAAACAGGAACTTACCCTGACTGTGAGAGAAGTTGCCCAAGTGCACAGGCAGCTCCCAAGAGAATTTCCTCCGGGATCATATTAGTAGCTGCTGTATAAGAATAGTCAGATCCATCTTTAGCCTCAAACAACTTGATAGCCCTCTCATACAAATCTTTTGCCAAAGAGAAATTCCCAGTAGCATGCAAATATACTCCATAGGAGAGGATAGCATTTCCTACAAAGGTGCAATACAATCTTGACCATGATCAATACATGGAATATGAGAAATTTCTCAATTTAAAGCTGAGAGGACACCATACCTTTCTGATGTTTGTCCTCATCCAGTTTAAAGTCCTTATCACAAAATAAGGATTCAGCTGATACAAGAGTACAAGTTAGTGAATTTATTCATCCCCTTCATATTGACAATCCAAATTCACAATCAAAGAAGAGAAGCAGAAGAACCTGTCTTGAGTTCCCCAATAGCAAGATCAGCCAACCCCTTGATGGCCTTAGCCCGTGAATTTAAAACAGAAAAAGCCCCACCGTCTGACTGGTTTCTCAACAGCTCGAAGCAATCATCTGCGAGAATTTGTGAAACATCGTCCTATAGCAAAAGGCTTCTAATGAATCCAACTCTGATTCAACAAACATGCCCAAATACATTTCCAAAAATTGTACAAACCTCTCCCAGCTCCAATTTAAGTCCTATTAAGCTCTCCAACGCTGCAACTGCACCATATTTCAGCTAGACTCAATATACCTTCTTTTCCTAGTTTCAAGAAGAGAACTTCAATATGCAGTAATGTTGAAGAGCTACCTCTGATGGACAGAGAGGCTCCACCTAACTGTTGAACCATCTGAAGCTTTTCCATGGCATCTCGAAGCTCACCACTGCGCAACATTCCTAATTCTGGTCACAATAAAAGAAAAAACAAAAGAAGGCGATTGATCAAGCAAAGGAACAACCTGTCATAAAGCAAAGTGGACATAGCGAGCATCAGCAATCCCATTGCATCCTCGGCAGACTTCCCACCCCTTTCTTGTAAATTGGAGACTCCCTGCTCCATCACCAGCATCGCCTGTGCATACGATTCCCCTTCACAAATTCAGACATAAAATTTCAGATAAAAAACAAGGATCAAAACTGAAAAATTCAATCATAGGAACTAGAAAAAGAGGAAACAGACCTGATTTCTGAGATCTAGCATGGCCAAGCGCGTACTGAATCATCTGGCGAGCAACAGTCTCCTCCTGCGAAGAGCCAGGGCCACTGCTTCCGCAAAACCTCAGTATCGTCGGATTGGAGACCGGATAAAAGGAAGCTGAGATTTGGGTTGCTGCTCTTCTAAGAGCTCGCCGAAGCATGGCTTCTTCTTCTTTCTGTGAGGCCAATGGAGAGAGAGAGAGAGAGAAAACAGCGCTGCTTAAATCCACAGCAAAGGAGAAGATCACGTGCATCTCACGCGAATCCTATCAATCATGTCTTGAGATGCGTACAAATAATCAATCACGATGCATTTCAAGAATGCATGCCACGTGAGTGAACGGATTATTAAAAAAAATGAGATATTTTTTTTTTATAATTTAAAATTAAAATGGGGATTATAATTATATCCTGAAATAAATTTCAATTAATGATAATTTTCTTTAAATTTTTTAAAGAAACTCCACTCCACTCCTCCTTTGATCCTCTGCTGCGCTTCGTCCCTTGCCGCCATGGTCTTTAGCGCGCAGCACCAAGCGCTTGGACCGCAGCTCGCCGGCGCCGGGACCTGTCGCCCTCGAAGACCGGCGGCGTCCTCATCCTCCGTCATCTCCGCTTCCCTCCACGAATCCGGTCTCTCCTCCCAGCAAACACTATCCCGCAAACCCTTGCATTGGATCCGCAAGAAAACCCTAGCCCTCTCCTCCGTCTCCGCTGTTGCAGCAGCAGCCGGTGGAGGATTCCTCTTCCATCTCGCCTCCGGTACCCCGCCGCCGGGTAATCCTGGTGGTGGCGGTGGCTGGGGATGGGGCTCCGGTGGTGGGGGAGATGGGGGTGGCTTCTGGTCCCACATCTTCTCTCCTTTGTCTGCGATCGCGGAGGAGGACCAGACAGCCGCCGGCGGTGGCCAGGAATGGGACTCCCATGGCTTGCCGGCCAATATCGTGGTTCAACTCAACAAGCTGAGTGGGTTCAAGAAGTACAAGATCTCCGAGATCTTCTTCTTCGATCGCCGCAAGTGCACGACCGTGTCCGGCACCGAGGACTCCTTCTTCGAGATGGTTTCCCTCCGCCAGGGTGGCGTCTACACCAAGGCCCAGCTCCTGAAGGAGCTTGAAACCCTAGCATCTTGCGGAATGTTCGAGAAGGTTGACCTCGAGGGCAAGACCAAGCCCGATGGCTCCCTCTCCCTCACCGTCTCCTTCACTGAGAGTACTTGGCAATCTGCGGACTCGTTCCGATGCATCAACGTGGGGCTGCTACCGCAGTCGAAGCAGGTGGAGATGGACTCTGACATGACCGACCGGGAGAAGCTCCAGTACTTCCGGAGCCAGGAGAAGGATTATAAGCGTAGGATTGAGAGGTCGAGACCGTGCCTGCTGCCGATCCCAGTGCAGCGCGAGGTGCTGCAGATGCTGCGGGCGCAGGGTAAGCTGAGTGCGCGGCTGCTGCAGAGGATCCGGGACAAGGTCCAGAAGTGGTACCAAGACGAGGGGTATGCTTGCGCTCAGGTGGTTAATTTTGGTAACTTGAACACTAGGGAGATCGTCTGCGAGGTTGTAGAGGGGGATATCACGAATCTTGATATCAAGTTCCAAGATAAGCTCGGCAATATATGTGAAGGGAACACCCAGCTTGGTGTCATCCGACGAGAACTACCTAAGCAGGTATAAGTTTACTTTTCAATTGTTATGTTGATTGATACTAATTGAAGTAAAAGTAGTTAGAGATGCTTTAAAGAGCAATAAATGGAATCTTATGCATTGTTTATAGTTCAGTCTTGTTAGTAGAATTATCATTTTTAGCAACAGCCTTCTTGCTTTCTGACATTTTCTACCCTTCTGTTTGTGTTCTTTTTCCATTGCAACTATAGATGTAGACTCAATGATAATAATCTTGGTCCTGTTACCAACTAAGGAAGCAATCGAAGCTTGGTTTGAGCTACATTTGACTGTGGATGCTGCTCTATTTGATTTCACAATTAGTAGAGAGATTGGTGTCTAAAGAGGGAACATGTTGGTTAAAAAATGAGGATTAGCAGTTCTGATGGTAGATGATATAGGAGGTTGTTTAGGTGAAGTATTGATTCAAGTAAGGCTGTTAAAGAAATTATTAAAAGGAATTTCTTGGTTCATGATCAATAATCATTCTGCAATAGGTAAATTGCCATGTAAGTATGATCAAGCTAAGACGAAATCTTTTGCTTCTTGTTTCTCTTTCTAGAAAGTTGAATGCAAGCTTGTGCCCATGTTACCTAGAAACACAGGCAACTTGCCTCTGTTCATTTTATGCCAATTAGTCCTCCCGTATTCAACTTTTTGCCATTGATTAAGATAATTGCAGATTAAGAATTTCATTTTCTCGTATGATTGTGACATTACTTACAATTGAATATTTGATTCATCTCTTGTAACCTTGTGCAGCTAAGACAAGGACATGTTTTCAATATTGAAGCTGGAAAGCAAGCTCTGAGGAACATAAATTCACTTGCCTTATTTTCCAACATTGAAGTAAATCCACGACCTGATGAAAAGAATGAAGGTGGAATTATAGTTGAAATAAAACTTAAAGAACTGGAGCAAAGGTCTTCTGATGTCAGTACAGAGTGGAGTATTGTACCTGGGCATAATGGGCGACCAACATTGGTATTTCTTGAACAGTTCTTTATGGATGTCTAACATTATGCTAGCATGATTTTACAGAGTGAATCAGTATAGTTTGTCATTTGTTCCATGTAACCCATATGTAGGATGCATTTTCATTTTCAGGCATCAATACAACCTGGTGGAACTGTTACATTTGAACATCGAAATATCAAAGGGTTGAACAGATCCATACATGGCTCAGTGGCATCCAGCAATATTCTCAATCCTCAGGTAAGTTTGGCATCTATACTTGGAACTTTGCTTTCATCATTCTTTACTGATTCACAGTATCCTGCAACACTTGATATTTTCTTTTTCACATTTGAATTAATTGTGATAAATCTGGAGTTTGTATCGTGTGCTTTTTGTTCTTTTTCGTCTACATTAAGGTTTCTATTTTTAGGTGAATTTATTCACACTTCGGTGAAAATAATTTTGATGAATTTTAATTGAATATAATGATGACCTGAGGTAACCCTTTATTTGATCACCTTTCTTAATTTATGTATGATTATAAACATAGTGTTTAATCATGTACAACGTTGCCTTTTTTCCAGGATGATCTAGCTTTCAAGCTCGAATATGTACACCCATATCTGGATGGGTTGTACAATCCCAAGAATCGTACTTTTCGTGCTAGCTGTTTCAACAGCCGCAAGCTGAGTCCAGTCTTCACTGGTGGGTCTGTGGTGGAGGAGGTTCCACCTATGTGGGTGGATAGAGTGGGATTCAAAGCCAATGTGACAGAGGTAGGTGTTAACACCTTTGATGCTGTTTCTCTTCCCTTTGCAATGGCCTTATTCTTTCAATTTGCAAGCACTGTATGTAGTTCTTGTGATGAACATTTTTCGTTTTGCAGTCCTTCACACAACAAAGCAAGCTCACGTATGGACTGGTGCTAGAAGAAATCACGACCCGTGATGAGACTAATACTATTTGCACACATGGCACTCGGCCATTACCTAGTGGTGCTTTAAGCATGGATGGACCTCCAACAACTCTAAGTGGTACAGGCATTGATCGCATGGCATTTGTTCAGGCAAATATCACCCGTGATAATACTAAGTTTGTAAATGGTGCAATTGTTGGTGAGAGGAATGTTTTTCAGGTAAGTACGCTTTTACTTCTCCTTGCTTTTGTGAAATTATAGACATGAATTACATCATTGTGTATGCATAATTAGCATTTGGATCAAAGGTTTATTTCACTTCGTGTATGAAAATCATTGGGGCATATTTGTCAATCCTACTTATTGTGCTAGTCTCTTAGATACCTACCTCTTTTTCAATTTTCATGGTTCCATGCTGTAATAAAGAAATTATACCACTACCATGTGAAGAAAACTGACATAGATTACCTGGATGTAAATGGGGCCATATAAATTTTCAGAATCTCAGGCAGCAAAAGACTGGTGTTATCATCTTTTTTTCAGAACTGGACACATTTATGTATAGCTTTATGTTTATGATAATGTTGATACAGAAAAAGAGTTAACATCTAGATGTGATTATAATTGTCCCATGTCCAAATTTTACCAAAAAAAATATATTGATATCTTGGACATTGTGCCTTGGACATTTGGCACAAATCCATAGTGGAGTTTTGGGGTTCATAAGTTCATTGTCTGAACGAATTATGCTGAGGTTTATGGCTATGCATCTTGTAGATCAGAAACTAATTTCATCTCAGTTCTGTGCAATAGTTGAAGTTTCCCATATTCAAGCCTATTGGCATATTTTATGCTTACTGGATAACTGGCTTCCTCTTGGATTACAGTTAGACCAAGGCCTTGGAATAGGCAGCAAGTTTCCATTCTTCAACCGTCACCAGCTCTCTGTCACCCGCTTTTTCCAATTAAGCGCAGTAAAAGAGGGTGCTGGTAAACCACCGCCACCTGTTTTAGTTGTTCACGGACGGTATGGTGGATGTGTAGGGGATCTCCCTGGCTACGACGCCTTCACACTTGGGGGCCCTTATTCTGTGAGAGGTTACAATATGGGAGAGCTGGGTGCCTGCAGGAATATTCTTGAGGTAAGCATCAAATTCAGTTATGTTTGCGTTCATTTTTCCTTCGGCTGATCAGATCACACGAACAAGTTTCAATTGTTCCCTTTCCAATTTATGGAATCCAAACTTTGTTTGCACTCAGCTTGCTACTGAGCTGAGGTTCCCCGTGCTGAACACCCACATGTATGCTTTTGCTGAGCATGGAACTGACCTGGGAAGTTCAAAGGATGTCAAAGGTAATCCCACTGAGTTTTTTCGGAAAGTTGGCCATGGCTCATCCTATGGTGTTGGAGTGAAGCTCGGATTGGTCAGGATGGAATATGCTGTTGATCATAATGCTAGTACTGGAGCAATGTTCTTCAGGTTTGGGGAGAGATTTTGAAGATATAGCCTGTTTTCACTAGTTTACTTGTAGTCAGGATTAATGCTAGTGACATAGCAAGAGAATAGCTGCTTTTACACATGTAATAAGGATTTACTGCATTGCTGTCCTTTTCGGACTTCTACTAGACTTACCTCCTATTCTTTGATAAGAATACAATTCTTAGGAACATTTAATTGTCTTGGTTGGTCTATTGTTTGTGATGAACTCCAGTTGATAGGATTTAATAATGATCCTCTATTATGTCTATTGATTAAAGACAGACTAAGTCCCTCAATGCTGAATGTCCGTTTTCATTCTGGTTCCCTGCTTTGCTTTTGTTCCCTCAACTGTCATTGAAATTCAACGTGAAGACCTCAAAAATGTCTTGTAAGCAGTCCAAAGTTTATTTTCTTAATAATCATATAAAGTTGAGATATTTACACTTCTAATTTCTAGCTTTAGATGTAGTCTCTTTAATATATCTTGATTAAAAATTAAAAAAAAAAGTAATTATAATGACATTATATTATCAAAACTTGAAATTACTTTCGAAGTTGTTAAAATGTAAAAAAAAAAATACAATCTATAAACCTATATATTAGAAGACCAGAGGAGAGCTACCACAACACAAAAATTATTTAAAGGAGTAAAATTTAGTTTATTTTGGGCAGGGGCCGCGCAGGCGCGTACCCCCTCTACCACAAATTACGACGTCCACTCTACCACTTGGGCAGATGGTAAGCCAGCGCACCCACCAACGTGCAATGGGGGCCACTGGCCTAGGCCACGAGCCTTATTGATCACCCGTAGACCCCGTCCAGGTAAGTATGTTTCAACGAACCCCAAGCCCCTTTTCTTATACCCTCCCAGCTTTCTCAGACGCCTATGTTTTCCGATGTGGGACTAATCAAAATATCAACCAACATAGTATGATGGTATCTCTGTTTACTCTTTCCAATCACCAAAGTTCAGATCCCACGACATACTTGATGCGAAATCAGCCGTTGGATTTCTCATCTCCCTTGTATCCGATACCTCCCGCCCTGTGCTTCTTCACTTACACCGCGAGCGTTCATCCGCACTCTCACTTGTTGAAAAAATAAAAATATTTTCAACTTTTATAAGAATTTCTTATAAAATTATCTTCAATTATCTAATTAAATTCATAAAAATTAGATTTACCGAATTCTTTTCTTCTTCATTTTTTTTTCTTAAAAAAATGGATAAACGACATACATATTTTAAAAAAAGAGTGCCCAGATAAAGCAATTCAGTTCTGCTTAACAGCAATTTATGAAAGCGGGATTACAGTAAATAACAATGAATGCACCAACTATGTATGCCAAAGGTTAAAATCCTTGTGAACTTCAATAGAGAAGGAGCATTAATGATGTGGATTAGATAACGAATTAGAGAGGAAATGCCCAAAATCAAAGTAGGTATGGATGATTACCTCGTAAAACATATTATTGGGTGAATGACACCTTATTGCAGCTTGCCATTTTCATCCAGGACTTGAGTTTTAGGACACAACAGCTTGATTAGATACAGTAGGAAAAGCAAACATACATTCACATGTAGACAAGCCCAGGCTGAGTTTTGAATTTATTAGCCAACATAGATTAAACTCAGGTGGTGAGTCTGGTGACAGTGAATTAAACATCAAGAGAACCACATGACCATAAGATTAAGGGCGTGTTTGGTTCATGGAGATGGGGACTAAAGTAAAATCACTTCCGTCACTTTGATGTATTTGGTTCACTGAAGTAGAGATGGAAGTCAGAAGTCAGAGTTTTGGATAGCTCCACTTCTTAATGATCTGACTTCTGAAATAACAAAGGCGAAGTGGAACTTCGGCCTTTTTACCTAAAAACAAGTAACATGGCACAAGGTGGCATCATATGATTTTTTCAAAAGTGCAATAAGATGCAACAATAAGTGCAGCTTAATGGACAGTATAAAGGGTACTGTAGAGCATAATTAAATTCAGGGAGGGAAAGGAGGCTGACACAGTGGAATAACACCATTTCCTACTATCAATTATCTTATCATATGAACATAACTTGGCACCTTACATAATAAATTAGAATAGATAGCAGCTTGCACAACACTTCCACAAGAATGCAGATCAGTGGACTAAAAAGGAAGAACATAAGTTACAAGAAGCACAGACAGAATATGACTATAAGAATTCAACTAAATGAGTGTTTTATGAACTATAATAGAAATTATACCACCTCCCACATACAGGATGCTCCTGCAATATAGATGAATATTAAACATGCAGTAACAGAAACATGTATGAACAATCCACACAAATAATCCCAATGAGTTCAAATATAACAAAAAATTAGTGAAAATTTTGAACTTTTATTCATCATCAGTGGTAGCATGAGGATATGAAACAATTGAACCAAACTTGTTACCTCCAGAGCAATCCTTGGCCCTCTCAGCGAAAGCTCCAAAGGGGTGATGGAGAGTCTAATCCATGGTAAGCTCCACCTCCATGGTGATTATTGGCAGGCACCATGGCCACTTGGCTATGTCCCTGGTGATGCGGATGCGACATTCCGTAAACAGACATGGGGAACATAGTCGGCACGGCATACGGCATCGGCATCGGCACCGGCACAGGCTGCTGCTCGCGCAAGCTCTGTGGGACGGGCGTGGATGCGAACAAATGGTCCGGCGAGGACGACCCCTCATTGGAGAGACCCTGCATCCGCTTCAGGTACAGCCTATACTTCTGGAGATGGCTGGCGACGTTCTCCCTCGTCAGGCCCTCCACGTTCATCAGCTGCATGATGGTCTTCGGCACCGCGTTCTTGATTCCAAGATGGGCGACCACATCAACAAACCTCTTGTGGAGCTGAGGGGTCCATACGAGGCGCGGCCGCCTGAGCGTCCGGGCGGACTGATCCTCGGTGGAGTTCTCTGCCCGGAGAGCAGAGGAATCCCCATCTTCTACCACGGTGGAGTCCTGCCTCCTTGCCTTTCGGGAGGGTTCTGCTTCCCCGTCCTTGGGATTCACAGGGTCGTCGCCATCCAGGACCATCTGGTCATCGGCGGCCGAGGGGGAAAAAAGGGGGAATGATTTGAGAACCGAGGTGGAGGAGGATGAAGGCGAGGTATTACGCTGGAGGTTAGAGACGGTGCTCTGAGAAGCTCGAATGACGTCGAGTATCGTTCGACACGGCTCCGGCGTGATGCTGAACGCGGAGGCAAGCTCCGGCGTGATCAGCGTCTGAGACAGCGGCATGAGATCATCGGCGTTAGGGAGCCCGACCTCCCATTCGACAACCCTCCCCTCATCCCCATCACCGCAGCCAACCATCAACAAATCACAATCCAGAAGATAAGCTTCTTCCCCCATTCACACAAATCAAGATCCAACAACGAATTAGGGTTTCAAGAAGAGGGAATCCATTAGGGAATTAGGGTTTCAATAGGGAGAGCCGAAGAGGGAGGATGTAGATATTTTTCCGGCCGTGGTATTCCGATGGGGGGTTTTGGGGATATTTGTGGGTACTTTATAACTTTTTCATTCACTATTTGTCATTTGAGGGGGAAAAGTGCAAATTGGTGCCCCGATCTCGCTGTCCAAACGTCCACGTGGACGACCTCGCCCGATATTTCTGATTCGCTTGCGCTTTTCAATCCAAGCCCTGATGGGCACCCTGTTCGATCGGACCACGTGATCTTACTGACGTGGAGCTTTCTGAGTGGTGGAACGAGTTATGGCGGTGTTTGGACCGGCACAGCAGAGTGTGTGAGCGGTGGGATTTGTTTAGGCGGTGGTATAGACGGTCAGATGGGCGCGTATCTTGATGCATGGAGAACTCGCGAAGTTTGCGGTCGAACCGATTGGGAGATTAAGATCTGGATCCTCGATGATGAGATCTCGAAGTTTGGCTTTATATCTAGAGCCTGCCAGGCCCCGGATAAGATCTTGCGTGCTGATTGGCTGGCGAGTCTTTATATCGGGTCCCACTTTGGTCTATGAGTCTATCTATAAAACAAGGTGACGTGGACTTCAATGTGCCATTTGTCAAATGGACCCACCATATAGTGGATAACTACGATAGATCAGGCTGATCAGCTATCAATGTCTGAACAGAAAAAGCTCGTGCAAACCCAATCAGCGACCAGAATGTCAGCTTGAGTGGGCCTAGTTCCTTAGCTCCTCCTCCGCCCATCTTCTCCGAAACAATGGCCGCAACACTGCTCATCTCATTTGGGCGCAGCACTTCCTCTGATATCTTTCCTGATTAGGTAACCAAAAATATAAGGCATAAATAAATAATGTATGAACAAGACAAAAAAAATGGAAGTGGATACGGCCATATGGGGAATTGAAAGGAAAACACTAACAACACATATCTATGAGAAATAGAAAAGGAAAAAACACAAATACCCTGGGTAGGGTGGAGGGTGATAGGACAACTGAAAGTTATTCCTAAAATGTTGATATTTCTTTGAAAATATTGGCATGGAAGGTTCCTAACAAAACAATATCTATATCCAATTAATATATAGAGGCCCTCATGAGTCTTGTCCTTTAGGTGGATTGGAAAAAAAAAAATCTTTTTTAATGAATGTAGATGGATCAAGTATGGGAGTAAATAAAGATTGGAGGATATCTCATACATTGAAGTACCCACAGGGCCAGCATGGTAAAGGAAAAGTGGTTAGCTAGGAAAAATAAGCACTCATAAGGTCTCTCGAGAGGAAATTGAGATATCATAGTATACACCTTGTGGCAAATTTTTAAAACAAGATGTTACAGAATATTCATAAGTAAACAAGCTAACCTAAAACTAGTATTGCATTAGCACTAGAATATCAACAACATATATCCATACATTGAAAAGGGGATAGAGGTTACAGAGCAGAGAAAGGATGGAATGAGTGGTTACTAATGACGGTGACTTCTATTACAGGGACTAAGACGAGTAAAGGCTGATCAGTATTTGAGGGTGAGTTGGAAGCATTGAAGGAGAGATTAGTGCACTAGTCACAACAGGATGCAATGAAGTTATTGGACTCAACTTGCCTGGATCCGGAACCAGGGATTTCCCTGGTTCCGGACACGTGGCAGCTCCTCGGCCACGCATCCGCCTCAGGATGTGTAGCCGAGGAGCATCCCGAGGCATGCTCCTCGGCCACACATCCCGAGGCGAGACGTGTGGCCGAGAAGCTGCCACGTGTCCGGAACCAGGGAAGTTCCCTGGTTCCGGATCCAAGCAAGTCGAGCTCGAAGTTATCGTGTCAATACATCTCAAGGTTGCTACAACAACATAAGCAGGATCACAACAGAGAACAAGCGAGATGACAAATGAGCGTAAGAAGCTAATAAAGAGGATAGAGCACTAGAAGATCATCAATCTCCCTTAAAAAAAAAAAGAAAGCACATGTGCAAATGTAATGGTGAGGAAAGCAAAGGAAGAGATTAAGAATAGGTTGTATGTGAAAGCCAAAGAGTTGCTAAATACAATCCTTGAAAGCTTCACAAGACTGCAAGAGTTTGTAATAGCTATCTAGAAGTGACACCAATTATACCCAAGACAGGGGCGGCTCAAGGGTAAAGCGAGTGAAGCGATCGCTTTAGGCCTCCAAATTTGGAAGGCCTCATATTTTTTTTTATCTTGTAAGATTTTTTTAAAAAATCTTATAATAATAACTATAATAATAGATTATTATAATATATTGATATTTAAAAATTTTTAATTTAAATTTTAATATCTATTGGAGGCCTCATATAAAATTTAAACCTTAAAATTTTGTAAAAGCTTATCAGGCCTCTTATAATAATAACTATAATAATAGATTATTATAATATATTGATATTTAAAAAATTTAAATTTAAATTTTAATATCTATTGGAGGCCTCATATAAAATTTAAACCTTAAATTTTTTAAAAGCTTATCTATTGAAGGCCTCTTATAATAATAACTATAATAATAGATTATTATAATATATTGATATTTAAAAAAAATTAATTTAAATTTTAATATCTATTGGAGGCCTCTTATAATAATAACTATAATAATAGATTATTATAATATATTGATATTTAAAAAATTTTAATTTTAATTTTAATATTTATTGGAGGCCTCATATAAAATTTAAACCTTAAAATTTTTTAAAAGCTTATTATTGTAGTTATAATAATTATTTGTATGATAAATTAATATTTAAAAATTTTAATTTAATCTCTATTGGAGGCCTCTTACTACATTTGAACCTGAAATTTACGGTTATTTAAATTTTTTTAATTTAATATCTAGTCAATTATATATCTTTGATCATCTAACTTTTAAAAATAAAAGATAATAAACTAGAATTTTTATTTGTTTAATTTAATACATAATTAAATTTATATCTTCTCCCAACTACCTTATTAGTTGTTAAAAAACTAATCCCAAGAATTATTAAATATGTAGCCGTTTGTAATTTAGTAAATAATGGTCATTTTCTCTATTATAAATTGAGATTGTTTTTAAATTTTTTTTATCTTTACTCTTTTCAATCTTTGCTTTTGAGTTATTGTTTGCAATACTCATCGATCATTGAATGTCTCAAGAAAGATTAAATGGATTAGCCACATTATTAATTGAAAAAAGAATATTTGAACAAATTGATTATAAAAATTTAATTAATAACTTCGCATCAAAAAACAAATTTTAAATAATTTTTTGTTGTAGTTAGGTTTTTTTTCTATATTTCCAAAAAAAAATCTCTTTTTATAAAATAATCTATTTTTATTCTATTGTTTAAATTTTTGTTTGTTTGTTTAGATTTTTTTATTTTTATTTTTGGAGTAGTTCCTATCAAAACTCATAAGAGTTATCATGTTAATATATAAAATAACTAAAAAAATATCTCATATAAGTGGTTGTTAAAAAAATAAATAAAATTTAATTTATATTAAATAATTAAATATCTAATTTTAAAATCTCGCTTTAGGCCTCCAATTCTGTTAAGCCGCCCTGACCCAAGAAAACAAAAATAACACTTTCTCATCACTGCTCTTCCAATCTAGATCCAAGCCTTGTATCATCTCTCACTCTTTTCTACCATTTAGGAGGAGATTTTCAAGGATTTCATATAAAAGCTGCATCTTTGGAGAGTTTCCACTTCAGAATCAGTGATAGAGAATCCCAGCAAACGGTTCCTTCAACCAACCATGACATAAGCTCCACCGGTACCACTGTCTCCGGCCTCCTCTTCATTTCCTTTTTGGGTCTCCCCATCCTCACCATTGGGGTAAACCGTTTAGTTTCTTCGTTCCTTGTTTACAAGTTGTTGTTTTTAATATTTTGAATGGATATATCTTGGTAGGTTATGTTCTTGGGAGTGAAGCATTTCTTGCAGAAGAGAGAAAGGGATAAAGTTTGAGAAACAAGAGGCAGCCAACAAGAAGAAGAGGAAGGTTAATGGCAGGGCTAGACCAAGAGGTTTTGGGCAGAAGGATTGAAGATCATGATGAAGATGACGATGAATGGGCACCACTTGTGATATTAGATTCCATTTTTTCTTTAATGAAGTTATTATTATTATTATTTTTTTGGTAAAAGTGACAAACACCCCGCTTGTGTTTAATAGGGGGATATCCCACATACATGGGATTAGAAATAATTTTTAAATTTTTTTTAATTTTTTGGGAGAAAATTTTAAAGTAAAGGTATTAATGATAAGATAGTTATGTGGTTTTCATGTATTAGTGATTGAGTCATTATTATATTCTTAAATTTTAATTAAAATTTTTGACGAGAAAAAATTTTATTAGGAAATGTGTTAGGGTGGGATATCCCCCTATAAAACACAAGCCTCGTGTGGAAGTAGGGGGAGCAGCATGGTTTCTGGCACGTGCATCCTCATTTTGTGATTATGAGGGTTCGATCTTGAGTTATTTCCAACTATATACATTCTACACAAAAAAATCCGGTACCAATAGACCAAGGACATTGGTTAATGAAGTTATTTAAAGAAGCTCATCAACCATTTTGCTAGCTTCTAGTGCTGTGATATCCTGAATATATAGAATGATTCTTATGGCTAATATATATATATATATATATATATATATATCTTAATGCATTTGTCTTCTGTCACTTGGATGCTGTGAAACTTGAGGGGAAAGCCATCAACGGTATCCTTCCAGGAAGGTCAAAGAAGAGATCAAAGACTGAAGATCTCATGCCTGTCGTCATCTATATATGGTCAAATCCCACAAGTTTAGACATATCCCAAATGTCAATCAGAAACAGGCTTCATTTATCCAGGCAATTAATATCAGTCAATACCAAACAGCTCTTAATAAACATCTCAAACATTAACCTTGTTTAATTACTGATAGATAATAAAAAATGGTCACATGGTATTCCAAATTAACCTCATCATCAATCATCATCATCATCGTTTTGGTGACTCTTAAAAACCAATCAATCAATCACTCTCACATGCAAATTATTTTTTCATTATCAGAATGATTCCAATCTTGGCAAGTGACGTGGTGAGCTCACGTGCACTCAACAATGAAAAAGAAGTTCCACAATACGAGCAGAAAAAGAGAGGTAAAAAAGAAGAGAAAAAGATAAAATAAAGGTGCCAAAGAGTTCCCTCTTTAATAAAATCAAAGTAAAATAAGTGGAAGACAAAGTTCCAAAGCTACAGAAAAGTCTCGTGTTTCTTACGCGAATTTGCAACTGCAACTGGTTTACTTTTTCCCCAGCAAATTAAAGATGCTTTTTTTTTTTTGGTCGATGATTTTTACTGGAACTTTCACATAATAGAGATCTTGATTGAAAATTAATGGTTAAAAAAATAACTTGAGATTATAACTTTGTTTTTGAGGTGGTGGACTCTCAAAAACAAAGAACAAATTGCGTGGGACCCAACGCGGCCTGGCACCGAGTCAGTGCTGAAGAAAATATTAGTATCACGAGAATACCCTTTTCTTCACAGCGTGACTCTGGGGTTATTTTAGTCAATTCCTTTGTAGCTTCGTTCTTCTGCGAAGACTCAATCACGCGGCTGAGCGACCGGTCCACAACGTCTGCTGTAACGGCGTTTTTGTGTAACCAATGACATTCCGCCACGTATAGTTTCGTGTTGACGCTGTTAGTCTTCAATTTTCAATAGCACGCCACGCCGTGGAGTGGAGGCCTTAAAATGGCTGAGTTCCTTTCGTTCCCATTCATTACCCAAATCCCTCTCCCACCGGCTCTGGTCACCACCCCGGTGACTTCTCCACTCTCAGCTCACCGCCTCCGTGAAGGAAATCGAAACCTTTGTTCCAAATTTCCCAGATTACCAGAAATCTGAGGGATTTGATTGATCTCAAGCAAGCAAGAAAATAGAAAAAGGAAAGATCCAACCTTTCATTGTTTTCAGAGCCAAAGGTTGCAGCTTTTTTCTATAAAGGCCGCTCTTGGGTCGTGCGAGAGCGTTGTTAATGGACTCCCACTCATCGTACTGGTGCTACCGGTGCCGTCGTGTCGTCAGAGCTCCGGCCATGGAATCCGTTGTTTGCCCCAACTGCGGCGGCGGCTTCGTGGAGGAGGTTGAGACCCCTCCTGCTGCCGAGGAAACCCCTCGCCGCCGCCGCTATGAGAACCAGTCCCCTGCCGCTGGCTCCAACGTTGACGTCCGGCTTCGCCGCAACCGACGTGGATCCGGTGGCGATCGGTCACCCTTCAACCCCGTCATCGTGCTCCGTGGCCCCGGCGATGGTGGTGGTGACATCTCCCCGACCAGAAGTTTTGAGCTTTACTACGATGATGGGGCGGGCTCGGGGCTCCGACCGATGCCGGCTGGGGTGTCGGATTTCTTGATGGGATCCGGGCTTGAGCGGCTGCTGGACCAGCTCGCTCAGTTCGGGATTAATGGCTTCGCCGCCGGGCGTGGGTGCGAGAATCCTCCGGCGTCCAAGGCAGCGATTGAATCGATGCCCACCATCGAGATCGCGGCCGGCCACGTCGGTATGGACTCTCACTGCGCCGTCTGCAAGGAGGCGTTTGAGGTCGGCGATGATGCGAGGGAGATGCCCTGCAAGCACATCTACCATAAAGACTGCATCTTGCCGTGGCTTTCTCTCAGAAACTCATGTCCTGTCTGTCGACATGAGATGCCGACCGATGTCCGTGGAGGAGGTGGGATGGAGGTCCATGGAGATGATCAGAACTCCATTGCGGGGAACGAGGAAGATATGGTGGGGCTGACGATTTGGCGGCTTCCTGGCGGGGGATTCGCTGTTGGGAGGTTCGCCGGGGGACGTCCGGCGGCGGAGAGAGAGCTTCCGGTTGTATATACGGAGATGGATGGTGGATTCAACGCCGGGGCTGGTGCTCCGAGAAGGATCTTGTGGGCATCTAGAGGGAACCATTCCAGAGAGCATGGAGGGATTGGCAGAGCTTTTCGCAGTTTCTTCTCATTCTTTAGACGCATGAGGCCTTCTTCTTCGTCTAGGCCGAGGTTGGAGTCCTCTGCATCTTCGAATTGGAGCCGTAGAAGATCCTTCTTCAGTAGAAGTACTAGAATGGAAAGCAGCCGCTGGTTTTAGAAGATGAACCTCTTGCATTTACAAGATGGTAATGCATGGAGTGGTATGGAAACAAAAAAGTCACATTTTGTTATCTAGTTTTGAGTTTTATCTGTTAGTTCTTTAAGATCTATTCATAAGTCTTTAAGTTTTTGTTTCCTTATATTCTCCTATGTAAATAGCAAATCACTGGGAAAAAAATTCCACTAATTTCATCTTGTTTGGGATTCTAATTTGCTTGGATCATCTTGTGAATTGGAATGTGGAGATTAAGCTAGTACTGCCTCCAAGATTAAATGTGAAGAGAGAATTCAAACATAGTGCCAAACTGTTTCTTTGAAGCCTGGCTGTCATGTTCTGGAGAAACAATGAAGTAGATCCAAATTTAATGGAGATTTGCAGAATAGTTGGATATGTTCTCTGATTAAGCTTGAATGGTGTTCCATTAATTAAGTAGATGGTTTCTTCTGCATGAACTATGAATTCATCCCATTTCAACTGCTCCTAAACTAATTGGACTTGATACTTTGCTGAGTATTTGCCATGTCTGTTGATGTTTATTATCATTCTTTTCACTGCAAGGGTTTACCTTCCTTTTTTCTGTGTGTGTCTTTGCCTGAGAGTTGATATTCAAATTTGATTTGTTATGATCTGCATTTTTTAACTGCAGAAAATGGTTGGTCACATCCAATTCTAATTTGTTTTGTCTTCTATTTTCCTTTGTCGTATCTTCGATGCAAATGGTGTTTCAGCAATTAAATAGCTGTTTATTTCTGCGCGAATTATGAAACCATCTTATTTCTAATACTTTGTTTGTATTCTTTAATCCATCCTATTTCTGCAGATCTTCATTGAAATAAAACTGCTTTAGATCTTTGATGATTTTCACATTCCTTTCTTGTATCATTTGGCAGGTGTCCCCTTTGGCTTAGTTTCATCCAACATTTTATAAGCATATTGCTATTTGTGGTTGGTTGGTTGGTTGGTTTCAGTTGGAACTAATTTAATCCCCATCTGAAGCGTGATGGCTTAATGTAATATCAAGACTTTCAGGCTGTTTCAATGATGTTTCTCCGAAGGTTGGCCCGAAAGGCACTTTCGTGGACTTGCTCTTATGTTTTTTTAATTTAATTACTTATTGTAATTCACTATCCCTGGTCCAGTTCATGCATGCCATTTGGGAGATAAGTTAATTAGTGGGTGGTTGGTTTTCCAAATGAAATTGTGACAGAATCATCTCTGTCTTCTTGCTTAATTGGTTGATAGGTTGATTGGTATACAATTTGACTTTTCTATTGATATCAATGTGGTTGGTTTGAATTGCTTCATTCAGGAATAACTTTGAACTTTGAACATTTCATAAACATATTAGAGAATAGATTCTTGTTTGTTGACCGAAAGTTGGATGCTGATTCTGTCTTGATTTGATTAACAGTTGCATCAGGAGACACTGTGATTAAAACCAAAGATAATCAGAAAAGACAAAGGTAAAGCATTGCTCAGAATCTGCAAAAGGAGGTAAGCTTGAATGCAAAACAAACATTTCCTAAAAGTTAATGTCAACTGTGAACAGAGGTCTGTTGACATAAAGTATTCCGGTCGAGCATTGCTGGTCAAGATGCAAAGTAGAAATTATAGAAACTCATCCCATTTGTCACAATACCACCTTCTATTGGATTGTTGGCCCTCATTTGGTTTATAGTTGTATTCTTTATTACTGAAATCTATCATTCCACCAAGAGAGTTTCAATTTTGTTATTACATGTTGAAATTGAAACTAAAATCCAGAGTGTGGGTGGTCCTAGTCCACTTTCCTTTGAAGGGATTCATTTGTCTTAGTTTTCAATCACTGCTGACATTTATAACTGGCCACACTGCCTAAGTTTGTCAGCACCTTTCTTTTAACTTTCAGCACAGAAGAAGATTTGGTCTGGGGGTCCGCACACTTGCTCTCTCTTGCTTCCTAACTGAGTTCATGAATCATGAATGGTGATTACTATTTAGTATTTACTTAGTCCTAGCATTTGGCCTCCATGTCAGCAAGTGGATCCATCTTATCCACAGCCAACAATGACATCCATCCAATGTCTTCAGATATACTCTCTTATCCTCTGGTGGAGGTCCCAAATTGACAAGCATCTCTCCATTCTGCTCCTATGGCATCCTCTATGACTCGATTGTTTGCACCCTCTCCTCCATCGACGCGAGCTGGTGGCTCACCACCTTCTAAAAGGGTGGTGGCGGTGTCGGCAGTGGGGGATGTCTCGTCAGAAGGGACCACATATCTCTTTGCAGGTGCAGCTGCGGTGGCACTCATCGGCACTGCATTTCCTATACTCTTCTCGCGCAAGGACATGTATGTATCTGTTGTATTATACATCGGTATTTGGTTCACAGAACAGGTTGTATCTAATGAATTTTCTTTTGTTTGTTTGTACTTCGTAGTTGTCCGGAATGTGATGGTGCTGGATTCATCAGGAAGTCAGGGGCGACTTTGAGGGCGAATGCAGCGAGGAAGGATCAAGCGCAGATTGTTTGCCCTCGTTGCAATGGTCTTGGAAAGCTTGGACAGATTGATAAGTGAAATCAAATTATGAATATATTATGTTATCAATGTTTTCTTTAATGATGTTCTCTGTGTTCTCTTCTGTGAGTTAAGATGGTTTTCATGTAATCAGAGCTTGCTCTACAGTAATGTGTGTGAATTGTAATACCGTTGAAGAACTTGGAGTGCTTGCTTATTCATTTACCCAGTGCTTTTTGATATGAAAAGGCATAATATTATTGATAATAAGTTAGGGTATATATAATACCACTACAAGGGTAAAATAGGAACTAAACAAATATAGAGATTGTAAAATCCAGGATTTTATGGGTTAAATTTTTTTTTTTTTAGCTATTTGCTTTAATTATGTGAATAAAAAGGGAAGATTCCTAAGTTGGATTATAATTTAGGATTTTCGATTTGTTTTAAGGAATTTCTATGAACAATTGATTTTTAGTTCTCGTTAATTATTTTTATGGATGGAAGAATTCTCTAAACATGGATAATTGGAATTATTGGGATTTAATTGGATTTAAATCTTGATTTAGTCTAATGAGGTGATAAGATTGAAAGGTATATATATATATATATATAGAAAGAGAGAGAGATTTGCATGGCAGCCATGCTGGCTGATTTTTTTTTTTTTTTTTTTTTTTTTTTTTTTTTTCTTACCTAATGAGCATGTGAAGGGTAAACAAGTATATAAAAATAGACATTAGAGGTTCATTCATGCATTTAAAATGTGATAGATATAGATATATAGTAAGAGAAATTTTTATATGGGAATGCATGGGACGTACATGGTTATATATATATATATATATATATATATATGGAATGCATGGAATTTGGGGAGGGCATGGTTGGAAGAACATATAAAGAATATATATATATATATATATATATATATATATATATATAGTAATAGATATATGTATACGTGTATAGAATTATATATAGTGGAATATATTGGATAGGTTGACCAAGATTGGCATGCAAATTCATGGAGAAATGTTAAGTCATGATGCATGATGTGGGTCATGCATAACATGCATGAGAAATCAAGGGCTGATATTTTTTTGAAGAGGTGTCATAACTTGATGAGATGTGGGCACATGAGAATTCCATGCATGGGTGAAAATCAGCCGTTCGCTTGCACCGATGGTGTGATCGAGAAGCACAGGTGGAGCACGCTCTCTCCTCTGTCAACTAACGCCGCGATTACGGCGCGTGATCTTCGGTTGGCCAGCAGTGATATGGACCCGATCCTTTCTGCGTAACAGCCAAGATCAGCGGAACAATATCCTCATTCAAACCTCGCCGCTAGCCTTTAAAGAGAGCAACCACCCAAACCCTAGCGCCGCCTCCATTGAGCAACGGAGAGACCGAGAGGAAGAGAAGCCCTATTCACTACTTCGGGCAACCTGAATCCAAGCTTTTGCGGACCACGCACGGCTGTCAACGGAGTAGAAGGAGATGGCGAGCAGCTTGGGAAGAGGAGTGGCGGTTCAGACCGGGTTCGAGCCGCGAAAGGGAGTCAGAGGATTTCGACGGAGCTTTGGACGGGCGGTTGTCTTCCGGTGAGTTCCGTCTTCTCTTCTAAGTGCTGATAGACAACATACATATATTGGTTTCTGGTTTCGATATCTATTGGTATTATTCATTGAAGGAGAGAGAATGGTTGGTAGCCATGTGTGTGTTTTTCTGAACATTGTGGCTGATGATGTTGAAGATGATGTTGAATAGAGAGGAGTGGGTAAACATGGGCAGGTTAGGGCTTCAGCAGGTGTTATAAAAGTAAGGCTGGTAGGAGATGGATAGAAGAAGAGGGAGGGACATCATTGGATAGACCTTCTTCTACCTGTTGTTATCACAAGTTGAGGATAATCTTTTAGGTATACTTGGGATTATGAATGCTGTTAAAAGAGGGTACTTGAAACAGAGGGTAGATTAATGAGGGCATATGAACAAAGTAAGAGTTGAGGATTGACTGAGGGTATTAGGATGCATGGTTGTGAGCATGATAGGGAGGATGAGTACCTTGGTTATTTCCCAATCTCTCTGAATGCTTACGATGGTTTTAATGCAAGCCTGGGCTTGAATATGAATCAGATGAGATATGTTTAAATGGTTTAATAGTGGTGGTTCTCTGTGATTTAAATATGGGCTTGTGCATGTGTTAAAAAGGCCAGTGGTTAGTGGGTTCATATTTGAATGTTAGGTTGTGTTAGAGGAGATGATTAGTTGGGTGAGATTGTGCAAGTGTGGAGGAGATCATTTGCTTTCTAAATGGGCCTGACCAATGGGATAAAAGAAAGGGTAATGGAATTAAAGGGTAGGGAGTAGTCCTGATGTTTTATAACTAAGTTACATTTCATGGGCTGATAAGTAGCTATGGACTTTTCTTGACTTTGATTGTGGTGATAATTTAATTGGGCTTGGCTAGTGGGCCGGTTTGGTGGACCATGTATAAGAGGCTAATAATCGAGATTTATGGGCTCTATTGAGACTATTGATTTGAGTGATTTAAAAGATTGAATTAAGTTCATAAAGTGGGGCCGAGCCCATTAGGTAGTGTGTGTGATTTAGATGTTAATATTATTTAGAACGCTTTGTGTAATGTATGTTGAGTTTGGATCACGTGTTTTACTGTGATGTTGTCGAGCGAGCCGCCGGCACTCGACAGTTCAGGGCATTCTATTGGATTGCGTTTAGAGGTAAGTGACTCTTGCCTAGCTCCTACCCAGAGATGGGTTTCTTTGACATTCTTATTACCTGGTTTGGTATATTCTTGATTGTTATCATGATTGTGCTTGTGGTTATGATCCGATATCGCTTGTTGATTCCTGTGATACATGTTTTGTTTGATGTTTTTCACATCCGCGATTGGTTGTTTGGACAAGTTGTTTTGGATGCTCAATGAAAGCATGCCAACCGCGGACCGACATTCTTGTCGCGACTCATGGTGCTTGTGTTTAGGTGGGGTTGGTATGTCTCAAAGATCGGGTATGCGCATTCTCGTGAGCATAGCCACCGTCGTCCTGCAAGACTTGACCATTTCGAGGCACACTCCGCACTTAGCCGACCGTGGAGGTGTGATTGGTGGGGCTTAGGGGCCCCGCTTGATTGACTCCATCAGTGTTGGACTGATTGTCATGATTTGTCTATCTTGACTATTTGACCGATGCTTATCATGATTCTTCTCGAGTACTACTTGAGCTTTCCTTTCAAAGCTCACTTCACTTTCTTCTCGTGTTAAGAGGAAAATGTATGACTCGTGGTTGGAACTGCATGGGACCTGGGATAGGTTGAGAGGTCCGAGGACCTCAGTTGTATGAGAGTTTCACTTGTAGGACCCTTTATAGGGCCCTGATTTTGTATAGAGCTTTGTAGGGTACTTGAACCCTTCATGATTTTTAATTCGCTTGTACGACTATTGTTCTTTATTATTAATGAACATTTGATTATTATCAAGTATCCGCTTATCATTTTAGGCCTTGTATTAGAGCTGGGCTGCGTCTCCACTTGATACTGTTCTGTCGACGCGTCTGAGGTCCCGGATCCTACGCTATGTAGATAAATACCAAATATAAGGAGATAAATACTTGAAACCCCTAATTAGGCCCCTCAAGATGGTGTATGCGAGAAGCAACACCAATCTTATGTCACAAATATCAAGTAGCCGAGGACGAGGCAAAGGTTTCTGCTTAGTCGTCTAAGCAAGTTGATTAGCAAAGCAGAGACATGAACAACCCTGGAGAAGGGAAGATCAACAAGATCCCTGACAAAGTGATAGTCAATGGCAAGATGTTTCATCCGTGGAATGAACACATGGATTAGCACATAGATATGTGGCAAGATTGTCCGTAGATAGCGGGTCCAAGGAACAGTGGACATGCGCCTATGAAGAAGTGTCTCTGATCCATTGAATTTCAACTTGTGAAGCAAAAGACGCATACTCACCTCGTGACGACCGAGCAAATGCTGCGTTGCTTTGTAGACCGCCAAGAGATGGGATCGCACCCAAGAACATGACATATACTGCGGAGGTAACGATCATCCTGATTACCCCCAATCGGCATCGGAAAAGCCGTAGTCAAGAGGAGAATTCACGTGCTTCGAATGCCAAGAGATTTGGTGCCATCTCAAATACCGAGCAGCTTAACAAATTTCCTAATGATTCTCGCCATTTACTGATGCATGAACTGAGAAAGCCCGCTGACAAAGAAAAGAAATGTCGTATGAATCATGCGTAAATGTTGAAGACCACCAACAACTTGTCGTCAGATTTGGTAGCATCAACCGTAGAGGATCCATCATGAAGAAGAAGGGTGCACCAACAGCAAGGGGCGAAACCGGTTTTGAGTCAAGTACGTGGTGTTTCTCGCGAAGGGATCAACAATATACTTGTGTTGAGAAAGAAGCACACCATCGTGAGGTCGGAGTAACCTCAACACCACGTAAGTAAGAGAGCAACTCCAAGATCCTTCGTGGAAAATTTGGAGTCAAGTTGTAGAATAATACGATCAACTAGATGAGGATCACCGCCAAGAATCGTAAGATCATCAACATAAAACCGAGAAAGTAGATAAGAGTGGATCCCACGAGAATGAAGAGAGTGATGTATCGGCGCGAAGTAACAAAACCAAGAGATCAAGAAAAAGCTTTTAACTCCCGGTACCATGACTCAGCGGGCTTGCTTCAAACCATAGAGAGCCTTCTGGAGACGACAGACATAGTTAGGAAACTGAGGATCACGCATACCAGGGGGTTGGGCCATGTAGACTTCCTCAGTAAGATGGCCATTAAGAAAAGCATTGTTGACATCAAGCTGCCGAACAGACCACCTGTGATGCAAGGCTACACTCAAGACAGTGCGAACAGTGACCGGATTAACAACAGGGCTGAAAGTCTCATGAAAGTCAATACCAGGACGCTGATGAAATCCTTTGGCAACAAGCCGAGCTTTATACCGATCAATAGTACCATCCGGGTGCCGTTTGATACGGAACACCCATTTGCTCCCAACAAGGTTCTGATGGGGAGCAGGAGGAACAAGTACCCAGGTTCTGTTGTGTTGGAGAGCATCATATTCGGCTTGCATGGCTTGAAACCAGTGCGGATGGCGAAGAGCCTGGGCCACTGTAACAGGTTCACTATCAAAAGAAACTGTAGCAGAGAGAGTGTATTTTGGATTGGGCTTGAAAATAGAGTTCTTGAACCGAGTAGTCATCGGGTGAACATTAGTAGCAGCACTGGGAGCACCGGAGGAAGATGTCGGAACCGATGAAGAAGGTCGGCTGGGAACCGCAGCGGGGGAAGAGCTCGCACTCGCGGGGCGTGGAAGCATAGCTAGGGTGGAGTCGTCGGTGGAGGTGGGCGGCGAGGAGCAGCACTGCATCCGGGCGGATGGCGTAACTGGAGGTGGAGGATATGACGGCGGGGCGCCGGGATGCTCATCGGGCGGAATAGGCCGCACAGAAGGAGACGGCACAGGGGGTGGAGCCAGAGGTGCCGGAAGGCCACGTGGGGGCAATGATGGTCATGGTAGCGGGATGATGCCGTGAAGGTCGGATCAAAAGAGCTCTAAGAGGGTCAGCGAAGGACCGAGAGAAAGGAAAATCATTTTCAACAAAGCCGAAACGCACGGGGAGATGTTTACAAGCTTATGGGTGAAGAGATCATAGCAAAATAAAGGCACACCGAGACAAGGAATATCCTAAAAGACACGTGGACCTGACCGAGGTCAAGTTTGTGATTAGTATAGGGATTGAAGCCAAGGAAAACAAAGACACCAAGACATGAAGAGATGTGGGATTTTGTTGTTTGTGGAAGAGAAACTCAAAGGAAGAACGGAATCAGAAATTTGCTTTGGGCATACGATTAATAAGAAAAACCCAAGCTAGAAAGGAGAAGGTCCGTAACCGAAGTGGGAAGAGAAGCATGATGAAGCAAGGACAAGCTCTGTCACTCGGCTAATGTGCCATGTCGCTTAGGAGTACCCATTGTGCTCGGAGTGTGTGGAGGAGTAGTGAGATGAGAAATACCATCGGCGGTGAGAAATGAGTTTAAGAGCAATGTATTCTCCACCATTGTCGAGTACAACGCGAATGGGAAGTCGGAATTGCTTTTCAACGTGTTTTTGAAAGCAAATAAAAGTCGCATGGACATCGACTTAATAAGAGGATAAACCAAATATATTTGGTAAGAGTGATCCACAAAAATAACATAATATTTGTAGCCATCAAGAGAAAGGACATACGGGACGCCCAAACATCGTAATATATTATCTCAAGAGGGGAAGAGGAAGAGATCGAGGATTGAGAGAAAGGAAGTTTGTGGCTTTGTTAATATGACATGCAATTGCAAGAAAATTTGAGTAATTGGGAATGCAAAAGGAAATACCGTGGGATAACATGTGGAGTTGTTGAAAGACTTTTAAATGTAAGGATGACCAAAAACCGCGCTTGGTATAAATGAAAAGCAAAGGGAAGAGGAACGAACTCTAACCGAGGACGGGAAGTGGGAGCCGGCGGCCGGTAAATGTGGTGGAGTGGTCGCCAAATATAGACACCATCCTTCACGCCATCCCGCGGACTGTGAGTTACCCCCCGAGTGACGATCCAACACCAAAGGAATCAAAGAAAAATCAACCGCGACGCATTAGTAGCACAAAGAGCCAAACCATATTAAATTTAAGGACATGGATGGAACATGCAACACATTCGAGAGTAAGACCGCCTCGAACGCCGAAAAAAGCATAGATCCCGTATGTGTAATGGGAAGATGTGTACCATTACCAATGACAAATGTCCGACTCTTTGTAAAGGCCGAGGAAGGCCGTCGGGTTGTGGCGGTGGTGACATGATGAGAAGCACAATCAACAACCCACACGTAAGGAGCACCCGGAGGCGGATAGTGGGTGGTGGGTGTGCACACAGGCGGCCATTTAAATGGCCTAATGTGATCCCATGTATGAGGGGGAACAAGATGACACTGGCGAGCAAAGTGACCGATAGTGCCACAGATCTGACACTTGCCATGAGAGCGATGACCACGGTTGAGCAATGGAGATGGCGGATGTGGGGCATAATATTATTGATACCATGATATGAAAAGGCATAATATTATTGATAATAAGTTAGGGTATATATAATACCACTACAAGGGTAAAATAGGAACTAAACAAATATAGAGATAAATACCAAATATAAGGAGATAAATACTTGAAACCCTAATACTTTTTAGTCTCTAGTTTGATTTACTTCTAAATGCAACGATGATTGAGTTGCGTTATGGCAAACCAGTGGAAGTAAATGTGGACTTTTTAGAAATTTGTAGAAAACAGAGCATGACAAAACCACATGAACAATTTTAAGAAAGAAAAAGCAGAATAATGACGAAGTGGCTTATTGGTATCTTGGTTTCAATGATCAAGAGGGCTCTGGTTTAATTCGCGGGTGATAAAATATTTCTGAAAGTATGAGCCATATTATCAAAAAAATAAAAAAAAATAAAAAAACTTTGTTTTCAAACAAGACATTTTGAAACAATGATTTTTTAAATAAAAAAAATATTTCATTAAAAACCAAAATATTTTATTTTTAAAACAAATTCTATTACTCTAAAATTTCAAAAAACACATAAATAAATATTAGATCCCTATACTTAAAATTAATATCATTTAAAATAATTTTTTTTTACAAACTTTAAAATGTAATAATAAATTGAATATACTCTATGAACTAGTTTTATTAAAATTTTAAAATCTAATAATAAATCAAATCAAGTATCCTAAAAACTAATCTTCATGTTTTATTTTATTTTATTTTATTGAAAAATTGGATAAACCATAATTTATTTAAAATTAAGTGTTAAAATATACATAGCCGATTTACAATGTTTGCATTCATAGTATGTACTAGCCAACTTTGCATTCTATGTCTCCATTGGTTTCCCTGGTTGGCTTCAAGGGACTCGATGGCCTCATCGCTCTCGTCCCAAATCTGAGTCTCAGTCTCTCTACATCTACTCATCTCATGGGTCCCCATCTCCCACCAATGTTGTCAGTAAGGTATCTTGGGTGAATCGGAGGCTTCTCTTGACCAATGTTTGCGCCTCTTCTAGCTTTAGTTTCTTTGATGGGTGTGCTGCATCAAACCAGGATAATAAAAGAAGATTAGTGTCGAGAATGATTTGTAAGAAAAGACATTGTTTTTCTTAGAAACATTGTCTATTTCTCTGCTACCATATGTTACATGCAATTGCCATCGTTGTAAGTTCCCATCATTTCTTTAAGGTCTTGTGCACCTTATTGGTGAAGGACCTGGGGCCCTAGATATCTGGGATTGATTTGGGGGCGACATCCAATCTATACATGATGCGGTATTGTTCCCACCTACAGGAGAGGAAGAGGTGTGATATTGTCTCTTTTCCTGCCTCACATAGGAAACATGTTGTTCCGGTTCCCCTCTAGTTTCTCTTTTGCAGATTTTCAGAGTAAGTATTCGATATTCCCATATTAGCCATGCGAAAATCTTGATTTTCAGTGGCCATGGGTTTTTCCAGAAGCTTGCCTTTAGGTCACTTAATTATGATACCTGTTGGAAAAAATCTGATATAATAATGGAGGATAAAGGAAGATGAACAAGCTTCCATGCACGAAATTGACAACGCTTTTTTTTGACAAATTTCTCCCTCTGATTAAGATCACAATTGTACGGGGGAATGCAAGAAACATCTTTAGGATACAATAATGCACTTTGATTGTTGTTGAAAAGTGAAATTGTATTTTCGTTTCAACACGAAAACACTCTTGTATTTCACTAATGATGTGTAGGAGTGCCTTTTGGTTCAACTCAAAGACCAAATCAATTAATGTCATATGCATGTTACTCTCTCAATTTAATTGTCAGGGAAATCAAATTAAGAAAAACATATTATTGTTAAAAATATCCAATAATACCTTTGTCTATTCCAAATATGTATATCAATTTAACCAAGAATGTGACATAACTCATGAGTTTCCATATCCCCTAGTCCTCGCCTTCTTGTAGGTTCACTAGGCATTGTATTGTAGTCCCGACCTTCCCTTTGTGATAGCGAGTAGCGACCCTGGTTTTAAAAGTAGTTTTCTTGGGTTTCTCTGTCGTTGAAATTCCAGAGCACTCTGGATTGATGTTGATATTTTGAGGATTAAGGGTTGTAAAGAAGGAAACATATTCCATGGTGCTTGACCTTATACTAAACCATACATTGATGGTTTCCTTATTTTCTGAATAGGTTATGATATTGTGTAAAGTGACTGCTCTCTTCTTACATATTCCTTTCCAAAAGTAGGATATTGATTTTGCAAGCATATTTTTGTAGGCGTCAATAAAGCCTCTTTAGTAATAGTTATCCTTTATAATCTTAAGGCATATTCCAACGCTGCTTGTAAAAAACCTCTACTACCATTTTCCTAGGAGAGTCTCGTTGAACTGCCATAGGTTCAAGATTCTCCATCCACCTTGTTTGGCTGACATAGATGTTGCCATTTTGCTAGGCGATACACACGCGAGTTTGCATCCACTCCTTGCCATAGAAAATCTCTTCTTATACTCTTCATTTGGTTTATCACCCATTTTGGTAGTCGATAGACATCCAATGAATGAGAATTGTGGATAACACTGAGTTGATTAGTGTCACTATGCACCCCATGGATAGGAACTTCCCTTCCTAGGACTCCAGTTTTTTTCCCGGATTCGAGAAGATGCCATTCCAATCTTCTTTTCTTGGGTTTCCTTAGTGATCCGTACCCCAAGGTATTTAAAAGTAGGTCTCTAGAACAAAACATTGGGGGACCATATTAATGTTCTTCACATCATGTTTGTCTTTCCATTGATTCATGTGTATTTTCTTTAAAATAAAGGGTTAATTAGTTGCAAATCCTATATTAGTCGTCCAAGACCTTTCGGGCATGTACCCTAAACTGGCGCCTTAGACGGCCATCTTGACATACTGTCTTCCATCTCAAATACAATTATATATAATCAATAAGAGGAAAAATAACATTGTTAAGATTGTCCTCTATAGTTAGGAAAGATATTTAAGTCGAATGAGAGTACCTAATACTGTATTTAATTAATCTGTTCTTTAACAGTAGATCACTTGGCTGTTGCTGTCAATTGAATAGGCAGAAAATTTGACTTCTTTAAACAGGGCGCTAAATAAAAAACAAGATTGATAATAGATATATATCTTACAGTATATGGAAATCTATCTTAGACTAACAAGAAGGTAAAAAATTTGTTGAAAGACAGTAATAATTGGAGACAGTTGCATGCAGTTAGTTGAGAGCCAAATGCTGGTCCGGCCATGGACAAGGGAAGGGCCACCTGCTGATTCTTTAGGACATTGTTTTAATTACCAATGTGATGAGGTGCCTCTGTAGGACCTTTTGCACTTACATACGAGCCTCACAATGTACTTCTTTTCTCATATCAATGGAGAATAGCCATGAAATAATGCGAAGAAAAAGATCTCCTCCTATCTATTGATGAGCTCTTGTGCTTAATTTTGTCCAACAAAAGCAAGACATCACTCTCTATTGTTTCATGTGATCACATGACTTCCTTTGTGATCATAATAGAACTCATCATGGGCTACCATACTTTGCTGCTAATTCACTTATGATGATTTACTTATACTTATATATGTCATATATATATACAGAGTTTGTATTTTCCTTGGAGACAGGGAACCAACAAGCCACTATTAAATCAATATATAAATCTTCTCACTAATCACATTCAACGACAGTGCTCGCCCAAGTGGGGTTATAATTTAATTCAATCACTTTCGAACTTGAAGAAAAAGAGCTAGTGGTTTTGCATCTCGTGCATGGAATTTTCTAAAGCCGCAAGTAGTGAGACTCTGCTGTGCATCACTATCACCAAAGTTCGATGTCTGGTGGCCTTCCTTTCTCATTGCCTGCTCATAATGTTGTGAAGGCTTAAAGTTTCAGGAAAAGATCACCACCAGCTGGTCGTTGTATGCATGGCATGGCTAGCTCGATCACTTTGTTGAACGATCTTAATTTCATATTGTTTGGTGAGAAGGACAGTGGTCATTTAGTCATGAGAATAGATAGAGCATGTTTGTAGCTTGTTACGTATAATATAAACAAAAACCCAAAAGGCAACACGTTTTCTAAAGCAGACAGCGATCTAGAGAACCAAAAATCCACCCTCTACTTTCCACAAACCCCATTAGACGACAACTTACAAACAGATCACACAAACTCATGCACCCATGCCTAGCTCCATTCTCCATCCTCCTCTCTACCTAAACCCCTCCCTCCCTGATCCTCTCCAATCTCCATAACTCCATTAATCTACTCACTTCCAAGCTCCATACCAAACACCATCATGTCCCCTACCTTCATTCCCTTTCTATTCATCCTACTCTTCTCTGCTGCAAAATCTAACCCTCTTATACTCTCTCTCAGAACCAAAAAGATCCCATCTTTAGCTCTCATGAACCCACCAAACAAGCTCCTTTTCCACCACAACGTCAGCCTCACAGTCTCCCTCTCCGTCGGCACTCCCCCTCAGAACGTCTCCATGGTCTTAGACACCGGCAGCGAGCTCTCATGGCTCCTCTGCTCCAAAACCTCCACTAACCACCCTTCTCCTCCCTCCTTCCACCCCTTCACCTCCTCCACGTATTCCCCCATCCCTTGCTCTTCCCCTACATGCCTTTCCCAAGCCCGGGACCTCCCCATCCAACCCACCTGCGACCCCTCCTCCCACCTCTGCCAGGTGTCCCTCTCCTACGCTGACGCCTCCTCCTCCTCCGGCACCCTCGCCGCCGACCGCTTCCATCTCGGCAACTCCCCCCCTCTTCGCACCGTCTTCGGCTGCATGTCCTCATCCTACTCCTCCGCCAACGAGGACCCCATCACCGGCGGCCTCCTCGGCATGAACCGCGGCGCCCTCTCCTTCGTCACCCAAACCGCCACCCGCCGCTTCTCCTACTGCATCTCCGACCGCGACTCCTCCGGTGTGCTCCTCCTCGGCGACGTCGGCTCCAGCCTCCTCCCCTTCTCCGTCCCCTTGAACTACACTCCCTTGGTGGAGATCGCGCTCCCGCTCCCCTACTTCGACCGAGTCGCTTACTCGGTTCAGCTCGAAGGGATCCGAGTCGGGTCCGCGTTGCTACCGATTCCCAAATCGGTTCTCGTCCCGGACCACACTGGAGCAGGTCAAACCATGGTTGACTCGGGGACTCAGTTCACCTTCCTCCTTGGCCCGGCCTACTCCGCTTTGAGATCCGAGTTCTCTCGCCAGACACGTGGCGTCCTCCAACTCCTCAACGAGCCTGATTTCGTCTTCCAGGGTGCCTTCGATCTCTGTTTCCGGATCCCGGAACGAGGCACGATCCCGAGGCAGCTGCCCCCGGTTGTTCTCATGTTTCGCGGTGCGGAGGTGAGCGTGACCGGAGAGCGGCTGTTGTACAGAGTGGCAGGGGAGAGGAGGGGGCCGGACGCGGTCTGGTGCTTCACGTTTGGGAACTCCGATTTGGTGCCTCTCGAGGCTTACGTCATTGGGCATCATCACCAGCAGAATGTTTGGGTCGAGTACGATCTGGAGAAGCGACGGGTCGGGTTCGCTCCGGTCCGGTGCGACCTGGCTAGCCAGAAGCTTGGACTAGTTCACTATTAATCCAAACGCATCGAAATTCATGTTCCATATATAGTGTTCCAAGGGCTGCTGCAGACTTTTCAGCTTGTATCAGGGTGGAGTGACGCAGCGTGTCAATTTTGTACAACTTCGTGTTTTTTGTGAATATAATATATATATATATATACACACACACATGCTTGACTCAGACCATAATCATTAATTTGAGGAAATATGAAATATATTGGTAAAGTTTTATGAATAGATTGATGTTGACATTGAGATCTGTTTTTTTCTAGGGATGAACATATCTAACTCAATAAGAGAGTTCGATGATGATCACTGAAGTTTACTTGATTTTGAATGAACTTCTTTGCACTCACTGGATGAGTGACTCCTCCAAATGTCGGAATTTCAAGGGGCTTGTGTTCCCAGTAGTCTTCAACGTTCAAGTTAAAGATTTCAAATGGATAGAAGAGAGCAAGGGGGAAAATGAGGAGAGAGAGTGAGGAGGATTCCATGTGAGAATGATGTATGAATAGACGATAATCTTAATGAAATAATAAGAGTTTTACGTACTAAGTGAGATGTGATTTGAGATCCTCCTTATATAATTCTTAGATCGTTGTTAACTATGTTATTAGTTTGGAAGCAACAAGGCCCAATTTTGATATAATTGGGTGCTAAATTATAGACAGTTAGTTGCCAGTTTTTATAATCTTTTGAGACTTTTGAAAAGCTATCTCCTATCTGATGATTAAGCATAGTTTTAAACTAAATTAATCATGTTAAAATTTTAAATCTAAGAGCACTTCCACCGCGCGGGTGGAAGTGCGGGCAAGGGGCGAAAATCGCCCCTTGTGGAATTGAAGTCGCGCACACCGCGACTTCTCTTGCCAGGGCAACACATGGGGCCCACGCGCCCGGTTAAGCGCCCGGGCAACCTTTGCCCGGGCGCTTAACCGGGCAAGTGGTGGGCCCATGTTGTTTTTTTTTAATTTTTTTTTTAATGCAAAAAGCTTCCATGGATGGTGTAGGGCCCACGATTTTTTATTTTTATTATTTATAAAATTGTTTTTTTAAATACTAATTAGTTAGATTAGGAGATTTTTATAAATGGAGTATTAGATTAGTGATTTTTTTAAATCATGTGTGATTTTTTTTAAAAAAATAAGGATTAGTTAAATTAGAATATACAACATGAATTATTTTTTAAAAAAAATTAAAACAATGGATAAAGTTTTACATGGTATATATATACTGAGTCGATTTACGTACGTATTTTAGATATGGATAATTAGTAGATAATTGAATATTTACGTACGTATTTTAGATATCTTCCTATTTTTAGATTATCGAGTTTAATTAATGTACTTCATTACAATTATATAATTAATATATTTTCATTTTAATTAATATACTAGTTTTGTTTTAATTAATGTCCTTAATTGCAATACAAATAAGACATTAATTATAAATAAAATTATCATTTAATCAACTAAAAATATAAAAAAATATTTTATATTTAATAAATAGTGATTCTTGAAGGCGATTGAAGGTTTGGGGTGGAAGTTTTATTTTGGATGATAATTAAATTTATTACAAATAAAAAAATAACATTTAACCAACTAAAAATATAAAAATATATTTATGAATAGTAATTGCCGCGCTGATTGAGGGAGGGTGTAAGTTTTTTTTGGATGGGTGAATTGTATGGCAGATTTGCCGCAAGCACTGAGCAATCGAGGGGAGGGTGGAAGTGCTCTAATGTGTGACTGACAGTTTGTAGAACATAATAAAATTAGGAAAATTCGAGCTATCACAAACAACCTGGCCTGGCCCATATAGTAACACGTGTCGTATGACATGTCAGATCCAGCACTAGCAGGTCATTCTTACACGTACCGCTCACCAAACAATCGGATATATCCAAGCTCCCATTTTTAGCAAAATAAATAAAATTTCGTTCGTCTCGCGCGTTGCGTTGGTGATCCTTTGCCTATGATCGAGTCCTTTCAAGAAATTAATGAATTTATTTGTCAGATCGCTGATCGATTGATGTTCCTCTGAGATCTTCGCTTTGTATTTCTCCTACGAGGTAAACCTAGGGTTTTAGTCCGTGATCTTTTGTTCAATTTGATTTAGAGCTGATTATTTCTACAAATGTTGCAGGTTTTAGTGATTTTATACTTTTCGTGAAAATCTGGAATCATGAGCTTTGTTTTCCGGGGGAGTAGAGGTGACATTGAGAGCGGACTCCCGGAGTTCAACCCCGGGAGACGCACCGTGGTATAAATTGATGAAAGTTCATGTTTTTTTAACTGATTTTGTGTATGAATTGTGTATAATTCTGGTATGTTGGTGTTTCTTCTGTTGTTCAGAGGTGGCATCCAGCAGCTCGACCTGTTAATTCCAACTCCATGACTTTCCTTGTTGCAGGTATTTATTATCAGATGAGAGAAATTAAGTTTTGTTTTAAATGAATGCCCTTTTGCTGATGAAATCATGTGCATTGTTGTTATGGCAGTTCTATTGTTGTTTATGATACTCAACTCGCAACAGTTGTCCCCCAACTTTCTGGTATTCCGTGATTTGCATTGTTTTATTGAATTGTTGAATGTTAGGCTAAGATGTTTGTTTTAACTATTGTTGAAGCTTTGGTTGGCAATGGGTGTGTTCTTAATGGCTACGAGCCTTCGAATGTATGCTACATGCCAGCAACTCCAGGCACAAGCACAAGTTCACGCTGCTGCAGCTAGTGGGTTGCTTGGACATACTGAATTGCGGCTGCACATGCCTCCATCTATAGCCCTTGCAACAAGAGGGCGGTTGCAGGGACTTAGGCTGCAGCTTGCTCTTCTTGATCGGGAATTTGATGATTTAGGTATTTGTTTCTTGAATTATGTTAATCTATTTTCCAGAGGGTGACGTTTGGTTCTGTTATGTGCTGCTCTCTAATAGTCTAATTTCATATTGATGCTATCTTATTCCCTTCAGATTATGATACTTTGAGAGCATTAGACTCTGAAAATAGCCCTGAAGTTCCTTCTATGAGTGAGGAAGAGATCAATGCTCTTCCTGTCCACAAATACAAGGCTCAATCACATCAAGGCTCCACCTCTGGACCCCAAGGGTTAGTTAGAGCAAATTTGCCTTGTTTGCTTGGTAGCTTGTGGTTTATTATTTCATCTTTCATGCAGTTTCTTTTCAAAGAATTTGATGTGAATTGTTTTTGTTTGCAGCAATGGAATGTCAGCACAACAAGCAGCATCATCCTCTGGAGTGTTAACTGAGGTAATATATATTGTTGGTTCACATTAAGATATTATATTTGTTCTTTATCAAGCATCCTCCAGTATCCTGTTTAAGCTTGTTAGGCAATCATCATTTAACTGTTCAGCAAGAAATGAGAAAACTATGCTAGTTGAAGAGTCATAAAAATATTAGATTTTCTTTTCATGAATTAATTCAGAGGCTTTTCATTTTGAATCCGCTTTTCTCTGGTTCTCTGTTTCCTTTTCTGGTATCCTTGCTCTTTATTTACTCTATTAGTTGTTACAAGTATATTTCTGATAAACTTTGCCTTCACTAATTTTAGAGTTGAAACATGTCTTTTTAAGTAACTTTTGGTTTGCCTTCAGAAGAGGCAAGATAATGCCAAACCAGAAGGAAATGTGAAAGCACCAGAAGATGAACTAACTTGCAGTGTTTGCTTGGAACAAGTTGTTCTCGGAGAACTAGTAAGAACCTTGCCTTGTTTGCATCAGGTAAACTTTCCATCCCACACATGTGTGATGTATTGTAGATTATGAAGTTTGAGAACCATGTTTTACCCATAAAAGCCTGTCATTACCTAACTTAGAGTTTCACTAGTCTTCTGAAAATCATGCTTCCAGTATATGACTCCTTGGGATATGAATCAATTCGAAGATGTTAGCTGTTACTGATGATCACCTGATACTAATCAATTCATTCTGTTTGCAGTTCCATTCCAACTGCATTGATCCCTGGCTACGGCAACAAGGAACATGCCCTGTATGTAAATATAAGGTGAGTTCTGGGTGGCGGGAAATGGATGCTTCCTACCTGGCTTAGAAACATCACTCGGCCTTACAAATCTGATATCTGCCTTCTCTTTATAGTCCAAAACCTGAACTTGACATGTGTACAAGGTCCTCTAATGAAACATGAGTGAATGCAACTTATATCAATGTATAGTGTTAACCAAACTTCGCCATTTTCTTCCCTATATGTTACTGTTATCAACTATTCCACTATGAATTTTTTACCTTCTTGTTCAGCTTGTGCAGATGATTAATCTTTTGTGCATTAGAATCAAAATCAGGCCTAGTTTCTCATGGTTAAAATAGACCATGTATTTCAATCTTTTATTGGGAATTAGAAATATTCTATGCATGTATCTATCTAGTACAAAGACTGAGCATTAGAATTAGACCCAAACCCCATCCTCAAAATAACAATAACTGAACAAATTAACCATAGAAACAAGAAAGACATCAACATTGTGGCAGATCAGAAGGTGGAGGTGGTAGCTTCTGGTTTGGCAGGCTCCCATCCAACACCAACCACGCCATCTTCAAACCCCAGCTCGTGTGCACCTCCAAGTGACAATGCATGAACCACACTCCTATATATACATTCATCATGATCAATATATCACTGTTAAATTAAATCTTAATAAATAAATTTCAATGAATCAAAACCTTAGTGCTCACCCGGGTTATCAGCAAGGAAACGAATGGCAACCCACCCACCAACTGGAACACCTACAGTGTTCCTCTCCACCGGGTCAACTAGATTGAACTTTGTAGGATCAATCACAGGATCATAGTTCCCATACCCTTGACCTACAACGAAGAAGTTGAAGCCATGAAGGTGCAGTGGATGGCTTTCGACCCCAAGAATGCTAGTGTCCTGCATGACAAGCTCCACACTGGTGTTAAACGGCAGCACCACAACCTTCGTTCCATTGCTCACCATGCTGTTGTTTGGTGGTGTTCCAGTGTAGTTGAATTGGTTGAGAGGGATCATGGGGAAGTTGGGAGAGTAGACACCATTGGACTGGCCGGAGAAGTGAGATTGGAGGAGCGCGGTGGCTGGCATCACAAAGGAGACATTGTTCACCGATGCTTTAAACATCGCGCCGTTTGGTCCCTGGCATGTCTGGTTTTTCGGACAAGGGCTTGTGCCAAGACCCACAGTGAAGAAGAACTTCTTGTCTTTCTTCAGAGGGACATTGGCTGGGAACTGTTTGGTTGCCAAGCTTCTTAGTTTGTTAGTGAAGTTTGTAGCAAATTCAGTGTCATTGAGAGATGGTAGAGTAGGCTTCAAGAGTACTGGGAGATTCTTATAATTAACTGAAGACTTATTAGGGTTCTTATAATGAAGGATTCCTGCAACTGTGGAGTTATCAAAGGTGCCATTTCCAGTAGCATAAGGTCTTGCTAGCATGAGAAATGCAGCGTTTGGGATGTTTGACTTTGTGTGAAGGAGGACGTTGGTTGTCTGGCCTGGTCCGATGAGAATGGTGTCAGTAGTGAAGGGTTTCACGTAAATAGCATCAACGTCGACGGTGGTGAGCGAGTGGTTGGCAATGCTGAAGAAAAGCTCGTCGTTCAGCACTGCATTGATTATTCGAAGGAGATACACCTTGCCTGGTTTCACATTCAGTTTGAATGTATCTATTGTTGTTCATCCATTACAAACATGTCAGAAACACTGAATCAAAACACTAGACTGAGATAGAGGATGAAAGAAGAAGAAGAAGAAAAACCTTTAGCTAAGCAGTTGTAGAGGGGTCCTGGAAGACCATTAATGGTGTATGCCTCTGAGACATTAGGGCCACCACCTGTTTGAAGAGCCTGGTTGATGATTGCCTCAGAATCTGAGTTGAACCACTCTCCTGCCATATATAATACAATGTTAATTCTTTGATCCTATACCATATATAAGGGAATCTAGTACTGTATATTGGTTACCTAAGATGATAGGGACTTCTTTATTGGGTTTGGAGAATGGATAGGGAACTCCAAGCTTAGGAAGGATGATGATGGGACCATAGATGGTGGACCTCATCCAGGAGATGTGTGCATGCCACCAGAGTGTGCCTCTCTGGCCAACAATGGTGTAATTGTAGACATAGCTGTGCCCTGTTTGGATTGGACACTGTGTGATGTATGCTGGGCCATCTGCCCAAGCACTTCTCAGCTGCCGAACTCCATGCCTTCACAAACAACAATGGAAACCGATCGATTAAACTAACTAGTTCTTCCATTTGATCAACCATTACTGAAAGTATATTTGAACTTCATGCGAGTACCAGTGAAGGGTGATATTGTTCTGGACGTGGTTGATAACCCTAATAACAAGCTGATCGCCTTCTCTTGCAACGATGGAAGGTCCGGGGAACTTTCCGTTCACCGTAGCTATGCTCTTTGTGTGGCATAATCTTGTCACATTTATCATCACAATCTGTACATATAACATATGATCATCATATTTAGTGCATTGCAAAGCAAATGCTGCACACATATGGATGTGAAAAAATTAACAAACAACATAATTAAGTGGGCGCTTACATTGAACTCGTAATGCCTTGTAATAGTGCCGGTCTGCTGGGCAAGAGATAGCTCCAAGGAGATCAAAGTTATAAACAGTAAAGCAAGACCCAGAGAGCCTAAGACATCCATCTTTGATATTTTTTTCTTGAAAAGCAAGAGCTAATTAATGGTGATATATATATAGTGAGATCAGATGGGTTAGTGGTTGAGGTAAGGTGGCAAAGTCTCTTAATTACCATGGGGAATGTATGTCATTGTTCTTAATCTTTGGAGTGTTAGTAAAGACAAATGTTTAGGCGAACTAAGAAAGAATCAAGTCTTTTTGTTACTGTTAGGGGTTGTTTTAGTGAATGGTAGCATTTCAGACAATGCTTTCATCTAGAAATGATCAACTTTTCTTGTTGTACGATTATTGTCCATCAAAAGCTCTCTGCTTGTTCATGATTCTGAAGTTGGTGATGAATATATATGACTCAGGAGTTGGTGATGGTTTCTCTTTGGATGCCTTCTCTGATCGATGTTCTTTTTAAAGCAAGAGAAGGACATCTTGATATCCTTGAACTTGACAATTAATTATAGGTTAATTAGATTGTCATGTTTTGAAGGAATCATCCACTAATTATTAAACCTATACTCGTAAGTCCCCAGTGAATGGCTGTGGTTAAGGTCTTTCTTTTCGATCATTTCTTGTGAAAGTTTGAAGCAATTGCATACATGGCCACTTTCTAAGAATAGGATTTCATGTCATAGTTTGAACTTTGAAGTGTTTATTTAGCATTAATTGTCTTATGTCAGTTTTAAGTAAGGTTCCTTCTCAAATTCAATGGTGGAATTGATGATAGATCTTCTTTTCTTCTTAAATATGTTCATGCATAAGGTTGGTTAATTTATGAGTTTTTGAACACATGAATTAATCGATCTTCAATCCAAACATTTCATTTGGCTAAATAACATAACACTAATGAACACAATATATATTTGCTACAATATCAATCCCAAATCATAACAACAGCAATAACTCCAACCCCAGAAAGCACAGCAAAAAACTTGAAGAAAGGTTTATCAAAATAACAAGGCTCAACTGGTTTGAAACCTTTGGCAATAAGATGGTTGATGGCCACATAGATGAACACCCCACATGCAATTCCCATGGATATGGCATAGATCCAATCAGCCACCCTTCCCTGTGTTGTTGCATCAATGGCTATACCAATCCCAACACCAACAGGACTCGAGATGGCAAAGGCCATGGAGTAAGATGCAGTCATTAACAATGGTCTCTTAGGCAACATCCTAAGCAGTGCAATCCCCATGGCTATGGCTGCAAAGATCTTGTGCAAGCTTATCGTCCATAGGTTTCTCCATGCATCACCCTTTGTGTCTACCAAACATTGAAATGAAATTAAATGTAAGCATAAGCTCTGCGTTCAACGCAACTACGCCCACACCTTGCAAGAGGAGGGTTCGATCCCGGGATCCGTCCACAAAGATCAAGACTCACTTCTTAGCAAGGAAACCCGGTACCACTCGGCCATGCATCATGGGCGTTGGTTTTTCCATATCATAATTAAAATTCATAATTTATATACCTGAAATCCCTATAGCAATCCCTTCAAACACTGAGTGAAAGCAAAGTGCGAGTATTAGAAGAACAGTGTCTCCAACTGATGTTGTTTTAACAAAACCAACATGGAGATCCATTTGATCAGCATTAGTAGTAGTAGTAGCAGTGTTAATACCACTCCCTTCCTCCATTTGCACTTTAGCTTCTCTCTTTGAGCTTTGAGTCACTGCAAGAATGATAGAGTCTCCAAGCATTGTTAGTAGATAACCAAAAGAGGCAAGCATGAAAGAGAATGGATAGGTTTTGGTGGTGAGATCTCCGAAAGAGCTCGTCGAATCAGCAAGGAAGTGCATGAGAGATGTGCCCAAGAACACACCGCCGGCAAACTGCGTTCCGAGAAGGAGAAAGCTCTCATTCCACCGGAGAAAGTAAGGGGAGACACCGCCGGCAAAGGTGCTCACTAGAAGTATTATAAGACACCAAACCTTCACTAGAATGAGATCCTTTGTATGTAGTTTATCATGGGTGTTATCCTCTTCACTGTCTCCATGATCATGGCCTGCATGAGCATTAGCTTTAAGGATTAATAGCAGGGATAGGAGAAGCAATGTTGTGTAATAGTTAATGGAAGCCATGGGTTCAAGGATTGAAGCTCTGATACTTGGTTTTGTACATAATCAAGAGTTATAAATACAATGTGAACAATTAATGAATTGTCAACTTGTTATGTAGTTTGTAGTACAGTTTTTTTTTTTTTTTTAAGTGTGGATATATCATGATTTATTAATATGTTAAAATTGTAGTACAGTTCTGACTTTTGAGAAACTTGTACTACATTATACTGTTTAGTGATGAATATATATATAAATATATAATGAAGTGAAGAGCACCTTCATCTTGTTAATTAGCTTCCTTATCTTGAACTCTTCATAGTTTATTGTTCTTTTTCTTCATTAAAAAGGAGAGTTTACTGAGTGGAACTTGGAAGGCCTCCATCACACAATAAAATATGGAACCTGTTATATATCTTGGAATTGTACTCCGTTTGCTATCTAATGTAATTTATGATTTATCCTCTCCTAAATTATAGGACCAAAATTTATAAGAGATAGGAACTAGTCAATATATGTTCATATTAAATCTATTTTGACATTCATTCAATATGAGATGCAAGGGAAACAAATCATCCATCATTCATTAGTTTAATGCAATGTATTTTTTTTGAGGAAATAATGCAATGTATTTGAGATAGATAAACCTTGAAGATTTTGTATAAAATTATTGTTTGAAGTTTGAAAATGAATTTAAATATTTATTAAAATGCAATGAACTACAAGGAATATACCTATTGCCTATATGCCCGTATGCTATAGGGATCTGAAATCATTTTGAAAATTAATAACGTGTTTTTTTTAAAACTAGTTCATAATATTAGCTTTTTAATAATATATTGGTTTAATCCAACTCATGTATCATGATATAGAAGCTAGATAGGATCTACCCGACTACCTGTCACCATCATACCCTCTCCACAGTCTATACGAACCCATAAGGCGCCGCCATACCTTTATAGGAGAAGACAAAGCTACCCTACAGGTAAGGAGGGTGAGCCTAGGATCTCATAATGACCAGATAAAGGTGACACATATCCCAAAAAGGGAAAAAGAGAGATAAGAAGAAGGCACCAAACAACCAAAGTAAGCAACTAAGGAACACAACCATACTCTTCTCGACCATCTTCTTCCTCCACTAACCTAACAGTCGAAGGGAGCACAGACAACAGAGCCCCACCCCCTCTAATAGTTTTTCCTTTACTTTGTCCCCATCTCAGGTGGATTTTACAAGAGTACACCTGTAAAGAGGTTTTCTTTCTCAGAAGACTTCATCAGTAGCTGGAGATCTGAGGAGTCCATATAGCGAAACCAGATAATCACTTAACATATCCATATGGCCAAAATTTTAATTGGCAAAATTTTGATGAAAAGAAGCTTGACTTTTATTAAGGAGGATTCAGTTTAGGCCTGGGAGGATGTTCAATGCTAGTTTATATGTAATTTATACTAGTGTTTTAATATAAATAAAATATGATTTATTTAATTTATTTTTATAAAAATATTTGCAAACAAAAGAAAATAATAAAATTCAGTAAGTCATGCGGCTTCCCCTCTTCCTTCTCACTTCCCGGTAAACAAAAAGGCAACGAATTGAACTCCATCACGCCCACCCAACCATCGAGTCCAACACCAACCTCGATTCCGTTCCCCCTCTTGGGAGCGGAGCCGCCGTAGCGTGGCGGCGCGGGGTCCTCCGGCGACGTCCAAGGAACGAAGCAACCCCTCTTCAAATGCCTCTTCTTGGAGATCGAAGATAGCCACAGAGAGATCTAGAGAGAGTGATGGCGCGACCGAGGTATGTCACCCTCCCCATCATCATCGTATTGCTCGCGATCGGCTATCTCTACTACTCCACCGTCTTCGTCGTCATCGATGAATGGCTTGGGCTCACGACGGCGGCGGGGCTCACCAACGCCGCCCTGTCCTCCGTCCTGGCGGTGATGTCCGTGGTCACCTACGGAATCGCCATCTATAGAGACCCCGGCCGCGTCCCCTTCTCGTACACGCCCGACATCGAGGACTCCGAGTCCCCCATACAAGAGATCAAGAGGAAGGTACGTTGCGTCCCGAGATCACGCCTTTATTTTTCTTTCTAGTTTTGATGATGATTTGGATCTAATGTTTTTGATTTGTTTGAATGAACTTGGTGGTGCTTCTTCCAAGTAGCTAGGGTTTCATTTATTCTTAAATGGCTGGCCTTTTCTCATTACTAGGTTGTGTTAGATGATGATTGCTCTGCATATTTTGTTTCCTGGCTGTAATAGCAATTTTAGATCTGTTTGGAATATGAAGAACTAAAATTTGATTTCTCTGGATCCATTGAATTTTTATATTTTAGCATCAGTGCATTATGTCGTCTGGATTGCTTCAAGGTTAATATTGAATAATTTGATCGAAATGGAAAAGATGATTTTTCAGCTGCTAGATGCTTTTACTTCATTGAACTCGCAACATTGTTTTGATCTCACCTATGGCTGTAATGCCCCTTGCTTTTGTTTCAATCTAACTCTATCTCACCCAACTAAAGTCTGTTAGTTGTGTGTTTAATAATTTGGATTTCACACCAAGGGCTAGTAGCCTAGCGGTATATCCCTCGGGTCCCTTGCGTTGGGGCATTCTCTTGGGCAAGGTCCCAGGATCAAATCCTCAGTCCCGTAAATGGGGTGAGCAAGCTTGAGTAGAGTTTACTCCTCGAGACTTGTATGTGTACGGTGAGAGGTCAGGGGCAATCTGATGAGTTTACTCCTCAGAGCCCATAGCCACGTCCCGGACTATCCCGTGAGTGGGGGTCTTTATGGCCTTAGTCAAAATAATAATAATAATAATAATTTGGATTTCACTTCATGGTTTGTGTGTAGGTCCGTAAATGTATTCTAGTTCATATCTATTATACCCAAGAGATGTAGATCTATGGCATGCTCTCCAGAGAAGTTTAGAAAAAAAAAATGTTGAAAGAGATAGAGAAAGATCAAACAATTGACAAAACAGCACACAAAGGTTTACATGTTTCAGGCACTTACGGGGCATCACTCAATGGGTGAAGATGATAAAGATGCATTTCACCAGATTTGAAGTGAATTATAAAAATGAAGGCCAACTTCAACTGGAATTCGATGCATTTTGTTGCTCTATCAAACCCAAGTACATCACTTGCTGATTATATAACCAACCTGAGCTCTAGCGTATGTGTGCGCACAAACAAGTATCAATGCAATGCATGAATTACTATGCATAGTTGTACATATAGATACTCCTGGCAGTACTAAGGGCTCTGTCACCAAAACTTGATTTTGGGTATGGATTTGAGTTTGTGTCGGCCTTCACTTTCTGAACTGAAACTTGAGGCCAAGATAAGAATACAAGGCTTCAAACAACACCAATTATAAAGCATGTGCATTAAAGATTTTATCTTGGCTAGTGATGTGGAAGTAATTCACAGCCTGCAAGGCATATGGTTATTCTTACTTTACAAACTGTGCAAAAATATAAGAGTTAAACATGCAAAATATGCTCAAGTTCTCTTCCATCTCTTTATTAGTTTTAGTTGTGTTTAAAATTCAATTATTTTTCCTCACAAGTCTAGAAACATGATTTTTGGGTGTATACTGTATGTTTATTTAGATGCTCACGGAATGCATATGAAACTTTTGTTGAAAACTATGTGATTCATAGTATCGGTCACACTTTGGGTCCTAACATATGGATGTTACTGCTTTTATGGTTGCATGGCTGAAAGTTAGTTAATTTGGTTGATGGTGGTTATTGACATGGACTAAAATAATGCATCCTATGGTAGTTCTTTTTCTTTTCTGGTATTACATTTTACAATTCTCTACACTTCAGTAAAAGAAGATATGGTGCTTAATGAAGGTTAGTCTAGAAGGAAAGTTAATAAGATGTGATAAATAGTCTCCTGAAGGATATATAGAACCGAACCTCATACATGCTTGGACAAATGATTCAATTGTCGTTGTCGTTGTTCTTGTTCTTGTTCTTATTGTAGGCTGCCATTGGATCTTCATTTGGTTTTTAAACTTTTATATGTTTGTTAATTCAAAACATTTTTAACAGAATTCTATTTAATCTCTTCTTCAAACTTATTGGTTACTTTATAGGTTTATCTTTATTGTTACAAAATTTTGCTTTGTGTTAATTTAGGCCAAGCTTTTCTCCCAAGTAGCTTTTTATAAATATGGTGGTGTGTGTTATCCTTTAATTAAGTCTACCATCATAAGGAATGCTTACTACTTTCAGGGAATGTTGGTTATGTAAACCACTCCTGGAAGAAAGAATTTAGTATCATTTGAGGATCTTTGGCCTTTCTAACCCATATTATTGTTTTTCATGCTGAGATTATAAGCATGTTTAGGATTGTTACAGTTTTACAGTTGTTTTCTTTATAACCCTTGCTTATGTAATGGTGCTCTTTCAGGGTGGAGATTTGAGATACTGCCAAAAGTGTTCTACCTATAAACCTCCCCGTGCACATCATTGTCGTGTTTGCAAAAGGTGTGTTCTCAGAATGGTACGTACACTTCTTTTGTTGCTTCTGCATAAATTTTGACATGCTATTGGTCTCTTACTCATGTCAGCTTTTTAATACCTACAGGATCATCACTGTGTCTGGATAAATAATTGTGTGGGGCATGCTAATTACAAGATTTTCTTTGTATTTGTTCTTTATGCAGTAACTGCCTGTATCCACTCAATGGTCTGTTTTCATAACCCTATTAATTAGTACTATATGGATTTTTTCAAAATAAAAATAAAAATTTATTACTAGATGGTTGTCGCATCAATCTAAAATCTAACTCTCTTTCAGGCCCTCCTTCTGGGCAGTGCTGCTGATATTGTCCATAAGGATCAACAACAGAGCAGTGCCTCTTCTAAGACTACATATGCAAGTATTCCATAGCTTTTTATGCTTTTAACCTTTATGTATCAGCTCACCTATTCACCTATTTATTTAACCTTTCAGATCATTTGTGGGGTTTTGCTATTTCCCCTGACTCTGGCATTAAGCATCCTTTTGGGCTGGCATGTATACCTAATTCTGCAGAATAAGACCACCATTGAGGTTTGAAAAGTCTAAAATCTTTTTCTTAGTAGTATTTGCTGCCCCATATGTGTTATGGTAATGGATATTCGTTCACGATAGTATCATGAAGGAGTGAGAGCAATGTGGCTAGCAGAAAAGGCTGGAAACATCTATCGACATCCGTATGATCTTGGTGTCTATGAAAACCTTTCAACGGTAAGCAGATCATGACATTAGTTTTAGTTATCATGTTAAATAATTGTTAAGTTCCTTTATCAAGTTCCTTAATGCATCTAGTTGCCAATTTTTCAAGCCATCTAGTGTAACTCAGATATTTCTAAGAACAATAAATCCTTGGTCATCTTTTACTACTTGCTTTATTGCCTACAATATCTTTTTAGAAGCTGTCATTGGTAAAAAATCTGCAATTTCTGTAGCATCTTGTTTCCTTCTGGAAAATTTTCTGCTTATTATGTTGCACGCCTTATACTCACTAAAAGAATCAATTGCATAGCAAATTCATTTGTTCCTCACTCAAATATTTGGCTACTGAGCTGAAAATTGTGCCAATTCTGGTTTCTAGTGAGCATTGAAATCTAGAAATTAAGTCATTAATTATTTCAGTTAATCATTTATCTGATTTTATTACAGGTTCTAGGACCAAATATATTATGTTGGATATGCCCCTCATCGACGCATGTCGGCTCTGGTCTTCGGTTTCGAACTTCCTATGATCCACATACTACATTGCCAAAATAATCCACACCTAAAGGAGCTATCCTTGAATTTTTCTGACCCAATTTGTACATTTGTGAGTGCTGGTTCAATATTTTATGTTCATATAATTTGTTTAAAGAACTCATCACTTTTGATTTTCTTTGTTGCAGCATTGGATGATCAAAACCACCCTAATGTGCAGTATAACACAGTTGTGCTGCCCATGAGGGTATGTAGAGTCAATGTTGGATATTTCTCCAAACCAATGGACTATCACTTCTCCCCCCTGTTTTTTCCGTTTTTTTGTAAAGTTTACTGTTAATTCCCCACCATGTAATTCAGTTCATTTCTAGCTTATAACCATGAAGTTTGACTAAATGCCAACAATTTTCTGGTCACTTTGATAATTTGATTATCTAAGCATCGTTAAATGTATGTCATAACCCTAGAGTCGTCTGAACTCGATTCAATGTTACATGCTATACCCGTGTGATGGTGTCCCCACGGCCACGTGATGGTCTTGCCGGGTTGATCTAGGCTCTAGATCCCATCGTACGCATCCGACGTGTCCCTCGAACGTGGACCAATCGGATGGCCTGAAGAGACATCAGTACGGTCCCAGCTGTCTCGTTGATGTGACCGTTGACCGTGATGCACCCGACTGGGGGCACCCGCGGGCCCCGCCCACTACCGTCCAGCTCGGGCGCGCCCTCTTTCTCTCTTGCCCACCTGGGTGCAGTCAAATCGCAATGATGGCTCCGGGTCCGGTTGTTGGGTGTGCACGCACGACCAATCCCCCACTTTCACCGGGCCCCGCCCCACGTGCGGTCAATGTCCTCTCAGTCCACGCGCCCGCTCCCACACGTGTCACTCAGCCCATCCCCCTCTAACTTGGAGCTCGAGGTGGAGTTCGGGCTCAGGCTGACAAGTCCCGATCACAGCCGTTCTCATCATCAGAGGGTCATCCAACGGCTGATACTCGAAATCAAGTTACGCTGATTGATTCGCAGTCCAATTTTGGTGGCATTATCATTAATATGCCCCTACTTATCTTATTTTATCTTATCTTTTCTTTGAAAAGGATCTGGCTTTTTCTAATCCATCATGCACGTGAGAAGCACGTGATATGAGTGTAGTCTTGGTCACCACCGGACAGAAAGAGAGATGATTGAGCAAAGCCAGTGATGAAGAGTTGGGTCACCTGTCAAGACAGCTGGTTAGTTCTGTATTGCATTTTGGACATGGTCTGCAACACCGCCATTCTCTGAACTTGAACAGAAGATCTCTCCATCAGTCTATAGTGATGGTGCTTTCTAGCTACTAGCTTTCTTTTAGATCTAAAACTTAATCATCACGTTGATCACTGTGTGTGTTTTAGTTCAACCATTACTAATGTACTTACGTATTTGCAGTTTTGTTTGTACTGCTCTCTCTATATATATATTCCTCATATTAATTTCATGTTAATAGCTGTCTATATATATATCTTAAATTTGAAGCTAGTTTCAACAGTTGAATAACACATGCATATCCATTATAGACCATGAACTGAAATGGTTCGTTTTCTACTACTGTAGCAACCGGCTTATATATGTCTTTTTCTCACACTTTTGGGAGATCAAGCCTTGATTTGATTATATGAAACCTAGTGGTGTATATCACCTTGTAGTGTTCCACTTCCACCCACCTGTCTCTTCAACCATTGATTTGATTTGTTCAATCATGCAGAGCAGTTCAAAGTCATGAAACTAGTAAAACCCAGGGTAGGGTAAACAAATAGAGTGAGTTTGGGAGAAATATAAAGCAAAAACAAAGAAAGGAAATGAGGAAAGGACGTGGGTGATAAGAGAATGGGACCAAGCCTGCTACCTTTCACCCAGCCAACAAGGCCCCACCTCACATTGTTTGATTCCCTCCCATCTCACCTCCATAATTCCACTTCTTTATTAACCATTCATGCCTACACGCTAAAGTGACGAAAGCCAAAAACCATTACTATGTATAAACAATCCAAGCTTGTCAGAAGGTCACGCCCAGCAGTGGCCTGACCCTGGAGGCAGAGTCATGCCACCATCTCCATTGCCACAATGGCACTACAAAACCTCATTCACTTCTCTGAACCAAACCCAGCATCAATCCATCAATCAACTAAACCAAAAAACAGTGCAAAAAGAGTAACAAAAGGAAGGCACTGATATATCAGACCCAGACCATGCCAAAATGGATGTCAAAATCTCTCTTCCATGTTGCACCAGGAGGTTACAGATCCGCCTAAATTACATGATTTAAAAAAAAAACATATATGTACAAAAATAAAAATAAGAGAAATTATTAACCATCTAAACTTCTTTTCCTTTTACTTTCTCCTCCCTCTGTAGATTTTTTTCTTGGTTCTATTTTTCTCTTGTTCTTCTTAAATTCTCCAACTTCCCTCCTTGGACGGCGGCTGTGACCCATCTCCCAGAAAGAAAGCAATTTCAGGCTTAATTCAAGGGTAGTCACGCCAGCAGATGAGCATGGTGACGCAGCGGCGCATGATGTAGAACTTAGCGCGCTGCTCCTTGACTAGGCTTGCACACCGGCTTGTGAACGAGCGCTGTGAGCTTCCTCTGCTTTCCAACGCGCTGGCAGAGCGCTTCAAGAAGGCGCCGCTCTCTACTCTCCTGCCACTGCTGCTCCTCCTGCAGCTACCCTTCTTGGAGAGCTTCCACTTCTCATCCATGTAGATCTCCATCCCTTCAACTGGATCTACTACTACTCCTGAACTTCTCCTGACCCTGACTCCCTGGTGTTGTATGTATAGAGGGAGTAAATGAGGAAGAGAAGAGGAGAAGAGAGGCAGTTGGTTGAGTTGGTGGATGATGAGGTGGAGGGGAGAAGTGGGGTTTGGGTATTTATAAGGGGAGATGAGAGGGTAAGAGATATCACAGGATGGGTGGTGCTCACTATAGTGGGCGGGCCCCGGCGCGCGGTATCACCCATCTCCTCACTCTCTCCCTCTCGGCTTTCTTTGTGCTTTACTTTAATGGCTGCTGTTATATATTTTAATTAATGAAGCCACTTCCCTAGACTAACGTCAGGGATCCATTTGGAGTACTGAAACTGTTGATATGAATATATAACCTCTCGCTATAGAGAGATGATCCCGGGATTCCACCAAAGAACCGACACATGACGACATTATAGCGATGATCTTGCCTCGAATTTAAACTTGAGAACATATCATACATGAGATAAGACCACCGCTATGATGTCGTCATGTGTCTGTTCCATGATGAAATCAAGACCATTAGATTATTTCTCCTCATTATAATAGTCTATTGATACTGTATTTCTTAGCTAATTAAAGGGTGGATCTCGATTTTTATGGATAGGTTTCAAAATCAAACATTTTTTCTTATAAGATATGAGTGCTGTTATGTTGAACGGATTCTGCACATGTTGCCTATCTTTGATTTTTCTGAGAGGGCATTTGTTATCTTTGTCAAAAAAAGAAAAAAATTACGTATATATATCACCTCTCCATAAGCTTCATTCGCCTAGCTGCATTGTATTAAGGTCATATTAAATCACACTCTTAGCGTAAGAATTGCTTATCAAGAACTAATCTCTAAAGGTGGACCACACTCGAGAAAATCATTAATAAAATTTATTAGCTTGGATTTTCAGTGTTTCCAATCCAGCTAATTAAAGGAACAAAGCCAACTATTAACAAAGCCACACGTGAGCTGGTGACGATGACCAATGACCGAAAACTGAAAAGTAATTACTTTCAGGACAATCTCATGACTTCATGATTTTTTTATGCATTAATTCTAACTCTTTAACAGTTAAACTACAAAGTTAATTTAATTATCTAAAGACGTGGATATATATCATCACCCACAGTGAAGTCCCCGTTTGAATCGCCCGAACTTGTCACCTAGCCACCTAATTAAACTCTTTTAAGATGCCTACGTCGTCCACAGTAGTTTCCACTTTTTCAAGGGAAGCAGGTGAAAGCTGAGTAAGTGGCTGATCCTTCCACCTTGAAAATATCACCGCCTTACCACCTATATTTGGACTGTGGAGTGTGGAGGACCTCACTTGAATGAACACAGATACATGTCTAGCTACAAGTTTCAACACTCGGCTAGCTCTTTCTGGAATAAAAGCATCATCAACTAACTGACATGAACTATGGGTTAAGTCTTAATTTGTGGTTCTTACCTAGAATTTCCATTTATGAAAATATGATAAAGATGAAGATTTAGAAACATTGGATATGAGAGATCGAAGTAGATAAAGGTGATCTTGTTATGTGTGGAGGGGAAGGGCACTAGGTGCACACGTAGGAACCGTCCTTTTAGAGATTAAAGCTTGTCGTTTATGCATGGGGATACACGACACCGATGATGTGAAACGTACACGTGTCGTTCAGCGCGTAAGGGGGTTCATGTCCCCAGTCAGCATAACCGGAAGTCTTCGAGCCAGTCAACGGTCAACCAAGCGGGAATATCTATGGGTGAATCTGTTTTGAACGTTTACGATAAGGACACGAATCCAACAGCAGCCGTTACTCGGCCACGCATGCACGAGCGCCAGTTGAGTTCGTGGAGAAGAAGATGGTTCTATGGAGAGTCTCCATCAGAATCAGTGCGGCCATGAGACATGAACAGAGACTACACTTGAGGGACTAGAAACGCATGCCTCCCAGTTGGAACTACAGGACATCAACAGCACATTGCCCTCCACTACTGGTTGCCTTCCAGTGCTCAAATCACCCGTGATGGGCTGTTCACTCTTTGTCTTTTGAATCTCACTCTCATGTATTTCTCTGTTGTGAATTACAACATTAGTAAAGGTGAAATCTATGTAGATGTAGATTTCTGACATGCATTGAAGATACATGGAACTGACTTTAAACAACACAATCTAACAACAAATTAAGAAGAAGTCAAACGACCGAAAAGTTATCCATGTTCATTGATTCTGAGACTTATGAATCTGTGATCATCACATGTTTCGCAAACTACGTAGGTATCATGCAACATGTAATGCAGAATGAAGCAATATCACACATCCATAGGTTCATTGATAATGTGCTAGCTGCTTAATGGGGGAAATAATGTAGGCATGGTATCATATGAAAAGGTCATGGTTTTGTTTAATTTTGTAGATGTACGAATAATTTTATAAGTTATCAATAATATAAAATTGATTTGACAATAGGAGCTCCATGTTCAAGCACAAGGGTGGCCATGTTCATTAGATAGGGTTCTCCATGCCTTGCTTACAAAAACTAAGCATCCTTGATTATTATATCTCCATCTTTTATTTCATCTTCTTTTGATCATTTTGTAAAAAAAATAAGCATATGGTACATGCATGCTTAGGTTGTCATAGGTTCGGTGGACCAGTCAAAGCTCCCAATGTGCAGACAGTACCATGCATGCAACACGATATATATACTTTTGAACCTGATAGGATATGATAGGTATGTAGCTTACTTTTATTGAACAATAATATGTAGACATGGTCTTAAGATTCCTCGCTGGGTTCTCCATGTGAGTCTTGTGGGTTTGGTTCCAAATTTATAAGCAACCAAACCAAACAAGAGGCTTTTCATCATCTAAACTCTAAATTAAGGACAATGGCCTTGGATTATAAATGCACCATCTATATGCTTCATTAGATTTCTTTAATTATATCTTTTTAACATAAATTTACTTAAAACAAGCATCATTAATTATACCAACGAAGTTCTTTAATAATTAGTGATGACTTTATTACTTTTTTGTATATGAGATTTAAATGAAGACCATATGCATGCTCTCTTGATTCTGCAGTCATTTGAGCTTAAAGCTCTCCTCTGATTGGACAAATGCATATATACATGTTTTTTTTTAATTAAAGTCAACAAGCGACCCACTCAAATGACAAATCCAGCTGCACGGAACACCCAGCCACACGCTAGCACAAGACAACACCTATACGCCACATGTTCATCACTACGCCTCACCTTATATGTATGAGGATTCAACACGGACCTCCCCACAACACCTCTTATGCAAGGGATCATCATATATACATGTTAATTTATGATATTTGTTGAGGTATTAAACCAACATTTGATGATACAAACAAGTTATGATGATCATAGAACTCATGTTATACAACAAGATTAGTCTACTGAAGTTGTTCATGCAAGAATCAACCCTGCACAATGAAATATTAAATAGAAATAGAATCTGGAAAAGAAACACAAAAAAGACTTAACATATTCACGGATAAGTTTCTCAAGTCCCACAACAATACAAATTACGATAAAGGATGTATTATAAAACAACAAAAAAAGAAGCAATTACAGAACCATTTAACACATGAACCTACTTCCTTTCCTTACATTGGCCATGAAATAATCAAAGGACACATTAAAGTTGGTTGTTAATGCCTTATCACTTAGCTAAATTTGGTAGCTACGAGTACTATATATATTTAGGTTTGGCATGTGGGTCCAGGGAACATGACGCCGTTATAGCATCTAAATGGCCACCATGTGAAGGTTAGAATCCTGGACTCCATGACTTAGGCTGTCCATTCAAGTCAATCCAATTTCATGCACTCAAAACCAACTAATGAAGTTTGGACAAGGTTAAAGTATACTTTAGTGGGTATATCAAAACAAACAGAGGAGAATAATAACAAAAAACGCCTTCATGAATAATGCTATATAACTAACCATTGGTATCTATGAATTAAGAAGGCTTCCATTTATTAAACCATTGCTTTTGTCCATTTGCTCATCTTCAATACATTCTTGAAAATATATTTGCATGCTATACATGTGCTTGAGATACAGGTTTGGATTTCATTACAGGATTTCATTACAGGATATATATATATATATATATATATATATATGTAGAGGGATGATATTGTCGTAGAATCTTTCATTTAAAGGCCGCTACCCATTTTACTGAGATTTTTTTTATGGATGGGAAGATCTGCAAAATAAAATTTCACCTGTAATTTTCATACAATTTGATAACCGTTTGGTCCTCCCACTTAACGGTTGAAATTCTGGACCGTTAGATACCTATAAGTTTTGATCCGTTAAGATGAAGACCCTACAAGTTCCCAAATTGTATGAAAATTGACAAGCTAACTTATTTTTTGATGATCTTTCCATCAATACGGTTGAAAATTGTTCAAATATGCTCCTGTGGGGGAATCATAGGCCGGAATATACAATTTCCTACTACCGATGTAATCAAACCCTATATATATATATATATATATATATATATATATATATATATATTTCTTGAGATCTAAATGGATCTTAATCAAAGAGAAAGATGGGTTGAAAATGGTGGGAATTCTTCTACTTTTTTGAGGGAAAGATTGGTCAAGATCATTGTTTCTTCTTCCGGTCTTCTATCGGCCTCTCGAATCAAGAACTCCTTCTAAGATCAGTTTTCATTTAATTGACCCTAAAGAACCATGGGAGAAAAGTAATCCGAGCGTTCGTGCTAAAGCCTCATCTCAAGTCAGAACTGTGAGAGAGAGAGAGAGAGAGAGAGAGAGAGAGAGAGAGAGAGAGAGGAAATCAGCTTTTCGTCCCTTTACCAAGGTATTAGAGATCTTTTATAGCTCACTGATCTGACTAGCTAAATCTTGGCGCCATCGATCTTGAACTGTGCCATTGGAGGACTACTTTTATAGTTCCTCCGACAAGATCTTCACCGTTTCTTTACTCACAAACAAAAGATGGCAAAGTTCATGAACTCCAATGGCTCTAATTAAGATATGAAAAGTCAAGTTAATTAGTAAAGTATAAAAGGAGGTCTCCAATACCCTGGTAAAGGGACGAAAAGTTTTCCTTAGAAATCTCTCCCTCTCTGTTCTTGCTTAACCATCGGAGAGCCTCCCAAGCAAGAGCATTGGGATTTCTTTTCTCACACTTCTCTCTTCTTTCGAAACATGGTTGGATACAGAAAACTAATCTTTGAAGAAGTTATTGATTCAGCTGGACGTCGACTAGAACCGGGAGGGAAAAAACACTATTGTGACCAAACTCTCACTCAAAAAGGTAGAAAAATTCACACTATATTCAACCCATCTTTCTCATTGATCAAGATCTATTTAAATCCCCAAAAAAGAGTATATATATAGTGCCACACATGAGGCCTCAAATTCTTAGTCACGGATGTTCACAAGTGAAAAATACTGGATGATCTTTATCTCAGCCAATGAGGCCTTCTCTAATCCATAAGAAGCCCAATATGATATGGGCCTCACTAGTAAATGGGCTTTCACAAGATTAACAACAACCACCATGCATGAATATAAATCTAGCTAGTAGAATTTTTTTTCACTTGTGAAGAAAACGATTGAGAATGGGATCATATTTATAGCATTTGCAAATGATTTGTTTGGATTAACCATTTCATTAAAAACTAATTTGGTTATCATGCCACCCAGTGAATGAATAGTTACAATCACCAGTACTACTCTCCATAAGTACTATAAGTTTTGAGCCATATACACTAGATAGATATATAGAATTTTAAGATACAACTGTGAACAATGGAGGTAAAGGAAAATAAAGAATTCCAAGGTGCAAAAGGACTTTGAAGACAAGGTTGCACTTCCTTCTGGTTTCTTAAAACTGTAAACTAATAACAATAAGAAATATAAAACTTAGAAGATACATTAATCTGAGTAGCTCCAAACCATTAAGCAGCAGATGAAACTTCATTGAGATGCTGAGTACAACAGTGTTAGGCAAAGGTTAATTAATATCTCTGAGAATACAAATAAGAAAAAGAAAAAAAAAAATAGCCTGCACATGTGAATATGAAGGGTTAATCTTGCTTTGATGCTTGAAAAGAACAAAAAAGAAAGGGGAAAAAAGTTTATAAGGCTTCACCTCTAAGACTTTCTCCCATGGTTGTTAATTACTCCATCAGTCATTGATTGCCGATGCAGCATCATCAAGATTCTCATCCTTCATAAGCTATAAACGGAGCATTTTATATATGAAGCTTGTGAATCTTGAAGATGCCACACCAGCAAACAATGACTAGTTTCTCTTGCTTCATATCAGGTCTTCCATTTCTATATGAATTCAAAAAGAACCTAAAACCCCAGTGCAAACCCTAATCACCCTAAAGGGACAAACAAAAACCAGTGCAACAACAAATTCCTTCACAAAGAAAGAAAAAGTCTACTGACATTATCAAAAGCACTGAAACAATGAGGAGGGTAAAGGAAAAGAGCTAAAAGAACTTGAGTGTAGAACTAGTTGGGGAAGAGAAGGAGAACTGTGGAGAAAAATGACCTAGCATAGAGGGATATATATATACAAGATAACCTAACATCAGTTATCAAATGTGTTAGCAATGGTGTGGTTGGTCATTCTCAAGTTTGAGAGAGAGAGAGAGAGAGAGCATGCTTGTGTGTATGTTTGTGTGGTGGAGTTTTGTCAGAGAGATGTATTGTACCCAAAGAGTAACAGTTATACATCGCCATCGAAGGTGCCCAAAAAACCACCAGACTTTTAATCCTCACTGACCTAGCTACTTGCCACAGACGTCCATAAGATCAAACAAGGAACGAAAGAAGAAAAGGAGAGGAGAACATTCCTTAAATGGAAATACCAGAGCCCAAGATGATGAGTATTAGAAAAGAAAGGACCCAATATATATAATCCTCTGTTGCGTTTCCACCCAAGCTTTCTTTCTTATGACGTGCTACTGTGGAAATAAACATCCCTCAAATGCCTCACACCTTCATCATTTTTCCCACAGATTACGTTGGGATTGTACCTCTTCTTAATTTAGACGTGGTTAGGGTTGAACTAAATGCATGTATTTCTTTTAACGTGAAGAGTTTTAGTTTTACAAACCCTAATAAGTAGTAAAACTAAGGCAAGACACGTAGACCGAGAAGGTGGCGAGGAGAGAGCGGGGGAGATCGAACTGGAGGTGATGTAGACGTGGGTGGAGATCGAGATGAGAGAACGGGCCAGATGTCAGCCATGGGTGCGTCAAGTCACATGTACGTGCAGGGATCATATACGCCTGGTTTTCACTCGTTCTCCAAGAAACCTCCAGCATTTGATACTGCAACTTGAAACGTACCGTTAATTTATCACCACTGGCACTGGAGATCTATTATTACTGTTGGCTATGGTACGAAGAATGGCGCATGCACATGCATAGTGGCGTCAGGGAGGTCCAGAGACCCTGAGATCAAGGATTCAACTAATGGTGGACCGTGATTCTTGGTTCATTATGTTCTGAATCATGTCTTCAGATCTAACTCTTATATAGATTTCGAACTAGTATTTATGTACTCCGGATAGTAACAAACTCAATATATATTCCACTGTATGCAATAACAAAATATAAGATTTTCGCCAAATTAAAGACTTTTTGGCTGAGCGACATAGGTCCTTTATGCATGGGATGGAGACTCAGGTTCAAATCTCCATTGCGTAAAATGAGGGCGCAAGGTATGGGTTACTTAGTGGGGTGCCCATATACACACCCGAGTCTTCTCCGTGTGAGCTTTAATAACCATGAATAGTAAAATAAGTACACACAACAAACTTTTAGATGATAAAATAAGCTGTGTTGTATAAAACCCATGATGAAATAAGCTACTTGGCACGTCCTATTTGACTAAAATCCATTGGGTGTCACATATGTCAAAAAAACAAAATACAGGATTTTGTTTTTATGCCAAGGGGAGGGTTAACATTAAAATATTGTGAAATATAGAGTTAGAGATTTTAGTGTTTGCTGAGAGCTGGGAATCTAAGCAAATCACAAACCGACACCAAGCATTGAAATCCGAAAGCACACACCCTCGTGGGGTTCAGAGTAGATGGACGATGAAAGCACACCAACCTTTGAAGTGGCTAATGCTAGGGTTTGGTGTTCAGGATGGAATCAGATCCAGCTAAGGCCAGTCTCACTCAGTTTGTCTTGTCATGCTCTACAGAGGCCATCATGGCTGCGTCGCCTCTGCGCGCCAGAACAAACAACCGCACGGATATGCAGGAGCAGACAACACGGAGACCGAGGGCCGCTGCACGGGTTAATGGACCAGTGAATACTAACTAGTGGCTATAGAGATAGCAAGCTTTGAACTCTCTGATCCTCTCTTTCCTATCTCCATCTATCAAAGCTATACTACCTGCTTAAGCTTCCGTTGTTGATGGGAATTTTGCCCTTCTGCTGCTCTCTTGCCCGTCGTGTGCATGCATGTTTATTTAGCTACGTACGAGTGCAGTTTATCAAATTTTCTCTGAAGGGTTTTACCTGATGGAATTGAAAGGAGAAAGATAACACTCTAAGTATTTATTTTTTTTTATTTTTACTAAGACGACAAGCATCCCACGAGAGTCGAGGGATGTCAAGGACGGGTCAAATACAAAGAGCATGCTTGATATGTCTAAATTCAATCCCGGGTTCTTCTCAAGAGAACAGAACCTTTTAACAAAACAACTCAGTGCTAGTAGGCTTTCATGGCCGTTGGTACTTAAGTATATCTTCAGAGAGGAAGATCAGACAACTTCATTCACTAAAGAAGATATAAAACAAACATACTATAGATAATAAATACAACTCCCATACAAACCACGTACACACGTACTAGGTAGATAAACTAGTGACCACTAACTTTAAGATATATAACTGATTTGACCCAATCTTGCCAACTCCTTTGACTGCCACATGTACAGCTTTTAATCTTTAGATTCTTTTCGAACATTACGAGGATGTCAAAATAGAGAACTTTGAGTTGTATTGATTAATTTTCAATTTCCATTAAATCTTGAAGATCAACGAATTAATAGCATAAAACATTTTCATGTATTTCTAGAAGCAAACAATTAACTTTGAAAGAAGAGAATGGAAAACACACATATCCAGAACATTTATTTTAGCAGAAATCTGAATCAACCCATGGGAACATGCCATGACAAAAGAACTTCGACTATGATTTGGAGGAAGGAGCTTCCTCCAAATGATGTATCGGAATGAAACCACAAATGTTTATGCTGCACACCAAGATACCAAATCAAAACCACTATCCCTACAACACAACAAATTCACAAAGATTCACCAGGCGACCATCTTCAACACTTGGGGAGATCGGAAGGTGGTGGAAGAAGCTTTTGGTTAGGAAGATTCCCGTCCAACACTATCCAAACCATCTTCAACCCCCAGCTAGTGTGCACTTCCAAATGACAATGCATGAACCACACACCTGCCAAGACACAAACAATTTGTAAGCTCCAAGAGTTCATATATATATTTACAAAGACAACAAGTGCCACCCAAAAGTAATGGGCAGACAACACGGCACCCGTGTGCGTGTGCCCTCACTTTGTGGTCGTGGAGATTCATATTTGGGATTGTCCCAAATAAATAAACCCTATACAAGGGATCTGGTATCAATAGACCAAGAGACCGTTGGATATGTAACAAACCTATAGCACATACTCACCAGGGTTATCAGCACGGAAACGGATAGCCACCCAACCACCGGACGGAACACCCGCCGTGTTCCTCTCAACGGGATCAACGAGGTTAAACTTAGCAGGGTCAGTGTACGGGTTATAGTTCCCAAACCCTTGACCAACAATGAAGAAGTTATATCCATGCAAGTGCAGTGGATGACTCTCCACTCCCTGAATGCTCGTATCCTGCAGGACAATCTCCACTGCGGTGTTAAACGGCAGCACCTCCACCTTTGTCGAGTTATCAACAAACGTGTTGTTCGGAGGAGTTCCAGTATAGTTGAAGGGAAACGGAGGGTTGTCCGGGAAGTCTGTCGTGTATACACCTTTCGACTGTTTAAAAAAGTAGGCCTGCAGGATCGCAGTTGTAGGTAGAACGAAGGAGACGTTGTTCACTGAGGCCGCGAACTTAGTGCCATTAGGTCCTTGGCATGTTTGGTTCTTAGGACAAGGGGATGTACCGAGACCGACAGTGAAGTAGAACTTCTTGTCCACAGTCTGAGGCACGTTGGCAGGGTACTGCACGCTTGCCAAGCTACGTAGCTTTCTTGTGAAGTTTGCAACAAAGGAAGTGTCGTTGAGACCTGGGAGAGTTGGTCTGAGGAGTGGAAGCGTGTTGTTGTTGTTATTATACGAGGCCGCCTGGTATTCAAGGATGCCTGCTGTTGTAGTGTTGTCAAAGGCTCCTTGGCCGGTGTTGTAAGGGCTTGCGGCCATGAGGAACGAGGTGTTCGGCACGTTGGGCTTTGTTGTCAGGAGGACGTTGGCTGTCTGGCCTGGTGTTATGAGGATGATGTCCGTAGTGAAGGGCTTAACGTAGTTAGCATCGACTTCCACTACAGTGAGTGTGTGGTTTGCGATGCTGAAGAAGAGCTCATCATTGAGTGCAACGTTGATCATGCGGAGAAGGTACGTTGTCCCTGGCTTTACCTTCAGCTTGAACGTATCTGCTTGCAAATTAATTATTACTCTTTTTAATTAACGTTAACATTAAGAAGTTCTAAAAGTGTTTAATTTGAAGTACCTTTGGAGCAGTTGTATAAAGGACCTGGAAATCCATTGATTGTATAAGCATCCGAAATATTCGGACCTGCGCCAGTTTGTAATGCCTGGGAAATCACAGCCTCAGTGTCTGCATTAAACCACTCCCCTGCATTCCATGCATGCCTCGTTAATTAGTTTAACTAATTGTTCAAGAAAACAGGGTTGGACATTAGCTAAATTTGCTAGCGTACCAAGAAGAATGGGGATTTCTTGGTAGGGTTGGGAGAATGGGTAAGGCACGCCAAGCTTTGGAAGGATGATGATGGGACCATGGATTGTGGCTCTGAGCCATGAGATGTGGGCGTGCCAAAGAAGAGTGCCTCTCTGTCCCACAATATTGAACTTATACACGTAGCTCTGGTTTGTCTGAATAGGGCACTGGGTTATGTAGGCTGGTCCATCAGCCCATGCAGTTTGAAGCTGCCTAATTCCATGCCTTTACTCCAACCAACCAGTTCAAGTTATTGGAATCAATCAACAGTACTGAAGAATAGAGATGAGAATGTATAGATATATACATACCAGTGAATGCTGACATTGTTGGCTGCGTGATTTACCACCTTAACGATCACACTGTCACCGTCCCTTGCAAAGATCGGCGGCCCGGGAAACTGTCCGTTCACTGTTAGCATACTCTTGGTGTGGCAAAGTCTGGTTACATTCTGCAACCTAATCTGCAAGAAGCCATTCACATGTAAGAAGGAAAACAATCTCACAATATGCATGCAATATTAGTTAAGTACACATGCAAATTAAACCTACGTCAAACTGGTAGTTCCTTGTGTCTGCATAAGAGTACTCAGGCAACAGTAGTACAATACAAGCAAAGAGAAGCATCATTGCATCAATGGAGAGTTTTGAATGCATGTTTGGAGCTTTGGTTTGATAAATATTGGAGGTAAAGGAGGGTTGAGCTAGGAGCTAGAGTGTGTTCTCTCGGTTTCTCATGGAGGAGGATATATGGATAGCTAGGTTAAGGATAGCAATAAATAAAGGTGGGGATTATGGTTGATTAGGTAACGATGGACCAAAAGCAAGTTTAGGTCACAGCTGCTTGTAATCCTATGAACCATACTTTTGGCCCTAGGGTTAGTTCAGAATGAGTTTTAGAGTGCATGTAAAGAAACAATATTAGTGTCCTATGGAATAGAAAGTGCCGTATTATTTTCTATTTCTTCTTTTGGAGCGACACAGATTTTCATACCGAAAAGATATGTTGTGCATCCAAAAAAACATCATTGAAAGCCCCAACTAATATTCATGTAAATATGGTAAAAATATACTACAGTTATTTATTTATTTATTTATTTTTGATAAAGGCAATAAGTGCCCCCCAAATGAAGTTAAAGATGGGCAGCAGGTGCATAATCCGTCCAACGCAACTGCACCCACAGCTTGCAAGAGAAGGTGCTCAATATCATGATTCGTCCACGAAGATCGAGACCCACCTCTTAGTAAAGGAACCCGATTCCAATAAAATGTCGTTGGTAAAAAATACAAGCTAGTTTTTATGCTAATTTGGTTGGTGAAGTGTAGTTGAAACACAAGTTATTATTAAGTAAAAACAGTTGTATGAATTTAAAAAATTAGAGTAACTCTCAAATGAAGTGATTATATATAGTTCCAATGCAACTACTACGCACCCTAATTTAATTTGCATGCTCCTGATAATCAAAATGGTTGCCAAAGTGGTCAATATTAAGTGATATAACTACACTTCTAAGTTCTAACTAATGAATATAATGAATGTGGTCCATTATTTTTTTAAAATTTTAATTTTAATTTTAATTTTTTTTTTTTGACAACATGAAAGTATGGGCGGACAACGCTGCATCCGTATGCACGTGTCCTCACTTTATGATCGTGGGGGTTTGAATCTGAGATTACCCTAACAAACGAAGCTCTATACATCTATCAGTTACCCCCATTTTGCATCGTTGGTCTGATTTTTGTTGGAGTGATCTTTAATAGTCTTATTTATTTCAGAGTTCTGTATTGATCCAAGCTATGCATTTATCAGGCACTGGTTTCATAAACAATTAATCTAAAATTCCTTTTAGAGGGATGTTCAGTACTCTTACTCTTAGTTTCTTTTAAGATTGATATCATGTCTTCTTCCTCACTGACTTAGTGTTCAATTAAGAGTAGGTGAATTAGCCACTTCCCAACCTTATCAAAGCTATTGTGGGTGCTTTAACTTAATTTTTTATTATAAACTTTAAATTATTTTTTCTGACTCACCTAACATGAAGTCTAACGTAATAAGCCTTTCTATAATTGCAATTCAAGCTAACATTTAAGTAGTCAACCACAAACTAATTACTTCCAAGAGCAAGGTTCATTTAAAACTTGGAAGTTTCTCACCCTCAAAAAGACAACGTGCAATTCAATTGGTAGAAAAATCCATATTATACTTTAATTTGTTTAGAAGCAAGCAAGTGATCTCTAGTATATATTCAACTACTTTGGGGGAGCAAAGATGTTGTCCTTATTGATTCTGTGCAGTGATTTATTCTTGATGTATGTTTAAGTAAAACATTAATCACAGTGGTGTTTTTGTTTCTAATGTAACCAAAGAATAAAAAAAGATTAAAAATTTGTTCAATACTTCAAAGGCAAGCTTCAGGCTTAACTCCAAAATTGACTTTTCAAATTAAACAAGTGTTTGCTTAAAGGTTAATGCAGATTGTTTAGTGATCATAACATCCAATCAATAACATCACAGTCCCCTTTGGAAATAGAAATGAATAAAAAGTAAATATTAATATAACCCAGGATTCTAGTTGGTAGTTTTCATGAACAGTATTGTCTGATCCCCAACTATTTTAGTTCTTTCTATTGCTAAAAGGTTTGCCTAGCTAGGTATGATTTACTTATCTTCTAATTTAACATGATTCATCCACTTCTTCTAAGCTAGGTATAATCTAGCTTGCTTTTCATGTTTTTTTACTCAATATGCTTGAAACCTTAATCACCCACTGTTTATATATGGCTATATAATTTGCTAAATAGAGACATTTTATTCAATCAAACAATCAAGTCCTTATACCACTTGCCAAAAAGTGTAGGTAATTGTAACAGGGAACGAGACCTATAAAGGAGAGATGCAGCTATAAAAGAGAAACTAAACAAAGACAACACACCAGAGGTTTCATAGAAAACTCTTTAAAATCGAGGGAAAAACCACCAGGCATCGATAAGCAAGTAATTCACTAAATCACAAGAACATTATACAAAGTTATAGATCTTAAGTTGATACTCTAACTTGAGATCGTACAAATACAAAAGGAAACTAACTAAGAAGATATTATAAGTCTTGGGCATTGAATCTCTAACAATCAAACTCTTACAACAATATGAAGAATAACAGTTATCTTCTTGATTATGGAGGCTAAAGCGGTGTGAGACCCCTCCCTGTCGTGAAAAAACCACCAAGAATAGTACTCTTAAATCCCTCATTATTTTCCCTTCTTGTTTGCCCTACTTTTTATCATAGGTTTTCTACATCCGATTTATTTGTTAGGAGCTCCTAGCTCGAGTCCGCTTCCGAGAGTTATTGCTAGCTCGGGTCTACTTTTCTGGAAGTTTCTCCAACTCAAATCTGCTTTTTGAGAGCTGCTTCTGTTGGATATGATTCATAATAGGATTATGTTTATGTTTATGTTTTAGATAAGGATTGTTATCTAGTTATTAGATAATAGATAAACTATGTTTTATATTTTAGTTTGAGTCTAAGTAATACTTTGTTAGTCTGTTTATATCTCAATGAATAAAGTTATTATTGTCCTTCGAATATCTTCTTCCTCTCCAATACTTTCTCCAATACCTTCTTCTTATTTTCCCTTTAGCTTCCCCAACATTTGGTATCAGAACAGAATTTGTGTTGGTCCCATCTGCATTTGTTTGAAATCTGATAAAAGCCTTCTGAGATATACTGCTTGACAAGCTACTGATGTTGCAGCTATATACTCCGCTTTTAATGTTGAGAGAGCCACAACTTCTTGCCGTTTTGAACTCCATGTGACAGTACTTGAACCCAACAAGAACCCACTCCCTGAAGTGCTCTTTTTGTCCTCAATTGATTGATAGGAAATACTTAATTCCTATCAATCAATTGAGGACAGAAAAAGCACTTCAGGGAGTGTGTTCTTGTTGGGTTCAAGTGCGTTCACATGGAATTCAAAACAGCTAGAAGTTGTGGCTCTCTCAACATCAAAAGCGGAGTATATAGTTTCAACATCAACAGCTTGTCAAGCAGTGTGGCTCAGAAGGCTTTTATCAGATTTCAAACAAATGCAGGTAGGACCAACACAAATTTTGTGTGATAACAAGTCAACTATCACCATTGCTAAGAATCTCACTCTCCATGGCAGGACTAAACATATAGTTCTTCGATAGCACTTTATTAGAGGTCTAATTGCAGATGCATAGATTACTTTGGATCACTGCAGTACAGAGGAACAAGTAGTTGATATATTTACAAAAGGGTTATCAGTTCAAAAGCATGTTTATCTATGCTCCTTACCTAGAGTATGCAGTTATGAATCAAGGGGGAGTGTTGGATTTTTCCCACCAAAATCCTTAATTAAGATTTAAAAATATAACCCACCAATATATAGTCAACACATCACTATCTTATCATTAATACCTTTATTTTAAAATTTCTCTCCAAAAATTTCAAAACTTTTCAAAACTTATTAACCTCCAACCAAACGCAGCCAATAGGATTATGTTTATGTTTATGTTTTAGATAAGAATTGTTATCTAGTTGTTAGATAATAGATAAACTATGTTTCATATTTTAGTTTGAGTGTATTATTTGTTAGTCTATTTATATCTCCATGAATAAAGTTATTATTGTCCTCCCAATATTTTCTTTCTCTCCAATACTTTCTCCAATACTTCTCGAATTTGCTCTCTAGGATTGTTGTCAACTCGGACCTACTTTATGGGAGTTGCTCCTAGCTCTCCAAACTTAGCCCCATCTCGGAAATCGATACGTTTTTTAGGAGTTGTTTCTAGCTCAACTTTAGCTCGACCCTAGCTCAGATTTGTTTTCAGGAGCCCCCATCTATGTTAGTCTTGGACTTCGTCGACAATAGGTTGTTTTATGGTGATTTGACATGCACCAACTTGTCGTGAGAACAAGGGAACTTCTTCACTCGCCTCCTTCCTTCACCTTCTATGTTGGCCCCCTCCTCCTTTATTAATCACAAGCAAAGAGATCACTATCTTTTTTTTTTATTGACTTAAACTTTTGAATAACCACTCAACTGTTGTGGGTCTCATTATGCCAAGAGTCCACTTATATAATCTATATAATAAAACACTTGCCACCTTTGAAACAAATATTTTATTGTTTAGCATCTCCTTTGATGGAACCGTGGACCAAAACATCATCTTCTTATGAAAGAGATATACCGTTAATTGTGCTTGTTGTCATGAGTTGTTCAGGCTTTCGAATTGAATTGACATTGCGTGCTCTCCAATATTTATTCTGGACTCTCTGCAGGAGTGCATGGTTTAATATAATAATAATGTTTTAATTAATTAAGTGTGTATATATTTTTATAGGGAAAAATAACTGAAGATACTTGGCATAATCATAAGTACCAAGATGAAAGCCCAACTATCAAAAAATCACATGGTCATCTAATAGTAGAGGATGAATTCCAAAATGAGCTGAAAGCTAGCAGATAAGGGTTTCAAGATTATAAAAGAAGGTCTTTAGCTCACGAAGGATCAGTCAAGCAACCAATCCATCAATCAATCGATATCTCTCGGAGTTTTCTCTTATCCCTCTCTCTCTTTCTCTTCTCCATTTTGAAGCTGAGTCACTGACTTGAGCGTCGGAGATTCTGTTGAGCACGAGCGCTCAGATCTCCTCTCTTTACAGTTTCCTCGATCTCCCTCTGTAAGATTCGATCCCCGAAGGTCAATCTCGGAAAGAGACATTGATCCTTGGGAGTTGAAGCCTATCATCAGCAGATCTTTCCTCCCAAATCTCTTGAAAAATTCCAACCGAGAAGAATGAAACATAGATATCTCCCTGTCTCATTCACCGATCATTGTTCCTCATTGATCAAGATATGTTTTGATCCTCTGAGGATCGGATCATTGCAACAATATATGTATGTATGTATATCAGTTAAATTTTTCACCCTGAGGTCGGGCTTTGTTACTAATAATCTTCATTTTGATGTGTTTTTTTTTTTCTCTCGTTACTTTGTATTACTCTTATGTCTTTACATCTTTATTTGTGTTTCTCGTGTATCCTAACATGATCCACTTCTAAAAATAAAATTCATGGCTTTATACAAAGGAGCTAGAGTTCCATCCAAGATTTTTCTTTATATATATTTAACAAACAATGCATTTCGCAAGACACCAGCACTAGCGCATATATAGGTTAACTATAGACAGATGAAATGTTTATGCATGAAATCATCCCATAACTTTATTCAAATTGCAGTAAATATAAGTTAAGGCAACATCAAATTAATAACCAATGACTTTTGACCAGGCCAGGATGCATTCGTCAAACCCTCACCAATTTTATAATTACCTCTCATTCATCAAACCTCAACCAAAAACAGACAAAAAAACAAAAAACAAAACAAAACAAAACAAAACAAAAAAGAAGAAAAAAGAAAGACCTTGTGGTCGGTCAACGCATTGGTTTGCACAACAAAACCAATAAAATTCACACCAAAATGGAATCACTAGAAATCTTCAATATCAACACTTGGGAAGATCCAACGGAGGAGGAGGCAGCTTCTGGTTAGGCAGTTTCCCATCCAACACGATCCACGCCATCTTCAAACCCCAACTCGTGTGCACTTCCAGATGACAATGCATGAACCACACCCCTGTCAAATCCCAAAAGGTCAACAATATAAGTTAGTCAAACCGCATGAATTCCACGTACGACCAGATTGTATATATATATATAGTATAGAGTCAACTCACCCGGGTTATCAGCTTTGAACCGTATAGCCACCCAGCCACCAGCAGGCACTCCCACAGTGTTCCTCTCAACGGGATCCACGAGGTTAAACTTGGCAGGATCCTTAGCCGGGTTGTAGTTTCCAAACCCTTGACCAACAACAAAGAAGTTGAAGCCATGAAGATGAAGTGGATGGCTTTCAGCTCCTTGAATGCTGGTGTCCTGCAAGACAAGCTCCACTTGCGTGTTGAACGGAAGCACCTCCACCTTGGTTGAGTTATCAACAAAAGTATTATTCGGAGGAGTTCCAGTATAGTTGAAAGGAAATCGAGGGTTATCTGGGAAGTCAGTCGTGTATACGCCTTTAGACTGTTTAAAGAAATAAGCCTGGAGGACAGCAGTGGTCGGGAGAACAAAGGAGACATTGTTCACCGAGGCGGCGAACTTTGTCCCGTTAGGTCCTTGACATGTCTGGTTCTTAGGGCAAGGGCTTGTACCAAGGCCGACAGTGAAGTAGAACTTCTTGTTCACGTTCTGAGGCACGTTGGCAGGGAACTGCACGCTTGCTAAGCTGCGTAACCTGCTTGAGAAGTTGGCGGCGAAGGCGGTGTCATTGAGAGCTGGGAGTGTGGGTTTGAGAAGTAAAGTAGAAGAGGATGAAGATGTGGTGGTATTAGGGAGGTGGTATTCTAGAATGCCTGCGGTGGTGGTGTTGTCGAAGGTGCCGAGGCCTGTGGCGTAGGGCCTGGCAGACATGAGGAATGTGGCGTTGGGGATGCTGGGCTTGGTTGTGAGGAGGACGTTGGTGGTTTGTCCTGGGGTTATGAGAAGGACGTCGGTTGTAAATGGCTTGACGTAGATGGCATCGACGTCGACAATAGTGAGTGAGTGGTTGGCGATGCTGAAGAAGAGCTCATCGTTGAGTGCAGCGTTGATCAGCCGTAGAAGGTACGTCTTCCCTGGCTTTACCTTCAGCTTGAATGTATCTGCATGCCATGCCATGCATTATTGATTAATATGATATCAATTTTGAGTAAGCTAGGGGCACTAGTACATATCTCTACATTAGTATGATATTGTTCATTTGAGTTTAAGCCGAACAGTTTATTTAATATATGAACCTAAATGTGTGAAGTTTATATATATATAGGTTAATTGATTGTATGATACGTACCTTTGGAGCAGTTATACAAGGGACCAGGCATCCCATTGATAGTATAAGCGTCTGAGACGTTTGGACCAGCACCAGTCTGAAGAGCCTGAGCAATGACTGCCTCTGGGTCTGCGTTGAACCACTCACCTGTGGCATGATGTTTGATTAGCTTATAAATTAACTAAGGCATGCACTAGTGGTAGCTGATAGGTTGGAAGTTGGTACGTGATTTAATATTTACCAAAGAGAATGGGGACTTCCTTGTGGGGTTTGGGGAAAGGGTAAGGTACCCCACGCTTGGGGAGAATGATGATAGGTCCATAGAGAGTGGCCCTTAGCCATGAGATGTGAGCATGCCACAAGAGAGTTCCTCTCTGTCCCACAATAGTGAAATTGTAGACATAGCTCTGGCCTGTTTGGATGGGGCATTGGGTTATATAAGCCGGGCCATCTGCCCACGCACTCTGCAGCTGCCTAATACCATGCCTGTTCAACCATCAACCATTAATTACCAGTGAATATAAAGTAATCAATCTACAGAATAGTAATTACTTAATTAGCTAGGAATTAAGGCATATATATATATACCAGTGAATACTGATGTTGTTCGGGACGTGGTTAACCACCTTTATTAAGACTCTGTCTCCCTCCCTGGCGACGATCTTCGGTCCGGGGAACTTTCCGTTCACTGTCACCATGCTCTTAGTGTGGCAAAGTCTTGTCACATTCTGCAACTTCACCTGAAGATAACCAAGATTGATGGTGTTCATAAACCAAGAAAAATCAGCATGCATGCATGCCTGAGTAAGTGAACAGAGTTTGAAGCTTACATCGAACTTGTAATGCCTGGTCGTGCTTGCATTTGAGAGGACGGCCGCCAGTGCTAACAATGCATTCATGAGAGCAAGCCATGCTGCCATAGTATCGAGTGTGAAGTGGGAGAGAATGAACACTTAACAGAGAGATTGAGAGAAGACTTATGTTTGAGAAATAATGGCCAGGACTGGCAAATATATAGGGGTCTATTGTTGGTTGATTAGGTGATTATATGATCAAACCCAGAGGAAGAGACACTCAACACTTTAGTGTGCTTTTCCTTGAACAATGTCATGCCTATGGTTGGGATTGAATGAGTGTCTGGTCGAGCTGAACTTTAGAGTGCTTATAAAGTAACAGTACTGTTTTATTGAATTGATCGTTAATCGTTGTGCTGCCGACCAAAGCAACCTTTCTCCGTTCCTCCTCCTACTCTCTTGGACCTTCAATTCCTTCCCTACTTATCCAAATATCTCATGCATTTACCTACACAACAGGATCTATTATAGGGTCACTGGTTAGGCTTGCCGTTAAGGTTTTTTCTTATAATTAATTAGCCAGATAGTTATAATTTTATATGTTCATGTATTAACAAAACGCTACTACTTTAACGTTGAAAATGGCTTTGATACCAATGGCCATGTGGTTGGTATCCGTCCCTTCTTAAGAGATGAGATTATCCTGTGAATGGTTCAGAGTAGAATCCTACCTCTTGCAATGTAAGAATTACAAGTGTACGGATATGTTTCCGCGCGAGTTGTTGAACCCGAAAATCCAGATGCACAGATCTGCTTCTGTGTTGAGCTGCTAAGCTTGTACACGTCCTTGACGTCCTTGGAGGGGTGCTTGTTACCTTATTAAAAAAAAAAAGAAATGTCTTTGATAGGACATCAGTGATTTTTTTAATTTTCAGTGGTTAAACATTGACATGATTTGAGATATTCCATTCTAATCAGAGTTGTAAAACTAAAACATTCTTATAATATTCTCCTTTGATATCAAGCCATGCAATGTAGGAAGTACTCTTGGAAATGACTCATACTTCATTAATTAGTGTTATCCCCTAACTAATTAAAGTGCAACTTAACTCAAAATAGTAGCTAGTCATAGTTACTATTTGAAACAATAAACAATTATGGTTGCTTTATGATAAATAACACATAATATTAATCAAGAACCAAGGGCACTAGCCTCATGAAAGTGGGGTAGTTTCATTGGTGGTTTGAACGTACACCAACTTGCCACGAGAACAACTACATGCAATTACCACAATTGCAAGGGACTTCCCCACTGATCTTCTACCTCATGAATCTCTTCATAATCAAGTCATGAGACCTTTTATTAATCACAAGCAATGCAATGACATCAAGAGATCTTTTATATATTAACATAGATCTTTGAACAAAGACTCAGCAATCCATCTGTCACGTCAGTTACTTGTCCTGGCTCTCGTTATGCCACAGACCAGCTAAAAGAAGCACTTGCCTTGCCGCGTTTAGAACAAAGATTTTATATTGGTGAGTGTTTGCATTGATAGAACCCGGGATCAAACCATCATGTTCTCGGAGAAAGAGATGCACCGTTGTTCATGCTTGTTGTTCTCAAGACAAAGTTCTTTACTCTGATTTGAGGTTTTGAATTGACACTCTCTCTCTATATATATATCTCCTTTTTTTAGTGCATGGTTTAATCTAAACAGCTTATAATATATATAGCTGATAATATATATATATATATATATATATATATATATATATATATATATATATATAAGCTGTTATTATTTATATATAATTCTAATAAGATAATGTTGGCCATAAACATTGTTTATTTGTGGTCACTTCACATTTCGCCACTTGGAGTATGTTTGAAGGATTCCCAACCGTATGGATGTAAAAAATATCGAAAAATAAGCTAGCATGTCAATTTTCATACAATTTGAGAACGTGTAGGATCTGGTGAAAATTTATAAAAATCTTACTAGTTCAGAATTTCACCCTTTAAGATAAAGACTCTATGTCTTCTCAAATTGTATGAAAATTGACATATTAGTTTATTTTTGATGTTCTTTCCATTCATATAGTTGAAATCCTTAAAATACTGTGCAAGTGGGTTGAAATGGGGCAATCATATTTGCACAATATTACAGCCGACCGCACCATATATATATATATATATATATATATATATATATATATATATATATATATATATATATATATAATTAGATATTTTGCGGCCACCTTTCCTGTACGTGATGTCCACCATTTTCTTCATTATCCTAATCAACTCATCTAGGAGTACTACCACCTTTTATTTGTGATGTCCACGTTCTTCATTATCCTAAAAGCAAAGTGTTTGCTACAAGTAAAAGCATTACAGGATGTCAATGTCAATAATAGTGGAATTGTGAAAAATAAATATATATAGAGAGAATTAAAGATTCTATTGTTTAATTCATTGGATCATATCGATCAACTCTATAAATAAGAAAAAAGACACCAAATTAAGCATGTTAAAACACTGCACATGATGTTTCTTTTTCTGTTCCGATTACTGTAACTAAATTAAATTAGTGTGGTAATATGTCTAGAACACATCCGAGATAGAACAACCGATATAAAGGGGGTGTTTGGATGAGTTTTTTTTTTCATTATAAGCGTTTTTTTAGTAAGTTAAGCATTTTTGAAGGGAAAAAATATATGTTTTTATGATTTTTCCAGAAAAGCAGAAGATGTAAAATAAAGATAAAAAACTGTTTTTTTCATAAGCTATTGATTTGTAGCTTCTGAAAAAAAAAATAATGTTTTGTAGAAATTGTTTTAAGAAGTGTCAATTACCAAAACACCTCTCTCAAATTTTTACAAATTTATTTTGAAAAGTATCGATTACCAAAGCACCATTTATTATCATTATAATTATTTATTTATATTTATATTTATTATTATAAAACTATTTTTAGATTAACATATCCAAACAAAAAAATAACAGAAGCGTTTAACTTACTTTGATAAGTCATTTTTTTCAAAAATCCTTTTATTAAACTGAAAAAACAAAATCATAAATCAATCCAAACAAGCCCAAATATATTAATTCCACTGGTAATGGTTAAAAAATAAATTAAATCAGTGGGATCATATTATCGAGAATTTGGGAAAATATGAGACAGCAGAATCCCACAATTGTGACAGTGTCATGCAATTAAAGATGCTTTTTTGAGTGGCAATGTATTGCTTGCAATGAAAAAAAGAAAAAATAGGAAGAAAAAGAAAAGGTTTGCAGAGGATGGGATGGTTCAACTAGACCCTAATTGGAACATCAATTGATAGGGCCCTATGCCTAAAGTTCAAACACAGCTAGCAATGACCATATATATATATGGTCTCACAACAAGGCTTACATAAGGTCCTAATTAGTGGAAGTCATGTGTATCTAAATTACATACCGCGCGTAGACTTGCAGCAAAGGAAAAGTATCAGCACACGTACGTAATGCGCCTTAATTATATATCCGGGCCAAATATGGTTGTGATGTAGCTTCACTTACCATACTGATTAATGTTGCAACAAGCATCTTCATATAAAGTTGTTTACAAAAAAGTTGATTGTTGGGTTAATGCCTGTTTTTTAAATCTTTGCATGTGAATTTGTTATATCAATGAAAAATCTATGTTCCATTAATTAATAACTTGTTCTTGTGGTTATGACATGGAGTTTTGGATAAAGAGGAACATATAATGTTTTCATTTTTCAGATAAATAGTGTATTTTCTTAAAACACATTCATAATTAATTTTTGCATGGTATCTTGATTTAATGAAATTCATGTATATATCTAAGCGCCCAATGTTGAAGGTAGCCTAAAATCTTATTAAAAGAAGCATGGAGTTCACTATATATGGAGATGCCCCGCGGCACACAATTAGGGAAGAAGGTGAATAGGGAGTCGCCTTCCCTGGTTTCGGACACGTGGCAACTCCTCGGCCACACATCTTGAGACGGGATGTGTGGCATGTGGCCGAGGAGGTGTCACGTGTCCGGAACCAGGTAAGTTGCCTGGTTCCGGAAGCAGGCAAGGCGACTTCGGTGGAGGACCATCACATATGAACCACACATATATATAGTTGAGATTTACAAAATTTTCACTAAATACACACTTTGTAAACCGCCTATATAATCAACTACTTCTAATAAATAAATAAATATGATTTGTCCGTTTTTCTCAAAAAAAAAAACTTTTGATCTAATAGAAAAATTTTCAAGTATAAATAAAGGATCACATAGCGCAATCCCTGTGATTTGAATGGAAACATCTTTATATAACTTTATTTATGAGAAGTTTATCATTTATTGGGAATTATTTACTTTTACGTAGAAAATATTTATATATACATCTAGTGGTCTTACTTTGAATCCCCGCACCATCTTGATATTTCAATTGAGACAATAAACTTCGTGTGATTTACACATGAGATTTCTTTCGATTTTTCCTCATTGATAATTTGTCTATATTTATACATTATCATGAATGACTTAATCATTGATCTTAATAGTGGATCGAGTGGCCCATGGATCCTTTAAAGGTTATTCAAATAAGTGTGATTTATCGGTGAGGCCTTGATCTTCATCACTCCATGACTAATAACTAGGGGTAGAGCTGGATTTTGGGAAGGCACGGCCCGGCCCGTACGGCGTCTTGCGGCACCATTTTGCCGTGCCGCGGCCGCGAAATATTTGATACCGGTCGGCACGGAGCACGGCCCAGCCCGTGCCGGGCCGGGTCAGGCACGGGTCAAGCACGGCCCATTTAATAAAATATTATTTAAATTTTAAAAAATCTAAAAAAATCTAAAAAAAATCTAAAAAAATCTGTAAAAATCTTAAAAAAATTATAAAATAAATCTAAATTAATCAAACACTACTAAAAAAAGAAAGGAGTGAAATCTTTTTTACTTGATCAAAGCTTCAACTTTATGTTATTTAATACTTCTTTTACTAATGTTTTGTTTGTACATGATCATGAGAAATAAATCACAAGCTTATCTACTTCTCAAGATTAATACTACTATATATAAATCTTTTATTATTATCAAGTTTCCGGTCTAGTGAACTTGAATGCTATTGCTTCATTATCTTTTCTCAAAAGATGTTGTCTGTTCGTTATAAAATAGTATTTGTTACTGACAACATTCACGATCTACTAGTCATTCTTTGGAACTAGTCTGAGCCTTAATGCTATTGCTTCATCTTAATTTTGTACAAGTTTAAATCTTCTTTTGTTTTCTCCAATTGAGTCCTTGGAGCTCCATCCTTATCTCAACAAGGACTATGGATATTAAATTAGTTTTTTTCATATCTAATGAAACCTCTTGCATTCTCACCATCTCTTTTAGGGATGATCACATCCCACATTAAATTACCATCTCTTCTTAAATATTCTTAAATTCAAATATATATATAAAATAAAAACAAGATATATAATATCTAGGATTATATATATAACATAAAAGATTAAGTACAGTACATTTGCAAATTAACACACCAGCAGTGCTGCAGTGCTGACATTTATGCTAGTAAATTTTTTTATGTCATGTAATGTAATTGAGGTAATAAATTTTTTTTCCTTTGTTTTTTACTTTAGTTTTGTAACAATGATGTCCCAAATAATGTAATGTAATTTGAGGTTTCATAAGAATTGCCCATTTTTTTAAAAAAATTAAAATTAAAATCTGCCACGTGGCAAAATATGGTGCTGCCACATGTCAGATTTCGGGTCGACCCGTAATGGGTCTTTGTACGGCAGGGCATGAAATATTTGCGTGCGTCTTGCGTCGCCGCGTCAGGCTTTGGCGCACGCGGAACTAGGTCGTGCAGCGCACCGATTCTTTCATTTTAGTGCCGGTACGTACGGATCGTCTTGGCCGTCTTAGCCGGCCGGCGGCACGGCCCAAAATCCAGCTCTAACTAGGGGTATAAATGGGCCGAGTTTGATCAGGTTGGGCCCAGTTCGAACTCGAGCTCGAAATTAGCTCTAATAAGTTTGCTCGAGCTCGGCTCGATTTTAATTTTGAAAGCTCAAAACTAAGAACTCAATTATAATTTTGAAATCTCGAATTTAGTTTGAAATTTAAAAATTATTTAAAAATTATTTTTTTATTATATATCATATATCAATACTAAATATTAAATATTTTATTCATATATTATAATATTTATTAATATATATTAATTTTTTTATTAATTTTTATATTATATATTAATATATTAATATTAAATTTCAAGCTGAGTTCGATCGAGCTCGACTCAACATGAGCTCGACTCGAAATTAATTTCGAGCTCTACTCGAAAGCTCGAAATTCCAAGCCGAGCTCGAGCTTTTACCGAACCGATCTCGAGCTGCTCACGAAAAACTTTACTAATAACTTGTTTATAGTTATCTACTTAATTATCATGATCATCAATCTCTCTTCAATAGTGTTAGATTTCTAATAAATGGGTTGGTTTTCTCATGATGGGCTGGAGGCCCATTAGTGTTTTGACTGGGCTGGACCAGAAACCATCTCGGACCGGGCTGCTTGCTTCTCAAGCAATTGCTGACCTGGCGATTGCTTGGGATTCTAGAAGGCCCAATTAGAATGGTACATATTCGGCCACGAAAGCCAACCAATTAGCGCCACGTATGTAGCTCATAGAACAGCAATCTCACCCGATAATAGAATGCCACGTAAAACTAATGTATGGGCCCCAGTGATGTTTATCTCCTAGTCAGCGGGAAACCCAGGGGCCCAATTACCAGGACCACAAACGGATTCGGGATTTCGGATTTCCCTCATCGAGACGACGAAGAACCCTAGAAGCCCTCCTTCAGCGAATCTCTAATACCAACCTCCATTTTCGAAATCCCTTTCTAGGGTTCCAAAACTCCATCTTCAATCCCAATCTCATGCGTTAGTTGGCAAAAGAATGATCTTTTCCAAGCTCGGTCGCTCTCTCTCGCGATTATCTCGTTCCGAATTCGAAGCCGTGAGGGTTTTCTCTCCTTTTTCTTTAAATATTTTCCTTTTTAATCAGTTTGTGGTATTTTTTTTATCAGTCTATTTGATGTTTCAGGGTGTTGCTTTACGTGGTTATGGATTTGGGTCTGGGATTTCGCACAGAACACTGCCTCGATCTCCATGTTCTCAGGGCGATAGCGGTGGATTAGGGCGTGTGAGGCGCTATATAACTTCAATTGGAGCGGAGACCAATGTCGTGAAAAGGGGCCAGTTCGACCATTGGCGTTTCCTACTTGCCAATCCTAGCTTTAGGAGATTTTTATCCAGCGAAACTCCAAATAAGAAGAGTAAGATAGGTGTTAGATTTTTCAATCTTCTGTTATACTCTTCTCTAGATGCGTGACAAATTATTTTTTGAGAAATTCTTATTCTTATTATTTTTTATTTTTTTAAATTTCTTCGGTTATTTTGTAGACTATGAAAACTACTATCCCAAGGACAAGAAGGAATTTCCGAAAAACAGCGGCAACAATAAGTCTGAATCAAAAGGTAAGAAACATTTGTTATACTTTGTTATCATACATGCAAAATATTAATTTTGCAAACCTGTGATTGAGGAAATGATGCCCTTTAAAAGTATGAGTGCTTTTAGTTTGGTCAACAATGATGGAAACTTGTAAATATCAGGTGGATTGCTGAAAAATATTTCGAGTTAGAGAGATGATATGTTTTGTTTAGGTTCTTTTTAAGGCTTGACACAGCCTGAAATCTCTAGCTTGAAAAAAAGAGACAGTGAGGAGAGAAGAGAATGTCATGAGATGGAGAGGCAAATATTACCAAAGTTATATTTACTACTGTGTCTAAGAAGTATTACTGGAACAATTTAGCTCAAGAGCATGAGGTGTTCAGCATTGATCATGTTTTTTCTCAATATTGTCAAAAACTGAAGCTTCGGAAAATGTTTTTCTGTCATTCATAGGGTTGATGAAGTTTAATAGATGCGGGCTTTCAAAGCTTTCATGATGTAGTTCGCTTAGTTAGTCAATTAGTTACTTTAATTTTGTTTATTTTTTATCTTTTGTTTAGCTGGCATGTGAGTTTCATTTGGCTTTAATCATGATGACTTGAATTAGATTAGAGATGTTTATAATGTGCGTTTGAGATAAGAGGGTGTTGTAATCCTACTATAAAATAGTAAAAATTTATTCTTAGCAAGAATTAATAAATATCTCATTAATTGTATTGTATTACTGCATCAGTAACCTAGTATATGCTAGCAAATGGCCCTTACATTGCTTAGGATTTAAAAAATAATAATATAATCATCTCTGTCTCCATCCTTTTCTGTGATCACTGTGATTCAATTTGATTACCCCCTCATCTCTGTTCTATCTCTACCACGCATGATGGATCATTGTCACAGGAAGTAAGTCGTTTGCACCTCCTAAGATTTAGTGATATGCACCTGTTTTCCATGCATAGACAGACACCTATTTGGCAAAATTCCTCTACCTTTACCATTAATTGGGACAAGTTTTCATGCCTTCACTTAGTTTTTCGAGAGAGATTGCAATGAGTTTTTAACAAAGCATTTCAGTATAAACTCTTTAGGTTATCTAATTTATGCTAGATTTAGTGATTGAACCTCTTCTTCTAAAATCACTAAAGAAAGTGATTTCCCCATTGAGATTCTTTTTTGCATCATGTTGTTCTAAGTTTTATGTTGTAACTATGCCTAACTGTTTATTATGTGGCAGGTCCAGATGGCTCAAACACGGAAGACCAAGGGAATTTTCAGGAGAACTTCATGAAGCAATTACAGACCTACCTGACTCCTTTGTTATTTATTGGATTGTTGCTCTCATCATTTTCTTTTGGTTCTTATGAACAGAAAGAGGTTTGCTTGCTGATAACTTTCTAACTGTATTTTGCCTTGCTCCATCTTTATCAATTACATAAAGTCATCCTTTTTCAGATTGTATTGTAGGTAAGTGGCAGCCTGCTATGGGGTCATTAAATTTCTCAAGAATATGAATTCTATTTGTTTACCTTCTTTTGGTCACCGAGACGTTGTCTTTATATTGTGCTATTAAATCTTGATTTCTCCATAAAATAAAATAAAATATTTGTATGCTGGCTGCAAACTTGATTTCTTTCTTCTTAGAATTGGCACTGGTTTTCAAGTGAAGACCATAAAAGGGGTTTTGGTAGAATTCATTGTTATCTATAGAACCATTCGGCAAAGTAGAGAAGCCTATCACGTAGATCCCATAGCTGAAACTCACACCAATAACAACCACCAATTGTGCTGGTGGTTTATGCTTAAATTAAATGGAGTTCTTTAACTTGAACGTAGATGTGCAAACACCACAGCTTTTGCATGACATGATAACAAATTCCTATTTTCTGGTTGAGATTCAGATGTTGCTCTCCCTTTTGTATAAGGAGCCTTAATTTTGCGGGGCAAACATCCATTAAAATGATTTGAGAGTGCTCTGTACTCTCTTTGTCATCTTGAAGTTTTTCCTTTTCCTTTTCATACTTGCCTGTTCTTTTAATTCTGGTCTCAGAATTCATTTTCTTTATTTTTCGGTTGACCTATTGGTTCTTTCTTGCAGATTAGTTTTCAAGAGTTCAAAAACCAGTTGCTGGAGCCTGGTTTAGTAGATCACATTGTTGTGTCCAACAAAACAGTTGCAAAAGTTTATGTTAAGAACCCTACACAGATCAGCAATCAACCAAAAGATGATTTGCAAGGACCAATAAAAGATACTCCTACTAAGCAGATTGGTAGCCAGTATAAATATTATTTTAACATTGGAAGTGTAGAATCATTCGAAGAGAAACTGGAGGAAGCCCAAGAAGCACAAGGGATAGATCCACACAACTATATCCCTGTAACTTATGCTTCTGAAGTAATCTGGTATCAAGAGCTTATGAAATTTGCCCCAACAGCTTTGTTCATGGGTCTCCTTTTCTTAATGGGGCGGCGGCTGCAAGGTGGATTTAATATTGGTGGTGGTCCTGGAAGGGGTAACCGTGGGATATTTAACATCGGAAAAGCTCAAGTAACGAAGTTGGACAAAAACTCTAAAAATAAGGTTATTTCTCTTTGTAAACTCTACTTTAATTCTTCTTGATAACCTCTACCTGCCAGTGCTGCCACTTTCATCACCACTTAGTGATATCTTTTGGAAAGGAAACCTATGGAGAAAATTTTATTTTTTCACTTGACTGGATAAACATTGATGTAGAATTCTCAATAAAGTGGTAAAAGCCCAGCTTCATCTATATGATTCAGTTTCTTGAAATTTTTTGTGTTTCTAAAAAATTATCTGTTCAATATGTTGTTGTGGTTCAGGTATACTTCAAAGATGTGGCTGGCTGTGATGAAGCCAAACAAGAAATTATGGAGTTTGTTCACTTTCTCAAAAACCCGAAAAAATATGAGGAACTAGGAGCTAAAATTCCAAAAGGTGCTCTTCTTGTAGGCCCTCCCGGCACAGGAAAGACCCTTCTTGCAAAGGCAACTGCAGGTGAATCTGCTGTTCCATTTCTATCAATTTCTGGCTCAGATTTTATGGAAATGTTCGTTGGTGTTGGACCATCCAGGGTGAGGAGTCTCTTTGCTGAAGCCAGACAGTGTGCTCCAAGCATAATTTTTATTGATGAAATTGATGCAATCGGTCGAGCAAGAGGCCGTGGGGGATTCTCCGGAGGGAATGATGAACGAGAAAGTACTCTAAATCAGTTACTTGTAGAAATGGATGGTTTTGGCACAACCGCAGGTGTGGTTGTTCTTGCTGGAACTAATAGGCCTGATATATTAGATAAAGCATTGTTGAGGCCAGGTCGGTTTGATCGTCAAATTACAATTGACAAGCCTGACATAAAGGGAAGGGAGCAGATATTCCGGATTTATCTTAAGAAGATCAAACTTGATAATGAACCATCATTTTATTCTGAAAGATTAGCAGCCCTCACTCCTGGATTTTCAGGAGCAGACATTGCCAATGTTTGTAATGAAGCTGCTCTAATTGCCGCAAGAAATGAGGACAAAGAGGTCACATTGCTGCATTTTGAGGCTGCTATCGATAGGGTAATTGGAGGTTTGGAGAAGAAAAACAAGGTAAGTTCTAATATATGTTTTCATCTCTGGCAAAGGACCATCTTCCCTATTTATTCCTTGAAGTTGCTATCATAAAAAATGCTACCATAAGCTGCTAGCTCATCGGTAATTGGTATTCTAGTTATTGAAATAGCATAGATATTTGAATCAATAGATTGTAATTTCAAGGAAGAGCTTCCCAATTGATGTATGCATATTTCCTTTTGCCTATTTCGTGACTCCTGGTTGCAGATTGTGATATTATCTTTTCTATATCAGTAGTTTAAATGGCTGATGCTGTTGCCCTGTCATCAGGTAATCAGTAAGCTGGAGCGACGAACAGTTGCCTTCCATGAATCAGGTCATGCTGTAGCTGGATGGTTTTTAGAGCATGCAGAGCCGCTGCTTAAGGTAACCATCGTTCCTCGGGGGACTGCAGCACTGGGTTTTGCTCAATATGTGCCCAATGAAAACCTTCTAATGACCAAAGAGCAACTCTTTGACATGACATGCATGACACTTGGAGGCCGTGCTGCCGAGCAGGTATATGCAACTCTTCCCACCTGATTATCATTGCCTTTAGTGCTAAATTTCATCCTTTATGAAGATATCGAATTGTCTATCTATTTATCTTATTTAATCTGGTTGGACATCTCTTTGGCAATGTTCATATGATATTACATTTAAGGATATAATAGACATTTGGAATTGGTGCTGAAAGACTGAGAAAATGGTGTGTCATGGAATAACCTAATACTTCCAACTTTTTTCTGTGTTTGGCTTCATATGATTCTTTTGCTTGGTTAAAAGTTAAAAACATTGTTGGCCATGGAGAGAAACTATGAAACTGTACCTATTGGATTAAGTAGGATGATGCTTATCAAGACCAAACCTCCCCTAATACAATAAGTCTAAGATTGCTGCCTGGTTCTGTTTTTTTTTTTTTTTGCCCCCTCAATAGTGATGATATCTTGATAAAATTTTTGACACATACTTCTCCAGTTGTGATGCCTAGCTTTGACAATTAACAGAACTATTAGTGAATATTCATATTTCTGTCGCATGTACCTAAAACTTGACAATGAAATGCTTAGGTTTTGATTGGGAGGATCTCTACGGGAGCTCAGAACGACCTGGAGAAGGTGACCAAAATGACTTATGCTCAGGTTGCAGTGTATGGCTTCAGTGAAAAGGTAGGCCTCCTCTCTTTCCCTACAAGAGAGGATTCTATGGAGATGACAAAGCCCTACAGCAACAAGACGGGAGACATCATCGACACTGAGGTGCGAGAATGGGTCGCGAAAGCATACGAGAGAACAATTCAGTTGATAACTGAGCACAAAGAACATGTCACCCAGCTTGCCGAACTTCTCCTCGAGAAGGAGGTCTTGCACCAAGATGACTTGGTGCAGATCCTAGGTGAGCGCCCATTCCAATCTTCAGAACCATCAAACTATGATGTCTTCAAGAAAGGATTTCAAAAGGAGGATCCAGTGAAGAGTGGACAACCTTCAAAGGATTCAGTTGTAGAAGATGATGGTTCACCATCACTGGATGGGCCAGTCGTCATCCCCGTATAGCTAGCATGTTCTTCGCATCGTCTTCATCGGTAGCTTTGTATTTTAAATAAACCATTACTTCCATTTTTTTTACAATTTTTATATAGTAACTTCGCTGTCAATCATGTTATATATACTTGACATTTTATTTTGGATTATATGTTGGGTTTGACCCATTTAATGGAAGTTATGGGACAATATTTTTATGTGCACATTGCCAATGCGTTTATTGACGTGCTTGTGTTTGTTTGTTAATTAAGTAATCAATTCAATCAAATTGAATTGACTCTGTGAGTTTGGACTTGAATTGAATATATATGAACTCATTTATAAGACGTTTCTTCTGGTGAAGCTTTCAACCACTTCAACCATTTTATTAAAGCATGCATTTAATGATTTGGACGTCAACTCACCAACCTGGCGATCTTTAAAAGCTTTTACTAAAAAAACAGATTCGGGGCTGCAGTGCCTTTATTTGGGGATGTATATCATGTTTCAACAAAATCCAATTGTACGAATAAAAAGATCATAAAAAAATGAATTGACATGTTAATTTTTATACAATTTGGTTACTGTTTAGTTATCCCACTAAACGGCTCTTATAGATCTTCCCATTTTTAACTGTTATGTGGGACAATCAAACGATAGCCAAATTATATAAAAATTAACATACTAATTCATTTTTTTAAGATCTTATCATTCGTACGATTGGATTTTGCTAAAACATAATATACGTCCCTAAATTGAAGCACTGGCACAGCAGCCCCCGAACCCCTAAAAAACTATTACAAATATCAAATCAAATTCAGCGATCTTTCTAGATAAACGAGAAAATAATCATCACGATCTTTCTAGAAAAACGAGAAATTAATTTAAATGTCAAAAAAAAAAGACAGGAAAACGCGTGTCATGTCATGTCCGTAAATAAAAGTGACTTAGAGGGTCAATTTGACCCGTAAAGCAGGAAATGACACGGGTATCCAGAAATGACTAATGATGTGACGCCACTTGGAACGCGTTCATCCGTGGCACGTGCTAGTCTGCTTTCCATGCATATCATTAAACAAACCCTAAACCCGATTTAGTATTCGTTGCCACATTAATCACGGTTGCTAATTAGGAAGAAGCCTTTTCTTTCTATCTATATAAACCACACTCTCTCATCCTTCCAATTCCCCCCTCTCGATCTTCATCCTTGTTATAGCCCAGCCTTCTTGATTGCTTTCGCATTGCGTTTTGAATCACGGTATGGTCTCAAAACTCTGTTTTTTCTTGACCCTTTTTTCTTGTCTTTTCCCTACATTTTGGTTCCCAAATCCTCATTCATGCCCTTGCCTTGCCTTGCCTTTTAGATTGAAAAAAGGCCATGGATCCTTTTTATCCTACTATGATCTTATTGTAGCATTAAAGTTTGGTCCTTTTCCAAGTTTTTGGTTGAATCATATTTCTTTCCCATTCTTGCAGGTTGCTTTTGTGCTTGAGAGGATTGAATTTCAATAGACTGAAATGGCAGAAGAGAATCAGTACCAACAGGCTCAAATGCCCAAATATGAATGCCTTCTCTTTGGTGAGTTCTCCTCTTCTCAGAATGAACATCTTTGTTGAGTTCCATGCACATAATATATGACTCTCTTGTTTGATGAGCAGATCTTGATGACACCTTATATCCTTTGAGTTCTGGCATAGCAGCAGAATGCAGAAAGAACATTCAGGGTACATGAATACCCATCAATTTTGTGTATTTCTTTTCTAATTTTCCTTTACATCCTCCCATCTTGACATTGTTTGGTTCTTGTTTTAGATTATATGGTCATGAAGCTTGGGATTGAGGAAAGCAAGGTCTCTGATTTGTGCACTGTCTTATACAAAGAGTATGGCACTACAATGGCTGGTCTAAGGGTAGGTGGCATTGAAAGTTGATCCATCCATAAACATATATCATCCATGTTCTGTCCTCTTCTCATTTATTCCCATCTTTTATGCAGGCCATTGGCTACACATTTGATTATGATGATTACCACAGGTTCTAATCTCCTCCTCTGTTTATCTATCTTTTTTTATTCTTTGATTTTTTTTATAGTGAACAAGTTTGTAATATCTTTTCTTTCTGTGTTTGATTTCAATAGCTTTGTTCATGGGAGGTTGCCTTATGAGAAGCTGAAGCCAGACCCAGTTCTTCGACATATTTTGCTAAGCCTTCCAATTCACAAAGTTGTGAGTTCCTCCCAGAAATTCTAGTATTAAGAAAGTTTAACTTCTTCAAGGATGCAGTGCTTCTTATTGTTCTATACATTTGCAACAGATTTTCACAAATGCTGATAAGATGCATGCCTCAAGAGTACTTAACAGGCTTGGATTGGAAGGTTGTTTTGAAGGAATTGTATGCTTTGAGACACTTAATGAATCCATCTCAGAGCCATCCTCTGATGGAACCATTGGCAGAAGAAGCAAGGTGTTTGACATCCTTGAACACTACTCTCATCCTGATCCTTGTGTGGAATTGCCTAAGACACCGATACTCTGCAAACCATCTGTGGATGCTATGCGACATGCTCTCGAGATAGCCCATATCAATCCTCAGAGGACGGTATGATTCTTGGCCTTCTTTCCTGAACTCACTCTTCATATTGCAACAGCATGAACTGTCAAGAAGTGTTCATCTCATTCTGATTCTGGTGTAAACTCTTCTCCAGATTTTCTTTGATGATAGTGTCCGGAACATCCAGTCTGGCAAAAGAATTGGTCTCCATACAGTGCTGGTAAAATTCTTTGATGGACATCCTTTGAATGTGTACAGCTGAATTTCATTTTTAGAATCTGAATGATTTATGTTAACTGATTCTTGGAATCCAGGTGGGTACTGCTCAAAGAGTTAAAGGTGCAGACCATGCACTGGAAAGCATTCACAACATCAGGGAAGCATTGCCAGAGCTATGGGAGGAGACTGAAAAATCCGGCGATGTTCGGTATGCTGACAAGGTCGCAATCGAGACTTCAGTAATTGCTTAGTTTTCATGATAAAAATCTTGTAAGTTGTAACAAAGAAGGCTATGTAATTCAGTAAAATGTTTCAGTTTTACGAGAATTTTATAGTTGTGCATCATGTTGGATTAAGAATTCACAATGCAGTGGCTGATCAAATATGTCTTCCAGGATTAAAAACAATCTAGTTCTTCATTACTTCTGGATTGAGAACAGAAAGTTGTCTTATATCTTAAAGCTTTTAATCTAAATAAACTATTTCTGAAGTGTTTGAATTTTGATTCTCCATGTCCAAACAGAGAACCTTAGATCAGGTGGGTCCATAGCATCGTAGTATTTGTTGGTTCTCAAAAGGGCCATGGCATTGCATACTTAGGACTGTGACAGTTTCAAGTTATTAGACAACAATGAGTCAGTAAGCTAAGACAACATTTGGAAATGTGACATGTATAATATAAAGTCCATAAGATGATTTGATAGAATGTATGGTTAACAAGGAGATTGCGTGGTCTGAAGCTACTAAACTTGAGTCTATTCACACTAACAAGCACAACTTGGCAAATAGGATAAATAAATATAATTAGGTTTCAACACCTTAAAATTCAAGGGAAGACAATGAAACTGATGAAGATAAAAGTATTAAAGAAACACAAGCTACTAGCATTGGTTGATGTTGATGTTACACTTTGTTTGATTTACACCCATACTCACATTTTTTGTGAAGAGTTGCTACATGAGAAACTTCCTATCATTCATTCCATTCTGGAAAACTACACTTTAGGATCAATGCATTTCATTGCCCAGCCTAACCACCTGCATAACCATAATGGGAAAGGCTCAGTGACAAGCACTTGACATTAACATCAAAACACTAAAGAGCAGGTCATGATCAAGAAATTCAAGTACCTTTGTGTTCAGTATTCGACAACATTGAAGGGTTGGAAACGCTTGAGCACAAACAGCAACTTCTAAATACATAGTATACCAAGAAGCAAGCCTAGCTAATTTTACTTGGCCTCCATGTTGAAACTGCATAGATGATACGCCCCTTCCAGCCTTGCAATAACCATCGACTACCCTCATCAATCACAAAATCTTTATGGTAGCTGGATTTCACTTTATCCCGGGCTTTCTTCATGATGTCTGGATCGAGCGGAAGCTGCTCAAAACCGACCCGGAGATTCCTCACCTGCCACTGCTTGTAAGTTTCTGGCCTCTCCACCCTCTCAGAGCTCTCACAGGATATGACATTCAGAGCTTCTCGTCCAAATAGATCCCTCTCGATCAGTAGTCTTTGCGCATCTTCCCGTGGCACAGTTGTCTCAAGCATGTCAAACAGAGCAGAGTAATGGAACAGAGCCTCTCGGAAACGTGTGACAAAGAAGGGAGCACTATATGATCCATTCACTATCCCGTGAATAAAAACATCAGGATTTGCTTGCCTTATGGTGTTGAGGACCATGTTCCTTGGGCTATCAACAACCACAGTCTCATCCACAAGATTCCTGAATCGGTATAGGCAATTGACGATGAGCACTTCATCTTTTTCGATTTTGAGATCTTCAACCTTGATTGTTTCCCACTTAGAGGCAATGGAGTTGTACTCAAAGGGAACATTGAAAGTCCGAGCATACTCTGCTAACCTCCGACCCGTCTCTTCAATCCTTTCTGTGGGGCGGAAGCCTGGCTGAGGCACATCAATCCCAGTGATCCGAAGTTTTGGAGCACCCCCAGACCTGGTTGAGAGACGTTGTATGAGGCACGGCCACTGAAATCCAAAATATATCCCAAAATCTATGATATGAACCCTTGATGCCTTTTCAGACACATTCAGAATCGTCTGGTTGGAGAAAAAATGTGAGATTCTCTTGAAAGGGCAGGCAGCCAGATAAAGCTGGTATGCTTTCAGAATGTCAGAAGCAGTTGTTCTTTTGGCCACGAGAGATTGATAAATCTGACTGCCAGTACCAGCCAACCGAGCTTCAAGCCCATCTGCAAAGCAATGGGCTAGTCTCTGTGTTCCATCTCCAAAAGGAGAGGAATGTTGCCTGATTTGCTTCAGCAGCTCATTCGCGGTCCAGCGGTCATCAGCAGCAACAGCTTGAGCACAATGGATGAGAAGAGTCCTGAGATCCACCACTTCCTTCTTGGCCTGCTTCTTCCCACGGCCCTTTCCAGTATTTGATCCCTTCGATTGACTGTTTCGTGAATTCTTGCTGGTTTCATTTTGCAAATGTTCTAAGAGAGCATCAACACCAACTTTCGGAATCCTGCCTTTATTGCAAAGCAAAACCATATCAAACATTTCTGACCGAAGAGTCTCCTCAGAACAAACAGCTGATTGTTTATTGTTCCTTCCTTCTTGCATAGCCAAATCCTCATTGTTAGGATTCTTTCGGCCTCTTGATTCAGTGTTTGCATAATCTCTCTCCTCCTCTACTTTAACCTTGACTGATCTACTACCCTGTTGCTTTGGTGCTTGCTGTAGTGGAAACCCACAGGCCTCTAAATCAATTATCAACTTGTCATCAGCCGGCAAGAATTTTTTGGCTTCCTCAACCCCTCTCCTGAAGTGCCAAACATGCTGGCTATCCACAAACAAATTTGAAATCGCTTGAGGCTCCTCTGCTATTTCCGTAACATTACTTGCAGTAGACGAGGAGCTGAATGAAGCCTGAGATGAGCAATCAACAGAGACACATGGTGAAGAACAACCCGTAGAGACTGGATGAACTTGTGATTGCCTGTATTCCACAGAGTCATATGGATAGTGACGACCTACCACTCCACTACCGCTCCTTGAATATGAAGAGTAGCTCTCCACACTACAATCAGGGCTGTCCACATTACGGGTGGAGTACAATGGCAGCCGATCAGGCGTGGGAGGATATGGATACTTCTCACCAAGAATATCATAGAACGGCTTCTCGGTAGCAATGAGTGCAGCCTGCTGCTGGTACATATTGACCTTCTCATCAATATCCTCCTCCATGAGCATTCGGCTTATATAAGTAAGTGCTATGTCCGAGAAGATCTCAGAATCCTCAGGAGAATCCCCCTCAGGGCTTGTGGTTAAAGATGATGCAAACTTGCTATCTTGAGTAGGAACATACATTGAGTATGGACTTCCAACAGAGTTTTGAAGATTATATATGGAACTTGGCTGCTGTGACCTATACTCATTCAAGGCGTACTGACGGGCCAAAAAATCATCATACTTGAAGCGGTTTGCCATGGTCGCGAGCTCTTGGAAGCCCGGACCAGTAGCCATTGAAGCTCTCAACTTCTTCTAAACCAATCTAATGCAAATATCACCACCAACGCTGAAGCCTTAACCTTATAATCCACACATGAAAAGTTTAGTCTGCTTTCTAACACTTTCAGATCACTGGAATTCTTCCAATTATATGCAAAGATATCCCAATCCATACACAACCTAGAATTTTTTTTTAATAAAAAAAAAACAGATATTTCTTCAGAAATTACACAAATTGCTCGTAGATTTACAGATGTTTCAATCAAACAAACATGAAACAATCAAAACAACAACTCCACATGAAAGAAAACAGTAAAAATCGATTGAAAACGAGAGATTCTAGACATAGAACTAGAGAAAAAGGGGATAAAAATCGTACCTTTATCGAAACCCTAGCAGAGAGGAACGAAAGAGACGGAGATAAGATCGCACCCAGAGCTCATCCGAAATCTCTCCGTATTAATTACACACGACTGTGAAATCCCATGAGAAAAAGAAAAAACAAAACCAATTTTATCTTTCCTTTAAAAGAAAACCTTTCTCATCACGCGATATCCAGGAAAATCCCAGCCATCCGATGAAGCACGATTCAACGATTTCTCCATTGACCACCGCTTGCCACCGCCGAGGAATCACTCATTTCCTCGCCGGTGACCCAACCTGGCAGGCCCTAATTCTGCCCCGTGTCCTACCACCGACTTGAGCTGATATCCTCGGCGTTGTGTAGAATATGGCACGTGCTACGAGCTGGAGGGCATGTCTGTCTTGCCCGCTTACACGTGTGGAGCGATGTTACTTCTCCACAATTAAAAAAAAAAAAAAAAAAACTTGGCACTTGGAGATAAATATCTTATATTATATCCCTTGGAAGATGCCATATTCTATTAATATCCAAACTGCATAAATATATACTTTTTGAGCCTTTTTAACAAATTAAACGCATCTCTCCTTCTCTTTCCCTGAGACCTAACACTTGTTAATTTGGATGAACTGATAACTCATAGATAAAAGCTCTGTAACCTTGATAATGATTTTAGATCATTTGATCACAAAGATTAAATTTTTTTTTATTATTTGCAGAGCCAGCTCTTGGATCACCATTCATTGACACGTACTGGAACAACATGTCCAATATCTTATTGGATTACCTGGAAAACTGGCAAAGTTTGGCATACTTTGTCACCTAATCTCGTTTGTTTTCTTTGTTTGAAAGGAGTGGTCACGAGAAGCACTGATGTGAATCACATGAAAAATATAAGAAGAGAACTTAGAAATGATGCTTCAACTGTTGATTACTAAACACAAAGAGGTTTGGATTTTGCAACAAGTTTAATGTATTAACTAGCATTGAATTAATTAAATTGATGCAGATGGGTCTGACTCCAATTTAATTGCATTGAATTTCTTTTAAAAGAAAAAAAGATAAATCATGTTCATCAATTAAAAACATAAACAAAATAATGTTGGAAGCCCATCTCAACTTTGAGCTTTATTTTCGGCTTTTTTTTAAGTTGGTTTCAAAATATTCAAAGTGTTTAGTCCCACATTGGTTAGAGAGAGAACTTTAACTTCCTTTATATGTGTTTTCATTCTTAAAACTTAGTGGGCTTGTATTTGAAAAGGCTTTCTCATGTGCACATGAGATCTCATGCTGATTGATTGGATTTGTCCTATGCCATTCGTAAAGGTCATCTTTTCTCTTCGTTGTTTTTCTTTGAGTACTCGCGGTTCTCCGGTTCATGTGTATAGAATGGCGTGGCCTAAGTGTTACTGAGGTAACTACTCCAAGTCATCCAAGTTTCCTCCTCTCCTATGGCTTGTGGCTTGACTTTGGTGAACTCCAGGCTCCTCTTGAAGAGCAATTCGATTGACCAATATGTTCTCCAACTCTAGTGAGAGTGTAGCTTCTAGTCCTTGTCTCATAGCTTCAACTTTTACTTCAAAGGCCGATCTTGCCATGAATATATTGCTACCTGCCAAGCAAAATGGACCAGTGTAAATCAATATAATATATCTTGTTCCTTCTCTATTGGTTCCTGATTTCCAAGAACCATCAATGAAAATAGTATCTCTTCATAGATATGTCTCTCCCATCTATCTTTGCCCTCTAGCCCCAAGGATTTTCAAGTCTTGCTTCCAGATTTGCGGCTCTAACGCTAGGCATATAGTTGTTGAAGCAATGACTACTAGCTTGAAGTTGTATGCTCTTAAAATCTTGTTATATCTGACTTTCTATATTTGCAGTAATTGTTTTCTTCTTTTGGCTAATTGAACTGTATTAAACCATGGAAATATAAGAAAATCAATATCCCAGATTAATTTGGAGCAAACACATTGTTTATCGTTAACATATATTTGGTTTCTTTCAAACCAGATGATCCACATTATGGCCATTATGATCGTATGGTATCCCATTCTTAGAGTTCTATTCACAAGGATTGGGTGAGGACAAACCCCGGTTCGTGTATCTTTTAGGGTGTGTTGTTGGTATTGAAGAGGGTGGCAAAGTGGCTCTAGATTCTCGAAACGATTAGGCAATGCACCATCAAGTGGTTTGACTGTTTCATCGCTCTCTACTTCCTTGCCACCCCCGCCTAGTAAGGTTATCAAATGTGAGTTATCCCACACGAATAGTCAAACAGTTTGACCTTCATCGGGCATGATATCATTTACAAAAAGAACTCTGAAATAGGGCATTTATCTGCATTGAATCAGTTGATCTGCTGCATGAGTTTCATTGAATCCATTAATTAATTTCACATATATATCTTATCATGTAACAAGAGACAATAATTGGAAGGCAACATGATGAGGGCCCAGATGATATGTAATTCCATAGGGAAATATTGTACTTAGGAACAAGATAGACTACAGTAGAGACAGTGGGCTATGCAGTGTAAGTTAATCACTTAATTGTGATGTGAATATAGAGGCCGACCAGCAAGGTGTTAAATCAATACAGCACTGAGTTACTACTTTGTAGTAGTGCTCATGATCCTTGTTTTTGAGGGTCCTCTTTGTCCCCCAATAAATATTTGTATTATTTAGAGATCCCGTTAAGTTAATTGCACCCTCACATATATCTCAATTTGGTAAATTCATTGGATCCAAATAACATTATTTCAAAAATCATAAATAAATATAAAAATGCGGACTTTAATTATCAAAGTATTTGGTGACAAATCACATCAACAAATCTCTATATATTATTTTAGATATTGATCACGTTTGTTTATTTGATTTGATTTAATTAACAATAATAAAAAAGTTGAATGGACGCAAATATATTTTTTCATAATTGTATTTGTTTTTTGACCTATTTTTATTTTAATAAATATAATTTATACACTAGGTGGATGAGAACACGGGATTAGAATTAGTGAATTACAAGTCAAAAAGAGTAATGATATACAAATCAAATAGGTTTACTAAATAACTGAAACCATTAAATTTTTCTCGGGATCATCAACACCACCATCTCGAGATAACTTGAATGGATATCAAACATTTAGTAAGTCTATTCGGTTTGTATATCATTACTTGTCAGGAAAATAGTGTCTAACAAAACTTTGTATTCTTTTCTTTTCCTGATTGAGTTAATTGTAACAAGACTTCTTAAATAATAAATAAAAATTTGATTTATCCACCTTATAAAAAAAAGTAAATTATGAATCAGATCAATCTGCGAATCGAATGAGCTCCCCTTGTAGTAATGTGGTGATGAACCTCTCGTCCACAAGGTGATGTAGGAGGAACCAAGTTTGTTTCAGTCGTTTGGTCATAACTTTAGCCACATGTGTCAGAATCGCGCATTCAACCCCAATTCAAAAAACTCGACTCGGCGCACACGGCAGGTCACCATTTCCAACGCCAAATTCCACTGTTTTTCCCTCCAATTTGATATTCTGCGTGAATCATATATATGAATAGGTCATATAATAAATAAATACAAAAGAAAAGACCAAAAATAAAAGCATAGACAGTGAGAGTCCATCTGTCATCTAACAAGGCATTGTAAGTTTGTAACCATTTCAGTGAGAGCATTGTAAACCAGCACAAGAAGAAAGAACAAAGTTATATTGCTTTGTAGGTCTCTAGCGTTTGGCAAGAGTGTGGCCACCCTGTACTCCTCTTTATTAAAACCCCCCAACAAACTCCATTGTTAACATTTGGATCTCATCATCACCTCCAACATTAAAAAGTTTCATTGCTTGCCTAAGTGGTTAAGGAATGAATAGAAAAAAACATAAATTGAAATTTATTATGGGGGTAATAAGTAAAAAATCCCCTGTATATTCCAATGCATGTGGACGGCTTGCTCAATGTTCACGTGACGAACTTTTCCAACAAAAGTCCTCGTTTTTTAAACTATTTACTGATCGCCCCCTCGTTATCTCCGCAAAAATCCAACGGTGTAGATGAGTTTGGTGTGGAGGCCCAACCAATCACTTGCAAGTGGGCCCCATCGAAAACGATTAAAATGTTGGCATATTCGACAGAAGGACCACCTATTCCCAGCCGTCCGATTTAGATCCGACGGCCAATCGTGGGATTCCTTGCAGATTGGCAATCTCGCAACTCATGTGCTTACACGTGACACACAACCGAGTAACAAAAGCCAGCTTGCATGTGATCAAGGCTAGCCACATCCTTAATCAGGTTTAATTAGTTCCTAATTACCTGTAAACCATGCTAATAATTTTCAAGTTAAAGCTTGTTTCAGAGATATCCAAAGAACTGGCAGACTTGGGCGCAATCTGACAACCAACATGACATCTCATTGTCCCTCCCCTAATAATTGGAGATCTCATGGCATGCCATATAGTCTCCAATTTAATTAATTAATACTCTGAAAAGCGATCATATGATATGCATCTCGGAGTTTGGACCCTCAGTCACTGCAAATGCAGACCAATTGAATTATTCTTAACTGATAAAAGGAATATAAATACTTATTTTGATTTGGTGGTAACTGTCTTCTTTTCTTTATTTTTTAAAAAAAATTAGATAAATTACCAGAAAATTTATTGAATTACAGCGGTATCTCTACGTCGTTGGATAATTCACGATTAAGCGTCTTTCTCGGATTCAGTCCGCCTTATAAATGAGGAGCAATTTGGGTAATTACTGGTATGAAATTTCCGAAATTCAGTCTCGCGTTTATGCAGCGGTGATGAGGATTAAGAATGCCCTCTGTGGAGGGGTTTATTACCTGTGTCGAAAAAAAATAATAAAATAATAATAGATAAATCATATTTATTTTATTTAGAAGAATAGAAGTAAATGATGGCTTTGTAACTGGCATGTTATATTGGTATTACATAGTTTTTTTTCTCTGGATTTGAATAGAATCCCCATGTATGTAGTGTGATATCTCATTCTTCATGCCCTGAAATATCTTCAATATTTCTTCGATTTGTGTCGCCAGAGTCATCCTCCCCCTTGATTTTGGGTCTTCCTCTTCATTAAAATTATGGTCCATTGACATCAACTTTAATTTTTTGATCACATGCATTACATTAAACTAAGATATTATTAGAAAATCTATCATGTGAATAATTCTAGTAAAAATGTGTTGTTTTTTTCGAAAATATCTCTGGTCCTCTTTAAGCCAGATGCTCCATATAATTACTATGGTCATTAGCTGCCATCATGCCTTGACATCTAATTTGTTATGTTTTATCCCCATATTACCTCCACCCCACTGTTTGGTGGTAACTGTCAACAATGTAGATAGTGAGGAACATGGTCACGTGGTTGAACTTGAAGGTCATGGGAGGTTGGGTTGGGTTGGGTTTGGCCTGTAAGGTGATGCTTATTCTCTGTTTGACTTATTCATGGGTCCCTTCTACGTCAAGCAAACCCCATCAGTTCATGTCTCTTGTTAACCCTCTTCTCAAGCTTCGAATCTCCCAGGCTTTGCAGTTTGCACTGCACTTTTCCTCTATTTTGACATTAAGATAAATGGTTGTAACAATATATAATATTTAAATAATAATCACAAGTGATAAGTTAAGTTAATGGTGAACAAACAAAATAGAAGATTTTAATATATATTTATATAAGAATTAAGATGGCAAGTGTTTGATGGTGGTGGCTAACCGTGTAAGATGAAGTAATTAGTTGGCTGGTTTGATACCAACCCGAGTGACATGACAAGTATTAATATTACCTTTTAATGTTTCTTAGCAATTCGGAAGCATCCATTTCCCGCGCCGGGGCAATCCAACACGCAACCAGATTCCCCACTCCCAACGGCTTTTACCGGAAACAGGTCGGCGGTCGTGGGCGAACACTGACACGTGTCTGTACTCGCTAGTTTACCGGATTAACTTGGCGCGCCGCCCGTTGCGCATGACCCCCTCACCGGATTAACCGTCACCGCATCGTGGGTTACCGGCTGGCGTCGTGGCCCCCAAATCCTCAATAAACCCGGCGGTTTTATTTACTTATTTATTAATTAATATATTTTTTTTAAAAAATTTTCTATAAAAAAATTAGTGATATTTTTGTGACCACACAGAGGCTAGCTCGCACACAACCCACAACTTCCCCGCCTTATCTCCGAGAGTAACGGCGTCACACTTAGTGGCTGTCCCCCACGCCACGTCACCCAACGCCGTCAACTATAACGAAAGTAACGGAGGAGCCACAACCCACATCCCATCCCCTCCATCTCAAAAATACCACTAATTAATAATAAATTTCTTTTATTATAAATTTCATGGATAATAGTGCGGGGAAAAAGACCCAATCGGCGTGTGCTTTTCTGCCACGTGGAATACCTTTTCTTCTAATTGACGGGGATACCCAAAACTATTCCTTAAATAAATATCATTAATTTTAAAAATTAACAACAATTACGGTTGGAGGCATGGAGAGCGTTGGATTGTCGGAATGGACACGTGGCTCGGATCGGAAGTGGGTCAAATGTATAACAGCGAGGGGTTTAAGCAAAAGTGAGCGGTTTTCAGAGGTTTTGAGGAGAGAGAAGGGAGAAAGAAAAATAAATAAATAAATAAATAATTTTTTTTTATATTTAATAATTAATGTATATAAAGGAGAGAAAAACCCCGGGGTTTGGCCATAAATAGAGAATTCGAGGAACGAGAAATTAGAATCGGAGAGGGTGTAGGGGATCTGAATTGCGAATTCCGAATTCCGAATTCCGATCGAGATCTCTTCTTGTGTCCTTCCTTTCTCTATTGATCGCTTTTTTTCTCGTTGTTTCTCTGATCTTGCGCTGGCCGGAGCTCGCCGGAGTCCGGCTTAATCGGCGACGACCTCTTCAACGGTGTGAATTTCGAAGGATTTGATGCGGGTTTCGTTGGCCTTGAGGTGAGCGCTTTGGGTTCCGCATTTTTCTGTGGAAAAATTCTGTTTAAGACCGGAATCTGGTTTGGTTTCCGTTGCTCTCCGTGGGGTGCAGGAATTCTGGTTGGATTTCGTGTTTTCTTCTGGAATTTGTTCTCTTTCGGTCTTTTGGGTGATTTATTGTGATTTCTTATGAGAATTGTGTTGTTTTGAGTTTTTTGATCGTGAATTCTTTTGAATTCGATCGAGATCCGACTGATTCTAAGAAATTTGTATTGGTTTTGGGAATTCGATCTTGTTGGATTTAGTTTCGTGGGGCTTTGGATCTGTAAACCTATTTCCGTGGAACCCACGGATTCCTCCCCATGTGTTTACGTATTGATCTACCCCATTTTCCAATGATTTATGATTGCTTATGATTTATCTTTCCCCGAAATGGAAGCAAAAAATTGCCTTTTTTATATTTAAACAATTTTTCCATGAAAATGCTTTGAATTTTGTTCCTCTTGTAATCAAGGATCAATGGATTTCAACGTTCAAAATGATCTAAGATCTCTTCTTTCCATCCAACAGCTGAAAGGCGAGATCCGTGATCCATTTCCGAATTAAGCTTATGATATCTTTTTTCAGGATCGAATGGTTTTGGAGAGGTTTTGGGTTTTAGACGATGGGATGAGTAATAAATCAAACCTTTTTTTTTTAATCATTTCACCTCATATTTCGTGTTTATTGTATCGCGAGGTTTGTGGTTTTCTGCAGTAACTCTTCTCTTAATTTCCTTTCATGAATGCGCTTCCGTGCTAAAGCTTCTTTTTTTACTTTGTTTGTTTGTAATTTACTGTTCATTTATTATTGTTTGTGGTTTTCAGCCCCATTTATTATTGTCATGAAGGGTTTCCACTTAAATTGATTTTTCCAATGGATTACCCGGACCTGACCTCTCATGGGACATCAAAACTTGATATTTAAGGGGGCAATTGTTAAATATTATGAATTTCTAATAATGGATCATGCTTCTTTAATGAAATGGAATTAAGTTCTTCCTAGTACTCAATTCTGAAACTCTTGTCATTCTTGCCAATGGTTTTTTGTTGGATCTGAGATCTCACATTTGTATTATTTGGTTTTATGGATGCCTTTAAAGTACTATAGCATTGGCCATTCTGATATCTGTTATATTGTAGATTGTTGGTGTCTCCAATACATTGAGTGTTTGGCTCTTCCGTTAACTCAAACGACAGAGCAGTCGAATCTGCAAAGAAGATATTTGATTCATTTGTATCATTTGGAAAGTATCCAAATAATCATAGATCGAATGGTTTTCTGTCCCATTCGTTGTTGAGTTCCGTGTTTGTATGAGTTTGTAAGATATGGTGTTCCACAAGAGGTTGGACTATGGATCCAGTGGCTGCCAAGTCCCCGTGATGATTCGAGTTCCAAAATCAGCTAGAGTAAGTATTCATCATTCAAAATGTGTCCTTTATGTTAGGTTGATGGGATTTTTATTTATTGATCTTCATGCTATTGTAGGGTAAACGTTCAGTCAGGAAGAAGGTTGAAGATCAGATGTGTGCATTTGACTTGCTTGCCACTGTTGCCGGAGAATTATTATCAGAAAAAACAAAACTTTCAACTCCAAACAAGTTAGTTGAAACACCTTTCCCTTGGACACAGAAGGATACTTCTAAAGAAGAAGAAAGAAATAAAGAGAAGCAAATTAAACCCGAACCTTATGATCAGGGAAGTTGCAATGAGAGTACATTTGTGTCTGAGGATTCTGTTCGAAGGCAGCTTAGTTACCAATTCATGGAACAAACACATTCTCCAAAAGCTACATTCTCAGGACCTGCCTCTCTCTGTATAAAACCTTATGAGTTGGACAAAGATGGTTACTCTGGGCAGTCAATTATAGATGGCAACAACAGTGGAATCAGAACTCCTGGATTGATTCCCAGGAACTGTGACATTGAGGAGCATTCTCCTGGTCGTTCTGAATCCTCCGAGGTTGATGGAGAGCATGTGATCAAGACAGTATCCCAAATCAATTGGCAAAAGACAGGGGATAATGCCCCTGGGGCATGCTTAAAAGAGGATCCAATGGAGATGGATGTCAAACCCACTGCTTTTGTTAGCTCAGATAGTAGTGTTGAGGTACCTCTTTGTACCAAGCATGTTGATCCTAATGGTTCCTTCCCGATGTCTCGGGTTGGTATGGAACCTGTTGATAGAGAAGAAGAAGATAACTCATCTGGTTGCACTCATCCTAGTGCCATGACTTCTAAGGCAGCTAGATTACACCGTATAGGAGACCGTAGGGTAAGAAAGCTTTTAGCATCAAAGTACTGGAAGGTAGCTTCAGCAACATCTAAAGGTGGGGAGCGTTGCAACACTGGTAAGCTTTAATTCCTTTTCTTTGTCCTCTGGTTGGCAACATGTTCATCTTAATAGTTGGTGATGCTCTAATTTTATGCCGATATTCATGTTCATGCTATTATTTACATTTGTATCGTTTGTATTTAACTGGCTGCCTCACTTAAATATTTTTTCTTGCCAGATGCAGAAATGAAGCCATTTTTCCGCAGCAGGAAATTGTGCTACACACGCCAAAGGACACAGAGATCTTCATTTAAGAGGCGAAAGATGCTTGAGTGCTACCCAATCTCTGCATCTGCAGGAGGAATCAAGGAGGAGTGTATGCCTGTTTCAGTTGGAAATCATGCCTTTAAGGCAGAAGGGAGCCATTCAAGTGCAACTTTACATGGTGGTCAGTTCTTAATTCTTACATAAGTTATTTAACTTGTAATTTGTGGCACCATTTTCATATTTTAATATGACCTTTTCTTTTTTTTTTTACTAATAATATGACCTTTTCTTTTGTTTTATGTTTTTCAGCTAATGCAGCTTCATCGTCAACAACAGGTGACAAACCATCATGCCAGAAAGGGGATTTTCGAGGTATGGCACCATCAATTATAAATGACAATTGTAGCACTGATTATGGTGTGGATGGTTTTGTCCAGCAATGACTCATGAGCCATCTTTTTATTTACAGTTAAACTTAGTATCAAGTCCTTTAAGGTGCCAGAACTGTTCATTGAGATTCCAGAAACTGCTACTGTTGGTTCACTGAAGGTATGTATGATCTTTTCCCATTCTTCCTTCTCATACTTTAACAAGCTTCAGGAGAACATTCTTTCATCTCTTATGTGAGGAATCCCTTTATACTCTACAATGCCAAAAGTTATCCATTTTTCAATACCTTTGGAAGACTAGTTTGTTGTGTTGCTATGATTTGATTTGATATCCAATTCTGAACCTGTCTCTGCTCTAATTTATGTAGAGGACAGTTATGGAGGCAGTTACCGCCATTCTAGGAGGTGGACTCCGAGTAGGTGTTCTTCTTCAAGGAAAGAAGGTTAGAGATGACAATAAGACACTGCTCCAAGCAGGAATATCTCATGATGATAAGATTGATAATTTGGGTTTTATGCTGGAGCCAAACCCCACACAAGCCCCCCCACCTGTTGAATGCCAAGAACATCCTCATTTCTTTCTTCCTTGTGATGCTGTGGAACCACTAAACAGGTACTGCAGAGAACATAATGATCTTTTTCAACTTTATAGGTTGGCATATCTATATTCCATATTCTCATTAGCACGTGAACTGTTTGAGAATTCAGTCATAGCAGGATGAAGGTAGTTCAGAATTTAACATTTCTTGCCAATCATCATTTTTTAGGATTCCGCCTGCAGCTGCTACTACTTCAAACCCCGGTCCATCTGGTGCCTCGCCCGGACCGCCATTGACATCTGTTGTGAACTGCCCTGAGAGTGATCATGATTCAGTTCATTCTCCTGCCACTGCATTATTGCAGGACAAGGCTACAGCAAACTCCAGGGCTCTGGTTCCTGTTCCTGCCATGGATGTCGAGGCACTGGCAGTTGTCCCTCTGCGCAAGTCAAAGAGGTCTGAGCTAGTTCAACGCCGGATCAGGAGACCGTTTTCCGTCTCAGAAGTGGAAGCACTTGTCCAGGCTGTTGAAAAGCTTGGCACTGGCAGGTCTGCATTGATCTCTAACCATCTTAGCAGCCTAATCACATGTGTTGCTGACTTTTGGTATTGAATCTCTCTCTGATTCAGGTGGAGAGACGTCAAACTCCGGGCTTTTGACAATGCCAAACATCGAACTTACGTTGATTTGAAGGTAATTTACCTGAATTCAAACTCTAAGTTGGTTGTTATCTATGACCCGTTTAGGAAGTTTCCAATTTTGTAATCTGGTCCTCAAGGTTTATACGCAATCATCGAATCTTATCCAAAATAAAAACATGAAACCGTGTACAGCTGAAGGACAAAGACCATACTTTAGTCTATGTTCAAAGTTCAAACCTTTTTAACACGTCTATTACTGGAATTGAATGACTTGTATCTTGTCTCATTACTTAGTTTTAGAAGCTACGGCTCTTGACTTTTTGATGTTATGCACACAGGACAAATGGAAGACATTGGTGCATACTGCAAGGATATCGCCTCAGCAGCGGCGCGGAGAGCCGGTCCCACAAGAACTCCTTGACCGCGTTCTCTCAGCCAATGCTTACTGGTCCCAGCAGCAGGCCAAGCTCCAGGTGAAACCCCCTCCAGCCGAGCCCTGTCTTCTTCTCTAACTCAAACTCCAAAACCCAACCATTTAACCTGTATAAAGATTCAACCCCCAAAAAAAGAAGGAAAAAAAAAAGGATTCCAAGCATTCTGTAATATATTCACTCTTTCTCAATGATTCTTAAGCCAGGTTCTCCTCTCTCCTTGTGAATTTCTATCAGGAGAGAGTTTATTTGGCAATTGTACATGATCCAGGGTAACAGGAAATAAAGACTGGGTCTCAGCTAACAGAATTCGCCAACACCCTGCCACCATGCAGGTGCATTTTGCATCCTGATTCAATTCATTCTTTTTGACATAGCTGTTCATTTAGAAAGAAGGAGAAAAGGAAATAAAACCCAAAAAGAGAGAACAAAGAGGAAGGTGGATTCTTTGACTTCTTCTTGGTTGTCAAATTCTTTTACTGGAATTGCATATTGTTGTTCATTTCCACGTTTTTCTTTTATATGATTTTTGTTTCGGTCTACATCATTGTAAACTTTTGTTGTATTTGTTCTTTTCTGACGATTGAATCCACTTGATGATTACTTTAAATTTTTTTCTTTTGTTTGTTGGCTTGTATGATCAGCAGTAATCACAATTCAAACATATGTGTATATCTGCAGCTTTTGTTAGGTCTATCAGCTAAGTTTTGTTGTTCCTACCAGTGGGTTCCCACTCTCCAATTGATATTTAACTAAAGGATATATCTAGGAAGCAGTTTAGATAACTAGCCCTACCAACACATAAATATCGTTTGCCTACCTTGATAGAAACAAGTACTAACTATTGTGTAGTAGCATCAATCATGATGTTGTCAAAGAGAGATGATCAACTGAATTGATTTTCTGTGTTGTGTTTCTAGACAAGATTAAAATAGTCCTTTATGCATTGTCTGTAACTTAAAGAAAAGAATGCGAATGTATACAATAATCATAGAAAATGGCACAAGAGTTGCATTCAAGATTAAAACAGAGTCCTTAAAGTAACAATATGCACTGTCTGTAAATTAAAGGAAAGAATGTGAATGTATACAATAATCATAGAAAATTGCACAAGAGTTGCATTGAAGGGTTTTCCATTTGCAGTTCTACATCCGATTCTTTGTGTAAGTTCTTCGTACTAGATAGACACGACCATAAACCCAACGACTGCCATATCTTGTTGTGGATTGCTGCAAAATTAAGGCACAAATTTTTAAGCATTTGTAGGACTTCAAATTTTTTAGCACTTATATGACACCAAATATCAAAGGAAATAGAAAAAAATTTAGCATTTTAATTTCAATGATCTCCAAATACAAATATTACCAAGGGGGAATGGTCCGGTGAAACAAACAATCCCCAATTTACAGTCACTATGGGTAAAGTCCAACAATGTCTAATCCACAAAGGTAACATTGAGCTAAGTAGACCAGTGCCTAACTAGACTGGGAATATCACTAAACCATCACACCAGTTGGTATAGAACTTCCAAGGGTCAGGGGAAGAAAAACCATTAGTATTCCCGGTAATTTTAAGGTTACCAAGGCATGACTTGATAGTCTTTGCCTGAGATGTTGATAGGGATGTTCAAATTAGTTGATGAGCTAATCCTCCACTTTTGATTCTTTTCCATTAATTTATTTTCATCAAGCTCAAAGTCTAGATCATGAAAATATACTAGTAGCCTCCCATTGAAAACTGAAGCACCTGCCTTAAGAGGATCACAATTCCACGTCATGGTGCTACTTGCTACAGCCCAACTTGGTCTTGATATGTTACAAACTTACAAAACACAAACATCTGATACTGGATGGTGTTGAAACAAACAACAGAATATAGATCAAGCACACTAGCCCTCTATATGTTCTCCATTATTAAAATGGGGGAAGCGCAGGGAAGAGAAAAATGTTAAACAAAATACGAAGACATTCTATATAACAGATAGTTTCTTCTTGGATGCTGCAATATTCTCCAATGCAAAGAACACAACATAACGGAAATGTGAAAGAAGAGTGGTCAAATCATGTCCATACCTCCACCTTGGTGCGGAATTCCAATGTAGACTCACACACATGACATTCTGCATTATGTCGACGCTGATTCATTTTACTTGTCTCAACAAAAGCAAAGACCTGCAAGATAATAATCTCAGACATTTTATTGGCACACTTTTTCAGTTTCATAATTTTAAATTATTAGTGTGTCAATAATAGCAATCAACCTCCTCACCACAGTTGGGACAAGAACCTTTGAGTGCCACAAGATCATGCCTCCATAGACCCATAAGTGCTTGTACTGTGAGCAACCCACGCATTAATCAAGTCTCAGAAACAAAATTGCAAAGCAACTATACACCAATGAATATTGAGGTTTAAACTGATTTGAGAGTATTAAACAAGGTGAAATAGGTAAACAGTAAGGAGTAAGATGGGTTCTTCTATATGCCAATTTTGATTTTAGATGATCTGTTTAGTCCCTCATCCGCCCAAAATTGTGGAGCATTGAGCAACAATGTTTCTGGGTTTAGCATCATGTTTATACGATAACAATTAATTTATTCCTTTCTGAGTTCTAGCTGACTTGATTTTGTTCCACAACCAATCCATTTGAGAAGAAAGATGAGAAAGAAATGTAATTGTGTTACTCTTTAGATGCATTATGTTAAATATACCATGTTCAAGCTCACACAGCTAAGTAAGTGGTCATAGGACTACAAGTACTACTTTCAAAATATTTGATCTCTGAAGTGTATTTATGAAAACAAGCACAGAACTTCTGGAACAATGAAACTAAAAGATGTAAATTATAAACCAAAAGGTATCCTTACCAGAAGCGGAAGCCACAGGATATCCGACCAAAACTCCAAGTCCAACAAATAGAATTCTATTGACCATCACGAGCAAGTCAGAAGGAGATCTCCCACCATCGAAAAGATGCATGGAATTGAAACCATCTTTAAATGCTACAACAATGGTATAGATAACAGGCGCCACAACGACAGAAGCCCCAAACGCAAGCAGCAAAGTCCAAACACCGGCTAATGCTAATACTTGTGAAGGGTCCTCCTGCCCTACACCCAAGCCATCTCAATAGATTCAAAACATAGAAGGTAAATCACCATTCACTTCATTAAAGTCTATAAATTTACAAGGTAAATTACCTCAGCATCTGCATAAGTGGATTGTTGTCTAAGGCTGCATCGAGGATACTTAACAACGGATTTCGAACCATACAATCTTAGCTTCAACTGCTACAAGTAACACAATAACTCATACAAATTTCATAGATATTAAAAAGAAAGAACAGAAATGAGAGGGTGAACTTCACCTCCACTTTATCAAACATGTCATCGATTATCAATGGTTTACCACTATAATAAGCATCACGGGCCTAAATCAACAAGAGAAAACAAAAAGGAAAAGATTCATTAGAAACATACAACTGCGGTGGTTCTAAAAAATGATTTATTTATTTTGCAGATGAACTCAATGCAAAGAGGAAAATCCAACAAACAAGAAATAGTGAAAAGCCGCAAATTTCAGGGAGAAAACCTAACCTGGCGATAGAGGGCTTCGAGCGTCTCCTGGCTGGCGGTCTCAATGGGCCCAACGAAGAGACAAGAGGGCCCTTCGCCGGCGAAGGAAGACGGTCCCCGAGCTGAACGAGTAGCTCCGTCGCTCCGCGCTCGGGGCTGGATCCTCTCGCGTGGGGAGATGAAGCGCGTGCGATGGAGATGAAGGGAAGGGCTGGCGGCGGAGGTCATGACATGAAGTGGCGGCGCGCGGAGTGGAACTCGGGAGCTCGGCCACACGCATATAGTGGTTCTAGTGTGTGCTCCTCGCTTTCCTTTTTGGCGTCACTTGCTGCCATTTGGTGATATTTCTGATAAGCCCCCTCAAATCAAATGTTCTGATGTTTTCATTCCAGTCCTCCATGTGATGTCAAGGCAAAGTTTTTTCACCCTCCCCCCCTAAATCTAAAAATATTTATTATATCAAAGAAAAAAAAATCATTTTCATGATGCTGAAAGAATTTATTAAAGACAGACAACATGACTGATCTTATGGGCATGAATTGCTTCCAAGGAAGTTTATTATATATATATATATATATATATAATATTTTAAACCTATTCCACTGATATAAGTTTAGTAAATATATATGACATTATATGGTGTAAAGTGTAAATTGGTCTTTCATTTTTACAGTGAATTTACTCATTTTCTTACATTGTGATGAACGGCTAAGATCAAAATAGAGAGCAGCCAACGGGTGTACCTCTGGGAACGAAGCGCTGGCCATTGCTCTGCTTTCTCTCTCTCCGTTCACCGATCTCGTCGCGAGAGCTCCTCCGCCATCGAGACAGTGCAGCCGCCATGGCCGGCTATGAGAATGATCCGTATGCGCCGCGTCTTCTTCGATCAAACCTTCTAATTCAGTATTTGAATAATTTTCTCTTTCTTGATCTACGTTTCGGTTTTTCGATTGGTTTTCTAGGTATATGGATGAGGATGGGGAGCCGTTGATGGATCCTGATATGGCGTCCGATCGGGAACCCTCCCCGGTGGCTGATTTCGGGGTTGACGTCGATGATGGGGACGACTGGCGGCGAGAACGGTCTCCGACGCCGGTGATGGACGAGGGAAAGGGCGGGAAGCCTAGGAAGAGGCTTGTGAAGAAGAGCGGCAGGGAGAGATCGCCGGATCCTGGGGCAGGCCTGGATGATTGGGCGGATGAGGTGGAGGAGCCGTCGTCATCCAAGAAGAGGAAGGTTCCAGATCTGAAGGAGGGGAAGGGCGGCAGCTTGAGTAAGGACAAGAGAAGGCCTTCGTCGTCATCAAAGACGCCGGAGTGGTCGGGGGCCAAGGGTTCCAAGTCTGGATTGAAGGGCTATGGAGGTAACTCGGAGATGAAGGAGATGTGGGATGTCGTTGCTGGCGGAGATTCTGAGGTATATGAGCATTTTTAATCTTTTACTGATTTTTAGGTATTATTTCTTCTTTCATTTGTTGAGCTAGTGTTCTGAGATATTAGACTCTGAAGTTTACTTCGTTTTTTTTTTCCTTTTTTTGGGTGGCTCTTCATCTCTTTAATAACACTGTTGGAGTTTGCCTTGCCAATGAGTTCATTTTCTGAAAGGAGAGAAGAAGTGACAAATCATTATGCAGAAGTTTTTTGATAAATACCAACATGAATTCTATGTGTCGAATTCATTATGATGAATTGAGTTAGCTTAAGTATCTACTGGTTTATGGTGAAAGAAAGATTATTGTTGTCAAATTTGTTTGAATTACTTCAAGACAAGCTCCCCCTTGGAACATTTGTGAGAAAGATTAGCCTGGTAAAATTTTCTTCTTGGAACATATTTATGGCTCTAACTGGGCCTCATTTTTCATTATATCCTTAGAGAGATAATTAGGCCAACAAAGATGAATTTTGGTAGTGTTTGGTAAGTTTTCTTGTCGTTGAACATAATAAGAACTGTGCTGGATAATACCAAGTAAAGCTTAAATATTGTTATAGTCAGATTTTCTATTTAGAAACAACTGGATGTGTCATTTCTTTGGCCTGTGATGTTTGAGACAGTGCACAGATCAATGATATTCATATTTTGTTAACATGGGAATTGTTACTTAAATAGACAGCATTTAGGACAGATTATATTACTTTTCTATTGTTGGGAATTTTCAAATCAATAATGGACTTTTTCTAGATGGATGTAAGTTATCACTTGATGAAGATTTGGTGGGCGTGCTCCACGTTGCAGAATGTGTTCTTTGCACAGCCCTCATTAATGAAAAAACTTGTTCAATCACTTAGTTTAGACTTCAAAGAGCAGGACTTTTACCATAATTTCATTTTGCTTTTGTTTGGAACTTGTTATTTGAGAAGTTGCATTGCTTTGATATCAAACCTATATCATGTTTAATTTCATACAAATAAACAGGATGATCAAGAAGGTATGAGAACGATTGATGATGATGCTTTCATTGATGATACTGGTGTAGATCCTGCTGACCGCTATGGCAGTGACAATGAAGTTTCTGTTGGAGATGCTCCTCAGGTTAGTGAATCTTCATTCATAAATTATGGCTTGTTCGTCAGTCTTGATGAACAAAACTAGTCAAGAACTCTTATGTTCAATGTTATCAAGACATTTGTTAGTTGCATATGTAATAGCTTATTAGAAGTATGCATTCTTGATATTGCTATAGTATAATAGTGCATGCTGTCTGAAGCAATTCTGACTCAATGTGGGTTGAATTTCAGACTGTCATGGTTGTTTGTGCTTATGGGGTATTGAGGTCATCACCACATCAAGAAATTTGATAATTGTCTCATGCTCACAGGCAGAAGAAGGGGAAGAAGATGATGAAATTAAGAAACTCTTCAAGGGAGGAAAGAAAAAGAAGAAAAATGAGAAATCACCTGCTGAACTTGCTCTAGTGGTCGAAGGTTTCATGGCTGAACTTGAAGTTGCTGCCGAGGAAGATGCAGAGCTCAATTTGAGTAACAAACCTGCCATTAATAAACTCAAGAAACTTCCATTGCTTATAGAGGTTCTTTCCAAGTAAGATGAGCTTTCTCAAGTCATAAAAACCTCTTTCTTTTTGGTAATAAACAAAGTCCCTTTTCTACACCAAAAGAAAATCCATGTTTCTGAAGGACCACTGTTGTGGAAAAGGAATTCCACTATAGTAATGTGGTGTGTGCTTTATTTGTTCGCTTGGCACACTTTTGCAGGAAAACCCTTCAGCAAGATTTTATCGACCATGGAGTGTTAACGCTTCTGAAAAACTGGCTTGAACCATTGCCAGATGGGAGTATGCCAAATATGAATATCCGAACGGCCATCCTAAAAATATTGACAGATGTATGTTTGAGGGCATCTTTTCTATTTATAGTATGGATCATTTTTATGCCTATCTG